>CM057824.1:122489449-123928313 GCA_030068075.1 Paguma larvata | reverse complement strand
TCCCCTGTTCACACTCTGTCTCTCAAAAATAAATTAAACCTTAATTTTTTTTTAATAAACAGGAGATGTGTGTCTGCTGGGTGGCTCAGTGGGTTGAGTGTCCAACTCTTGATTTTGGCTCAGGTCATGATCCTAGGGATCGAGCCCCAAATTGGGCTCTGCATTGAACATGAAGGCTGCTTAAGATTCTCTCTCTCTTCCTTTGCTCCTCCCCTGCTTGAGCATGCACTCTCAGTAGATAGATAGATAGATAGATAGATAGATAGATAGATAGATGATAGCAGGGGATGCTACCACATGTTTGTAACCGGTTGAGTGAGATATATGCTGGGAAAAACCTGGGCAGAATAGGGAGGATAAATGAAGTAACAGTCCCTAAAATGGTAGCTGGGTGAAGATTCAGCCTGTCAGTGAAACAGCTGAACTGGTAAAAACACTTCTTACGTATAGCAAAGCAAAGAGAAATTTTGTGCTCAGATTCAGAAACAAGAGCATTAGTGATGTATTTTATTTTTCAAGTAGGTAGCAAGGTCATTTACTGAAAAAAGACAAAGGTAGCCGTTGCAGGTAGTAAAAGTAGAGTTTGGCTTCACATGGCTTTGTTTTCACTGCATCGAAAATGGATAGAATCCAGATATTCTCTGTCAAGCCCTCTGACACTGATCTTGAAATAATGCCTTAAACAAAACACACTCTTAATTCTAAGCCTTATTGCTAGAATAATGTATTTTATGTAAAACTAAATACAATTCCCAGTTTTAAGTTTTTTATACCAAAATATTTTTATTAATTATATACTTGTAGCCTATACAACACTGCATTCCAAATAATAGCAATAGTATAAGGAAAATTATTGGTAAGGAACAACTTTATCATTAAATCAATATATTCTTTGACATGAAGTCAATTTGCTTAGAGTTTTTTATGGCCTTATTGATTTGAATCATAAAAGATACAAAAGAGGATACATTTGTACAAGTTCAATAACATAAAAAGAAGAAAATGTCTTCAATGAGGAAAACCTCAAATTATTCAGTGCATTGATGAATGCAGGAATTTTAAAACAACGTAAATTCTTTCCTTTTCTATCACAAACTTGGAAGGAATCTGTAGTCTGTCAGCCATGTTATCTTACCCTCTCTTCTGACCTAGATATTCTCTGTGAGAAGTGTACCCGTGGAAAGTAGTAACTCATACCCGAGAGAACTAGATGTAAATTGAGGAAATATTTACTTGACCTTTATTTTAATAGCTTGACCAATGTTTTGAATTCTCTTACCCCGATTTCATTTTTAGTTGGTTTATTTTCTGACCTGAAAGAGTAAAGCATGCTTACATTTATAAAATGCTTTGACTTTCATGACTAATGGATGTTAATTGCTATGACAGTGACATTTTGTATCTTACCCATATTTCTAGGTTATCTTTTATAGGAAAATCTTTGAGGACTAAATTGCCAAGGCTTTTAGAAAAACTAAAATATAGTGCTTTCTAAAAATATCAAATTATTGCTAACATAAAGCTTAATATAAATCACATGCAATTATAAGACTGTGTTTTAAAATTTCTTGAAATATATTTCACTTTAGTAAATTGACTTTTTAAAGAAAGGTAATTAAGTAACTACATGAACAGAAAGGATTGTTCTGTTTTGTGTTATTTATGGCATCTTTATTTTATCAATATTCTTGCCTTATCTTATCCTGGTCATTTTAGGGTAGTATAACACTTTGAACTGTTGAAAAACCAATGACTTCCTTCTGATAGTATTTTATAAATGCTCCGGTGTTTATTATAATCCTCTCTAGCTGGTTCTTAGTCTCTCAGCTTGATCTGTCTGCAGGATATTCCTAATCGCTTTACTTTGGTGGGTCCTCAGTATATAGGTTAAAACAGTTAAGGGTATATCTGAAATGCACTTTGGTCTCTGCCACAAATACCTCGTTTATCTACTTTTTCCAAATGTGTTTATTTTAATCCAGGGAGATTTTTTTTTTTAATTTTTGAAGTTAAAAAGAGAAGGCAAAATAAATTAAGCATATGCTTCTTGATGAAAGCAGAAAATGGGACTTCAAAATTTTTTAATTTTATGTATTCAGATTAAGTATTTATGTGTCTAATCTTTATTTTATTAAAGTGGCCAGATAAACGCTACATGTCTTTGACCATAGGTAAAGATTCCTTTGCCAGTAAATGTGGCTGTTATTTGCTATAATAGAACTGAGCAGGAATCATATTTATATTTATTTATGAGTATAACCTTTTTAGGGGAGTGTGGGGTGGCTCCGTAGGTTAGGCATCTGACTTAAGCTCAGGTCATGATCTCAAGGTTTGTGAGTTCGAGCATCGTGTTTGGCTCTCTGCTGACAGCTCAGAACTGGGGCCTGCTTCAGATTCTGTATCTCCCTCTCTCTCTGCCCCTCCCCCCACTCATGCTCTGTCTCTTTCTGTCTCAAAAATAAATAAACATTAAAAAAAGTCTTTTTTAAAATAAGAGTATAACCTATTAATCTAAAGTGTTTTTTAAATTTAATTTTAAGTTATAGCATGACTGCCTAGTCATCAAGATTAAATGACAACTTTATTTTGTTTTAATTTTTAAATTTTATTTAAATCCAAGTTAGTTAATGCATAGTGACATAATGGTTTCAAGAGTAGAATTTAGTGGTTCATCACTTACATATAATACCCAGTGCTCATCCTAACAAGTGTCCTCCTTAATGCCCATCACCCATTTAGCCCATCCAACCACCCAAAGCCCCTCCAGCAACCCTTAGTATGTTTTCTATAATTATGAATCTCTTATGGTTTGCCTCCCTCTCTGTTTTTATCTTATAAAAAGTGATTTCTGGAGGAAGGGGTTGGGAATTTAATACTCTAGGTTAGAATGACATTATGTTTCACATTCTTTTTCTGAATGTCCAAGTTTCATTCATGTTAAGGGGAGTAAGAGGTGAATGGCATTCTTTTTATGGCTCCACATAGTAGGTAAGGTCTACACACAGGTTATACATATACCTATCTGTGAGTGGTAGGGTCTGTACTAGGATTTGGACTCAACCATCTTAAGTGATATAGTTTATTTTTGGCAAAATATTTCTTTTTCTTACCTTATTCTTTGATCAGGTACAAAATAGTAATTGAATAAATCATTTCATTACATGTAGAGATTTAAAAGACTCCGTGGGGCGCCTGGGTGGCTCAGTCGGTTGAGCGTCCGATTTCGGCTCAGGTCATGATCTCGCAGTTGGTGGGTTCGAGCCCCGCATCAGGCTCTGTGCTGACAGCTCGGAGCCTGGAGCCTGCTTCAGATTCTGTGTCTCCCTCTCTCTCTGCCTTTTCCCTGCTAATGCTCTGCTCTGTCTCTCTCTCTCTCTCGAAAATGAATAAACATTAAAAAAAATTAAAAAAAAAAAAAGACTCCGTGACAGTGGATACAGACGTATCTATTTAGATTTCCTGGCAGTGATCACACAGATGTTCTGCATATTTTACCTGAAGAAGGCACTCCATGGAACTCCCTGTATACTTAAGTTTTTTTTATATTTCTAAAAGATGAAGGCTAGTTGATGATCAGGTTTCAGTCAGAATTAAATACTAAATTCTTATAATTTAGGCAAGTAAATGTTTTAATGTGTAAAAATGCTGCCTTTGCTTCACTTGAATAAAAGAGCCATTTAAAAAAAAAAACTACTCTATGTGAAAATACAGAGCAGGAAAATTTGTAAGCAAGACACAATGAAGACATAAAGCTTGAAATGGTGACATGAAGAAATATCCCCAGGGCCTCTTTTAGATTCCATTTAATTCATAGAAATTTTAAGGCCAAATTTCACCTACCCTCACCCCCAAATAAAGATAAAAAAGACATAGATATATCTAAATGCAATGCAGCTAGTTATAACTGTAGGACTGATTTTCATGGAAGCCTTTGGAGCCCAGTTAGCTTCTCCCAAGAACATTACAGCACAGTAGATTTATCTCAGGTTTGTTATTATTCTTGTATTTTTATGTCCAATTAAGAAGCAAACTTAATTTCAGCATTTTTTGTTTGTTAAAAAAGAATTTGTTTTAGAACATGCACACACACACGCACACACACACACACACACACACACACAGAGTTAATGTCCTTGTTCATTGAATAATGAAATTATTTTAACTTTTAATTTAACTCTCTGATGGGATCTAAGGATTATACACTAATTAAGTAAAATTATCTCCATAGCCAATAGTATTATGCTGAAACATTAGCAAATGATAATGTACTTTTATCTGCACTCTCTTTTAGGAAAATTCTGTATCAGGTACTATCTAAGGGCACTCTTTGATGCCACAAAATGGCTTCCGGGAACAACTAGGGAAACAGAACCCAGGTCATGTACAAGGCCAAGCAATTGTTCCCCTCAAATTTAAAGCCCAAGTCCTAGACTTCACTCTGATTGGATTACCTAAGTCAAGTGTCAATCCTTTAACCAATCACTTTGTTTAGGGTCAAGAATTTTACTAATATTTTAGGCCCGAGCTCTGCTAAGCCTAACCCTGGAACATAATGGCATCGTGAGGCAATAGTGTTCTAGGGAGAAAAATGGAATAAAAATTGAGTACCTGTAATTCACAGAGGGAGAAGAGATCAGGTCAACTAAGCATATCAAGTAAGTTTTGCCTGTGATATCTGAACTACTCTGGATAGTTTTGTTTGTTTTTTGTTACTGTTGTTTTTAGTTTTCCCATGACAAATGAAACTACTATCTACCTTCTGAGAATCATGGAAACCTGAAATAAACAAAACAAAGGAATGAGGTGATGAACAGAGAGGAATTAGATGATTGTTTTCAAGAAATATTACAACAGTTCTGAGACTTTTAGACTCTTTCGCGATCTATTTTTTTCTCTTATGCTATGTAAGTCTAGCATCTATACTGCTCAATAAATCCTGAACTATTAAGTATAAATTAATGGAGAAAGTTTATACAGTAATAAGTGGAGTTTTAATGAATCTTTTGAAAATTAAATTAAATGAAAATTGGAAATGGAAATAATTGGTTTTCCCACTTTTTATTTTTTCTAAAAGAAGCATAATTATTTAGTGTGCCTGGAATTTTGTAATGAAAACAATGCATATGTTCATTCTGGCCTAACCAAAGGGCCCTATCTTTTTTTCCCCCTGGAAGTATTCAGCTGTATACATGATTTATTGTGTACTTACTTTAGGCTTTCCCTGCCAGAAGACAAGGGATTCAGATCAATGATGTTTTTTAATTCTATGAATGTTCTGTAAAAGGGTCCCCTGCCTTTCAAATTACATTAGAAATCAAAAGTGCACGTGGCTTTGAAAAGATTTATCTTTTCTTAAGTATATTTGAGGATTAATCTTTCTGCTATTAGTCTTATTTGGGTTCTAATAAGTTATAGTTGAGCTGTGTTTTGAAGAGAAATATGTACCTACCATTCCAATCTCTCTTTGTCAATAATTTCTCTCTCTCTAAATCTATACTAACATAGATTTTACTATATATATATATATATATATATATATATGTATATATATATATATATATATATATATATGGATTGGTCAATAAAAAGATATAGGTAGGTGTAGTATAAAATAAGTCACTGAAAATTCTGGTTTTTGTTATGTTTGTATCTCTGTCTATATCTATATCTCTACCTCTTTAGGTTTCCAGTGACTAATTTTATCCTAGTTTCTTTGATTTTGAAACTCAGCATGCTTTACAGTAAAAGAGTCTTTCATTTATTTACTATATATGAGCCATTAAAAAAACACATTATAATAAGACTCAAGGACAACTTTGTATTCTATAGCATCTTATAATTAAATTGTTTTGGATCATTTCATTGTTTTCCTTTCTAACGAGAAAGTAAGGGAACAACGTGTGTGTGTGTGTGTGTGTGTGTGTGTGTGTGTGTGTGTGTTTCTTCTGAGCTGTTCAAAATATAACTTGGCAATAAAAATCAAAGTGGCCCATTTCAAGTTAGAATATTTCTTATTTCTATTCCTGATCATAATTTTTCTTTGTGGGCTAGAGCAACTACATCGAGTGCATCACTTTTATCTCCACGTCGGTTCTTTGATATGTGAGGACAGCTATTACCTTCATTTAATGACTTCTCCTCATTTTCTGCAGACTCCCCACCATCTCCGAGGAACTGTCCTAAATCTATGCCAGGTCCTTCTTAAAATATGTCTGTTTGTTTTTATCTAGGAATATATGTAAAAACAAACAACACCTGCTCAGTTTATTTAAATGACAAAAATGATTTTACAGAACGGTGTAAGCAATAATTTCATGTCATGGCCATCAGTAATTCTGAGGGAATTTATGTCAATTATTTTAAAGTTTACATATTTATTTTGAGAGAGACAGAGAAAGCATGAGTGGGGGAGGGGCAACGAGAGAGAGAGAGAGAGAGAGAGAGAGAGAGAGAGAGAGAGAGAAGAGAGAGAGAGAATCCCAAGCAGGCACCGCACTGCCAGCACAGACTCTGATGGGGTGCTTGAACTTATGAACCATGAGATCATGACCTGAGCAGAAATCAAGAGTCGGACACTTAACCAACTGGCATTTATATCTTTCATAGAATGTTATCTATCTATCTATCTATCTATCTATTTATCTATGACTTACTGTCATCTCTATCTTTCATAGAATTTTTAAAAGTATGTTTTTAATCATAATGTATAAGGTTTGTGTTTGGCCAAAGAAAATTGGAGGGAATTTGTGTGCAAATAAGTTAGAGAAATCTACTTTTACACCTTGACATGAATAGGTAAATAAAACTGCATTTGAATGATGGTTGATTACATTCAAAAATTAAAATGTAGTTAAGAATTTTAAATAAAAAGAATCACAGACTCTATTTATTTGAATACTGTGCTTTATAACTGATATCTGCTATTATAATTTTACTATCAAGGAGCTTTTCTAAAACATGAATAAAATCTAGCAAATTTTTAAGCATGATAGAAAATGTAATTTCGGTCCTTGTCAATATGCTGTATAAAGAACTTGTAAATGTGCATAAAAAAAAAAAAGTTGAATACAGGGACTGTGGGTGGCTCAGTAGGTTAAGCCTCCAACTTCAGCTCAGATCATTATCTCACAGTTTGTGAACTCAAGTCTTGCATTGGGCTCTGGGCTGACAGCTCAGAGCCTGGACCCTGCTTCGAATTCTGTGTCTCCCTCTCTCTTTGCCCTCCTCTGATCATGGCCTGTCTCTCTCACTCTCTCTTTCCAAAATTAATAAATAAATATAACATTAAAAATTTTTAACAAAAAAATAAAAGTAGTTGACTTCAAACAACTGGAATACTGAAACATCTTTAGATCTAGTTTGAATAAATTAAACATGTAATTCTCCCATTGAAATTATTTGTGGATTCCAATTCAACCCAGGTGTTAGTTTAATCTAATATTTGTCTTTTGGAGGGAAGAATGAGAGGCATTCTATAGATTTAAGGATTTGTTTTGGAAACTTCATTCTGTATTATAACAGGATAGAATTAATGATCACAAGAGCAAGTCCTAATCTCTATCTACACAGGCTGCTAAGGGACTGTCAAATAGTATTTTGTTTCTCCTATTTATCCCAATTTATTTTTTCTGAGTCCTGGCGATTCCCTTCAATCCATATAAATTTAACATGGCAGCATATTTGTCCTAAGATTTTTTAAATAAATTAACAGAATGTCCTAAAATTGAAAGTTAAGATATTGGGTCTTTATGTTCTCCCTGTATCATATTTTTATGTAAATAAAGTCAAGCAGAATAAAGGAAAATATAAGTGATGTTTTATATTCTGTGAAGTCGATACTGTTATTTCTAAGTATAAAACTAAAGAGTCACAGAAGAAAATATCAACTGATTTATTTACCTGATGCACTAAAAAAAATCTTTAAAAGTTTTTTTTTAAGTTTTTATTTATTATTGAGGGACAGAGCATGAGCATGGGAGGGACAGAGAGAGGGGGAGACACAGATTCTGAAGGAGGCTCCAGGCTCTGAGCTGTCAGCACAGAGCCCAATGCAAGGATCAAACTCACAAACTGAGATCATGACCTGAGCTGAATTTGGACGCTTAACCTACTGAGTCACCCTGGCGCCCCCTTGAAAGTGTTTTTTTAAAGCTGCATATTTATTTGCAGTACATATAAAATTAATAAAAAATTAAAATAAGAATAACAACAAAATATATAGTTTAATAAATTATTATATGAAAATAATTGTTTCGTTAGTAATGAAAGACAACCTAAAACATGTACATTTTCATTTTTAAAAATTTATTTATCATATTTATTTATTTATGGTATATATTTGTGTTTCATTCTTTAAGCATATTACCCAGTGTTAATAAGATATGGGAAAATAAACATACTGGTATGGTTATAAATTGTTACAACTTTTTAAAGGATAATTTTTAATTTTCTTCTTAACAATTATTTATTTCCGAGAGACAGAGAGAGAGACAGAGTGCCAGCAGGGGAGGGGCAGAGAGAGAGGGAGACCCAGATCCAAAGCAGATTCTAGGCTCTGAGCTGTCAGCGCAGAGCCTGATGCAACGCTTGGATTCACGAACCGTGAGATCATGACCTCAGCCAAAATCCAAGGCTTAACCAACTGAACCACCCAGGTTCCCATAAAGGATAATTTTTAAATATAGAGATCTGGGGTACCTGGGTGGCTCAGTCACTTAGGGTCTGACTCTTGATTTCTGCTCAGGTCATGATCTCACCGTTCATGAAATCAAGCCCTTTATCCAAAACCTCTGTCTCTGTACTCTGACAGTGTGGACCCTGTTTGGAATTCTCTCTCCCTCTCTCTTTGTCCCTGCATAAAAATAAATACACATTTAATAAAATACAATAAAATGTGCGTATCTTTTGACTCAGCAATTATAATTTTAGGAGTTTGTTAAGAAAATAATCATAGACTTACATATATAAATTTATTGGGATATTCATCATATTGTGATTTGTAATATTGGGGAAAAAAACTTAATCTAAAATTTAATTATGTAATGCCAGTTAAATACATTTTGACTTCTATTTCTCACAAAAAAAATCTATGTACTTTTATAAACAATATAATTATAGTAAGATATTTAATGAAATATATATTATACTGTATTATTTTTTATTTACTTATTGGAGTATAACCAAAATACAGTATCTTATTAGTTTCAGGTGTACATCATAGAGATTCAATATTTTTGTACAGTATGAAATGATTCTCTCCTTAAGTCCAATTACCATCTATTCACCATACCGAGTAATAACAATAGGTGAAGGAGATTAAGTGGGACAAACTCCAGCTAAAGCATAAATAAGTTATGGAGATGTAATGTACAGCATAGAGAATATTATCAATAATATTGTACTGTATTGTTAATTAGAAAAATAACAGGATACAAAATGTATAGTATGAAACATTTTTTGTAAAAAATATGTATATATTTGGAGAGATTCAAAGACTAAAAAAATATAAGCTATATTAACAGATGTAATCTTTAGATGTTTACATTATGTATGATTATACAGTTTGTTTTCTAAATATCCAGCAATCATCATGTATTATTTTAATAATAATTCTTTAAAATAAAAAATGAATCTATTCAGTATGATGCTATAATGGGGGATACATGTCAGCATAAATTTGTCCAAACTCATAGAATGTACCATCATGAACCCTAATGTAAACTATGCACTGTGAGTGATAGTGATGTTTCAATGTAGATTTATCATTTATAACAGCTGTACCGCTCTGGTAGGGGATTTTGATAATGGGAAGGCTATGCGTGTGTGGAGAAGAGGGTATATGGGACAACTCTGTACCTCCTGCTCAATTTCACTCTGAATCTGGGACTGCTCTTATACATAATCTATTTTAAAAGCAAGAAAGAAATAGAAATGTTCATTTTCCCCAATTGTTTTATATAGGTATGGTACCATTATAAATTAGAGTCAGCCCAACTTATTACAGTTTAAGTAGTTGAGACCCCATTTGATTATTCTTAAACTCAATATGATTTAGCAGTTTACATACTACTAATGGATCACAAAATCAATATCCTTTAAAACTAAATTTAGATAGACTAGGAGTGAACAAATAAAAAATCATGTGCTTTTCTTGCTGTTCTTGCCCTCAGTTTCTCATAGGGGATCAGACAAACATACTATCACAAATTCTGACCTGAGTAGATTTGGTCACTAAAAGAAGTAGAGAGTGAATATCCCAGGAAGAAGAACCATCAAAGCAAAGCTGTGGAGATTGAGATAAAGAATATATATATATCATTAGGTGTACAAATATTGAGGGCATATACCAATCCATGTGCATGGGAAGATGATTGAACTTTATCCAATAGACAACAGTGAAGCATCAGTTGAAGCATGGATGACTGGCAGTCCTTACATAAGGGCTTGGGGAGACAGGCTCTAGAAGACCCAGTTCTAGGGGGTATGGCGAGGCCAGTTATGTATAACACCTTTTCCCCCTGGGACAGATTTATGTATCCTGATATGCCTGAGAATAAGGAAGCGTTAGGTAAAGACTGACATTAAAATGCATTTAATACTCAGTCTTAAAGAATTAAAATTATGTTATAAAAAGGGTATTGTCCTAAGAGATGTACTTCTACAAGATTTGATAGGTTTGCAATGAAAACAGGTTCTGTGTCACCAAAAAAATTTTATAAAAGCTGAGTTAGAAGTTTCCCTACTAAAAGATGTATCAAAGAACTTAATATGCCAATTTGCATTCTGAATCTTTAAGAAAATATATTTTGAAGGGGCGGCCGGGTGGCTTAGTCGTGAATTTGAGCTCCACTTCAGGCTCTGTGATGTCACTACAGAGCCTGCTTCCGATCCTGTCCCCCTCTCTCTCCGTGCCCTTCCCCGACTCACTCTCTCTGTCTCTCAAAAATAAATAAACATAAACATTATTAAATATTATAATTCAAATTTTATGCTCTGTTTTATTTATAGAACCATAATTAGAAGCGTATATGCTGTTTTATTATTTTTAATATGTCTCTACTCTGCATTTAAAAAGTAACAATCTAATAAAGTGTGTGAATCCAATAAAGTTATACTTTCAGTTCAGACTATGATTATATACCCACAATAATATGCCTTAATTTTCCTCTTATATCCAATGAGCTATGGGGGTGATTTGGGCAAACTCTGTCAAGTGGGTGGTTGTTGAACTATTTTTTTAAATGATTGCTTTAAAGAAAAAAAAAGTTTGAGAGTTAGATAATTGATAATTCATATATGATTTGTGGCAAACACTGCAGATCACATATTGGAAAAGTGTCAAAGGAGAGACAGTGTGTCATTGAAAAAGAAAGAACTCTTGGGACACCTGGATGGCTCAGTTGGTTAAGCTATAGACTCTTGATCTCGGCTCAGGTCATGCGTGATCTTATAGTTCGTGAGTTCCAGCTCCACATTGGGCTCTGTGCTGACAGTGCAGAACCTGCTTGGGATTCTCTCCCTCCCTTTCTCTCTGCCCCTCCCTGCTCTAAATAAAAATAAACTGGAAAGAGAAAGAAAGAGAGAAAGAGAGAGAAAGAAGGAAGGAAGGAAGGAAGGAGGGAAGAAAGGAAGGAAGGAAGGAAGGAAGGAAGGGAGGAAGGGAGGAAGGGAGGAAAGAAAGAAGAAAAAGAACTCTTCAGCATCTTCTGTTCTATTATTTCAACTTCCTCTTTCATTAAAATTTCTCTCAATTATATGACAGTACCAGCAGGGGCTGCTCTTAGCATTACAGGCAAACTAATTTTCTCTGTAGTTGAATTATTTTCAGTCCTCATTCTGAATTTAACTGAAACGCATTTAACTTCATGAACATTTTGCAGTAAAACTACTCGTCTTTTTGTTTGTTTGAACATTTTTTTTTTTGCCATTTAACTTTGTCTTTAAGCTTCCAATATATGAGGCCCATATGCATTAATGCAAATAGCACTACTTCTTACAAATCTTTGTAAATGTCTTTATTAGAATAGACACAATAAAGGAAAGACAAATTAGGAAATATATGTTCAGAAGATAAACTGCAGTTTTAATAGAAATATCAGGAAGGAGAAAGAAAATGTACTTTCAATAATAGTCACGATTTCAAATAGGAGCTGGTTTCCTTAGGGCAATTCACAGTAATATACAAAGCAATTTAGTTTTGTTTTGTTTTTTGTTTTGTTTTGTTTTTTAAGCAAGGTTCTTCTTTCCAGGGCATTGGAAAAACTGGAATATAAGACAGGCTCCTCTAAATGGCATTTGAGAATATGATACAGCATCTTGGCAAGATATGGAAATAACCTGTGTCGTAGTGTCTGCACAAAATTGGTGTTGTTTGTCCAAGGCTAACTGCACTATATGCATGAAAGCTGCTATGCTGAAGGGGTGTGTGTGTGTGTTGGGGGGGGGGGTGTATAACTTATTCACAATTCCTAAATGGTGCTGTGACTTCCCCAGTCTTGTGGCTGTTCTGTTTTATTTATGTTCTAGCTTTGCTGGAAAAGCTCCAAATAGTTGAATAAATCACCTTTCTTGTGATGTTAAAATATCAGAACTAAGACTGTCTGATTACTTGTGAGAATGCTGCTTCTTTTATTATTTCCAATTAAGAAACGTACCACTGATCAGATGTTATTAAGGCTTGCCACGTACCCAAATCATATCATTGGGTAAGACCTCCCTTTAAATAACTCACTCCTAGACATCTCAAGGTCATTGCTAATAACATGTTTGAAATCATCAAATTTGAGACTGTGCACTAATTAGGGAGTTTGGTACTTTGTCCTTACATACATGGATTGGGTATCAGCTGGTGGCACTATTGTGTGATAGGTGGGGAGAGAGGGGGAGGAATTACAAAGGATGTTCAAAAATCTTAAAAGCTAATGGAGAAAATATCAGGCATGTATGTACCCAGTCTGAATTCTATGCAAATAATCGACTTTAAATGAAAAAAACACAAATATTATTCAAGTATTCACATTACATACCATCTTTCACCTCTATCACTGTACATTATAAACTTTCTATACACTTGTTAAATCTACCCATGAGGTAATTATGTAAATTCTATGATTGGTTAAGTTAATTTTATGTTTCTTGGAAAATATTCGATAATTGGCCCTTTTCAATTTATATGCAGATTATTGATTAAATGAACCCTTCAATAAAATAAATTCTAAGAAATATAAAAATCTATTTATTTTTATTCCTAGTGTTTATTCATTCATTCACTGAATATTTATTAAAGAGTTTCCATGGGGCAGTTCTAATAGTACTCATTCAAATAAAACTCATTCTTTACCTTGAGGAGTTTTACAGTCCTTGTGTTACTCTGGTACCAGTAAGTGTTGTAATGGAAGTATTCAGAGTGTTATAAGAGACTAGTTAAGAGACAACTACCTCAGTGTAACAGTCAGTAACCATGAGTACTTGGTGAGATATGTCATATTTTTTTTTTGAAATTTTATCCTGAGAAAAAGGCATCTATAAAGAATGTTAACAATATTCAGGTTAAGAGAAAGAATAAGTTACTTGAAGCATGAATAAAATTATGTTAGAAATTTAGCAATCCTACCTCTGTACCTGTTCTGGCCCTGATGATACTCTCGTCTTATCTTTTGGAAGTCCAAAGACTTACCTTCTAATGACTCCACCTCCACTGTACTATAACTTCCCTGTTGTTATGGACTATGCCTTTTTTAAAAAAAACTATCTCTATATAATTTGTGGGGAAATCATTCTTTCCTCTTTGAATTTGCCTTAGATTAGATCTGAAGATCAACAAAGCTTGTGGTATATAAAAACTCCCTGATCCAACACTGCTGCCCTTCTTCTGGATACGTGATTGTCCTGTCCACCTACCCAGTGTTAGGGGCAGTAAGAAATCTATGGTAAAGTGATTGAAATTTTCCTTGTTTTATAATAACATATACATGGTATCAATTATTAATTAGTTACTAATATGTGAAATTTTAGTTCCAATAATAACATAAAATTTCTTTAGTAGTGGTAGGCTTTTCTTAACATTTATTTTAGAGAGAGAGAGAGAGAGAATGTGAGTGGAGGAGGAGCAGAGAGGAGGACAGAGGATCCAAAGTGGGAACCACACTGACAGCAAAGAGCCCAGTGTGGGGCTCGAGCTCACCAACCGTGAGATTATGACCTGAGCCGAAGTTGGATGTTTAACTGACTGAGCCACCCAGATGTCCCTAATAGTGGTTGCCTTTATACCCTGAAACTATAAGCTGAATCTTCATGGTCTATTGGCCAAGCTCCAGAAAAAAACTTTTGAATGAAACATGTTACTGTGTTATTTTTACTCTTTGAAATATTTCTGCCTCTAAATTATAAAGGGTCTCAGTTGCCAACATGAGAAATAATTGAAATCATGGGAAAATAATCATACAAATAATTATCCATAAGAGAATGTTTATAAAATATTTGTATAGAACATAGTATGCAGTAATGAATTATTTTATATTTTGCTCCATTGCTGGATTTGGAAAGTTTTTTCATTAAACTAGAGTACATCTATCATCATAGCTCCAGACTTTCCATTACAGTAAGAATGAATTTGAGGTGAAAAAATAATACATTTTTTCAGAAGGCCAATGAAAATGCAGTTGACTTTTCTATAGTCATATGATTATGTCATTTCAAAATGTTTGTAAATCAAAAGAAAAAAAATGAAGTTCATAGAGTACTGCAATTTCCAGAATAATTTCACAAAGCCAGATGACCCTTTAGAGTTTAATGTAATCTTTTAATTACCTACTTTTCTTAATCTGTTTTCCTACTGGATAGTGGCCAAGAGTTCTCCATCTATAACCAAAGGAGATGCCAAGCTGTTCCTAGGGAGCATGACAAACTGTTTTGACCCCAAGTGGTTCTATCCACAGGAAGATAAGATCCTGTCTTCCAAGGCCATGTGGTCTTGTTGAATGAGGCACAGAAGGTTTTCATAAAATTTTCTAATTTAGTACAGGAAGATGGCACATATATACATTGAATACAACCAAGTGGAAAGTAAGAAAAGTGAAGAAATTATTAGTTATGGATAGTTATGAGATCTTGATACATAAATTGGGGCTAATCACAGTAATGTCCAGAGACCTTGGAGATTATGGTTGCTAAATGCTCAAGTACTTTCAAATATTGACATTTTTGTAGTGCCTTGGATTTTGCGACATGTTTAAAGCCATGCTTTTATCTGTGCTATGCACATAGCAGCCAGGTAAGGGACGTAGGGTGATTTTCCATATTTTGTAGATAAGAAAATGGAGATAAAGAGAGGTTAAATTTAATTCAATTTCATATAAGAAGTAAATGAAATGGGATTTTATTTTAGGTTTTACAATTCTAACCCTATGTTCATGTCCTCCAAGTCTACAATTATGAGACCCAGAGGCACAGAACTCTTAAGTTGTTCACTAGAAATAAAGATAGCACCAACTTAGATGGAAAGAAAAGAAAAAGACAAGTGTATATAACTTCAGATCCTTTATCGTACTAGTCCTCTTCCATGTTTTAGTAGCCAAGGAGAAGGGGTTGGGTTGATGCCTCTACTACCAGCCTGTAGGTAGGTTTGGTAATCCTAGCCTGACCTGAACTGCTAAATGTCACAAAGTTATGAGAATCATTCATCTTGACCTTAAAACTATGTAGCACCCTAGTAGATAATGAATAATTCACTTAGAGGAAAATAGTTCATGGAGCACTTGGGTGGCTCAGTAGGTTATGCGTCCGACTTCAGCTCAGGTCATGATCTCATCATGGTTCATGGTTTGAACCCTGCATCAGGCTTCGTGCTGATCGTGCGAGCTCTCTTGGGATTCTTTCTCTCTGCCCCTTCTGTGTGTTCTCTCTTGCTCTTGCTCTCTGTCTCTCAAAATAAATTAACTTAAAAAGAAAAATAATTGATACTATTTAAAACCAGATAGCCAGTCGGTTTGTTAAAATATACCATTACTGTTTTGTTTTGTTTTTCCTGAAACAGTAAATAAAAAGAATGCATTACTTGTTGGGAGATAGAAAAAGGAAATAAACATAATAAATGATGATGACATGTACTTACACAAATGAGTTTGTCATACTTATGAGAAAGGTGATGAAATCTTCTAAGGCATGAGAGATTTCACTCAGCGGCAGTGAGGAAGTGAAGTTACGGGCTACAATTGCGTCACCAGCATCTGTCTCTGGAGAGCTTGTCAGCTTTTCCTGTAGTAAGTCTTCAGGAGCAAAATTTTCTGTGAAAGACACAATTTGTAAACGGATAACAATACGATGCCTCTAAGAGAGAACGAGAATTATAAAAGCAGAAAGAATTAGAGAAATTCTAATGAAGGTGCATCTTTATTCTTTGACAACTCATCTCTATTCTTCATCTACTTTTCTCACCTAATTTATCCCACTCCTTCTCCTTTCTTTCAGTATCATCTAGTCACAACCACTAGAAAGACTCATCTAACACTGCCATCCATGTCCCAAAGTCTGATTAAGCAATTTCTGTCAAACTTAATTTCATTGTCTTCTATTTAGCTCTTGTAAGGTTTCTAGTGGGCATTGTGTCCCCAGCATTTTGCATTCTGCCAGGCCGAGATTAATTCTTCAAAAGAAATCAGTTAAAATTATAGATAAACATAAACTATAATATTTCATTAAAGGTGGACTAGAAAAGGATGTGTTAAACATAACTTGATAAAAAACCAAATGCACAGCTTCTTAAATCATCTGTGGTGAAAGCACCTAAAATTGACATTGACAAAGAAAATTGCATAATTTTGTTTCAAGGGTGGAAAAAAGAATATACATGTCTGCAGCACTCTTAACCTTTAATATCTCTGTTTTAAAGTCATTGTCAGGAATGTCTTCTATGTTGGGAAAAGACCTTCAGGTCTAGATGAACAAGACTTGCCTGTGCTATGATAGGGTTAAGGAAGTTGGGTGGGAAGGTGAGGGCTATAGCTCCATGGAGCTTCAAAGACATGGTGCGAGGCCTACAAGTATATATTCTCAGGTTTTACCCTTGACCTCATATCTCTTGTTCATCTTTCTAACTCTCTTCAAGTAAGTACCTTTGCCAGGTCTAATACTTTGAGAGATCAAGCAACAACCTTGAGCCTCCAGAAATTCCCTAAAGTAGTTGAAATTTTACTAACCTAGTTCTTGAGTATTGCACCAACCAACCACCTTTTCATTAGTTGCAATTGTTACCCTGCCTCGCTGTGGGGAAAATGAGACCTCCATGGTAAAAGCTGATATAGGCCTTAACATAATACATTTACCACCATGTCGGCTGGGAGAAGACATTACGTACATTGATTTCTTTCTTTGATTTTTTTTTTCTTTGTAATGAAGGCTGGGGTGCCTGAGTGGCTCAGTCAGTTGAGCTCCTGCCTCTTGATTTTGTCTCAGGTCATGATTCCAGTGTCATGGGATGGAGCCCTATGTTGGGCTCTGAAATAAGCATGGAGCCTGCTTAAGATTCTCTGCCCCACCCTTCTCCTCTCTCATACTCACGTGTATTCTCTGTCTCTAATATGTATATATATGTGTATGTATATATATGTGTATGTGTATATATGTGTATATATATGTATATATATGTATATGTAAATAAATAAATAAATAATGAAGATCACAAACTAGGGAATTATAGTGGGAAAGGCTTTGACTTATGGACACATGTCTTTGTTTCTATTAAAAGGGAATGACATGTATATTTAAAGATGATGTATATACATAACTGCCACCCTCACACACACACACATACACACACATGCAGGACTTCACCCCTGCATTCGGTTTCATGTATTAAGGACAGAGCATACATATTGTTTTAAAATGGGTGTCTAGAGGCACCTGGATGGCTAAGTCAGTTAAGCAACCGACTTCGGCTCAGGTCATGATGTCATGGTCTATGAGTTCGAACCTCATGTCAGACTCTGTGCTGACAGCTCAGAACGTGGACCCTGATTCTGATTCTGTCTCCCTCTCTCTCTGCCACTCCCCTATTCGTTCTCTATTTCTTTCTATCAAAACTAAGTAAAAATTTTAAAAATAAAAAATAAATTATAAAAAAATAAAATGAGTGTCCAAATAATTTATATCTCTTAAGCTATCCTTTGTTTAAGGCAATCCTTTTTTTTTTACATAATTTTTAAAATTTATTTTATATATTTTGAGAGGGAGAGGGCACATGGCAGGGTTAGACAGAAAGCATGAGAGAGAATTCCACTGTCAGTGCAGAGCCCAACACAGGGCTCCAACTCATGAACTATGAGATCATGACCTGAGGCTAAATCAAGTGTCCTATGCTTAACTGACAGAACCACCCACACGCCCCATGGCAACTCTTGATTAAACAGATCACGTTTTGAAATTATATTTACTCTTTCAAATCTCAATCATGATAGAGCCAGAAGAAATCTTAAATGATGAGCCATTTTTTTATTTGCAGATAAAGAAAGTGTAGCGTAGATAGACTACTAGCTTTTGCCATAGTCAAAGCTAGTAAACAGAAAAGTTAAAACTGGAAGTCATCTTCTAGTTTTTAATCTTTTTGGTTAATGATCTTTTTTTCCCATTTTTAAAACATTTTTAACGTTTTTATTTATTATTGAGAGACAGAAAGAGACAGAGCATGAGCATGGGAGGGGCAGAGAGAGGGAGAGACACAGAATCTGAAGGAGGCTCCAGGCTCTGAGCTGTCAGCACAGAGCCCCCACAGGGTTCTAACTCACAAACTGCAAGATCATGACCTGAGCCGAAGTTGGGCACTTAAGCCACTGAACCACCTAGGCGCTCCTTTTCCCTTTAATCTATCCTAAATAAGACCTCGTCCCTTGAATTTAATCAAGTGTTGGGTTCTTATATTTCTGACATAAGTTGACTAAATATCAGAATTAAACAATAAAGGACCAAATTTTTTTCAACACTTTTAGTGCTTTTCCCCTTATACCATTGCTTCTCTTTAATCATGAGTTACTACTGTAATGTGGGATTTTTTTTTTTTTGAATGTGCTATTAAAATGTAGGAGTGCTGGACTTAAGTATATATTAATGGATATTTGAGGCTGGTGATTCAATAGGTAATAAAAGTGATAGATGCAGTTGTGGGCTTATCTATAAAACATTAAAGTATGACATAGTGCCTAGCACATAGTTGTAGCTCTGTAAAAGTCATTAAATAAATGCATTCATTACATGGATAAGAAAACATGAAAAGAAAACATGTATTTCCCAAACCATAAACAGTAAACGTAATTTCTAAAATATCTATCTTCTGGGACCTGGAATTTCTACAGGATATTTTTGTGGTGGGGTTTGTGTATATGAAACAGTATGGGGCATTGGAAATTGGTCACTAGGTGACCTGGGTGTTTGGAAACATGGGTTCCAGCCTCTTTCTTGTAACTACCTGGAGAGGGCACTCCTCTTTCTTGGACCATAATTTTATAAACTTCATAAAGAACTTGAAATCGGTGGGATCACTGATCCCATGATTAATCCCATGGACCCAATGATCCATGATTATCTTTCCCTAGTCCCTTGTATTAATTTGCTGTGGCAAAGGACCACACCCTTGTTTCAGTTCTGCCCCCTTCAACGTGTATAATCTTGAAAGACTAACTTCCCTTTTCTGGGCCTCAGATTTCTCATCTATACAATGGCCAAGTTGAACCAGATTGCCTTTTAAATCTATTCCAACTCTGACATGTGGAAAGTGGAAAATAATACAGGTTCCAAGGAAGTGGTCGAGGAAACAAAGGCATAGTGAAACTACGAAAGAATAAAGAGGGACTCTAGCTTGTGGTACTCATATAGCTATATTAGTTCCCTCAATGATTCAATGTAGATAATAGGATTTTACTAATAAAATATATTGAAAACTGTAAGTTTCAGGTGAATCTTTTAAAAACTTTAAAACATTTATGAGTATACTAAAATAGACTCTTTCCAAATTACTGAAAACCTTATCCTCTCTTTTTCCCCTCGTAAAATAGTTTCCTATTACCTGCAGGCAAATTTAACCTCTGATTTTTTTTTAATACACACACCATGGCTAAAAATAAATATCTGACTTTAAAAGAAAGTGTGGTTTTTAAAAGAAAGTACAACAAAATGCCAAGAACACTTCTGTAGCCGACTTCATGCTTTGCCTGCTTCAGGAAAAGGCTAGTAGAAAACAGGTGTCACTAATCACCATGCAATCTGGGATCTCTAGTTGGAGGTAGAGAGAACCTCAACCAGCTGCTTTCTCCTCTGATTAAAAATTCCTTCATATGAAAGCCCTAACCTTTTGCTCTTATGCTCACACATGTTTTGTACTTTTTTTTTTTTCTTTTGTGGGCTTGGGGAAATGAACGGATTAACAGCATCTTACCTCTGAGTCAGTAAGTTAATTAAAGAGTGTGTATATAAAATGGAATAATGAATTATTTAACCGATAACAAACATGATATAAAATTCCATTTATTGAATAGCCAATTCAATTTTATTAGTTTTGGAATTATATAAATTGTTTTTAACACAATGCAAAAATATTTAGTATTAGCAGATTTATTTTTATGTCATATGTTTGCTCTTCTTACAACTTTTAGGGGGTCCTTAATGGAATGTTTTAAATATATGATTTAAGAGCAGTGTAATTTTATTAAGAAGGAAATTATATAGCTTCTGAATCAGAAAGACATAAAAGGCTGAATCATCCCTGCATTTTGTCTCCCTTTTTTTCTCTAACCTAGGATAGTCTCTAATCTTTTCTAAAGCATCCTTTTTCAAAGTTAATTACATCAGATCACTCTAACTAGGAGCAATTTAAGCATAAATAGCATGGGACAAACCTTCCAAACCCTTATCTGGTATACCTCTTTAAGAAAAAAAAATTCTATAAGATATCTACAATTACTTAATTCAAGCTTTAGAGAAAAAAGTACTTCTAAGTAAGAGTTCAGGCTAATCTGAGTTCTGTCTCTGTCATTCTCCAATTCAATTTTATGAGCATTTCTAACTTCCTGTGTGTAGGGTGACCACACAGTTAGCTCAGGACAGTTAGCCCAGGACACCCCAGGTGAAGCTGATTACTCCTTTTCAGTCTTACAGGGGTCCTGCTTTAGAAAATAAAATATATAGTGCCTTTACCACTGTACATATGCCATACAACCATTCTACAAATTGGTTGCCCTAGCTAACTTAAAATGAGGACATTATCTACCATTTTTTTCAAAATTAAATATTATATGCTGTCTTTTTTCTCAGAGCTAGACTGTATTATGTTGTTGTATTATTGTGTAGTTATGGTATAATAATGTTATTACTGTTCTTTGCCTAAAGGAATCTTCTTAAGAGATTTACAGATATGTTTAACCCCGTGATCTCCTGAAAATGCAAATACTATTTAGTTAAAGTTGTGATTTTGTATAATGTAATAAGCAGTCAGCAGGGCATGGTAGGAAGAAAACAGTATTTAGAATACAGCCTGAGTTTTGACCTTTGGCAAATTTAATTTCTTTAAGTTTCCATTTCCTCTTCTATAATTTGAGGCTAATAACACTTCTTGGAATGATGGTTGTAAGAATTGAAACATTGTGTATCAGGTGCCCAAGAGAGTGCCTGGTGCAGAGCCAGTGTAGAAAATATGGTAGCAATTATAATTATAATTTTTTATTGGATAACATCAGTGGACACTTATGGGTATCAATGGAGTAAAACAGTTTCCTTTTCATCTTCAGAGAAATCTCCCCAAACTAAGTATGCTGGTAGGGTTCAACACAAGTTGAATTTCATAATATGGTTGACTGTATTTGATTCCAGAGATTAGTATCTAGTTCAGATGTTTAAAAAGTAAGAACTTTTAAGCCTTTAGACAATTAAAACTAAAGATGGAACAGAAAACCTCATTACCCTTTAAAGTGATTTTGTTTAATTGCTTTTGCTTATGATTAATTTCAGCATATTTAGAAAGAACAATACATTGGAAAAATAAGATTGTATTATGATTTTTTTAAGTCCTTTGGGTTGTCATGTAACAAGCTTCTGTCCTCTACAACATAAAAAAAGTCTCACTATTTAAGAAAAAATTATTCATTTAATAAAATGCATAATTCAACACACCTCTGTATGAGTCAAATATTTATCCAACAAAATAAAATAATCATATGTTCTTTAATTACTTTTGTTCTGGGGCGCCTAGGTGGCTCAGTCGGTTGCGTGTGTCTGACTTTGGCTCAGGTCATGGTCTCACGGTTTGTGGGTTCGAGCCCTGCATCAGGCTCTGTGGTGAACACTTGCTCAGAGCTTGGAACCTGCTTCAGATTCTGTGTCTCCTTCTCTCCCTGCTCCTCCTCCACTTGCACTGTGTCTCACTCTGTCTCTCAAAAATAAATAAATGCAAAAAAAATTAATTACTTTTGTTCTTTCTCTACAATGAGAATTCCAGCTCTTGTTCCTTGAACATGAACAGACTGTTCTGAGGGGCAAATTATGTTGAAAAGGTGTCCCAAATTTACATGTATGGTCCATAATAACTACAGACAACCGTCTCTTGGCCACACACACATTACGTGAAACAATATGTCTCAAATTTGAAATCGAAAATTTCACTATTTTCTCAAAGTTTAATCAGAAAGCATGACTTCAAATCCTAGTCCCACCTGAAATTTTAAAAAGTTACTACCTCTCTGCACATTCTCAATATTGTTTTCTATGCTTCTCATGCTAAAATGTACCCTCCTTTATGGAGGGCATGCTAGGCCTAACTGGCCAAATGCTCTGCACTGAGGTGAAAGAGCTGACAAAGGTGGACACTGGTTCCCAGAATTACCTATGAAATCATGCCATTTTCAATTCCCTTTCAATAATGACAAAGTATGTATGTCCCTAACCTATCTCCCTCATATATTTTAAATTACATTGTTCTTGATGCCTCCTTTAAATCCTTGATGTAGCAAAGTAGGATATAAATTAGAAAATTAATTAAACTTAGTAAATTCACTATTCAAAGTTAGCATTTATATAGCAGTTAACTATCTTAATCTGTCTTAAACAAAGGCAGTAACATGTAAAAATTATCCTCCTTTAGAGACAATTGAAAATGCTATCATTAATGCATGAATATTCTTAACATCAATCATGCACTAAAAGGTTTTGTCATACCTGTTGATTTTAAGTTATTACAAAGCAGACAAGTTGAAAGCATTTGTCTAATGATGCCAACTACCCATTCTACCTACTTCATGGGGATGTTGTAAGACTCAAAGTGAAATAATGTATGCAAAGTCACTCTACGTGATACAATGATGTATATAAAGCTTATTCATTCAATTAATGTTGATATTGAATGTCTACCATGTGCCAACCAATGTCTTAGGCACTTGATAGCCAACTATTCTATTAATAGTTAGATTACATCTAACTATCCATTATAATTCCACACTTTATATATATAATTATACATATGAATTCTGTCCTTTCTTAATGACCTGTTCAATCACCACTGCTTTTGGAATTCGTTCTTATCTTGATCTGTTCCTTCATGTATGTTCTTCCTCTTCAAGATCTAACTCATTTTCTTTCAACCAACTCATGAAAACAAATGCAAAGGTCTAGAGTTCATCCTTCAAGGTTATCCTAAACCTACAGTGTCCTGCACCCATTATCTGTATTCCCCCGATCTTAATGTCCATAGGAATAACCTGGGAATCTGGTTAAAAGGTAGATTCTGATTTGGTGGGACCTGAGAGACTGCATTTCTAACATCCCCGACTGATGCCTATGTTGCTGCTCTGCACAACACACTTTGGGGAGGAAGGTTCTATTGCATCGAGCCTGTGCACTGAAGCCCCACTTCCTCCTGTTATATTATTTTTCCTGCATCCCACTTATTTTCAACAGACATTCTCCTTACAAATAATTAAATCTTTGAGCTGTAAACAGTATCCTGCATATTTAACCTAACTTTAACACATTCCATGTGCGGAAAATTTTAACCACAAAGGATCTTTGTTTTGTACCTGATCTAGGAAACTCTCTTTCAATTCAATTAGCCAGTTCACGTGCAGTAAAATCACAGGAGCCAATTGATGTGAGTGCCATGTGTTTGTCCATGGAGATTTTAATGTAGAATCTGTTCTCCTTGTTGCCTGCTTCGTCTTGATTACTGTATGTAAAGGCAAATACTAGACGATTCAAACATAACCCAACACACACCGTGGCAAAGTTACATTAAGTCAACACCTGATTTCAATCCAGTTTCATTTGTGTTTCATAGAGGCTTTGTATTAAACATCTACGGTTTGTTTAAATACCCTTCCTCTCCATTCTGAATCCGATCGTAACTGTAGGTAGTTTTAACTACTTTGAAATATTTTAATTATACTGTTTCCATTGTTTGAAAGTACCCCCAAAGAAATCTTACAATACTAACTTCTGCTCTTCAGTAGTTTGAGTTTACTCAAACTCAATAGTTTTCAATGGTTTGAGTTACATTATTAACATTAAATGACTATATTTTTGTATACAAACTTATGACCGTGATAGAACAGACTTCAATTCCTGGCTCTATCTTAATTTCCCAGACTCATCTTCTTTAACTATCACATTTTTGTCTTACGCCATAGACAAATCAAATTTAACTTGAATTTTTGTTTATACCTTTGACTTCTCAAATGTAAGTGCATTTGGAATGCCATGTCTTTGGACAGGGAGGAGGCTGGCCACCGTGGTGGTCAAGGGTTCCTCCAGATGCTGCCTCTAATCCCAGTCCTCTGCAAACGTCATAACCTCCCGTGCTGTAAAGCCATTCCAGACCCCACCCTATGTATATTTCTGTTGTAGCAACTTAGCAACATTATTTTTAATTCATGTTTACTTTTCTATATTTCCTGGAGACATGAGGGCATTTTTTTTTAAATAGTTGTATAACTAGTACCTAGATTTGGAGCTCTCATACAGCTGTACTGTTATATTTTGTTGATTTTTATTGAATGATATGTAGCTAAATTTTAAATATTGAGTATATGATATTTTTCTTATTCTCAAGTCAACTATAGTTCCACCATGAGAACTATATATGTGGCCATTCATACAGAAATGGGAAATGGTAACTTTTCATACAGTTTCTCAGTAGAAGTGACAGGATATGACAGTGCCACAGAATGCGGTAGATTTTAAAAATGTTCACAAACTCTTTGTCACTCCTACCTTTGTGATCTGAGGTTTATGTCACCTCCCTTTCAATATGAGTGGGACTGTGAATGCTTTGACCAATGAAGTATGGTGGCAATGATGCTGGATGCTTCCAAGACTAGTTCATCAGAAGCCAGGTAATTTCCACCTGGTTTTCTCGACACACTTACTCTGAGGGAAGCCATATACCAGGTAAGAACTAGCTGAGACCCTCACATTAGAGGGGCCATTGATATGTACTCTAGTCAACAGACTCAGGTGAAATCCAAGCCAAGAGGCACCGTCACTACCATCCATTGGGAGGCCATGTCAGCTGTCCAATTTAGGTCATATTTCTGATGATTAAGCCTGCCCCAGCTGACATCTGATTACAACTGCAGGAGAGACTCCAAGTGCAAACTACTCAACAGAACTCTTAATTCCTGAATTACAAAATAGGGAGAAAATAAAATCGTCTTAAGCCACTCAGTTTGGGGGTAATTTGTTACACAGCAGTAGTAACTAGAACCAATCCAAGTCACAACCAGGACTCTGGTCCCAAATCTCTCTCTTTGCTTTCAGTAAAATTATTCTTTTTCTTTGGGTCTCATTTAATCTCTTTGTAGCTGTTAACAGTAATCACTTGTATTTTCAAAATACTTTTATCTACATTATCATATGTCTATTTTCACACATAGAATGGCTATCATTATTATCTCTACAACTGTGGCTGAGGTCTCGAGGGTAGGCTTTTGCCACATAAGAACTTGAACCCAAGCCTTACTCAAGTTCCCTGTCAGCCAAGGAAACTGTGTCACAAGGAAACTGTGACCTATACATTTGCATATACGTCTACCTCTGCCCCACTTCACCTATAAATGAGAATTATCAATTCAATGAATGACCTGCAAAGTCAGATCCAGCTCTATTTTTCCAACATTCTAAAATATTATAAACAATAATCTTCTTTGTATCCATTTTAACATATGAACTCAGAGAAAGTAATGGTGTGAGCAGTGAGGTTAGCAGCTTTTTAAAGTGGAGTGTTGCTGTAAAGCATGGGGAAGAAAATAGCAGAAAGGAAATATAAACAACTATTTGCTTGAGAAATGAAAAGATAAGCAATGATTCAGGTGGGAATACCCATTAAATACGTGAGAAAAGCAAACCAGTAGCCTTTTCTCCATTTGTTATTTTTGTAATGGGAAATATGACACTTACACATTCCTCTACTTTGGACAATATGCTTGCCCCATCCCTGAATTGTCATGATTTTACTAATATCCTCAATAGATCTTTTCTTTAAAAACAAAGTGGGGGTGGAGGTGCAGTAATTTCTAAATAGGCAAGCTTTCATTGCGATAAATGGATAATGGAACAATAGCTAACGATTTACCATAAATCACTGTTAATATTGCCATTGCTCTCTAGAGGGTAATTGAATACTCTGAAGACATATATAGGACTAGGGAACTATAGACTATGTATCTTGCCTCTAATATTGACTTGTGGAATGACAATAGGAGAGCAACTGAGCATACACAGCTTGGAAGAATTTCTACAAGGTGAAAATTATTCAAAATTCACATTGTTTATAGAATTTATAAAGAGATGAATCAATGCATAGAAAAAAAAAGATGAGTTAACTATTAATGATAAATATAGGACAATAAATTTTATTAACCTAACCTCAAAACAACAGTGCCTAAAGACACCTAAAGTAGTTGGCATCATTAGACTTCTGCTTTCGGTTTATCGTCTTTGTATGAACTCTTATCAACCAACAAATATGACAAAAACCTTTTAGTAAGTGATTGACGTTCAGAATATTCATGCATTAAGGACGATTTTTTTCAATTATGTTCTAAGAATGGATGATTGTTATGCTTTATTGCCTTTGTTATTAAAAAAAAACAAAATATTTAACTTCTACGTAAATTTTTATAAAAGTTTGTAGATTGGTGTGGTTAGCCAGTCAGGATCCAAAATAATTACTTAGCAATTAACTAATTTAATCACACATCTTCTTGTTCCAAGAATGAATTAAAGTAGGCATCATGACATTGTAGTTTACAATATATTGGTGACATAGATTCAGAAAATACTAAACATTATAATTAAGGATATAGAAATGGCAATAAAATTTTGCTTCAAGTGACACAAAGAATAAACATATCCTATAACTATTTATCTTCCATGAGCTAATTTGAACCATTTTAGCTCAGAGCAATCTCCATAAAGGAAAGTGCATACGAAGTTGATTTAAAAACATTTTTTTAGAGTATAACGCAGTAGGAGACTTTTTTTTCTGAATTAAACTTTTCATTGTTCTACTTTTAAAGCAATGTATCATACTGGGATGTATGTGTTATCAATACAGGAAAAGCACATCACATAGATATTTTTACCTCCAATTCAATATGTACATAAGCCCATTCATACAAACAGCATGCCATTGAATTATTTACATTATCAAATAACATTAATGGCATTGTAGTTCTCAATCAGTATTTTGTGCACATTAGCTTTTGATGAATATGGAATCTACTTTTATGGATTTTCACTGAAGATAGGCAAAAAGGATGCTATATTTTGGTAGCAAGTAAAGACGAATCTGTTAAAATTGACATATTAACAATAATAAATTAGCTTTTGCCTCAGTGGAACTGATACAGTACACATTGATAACTTTTTTATCACATCCTCACCAACACTTGTTTCTTGAGTTTTTTATTTTAGCTATTGTGCAGGGATGAGGTGATAACTTATTGTGGTTTTGACTTGCGTTTTCCTGAAGATGAGTGATGTTGAGCATCTTATCATGTGTCTTTTGGCCATCTGTACATCTTTTTTGGAGAAATATCTGTTCATGGGTTCTGTCCATTTCTAATAGGATTATTTGGGGATTTTTGGGGAGTCGAGTTATATAAGTTCTTTATATATTATAGATAATGACAAATGTCATTACAAGTAACTTGTCCTATTCAGTAGGCTGTCTTTAGGTTTTGTCGTTTCCTTCACTGTACAAAAGCTTTCTATTTTGATTCAGTCCCAATAATTTTTGTTTTTGTTTCCCTCACCTGATGAGATATATCTAGATAGATGTTCCTACAACCAATGGAAGGGAAATTACTGCTTGTGCTCTCTTCTAGGATTTTTATGGTTTCAGGTCTCAGATATAGGTCTTTAATCCATTTCGAGTTCACTTTTGTGTATGGAGTAAGAAAGGGGTCCAGTTTCTTTCTTTGCAGTAGCTGTCCAGTTTTCCCAATACTATTTGTTGAAGAGACTGTCTTTTACCCACTGCATATTCTTGCTTCCTTTATTGACCATATAATTGTGGGTTAATTTCTGGGCTTTCTATTCTGATTCATTGATTTTTAATATATTTTTTGGCAAGTACCATACTGTTTTTGATTACTTGAACTTTGTGATACAACTTTAAGTCTGGAATTGTGATACCTCCAGTTTTGCTTTTTTTTCTTCGAGATTGCTTTACCTACAGGGTCTTTGTGGTTCCATACAAATTTTAGGTTTGTTTGTTCTAGTTCTGTGAAAAATGCTGTTGGTATTTTCATAGGGATTGCATTAAATCTGTAGATTGCTTTAAGTAGTATGGATATTTTAACAATATTTATTCTTCCAGTCCATGAGCATGGAATGTCATTCCATTTCTTTGTGTCATCTTCAATTTCTGTTTTCAGGGTTTTATAGTTTTTAGAGTAAAGTTCTTTCACCACTTTAGTTAGGTTTATTCCTAGATGTCTTATTGTTTTTGGTGTAATTGTAAATGGGACTATTTTCTTTATTTCTCCTTCTGCTGCTTCATTATTAGTGTATGGAAACGCAACAGATTTACGTACATTGATTTTGTATCCTATGACATTATTGAATTAATTAGTTTTAGTAGTAGGTTTTTTTGGTGGAATCCTTAGGATTTTCTATACATGGGATCATGTCATCTGCAAATAGTGAATGTTTTACTTCTTCCTTGCGAGAGTGGATGTCTTTTTCCTTTTACTTGTCTGATTGCTGTGGCTAGGACTTCTAGTATTATGTTGAATAAATGTGGTGAGACTGAACATCCTTATCTTGTTCTTCACATTGGGGAAAAAACTCTCAGTTTTTCTCTATTGAGTATAATGTTAGCTGTGGATTTTTCATAGAAGGACTTTATTATTTTGAGGTGCGTTCCCATTAAGCCTACTTTGTTGAGGGTTGTTATTATGAATGGATGTTTTACTTTGTCAAATGCTTTTTCTGCATCTGTTGAAATTATCATATAGTTCTTACCTTTTATCTTGCTAATGTGCTGTATCACATTGACTTGTGAACATAGAACCACACTTGCATCCCAGGAATAAATCCCACTTGATTGTGGTGACTGATTTTTTTAATGTGCTTTTGGATTCTGTTTGCTAATATTTTTTTGAGGATTCTTGCATCTATATTCACCAGAGATATTGGCCCGTAGTTCTCTTTTTATGGTAGGGAGAGGCAGTGTCTTCATCTGGTTTTGGTATCAAGATAATGCTGGCCTCATGTAATTAATTTGGAAGTTTTCTTTCTCCAATTTTTGATATAGTGTGAGAAGAATAGATAATAGCTATTATTTAAATGCTTGGTAGAATTCACCTGTGAAGTTTCCTGTTCCTACTCCTGTTTGTTGGGGGCATTTTCATTACTGGTTCAATTTCACTGCTGATAATCAATCTTTTCAAATTTTCTATTTCTTCCTGCTTCAGTTTTGGTAGGTTATATGTTTCTAGGAATTTATCCATTTCTTTAGGTTGTCCAATTTGTTGACATATAATTTTTCATAATATTAAATCATTTCTATTTCTGTGATGTCAGGTGTTATTTTTCCTCCTTAATTTTGATTTTTGATTTTTTTTTTAGTCCTTTCTCTCTGTCTCTTTTTGTTGTTGTTGTTGTTGTTATAGCTGTTGTTTTGACAAGTCTGGCCAGAGGTTTATCAATTTTGTTGATCTTTTCAAAGTACCACCTCCTGATCATTGATCTGTTCTTTTGTTTTGTGTGTGTGTGTGTGTGTGTGTGTGTGTGTGTGTGTGTGTTTCCCATACTGCCACTTCTATGCTATATCTCCATGGGCATAGTGTAGTGTTCTCTTTTTAAGGATGGGGACTCAGCTTCCTATTACCCTTTGGGCTCTCCCAGAACCCAGCCTGCTGATTTTTTAAATTCCAGGATTAAATCCTCTTTGGTAGTAAGAACTCAACAAAATCAGGGCCCTCTCCCTTTCAAAGCCAAGGCAAATGCTAAGGAGAATTATCTTCCCCATGCAGACTCCACAGTGTGAAAATATGTTTTTTTTTTTTCCCTTTTTTTGCCTGTGGTTCTCTGCCTTCACCCCCTCTACAGAAGGCCATGGTCCATTTTCAATACCCGATGCATCTCCACCCCTCCTATTCTCTTTGATGTGGCCTCTTTTCTACCATTAGTTGCAGAGTTTGTTCTGCCAGTCTTCAGGTTGTTTTCTGGATTATAAACAATAAAGTGAGTTTTATCAGGTCATATTCAGAAGACAAGGTGAGCTTCGGTCCTCTTACTCTGTTATCTTCCCAGCCTCTGGAATCGAGAAGAGGGCTTTTTAACTGAGCTTTGAGAAACTCTAGCATTTAATGACAAGATAGAAGAGCATACTAATCTAGAACAGCACTTCTTAGCATTTAATATACTTTCAAATAATTTGGAAATTTTATCGAAATTCAGATCATGATTCAGTAGGTCTAGAGTGGGGCCTGCGAGTACACATTTCTAACTAATTCTCAGGTGATGATGGTGATGACGATGATGATGATGATGGTGATGCTACTCCGTGGGTCATAATTTGAGCACTACCAACACACCAGTATTTTGGTTTATCTCATTGGTCAGTTGTACAAGTTAGGGCTCAACCTATGATCTACTTTGATTGATGATCTACACTGGCCTGTTCTCTAAAATGATACAGATTGTTTACCTGTAAATCATAATCATAACAAAGACCAAAATAAAACTAGAGTGCAAGACAAAAGACAGTGGTCATTTCTTGTTAGCTAGCAATCATTTACAGTTAATTTCAAATCCACTTTTAATATTTTCTTTGTATTCTTCAAAATGTGATCTTTCCAATGAGCTCTCCATCCGTAATTCCTTTGTTGCCTCTTGCCATAGAGCCCAGACCCTGCTAAAACTGATCCCTGATGTTTCAGTGTACAGACGGGTCAGTACATTAGTCTCCCCGACTGTCCACTGCAGGCACATGTTCTTTATTTCAAGTCATCTGGCTTTAGAAAATATCTGCTTTATAACTTGCTATGTTCATTCATCTCTTCCATGGTTTAGTTTAGTGTCCTAGAACTGATAATTTTTCTCTCCATTCCTACCACTATATCTCTTAAATAACCATTTTCCATTTTTTAATACATTTTGTAAGCTTCCACAGAAGAATATTGCCATTTGCAAATATATATTTTTCACTTGGTGTCAGCATTTTCGTTTATTCATAACTAATTTTAATAAAACATTATCTGATATTAAACAAATATAACAGTTTCTTAAATGAAGATCATATAACATTTTACTTCATTACTTTTGTCTAAATATTATTCTGAAAAAAAAAACCAACTAAGGTAGGCATAGCTCTAAAATAAAATTTTACAGGGGTTAAATTTGAAGGGTTTTACTAAGAAGGTGTAACATTTGAATGGCTTGGGATTATAAGTGATGGTTAAATTATAAAGCCACGGGTCTAACTTTGTGCTCCTATTTTTTCTCTTCTCTTTCCTTCCTTATCTTTTCATCGTTTCTCATTCAAAATACTCTATTTATATAATGTATGGATGAAAATACAGCCTTTCATCATGGTGTTGCCCTTTTTCCTAGATGATGATGATTAATCAATTACAAATTTGTGAAAAAGAAACACCTGGCACACTTCCATAAACAAATAGGTTTCCTGTGGTTTTAAGAACAGCTGAGGGTATTTCAGAGGGTCAGGGGGCTCTGTGAGCAAAGCTCTTTCACAGCTTGACTTCCCACATGCCTGTTTCTCATAAATATGCACCCTTACACCCAACATACATGTATTTATTTATTTATTTAGCAGGCACATGTTGCAAAGGCCACAGAGGAACAAAGAATGCAAGGAAGAGAGAGGAAAGATTAACTTTAAAACATGGGTAATTAAAAGTTCTTCTAAAAATATCTATTTTTTAAAATAGCCATAAATCTAAACCAAAGTAAATAAAAACAGAGGCTACCTTAGTTAGAGACATACAGCTCAGTACCTCCAACTGAGGTGATTGTGTCTTACAAGTTAATGGCGACAATCGGTGTTGGATACAAGGCGTTGATAAAAGAAGCATGCTCCGATACTTCCTTCAGCTGTTCTTCCAGACCTACTTTCTTGCCCTTGACTACACTTCTGTGGAAAATTCTGGTATGTTTTCGCATTCAAGGGGGAAAATATTAAATTTATTATACTGTGATAATTTTCTACTCTTTAATATCTCCTATGCATTTTTACCTCACTTTCCTTAAATGTAGACTTCTTGTAAAAGTCAGGGTTCATGAGGATTGTTAACCAGTCCTCCAAGGCTTTGTGTTCAGTACAGTGGCTAGTACCCACATGTCCAAATTGAGTTGTGCTGCTAACGTAAAACATAGCAAGGTTTTAAAGCCTTAAGATACAAAAAAAGAGTGGAAGCTATGTCATAGGTAATTTGTTTGGATTGATAATATTGGAAATGATGATATTTTTAATATACTGGCTTAAGTAAGATATATCGGTAATATTGTTAAAATCACCCATTTGTTTTTAAATATGGCTACTAGAAAATTTAAAACTGTATATGTGACTCACATGATATTTCTTTTAGACAGCAGGGCTGTAAGATGTTTTTCCCCCTTTTTTTTTTTTTCATTCTGTAATGTACCATATTGTTTTCTCCCTTTGAAATATTCATTCCCAATTCATCTGAATACTAAAATAACTCCTCAAACATGGAAACTTAAAAAAAAAATCTCATAATAATAATAATAGTCATTTTTCCCAGGCTATATATTTGAGGCAAACTCAAAGTTAACATTTTTTGTTTCAAGTATTTAAGTATCACAAAGTGCTTAAATTTGGAAATGTGTTTTTTTTCACTCGTGGCCTTAAACAGCAATCAACATTGTGTAAAATGACTGTATGCTTTCTATAAAATTTTAAAACTTTGTTTGAAAATAAGTATAAAACTCAGCGAGCAATATGATAGAGAAAATAAAAATACTAAAGACCGAAACTTAAGTCATTTTCCTACTTATTTTATAGTGAAACATCATTTTACTCATAAAATGCTTAGTATAACACTAATTTTTACTCTCTTACTTTGAACAATACTTTAATACTGATTTAAAAATTACAGTATGGAAAGACTAAAGAGATTCACAAATATTACATAACGCCACTAGCATTTTGGTACATGCCCTTAATCATAGCAGGGTGAAGAGCTTTCCTCACATGATTTAGTAAACAACAGAAAGTCTGTTCTGGGCCTTCTCCAAGGGTGTTGGTGTTTGATACAACAAAACTGCCTCACATAATGTGGGTTTTGTTTATGAGGTAGCCTCATTCCACGATTTAAGATTATATTTTTATGAGTTCTTTATAATTAATTAAAAAATTTTTTTTTCCAGAATCTATAGTAACCATATCTAAGGAAGGGCTAAGGTAAAGTGCTTTCTCAACATTTTTTATTAATCACTAAACAATCATGAACAGTAAAAAAACAAACAAAAAAACATATATTGCATATATATGTATATACACATATACACACATATTAAAAACACCTATTAGGTAAAATTTTTCCATAATTAGTGTAGTCAACTTGCTCCACATTATACCTCATATTTCTTTAAGTTATCTTTGGGGAACCATGTTAAAGAAGTAGAACTTGATTATTCTATTCACTCTAATTTTTAAAAAGATTTATCTTAAGTTGACTTTGTTATGATTGGACTTATTGAGTTACCAGAGAAGTGAAGATAGCCCAGAGTGGTCCATGCATTATAATTTACTACTTTTTAAGGGGTACTGTAATCATCGTGTCATGGTGATTTGCCAGAGCGATCTATTACCGAATCATGTGAATGAATGATTTGTACCAGTTCCAGGGAATTCAATTGGTTTCCATTTTCATTAGTGGGAATATGTCCTTAACAGTCAATGATTTATATTTATGTCAACAACTGGAACAAAAAATTTGAATTAATACAGTAATGGGATGAAGCTGAAATTTCTCTATTTGTACACTCTATTTCACAATTGGTTTTCTAAAAGCTTTGGAATAGGCTGAAATTCTGAAGGACTGTGATGAGGAGAACCTGAAATTTTGATAAAACTCATACAAATATTATAACCATCAAAGTTAAGGCAGAAAGAGAATTCAAAGAAAACATAAATGTGGGAAGCCACACATATACTTGATAAATGTGCATTGTCTTCAAGTAATGAGAAATGGAATCTGATGAATGAAATGTCATGGTCAAACCCTTTTAATCAATAATAAAATGCAACATTATTCATACCATGACTATATCTGCTTTGAAGGTTTCTTTTATTGTGATGCAAGTTTTATTTATTTTTTAATTGTTAAATATGATTAGATTATTAGACTTATATTTATTCTGCTTTTATTTTTTGTTAGGGGGAGAAATAAAAATGTGATTTCATCAATAACTTGTTCTTGAAAACTTCAAAGATCAGGTCACTCAACCCTAGTAAATAAGTTTTATTCTTCCTTCACATATATTAGATTTTATCTGCACTTAATGATGAAATTTATATATATTTGCTTTACCTGTCCTCCTTGGTCTTTAGTGCTCTTTTCATTAGCAAAAGGCATTCTTGAGTCATTATTTTGATCTTATTATCTGTGATGTGAATCAAATGATTTTCTCTTTCAAGATAAGTTTAAAAAAAAACTCTTATAGTGCAGGGTATACAAATACAGTAATATAGATAGAAAAAATATATATTTTATATACTATATATCTCTCTAGCCATCTATGGAGTAGTATTCTTTACATTTATGTCATATATAGTCTTAGTTGAATATTTTTTGAATGCTGAGATCAAATTTAGACCCTCTGTTTACATAGCGTTATTTTAAAAGAAATCAAAAAAGAATGGGGGGGAGGGAAGCTTACAAAATAACCATGGGGAGACTACAAACATACTGAATTTACCTTTTCTTAAACAAGTCAAAGATGAGGGAGCATAACAACATGAGTGATGAATTACCAACTGAGTCAATGAAAGTGTGAAATTTGTTCCACTAGATATTTTATATGGTAAGTATGGACAGATATTGATTACTTTTTCTAGTCTAGTACAAATGTGCTCCTTTTTAGAAACAAGTGGCTGATGTAGTTGCTCTTTCAGTGGGACTTCAAGGTAGTGAATAATTGAGAAAGCTGTAAACATGTTCAGATGCTAAAACAAACACAATTTAGATTGTGGTATCTTCTTTGAAATGAATGAATCTTCATCTAATAAATATGTCATATAGCTTATGATATAATTTTGAAAATCATGAGTCAACTTTGTATTTCAGGTGCAGTTTTGAAAAATCAATTAAAAATACTGTTTACCCTAATGATCTAATTCGCAAGATCTGATTTCTTGGTTCTGGCATAACAACTAAATTGTTGTCTCTTCTGTTTTTAACTATAAAAATAATTTTAGAATCATAGAATATCAGGGGTGGGAGAAAGAGTTCATTTAATACATCACTTTTTATTTTTTTGAAAGGTCAACCTGTATATAAATATATTTCTTGGTTTAATTCATAGTATATCTTAGTTTAAATCTTTCTATTTTCTGGAAAATCTCAGTTTTAAAGGAGAAACCTGATGTAAACCACAATTTGTATTAATTTCTTTTAATTGGTGCTTGCAGCTCCTCTAGCAGACTGGGTATAAAATTACTAACATCTAGAGTTAATAGGAATAAGAGAAAGGAGAAGGAATGTCAAGACCCATGGCAGATAGGAAGTAGGCTGTATTTTTGTTATGAAGAGAGGGTGTAATTATTTTGATTTGGAAGAAATGTCCTATATTCTCAAAAGACAGTACTTCTGGTGGTCGCTTGAATTTTATGGTTCAAGAAAATATATACAGAACAAACTAAATATAGAACTTATAATATCCTAGTTTTTTTTCCTTTAGAATCAATTGAACCTAATTTCATCCATAGCATTAACATCTTTTCAGAAAAGAGTATTGATGAAAATATTGATCTTTTGTCAAAATCCATTTCATGCAGTATGTTGATGCTATTTAATTGTTCAGTCATATTAACTAGGCCTTCAGATTATTTTATAAGCTTAAGAGTTTAAGCCTAAGTGAAATATAAAATTGGAATAGGACTTTTAGTTGTCACTATAATGTATTAAATGGTAAAATGTATTTATCTCCTAAACACCTAGAAAACAGGGATATAGAACATATTCTCTGTGCATTTAAGCCTGTCTTCCATGCAGCTCTTCTCTACTATCCCAACTCGCAGCAACATAGCCTTTTCTGAACTTTTGCCCCCCATCTCTGTGTAATTCATGTCATCTGACCTAGTATTTAGTGTGAACTCTTCTTCTACATAGCTTTTCCCTCTATTCAGAATATCTCAGCTTTCACAGAGTCCACATTTTAAGATTTGACCAGAGCTATCTATGAATTATTTCCCAGAAGAAAAACATATACGGGTACTATCAAAAATGTTCAAAATGTTGTAATCTCTACAGTTATAACTATCTCGAATAAACTCTTCATGACCGAAGCGTAATAATTATAACTAGCATGATTTTCTATTAGTGTTAGCCCCGACTGCTAATATGAAGTCTTGCTTTATAGCGATTTTTCAGGTAATGCTTGATGATGAGTGATTAATAAAAAAATAAGCCTACGGCAGTACAAACAAACAAACACATGAGAAGCACTCATATCGAAACTTGTATTTAAAAAGTCCTTAATGAGAACTAAAGTGTATCTATATAGATAATAATTGTGATTATTTTACATAAAAAGTATGGGCCAAGTACAAAGAAAGTTGGCATCGATCACAAAAACGTACGCTGGACAATGGAAACATTCTTGACATTTACTAGAAAGAGTCCTGGGTGCTTCCACCCTTTGGGAGCTGGCGAAGATCTGCCATTTCACTTTTTCACAGTTCATTTCCCACGCAAATCTATCAGTCTATCTATTTGTCATCGCGCAGTGACGATGATTCCTTACACACAGTGGGTGTGCAATAACTACTATTTGCCAACCAAAGGAAGGCTTGTAAAACTATCCAATACATTACGAATGAATGACATCTTTAAACAAGTATATGGCAGAGGTATAAATCTCAAGAAGGAAAATAATATTAAATTTGGCTGCACTGCTGCTTTCAACATTTCCAGTAACCCTAGTGAAACTTTTGTTTTCAATGGCATATTATAATATTACCATAAAATTATAACACATAGGGCAGACTCTAACTGCTTTTTCCCAGCTGCCTTTTTCCTATGGGTTTAACTATTCTGTTGATGTATTTATTACACGGTAACCATTTTGCAGTTAACTCATGTTCTGAATATCCTGTTAAAAGTGAGTAACTTAACTCAGTGCTAGAGAGCCACACTAGCATTCCTTTGTTCCTGTAGTATAATCCTTAATTTGAAATGGAGTTTGATTGTTTTAACTAGAAAACATAAAGGAGCCTGCACTACATCAAGACCTTTAATGGAAACTAATGGAATTTTTGGCATAAAATAGTAGAATTAATTAGATCCAGCAATGCACACTGTTTAACTGCTAGACTGCCATTTTACACTGATTTGAAGTCATACATACTTAACGAAAGACATTGGGCTGATTGCACAAAGGACTTGAACACTCTTTTTACATCCACTGTGTAAGTTATTATCCACTGTGAAAAGATTATTGACTTTTTTTAAGGAGATATTATGGAGAGAAATGATTGCTACCAGGATGACTGGTAGAATTATGTATGAGATAAGTAATAACTCTAATTTCTCATCTGCTGAATAAATGGCTTTAATTTTAAAATACTAGTTAGTGTATATGAGATTTCTGCTGAATTGAGCAGGATTGTCAAAGCTGGTTTTGAAATGTAATGGACACTGAAAACGAAGCATGAAACAAAACCTCTATGTACACCTTTGTTTGCTTAATAGTTATATATCTTAAATTGTTAGTTATATTTTGTATATTTTATTTCTGATGTGAAAAAAAAAAGTGCATGTATATGCCTTATCCTGGATGTTACAAGTAGGGTGTAGAAAACACCCAGGCCTCTGGTTCTTCTATAAAGATCAATCATACTTATTGATAATTGATGGCAGTTTAGTTGGTCTGGAGACAGAGATCAATTATATCTATGTAAGCATAAGACTCTAAAAGGTCCTTGTGTGATTTCCCTACAGTGTTTCTTTCCCACTATCGTGATTTTCTGTAGCAGCGTGCCTCAACCTTGCCTGATTATTGGGACTATCTGAAAATCTTGTTGTAAGATACAGATGTGCATCAGAATCAGGGGGGCGCCTGGGTGGCTCAGTCGGTTGGGCAGCCGACTTCGGCTCGGGTCATGATCTCGCGGTCTGTGGGTTCGAGCCCCGCGTCGGGCTCTGTGCTGACGGCTCAGAGCCTGGAGCCTGCTTCCGATTCTGTGTCTCCCTCTCTCTCTGCCCTTCCCCTGCTCACGCTGTGCCTCTATGTCTCTCAAAAATAAACATTAAAAAAAAAATTAAAAAAAAAAAAAGAATCAGGGACAGATCAATTACGTCTTTGAAAGCCTGTCAGTGGTTGGTTACCACATACCTGTGAATCAGCGTCACACAGACAGTCACTGCAACACAAGCATTTGTGTTGACTTCTTACCTCTCAGTGATAACCTGCGGTGTTTGTAAAAGTGGATAACTAAAGAGGGAACTGATCAACAAAGAGGAAACTACTACTGCAGAGAACTGAAAACTGAGAAGGGGTACTTACCAACATAAATTAGGGAAATGGTAGCGACAAAAAGGCCAAGTATATCCCGGAGGAAGTGCTTTGACAAAGTAAGTGACATCAAAAGAATTCCCAGAGATATTTTCATAACGTTGGAAGGGTGGGAGATGAAATGTTGGCAGTTGACCGAAACTTAGAAAGAAGTGCGACAATTCACTAAGGCGGAGAACAGCTGCTCGCTCCAGATCCTAAGTTATATGATAAGAAAGCAACCACTGTTCAAACCCCACTTGATACGTTTTTTAACAAAGAAATAATACATTTACAGTTTCAAAGTTTCCAATACTTTAAATTCGTGTTTTAATTAAGAATTACTGTTACTATTTTTATTTCCCTATACCCTAATAACTGAGAATAAGAAAATTTTCTGTTTTAACTATAATTTCAAAGTCATAGAAATATTATTTTTTCCCATTGATATAATTGTTTTGCATGGTTTCAGCTTGCACAGCCATTTTTATAGTCCTACATTACTATGCAAAGTGAAGACTGCCTGTATCTGGTTGGAAATAGTTCATTAACTAAATGGATGAATGAATGGTAAAATATCTGGGAGATAATTTATTTTTTATTTATGTATGTATGTATGTATGTATGTATTTATTTATTTATTTATTTTTGAGAGAGAGAGAGCAAGGGAGAGGAAGAGGGAGAGGGAAAGAGAGAATCCCAAGCAGGCTCCACACTGTGGCGTAGAACCCAATGAAGGGCTGGATCTCACCACCATGAGATCATGATCTGAGCCAAAACCAGGAGTCAGAGCCTTAGCCAACTGAGCCACCCAGCTCCCCTTGGGAGAAAATTCTAATGGTAGCATCTCTAAGCACTTCTCAAATCATGTTATTGTCAGCTGTCTACTTCAAGTCCAGGCTAACATTCTGTAAGAGATAAACAAAGTTCTCATTTACTGGTTTCATGTCATTTCTGTGCTCCTCTCAGGTCCTCCTTCCTCTCTTCACAGTCACTGTGTCTCTGTCACCACATTTCCTTGGTTGTGCTTTTGTTTCTCAGTCCCTCTCCTTCTGCTAACTCCTCCTCACTTTCAAATGTCAGCTGAGGTCTCTTCCTCAGTGAAGGTTTCTGGATATTTCTATGTTGACCTCTTCTCTTTTACAGCCTCACATAGAATTTTTATTTATACTTTCGCTTGCAACAGTTACTCTAGTTAAAATTTTACATTTAGTAAAATAATTATTTCACTGATGCCTGTCTTAGATACTCTAGTTCTTTCATAACAGATTTCATGTCTGATGTGCAAAGTAGGTTCTCACTAAGTATTTGTGAGTTGGAGCCCTGCATTGGACTCTGTGCTGACAGCGTGGAGCCTACTTCAGATTCCCTCTCCCTCTTTTTCTGCCCCTCCCTACTTCTCAAAATAAATAAATAAACTTTAAAACATGAATATGGAGGCAATGTTGTCTTCCCTCCAAAATGCTTCTCTTTTTTATCCTAAGTAAATAATAAGTTTAAGAGGCACTTTTAGCTTGAAAAGGAGCCTTATGAGTTACACAGTACACGTGCCACATTACATAAGAATTATGTATACCCCAGTAATGAGTCATTATTCCTTTAGTCAAGACTGAGAAGTATTTGTTACCATTCAAGATTTTTCTTATTAGTTCTTGTAATGGCTGAACTTAGGTAATTAAGTGTAGGCCCAAGAGAAATATTAGTGAGAGAAGAGAGGGGACTAGATAAAAATTCGGGGAGCACACATATAAAAAAAGGTTGCACATAGAAAAGGCAAGTATTTGTCTCTCCTAATTTTCAAGAACTACATTTGAAACTTCATGCATTTCTTTTTAACATTTATCCTACTAGGTAGGTATTTTTCCCAATTAACTTTTGTAGAAAGTGGCACTTAGAGAGTTTAATTTGTGCAAAGTTATAGGGCTAGTAGTTGCCTTGTAAAGGATTTGGACCCGGGACTTTTCTGCTCCATAACCCAGCTCTTCATATCAGTCCAGGCTGAGTCCTAAGGAAAAGACCTGAGAGTCCAGTCTGTGGCACCATGGAGAAGTTTTCTTCATTAGCACGTATTCTTTTCTTCACCCTCTTTATTCTCGGCTGGTTTTAGTTTCAATCCCATTTAAAGCTCCTATCTCCTCCTTTTGTCTTCATTACTATTTCAGTCTGAACAGGAAATTAAAACTGAGGTTCAAGTTTGGCAGGGCACTGTATAATAAATACCTTGTATTTTAATTGTTTATATTCTGGGAATTCTCAGGATCTGAAAATCAATCAACTAAAGACTTCACTGAAGTAGGACTATCTTGTTAAGCTGTAAAGAAAGCTTGGCTCAGGTTCATCTGTGAGCCTGTCCTCCCAATACAAAGTTTTATGCTAATACCTCATCTAATAATACATATACCAAGGGTAAAATATATTTTATTTATTTGTTAAATCATACATTTCTGGTGTTCTTCTTATAATTGCATAGCAATGAATAGTTTGATGGTACTTCTTTTTAAAAAGAAATGAAAGTAAAATTAAATTAGCTTTAAATCATTATTTATTTCATATTGTATATTGTTCTAGAAATTGAAATAACTTATGCTCAGAGCCAACTACTTAAGAGAGAAGGAAGAATTACATTTTGGCTATGTCTATGTGTATGTGACATAACACATACTCTTATAAACTGCACTTCCCTCCACTCCCACTAGAAACTTCCAGTGTGACAACTGAACCAACCTCACTTGCCTAGTGATTAAAACCTAGAGTAGAATGTCCCATGAAAAACTCTCCCCCTCCCCCCAACAAACAAAATTCCTGGAATGCAGATACTGATCTGAAATTAACAAAATGTGTCACTATTTCTTAGCTTCCTTTTCTGCAGCAATAATCATACTATTAGTACTTCCTCATAGGATTGTTGCAACAATTAATAGAGATGATGTATATAAGAACTTAGCATAGAGTCGAAAGACCAGAGATGTGCTCAGTAAATATTAGTATTAGTTATTTATTAAGATGATACTGGTATTGTTTTCTCCTCTGTATTTTTCCAATTAGTACTATACTTTCTCCCAGGTATTTTTTTTTTTCACTACACCTCTACCTCATCATTTCTAGATGTCTCTAGACATTGTTCAAATATTCTCTGAACATTGTTCATTGTTCTCTGAACAGTTTGCTTTGATGGAAGCAGGTGGCTAAAATCTGCTTCAAAGGAGATATTTCAAAAGGATGAAACCTGTGCATCTGATGAATGTCAGGACATAAGGTTACTTGGGCAGAATCTTTTGGTGATACACACATTTTAAGTGACTACATATAGGCTAGTGCTACATACTGATGAGAGTTAGATCTGGAGGCATTATGCCTTATCTTAAGAGGTTATTCCTATGGATCTGTTATAAATATCTTCATACTTAATTTTTTTCTAAGTTTTTATTTTTATTAACGTCAGGTTTAAAGAGAGTATGGAGAAGGAGGAAACTATCCCATTGAATTTCAGTCTGAGTCCTAATCAAATTCCTGCTCCAAAATTTACCTTTTAAACTTGTCTATATGTATACCATGTATGTATGTATGTATGTATCAACTTATATCAGAGTTGGAAAACCCATACGTGTTATAGGTAGAACTTAATTCTCTCCATGTAATTATTCATGAATTTTCAGGAAATGAAACTTTCAAGATTTTAGTCTCCTATATTCTTATATCTAATATACATTTTTCCAGTTTGTCTCTCTGATCAATGTGTACACAATGACAGAGATATATTCAACCTTTATTTGATCTAGGAGAATATTAAATTGTTTTAAAGTTTTAAATGATACCCTAGGACAGTACCAGAAAAACTTTTCTTCTCTAAAGGGACAGATTGTAATTATTTAGGGTTCTTGGGCCATATGGTCTCTGTCACAGTTATTCAACTGTACCATTGTAGCATGAAAGCAGACACAGACAACATCTAAATAAATCGATGTAGCAGTATCCTAATACAATTTACATACAGACACTAAAATTTGAATTTTATATAAATTTCTCATGTTACAAAATAGCATTCTTGTTTGGATTTTTTTCAACCATTTTAAATGTAAAAAAGAAAAGAAAAAAAAAACTCAAAACAAAAAAATTTTTTTGCTTGCGGGCCATACAAAAGCAGATGGCTGGCTGGATTTGGCGTATGGACCATAGTTAGCCAAACCTTGCCATAGCGTTCTTAGTTATTTTCACCAGAGGGTAATGTTTAAATTTGTTTCATGAGCTACCAGAACCTCATGTACAAAGAGCTAGCACTCCACCCCCACATGATAAAGGGCATATGACTTCTGCCATCTAATAGCAAAATTCTTTCCGTATCCACAAATGTTTTCAATGCATCACATTCAATATATATTCAAAAATGGTAAATGGGATACACATTGTCGCTCTCTGAGAAACGACAAAATTGGCGACTAACTTAGCAACCAGTTGAGATTAAGGCAGAAATTTGGCTGGCGTGTGAAGTAAATATATTTTAAAAGTCCAAAAATGTAAAAAAACAAAAAACTCGAAGTATTTAAGTCTATAACAAGTGTCAGATAGCAAAATAATTAGCATATGTTTTCTTGTGTATGCTATTAGCAAAGTATTTTCACAAGTTGTATCTCATTTGCAACCTATCATGATATCAGTGCAGGATCATAACTGAGCCCCCAGATAGCAATCCTCAACGGCAATAAAAATAAATCCAATGTTGACGAGAACTTAGAACAACCTTGAGAAATTATCAGTCTTCTATTTTAGATTGATCCAAATAAAGGACAAAATTAAAGGAATGGGATTTCCTATTATCTTCTCTACTCACCATCCTTATTTCTAAAATATTCCAATTCTATTATCAGCAAAACAAAAGGGAAGGAAAGACAAAGGGAAGCTTTAGTAAAAAGAAAGAACTTCCTATCTATTGAGTGCCTAGATTTTGCCAAGCACATAATAATATTAATAATAAATATAGTCTTGAGGCAAAATATCTGGGAGAAAAGGAAAGGATAATTTTGCCTCCACTTGACACAACCTATACTTTTACAAATTCCATCCCTCCTGCCTGCAGTTGTGTGGAGTGCAAGCTTAGTGTGCCCTCCTTAGCCCTTACTCTACCAAGCATATTGGTTAAAGTTCTTATCTCTCTTAACAAACATATTATAGTTATTTACTTTGGAGAAACAGAGGCTCAGAGAAATTAACTCGTTTAAGTTCATGTATCTAATAAAGAGTCAGAGACAGGATTTGGACTAGAACAGACACCACTGTCTTTTAACCTAGACGTTGCCAATTTACTATTAATTTTATGATAAGAAATTCGACTACAAAATTACTTTATGGCAGTTTGACATGAGAGATTTTTTTGTATTATATCCACTTTATATATGATTTTATAATAACCACAGAAATGACATAGCACATTTATATAGTGAAATATTTTTTCAGTATTCTTTATCTGAGCTTAAAGAGAAAACAGCTATTGTTGGAGACACACACACACAAAAATGTCCACTAATATTTCAATAGTAGGCCCTTTGATCTAGCACAGTTCAGTAAGTCTTTTTCCTCTAGCAAGCTAGGGGACCTAAGAGAAAGTTTAACAGTGATAATCAAAAGAACCTGAGAGTCGAACACTGATCCTATTATAGCAAATGATTAGTACAGGTGGACCTTTCTCCATGTTCAATGACTGTTGGTAATCCTTAAATAATCAGGCAGCTGCTAGATAGCAAGAAAATGTCAAGTCGAGCACCTGGGTGTTAAACATTTATACAGGCTTGTAGGCCACTTTTGATCTATCTTCCCAAAATGCCAAATGTCAGTGGCTTCACATAGGTTAGGAGGAAAGCACCTCATTAGAGCATGGCTAGAGTTTGCTTAGCGTCAAAAGCACAAAGAAGCCTATACCCTTAGATGCAGGGCGGTTATTTCCCTGTGCACTGAGCTTGCCAGTATTTTCCCGTAGCCTAGGTCCTCTATTGTCTGTATGCCTATAAATTACTCTTTTCTTTTTTCTCTTAAAAAAAAAAAAGTCCAATGCCTTTGTTTTCCCAAGCAGAACAATACAAATTACTGTTTAATGGCCAAGGATGCCATTATGTGAAGAAGCGGACTGCACTGGCAACTCCAAATTACACTTGAAGTTCTCCAAGGAGTTAATGACTGGTGGCTACTTGCTGTATACGGGGGTAATCATCACAAGATAAGGCAGCATCCTGGCTTACAGGATGTTGTGCAGACAGAAGCATGCTGGCTGATTGCCTTCCCTAACCTTCTGTGTGGTTGTGTTCCCCTCGCTATTGTACTGCAGATGCTGTAATTAGTTTGAGAAGGGCTTGGGGAAAACGGGTTCGCGAGCGAACTCATTTTCTTTTTTTCAAAGAAGCTGCCCAAGTTCATAAGCTGTGGTGAGTGCCTCGCTAAAATCAATGTAGAGTTTATAAGTGAAAAAGGACAAAGAGCATAACACAAAATGAAACTTGATTTTTCCATCCAATTTAGGGGACAACAAATTTGATTTAAGAAATAGAATGTCAAGAAAAAGGAATCTCATGTATTAAATCAAGAGCTCAGAAAAAAAAATATATATATAGCAAGTCCACAAGGAACCTTTTGATTCTACCATATCTCTGCATGTTATACACAGTCCCAGCTACACAAATTGAAAAGAATTTAAGACAGTCTGAATAGTAAATATTTCCTCATTTGGTCTCATAAACTATTGATATTTCTACACCTTATATGATTATAATGAAGTTCAAAGTAAGATTGCATCTTTATTTTAGCAGCTGGTTATAATATACAGTTTAAAAAATCATTGGTATACATATTCAAATAGAATTTGGGGTTGGCCTCAAACGGATCAATCAAAATATTCACCCTTTCTGCAGATTAGTATCATTTGTTCAATCAAAGATGAAGACACTTCTGAAGCGATTATTCCCCCTATACCTCCGAGGTATCCTGGGTCTCTTCTTAGTAACTAAGATTTCCAAGTGAGATGAGAAATTGTATCCAAACTTGAACCTTTAGGATGATGACAGAAATTTGCCACTAAAAGAAAGGGATTGATGAAGAGAATTGTCGAGTACATTTTTAGAAATCTCAATGATGTCTGTGTAGCTCCAAACACTACTACTGCCATGACCCGCCTGTCTAGTGGTGCTAATTTAGCCACATTCATTTTTAATATTTGACTGAAATGCCTCTAACAGCAGTCATAAAATCAATTCTCAGCAAATTCCTCCTCACTTTCTTGTCCCTACTCTGAATCTCTTTGCCGTCACTACACTTGAGGTTACCAATTTCGATGGCATCATCTTTGGCCAGAATATGAGTTAAGAGAGTTAGAGCCTTGGTAAATTGGCTTGTTGTATATTTTGTATATTTACAAAGAGTCCCTTCTTCAATCTTTTCTCTAGAGAATCTGGTTGTCTCCTATGTGTAAACTAAAATGTAATCATTGATAGTGTATCCCTGAAGCACTCACCATGGCGACTTTAGTCACCGCGTAGCCCCAAAGGTCCTGACTATCATGACTTCTAAACTACAAATTAGCTTTGCATTCTTCTGTATTTTATATAATGGAATTATATGCTCTGTAGTATTTAATATTTGGCTTCTTTCATTCAGTGTAGTATATGTGAGATTCATTCATGTTATTGCCTATTATTTATTCTCATTGTTATGTTGGTTTTCAGTGAATAAATATACTATATTTTACTTATCCAGTTTTCTCTGTTGATGTATATTCGTGTTGCTTCCTGCTTTTCACTGTTGTCAATCATACTGTTGTAGATTATACTGCCATGAGATATTTATTAATTAAAATTTTGTGTAAAATATTTTAATAGACTTTTCAGCAATCAACATTTATACTTTGTCAGTCTGAGCTCTTTTACAATTGAGGCTAATAGAAAAATAGTGAAAAATCTGTAGAACTTTGGTCAGAACATATTTTATATAAATTCTGGAAACTTTTACTTTCAAATTTAACATCAATAATAGCTTTTAGTCTAAACAAATGAGCCAAAGTGGATTTTAACATCGTATTTTTCAAAGTAAAGTTCATTCTAAATGTAGAAACACTTGCATTTTGCACTTTGGTAATAACAGCCCTTCTGTTAGTTTTGTAAGGGGGAATAATAAAGGCTATTGAACTTTCATAGGATTCTGAACTTTAAAGAAAAATCCAATAAATATACTATATGTGAAGGTAATAAATCAAGAGGTTTGAAATTTGGAATAAAGCTGTAGATGGGTTATTATCATTAAAATGGTTTTCTATATCTGAACAATCTATATTATTCATTTATATGTATCATGTCCTGATTGTGTTTTAAGCCATTTTTTTACCCTACAGCAATGGGTTTCATTAAAATTTATTACAGCTTTATTAAATATGGGTAGCAATATAAAATATATCCGGAATAAATCACTTGCAGCATTTCCTGTGCCAATCTATTTAAAATAAAAGTAACACCCTTATACTAACTTACTGAAGTATTTTCACTAGGATATATTTTTTCTGGCTAACTTATCAGTTTTGGTTAAGCTAATCATTCTTACCAATACACAACTTCTTTATTTGTAAAATAGAAATGACTACTTAACAGAACTGTTTGTGAGCATTTTTCTAATAATCCAGTACAAACATATAGGAAATGATTTTTCTGGGTATATAGTATTTTAATTGTCTTGCAAATCTACTTACTAAATCTACCATTCTTAATACCTGACTTCCCAGGTTACTTGGGGGCTCATGGAGGAGGGGCTTAAAACCACTATAAGGTACCACCTTTAAAATAGTTTCTTTGACCTAGAAAAAAAATTTTGTTTTTTGGGATGATGAGTGTGGATGGTAAATAAATACCTTTAATAGTGATGTGGAGACTATGAACCTTAGCTTAGTAAATATTTAGTTGCATGCCACACGGGTGAAGGACAAGAACAAGTGATCTGTGAGCCCCTGGAGAAGCAGAACTTGGAAGTCTATGGCTTATGGAAAGTTATCTGGAGAGCTGTTTTCTTTATTGTCTCTAGAGAATAAACTTCAAGATAAATACTTAAATATTCTACCAAAGTATTCTACAAAAATAATTTTGATAAAACCTTGTAAGATACAAGTAATGAAGTAGTAAATATTAGTAATATTTGTATAATTTGTCACCCACTTGATAAAAGAGATACTGTATTAATAATTAGGTTCTTCACTTTCCTGCTTATTTTTGAGGAATTCAGAGAAGGCCATTATCTTTCATCTGATTAACTTGAACATACTTCCTGAGACAAAAGAGATTCCCCTAGATAGTAAAATATCCCTTTCTGTCTATCTAACCAAAAAATAAATAAATAAATAAGGTATAGAGGAAGAAAGGAGAAAAGGGAAGGGAAGAAAAGACATACATTCAAGGCAACCAAAAATCCCTTAGCTTTCTGTACTTTTCTTAAATTATTATAGCAGTTTTGCTTAGTGTTCTAGGTTTATTTAACTATTAATTTTCCTGTGTATAATAAGTTACATATTTGTGTAGGATCATATATTGTTGTTTATTTTTTCAAACTTATTTAACAGGCTGGACTCCAACCTGGACACCTAAAACAAATTTTATCAGTGCTTGTAACAACTTGCAAGAAAACTTACAATGAGTACGAGGACCATGGTGAGCAGAGAAGCTGGAGTCACTTTTAGCTAAGTCCTATACAAGCATGGCTCTTGATATTGACAAATGACAAGTTTAAGGGAGCTAAAGCATGAAGCTATAGGGAAATTAGGCATTCACTTGAAATGCAGATTTTCTGCTCAAGTTTATGGGTGGGCAAGCAGAGTGATGAAATGATATTTATGGGCTGAAGTCTACACAGAAGGAAACGTCCTAGTTACATTACTCTTCTAGTAAATATTTACTGACCTCCTATCTTGTGTGGATACAGAGGTGAAGGAGCATGGTGGTCACATTCTCTGGGGAGACAGGAAAAGTAAACAAATGAGAGAGTGATGAGTGCCAACAGTGCCACTGGCTAACGTGGAGGGACGCCCTGGAGGCCAACCCCAGCACTGGACAGGATGATCAAGGGAAACTTGTCAGAGGGGCCACTTTGAGCTTAGAACCAAATCACAGGAGAGATTCACTCATACGAAGATCTGAAGGGAGGGAGCATTCTGGGCAGAGCGAGTTGCAAGCACAAGTCTTTAGGGCAGAATTGTTTATGGTGCAGAAAGAAGGCCAGTGATTTATTGCAACCTTTTATCTAACAATGATAAGTACACAGACTGAGAAATGATGTCACAAATAACAGCATCCTTATATTAATAATAGTAACAGCTAGTATCTACTGGAGACTTTGGGCTTTGAGATCAAACTTTTGGCATAGACTGCATTGAAAGACAAGCATAGTAGGATATTAAAGTTCAGGCTTTGAGGGCATACAACCCTTGGATTTGAATACTGGTTCTGTCAATGATGAGCTTGGCAATTACTTTTAAGTTCCTTAATCTCTCTTCACCTTGCCTTACCTTTCTTTAGAATGGGAATAATAATAGTACCTACCTCCAGTGGTTGTTCTGAATATTAAATACCATAGTAACAGCTAACATTTCCTGAGTTCTTACCATGAGCCAGTGCCTTAATATGAATTCATTTTCAATCTTGCCAGAATGACACCACAGTAGTTTAACATCAGAGCAAATGCTCTTTTAAATAAGCAGACTCTGAAGCACTTATATGAATTCTTTATATGTGCTCACTAGCAAAGTGCTATAGAGAAAAAACATGAAAACATTTTAAGACCTGATGCACACCAGTGAAGATCGAAGAGGATAAATATTGCATTGTGATTATAGTTCTTTTGGAGGATAATCCCAAAATATTGTGAGCATTTCGAGAGTTGGAGCTGTGGCCTATTCATTTTTAACTTTCCATATCATAGTATCTGACACACAGTAGGCTCTTAATAAGCAATTATTGAATGAGTAAAAGAACTTTAGAATTTCTGCAGGTGAATCTTTTTTTGTTTTTATTTGACTTCTTTTTTCTGTTCTTCTCTTGACTCTGTCGATATAAATGTCTTTCCTTTGCACTTTCATTTTTGCTGTTTCTGCTCTACTTCACTTTTGATTATTTTTTTCCAACTACATGTTCCACTGAACACTTGTACAGCTGGGAATATCTACTTTTCTCTGTAAAGTCTTTGGTTTTACTCCTCCCCTTGAGTGCTTTCTTTATATCATTTAAAATATATCCTGCCACCAAGACATCTTGAAAAGAGAGCTAGGCATCTTATCTTTTGACCACCGTTTTTACTCCAATTTCTTTATTTCTTTCTTTATCTGTGTCTATATACATATAGATATTTCATTGCTTTCAAGATATTAATTTTTAGGTATTACTGTTCCTTGGGGCAGAAAAACAAAAATATTAAAGCTCTATTATTTCTTGCTCATAAAGCTTCTAAATTCTACTGACCTACTTCCATATGTGTGTGTGTGTGTGTGTGTGTGTGTGTGCATGAATGTGTAAGTGTGTGAAGTGCATTCCAAACTTTGCGCATTTATATCTAAATAAGTATCCTTCATGTCTTACAGACTGAATCTAAATATTTGGCCTGTGGGTCATTTTCTGTTTTCTGCAATCCTTTCTGTTTCCTAAAACACAGTGGAAAGTCTGCTCTGACACATCTTTTAGTATGCTGGAATATGTAAGGAGGTTAAATCATTTTTTCCTTCATATTTCTTTAGAGGTGGTAGAGTGTTACACATCTACAGATTGAATCTTTTCTTAATTTACTTCTTGGTCAAACATCTTCAAAGTTGGATCTCGCGCATCTCCAAACATAGCCTTGGTATCCTAAATTAAAGTCCCCCTCTATATTTCTTTTTTCATTTACAGACCAAAGAAAGAGCCCCCGTCCCTCCCTTGATGTGAAATCAATTTCCTTCTTTGTATTGAAACTTGTTTCTCTTGTACTAAGATTACATCTAGTATTCTTCCTCTAGCTGTCTGTGTTCTTAATGCATTACATGGTTTTGCTTGAAGGTCTGCTTTTTCTATATCTGGGTGATTTTAATTAGTCCTTTGAAGTTTCTTTTGAAACCCTCTTCCCTTTCCCTTTTGATTATTTACTGTCTACAATTTTCCTTATCACACTCTCTATGCTAATTATTTTCTATATTATTATTTCTTCTAGAATTTTAATTCTAGCTATCAGGGCATTGGTCTGCTTATTTTCTGTATGTGTGTGTCTCTGTGTGTGTGTGTGTTTGTATGCATCTCTGTGTTGGAGGCACATGCATATACATACAAATGCATTTTTCCCCTTTTAAAATTCTTCTCCACTTTCCTCTTGAATACCCAGTCGAGCAGAAATGAGTCCCTGTTCTTACACTAGGACTCAAGATATCTCGATGAATAAACAAATGTTCTCCAAATAATAAGGTAAATTTTGTGGCACAGAGACCTATGAAAAAGTACATTTTAGCAAACCCTAGACGGTTAAGTTTTTGAAAAGAAGATTCCTTGGATTTTGCTTTAAAAACTGAATAGGGGATTGCCAGAAAACATGAATAGAAACGGAACATTTAAAAACAGTGACTTTAAAAGTAGCTACATCTTCTGAAAGAAAGCACTTCAAATTTTCAGAAGCCAGCCAAAATGGTTGGCATATTTACCATTTAAAACTACACAGGACGGGGGCGCCTGAATGGTTCAGTCAATCTGACTTCAGCTCATGTCATGATCTCACAGTTCATGAGTTCGAGCCCTGAGTCAGGCTCTGTTGGATCCTGTGCCTCCCTCTTTCTTTACCCCTCCCCCACTTGTACTCCATCTGTGTTTCTCTCTCTCAAAATTAAATAAGCTTAAAAAATTAAAATAAAAAATAATACATAGTAGGTTTCCCAGCAACATTTAATGGGGAAGCTTTAGTCTGCAATTCAGAGTGTTGTGCTTAAGGTATCACATCTGATACTCAAATGATAAACATCTGGTTCTAAAATGATATAATTTGTTTATGACCTACCTCTCTGACATTCGCCTTGCCTACTGTATCTGTTGTCTATCTTCATATATTAATTTATATACTAATATATGCCGGGATCCAGTTCCGGTGAATGTAGGGGTCCCCGAAGGATGGACGGTCAGGCGAAAGGAAATGAGAGAGTCACGAGAGAGATGTAGTCTGATGACCAACCAGGCAGCCCTGGCAATTCTGGCATCTCCGCCTTGCTGGTCTCAGTGTCTTTATTTAAAAGGTAGTGAGTGACATTACATCAATGAGTGACATTCCATAGTTTGATCTCTTTAACAATAATGCTTTCTACCAGCAAGGTGGCAACTTCTTTAATCCTGTATGTTGGTTTCAGGATAATTAACATATAAATTTAGGGTGAGGAGAGAGAACAGGGTGTTTCCTTAAGGCCTTAATGTTAATTATCTACACACAGGCCAGGGGTCATTCTGCCTATTCTTCCCACTACAATGGGGGAGTTGCAACCCATCCCCAAGATGCAACTTTAAGGTTACTTCTGGCCAGGGTACTCTCATTCAGATGTGATCCATCAAAGCATCGTGCTTCAGGTCCTTCCCTTTTATCTAAATGCCGTAAAACAAAAGAGCATTACGTTCCTTGGGGCCAAGGAGAGTAGCTCAAGAAATCCAAGCCTGCCATTTTGGCTGGCGGGAGCTTTGCTTCAACCACTTTTCTACACAGGGAAGGGTCTCAACCTGGGAGCCCAAAACGGCTCCCAACAAATATATACACATATATGATTTATCACATATATATGTATACACATATACATATATTATTTGTCCTTTCAACTTTATATGGTAAGTTTGTAATTTGTGCATATGTTGAGAAAATATACTATTTGCTCTCTTGTCTCAGTACTATACTTTGGCCCAAATTGTGAGCTGCACAATCACACTCAGCATTGGATAGTTACTGACCTGTGGGCAAGTTTTTGTGTTGAATTCATGAGAACTTAGAATTGTTATAATGAAACTGCATTTATGTGCATTAACAATTGGGGAAGAAGTTGAGAAACGAAAGGTACAACATAGAGAATGTGGTCAATGATACTGTAATAGCACTGGATGGTACAGACGGTAGCTACACTTAAGGTGAGCGCAGCATAATCCATAGAGTTGATGAATCACTATGTTGTACACTTGAAACTAAGGTAACATTGAGTGTCAAGTATACTCAAATAAAAATTGGAGGGGAGCCTGAGTGACCAGTTGGTTAAGTGTCCGACTTTTTTGATTTTGGCTCAGGTCATGATCTCAGGGTCCTTCCTCCTGAGATCAAGCCTCACCTGGGACTCCACACTGGGCATGGAGCCTGCTTAAGATTCTTTCTCTCACACTCTCTCTTACTGCCCTTCCTGTGCTCACACACACTCTCAACCTGTCAAAAAATAATCATAACATAAATACATAAAAATAAAAATAAAAATAAATGAACCATCTTTAAAAAATGGGCAAGAGGTTTTTTAAAACTTCTGGTTACAAAGGAATTACACTGATTTATTTTATTTTGCAAGTTTAAAAGGTTAGTCTTATATATGGTGGATGTGAAATAGTTGTATATGATGTTTTATTGTAGAGTGATAGATCTGAGTTCTTTGTAAATGAATTTTTATTAAAATCTATTTTTTCAGGATGTCAAGAATGAGATCGTTTATATCATTCTAAACTTGCAGATTTGTTCTTATAATTGAAGTTGCAATTGAGACTTCTGCAACAAATTAGTTCTCAGCATCAGTATTTTTGTTTCCTACTGTGTTCATACATGAAAATAACTTATAAACACATCTCTTTTAAAATTTATATTTTCCATTTAATGAACAACTTCAATTTTCTTCATTAATTGACAGGCCATGATGTGGAAGACTCCCTACAGAGAGGTTCATTGATAAGAACACCTACTAATGGATTATATTGGCCACCTACTTTGAAACTTAATACCTAATTAAAAGTTGAAAATTCCCTCATCATCTTTGGATTTTAACTATCTTTTAATCCCTGGTACTAGTTTAGTAGAGAAGTAGAGTGAGTTCTGTGTGTGTTTATACTCCTTTAAATAACATCACAATGATGGGGCACCTGGGTGGCTCAGTTGGTTGAGTGTCTGACTGCACCTCAGGTTGTGATCTGTGGTCTGTGAGTTCAAGCCCCATGTCAGGCTGTGTGCTGACAGCTCAGAGCCTGGAGACTGCTTCTGATTCTGTGTCTCCCTCTCTCTCTGCCCCTCCCCTGCTTGATCTCTCTCTCTCTCAAAAATAAATAAGCATTTAAAAAATGTAAAAAATAACATCACAGTGAAGAATGTTCATAACAAACAGGTGGTGTACCATCAGTCCTATTGTAAAGAGGCACACATGATATATATTTTTTTAAATCTCTGATATGGTTTATGAGGCACCTGAGTGGCTCAGTCAGTTGAGTGACCGACTTCAGCTCAGGTCACGATCTCATGGTTCCTGAGTTTGAGCCCCATATTGCACTCACTGCTGTCAGTGCAGAGCCCAGTTCAGATCCTCTGTCATCCTCTCTCTCTGCCCCTCCCCACTTGTTCTCTCCCCCTTTCTCTCTCTCTCAAAAATAAATATAACATTAAAAAAATCTCTGTTATGGCTTAGAAGAATATAAAGAATGAACACCAATTGTATGTAATCTGAAGAGGTTTTTCCTATTTTACAACAATCTAATATACAAAAAATATTTAAATCGCTGAGCAGATAAATTATGATGAGGTTCCAATCACTTGTATTATAAAAGAATAAGAAATGAGTCTGGGTATAGAAGGTAGAGCTGAAGTGGCTAGGTAAGTCATTATGTTGTCAGCAATTAGGGAATGAATAACTTAGGGGAAAAAGTGGGAAATTAATATGGAAGTAATGGTACAGGGAAGTAGCTGTGTTTTGGAAAAAGACCACTAATCTCAGTCACATTTCCCTAGTGGGATCCTGGCTCTCCCAGTGATCACCCTGTGAGAACAATTTGTTTAGAGAAAATAAAACATGCTGAATGAATGAATGAATGAATGAATGCTTTATGAGTTTCTCACGGTGATTAATACATGATCACATGCATCTATATAGACATCTTTTATCTCAAACCCCACTTGTGACCCCTTTTGATTATCCCATTTTTGCTTATCATTGTTTCTGCTTTTAAAAAATATAAGAGGTATTCTTTTTAAGTCACCTTATATCCTTTTTTTCTTTTTACAATGTAAGGAGAGAATGAAGAATTAAGAAAAATAAGAAAAAAATAATTCAATTAAGGAGAGTAGAAGAAAGAAATGGGAACATATAAAATAAAGACCAATGAACAATTAGGATGTTTTTTGTTATTATTTCAGAGTAGAAGGAATAAAATCTAGAATCATGGAGAATACATTGGAATTGGGAAGAGAGGGATGTATTTGAGGGATATTATTATTATTATATAAGAATCATAATAAAGCGAATTATCAATGCATTATAACTTACAGGATTTAGAGTTCAAAAAATAAGGAGATTTTTAAGATGACTCCAAGAGTGTGGGTGAGTGGAAGAATAAAAAGGTGGCAATCATGAGAACTGCTGATTCATACAGGACAAAAAGTGTGGTGGAAAAGACTATTTAGTTTTAGTCATTAAATAACATTGGAGAGTAGAGGGAGAGACCAAGTTCTATTCTAATCTTATTTTAGAGATAAGAAAGGTACTCAATGACTCTGACAAAGCTCACATAATCAGGGTACATTCAGGACCCCAGACTAACTTTTTTGATTATTTGTAGTCTAGAATGACTTTCTATCAGACCACAGTTACTTTCCAGTATTGAATTTTGGGTGAAAGAAGAGTATCAGACAGAACAAATATGAAATATAAAGATAACGCAGATGATATTTGGGGAATGTAGCCGCATTAGAGGAAAATATTTGGATATTACTGAATAGAAATAAAGCATTTTTCAGATAAGATGTTCAAGAGAAGTGCAAAGAAAGAAAGATATCCAGCTATAAGCCTTAGGTCACAATCATATTTTGAAAATAGAAGGAAGAAGACTAAATAGCTACCACAGACACTATTTACAGGAATTAAAGACTATTGAATATTATCATTTAGTTCAGAACAATCTATCTATTGTTTTTATCTCATCTATCAGTTAATCAGGGTTAATCAGTGTTTCATTACTTTTAGCATTTCATTACATTTAGCATGCAGTCTTTATGTATCATACTGTTTGCAACTTTACTCAGGAATGGTGAAAAATTCACCTGAAGACAAAAAACAGTCTAATAAGCTTTAAAAATTCCATTTTAACAGAGAGGAAGAGAGAGAGAGAGAGAATCCCAAGCAGGCTCTGTATTGTCAGTGCAGAGCCCAACACGGATTCGAATTCACAAACTGTGAGATCATGATCTGAGCCAAAACCAAGAGTTGGATACTAAACCGACATAGCTGCCCAGGCACCCACAAAATTAAGAAAGTTATTAAGAGATAAAGCATCACTATTTGGGGAGGACAGAGAAATTTCTTCTAAGACTAAACTATTTAATGACAGTTTGTGAGCTGAGAATAATTTGGTTGTTTATTAATAAGATGCAAGTTACTTCCCTAATGAACCATTTTAATCAGTGATCTATCAGTTAATCAGGGTTAATCAGTGTTTCATTACTAAATAAGAACTTCATGATGAGGTGGACAAACTCATAGTGTTGCCTGACTAATAAGTAGACATCATTTTTTCAAGAAACTTTTCATTATATCAAAGTCTATAATATTCAAAATTTGAGAAAGACTGTATTTAGCTAGCCGAATCCAGGGGCCTCATGAGAGGAGCGTAGCATTTGTGATCAAATGTTTCTGAGATGCACATCTTCATTGGCAAATGTGCAGCCTCTCCAAGTATAAGATCCTGGAAAAAATGCTGGTTTTGTTTATTTTTTTTTTTTTGTTGAAAAAAGAGCAGAATAGTTACTGAGAAATTTTTCTTTTGTGTTGGTTCTTGCTCCATTTTGTTACCAACAAAAGAGTATTGCTATGTAAGATCTTAAAACTGATGAAATTCTTGAATGTTGAATTAAAATCAAATAGCTCTTGAAAAGTAGTCCTGTAATCTTTCCCTTTGCTTGTCAGAGCATACCTGGAACATTAGATTTGGTTTTGAGTGTCACGTTGTAAATTTTGGTTGAGTTGTATCTCATCCAGATTCTTTGCGATCAACTCGCCTACGTCTACCAGTTTTGGTGAATTGTTACTCTCTATAGACACTTTCAACTCCACCCCTGGCTTTTCTGCTCTGGAAAACCAAATATCAATCTTTGTCATATCAAGAAAGAATTAAGAGGCAGATTGTGCTGGATTTTAGAGATTTTGTCTCTATTTCTGTTCTCTAGACTGCTTGTCTGGCATTTTGTTGTTACTGGTTTTTGTTTGTTTGTCTGTTTTACTTTGTTATTTTTGTTGTTGTTTTTTTTTTTAGAAATCTGGATAGTATTTTATTGTATATTTTACCTATACAATTTTTATTGAGGTACCTTTGACACATATTAATTTCAGGTGTGCAACATAATGATTCAATATTTGTATATTGCAAAATTATCACCACAGTAAGTCTACACCCATCATACATAATAATTATTTTCTTGGCTGAGAACTTTTAAGATCTACTGTCTTAGCAACATTCAAATATGAAATATGATATAATCACCATGCTATACATCACATCACCATGATATACCTATATTATAATTGGAAGTTTATACGTTTTGATCCCCTTCGCCCATTTTATCCATCCTCCACCCTCTCTGCCTCTGGTAACCACCTATCTATTCTCTATTTCTGAGCTGGTTTTTGTTTGCTTTTTTAGATTCCATATAAAAGTGAGATCATATGATATTTATCTTTCTCTGTATGACTTATTTCACATGCTTCAAGGTCCATCCATGTTGTTGCAAATAGCAAGATTTTCTTTTTTAAGGCTGAATAATGTCCTATTGTATTCTATGCACATACATACATACACACATCTTATTTTCTTTATTCATTCATCTATCAATAGACTCTTAAGTTGTTTCCTTATTTTCACTATTGTAAATAATGCTTCAGTGAACACAGGGCTGTATATATCTTTTTGAGTTAGTGTTTTCATGTTCTCCAAATAAGTATCAAAAAGTGAAATTGTTGAATCGTATGGTAGCTCTATTTCATTTTTTTGAGGAGTCTCTTTTCCATACTGGCTGCACCAATTAATATTCCCGCCGACCAGTGCACCAGCGTTCCCCTTTATCTTAAACAACACTTGTATTTCTTATCTTTTTGATAATAACCATCTAATAGGTATGATGTGATATCTTGCTGGGGTTTTGATTTGCATTTTCCTGATGATTAGTGATGTTGAGCATCTTTCCATGTGCATGTTGGCCATTTATATGTCTTCTTTGGAAAATTGTCTATTCAGATCTTTTGGTCACTTTTTAATCAGATTGTTTGTTTTGTGTCTGTGTTGAGTTCTATGAGTTCTTTATATATTTTGGATATTAATCCCTTATCAGGTATGTAATTTTCAAATACTTTCTCCCATTCAATAGATTGCCGTTACATTTCATTGATTTTTTCCTTTGCTATGAAGTCCTACTTTTTTAATTTGTTCATTTTTGACTGTGTATTTGGTGTCAGTTTCAAAAAGTCATCACCAAAACCAATGTCAAGGGGCTTACAACTTATGTTTTCTTCTAGTATTTTCATGATTTCAGGTCAACAACATTATTTATTATACTGAAATTAGTAGACATATATAAGAAATAGATATATTTTAAATGCATATAAATTTTTAATATAAAAGATCTTTCAAAGAAAAACAATGTTTGTAGTAAACCATTCCTTACCCAAAGCTCACAGGTATTTGAACATTTGGGCCCTTAGTTATTAGAGAGATTTATAATCTAAAAAAAAAAATTGAAAAGATTGGAGTAAATGGCAAGGATTTATCCTGAATTTCAAAAAGGAAAACATAAAAGAATGGAGGAAAAACAAAGAATAGCAGAAAAGAACTAATAATCTATGGGCTTTTTCTACCTTTATGTAGGATAGAATCGATTATTCATGATGAAACCTTCTATTTCTCTTAGAAAATATTCAATTGTCCATAAAAACAAAATATTAGTTCTCAAATGAATAATTTTATAATTAAAATAAGACAGTAGAGTTTTCTAAAATATATTCATAAAATATCAATAGACACCCAGTCAATACTTTTTAAATTATAAAACATATAATTTTATGTTTAAACTATAAAACATATAGAACAAAATTACTAAGGGAAAAAAGTTTCCCACAAGAATTTTTAGTGACATAATGATTTTCATAAATCCAATTAAATATAATATGTTATCCATTATAAAAGTATCCTCGCGGGGCGCCTGGGTGGCTCAGTCGGTTGAGCATCCGACTTCGGCTCAGGTCATGATCTTGCAGTCTGTGAGTTCGAGCCCCGCGTCGGGCTCTGTGCTGACAGCTCAGAGCCTGGAGCCTGCTTCGGATTCTGTGTGTCCCTCTCTCTCTGCCCCTCCCCCACTCATGCCCTGTCTCTCTCTGTCTCAAAAATAAATAAACATTAAAAAAAAAATTAAAAATAAAAGTATCCTCGCATGGAAATGATATATGTATAAATATATATAACATTATATAAATTATGTCTATGCTAGGATACATATTTAAAAATGTAAAATATAATACAACTATACAATACATAATACAAATCAAAATGAACTTGGGTAGGAGACTCCTGAAAAAGAATAAATAAGCACATCTCATTGTTTGTACTGGCACTGTTACTGGGCAAACTTTAGAACTTGGAAGACTATTAAAACAATTCCTATCAGGAAAGTCAAATTAGCATAGCGTACAGACTCTTTTAAGTATCGTCATAGCTCATTAAGAAAATTGTGCCTGCAGCCCCTTTCTCCAAGTATGTATAAATACGCAAGGCCCAAATAATTATATTTTCAGATATTTCCCAGGTTTAAATAACATCACTGTTTTTGAAACTTTAGTACTGATTGATCGTTAGCCAAAAAACCTGAAATTAAAGTACCACGAAAATTTACTAATATGTAGAGAATATAAACCTGAGACCTAGGACATGTTTAGATTGGTTTTGTCCATCTTCTTTTGTCAAAACAGTTTTAAAAGTCTGTTTAACAACAATTTTGTGTACAAACAAAATATGTTGCCTCCAATGTTAAAACGTTGTGGTTTTGTTGTAAGAAAACATAAAAATTCTGGAGAGTGACAAATGATGGCTTTAGTTTATAATTAGTTTGTACTTGATAGATGTTGTAAAGTAACCATTTCCAAATTTATGAAAATCATGTAAATATTCTAAATAGTTCCTTACTCCATGCTATAATAAAATAGCTCAATATCTATATTCATTTTGGCTGCTCAGGTAGCTATCAGGAGAATTTCACCATTATTGCAGAATAAATAACTGTATTTCTCAGAGTCCCTATCTTTGATCTACTCTATATAAGATATAGTTGAAGATGAAAACTAAGGAATGTGTTGTATTATTGATAAAAAAAACCTGCTTGTACTAATTTGAGAACAGTGAAATATAACATGAATGTGTTTAATAGATAAATGAGAAACTAGAAAACTATAATATATTAATCTTTTAATAAATCACTTATAAATGACCTCATAATTAGCAATGTGAGCAAAATATAAGAAAGTCATTCCCAAAATAAATGCAAATGCTTGATAAGCAAAAATAATATTTAATTTCATGAGTAATCAGGAAAATAAACAGAAAATAGCATTATATTTTTCCAAACTAGATTGGCAAATTAAAAACAAAGCATCAGTCTAGTTAGTATATGAGAAAATGAGCATTCTCAAGCAGAGCTGTTAAGAATATAAATTCATTTAGAGGTGCCTGGGTGGCTCAGTCAGTTGAGTGTCTGACCTCAGTTCAGGTCACGATCTCACGGTCTGTGAGTTCGAGCCCCACATTGGGCTCTGTGCTGACAGCTCAGAGCCTGGAGCCTGCTTAGGATTCTGTGTCCTCTTCTCTCTCTGCCCCTCCCCTGCTCTCTCTCTCTCTCTCTCTCTCAAAAATGAATAAACATTTTAAAAAAAGAAAGAAGAATATAATTTCATTTAAATAAAAACGTACTGTATTTCCAACCCTGGGCAATCAATATATTAACGCAAGATTAGATGACCTTGACAATGGAGAATATTATGAATTGTGTTTGTGCCCAGTGATGGGGAAGAAAAAGTGTAGTAGAGGTAAAAGGACAAGACTTGAATAAAACTAGAAGTCTGAAGGATCTGTCCCTTTCCTCCTGTCCACTTCTTTTTTGTCTCCATCACTTCCAAAGAACAAAAACCTTAGCAGCTGTCAACATTCAGAGTAAATACAGTACATGTCAATTTATCCACTGCATTGGAAGCATGCATTTCTGTAATGAGTTAAAACTAAACTTTTTGATTAATAGGAATCAGCTAAATTTAGTTTGGGCAAAATAAATATATTCTTAAGTTAAATTAGTTGAAGCAATGGAATATATAAAAAAGCTAACTTCATTTTTCCCGTTGATTAATTAAATATTATACAAAATACTCACTTAGCACATCTTAATATATTATAATAAAATCCTAAGAGATGGGTCCAGGAACAATGTAATTCCAGAAATAAGAAAGGAACTTTACATATTACACATGGCATCCGTCTTTATAATAGACTTATTTTACATTGTGCTAAAAGGGACAATTGAAAGGAATATGGAAAAAATTCTGGAAAAAGTATAAGAAGTTTGTAATAAGGGAACTTACTATTTTCTGAACCAGACCACTGTGCAAAACTGATAAACAAAATACATCATTTGCTGAGAATCTGCCAGTACTGAAGATCCAGAGAAGAAAACACAAATGTCTGTAGTTGAGTTTACAGTCATGCCTTCTCTTCACTTAGGAATTTCAAATATGCATTGTTAGTCTGGTAGCTCTGAATTTAAGAGCAGGAAGATGAGCTTCTTATTAAATTCCATTTGATAGGGTAGCCAAGCTACTGGTCCCATAGCTTTACAATAGTTTTTATGATTTATTCTTTGTACTAGAGAAATTCCGCATCTAATTTTTTTTTATAAAGGATCCAGGAGAAATTTTTTTTACATCAAATGTCTTAACAGCCAGTAGGGAAAAAGATAGCAAATATCGCCTCAACTCTAGCAGAGATTTTGAAAGTTATTACCCCTATTCCTGTGAAATTTTTGTAAGTTATGGTATGGATTCATGGAGCTCATTAAATAGAACTATCCTAAACTTGAATTTGCAAAATATTTAAATCGTTTCAACGTTTTCTGCGTCAATAGCAATAAATGATGTCCAAAAAATGAAAAATTGTTAATGCAATCAATGAGACGATTACAGCTATGGAAAATACTGGCAGTGATTTATGCTAGTCCTGAATGATGGATATTGTATTTTCAGCCATTTTCTGTAGAATTCTAAAATTGGAGTCACACACTACCTTTTTCTTCTAATTTTTCCATCTTTTTCTTCTTTTTTCTTCTTTTTCTATTTTAAATAGAATCATTCGGTAAGGGTAGAGAGAATGGCCTATCTTCTGGGTAGTTAAATTACATGTCAAACATTTCAGAGTTTAGAAAGCAGCTAATGAGAGTGTAATATTAAAATGTCAAACATGTATATACCATTTTCTTCCTCTTCCTGACTCTGAAACCCTCTGGTAACAACTATAATGATCTGTTTAGGCTTCGGTTCATTGTTCCCTTTCCTCACTCATATTTAGTAATTACTTTCTCCTCAAGGCTGCACTTTTCTTGAGGAAAGTAAATTTCCAAAGCGATGTTCAGTTTTGAATTAAATCCTACCCCTATGACAGCAAAGACACATTAGGGGAGTGAATTCGACAGCTTGTAGCTCTCCTCATTTATTTCTCTCTCTACAAAGTGCCTTACAAAATATTCAAGTATATTTTTCTGTGTTGAGGTTTTTTCCTTAGAAAGCTTTCTGACTAACTGCCTATGGATAACACCAGGGAGGATTTTAAACGGCCTGATACGTGTTATCCCTTTTGCTACTCAAATCGGGGGCGAGAAGGGAAAAGGAAAAGATTTCTGCCAGCAAGTGCTGAGTAATTGAAAACAAAGTCGCTATTGCAGCGGTAGTACATTGATACTTGAAGACTAAATGTGGATTGGGGATCAGTGGCGCTCTATAGAAGAATGTAAGATGTTTATAAAAACGTGGTTTTTTTCCCCAATACTAGGTAATATTCGAAGTGCATTTACAATAATAAATTTTACTGCCCTGCATTATTCAGTAGAATTAGTGTAGAATCGTCATCTGGAAATGTTCCATGAATAAGTGTAATCATGAAATGAGTCAAAGTGATTAAGAATCAAGTAGTGACCATAATTGCTTCGCTGTTGTATTTAAGTGCAAGGTCAGTGTAGTACGTGAGATAGTTATGATATTAACAACATTTTCAATATGATGTTTGTCATGCTCGAGTATGTGTCAACCATTAGCCTATTAAAAATAATTCAGAGCTAACATCAACACTTGGAGACTCTCAGTATGTAAACAAAGAATGGGTAGAATATTCAAATGGCTGCTTGATGGTCTATTCATTAAGCTGATGAAAACTGTGGCATTGTAGATTGTGTACTATAAAGATAAGTATGTTTGTGTCTGTCAAAACATCATTGGGATAATTGTATTCTTTACGCTAAAACAAAGAGCTGTGACTCCAAACCAGAGGAAGGAAATTATTAAGAAATGTTACAGAAAAATGATCCAGTATCAACTCCTCAACCTCAAACTCTCCATCTTAGATTTTCTCTCTTGAAACCCATCATAATATGTAATTGCTATTACTGATCTCAGCTATCCATTCTTTCAACAAATATTTTTGAGTGCCTATTATGAGCAAAGCACTAGAGATATACGTGAAATTAGATAAAAGCCTCATAGATAAACAAGTTACAAATGAATTATACCAAAGAGAAGTGGAGAATGCTATGAGAATGTAACATGGCATGTAACCTAGTCAGGAGGTCAGGGAGGACATCTCTGTGCAAATGATATTTAACTTGAGATCTGAAGAATGAGTAAGAATTAGGGAAGGGAAGTGGGGACCAGGGTTTAGGTAGATTAGGCTACGAGAAAGTGTGTTGTCTCTTTGGACACCTTCTTCTAGACAAATATTGTCTTTCTGATCCCTTATTTATCTGAAACTTCTGTTAAGCTACTGGGCTTTATCTGATAGTTGTGTTTCTTGACATCAGTGTTGTCCTGTAACCGTCCAGCCCTCTGGAAACCTCTTTCCTCATCCCAAGCCCCAGAAACATCACTAAAAAAATATAACTTGAAGAGAAAGAGAGCATGCTATTGACCTATAAGAAACCAAAAGAGCCACTTATGTTGGAATTTCAGGAAGTAGATCATGTTTTATAGTAGAAAAACAATACTATAATTAATTGATCATTAATTCTATGAATAAGGATCTAGTATACAAAAAACATTGAAAAGGTATAATCCAATATGCCTTTTCTTTTTTCTTTCTTTCGTTCTCTCTTTCTTCCTTCCTTCCTTCCTTCCTTTCTTTCTTCCTTCCTTCCTTCCTTTCTTTCTTTCTTTCTTTCTTACTCTCTTTCTTCCTTCCTTCCTTTCTTTCTTCCTTTCTGTTTAAAGTATATTCAGAACAATAACAAAAGCTCTGCAGTTATCTTTGTACAGCAGCTTCAACTGGGACCTGTGACTGTGTCATGTAAACCTATGTTGGGAGAATGAGGATAAATTCTGGCTTTAGTTCAATAGAAATTTCTAAACAAGTCAATCTCGATTCTGTCTATCTGATGCCTCTCTTTTTCTGTATGTTCTAATCAAAGACATAACTCACTTTCACTCCAGAAAAATGCTCTTCCAGGTAAATCATGAATGACAGTCTGACTTGAGTTCAATCCTGGTTCAATATAGCCCCACTAACATGTCAGGTATTCGAGAAGCCCTGTTGATCGATTTGTTCCATGTATACATTATTCTGATTCACAGTGATTTTAAGCATCAGACTTTCAAGTACAAATATATTCCACCTAAATCAACACTTCTAGCCTTCTCAATCATCCATACACATGAACATGCACATGCCTTCTCATAAGAGGAGATTTTATTTATAAAACATGTGACATGACATTAGTTTCAATAGGAAATAATTTCTACACCTGAATCAATATGATAAATAGTGTCCTTTTGTGTGCACAATAGTCCATTACATATGGAGAAGTGTAAACCTACTGTTTTTTTATCACTTTAAATTAGATAATTAAGATAAACCATAAAATCTTATTTTATTATGATTATATTTAACTTATGCAGAGCATGGCATAGGGCCCATAATAAAGAGGAAAGATAGTATTGGTATATATTCAGTTTCCTTTAAGAAATCTAAAAATGGAGGGGCAGCTGAGTGGCTCAGTAAGGTAAGTGTCTGACTTCCACCCAGGTTATGATCTCATAGTTCATGAGTTCAAGTCCTGCATTGGGCTCTGTGCTGACAGCTCAGAGCCTAGAGCCTGGTGCAGATTCTGTGTGTGTGTGCCTCTCTCTCTGTCTTTCCACCACTCTCATTCTGTCTATCTGTCTCTCTCAAAAATAAAAAATAAAAATTAAAAAAAATCTAAAAATAGAAAAATTCAGCCAAGGCCAAATGAATTACACAAAATTACAGTCATTTTTTGGCCTGAACTTGTTATATCAGGAAATCCCAGTGTGTATGTAGTAGACAAAATTCACTGCACTGATGTACTTTGAAAGTAGGATTTCTTGAACTGGATTGAACTATGAGTCTGAAAGTATGCACTTATTATTTAAAATATGTAGTATAGTGTCAATTATTGGGTATCTGTTTGTTACTAATCCTTGCCTCCAATTAGATCTATTGAAAATTATGCCATAAACTTTCCTACTAAGAATATTTTTTAATTGAAGTTAGAATATACTGATAGAAATATATTAAAGAGTAAATGATATTTGGTTTACAAGAATGAACACCTGGAAGCTGGTGAAAATGTAAATTCTTTAGCTCACAGAAATCAAACTGAAATCATTCAATTGTTTATTTGAAAGCGTAATCATATTAACTTAGTCTTTATAGTTTTAAAATTCAGGAAATATTCCTCTGTGTATTGTCAAAACAACGTAAATAACAAATGCCACTATACAGTTAAGTGTAATATGCTTTCTATGTATTGGTTTTATTTTGTTTTGTTCTTACACGTGGGACAGAACATATGCCCAGAATAAAAGTGATTGTTCCTTTTTAATGATTTAGTTAAACAAATGTCTTTTATCATTTCATCAAGCCTATGGATTTTATATTTCCTTTACATAGCTCAACAGTGCAAATATTGGGTTTGTAGATAAGAATTTAATTAGCATTTCAAAGAGGTCAAATTAATTCCCTTCCAGACAATAGCTGTTATTTTAGTCTACAAAGTAAAACTCAATTCTACAGCACAAAACAATTTTTAAATCTTACCAGTCATATTGCTCATAGAAAAACACTGACTCTATAAATGGAAAGTTGTTGAACTAAAATCCTTCATTTTTTTGAAAACTATTTTTATCTTCTTTAAAATGTTGTTATGAGGGATTTTGGAGTTAATATCTGGGAAGCACTTAGGACCATGCCTGGCTATCGTAAATGCTAAGAAATGATAAAATATCCAAATTCAAAAAAATCATTAATGTTTAGAGTATTATTGCCTGTATGATTCCAAGATCACTGCAGAAAATCAATGGCATCGCAAGAGGTTCAGACACTAGGAATATTCTGCCCCAGGAGCATTCAATGTTGGGTTCTTTGTGGGTAGAGAATCTTAAACAGTAATTAAACTCGCCAAATGTTAGTCAAATTTTAACTATAATATGTACTGACGATTCCAAACAGTCTCAGTGGTAAAACACTCCCCTCTGCCAGGGTCAACCACGCACACATCCCTACCATCCTTTGGTGTGCAACTGCAGAAAATAATAATAGGAAGGCAAATGCTTTTCGAATTCTTGAATGATAAAACCCTAGTCTTCAGTTTCCAAACTAAACATCAAATGCATTTAAAAATCAATGCTTTGTGACATTTATCAGGTAAATTATTTACTGGACATACTTGAACTGTACATGACCTGCATTATAATGCTATTTGTAAGTTTGAGTTGATAATGCAGCATTTGTTGGATTCTTACTGGGTGTTCTTTTTCAAAATAACCTTATAATTACCTTTTTAAAAGTTTTTGTTAATGTTTATTTATTTTTGAGGTAGCTGGGAGAGGCAGGGAGAGAGGGAGACACAGAATCTGAAGCAGGCTCCAGGCTCTACGCTGTCAGCATAGAGCCTAAGGTGAGGCTTGAACTTCACTAACTGTGAGATCATGACTTGAGCTGAAGTTGGAGGCTTAACCGACTGAGCCACACAGGTACCCCAACCCTTCTAATTATTTAATATCTGTCTTTCTTATTATAAGATCCATGAGGGCAAAGAGAATGTCTACCTTATTCAATAAAATCCTCGTTCCTGGTATATGGTGCATATTCAATAATTTATTAATGTCATTTTTTTAGTGTCACTAATTACTAGTGAAGGTTAAAAAATTATTTTTCTGTAGTCCTACATAGCCATAAACTATTGTTTTCTTAATATAACGGTGAGAGAACTTCTGAGTCCCAGTTTTAGTTCATGTGCTATTGACATGTGGAATACAAAATGGGAATTAATAACACCAGCAACAGGGGAGGTGGATGGAGGGATAGGCTAAATGGGTAATGGGCATGAAGGAGAGCATTTGTTATGATGAACACTAAATTCAGGCATGTGTAAGTGATGAATCACTAAATTCAGGCATCGATACAGAAAAGAAGACTATGACCATGTTGTACAGACTGGGAATAATATTTTTTCAAATCAACACATTTGGATATGGAAATAGTGGAGTAATAATTTAATGTACATGAATAACTATAGATAACAAAGTCTAGGTCAGAGAGAGGCATGAGACAAAGGAACAATAATGACTTTCCCTGGCAGTTATATTAGTTGGAGCAAAACTAAACTGCTATAACAAATAGACTCCAAATTATAGTGGCTTATAACTATAAACATACCTTCTTCTATGAATTAGGTTTGAGGTAAGCAGTCCAGATTTATATGGCACCTCTGTTCATCACAGTCATTCAGGAATTAGGTTCTTTCTAAATGGTTGTTTGGCCGTCCTTTAGCACACTGTGTCATCTATATGGCGATAGCTGAGCCACTCTACTTCTTTCTGTGTTCTGACCAGAAAGCAGGAAGAGAATGTAATGGAGACATACATGATCTTTCAAGTCCCAGAGTAGGACATGGCATGTAACACTTGTGTTCATACCCTATTGGTAAGGACTTGGTCCTATGGCCACACATAACTGCAAGGCAGCAAGTAAACATAGACGAGCTGGGCAGTTCTGTGCCTGGCTGTAATTCTGTGAGTATTAAAGAGAAGAAAGGCATATTTTAGTGAAGAGCTTATAGTCTCTGTCACACTTGTCTAGTCTCATTCTTACCTTCCTGGTTTGTGTGTTTTCATATTTTTCCAGACGCTTGCTTTCAGCTCCCCATTCATTTCTTTAATTAAAATGTCTTATTATCCATCTTGTCCTGCATATTTTAATTGAGTATATAAGTTAAGATTTAGTCAAGAGACAGAAGTCACATGAGTGATTTGAACTTGGAAAGTTTTATATTAATATAATGATTAAGTAGTAGCATGATATTAACTAACGAAGGAATGAAGAGAACTTCAAAGAATTCTGAAATAGCAAATATGTAGAGCAGCTACTACCTTTAGGGAGAGACATAGTATCCAAGGAAGAAGCAAACTCGGAAGAGGCCACACTACCTACCTCCTGCCCTGTCCCCCATTGCTGAGAGTCAGACTTTGTTGGAGAGGGTATGGCAGTCATCACTGGATGGCAGAGTTAGTTAAGGTGATGCAGCCCAACTGTAGCTCGCATGGAACCGTCTGCCAGGTTCCCATAAAAACTTCCCGGGAAAGATGACTGCTTGCGAGCTCACAAAATTTACAAGGAAGCTTTCCTGAGGGTGCTGGGGAAGCTTACTGGAATGTGAGGACCATGAGATGTCCTCCACTCGACTTGTAGTCATGTACTAGGACAAAGAATTAGAAGCTGTACCAGAAGCAAGTAGAGAACCCCTTCTCCGAAGGTGTCCCCCCAACACCGTCTACCAAAAAGGGCTTAGCATCTTGCCAGCTGGAGAGGAAGATGTGTTTCCAGGATCCAGCATCAGTATCATGAAATAGAACAAAGAAACATGGAAAGTGGAGGGGCACAAAATTGATGACTGGCACAGTGTGTATGCCATGAAATTATCGCATAATGTGCTTGATTTTATCACAACAAAGTTCCTCTTTTTAGAACTGAGTAAGATGAAAACCACGGCATAGTTTTGTTCTCAATATAAACAAACAAAAATACTACCCCCAAATAAAGCGGCTTTTAATTCATGGGTAATCTCCAATCTGAGAATTTCCCCTCCTATTGCCTCCAGTGTTGTAATGGCCCTCAGCAATTCCTTACCCCTCCATACAGCAATCGTGAAGAGAAATGTCAATTGGTTAAACAATGATGGAAGTCCATCATCTTAGAGCCTTAGCTTAAAAAAAAATCTATCTATCTATCTATATTCCCCTATTTTCATACAAGGCAGCGTATGTTTCATAGGATTGCTTGTGACCATCTCCTCAATGACCCTGCCATTATCACAGTAGTGTAGTGAGAAACAGAAACCAAAGCTGCAGATGTGTTCCTGGAGCCATCTGGCTCCTTTGGAAGGTAATTTACTTACCTAAAAATAACCACATGCATATGGACAAACCCCACCCCCTTACCATAACGTATTCCTAAAACTGTTAACATTCATTGCATTGAGTTTACAAAAAAAGCTTTTCTCCTGTGCGCACTGTTCTTTTGTTAATATTCATATGTGGTGTCTCAGGAAAAGAAGCAACACTCACATATCCTGGAAGCAGGAAAAATCTGTTGATTAGTTTTTTTAAATCAAAAGCATTCTTTTGGGCACATTCAATCAGTGGGTTTGTGTTTTTTCTCTTAAGTAGCTGTAATAGTGCCACATTTTGCAGTAGCAATTTAGAGTTTGATTCCAAACTAATTTTTCATATGCAGAGTTCCGAAAGGTAGATTTCCAATTGGCTATGATCATCTTTGAAAATTTCTGGTAGTGTATAGCATTGCCAGCATTGAAATGTGAATTCTTCAAGCATGGCATTACAATCTGCCATGTAGAAAGAATAATGTAAGGCAAACCCTAGGCCCTCATACATCATCCTTTCATTGTTTGGTTGAATAACAATGAAGACAGTTTAAGGTTGCGGGTGTGATCCCTTCCACTGCTTTAGCGAGATGGTCGCGTAGCCATATCAGCCCAGAATTTCCCTTCAGTAATCAGTGGAAGAGTTAACTTATTATCATATAACGTCTTCGTACTATGAAATGCTAATGATGAGTGTAGAGGTACTGTCTATACACATCAGCTGAGTGGTCCTCAGCGGGTTATGGGCTTGAGTGGCATGGCCCCATAACAATATAAGCATGCTTCCTAGGGCTAGATATATGTAGGACCACCCATGGGTAAGGTTCTGTTCTTGTATGGGCTCATTCTTAAATCTCTTAAGATGGAAGATATATGACATATAAATACTTAGCATATTGCCTGTATTCCAAAATATAAGCTACTTCTCTGTTAGTAAAATTGGTTTAAAAAGGAAATTATTGATTTTATGCTAGTCTCCATAATTTTACCTGACTTACGCATTCCCTAAATTATAATGATGCTCTTTTACATTTTTAACTTGTCAAAGTGTTTTTAAATAGCCTAGAAGTAAGAGCAAAGTGGAGAAACAGCTGTCCCTTGTTATTTTGTTTCCTGAATACAAATAGTCTTAAATTGCTGTAAATGGAAAGGTTGGAATGAATTCAAACACTGCTTGTTTAAATACACTCAGCCTGATGTTTGTGTGTTGGAACCTCTGGATAGGGCAGTGCTAGAAAGTGCTCCACATTAACTTGTCGCACATGACAATATATGGTTATGGCTTCTCCTTCGTTTGTCAGGTAGAGTTGCTGTGGTATTGTTCAGAAATTTTTGTGACAGTAAATCACAAGAGATTTGAACAAAGATATCTGTACAGCAGCATTAACTTCTGAAACATTTAGTATAATTTTTATTTTAACTCCTTTTCGGAAAACAAAAGCCCTTTTGAACTTACACAGTTAACTGAGTTCAGGGGGGTATTTCTGAGTTTTATATGTCAGGAAAGGAATGAATGGATACATCGAGTCTTTGCTCTTTCCTTCTGGCTTCTGATCACTTGCCAGTTGAGAAGTTGGTCTATATGTAAAGTCCAAAAGAAGGTGATTTGTCTGTTTTTTCCTCCAAAACCCATTACTTTAAGGTAAGCCCTACTCCCAGGATGTTCTTTATAAATAGAGCTTTATCCAACAGTTTTATTGACTATATGGCATTGGAAAGATTGTTTAACAAATTCTTTCTTCTAAGTTTGAGTAAACAGCAGCAGAGAATGTTAAAGAAACATGACCAAGGTCACCTTTAGTGGTACAGTCACAAATGAGTTTTTGATGTTCAGATTCACCATCCAGGATTTTGATCATCAAATCATTTTCACCATTCAGCTTAAGGATTCTCTCTAGCTCGTATACTACTCTACAAGAGTAAGGTTAGTGTACTTAGGCTGCATAGCACCTCATTCAGGCGCTTCCTCCAAATTCATTATTACATTATTGCCTAATATTGCCTAATTTTCCTATTAGAGTCACTCGCAAACTCACTGCCTAGCTCAGAACATTGGAAGCTTAGGTAAAATGTTATGCTCAGCCTTTGAAATTACAACTGCTGTGATTTGACTACCTCACAGAGTCTCAAAAAAAATGATAAAGTAACAGTACCAACCAAGTAAAAAGGAAGAAAAAAAAAAACTAAGAATCATTAAACAATTAGACTTATTTATTGGAGAAAAGGTAATAAACTGCAAGATGAGATCTTAAAATAAACAGTGGTAGATATGAGGTAAGAATCAGCTGTTCTCTACCCCCCCACAGATCTAAGCTAGGAAATAAGGTAAAATTATGTCATTAGTCATGGTCACAGACTAATTTCAAGCAACACCCTGAATGCAATAGTGAGAGGCCTGAGTTCATGCCTTGCCCTTGCTTTGTGCCTTTGGATAAACTGATGACCCTTTCCTTGAGATTCAATCTCTACTTCACTGTGTGGTTCACTGTGTGGCTAAGAGGAATAAATGAAATAATATATAAATTAGCTAGCACAATGCTAGCTCGTGGTAGGTGTTCAGTAAATGATTCCTGTTTTGTTTTTTAACATTTATTTTTGAAAGAGAAAGACAGAGAGAGAGAGAGAGATGGAGACCATGAGTGAGGGAATGGCAGAAAGAGAGGGAGAGACAGAATCTGAACCAGGCTCCAGGCTCCTAGCTGTCAACACACAGCCCAACATGGGGATTTAACTCATGAACCACGAGATCATGACCTGAGCCGGTAGGACACTTAACTGACTGAGGGCCCCAAATGATTCATGATTTTACTTTATTCATATTCATTTATATTTTTATAATCATAACATATAATATATATTATATTAATAAATTATTTTAATTAATTAAATTATTTACGTTAATAACATTTAATTCATATTATTCTTCCATTTACACACTATATATTTAAATATAATAGTGTATTAATTATATGTAACAATATATATAATTATATGTAGATTAGAATATATCATATATGTACAATATATAATGTATAATTGTATTTATAATTGTATAATTCTTTTTATTTATTCTTAGCACTAACTTAATGTTCATTGTACGATGTAGAAGGAGAACCAACAATAAAACTTATGAGTGCCCTAAAATGAGTAGAGCACAAGGTGTGTATTACTGAAAGGCACGAGCTATGTTTGAAAATTCATTCATTAATTAGGTTCTCAGAGGCACTCTCCCATTAATAGGTTATAATTTTCTAGGCTCTTTTAAGCATAAAATATTCACTTTCACAATAAAAATCCATGTTTATGGGACATCTGTTCCCACATAACTGACATAGAATATATCTAAGTATACCCAGTCACCTCGACATGCTTATCATCGCTTATCCCCTGTGTTGTTCCTCATCCTTATGTAGTGCAACAGCTTTTGAATAAAGCTCACATTGCCATTCCTGTCAAAACACAGAACTTTTGGTACCTCTTCTCACAGAGAAACAAATCATCCTTTCCCTTTTACAACTCACTGCCCCCGAGTCCTCCCATGTGGTTTTTCTAGTCTACATGTCATGTTATGATTTTTCCCTAAGTGCCTTTCGTAGTTCAGCATCCTCCCTTTCTCTTTTCCCTTAGCCCACAAAAAGCCTGAGTCCCTTCAATCCAATTAAAAACCCTCCCTTAATCCTGCCTTCCCTAAATCACCTTCCATTTTGATTTCTTCCCCACCCCCCAGAACTCATTTATTCTATATTTGCAGTTTCTGCTTCCTCCGCTTTCATAGGCAGCCTGCTCTAACCTTTTTCTCTCAGTAAGGTACTGAAAATGTCCTCTCAGAAATGCTACTTATTACTAAACCCAGTCATGTGTTTTCAGACTTTTTATCTTAGTTGATGCCCTGGCAGCAGCACTGGATGACATCTCTTCCATTGTCTATAAAAACCTCTTTTGCAGGACTCTCCCTGTACTTTGTCCTCATTCTCCTCCTCCATTAAATTCCTGTCTTGGTTTCTTCACAAATTCTTTTGCCTTCACTCTTTTAGATGCTTTTGTTTCCTATGGCAACATCCGCAGTCATCTTCATTTTCATGTATAATGAGGAGCTTTAACAGATATTATTTCTCCAGTCCTGGTCTCACTTTTCTGAAGTCCCAGCATAGATGTCCCAATGATTTCCAGAACATAATTTCTTGAACACCCACAACTCAATCTGTCTTCTTATGCATGCTCTTCCTTCAGTATTCACCATCTTGATTATTGCAAGAAACATTTGTGTATTTGTGGACCTCAGCCATTGTAACACATTTTTTTTTCCTCATCCTCACAAAGGACTAGCTTCTATCAGTTCTGTCAATCACCTCAGAAACATCTGTTACTTGTGTTCCCTCCACTCAGTTTTTGCTATTGTTCTAATTCTTTGCAGAGAGTTCTCCTTTTTTAATTTTTTTTCTTTTCTAATCCAGCTTTCATAACTCCAACAGAATATCCTCCCCAAAGCAATGTCTAATATTATCTCCACTCAAAAAACATTTGTTTGTTCCTCATTGCTTACATAATAAAATATAATATTTTTAGCATTTTCTACAATCTGGACTTTGTCACATCCTACATCCTTCAGGCAGTCCAAGAATTTTCAAAAATGTTCTCCACTTCATGACTTTGCTTATGCTGTTTCCCTTGCCTGTCTCTTTATTCTATTCATACTTCAAAACTACAGATGAAAAGTTACACTTCAGCACACCCCAGGTAGGATTATTCCCATTACCTTATAGTTATTCTTCTTGTTAGCACTCATCTTTGATAGATATTGAGCCCAATTACTACATGTAATATACAAAATAATACCTAGAAATATTGTGTACATTTAGGAGAATCCTGATCTAAAATATCCTGGCAAGTTAGTAAGAATTGGGGGAAGAGTTGTTATATTTTTTATTATAATCTTTCTCTCACTGTTATTTGTATATATAATAAAGTGAATATTTTCAAATTAAAAACATGCAATTTGGTAATATGATAAATCCAATGATTTATTTAAAGAAGTCTGAAAACACATTTGCTGATTTTAACAAATCTACAAAGTAGGCTTAACACATAAACAATATGGATTATTGTGAAAAATCTACTAGAATATCTAAAGGTGTGAATTTGTATAGGGTTATATTTTTAGGCATAACATTACATAATGTGTTTCTTGTAGTGATAAAGAAATGAGGCCTAGATTTTAAGTTCCTTTAAAAACATATGTAATATTAAATTCATCAGCCTTTCCCAGGAGTCAACTCACTGTGGGAGACCACTGCAGTCAGTCGTTTGCTCCTGTTTCACCTTTATAAATATGTGTTATTTATCATTTCACTTCCAATCATTTTTTCCCTTTCTTTAGCACACATATCTATGTGAAATAAAAATTATTAATGGCTTTTCAAATTATTCTCTTAAAATATCACAAACAAGAACAATCATTAGGATGCTTGAGTTATATTTAATGGAAATTCCAATATAAATTATTTTAAACTTTTTAGAAGACTTATTGGATCATGTACCTATAAAAGAAAAGATTTATGTTGGCAAAATTAGCTAAATTTTGTGCTGAATGGGCCAACACAGAACCAGCTTTGTAGCTGGGGTAATACCATGTGCTGAATGGCTTAGGCCAGGATTACTGGAATTTACTGGAATTGGAAAGAATACTTATTTGTTTAGATGAGTCAAAGCAATCCATGAAATGGAGGAAGAAAGAAGAAATCAATCCCTTTCAGATTACATGATTGCTATACATGAGGGGAAGGTTGAAATTAATAAAATGAATGTTGGGAAGACAAGTACAATGACCACCAATAAGATTAATTAATAACTTTGACTTCATTTAATGCTTTCACTCTGAAATGTTCTACATAAGACTGAAAATATTTAACACAAATCAATGAATTAATTAAAGTACTTTCATATTATATCCAAAGAAAGTAAAGACTTATTGAACTAATTTTCAATTTAATGTGTCTCTAAATAAGCATAGAATTTGAGGACTGTTGGATATTGTGTCAGGCTATTTCCTGCTCTCCGTTAAAATCAATACGAAGTTATAGCATACTTATTAATGACAAGGATTACAGAATTTATATAAGCCTAAGTCTTTGTCTCAAGAAATTAACAACTCTGATTGTGGAGACAACACCCAAATACATAAAACAATTGAAAAATGACACCATTTAATGCAGCATACAGAGCTATTTAGAATCATGATACAAGATAAATGCTCCCTCAAGAAAGAGAAGTGTCTTTATTGAGTAGATGTAAAGGAGTTAGGTTTCTAGAAACATTTGGGAATTGATATGACTCTGGAAGGGTGGTATAATTAGGATAAGTAGGAAAAAGGCAGAAAAATCCATTTGAGGTAAAACAAAAAAACAAAACAAAACAAGATAAACAAGTAAAAGTGATTGCAGAAGGTGTTCACAGGATATGAATGCTTGTGGGAGTGGGGAAGGATGGGACAGGGAGGTGGCAAAGAACAAGATGGCTGCCTGGAGAGGAAAATCTTTGTTCAAGATTAATGTTAAAGGGCATTTTATGGTTAGGGTGAGGATGGGTAGTATGTAAAGTTTTAGGACAAGGACAGGTTTCGGAAGTATATAAATTGGGCTGTCTTCATCTGAGAGAAAACATTATCAAAGCAGTAGTCTTTCAAAAATGTATCCATAAGACTCATACAAATTCAGACAGTAAGAACAAAGAGATAGACTAAGGTTCAGATTTTGGGAGAAAGCACATGTCTCTTAAATCCAGTGTATCAGGAAAAAGTAAATGCAAGTGCCTTATCAAAATTCAGTTTCAAGGTCAAGAAATGCAGAAATTGGTTACAACATTTTAGCTTTTACAAGTGATGGGACCTTGAGTAAGTAAATTTACCTCTTGAGATTCAGTTCTCACATCTATAAACATGAAAGGGGGTTCAAATCCCTATTAGGTCTGAATATATAGTCTGCAGATGTCAAATATGTCAACAAGATAATTTCCTTTATCATCCTCATTTGTTCTTTGAGAAACAGGTGGCAAAGTTTGGCGGGATCACACATGTAGCCCCCTCCTCTAATAAAAGACTAGTATGTAGTAATAGTCTAATATATAGTAATATATGATTACCACCTTTTATCAGATATATCAGCAAAATTGTAACATTTTAAGAAAAATGGGGGAGAGAGTATTTTGTCTGAGAATTATGAATAAACAGACTATTTAGAAGACATAATTTTATGTGGAAACACAAGAGTGTTAAGTCAATAGTTTTCATTTAGACCTCGACTGGTGTTGTATGGTGAGAATATACCAAAAGTGAACGCACAAAGAAAGTTGTCTGTATTCCACAACTGCACTTAACTCTTACCACCAAGCAGTCATTTACTGCCCTCTGTGCTCATACACCCATTCAGTGCCTCCCTGTACTCTCATCTCCTCCTCTCCTCCCTCCTTCTCTTCCTCATCTCACTCTTGTACACTTGTAAATGCACACACAGGCACAGCCACTCTCAAAGAAATACAAGCTTTAAATCATTCTTTTAGTCACCAAAAAATAATTGAAAGTGCTCACTACGTCTTGGTGCTGGATAAACATAAGTATCCAGCAATAATAGTGTTGTTCCTAGTGCATTCTTGGTAGTAGAACTAACCAAATACCCACTGGCCATTTTGTTATGGCATTTATCTAGATCATGAATTTAGTCTACACTGCTTATTATATGGCTTTCTTCAATGAGAAAATATGTATACATATGTAAATATGTGCAATCGCTTCATGGACCAAAGCATTCCATTCTTCAGATTATTGAGATAATCCTATTTGTTAAATACAAATAATATTCTGTTTAGAAGATTGGTGGTGGCTGTTCTGATGGACCAAAAATGGAAAATAACTTTTAATATCTATTGAAAAAACTTAACTAAGTCTCTACATTCACAGTTTTACAAAATCAAAAGAAATCTTATACATAGTAAACAATAGGAAACTGTTTTTACAATGATTGTCCCTATACAATGCAAACTTCTTAGCTGATGCTCAAGAAACACATTATTGAGTTGACTACAAAAACAAGTTACAAGTTACTTTTTCTTGATGGCTTACAGACCTGATAATTTAACTCTTCTAAATCTTAAGAATTACTTAAAATAATGAAAATGAGGAATTTGTATGATGAAAACTCTGAACATAATCTTAAGAAGCTGTTTTTTTAATAGGGCAGTATTGGCAGAGCTTAAATAGAATTTTTTTTTAGTGTTACAATCTGTACGATATATAAAATAAGTCATTTTTAAAATAAAGAAAAATTGTGAATATAAACAAACGCATATATATGCAAACACATTATATAATACATTATAAGTCATAAGACAATCACTAATAGGTATACACACAAAAACATATATATTGTTTTTATTTGTTCCAGAATGATCATTGATATATATGTTTAATTTGATACATGCTAGAATGACTCTTAGTTGTATTTCTCCCAGAATACCTAATTTGAATTCCACATGTTAATTTTTTCATGAAATACAGGACAATTCACGAAATGCAAGGTTTTTCAGTGCGGGATTTTCTATATTGTCAGTACTTTGTCAAGCATTTTTATAAGCTTTTCCAACACAGTTTTATCTTTTGTTCCTTACTTTTGCTCATTTAAACTGCTTTTTGAAAATTCATGGTCCCAAATCTAAAGAATATATTATATTTTTATCTGAAATTCACATTCTAAAACCTGAAACCATGTACACTATATGAATAAAATACACATAACATTTAACTTTTTAACTTATGCGAAGTTCTTTTGAAACAGCATTGGTAGACACCTTAGATTCTTGAATTTAGAATCAATGAGCCTAACTCAGGGCCAGTTCTAGAATCAGCTTTGCCCTACTTGGTAGTTGGGATATAGGAACAATCTCTGTTATATCCCATATTTAGTGATTATGTTACCATTTGAATATTTGTTTTTAATTATTACTTGTATTTGATGAATGTTTATTTGCATAGGAACTATAGTCATTCAGGATAGAATAAATGGCTTTGAAGATGTCATTAATAGAGTATGCACTAGTAACAATCAATGAGGGATTTCCTATTGTGATCTTCCACTGTGCTTTAGTCTGCCCTGAAATGTTTCCAGTACGTTTGTAATAGTTAAATATTTAATGGGATTTTCCTATTGACAGATATTGAATTTTTTCCAGTGCCACATTTGATTAAAAACAAATTCTCTGGGGTGCCTGGGTGGCTCAGTCGGTTAAGCACCGACTTCGGCTCAGGTCATTTTCTCACGGTTTGTGAGTTCGAGCCGTGCGTCGGGTTCTGTGCTGACAGCTCAGGGCCTGGAGCCTGCTTCATATTCTGTGTCTCCCTCTTTCTCTGCCCCTCCCCTGCTCACACTCTGTCTCTAAATAAACACTAAAAAATTAATTAATTAATTAACCAATTAATTAATTAAAAAAATAAAAAAAATTCTCTGCCACTACCACCATCTTTGGTCCTTACATTCTAAACTTTGGTCCTTTTATGAATGAACTATTAACCCTTTAACTTTGCTCACTACTTTTAAACAGTGTGCTAATGTGTTAGTTTGTTTAAAGTCTTAATTATTGGGGTGCCTGGGTGGCTCAGTTGGTTAAATGTCAGACTTTCAATTTCAGCTCAGATCTTGATCTCAGGGTCATGAGATCAAGCCCTGTATTGGGCTCTGTGCTGGGTGTGAAGCCTACTTAAGAAAATAAAAACAAAGTTTTAATTATTTAAAAATTTCTTTGTTGTGGAGAAAATATTGATTTATTTTTCTTTTATTTTTTAACTGTTTATTTATTTTTTAAAGAGAGAAAAATACAGAGCAGAAGTTGGGGAGAAGCCTAGAGAGAGGGAGACAGAATCAGAAGTGGGCTCTGTGCTGACAGCTCAGAGCCTGACGTAGGACTCAAACTCAAAAACTGTGAGATTGTGACCTGAGCTGAAGTCAGACGCTCAACTGGCTGAGTGCCCTGGGGGCCCCAATATTGATTTTATTTTTAATAGCTTCATTTTTTTAAAGGTTTTGCTTGTATTTTGTTTTTTTCATTTATTTAATCCACATAACTTTGTATTTTCCCTTAGAGAGTCCAAATACTTTATAATTCCCCCTTTGAATTTTATTTGACCCATGGGTTGTTTAGAAGTATATTATTTAATTTCCAAGTATTTAGAGCTTTTCCAGGTGTTTTTCTTTTATTGATTTCTAATTTAATTCCATTGTGGTCAGAAAAATTATTTTGTAAGTCATGAATCCTTTCGAATTTATTTTTACATACTTTGTGAACTAGGATATCGTCTTTTTCAATAAATGCTTCTTACATGCTTGACAATTATATTTATTCTGCTTCTGGGTAGAATGTTCTTCAAATATCAATCAGGTCAATTTGGTTGATAGTGTTCTTCAAATCTTCTGTACTCTTAGTGATTTTCTGTCAAAATATTCTATCAGTTGTTAAGAGCAAGGTACTGAATTACTGACCATAATTGTGGAATTGTATATTAAATATACTATGCTATGTTTTATTATATGACAAAATGCCCTTTCTCATGTCATGTTACTACAGCTACATGTGCTGTATTTGGGTAGTGCATTTTTTTTTTTTGTTTCTTTAAGTTTATTTATTCTGAGAGAGAGAAAGAGTAATCATGAGAGGGGCAGAGATATAGAGGGAGAGAGAGATTCCCAAGCAGGCTTCACACTATCAGCACAGAGCCCGATGCCAGGCTTGACTCAAGAATCGCAAGATTATGACCCTAGCAGAAACCAAGAGTCGGATGCTTGACAGACTGAGCCACCCAGGCACCCCTGAATAGTCATTTTTATTATAATGTTTCACCACAGTTTTCCATCCTCTAGTTTATCATTCAACTTTATAAAACCAAGGAAAAGTGAGTCGAATAAGATGGATCTTATTTTATACTAACCATTTAGTCGATGCATAGTTTTAACACTATAGATTTGTAGAATATTTAAGATGTTATGTAATGCATATACTAAAAATCTTTCATTGTACTAGATGACTTCAAATTAATCATTAAGGGGCGCCTGGATGGCTCAGTAGGTTAAGTGTCTGACTTCTGCTCAGGTCATGATCTCACGGTCTGTGAGTTCGAGCCCCGCGTCGGGCTCTGTGCTGTCAGCTCAGAGCCTGGAGCCTACTTTGGATTCTGTGTCTCCCTCTCTATCTCTGCCCCTCCCCTGCTCATGTTCTGTCTCTCTCTCAAAAATAAAATAAAAATAAACAAATTAATCATTAAGCAATTTTTAATCAAATGCTCAATAAGAATCAAATACTTATATAGGTATTTGAGTCATATAAGTAAAAGAACTTATATTAAAGAAGTTGGGATAGTTTAGAAGATACTTTATATGCCAAAGAGTTAAACCATTTTAAACATTGTTCTTAACATTTTATACTTATTTCTAACTTTTTATGTTTTTAGAATGTTCTAAATATAAAGAAAATTTCAGAATGCAGTTAGCTCACAACTTTCACTTGGATTCACAAATTAACACACCTGGCTTATTTTAATATTCATGTATATTATTAATATATTGCTCTTGTTGTTGACTCATTTGATGACAAACTACAGACAACATATCCCCCAATTCTGCGTAATTCAAAAGCATGAGTATACCTAAGAATGAGTATAATCTGTTTTTAGCCACAGCATAGTCAACTTCAGTATATTTAACATCTGTGCCATACTTTCTAACATACTGCCCATATTAGACATTTAAACTTAAATTTTAACAGTTGTCATATTAATATATCTTATGGCATTTTTTTCCATCAAAGATTCCCTTGAGGATCAAACTTTAAATTTATTTTTGCCTCCTTAGTGTTCTTTAACTTGGAGCATTTTCTAGACTTGAATGTGCAATGCTCTTAAAACTAAAGAGGCAGTATTTTTCACCTAATGAAATGTGAATGTACATGCTGTCCAGCATTCAAAAATATCTTAGTTTAATTCCACTTTTTGAGATTTGGCATAAAAATGCATATACTTTCTGGAATAAAAGAAAGTTCATTTAAGTAGTTAGAATATATTCTGAAAAGAAATAGTTCCAGTGGGAGGCTTTTAGAACATTCCAATCATGGACCTGCCTTGGTATCTTAAGAGCAGTCAATCCTTTTAGTTCTGGTCAAAATCACACTGTATAAATCACCTCATAAACAAAATTATTCTATAATCACTGAGGGTAGTTTTTTAAATCACTATGGGGTTTTTTTTCTTTTTCTTTTTTTAAGTGTCCTTTGCTGATCTATATCCAGAAACTGCAACAATGATGGAATAGCAATGTTGTTCAGTGTTTGGGCTCTGGAGGAAGACTTATTTTTAACACTTACTCTACCCCTTATCAGCTGGGGACTTTTGGATAGGCCCTTCAAAATCATTAATTTCACTTTCTTCATCTGTAAATACAGTGGATAAAAATAGTACCTCCCAGTATGAACTTTGTGCACTAAGTGGCACTTGGTTTGTATTAAATAACCATTAGCTATTATCAGTCTATTAGACCATCAAACTAAGGTCATTTCTTACGTATTTGAATATTCTGCACTACTGTGACTGGAAGCCACCATGTACACAATCTATATTTTCCTTAATGTAAAATGCTTTAAAAAAGAATTAAAAAGACAGCATTAATACATGTAAATTGCAGAGTATCGGATAGTAGTCACTCAACTTATTACTTTCTAAATATAAAAAGGAAAAAAAATCTCAAGCACGATTCCCTAAAAAGAAAAAGGAATTAACTGTTGTGAATGAAAATACAAATTAAATAAAAATATTTCATGAGATGATATGCTAAGCAGTGTAGGAATTCAGTGGGGTATAACCTTGGACCCATCCATGGTAGAATTTAAAGTCTCGTTGATGAAGTAAAGCATATGGGAAAAAATAAGACTTTGTTGATTTAATCCTGCTAAAAAACCTAATTGAATATTAGCACTATACGGAAATGACTGTTACAAAATTTGAACAGAGAGAATACCATCATGGATTTAATGCTAAAAACAAATCTCTACAGAGGAACTGGAAAATTGATTCGGACTTTGAAAATAGTTAGAATCAAATAAGAGGGAAAAGGAAGAAATTAGGAAGGGATGGGTACTGGGTATTCCATTCAAGGGAGTGAAGATACATAAGTGTGCGTGCGCACACACACACACACACACACACACACACACACACAAGCACATGAAATAAATCAGTCCACCTTATGTAAAACATTTGTTAGGGTAAAAGTAGCCGGCAATGTTGGAGAATAGAACTGATCCAGATTCTAAGGGATTGATACTTCATACTATAGACAATCATACTAATCAAAAATTCTAAGTTAGCACATGTCATTCCTGAGTTGCAATTATCCAGAGTTTTTGTTTCACGTCTTGGTAAAAGAAGCAAAATAATATATTGTACTTGCAATCAGAGCTCAAATATTCCAAGAGAAGTCGATAGACAAAAGACCAGAATTGGGGAAGCCCCGGATACAGGGGAAGTAGGAATTATAGGACAGTATTCACAGTAAGCATCTTCCAGTTGGAAACCCCCCCTTTTCCTTGGGGCCTCTCAAATTAAGAAAACAAACTCTAGCTAGTTTTTTTGTTTGTTTGTTTGTTTTGTTTTTTTTTTTTTTGTGATACTCTCCCAAGATCCTGTCTCTGAAGGGAATGTCTCTCATGGGTCACATATAAACCACATGCACACTCCTTAGCTATATCTGAGTGGTGAATACAAAGCTCTGATCCTTTCTGTTACAGTAGTAGATGGAAGGCAGCTGGATTTCCATAATACCAAGACTACACACAGTGAACAGAGACAATTCTCCAACAGAAATAGTGTGCTTAGAAACAGAGGAGGGGAATGTAAACCACATAGCCAAAAAAGGAATTGTCTACAACATAATAAAAACATTTTAGAGAACTAAGATCTTGGAGCACTGTGCAGTGGCATTGTATCAGAGAAGAACCAGATAGGAACAATTACAGACTTGTACTATCCCAGATAAGTGGGAACGACTTTCTGGGCTCAGACACACATTTGACCCCAGATGACAGAGCTTCTGATTTCCATACGCAGATTCTAACACTCTGCTGTGGACCTGAACAGAATTCCTCTGCATCTTTCTGTGTCCCTAAAAATTGGTCTTTATAATTCATATAAGCTAAAACCACAAATACAAAGGGGGAAGCAACATGGAAAATAATGGAATGCATAGTTGTAGCAAAAGTGCACTAAACTGGCCAGCATTCGTGGCATTTATTTGGGTGAGGGCCAGTAAATTGCTTTGTTGTTGTTAGGAAAGAACATTAACAATTCTGACATTCATCTTCTCTTTTAACTGTACATGTAATAAATCCAATTTCATCAGCCTTAAAAGTGCTAATAAAAGATAAATGGTAGCTTTATAAAAGGCACCACTATTAAGAACGTATAACAGAAAGGGGCATTGTTGTTGTTGTTTTTTTCTTTTATGCCACTCGATTCAGCACATATGAGAAAAAGGAGGATGAGACATTTCTAAATGTTCCAGATGAAGGACATCTTTCATACATAAATCTAAAAATATTTTCTTAAGATGAATTAGAAGTACGATTTAATACAAATTTGTGTCTGGCAGCTAGCTGAAGCAGAAGTTGTCTATTTGCTGCAGCTGATGCCTATCAGACTTTGAGGCACAATATGTACCAGCTGAAGTCTGTCAACAGGGAGACCAGCATAAGGGCAACATGATAGTCAAAACAGGATGAAACCATAGTCTAAACAAGATGACGTGAGCATTTGTGCAATTAACAGCATCAGCAAAAGGGAAGTTGTGTGTGGAATATTCTGCCAGGAATCCAAAAAAGGCAGTATGCTTATTTTGCCACAATAATGTTATGCTATATCTGACTGAACAGAATCAATGGCCTGATGGGAGATTCTGCATAGACAGTAGGAAAGGGTAGAATGGATGATGATAAAGTCTTAAGACTGAAAACAATACCATGGCTGTTACTATTGTAACAGGAACCCATTTCAAACCTAATATTCATTTCATGACTCATCTGTGACTGTATTTAGAGACTGTCTATTAGCTGCTAATTTTGTCCCAGGCATTGTACTGACTTTTCAATATTCATTATCTGATTTAATTTTTAATTTTTTCTTTACTTAACATTTATTCATTTTTGAAAGACAGAGAGAGACAGAGCAAGAGCAGGGGAGGGGCAGAGAGAAGGGAACACAGACTCTGAAGCAGGATACAGGCTCTGAGCTGTCAGCACAGAGCCAGATGTGGGACTCAGCTCACGAACCATGAGATCATGACCTAGGGTAAGGTCAAACACTTAAAACGACTGATCCATCAAGGTGCCCATTACTTGATCTAACTTTTAAACCAATATGTGTAGTCCACATTATCACTCACATTTCACAGATGACAAAACTACAAGGAAGAGGTTTTTGTTTTGTTTTGTTTTTTGAGAGACAGAGATCAAGCGAGTGTGGGGAAGGTCAGAGGGGAGAGGAAGAGAGAGAATCCTAAGCAGGCTCCATGCCCAGTGCAGAGCCCACTGGGGTAGGGGTGGGGAGATGGGAGCTTGATCTTAGGACCCTGAGATCATGACCTGAGCTGAAGTTAACAGTTGCTCAACCTACTGAGCCACCCGGGTTCCCTGACAAGGAATAGTTCTAAGCACCACTGTAGTGGAAAGAACTGTGAAGTTAGGCAAATCTAAGCTGAAACATCAGTTCTGTTTTGAATAGACTCTAGGGATTTTACGTAAACCACTTTATTTTTCTGGACTTGGCAATTCTTAAATAAAATACAAACTTCAAACAAGTATGAAGGTTAAAAGAGATTACTTACTACTTTCACATGATGTTTGATATGATGTAAGTATTCAATAAACAGTGGGATTGATATCGTGGTTATTCAGAGAAGCAAGTTAAAGTGCTTTGTAAATATGTCCTCATTTATGTAATGAATGAAACTCAGATTATTAACAATACTAATAAGTTAAGCTTGTAATTGTAGAGTGCTAACCACAAGCACAGTGCTAAGGATCTTCTATGCCTTGTCTTATTTCATTGTCCCAGCTCTGCATGAGTTATTATCTCTATTTAACTACTCAGGGACAGAGGTCACAGAAGTTTTGATCACAGGTGATAATTTTACTTCAAAATTTCTCCCTCTCCAATCCAATGCTCATCCATCCATCTTTTCTTTCCATAGACTTAAAGATAACAAAAATAGATAGCATTGTCTACTACTAGCAAGGAGAAGTTGAGTCCATCTTTATGCCATTTTCATTTCATACATAGAAGTATCTTATAATTGGTTATATTTGTTTTTTTAGATACCATCAATTACAGCTTTTGTACACAATTTTGTCCTTAATGATGATTTTAATAGCTATAGTTTAAAAAATAAAAAAATATATAATATATATATTTTTATTATATATTAAAAATTTATAGTATTTATTAATACCGAGTGTTATTCAAAATTCGCTTCCAGGAGAAGCATTGAGAAGTACCATATGACTGAAAATAGAGTACTAGTGCATCTATAGTGCATTACATTGTTGTTATAGTAAATATTTTATGAGTGTTAACGAGAAATTTAAAGCATTACTTCCTCTTGACAGGAATACAGGGGCATTGACCTCTGTGGTTAGCACCATTTTCCTTAGTTCAGTTTCCTTAACTACTTCTTAAGGATACAGTCATTAGTCCCACTACTTTATGTTTGTATTCTTATTGAACCATTCAGATTTGCAAGGTTTTTACGTCAAAACCTTTGTGATGATTTAAAGATTTGGTGAAATACACCTTCTCTGTGTGTCTAAGACTTTGCTGCTACTTGTGAGCAGAAAGACATCATCTGGTAGCTTATTAGAAAAGCAACATCTGAGGCCACACTCCAGACCTGCTGAATTAACATCTACATTTTCCCAAGATCCCCAGGTGAATTGCTTGTACATTAATATTTTAGAAGCATTGTTTGAGAATCCACCAGCAGTAGAAGCTATGATTTTGCTGGATAGGACTTTGATATACGGTTGGAATAGGGGAAGATTTAGGATACCCTGGTCTTGTAGTAAGAAGAGTTTGATTGTGGAAGAAAAAAAGAAGAAAAAGAAAACCTGATATACTTTCAGGTGCAGAATATAGGGTGGAATTGTTGAACTGTATCATCTATTAAATATAGGAGTTCTACATTTAATGGATTTCGGTTATTTTATTGACTTAGTAAAGTTAATTTTCTTAGAAGTATTCTGGTTCCTTGTTGCTAAGGGACTTTGGCATCTTTTTTTATTGTTTATTTGTTTTCCCAACGTTTATATTATTTGTATATATAGTTTGTTTATTTGGGGTTAAGATGCTTCATGTAGCATTGTTTGCAATTGAGTAAATATGAATTAGTTTGGATGCAACTGTTATAATGATAGTCTAATCCACTGGGAATGTGGTATAGTTTTCTAATCTTCCTGAACAGATTTCACATTACTAAACAATTTTAATATAAATTTTTATGGACCGCTGAAAGTTTCACACCAATAAATCAGAATGTATAGAAGATCTTTGTATGTAGTGAACTACATGTGCAATTAAACTTCTTCATCAGAGAAGTGATTTTTCACATCAAGGTTGTGGGACATTAGCAAGTGAAAACGATGAATAGTTTTTTGTTTCTTAAGAAAAATGCTTAAATGATCAATTTTGACATTACATATTTAAGCCTCTGTCTTTTCCTCAGTAATTTTTCTTCTGAGCCTTACTTATACCTGGATCCCATTAGTTCCATAAGTGTTTTTTCCCAAATAGGATTTTGGAGTTCCATTTGCACATACCTCCTAATATACCCACAGCCATGTACCTAAAGCTATCTATGCTTCTGAAAAGCAGAAGTTTCCTTCGATTTGTACAAGATTCCTCTTTCCTTTCTCAACATTCAATTTAGAGGTTTCCCTTTTCCACCACTGTTGCCTTCTTCTGACTAAGACTAAAGGAGAAATAAAAACCTATACACTACCAAAATAAAGATGTACTTACTGCAATAGAAAGATCAATAGAGTAGTGGCTTTAAGCTAGTAAAAACAATTAATTAGGGATAGCAAATTGAAGGAAACAGAGAGGGAGGGAAGGGGGGAAGAAGGGAGGAAGAAGAGGAAGAGAAGGAGAGGAAGAAGAAGAAGGAGAAGGAGGAGTAGGAGAAGAGGAAGAGGAGGAGGAGGAGAACAAGAAGGAGAAAGAAAAGGAGGGAGAGACAGAGGAGAAAGGAGGAGAAGAAGGAGAGGGAGGAGGAGGAGGAGGGAAGAAGAAGGAGAAGAAGAAAAGACCAATTATTAAAACAGGAAGGCCTTCTGAAAGATCTTTTAGACAATAGTCAAACTGTTTTGTAGTTTGGACCTTATATGAACATTCACATTGATGAAAATGTAGTCAGCTTTATTATTTTCTTTTTGAAACTTACAAAATCAAAGATTTATAATAGCCTACTAGAACCTTATAACCTTGGCTTAAAACAAGAGGTGAAACTGTAATACTGTAGTTAACAAAATGAAACTTTGGGGTTATTTAGCTATTTAAAAATGCTTCTCATCTGTGTTCCAGAAATGATCTTATTATTTTTGGTGGTTGAAACAGGAAATTTTATCCCAATTTAATGTTTATTTATTTTTGAGACAGAAAGAGACAGAGCATGAGTGGGGGAAGGGCAGAGAGAGGGGGAGACACAGAATCCGAAGCAGGCTCCAGGCTCTGAGCTGTCAGCACAGAGCCTGACGCGGGGCTCAAACTCACAGACGGTGAGATCATGATCTGAGCCGAAGTCGGACGCTCAACCAACTGAGCCACCCAGGCGCCCCTTATCCCAATTTAATGATGACTTTTGGCATGTGGTATAGAACCAAAAGCTTTATTAAAAAATTGCATTAGGGGCACCTGGGTAGCTTAGTCATTTAAGCATCTGACTTTGGCTCAGGTCATGATCTTGCAGTTTGTGAGTTTGAATCCCTCATCAAGCCCTGTGCTGACAGCTCAGAGCCTGGAGCCTGCTTCAGATTCTGTGTCTCCCTCTCTCTCTCTGCCCCTTCCCAGCTCGCACTCTGTCTCTGTCTCTCTCAAAAATAAATAAACGATGAAAAAAAAAATTTAAAAACAAAATTGCATTAGGGCACCTGGGAGGCTCAGTTGGTTAAATAACCTACACTTAATTTCGGCTCAAGTCACGATTTCACGGTTCGTGAGTTCAAGACCCACATCACCTGCTGGGAATTTTCCTTCTCCCTCTCTCTGCCTCTGTCTCTCTCTCTCTCTCTCTCTCAAAATAAACAAATAAACTTAAAAAATAAATAAAGTTGTATTAGGGCTATTGCTTTTTATTAGTTGGTCACATCTGTCATTCTTCGATAGATGCAAATGATCATAAAGGGCGTATAGACCTAGATACAGTTTTAGATACTAGATATACATACACACCTTACTGGAAATAAACAATGTAGTTATTCTTTCACACTTCTAATTAACAAAATAGCTATCCTTTGCATGTGGACCAGTCCCTGGAAGAAGCATTTTATATAGCTTGTCCATACCTTGTTGCAATGCATATGGTGTTCTGTTCCAATATCACCATGCAGATATCCTTACTATTTGTGCAAGCTGGATTATGTCTATAATGTACATATGTTAAACATCTTAGCATGTTTAGAAATGTAAAGACCTGAAAAATGAGTGGATTTCTTGTATTTTCACTTTTGCATTTCCAAATGATATTTTGAAGAGGCAATACAGTAGTCTCCCCTTATCCACAGGGATTGTTCCAAGACCCCCAGTGAATGTCTGAATGTGATGATAATGCCAAACCCATACTCCCTGTTTTTTTTAACTGTATACATCTATGATAAAGCTTAATTTATAAATAAGGCACAGAAAGAAATGGAAAACAATAACTAATAATAAAATAGAACAATATAACAACATACTATAATAAAAGTTGTGTGAATGAGGTCTCTCAAAAGATCTTATTGGACTGTATCCTCCCTTCTTTTGATGATGTGAGATGATATAATGCATGCATGATGAGGTGAAGTGAGGTGAACGACACAGGCATTGTGACATAGCATAGGGCTACTATATGGACCTGTCCTTTTCCGAGGAAGGAAGCTCATCTGCTTACTGAGCACAGTTGGGCAGAGGTAACTGAAACTATGGAAATCAAAGCAAGGAATAAAGGGGGGACTAGTGAATTTCTATTTACTATTTAATGCTGCTACCTTATTCTTCTCAACACTCGTTATGTTGTCTGGGCCTAAAGTGGTTTGAGAAAATTGTTCCTCTTCTATTTGTGCCTACTGAGTGGCCCCTCCGAGGCTGTACAAGCTAAAATAGCCTATATGCTTAAACTCACTAAACTATTCATGCTTCCTTATTCTTTTAAAAATCATTTTAATTCAAAACTCCAAAATTAGTTTTCGACATTTCGCCTTGTCGATACACTAGCTGACAAAGACGGTCAATTCATAACATTCTCTCAGTGATCAGTGCAGTCAGCTTTTTGACCAATACTGGTCTGTTTCTATAATTTAGTGCTAATGCTGGCAGACCTCGTGATTCTCATCTCTCCTGGCCCTTAATTAAATAATTGAACAACAATCAACTTATTCACTCTCGGTGGCCCCGCAAGCTGGAAATGTCAATAATAATTCTCCTTTACAGAAGCAAATTCAGTGTTAATTTAGAACCATTGGTCTGCTTTGTTAAATATGCCAAATACACACGCGGTTGTATCTACTTAGCTGATTTACTACTGAATAGGAGTTTGTTTCTTTTTTTTTTCCTTATGGATCTTTTTTTTTTTATTAGAAGATGTGACATAACATATACACTGTTCCTGTTACATATTCGGAAGTAGAAAAATAACTTTTAAAAGCATTGGCACTAATTTTCTAGAGGTAATTAAATAAGGTCTAATAATATCTAACCTCACTTGAAAATAAATGAATATTTTTAAATACATTGAAATAATATTTCTCACAGTTTGAAGCTCTCAGGGCAGTGCTGGTTCCAGGATACACCAGATCAACTACCAGAACAAACTGATCAGGCCAGGTGTAAATCAGTTTACTTTGTCTCTAGATAGGGTTATCATTTTACTCATTCTTAAACTACATGTTATCACTAACATAGAAAATATCACACTCAGTGAAATACGCACAAGACTAATGGATGAATCAAAATGACCGACTACTGGGGGGCCTAGAGAGCAGAGTCACTTAATCAACCAACTCTTGATTTTGGCTCAGGTGATGATCTCATAGTTTATGAGATCGAGCCCCGAGTTGGCCTCTGCCCTGACAGCACAGAGCCTGCTTGAGCTTCTCTCTCTGACCTTTCCCTGCTCAGTTGCATGTGTTTCCACTCTCTCTCTCAAAATAAATAAACATTTAAAATATGTATATATTAAAAACAAAATGATGGATCATTAAGGTTAATGGAAGAAAACTGGTAAGGAGACTACATACTTGTGTTTGGAGATTGCCATATATTCTATGTATAAGTATAATGCTGAAAAATGTTTTTTTTTTTTAATTCACGTGGAACATGGGGCTGAAACCCACGATACTGAGAACAAGTTCACACTCTACCAACTGAGCCAGCCAGATGCCCCCTGAAAAATGTTTTCTTATAAGTCACCTACTTGAGTGAGCATAGAGAAGAAAGCCAGAAACTTAGGTAATCTGCAAAGTCATCCTCAGCTAAAAGAGCTATCGACTGTCTATGGCCTTTTGGTGTGACTGGGTTCTCTGTCTGGCACCTGCAACTCTCTCAACATTGTCCGAAAGCTTGATGTTATCTCTTTTTAATATTCTTATTTTGATGACTTATTAAGAAAAATTAACATTATTATCATGTGGGAGTCTCAAAGTACTCATCCGCAAAGCTTGTACTGATATATAGTAAATGGGGGTGTAAGAATGCAAACGTTTCTTTTCTAGAAAGAATTGTAACTCTTCAGAGATTATATATTTTTATATATATTATACCTTTTTTAGTATTAAATATTCTTTCAGTCATGAAATTAAGATGAGAGATGATAAGATTTTTAGTGACTTCATTAACACAATAAAAATTAGAAATCTGATGGTCCCAGAATTAAAGAAACAATTTAGTTGCCATAAAATTATCAGGCTGGACCCAACAGTCTACATCATTACTTTCTAATGCTGTAGGTAGTGTAGAGCCAGCATTTCAGAAAGCAACACCCCATCTCTTGATTCTTGTGGGGTTTTTTGCTTCAGACAAAAACACTTGGTCACCTGATTATCACTATTGCTCAGGAGAAATGCTTCTACAAATAAATCCTATGTCAAATTAAATTAGATATGAGACCTGAGTAGCCTCTCAGTCTTACCACTATGAACTCTCTTCGTTGAAGTTGGACATGAGAAGAGATGTACACAAACAGCCGAGCAAGCTATGTTGGTACAGGATTTCAGAAACCACTGCCCCAATGTATTTAACTATGTAAGTTTTATTAGAAGCATGTCAACAGTTTCCATTTGGTAACATGGATTGATACTGGACTTAAAAAGAATGAACAGAGTCCAATGTAAAAAAAAAAAAAAAAGATACATTGTAGAAAGTAATTTTAATTGTTACATTAAACATTTTTCCCAAATTTCAACCTGTGTCCAAGTGACTGTATACCTAAGGGCAATAGAATTTTGAAAAAATATTATTTGTTTTATCACTTTCGGGTTGGTAAAATTATACTAAAACATAGACCTTAGATTTGCTCTGCAGACATACATTTCCCAGTAGGGAAGTAACTTAAAAACCTGTTCTAAAGTCAAGGAAATCTAGGTCTCGCCCTCCAGGCCTCAGCAGCTTGGGAGGGCAGGGCCGCTGTGTGTAGGTCTCATCCACCTTGAGGGGCACGCAGGTGACTTCTTTCCTTGCACTCCCGACCCCCACATGGTTGCAGAGTGTTCTTCATACGTCCTAAGTAAACCACTTGTATTCCAATCCTTGCCCAAAGCAAAACTCTAGACTAGGCTTACAATCTCACAGAGAGATTATGTACAGAGGTTAATTACCCATAAAATTTTAGGATATTATGGCAAATATCATTTCCCTGAGAACAAAATACCTGAGCTCTAATCCTTGATTCTTCACAATCTAGCTATGAAACAAGAATATTTGTCTTCCCTGGACTCAGTCATCTCTCATTGTCGAATAAAGATTTGGCTGGCTAAATGATCTAGAGCCTCTTCCTGGACTAATTTTATGATTCTAAGATTATAAATCCCTAAAAGGATTGCTTCCATAAGTGGTCCGTCATACTTTAGAAAATGAAAGTTTGTTGCAGATAGATGTTTCCTAGGGACTTTGAGGAGTTGGGCACCTGGATGGCTCCGTCATTAAGCATCTGACTTCAGCTCAGGTCATGATCTCACTATTGGTGAGTTTGAGTCCCCCATGGGGTAAGCTTCAGCCTTGAGTAAGCCCCACTTTCTCTCTCTCTCTCTCTCTCTCTCTCTCTCTCTCTCCCTGCCCCTAGCTCAATTGAGCCTCTCTTTTTCTAAAAAGAGAGAGAGAGAGAGAGAGAGAGAGAAAGAAAAAAAGAACCTGAGTTTTGTGTATGTAGATATACATTCTTCAAAAGGCAGCTACTAGACACCTGTGACTAACTTTAAATTTAAATTAATTTAATTTTAATAAAACTAAAAATTCAATTGTCAGTCTCTCTAGCCACATTTCAAGTGCTCAATAGCTATTAGGTGTCTAGTTCCTACTCTATTGCATGGCACAATTATAGAATATTCCCATCACTGCAGATAATTACATTGGATAGAGCCATTCTCAGAATGATGAAAAAATTAAATCAATTAGCCTTCACGATGTAATACCTAAAATTTTCAGTAAAACGTGAATATGTAATTGGGCATAGTCGATATCAACTGAGCATTTTCAATCACATACTTTTTAGTTATTTAGATGTTGGTTTTCATGGAAGACTTCATCATAGGTAGAGAATCTGAAGGTTAGTCAGAAGAGTAGACTGTTACAGACTTCGTAAGTATGTATGTATTTATTTATATTTTTACTTAAGTAGGTTTCATGCCCAGTATGGAGCCCAATACAGGGCTTGAACTCATGACCATGAAAGCAAGACCTGATCTGAGATCAAGAGTTGGTCACTTAATCAACTGAGCTACTCAGGTACCCCTTGTAAACATAAATAGAAACCTGTCAGAGAAGTTACTTGGAGACATTGATTAGAATTAAATTAGGAAAGAAAAAAAGTATAGAGTAAAATCATAAATTAGTCAAATAACATTGCTTTAAATATATACTTACAACTAAAGATCACACTGTTAGTAAAGGGTGGAGCCAGGATCTGAATCTTTAAAGCTTTTTTTAAAGATAGTGGTTGTAAGAATATATAGATGGGGCACCTGGGTGGTTCAGTCACTTAAGCATCTGACTCTTGATTTCAGCTCAGGTCATGATCTTCATGGTTTGTCAGTGTGAGCCCCAAGTCAGGCTCTCTGTACTAACAATGTGGCACCTGCTTTTGATTCTCTCTCTTTCTGTCTCTCCGTTCCTCTCTCTCTCTCTCTCTCTCTTTCTCAAAAATAAATAAATAAATGTAAAAAAGAGAATACAGTAAAACCTTGGGTTGTGAGTAACTTGTTCTGTGAGTGTTCCACAAGACAAGCAAATATTTCTAATAAATTTTAACTTGATAAGCAAGAGATGTCTTGTAACATCTTCTTGATTCTCTGTAAGAATTTGTTTGTAAATATTGTTGCTGTTCGTATTGTTGTTCTCAGATACTAATTAGAATATCTGAGATCCACTACAAATAAGACCTGAGTTAAGATGTCTAGCTTTATAATCAGATAAGCCAGTAAAACTATCATCAACAATGAGTGAGCAAGCCCATTGTCTCCTTGAATGGGACACTTATTAGGAAGTGCTTCAGTTTACCTATTATCTACGTTTGTTCCTTTAAAAAACTGGATGAAAATGGTATTTTGGTAAATGCTTTGATATCCAAAATAAATGTTATAGAATATTCTTTTCCATCATAACCTAAAATACAGATTTCAAAGCTTCATCTTTCTGGATTTATTAATTAAAGGGAAATTATATTTGTTATCCAGATATTAAGTAAAGTGCTGAATCTAAGACCTGAGCCATTAAACCTAATCCTGACCTCTTGATAGCAGAGGCTCTCATTGCCTTGTCTAAGGATAATCTCTGTATGTTCTCGATGTGTGACAATTATGTTAATTTGCCTAAAGGAGTGTTGTTGAGATCATGATGTCATCTCAAGGGTAATGGATGCTTCAGGGTTGTTGAATATTTAATTTGTCAGACGAGGCCAAAGAAAAGAGATGTTATGCTACTTTCCAAATGTTTTAAGATAGAGAAAATGAGAAGTTCAAACAAATCCATAAAAATAACTGGTGGAAAGCTCCATATACAGAGCCCCAGTCTGAAGAACAGTGATAGCGTGTTAGGAATAACATCTCGATAGTGTGATTACATATATTTCATTTTTTTGTAGTAATTAAAAAAATTTGCATTAGCAAATACAGCTTCTAGGTGCTCTGCCTATGTACCTAGCACTTGGTGTTGTATTCACTATTATTTTTTTAATTAGGTAAAATTATTATTTTAGATATAATACTAAAGGAAAATCTATATATATGTACATAAAACAATATCATGTGTTTCCTGGGAAATATATGATACTTAAACAATTTAGAATAATTGTTAAGGAATCATGTGCAAAGAGGTGGTATCTTAGTGATTACTCTTTTAGGCAATAGTGTTTATTTCTGGATTAATATGTATATTGAGATTTATGTCTTAAAATAACATCAGGCTTCATCACACCCTTAGAACAAGTCTCATGTAATATTTTAAAAGCATGCAACCTCCATGTTCTTACTCTTCAACTCTTGGACTATAGTACCACGTTCTTAATATATAGGGTGTTTTTTCCCTCTCAAGCTTATATATTTTAAAATTTTTCAGTGATGACAGAAACAGTGCCAACATACAAAATAACTAAAAGGAAGTTGGAGAGATGGCCACTTAGGACTATAAATGTATTGTTTTTCAAGCATTACTTTAGCTTAGATTATAATCACAAATTTCAATTTAAAACATTTACTTATTTTTGAAGTCTTGCTCAAAGTGATTATTAGAGTCTCTTACATGATTGGAGAATGAAAATGAATGATACTTAATTTCTACATTTATGTCATTATTCGAATAAGAGACTGTTAACCCAAGTTTCATGGAATGTTAGGGATCCATGGATGGCCTTGGAGTGGATACAATAAATAAGTTTCCTGGATTGATTGCAGATTTGTGGGTGTTTACACGTGTGCAGTTTTGGGAGAAGACTGCCTATAACATAATCAAATCTAAACGTGTAACATTGACTGCAAATTTTTAAGCTACAAAGTACAGTTGATTGGATAAAAAACTAAATAATGAAATGGCATTGGAAGAATATTCCTTAACTGTTCCTAATGCAAAACAGTGTAATCTTTAGAATACAGTCATTTATTCTTGTGTAACCTTTAATTCATGCTTTTCATACTGTGACATACTTTCAGAAATGAATTATTTGCAATTAATTTTTTTATTTCTTAAATTTATTTCTCTAGTATATTCACATGATAAATGTCTTTACAATGCAAAAAGATTTAGAATGAAAAGTATGTGTATTCCTACCCCACTTGCCTTCTAGAAGTGATCATTGCTTTGAGTCTCTTGTGAACCCTGGACAGATACATAGTTAAATGAATAAAAAGAAAAATAGATTCTCTTTCTCTTTCTCAGTGTCTTACACTAAAATTAAAGCATGTTATATACACAATCTTGTGTCTTTCTGCTTTGATTTAAAAATATACTTTAAAAATGAGTCCACATCAGTACGTGTAGAACTACTTCATTCTTTTAACATCCGCAAACAATCCTTTGTGTGGGTGAATATTATTTATTCAACTTGTCTCCTAATAATAGACATGTAGCTTGCTTTCAATCATTTGCTGGTACAGACTATAATGCAATGAATACTTTTGAGTATGGTAAACATTTATACATTCAATTCCTTGATATGGAATTGCTGGCTTAAATGGTGTATGCATATTTAATTTTTATATGTTGGATGAGTTATGCCCCATAACAAATGTTAGCAAATTATCCTCCATAGAAAACACTAATTTACACTTCCACCAACAATGAATGAATGTGATAATGCAAACTTTTAAGGATTCAGCACCATTTACTTTGGTTTTGTCAACCAAATCAATGTGTTGGGAACACATTCAGATGACTTCTAGTTTAACTTGTTGGCAGAGTTGAGGAACAGTAATAGAGAAACGGATTTTGTTTCAGATCTCTGCAATTCTCTTCAAATGCTTCATTTTGTAGAAAAAAAAATGCCATAAGTCCTTTGCCAAATATTTAGTTGAAATTGTATGATTATTGGATACAAACCAACCCAAAGTCTTCTTGGTCTAATGATACCATTACTATTTTATTCAATTAATTAACATAAAACCATTGGTACTAAATATATATTTATTTATACCAGAAACTAAAAGGAGAAAAAACCCTATACCTGTGTAAAAGATTGGTTCAAAAATAGTAACCTAAAAGAAATGTAAAATGTAAGCCAAAAAGATCTGAACCAAACAAGAATCAAATTGTGTATGAGAAAATAATGAGATATTTGAAATGTAGTTTTTATTGCTTCTGTTCATCCTTTCCTTGCCTATAAATGAAACAGCTGAAGTGCTCCAGGAAACGTTATGTTTTTGTAGCATTTCAACCCTGGTAATAATCAGGAAGCACTAAAAACACCCATGAAAACCGTATTCCACAAATCAACTGAAATTCACACATGGTTAAATAAGTCACCTAACATGCCTAAACAAACATTTTATATCGTTTCTCATTACTAAACCTTCAAAACAAATCCACTGAAATAGTTTGTTATCATCCATTTAAATTATATCCTCTAATTTAATCAAAAGCTTTTCTTTAGGGCAAAATAGTTTCGTGTATGTGGATGTTGATATAAATGCTGCTGAAGGAAGGAAGCCGACTTTCTAAGCATGACTTGGAGTGTTAATGAGTATCTTTACACGTGGCTTTACATGACAAGGTGATAGATGTTTGGTTTCACTGCCCTCCCTAAACCATAAGACAGGGTGCTGTTAGTGGATACTGAGTTCAAATCTCAGACCTTTGCAATCTGCATGCATAAAACTAATGTTTTCACAATATAAAAAGAAATAGGTCTTTTCTGATAAGATTGCATAATTCCAAGATCAGCATCCATCTGTGTATATATTTTTTTTTCTCTTAGCTTATGTTAATAGCTTTATTTGACAATTTAATGTTTTCCTTTTTCCTCCTAACAGCAGGTGAAAGAATTCATAAATCTGCCATGAACAGTTGCCAATGAATATTCATATCTAGGATGTCTGATTGCAGCAGTTTGACATTTTTATTTGATTTCCATCAAGAAAAGGAATGCTTTGTTTCTTAATTCGCAATGCATTCTAATCAGTTTCTGCACATTATACCACTGGTTAAGTTATTGTAATTGTCAGTATAAAACAACTAATTTGTAAAATAAGAATATTTGAGATAATTCAGAAAAAGTGTGACTAACAGTTATTCTCACAGACTCATTGAAAATAGTATACCTTTGTGTTTTACTGGATAATTTGTATAAAAAAAAAAAAAGTTCACACTGAGGACTTTAACTTCCTATCCTGAATGTATGTTCTATTGAATGTGTGAGTATCTCCAGCTGGCTGAGCTGATGGGTTCTCTGTGGATGTAGAAGTCTCAGGAGCAGGTAACATAAGCTTAACGGCACACATTTCCTAGAGATCATTGTTACATGAACATGAAGATCTAATTGGTTCAACCAGAGCCAATACAGGTTTGGCACAATTTAATGAATATTTGTGGTTATCTGTTTAAAGTCTAGATATTCACAGTAGCAAAATTAATGTTTTAGTTAACTAAAATCTTTCTTAGATTGTTCTGCTTTGGGATTGATCTTTTACTATAATTCTTCTCAAGATGCGTAAGAATCACCTGGAAAGCTTGCTATAATATAGGTTCCTGCGCCATAACCCTAGAGATTCTCATTCAGTATATCTGGAGTGGGACCCAATAACTTTTTTTTTCTTTTTTTAGTGTTTATTTATTTATTTTTGAGAGAGAGAAAGAGAGCGGGAGGGGCTGAAAGATAAGAGAAAAGATCCCAAGTAGGCTCTGTGCTGTCAGCTCAGAGCCCAACACGGGGCTCAAACTCACAAACAATGAGATCATAACCTGAGCCAAAATCAGGAGTTGGTCACTTAAGGAACTGAGCCACCCAGGCACCCTAACTTTTATTTCTAACAAGTTTTAAGTAGGTAGTGATGATTCTGGTCTACCACACTGTACTTAAGTATTTTATAGCACCGGTTATTTCTTGGTCTTCTATAAAATGTACACAAATCATCTAGGTGAAATCACAGTACAGCAAATGATTAAGAAGCATGTACTGGCAGACAGATTGCAGGACGTAAATGAGGGGAGAAGGGTTCAGAACAACATACACATTCAACAATCCCACACAGCAAGTGTTTTCTTTAACCCTGGTTCTGCATAGTATCTCTACATATGGTGCATATTATATGTAAGGAGTTTAAAACTAAGAAGAATTTATTTATTACTTTTCAGTTTATTTTTATTCATTTTGAGAGAGAGAAAAAGAGAGAGAGAGATAAAGTGGAGGAAGGGAAGAAAAAGAGGGAGATAGAATCCCAGGTAGGCTCTGCACTGTTTCCACAGAGCCCCATGCGGGCCTCAAACTCACAAACCATGAGACCATGACCTGAGCCACAATCAAGACTTAGGTGCTTAACCAACTGAGCCACCCAGGCGCCCCAAATAATTTATTTTTTAAATCCTCATATGAAGTAGAATCTGCATTGCCCAGCCCCAATTTATTATTGAAAAGCTAAACATAATGTAAAAGTAGATTAACGAATCTCTATTCTTAATTATCTACAAATAAAATGAAGAGAAACATATCTAACAGATTAGAAAAGAAAACCTTGGGAATTAGAAGACATTTTCTGAGCCTGTTATTGAACTGAAAGGAGTTATTTTTCCTTACGATTTATGAAATGCTGATCCCTGTGTTTTGCAAAGTAGACACATATTTTGAAATATTTTTTTTTTATTTTAATGCATCTTTACCACCCAAAATAATTTTGTTGGCCCATTGGGTTTCTGCACTGACTGGGTACAAAAGTTTTTGTTTTGTTTTGTTTTGTTTTGTTTTTTCCTTGGTGGCGGTGATGGAAGGGGTTGTTTTTAAGCAGTAACTGTTTTCCCAAGACTCTGTGAGAGATCCAAACTTCTCAAATAGTTTTCTCTACCTCACTACCAGTCCTTGCACAGGTTTTCAATTCTGCTGCCAGACATTTTTCTAAAACACAAATGTGAACACACAACTCATTATCTTAATTAAAATCTTTCAACAGCTTCCCATTGCTTTCAGCATAAAATGAGGGTTTCTTAGTCTTATTCACAAGGTCCCTCATAACCTGACTCCAGCCTACCTCTTCAGCTTTATAGCTAAGCATTTTACTCTAGCCATAAAAGGCAATTTAGGATTCCTTAAAAATATCATGTATCCTCACGCCACTGGTCCCCATCATCTTCATCTCTCATATTTCCCACTTATTTCCTTTTCATCTTGTAGGACCCAGCTACTTTTTCTACTTCTTTTGGAGATTTCTTGGTGGCCTGAGGCTCCATTAAGTGCCTGTTTTCAGGATTCCCATTATCCTGTTCACATACTCCTAGCATAGCCCAAGCTGCATTGTTCATCCACCTCACTGTAAGTCTTAAACCCCTGGAGAACAGGAATGTGCCATTTATATTTCTGTTTATCACAGTGCCAACATATGACAGCAACTCAGTGAATACTTTTTTTTTAATTTTTTAAATTAAAAAATTTTAAAGGTTATTTATTTATTTTGAGAGAGACAGAGACAGCACACATAGTGGAGAAGCAGATAGAGAGGGAGACTGAGAATACCAAGCAGGTTCTGCACCATCAGCACAGAGTCTGACATAAGGCTTAAACTCACAAAACCATGAGATCATGACCTGAGCCAAAACCAAGAGTCGGACACTTAACCAACTGAGCCACGCAGGTGCCCCAATTTTTAAAATTTTTTTCGTTTATTTTACTTTTGAGAGAGAGCATGAGTGGGGGAGAGGCAAAGGGAGAGTGGGACAGAGGATCCAAAGCAGGCCATGTGCTCACAGCAGCAAGTCTGATGTGGAGCTCACACTCACAACCATGAGATCATGACCTGAGGCGAAGTCAGAAGATCAACTGACTGAGCCACCCAGGTGCCCCAGAAAATACTTTTTTAAAACATTAATTTCCAACCATTTCATGAGTAATGAGAAGTAAGATTCGAGATCTAAAGTCAAATTGTAGAAGAATGGCTAAGAACTATTATAATGTTTTGAAAGGCAAGGTGACACAATGCAAACGATGATTTAGGAAAATAAAGAGAATATAGTAAACTGGTAAGGTAGCTCATATGTGGAATAAGGAAGATCAAAATTTGTGTGGTGTCAATGTTGTGAAGCAGTGAGGATGTGTTAAATGCAGGGCTTGAGAACCTCAAGATTTCTGTTCTGGAAGATATAAAAGCATGGTGGCAGTGCAATCAGAAATAGAGCGAGGAGAAAGAGAGGCATTTGTCTCGTGAAAGATGGTGGGATTGGGGGGAAAAACCAGGTTTTGGTAGAGCTCAATGGAAAGCAAGAACAATCGACAAGCAATTTGAAACAAGAGTCCATGGATTGAAAGAGGTTCTGAGTTCCAAACTTTGAATATGAGCATCAGTTCCACAACAACAGGGGAATGACTCCAGGAGTAGTGAACATCCACTTTGTTGGGTAAGCGCAAAGAGACATCAGAGGATAAAGAACTGTGATTGACAATAGGGAGGAAAGAGGGCCTCTCTTTCAATAGAGGAAATGTCAACATTATCAAGGTAGTGACTATCCAAAACTTTTAAGTCTCTGTGTGCAATAGTTTTGTACTCATGTATTTTAGATAGTCTGAGATTTTAGACATATACAAAAGTAAAATATCATTGTGAAGAGCCCGCATGGATTTTTGGTGAGTGATTTTTCTACTGTCCCACTCTGGGCTTACTCACCCTCCTCACCTCCCCCATTCCCCATCCCCCTGAGTATCCCAGTCCAAATAGAGCATGTGTAGCCATCCGATGATTCCCTCCTCTGAGCTCGGCTTCCTCCCTCCTCTCCCAATCTCTCCCTCATGCTTGGTACCTCTTGGCTTCCTATTTTTGTCTGCCTTCCTGTCCCTGACTATTACTTTACATCTCTCCCAAGAGCCCCACCGTGAGGGTCCGTGAGGATGTGGTGAGACCACATGGGAAAAGCAGAAAGATTCCCATAACAGCATTGAAACTTCCTCAGCCACAACCTCCGGCAACATCTTTCCCCCACCCTGCTGGTAGTGACCACACATCTTCTCACTATTCTGCTGGAGAGCATATGACCGTTAATCATTCTCTGTCCAGCGGAGTCATGATCCCCTGAACCACTTCCTTTGTTCGCAGAACTGCGTTGCTGTTCAAAATTAAGTGTGACTCATCAGAACAATAAGGAAATCAGATGTGACATCTGTGGCAAGTCTATCTCTCACCATCACTGAGATATTTGGATATGAATGCCGTTCATCATTTGTTGTGGTGTTATCATCTTCTGTTACAGATGGTAGTTCATGATTCCCAAAGAATTCCATACCTTTATATAGTAATTTATATTATAAAATAATTTTATATGAGTTATTTAGTTTGATCCTTAAACAAGTCTTTGATCTAAGGATGATATCATTATTTTATAAATGAGATCAAGTCCAGCGTGGCTGAGTTATTTACGCTCAGTGACTGCATGGATGTGGCATAGTTGATCCGGAGCTGGTCTTTTTCTTACTGCACTACTTGGTAGCTTTCAGTTTATTCATGTTTCCTCCAATAATAATAAATTTTTGGAGCATAATTTCTTTTCAGAGGTTTTTCTTTTTTTCCATTTTTCATGCAAAAAAAGATGTTTTCAGTAGGGCCATTTACAAATAAGAAAATAGATCATAAATCTAAAGAAGAGTTCTGTCGATGAATTTGTGGCAGAGCTGATGCTAGAAACCAGGTTTCATGATAATTATCCCCAGAGTATTTTTATGGTGGATGTTGTTCTCTGGGTCCTTTTTGGTTTTGTTCCTTTTCTTTGTTCTCAGGGCACTCTTAAGAATACATTACTTTAAGGGTGTCTTTAATTTGCACTACTTACTAAAACGTGAGGAAATTCACATTCACGTGCTCCAGGCTAATCTGGCCACATAACCCATTGATGCCATTGTCTACCACCTTTTCTTCCAGCTTGGCCCATTAGTTTTCCATCTTTCTTCCACATTTTCAAATAGTGTAATGACTTCTTCAGTACACATGATAAATTATACTTAAGTCTGTATAATCTACAAATTTTAAAAAAGCCTTTTTCCCTATTTTCTTCTCACAGTCTCTCACCTTTAATTCACAGATGAATGATACACTCTTTCTCTCCATTGCCCCATCCTCTTTAAAAATGCCTATTAATTTGAGAGAGAGAGAGAGAGAGAGACAGTGAGGGAGGGGCATAGAGAGAGAGGGACAGAAGATACGAAGGGGGCTCTGTGTTGACAGCAGTGAGCACCATGCAGGGCTGGAACTCACTAATCATGAGATCATGACCTGAGCTGAAGTCGGACGCTTAACCAACTGAGCCACCCAGGTGCCTCATCCACTTTTTTTAAACTACCCTTATTTAATGCTTTTGTGTGTGTGTGTGTGTGTGTGTGTGTGTATGATAAAAGGAAGTCATGAACTTTCTCTTCAGCCCATACATATGAAACTTCGACCCACCATTCCACTAAAAGAGTTCTTGGTGAAGTCACTGGAGACCTCCAAAATTTCAAGTCTAGTCGGTTTTATTTTCCCTCTTTCCCTGACTTCTCTGCAATATTAAGAAGAAGAGCCAACAACTTCATCATTTTCAAATCTTCACTCTTTATCTGCTGTGATAGCAGTTGGAATTTCTTCAGAACCCTTTGAACATCTTCATTTCTTTTGAGAAAGTAGGGTAGAATAGTGACGAGGAAGGGCACTGGAGCCAGGCTAATGGATGTGACCACTGACGGTATAATATTCGGCAACTTAAGTTCTCTGTGCCTGTTTAAAATGGGGGGTAATAACAGAACTCACCTTCTGAGTTTGTTACTACCTCATAGGATTGTTTGTTACTACCTCATAGGATTGTTACTACCTCATAGGATTGTCAATAGATGGGAGGCACTTATGGAAGTGCCCAGCATCTGGTAATTGCCTAGTAAATTACTCAGTTACTATTACTGTTACCACTGCCAGCACTACCACCACCACGAGCACCACCACCACTGTTCCTTCTCTTCTTCTTGCTCCTCCTTTCTTTCATACACAGTCTAGACATTGGTGTTCCCTACAGTTCTTTTCTCAGCTCTGTTATGTCCTCTGGGTGCTCTCCAAGGCCATCATATCTATTGTCATGAGCATGTCCACTACACATATTTTTATGCCTCTCATATCTTTATATCCAGTCATTCACATAAATTCTAGATTGTTATATTTAACCACCTATTAGACCACTCCCTTTTGATGTCATCCTATGATGTATTTGTAAGTCAAAATTTCTAAATCTCATGTTAATATCTTCCCTTAGAACATGAATTTTAACTCACTTTTTATTAAGGTCAGTAATCATCCAAGCTAGAAATCTCTACTTGCTTTCTCTCTTTTTCTTCACTTCTAACATCTGTATCATTAGAAAGAGATTTCGCTATAATAAAACATAGGCCTCAAGTAGAAAATGGTTTACATATGATCATTTATTTTGTTTTATTTATATCTCCAGAAACTCAGACTCTTATAGGTCACTGTTCTCCCTTCCTAAAAAGGAGACTTCAAGGAAGCAGATAGAGTTCCAGCAATTGTGCCTGTAGTTTTGGCAGCAATAAAAAGGAAGAGATTTAAAGAGAGAGAGAGAGAGAGAGAATCCTCCATCTTGTAGGTAGGCATTGTTCCCCTATAGCTACTACACGATATACTTCCTTTTATATCCCATTAGCCAGAACTTAGTCACATGACTACATGCAGCTACAAAGAAAGCTGGGGAATGATATCTTTATTCTGGATGGACTTGGTTTCATCTAAACGTTGATAAAGAAGAGAATAATGTTTCCATGTTTTAATTTCAACTTTATCGACATATAATTGATATATAAAATTGTAAGACGTTGAAAGTGTACATCATGGTGATTATACACACACATCGTGACAGGACCCCTCTTAAGAAATCTGGCACTTGACATGTTTATCTTTTCGGTGATTTGATGAATGGTCTCCAATATTTATTATCTTATAACTTTAACAGTCTCCCATATATTTCCTCTTTTCCATAGCCATTGCCACTGACCTATTTTAATGTCGTCATGCCAAAAAGGCAAATGCTGTGAAACTTGGTCTCCACATTGCTGATAGAGTCAACTTTCTAGAACCAACACCTGGTCACTGCTTGCAGCCATATCAAATTATTTGCAGTCTCTGGAGCTTGCTGTTCATTTATTTGTCTTTGTGAGTTTGTACATGCTATTTCAAGAAAACACGGAATTTTCTCCCTCGCTTTTTATGTCCTTCAAAATCCAGCTCAGATGTTACTTTCTTATTAGGTTTTTATTAGTTTTCTTTTATATCCTTCAAGATCCAACTCAGACATTACTTTCCTATTAGTTGTCTTGAATAAGGTTGAGTTGCTCACTTGCACCTTCATACCCATAGACTGCTGTATCCTGTATACACCAAACAATGTAGTGTAGCACTTATTCCGAGTAAGGGGAATTTTATATATCTATTATCCCTCTGAGACCATGAATGCCATGGGTACTTGTTAGACTTCTCTGTTTATCTGCAGTTCAGGTACAAAATTGTAGGTACTCAATAAAGGTTTGTAGAGCTGTTAAATATATGAAGTTATATATGTTATATATATAATTATTATAATAATGCATATTATGCCTGTAAGGAAAATAACTACCTCCACCAATAAATGTCTCATGCAAGAAAAACACTAGACTTTGTAGGTAATCTAAATCAATGCTTGAAGAATATAGTTAAATTACCTTTTTCCAAGTTGAGTGCCTTTCCTCGATGTTTAACAAGGTTTTTATACTTTAAGTGAGAAAAATCCTGATGCGACTTAAGGAATTTCACTGTTATGAAATGTAAATGTTTCTAGTACAAAAGAATGCATTTTTCCAGGTGAGTGGATGTTTCCCAGGAGCCCAGTGTACCTCTCTGGTGCAATAATCTGCTACCTGTCAATTACTGAGTTGAACAAAATCCTCCTCCAGAAGGGGCTCACTCACTTAATCGGATCTGGGTCATAGATTAAAAAAAATAGAATTGCTTATGATATCTATGGGGAATCCGTCATTCACAATACGTTTTATTTGATGGCTGTATGTATGCAGTTTCTTGAGTTTACAAATCTGATTGTTGTTTTATAGTATTGAGAATTTTTTCCTTGATTTATATTTTCAGTAAAATATTCCTCACTGTGTGAAAGAAAGTAGATTGAATAATTTCTCACTTCAATCGTTTTGTTCCAGAATATCAGTTAAGGTACTAAACTTCCTTCACTTTATCTTGATGAATAGGAAAATTATTCCACAGACATCACAGAACTAATCACAAGAATCTCTTAGTCTCTGCATTTCATATCCCATGTTCCACTTTTCTCATCCATTATGTCTCTAAGGTAGAATTGCCAGAAACTCAGGTTGACATCATAGCATTTCTTACTCCCAGAGTGTGCCTTTATTTTGACATTCATCAAAAAATTTTGTCACCGTACGTGTGTAGGTACATTCAGGTCTTCCCATATAAGCAGTGTTTGCCATGCATAAAGAGAAAGAGGCTTATCTATGCTTTGACAGTATTTTGTGTTGAACTTCGATATCTGCAACCAGAAAAAAAAATGTTTTCTTGCCTAACAATTAGCTAAGTAGATTATCAAGTGGTGTGTATATATATATGGGACTATAAACAACTAAAAGCAATGTTGAGAGTGGTCTAAACTTAAGAAATACTGTTTCCATCTGAGTTGTACAAATGACCTAAGAATAGACTTGTACTAAAATAACTAAAAATGGCAAATGACACAAATGGAACTACTTTGCAGTTATTTGAAGGTCAAGACAAATTTTAATAATGTACAATATGATACTTGTCTAGCTAATAGATTTAGCATAGCTAAATTGAAAGCAGTTAGGATGGCAGAAAATCAGAATTTAAATTATTGAGCAATTGAGCTGTCATTAAAAATGTCAAGTATGAAGTTTATTTTCCCTAGAGACATCTCACAGAATATTCTGGTTATACTCTGTGCTTTTACTTTTCTTTTTTTTAGTATATCCAAAAATATAGGCAAACGTATCAGGTACACCATTGTTCGTGAATTTGTTTTTCTTTTGCATTGTGTTTTGGCCCAATATTTTGTATAATATAATAAAAAATAAATTACTAGAAAAATAAAAAGTCAAAGCCATATAAATTAAAGCCATCTATTATGATCAGTCTGCTACAGATGCAGATATCCATAGACATTTGACACCTTTTTGTTTTTTAAGTAATCTACACACCAAACTGTTGGGGTCCTTGTTCCGGCGAATCTAGGGGTCCACGAAGGACTGACGGTCAGGCAAAATGAAGTGAGAGAGCCATGAGAAATGGAATCTGATGACCAAGCAGGCAGCCCTGGCAATTCTGGCGTCTCCGCCATTCTGGCGTCTCTGGCGTCTCTATTCTGGCATCTCTGCCCTGCTGGTTTCAGTGTCTTTATTTAAAAGGTAATGAGTTACATTACAACAATGAGTGACATTCCATAGTTTGATCTCTTTAACAATAATCCATTTTTACCAGCAAGGCGGCAACTTCCTTAATCTTGTATGTTGGTTTCACGATAATAAACATATAAATTTAGGGTGGGGGGAGAGAACAGGGTGTTTCCTTTAAGGCCTTAATGTTAATTATTTGTAAACAGGAGAAATCAGGGCGTTGTTTTGGGGACTATACTTCCAACTACAATGGGGGAGGTGCAACCCATCCCCAGGATGCAACTTTAAGGTTACTTCTCAACCTGTGAGCCTAAAACGGCTCCCAACACCAAACGTGGGGCTTGAACTCACAACCCCAAGATCAGGAGTCACATGCTCTACAGACTAAGACTGCCAGGAGCCCCTGGTTCTTAAATTATCGTTAGAATAAACAACAATAAATCACTATCAAATCATTATCAATACTCACTCTCAAGTTCTGTACTCAACGCACTGTGAACTGGTCACAAGCAGTTTGTGGACCAACATTGGTCCACAGACCATGCTTTGAGTAGCATGGCTTTCACACTGTCACTAGGGCAGAACACATATCCTCTACACATAAATACTTCTATGTGCTACCACAGTCTATGTGACTTACTGGGTATAAGATCAGATCACTAAGGTCGACTAGATTTGTTATAGTAAATTTGCCATATTATTCTAGATTATCAAATAGGAGTCACTGATATTTTTGTCCCTGATATTGGTTACCCTGGCCAATGGTAGATAGGTAAACTTTTGTTTACAGGTATTTAAAGAAATTTTAAAAGCTATAAAGAATACCCTGCTATACCTACTGAGATTGTTTTAAGCAGAGCTGATCTAATTTATTTTTTGTTCAAATGCTATATTACATTTTGAATTAAGAGACATTTTATTCCTTCAGGTAGAATTTAGGATCAATTATAGCAACCTTGTATTTTAGTAGGTACTTCAGCGTGATTATATTAATTTAAACATAAAAATTGGGCTACTTATACAGGAATTGAAGTATGAAAGAGCTTCTCAATAGGCTCCTTATTTTAAGCCTTACCAGCCAAATTACAGTGTAATTGCTTTTATTTGATCTTTTCCTATCTAGAAACTGTCTTGAGGGTGCATGTTTCACTCCATTTAATTTCATCAAAGAAAAAGAAGTCCATGAGTTTTTCAAAGAACTTCTAGATTCAAAGCGGTAAAGAATATTTTATATATTTTTACTACTCTATATGGATAAGTAACATCAACTGCTTGTAAAATAATGAAGAAGGGCGCCTGGGTGGCTCAGTCCGTTAAACATCCAAATTTGGCTCAGGTAATGATCTCATAGCTCATGAGTTCAAGCCCTGCATGGGGATCTGTGCTGACAGCTCAGAGCTTGGAGCCTGCTTCAGATTCCGTGTCTTCCTCTCTCTCTGCTCCTCTCTCGCTTGCGGTGTGTCTCTCTTTGTCTCTCAAAAATAAACATTAACAATTCTTCACTCTTATAAAAAAAATAAAAGAGGGGCGCCTGGATGGCTCAGTTGGTTGGGACACCGACTTCGGCTCAGGTCATGATCTCACGGTCCGTGAGTTCAAGCCCCGCGTCGGGCTCTGTGCTGAGAGCTCAGAGTCTGGAGCCTGCTTTGGATTCTGTCTCCCTCTCTCTCTGCCCCTCCCCTGCTCACATTCTATCTCTCTCTCAAAAATAAAAACATAAAAAAATTTTTAAAAACTAAATAAATAAAAGAAGGAAGGAAAGGGAAAAAAAAGACAAGAAAGGAATGCACATAATACTTAGCTTTGCAATAAAGTTATTTAATTTCATATTTTGAAAATAAAACAAGGCATTTGGAAGAACACTGTTTATATTTGCCACAGTTTGTTACCAATCACATAAAGCCTTTGCCATAAAACTTGGGCTAAATTTTTACATATTGTTTTGTACTTATTTTTACTCCAAGTTTAGAATTCTAAATATAAATATTATTTTAAAATAATATTGATACCAAAACCGTAATTATATAACAAAAAGTTACTTTTATTAATTTACCATAAAATGAAGTTAACTCGTTTGGGAACTAATAATGATAAATGTAGCACTATCCAAAACTCCAAGTTTAGAGAAATATTTGTGACTGTCTTTGTTAATTAGCCATTTGAAGCATTTCATCTATATTTCTTCTTTACATTTAATTCTCAAACAGTATTTTAGGGTTTAAACCTCAAATCAGTATTTTTAACATAATTTTTTCTGCCATAGATTTGGTAGTTATTTCATTTTAGTATTTTGTTTTCGGCAAATAGAAAAAAAAAAACAAATGAAAAATGTGAGTGATTGTTTATATGTAATCAGGTTGAATAAGACAAAAGTAAGATAATTTTCATAATTCATACGAGCTATAAGTACACACACCTGCACATCTCAACTGCTACTTTCCAGTGCCCTGGAATTTTCTCAAGGGCCTGATCTTACTCATTTAATGAACTATATGTTAATTGTTCAGCCATTTCTAGTGACTTACCAGGGTAAAGTCACTAAGTGACTTGGAATATATAATGTACCAGATAGTGGCTACATTTTAACTGAAAAGCATGACCGCCACTTATTTTTAAGCAAGGGAGGGAGGAGGGCATTGGTTCAATTCAGTAGACATTTATTAAGTGTTTATATGTTGAAGAGTATTAACACTAGCCTAAATTACTGTTATTTTGTAAGACAGGAGGAAATGGCATATAATGGACTATCAACTTGAACTTTGTTCTCGAGGGAAATCCTGTTCAGTGAAAAACTTGTCGTTTGGCCTGTCATAAGACATCAATTTCTTATTTGAGTAGAAATGTAGGTTAATCGGGCGTTTATACATTATACGGATACCAGTCTCAGTCTGTTGAGTGTGAGTGCTGTTGAGGCCCATAGGCTCAGGGATCATCTTCCAGAGACCATTTTGTAAGAGGCCTACGTGCATTGTAGAGTGCTGTGCATTAATTTTGCTTCTTTTCCTTTATTTATTTGTGTTAATCTTAGCTTGGATTTAAGAAAAATTGAGCCCGTAGAAATTAAACTTTGAAAGGCCACTATTACAGAAGCCTAATTTGGGGGACACTTTTATTCAATGCTGTTTCAAAACAGATGGAAAGGTATCCAAGATGAGCCTGAGTATTTATTTATTTTTTTAATAGAAAGTGTTAGCATCAATTTCCGGTGGAATGCATTAGCAGCTTCAGTCTTAGAAATTGTTTCAAATCAGAAAGGACTTCTAAAAATAAAATAAATGTTCATTTAGGGAAAAACATTTGCTGATTCTGCCCTTGAAAACTCTTACATGTTGGGGAAAAACTTTAACTCACTGCATGAAAATGGAAAAAGTTAAAATGCTTTAAAAAAGAGAGAAACTTGTATTTTCAGTGGAGTTTTAGACATGACCTCAGGGCCACCTGTAATGCCTGAACCAAATGATCAAAATATCAGGTATGTATTTCTCGCCAGAGACTCTGCTCACCCTATCACCACCCAAAGGTGTTTTCTCATGAATTAAAGGCTTGACAATATCATCCCATCCCACTCCACCCCCATACAAACTAATTTCTTTCATTGTAAATCATCAGACAATATACATTCATTCCTATTTAAGGAGTATCTTATGAATATAACAGTATGCTTTTTTTTTTTAATTTTGGAGAGAGAGAGTGCGAGTGGGGAAGAGGGGCAGAGGGAGAGAGGGAAAGAGAATCCCAAGCAGGATCCACCCTCAGCACGGACCCAGGCTCCATTCCACCTAAGCCGAAATCTAGAGTTGGAAACTCAACCATCTGAGCCACCCAGGTGCTCCACAGTATACATTTTTATAGGTACAGGGTATAAATATAGCTATAACCAGTTTTCAGACACAGTGAAAGAAACACATATATATTTCAATATTGTAAATTACAACTATTTTTTACTCAACATTAGTTCTCTTTGGCAACCTCCCTAATTTATGAATATTTGCTTCCCCTAAACATCTGCAGTCTTGGGTTTTGGATTACAAATTTATAATGCCCTTCTACATAATTCTCTCTCTTCCTCTCATCTGCCACTTTCTTCTTTACATAACATGTTTGTCTTGACTCATTACTCCTCATTGAATAAGAATTGGCCACAAATTCTCTCTTTGAAGATGGAGTTCTCACTCTCAAGTATGTATCTATTATACTCATCAATATGTTCAAACTTAGACAAGGCATCTCATGACAGTAAATCACAACTTCCAATTTTTTAAATCGCACTGGTAAGTTTCTGATAGCATCCTATCAAATTGTATCATACAGTTATCAGATGACACTCCAAGTTGCATCTGTTGTTGTTAACTAATAAAGCGAATGGAAAAACCTCATCCAAAAAATCCATGAGAAATCACAGGAACCAGATTATGTTTTACAACAATAAATGGATTAACAATGGTAACGATACAGAAATAAAAGGGAAATATCTGGATAGTCTTTTAATGCCACCTTATGCTTCTGAAACATATAAAGTCATTCCTTGCTTTTACAACATAGAGTTGTAGGAACTAAATTTGCATTTGTCAAATGAATAGCAGGCATCGTGCTAATATGTATTTCCTCTATTAGGCATATCACTAAATGATATTAGGAATAATTATTTCTAGCAGTAATACTAGGGCTGTGTGAAAACTTTAAATTTTAACCAGAGTATTTTAGATCAGGAGAGATAGAAAGATATGCCCAAAAAATGAAATCAGATAAAAGAGATAACACTTAATAAGTACTCATTCAGTGCAGGATCTTTGTCTTCCTCAGTGCTTTATAATTCTTAATTCATTTAATCCTCTGCAAACCCTAAGAGATAGAAATTATTATGCTGTTTTTGTAGATGAAGAAACTGAATCACAGAGAGCTCAAGTGCCTTGCTGACAGTGACACAAGCCACAGACGTAGGATTCAAACCCAGGCATTCTTAGCTTTCTATACACTGCCTCTATACTAGCAAGGAGGTAGATCTGTCCACATGCCTTGTTAGTAGCTTAAATAACTTTCTTTCTTTCTTTCTTTCTTTTTTTTTTTTTTTTTTTTTTGCTACAAACGGATATTTACTGCATTTGGGGAATATTTTGTGCAGCTCGGGAGATATGGACCACTTTTTTTTAGTATCATGATTTTTACCATTGAAACAGGGTATCAGTTAGAATAGTCCTTAAAAATTGTATGCATAATTACGTTGCCTTCATTCATATTGAATAAATAATAATTGAATTTGCCACTTGCTAGAGCTATTTATACTTCTGATACTATGCCAGGAGCAAAGAGGTGCCATCAAAGTTCTGTGGATTGGTTTCAGTTTGGTTGATTCTAAATTAAAAGTGTTCTTAACAATCTTAATTCTGTTCTCCCACTCAGTCTTCATCCCCAATCCCAGATAACTATGATGCACTTAATATTCTCTCCTAATGGATTTATTAAACTCTCAGAGAGAGTTTTTAAATCCCTCCCAATTTCCTAGAAACTATGGAATTACAGCAAACCTCAGAGGAATGTCAACCCACATGGATTCAGATATTGGTTCCCTGATCCCCGGGCTGGAGAAATGAAGTAATGATGTATGATGTCTCCCAGCATGCCCGGGGAGTACTGATTTCTTCCAGAATCTGCGAGTGTCTGCAGTTTTGGCAAAGCTGTGAGTTGAACAGATATTTGACTTTTGTAATATTCCCAGAATCAAACAGAAAGGTGATTTTAGCCTTCTACTGCAGAGAAATCAGGGGCAAAATGTTCCTAAATTACACCCATAAGCTGTTATCTACAAAAAAAAAATCTATTTGTTTAAGATAGTTTTAGAGACATACGTATTTAAAGACACTGTCAAAGACACATACATAAATATATATTTAGCAAGAAACCTTTTGTTAAAGGTGTTACTGAGAGTTGTGATATGTACTAATAAATATAGTTATGAAGGAAAGAAACTAATTTTAATGGACACAAATAGTAAGTTTCATGATGATTTTTGGCTGAAATTCTTTAGAACTGAACAAATGCAGGGAATTTGTGTGGGTAAAACAGTGTCCCGTATTTTGGAATAGATGCTATCACTAAGCTCATGGCAAACACCACTTTCCAATCCTTGTTTATACAAAAACTTGTCTCTAATGTATAAGAGATGAGAGGAGACTAGGGACAAAATTCCCTGTTGGATACACAGCAATACACAGTTAAGAAACAAACAAACAAAAAAGACTAAACATAGTCCTTAAATATCATATGATGCTTCTGAAAGATCTAAAATCATGCGCTGATTTTGCAACATAGAGTAGCACAAATTCCAAAAGCCTCTGTTAGCAGAATAACTTATATTGTCCTAACACATATTTCTTCTCTTTGGTGCATGACAGAATAATATTTGGAATAACTTTCCATTTTAGTAATATTACAACCATGTGAAAACAGTATAAATAATAACTGTGTAGCCTTGTGCCATAAATTATTGACGCTCCATCCAAAAAGAAGATTTTGAACATTGCAATCATTCATGAACACGATTTTCATCAGAATTACCTGGGGGCACTTTTTAAATTGTAAATTCTCAACCCACCTCTACAATCTGATACAAAAGACATGATATGGTCCTTAGGAATTTCTTTTTTTAATGTTTCCAAATGGACCTCCTACATCCAACCGAGACTGTTATTTAGAAACATGTGTTCCAATGATCTTCCAGTTTTCTGGGAAGCCCAAGTCCTATGACGTTTATGAGCTGAATTTTGGAGATCATCTCTGGTTGTAAATCCAGGGAGGGTTATCTTTGCACTAGACTACAGTTTCTCACGGGACTATGAATTCCTAGAAACTGTGTCTCATTTATCTTTTTTACCCAGGTTTTAGGACAGCTGTCTGGTATTCAATCAATATTAATTTAGTAAATTTAATATACCAACAAATCAACATAACTTCTTAATGAAATAAAGTGTAATCTTTATTTATATTCCAAAATTAAGGGAAAGACACAAGTTAAATAGCAGATATTTTATAGAGCAGAAAATGAATCTTGCATAGTTCACAAAATGCCTTATCTAAAGGATAAGGCAAAATGACATAGAAACCCAAGATCTTGTGTCCATAACACCGACTCAGAAAATTGAGCTAATTATAACCCAGTTTCCCTCCCATATATCTTGCCACATCCTCTAATTACCTGCCTTTTCCATTAGTCTTTCTTTTTCTTTCTTCTTGTTTTCTTATCTCCTCTCCTATTGGAGATAAATTTCTTTTGACTTTTAAATGATGAAACATTAAAGGAAATTTGCCAATTGCTTCCTCATCTACCACACAAAGAAATAAAATTGGATCATAAAATGTATTTATTTAGTGTTTATTTTATTAGGTATGGGAATTGTGAAATTAAGGGAATGTTTCTAGAGTAGAACAGAATATGTAGGAGTTCTAAATAATGGCTTTATTTAATTAAGCTATGTAGCCTTATATCCATAAAGACCAACAACAGTAATGAAAGCATTAAGCTTATTCAGTAGTTTTGGAATTTAAAATGATATAAGACTTAGTAACTCTATTTTTGTTCTGGGTCAAGAGGTGATCAGCTCTTCTCAGGAAATGCTTTCTGTATATCTTTGGTCCTCAGCCACCGTTCTGTATTCTCTAAATAACTATATACTTCAGTTTCCTTTTTAATTCCTCTGTGTTTTGTGGAGTTTTACCTAACTTAATCCAGGATTTTGTCTCTGAAAAATATCTATTTAGCTAAAATTCTAGCAATCACTAACTCACTTTAGGAAATGGTTAGTGGAATCTGTAAAGGAAAATCACTTTTTTCACGGAAATTGGGAGCTGAGGAACATGTCTGTGATTCTTACCTATTATTTAGAGATTCGCGATTGTGAATGGCAGACAAGTTGTTTCCTGAAAAGCTTACGTGTGGCCGACTGTGACAACAGTAGATCTGAAAGAGACCAGTTTTGGGTTCCATCAAAACGGGGCTGACCGTGGCTGTAATTAGCGTGGAAGGGCTCTTGCCGGAGATGGCTGTAGGGATGTCAACCTGGCAGAAGTAATGACAGGGCTGTCACTCGGCAGTACATCTTCATATTTTTTTTTCTTTTTAATTTTCTTTGGTTCATTTTTTTTTTAAATTAAAGCTCTAAACTTGGAAAATTGTAACACCTGGAGATTTGTCATATGTGTCACTGAAATATTAATTGACTCACCCACAGAAAATAACAACTTTTGAGTTTCTGGTATTCTGCAAAAATTTTGTCTCCTAAATTTTAGAAAGATAATCCAAAAAAAGAGTATTTATACATTGAGTTAGAGACTTTGCCTAACTAAAGTGTTCCTGTGATTTTTTTTTTTTTATTTTCTGATTCATCTTGCAGACAGAATGCTAGTGTGTCCTTACTGGAAACACTTAAAATATGACTCAAATAGGATGTTTCTACAATAACCTGAAAATTTTAATTACAAAAGCAACTCAGAAATTCATAGAAAACTGAAAAAAAAAACTGTAAATTATTCATAACCCTAACACTCAGGGGAAAAAAAAACACTTTTATTTCTTGGCAGTTAAAATTGTGGATTAAAACCTTTTTTATTTTCATTTTAATCTTTAGAAATTAAAGAACTCTGCATATTAGAATGGGATATATAAATTGCTCAAGGTCAATACTTTTTCTAAATTCTTATAATATTTTCAAATAACTTATTCCATTCCAAGAAGGGAATTTAATAGTCACCCTTTCTTGAATTTGAAGAAAGGCCCCAATCTTTGTAAGGTTTGGTAAGATATGAATCCTATGACATCAGGACATTTTTTAATATATCTTCTCCAAGTTTTAAATTAGAACTAAGTGCATCTTTACCACCAAGTTTGTTCGCATTAAAAATATTCAGACCGGGGTCTTGGGTAGCTCATTTGGTTAAACGTTGGACTTCAGCCCAGGTCCTGATCTCATGGTTAGTGAGTGCAAGCCCCACCTAGAGCTCTGTGCTGACAGCTCAGAGCCTGGAGCCTGCTTTGATTCTGTGTCTCCCTCTGTCTCTCTGCCCTTTCCCAGTTCATGCTCTGTCTCTCTTTTTCTCAAGAATAAATAAGCATTAAGAAAAAAGTTAAAAGAAATCAGACTTGTAGTTCTAAGGTTTGGAACTGCACATATTTCTGCTTCTAGTAAATAAATACACTTACTGTTAAGACTTCTACATGCTTTCTTTTGTTGCTTCCATTGCATCTGTTAAGTATTTTATATTTATGTAGGTCAGAGTCATCAGTGTGGCTGGGCGGCAAAAAAAAAAAAAAATTGCATTCATTATATCAAAGTGAACAATAGGAGCCTGAAAGTCCTAAATATTGTGAGTTGCTGACAATTTCAAGACTGTAAAATAAAAGTGGTATTCTGCTTTGTTCATACAAAGAATTCACATGAATTTTGATGTTTTAAATATCTTTTGTAAGAAAAACAAGTCTAGTATTTTTAACTCTTACTTGACAAAAGAATATCCCTCAATTTTTTATTCTTCAGAAGAATAATGTTAAACCAAGATTACTTTTAGTGCACATTAAACATTACATAGGTTAATAAATGTCACATTATAATGAATCGGTCAATATTTAAGCCTCTTCTATGGCAAAATTCATGGGCTCTAGAGCAAGGGGAAAAGCTTCATAAATATTTTAATTATTTCAGAACTGGAATAAGGGTATATTGAATGACTTGTAGACCATGGGAATTATTTTATTTTTTATGTAGTACCTGGAATCGATACAGACTCCAGAGAACACTCAGCATTTGAGAAACAGCAAGTCTCCTTATATAGTCAGCAAACAAACTTTGTGTTTGAATTTCCAAGTTCCCCCCCCCCAATGTTCTTTGAATTATGGAATGACTGAACAATGTGCTTCCTGGACACTTTTGGCACTTCTCCCTTCCGTAGACTGCCTTGTTCTGTCATTTGCAGAAATGGCAAGAATTGGAACAACAACAGTAGCACACACTTTGAATGTATACTTTGCTCTGAAAGCTTTCTCAGAAAATTTGCTCATCCGGCATAAGAGCTGCCAATGTTAGGAAAAGAGTTTCTCTTTTCATTCCTTCTTTCCAATTGTCAGAGGCACACTGGGTATTCTGAAGTTTACCACCCAGAATGACGAGGCTTTGGTCTTCTCCTAATTTGGTTATTGACCCTGGTGGCCTTGAAACAGAGAATGGCACTAGCTGAATAAATAGAACAGAGAAAGAACCAACAGAAGCATAACAGAAGTAAGCTAAAGAATGTCAATTTCCCTAAGACCCCCAAGTTAGAGAGGAGAGCAAGTTAGTGGGCCAGCCACATTTGATTGACTGAAGAGATAAGTCACTCTGGGAGTTTGAGGAAAGGAATTTAAGTGCCATTAAGTTAAACAAAAGCTTTAGGTTAAACATTCTATGTAGAAGTTAGTTGTTTGTTTTCAGACCAATAAAAAAAAAAGTGCCTTTGACTTAGAAGAGCCATTAACTCTTGTTGTTTGTCTGCCCACACTTCATCTCAGCCTTGAGAAGCTTTCAAATCGAAATCGCAAGTTATTAGATGAAATAACTGATCAAGCTGCCATCAAATTTCTTGACTCTTTTTTTCTCTTTCAATTAATTATTCATTATTACCCAGAAGTCTTCTTAAGAAATCCCAAGGGTGCTTCTGATTAATTCTCAAACTGTATAAAAAGTTCCAGAGGTTGGGTTGGCATGGTTTTGTTTGAAGTCAGATTTTCAAAGCCAAGAGAGACTTCATACTCTGATTCTCAAGCCAGTGGAGAGTCTATTCTGCCTCCGCGTCCTCCACAACCCAATGCAGATGTTCATATCAAAAATCCAGGTACTGAGGGAAATGATGGTTATTTGAAAAAAAAATTAAAGCACATATTTTACCATAATTCATGCAACCAAAGATTAAATCCATTGATATTTAAATCTCTCTAAATGGATATGTAGAGAGGGAAAGAGAGAGTGCATGAGTGGGGGAGAAAAAGAGAGACAAAGAGAGAATATCTGAAGCAGACTCCACGCTGAGCATAGAACCAGACATGGGGCTTGATCCCACAACCCTGGAATCATGACCTGAGCCAGAATCAAGAGTTGGACACTCAACTGACTGAGACATCCAGGCACCCCGTGAAGTCAGTTGAATAAATAGAAGATGAATGAGAAAAGTCTTGAAAGGGCATGAATTAGTAGTAAAGCAAATGTGAGAGATGATGATTTTGTTTAATTCCTTCATACTTGCGAAGAAGAGGACACATGATTCAGACAGGAGAAACAATTTCCTAAGGTTTCTCAGGTAGCAAATGACAGATTTAAGACAAGATCACCTATCACCTGACTCCATGGGAACACTTGATTGAAATCCTATATATGTAACAGAATTCACTCTTTCTGTGGCTTGTTTCATAATTTAATGTGAGAATTATTTCCTTTCTCTATAGAGAGTATTAATTTCCTATTGCTGCTATAATGAATTACTACAAACTTAGTGGTTTAAGACACGAGAAATTTAGTCCATTCTGGAACTCCAAAATGGGTTTTAAAGCGGTAAACTGGAGGGCCGGCAAAGTTGCATGTCTTCTAGAGATTCTAGCGGGAGATACATTCCTTGCCTTTTCTAGGTTGTAATGATCACCTGAATTTTTTTACCTCTCTCTCAACTCTGCAAAAATAAGTAAATGCCCAAGTGTTCAATAGAATAAGACCTTAACCAGAATAGTTACATGCAAGAAGTAAAATTTATGAAACTCTTGCTGTTCCATTGCAATTAGAAATTGCTGACTTTCTCCTCCAGAACAATAAATATGATCTAATCGGCACAGACCAGTTTAATGTTAGCTTAAAGTTTTTTTCTCAGAAATACTTTGGTTCTGGTCAAAGGATGGTACTCTGAATCATATGGAAACAACACACACCTGAAGTTATTTTTCTTTCAGTATAATATGCTGTTAGCTCAGAAACCAAGCCTAATTGTATTCTGTGCTCCACGGACATGACTTGAGGTGAGGGAAGGAAGGGAGTTGGTAGGAAGAGTAATACATAGGAGCTAGTAGTTGATACACAACTCTTTAGAGTCTTTTTATTCCTAGTAAGACATAATTTATGAGACAGATTTGTTTTGTTTCTTTTGTTTTAAACCACCATTTTCTACTTTGCATCTTCAAAAGTTCTATGACACATAGTAGATATTCTATAAATATCTGCTCTCTGAGTCAGATCCAGCTGCCATAACAAAATAACCATAGATTGGGTGGCTTAAACAACAAAAATGTATTTTAGCATAGTTCTAGAGGCTGGAAATCTAAGATCAGGGGCCAGCATGGTCATGTTCTGCTGACAGCTCTCTTCCTGGCTTGCAGATGGCCTTCTTTCACAGGAGGTATGTGTGCGTACCCAAGAAAAAAGACTCTCTCTCTCTCTCTCCCACCTCTTCTTATAAGGCTACCGATCTTATCAGATCAAGACCCTACCCTTATGACCCCATTTATCTTTAATTATCTCCTAAAAGACCTATCTCTATATACAGTCACACTGAGGATTAGGGCTTCAGCATGTGGATTTTGGGATGAGCATTCAGTCCATAACATTCCACCCTGGCCCCCTAGACTCATATCCTTCTCATATACAAAATACATTCCTTCAACCCTAATAATCCCAAGAGTCTTAACTTATTCCACTACCAATCTAACAACCAAAAATTCAAAGTCTCATCTAAATATATAAATCGGTTATGAGATTGGATGTATGATTCATCCCAAAGCAGAATTCTTCCCCAGTTGTGAACATGAGAAGCCAGACAAGTTATTACTTCCAAAATGCAATGAAAGGACAGCCAGGCATTGATTAGACATTCTGAGTCCAAAAGGGAGAGATGGGAAGGAAGAAAGAGGTGACAGGCCCCAAGCAAGTGCAAAACCTAGCAGGGCAATTTCCATTAGATCCTAAGACTCAAGAATAATCCTCTTTGGTCTGATGCTCTGCATTTCAGGCTCACAGGACTGGCAGCATCATCCCCCAAGGCCCTAGCTGTGAGTCTCACTCTGTAGCTCTGCAATTCCTGAGGTCCAGCCCGCAAGGAATAGGCTATCTGGCCAGTTGAAACCAAGGACATAGTCTTCACAGTCTCTAAATCACCTTCAGGGTCATCTTTCCTTCTTCTTATATAACAGAGTTTATTCCAAACTGAATAGCTCTCATGTTCTGTCAAATCCAAGAAGGCCCACACCCTTCCTTCATTTCATCCTGTCTCCAACCCCTCAAGTTCACGCTGACAGTGTCTTTGCTAGCACAATTCCATAAATTCTTTACCAAGTCATAGTCCAGTCATACTCATGGTGTTTTCTGCACAAATGCTCTCTCTCTCTCTCTCTCTCTCTCTCTCTCTCTCTTTCTCTCTCTCTCTCTCTCTGTCTCTCTCTCTTCCTCTTCCAATGTGTACAGACTAAGAAATTTCCAAATCTTTAAGTTTGGAATTTTATTCTCAACTCATTTCTCCTTTTTCACATTTTACTATAATCAGCCAGGAGGAACCGAGTTGGTCGTTCAATACTTGGCTTAGGAAGCTTCTCAGTTAAATATCTAATTTCAATGTTCACAAGTTCTATCTTCCACAGTAAACTACAAGACAGTTCAGTGAAGTTCTCTATCAGTTTATAACAAAGGTCACCTTTCCTCCAGTTTCCAGTAACAAGTTCCTTATTTCTGCCTGATATCGCACCAGAATCATCTTTAGCATTTGTATTTCTAGCATGCTCCACAGAATGTTTCCAGCCTCCACCCATTACCCAATTCCAAAGTTGCTTCCACATCTTTTTTGGACTTTGCCACACTGCTCAGTAGCAAATTTGTCTTAGTTTATTCAGGCTGGTATATCAAAATATGCTGCTCTGGGTTGCTTAAGCCATAGATCCTTATTTTCTCACACTTCAGGAGCTGGAAGTCTAAGATCAGGGGACCAGCATGGCTGGACTCTAGTGAGACCTCTCTTCCTGGCTTGAAAACATCTGCCTTTTTTGCTGTGTTCATATGGCCTTTCCTTAGTGTGTGTGTGTGTGTGTGTGTGTGTGTGTGTGTGTGTGTGTGTGTGTAAAGAGAGAGAGAGAGAGAGAAAGCAGGAAATGTGGGAGAGTCTAGAGGGAGATTTCTTGCTCTTCAAGACCACTGATTCTATCTTTCTAGGATCCCACTCTCATGGCTGAATTTAACCTTAATTACATCCTAAAAATTCAATCTCTAAATAGAGTCACACTGAGGGTTAAAAGATCATTGTATCGGTTTTGAGGAAACACAATTCAGTCCAGCCCATTCTGTCTCCATAACTCATTGAGCCCATCATTTATGGAACCTTCAAGAAACCTTGTAAGAAATGGATACAGAGGTAAATAAAAGAAACTTAAATTCTGGCCGATGGTAATTTTACTAAAGTATTTTTAACAACTGAGGTTTTAGAAAAGTTTTTTAAGCAGCTAACCTTAAATAAAGTGAAATAAAAACTAAAAATGACTCAAAGGAGAGTTATTCATTATTCTTCTTCATTAGTGACTATTCAAAATAATAATAGAAAAAGCAAAGTCAAATCTCTTTCACTGAAATGTATCCTTTTCATTCTAATGGTATGTATCTGGCTTACAATGAAAAATATTTTAGGTTCTCTTTAAACATTTCCCATGTAAGTAAATATAAAAATTTTAAAATATAGTCTATTATTTCTTTTATATTCAGTAAGTTAGGTCATTGCTAGACTCTAATACAGAATAAGAAACTTTGAGCTAAGACCAACACTAAAAATTGTAAACCAAGATTACCAAGTAAAATTTTGCCAACTACCACCATTTCCCTTTATCATTTACTCAATAGAGAAAAGAAACTCTTTGTAATTAGAACACAAGTAGTCTAGGACTTAATTCTGCCTACCAGTGGTGCCTACCCAGTTACCCACAGATACTATAAAAATAGAAAAGAGACTGAAAAGGAAGCGAGGCTTTGATAGCTTGAAGCATAATCATTGAAAATTCTAAACTGCATGTGAATAATGTGAAAATGAATGGGTTAAATATTTGTTTTTATCTCCTGATAATTCATTTCATGCTCCCCTTCCCTCTCTGGGTGCTTACAAAGAGAGATAATATTTCTTGGTTTCTAAAATTTTTTTAAATGTAAAACAATAATATCTTCAGCTAGAATAATAAACATGTGAAAGGGGAATAATCTAATAATATTCTTAAATTTAAATATAATTTATTTTGAATGTAAATTTCAATTGAACAAAGCTGGAGGACTTATTCCCAAAAAGATCCACCACAGTGATTTCTATAGTTGTTTTATGTAAACATCCATTCTTCCATGAAATTCTATGCCATTTCCAATTGACGCTTTTATATTGAAAGTCAAAGGAAATGTGTGGGGAAGAGGAGTATTCATTTTTAATCCAGTATGTACTTGGTGCCGAGTGCAATGCTCCTAAAATTTGAATGTGCATCTGAATTTCCTGGGATCTTGTTAAAGTGAAACCTCTGATTCAGTAGGTCCGGGTTGGTCATATAACAATCTGGGGTTTTAGCAAGCTCCCAACTGAGGCCCATGGGATGTCACTTTGAGTATCAAAGTGCCAGAGAACAGATGACAGAGAGAAAAATCTAAACAATTTCTGCAAGTGTAACATCTTTCTTGGAAACAATAAGAAGAGAAGAGAATTCAAATTTAAGGGCCATTTTTTTTAAAAACAGCAAAGCAACAAAATAAGCCCAGCAAACAGAATATATCTATAAAGGCTTCTGAGGTTATTTCGGGTGTAGAAAATGGAAGCTAACAAGGGCGATCAAGAAGCCAGAGAGAGCTACAGTAATAGAACATATCTTATATGGATTGTATGCAAAGAGAGACATTTGGAAGCAGTCATTTAATGACAATGATAATATGATAATAATAAAGCTAATATTTTATGGCACTTTATACTGCCTATAATGTTTGCTCTTGGTCAACTTGGATAATTATTATCAGAAATCTGAACCACTGTGTTCTAAACCGTTCAACATCTGTCCCTGTGAAAAAGGAAAATACTATCAAAAAGGTGAAAGCAAAAAAAAAAAAATTAGAATATGGTATTTTTCATATTTGACCAAGGAAATTTTTCTGTACGGTGTGCATGCTTTGGGATTCTGATGCAAATTATTCATCATAAGACAAAGAAAAAATAATAGAAGTAGTTCTCAAAGTAATGATTTAGGGCTTGAATTTTACATGTTTTCCAAGGGCCTTTATGACTATACATAATTCATGAATCCGTTTTTCTGTAATGTTAGATTTTTTTTCCCCTGGAAGTGTTTTTTAATGATTAGGTCACATGGCCAGAGCAGTCCTTTAATGTCCTTTAATGTCTCTCTTTTTCCTGGTTTATCATTTTTCCATTTTGCTTAGGAATACATTAGCCTTTGCTATACACCCTCAAAACATCTACTTTTGCAATCAGCTTGGAACAGAAAATGAACAGTGCGACCTAATTGAATATCATGTATTTAAGATGTCTAAAACTGATACGATTTTGAAATGAGGAATGCATATACATATACACAATAAAGATTAAAAGATGATCAGCACAAAATAGAGGACTGTATGCCAGCTGAACACACTTCGATGAGTAGCCAAGAGCGTCTATCGAATATTTTAAAAAGCATGCCCGGCCGAAATGATGCAAATGTTTCCATACGAAGACCAAAGCAGTGTCACGCCTTAAAAGTTAGAACCTCTTTTCCTATAAATAGTACATTAGATATATTAGTATGATTTTTAATTTAAGAAATCGAGTTTTTAGATACAAAATCATTGTCAGTGGTCTTTGTTTTGCCTAGTAAATCATTACAACTAGTTCTCATACCTGATCCTTAATAGCTCCAAAGTTTGATACTCATCTGGTAAATGGAGAAAAATGATCATTGCTGATCACACTGGATGAAAGCATTTATGGGAACAGTGAACTTAAAAGGAATATGCTACAGAACAGCTACGTATAAGTATTTTAATGCATTCTTAAAAAGTTTGGGCTTGGTGATACTTTATTAACACAGACTTTTTTAAATGAGAATTTGGAAAGAATCTTATTTTGTTTATTACTCAGCCTTTTCTCTCCTGGGAGAGTTTTCCTGTATTAATTGCTTCTGTGCTCAGATGCTTCTAATTATTAACCTGCAGGTGTCTCTAATCACTGTGTCTTCCAGCAGAGTTTTGTTCGAGGGCCATTAGCTGTGATGCTTAATTACAATACACTGTACCTAGTTTTGTGTACTGTTTGATCTTTCAGATGGCTTACCAGACCTCAGAAAATAGTCATTGGCAATGATTTTCTGCAATTAACCACAGTGCCCTGTATCTCTTTCTCTGTTAGTAAATTGGATCAGAGTGTATGGAATTATACAAGTGCGAATCCTTAAAATGGAAGAGACTAACCACTGAAACAATACCTAATGAGACTTAATCTCTAGGATATTTCAAAGCAAAGAATGTAAATTTATTCCTGTGTTTTAAAATCGGAAATCTGATGTATAAAAAATATATACAGTCACTGCCTCTTGAAGTGTGCAGGGTTTTTAGAAATACTTTAGTTCTTGCATTTTAAAATGAGTAAAGCACAGTTCCAAAAGACTTCTGGTTAAAGGAGACTTCTCTTTCTGAGTCTCATCTGCTACACTATACTGACTTAATTACTTAAATCCTATGCCATTCCCCAAATTCTCAGGAGTTTGTCCAATTGGAATAGTTGGAAGAATGTCACTATTAGGACAAATTCCTGCTCCAAAACTATTCTAGAACTTCAAAGTATGTATCATCCATTTTACATCAGAATAAATTACATGGTGAAGAAAAATCGGCATGCAAGTAAAGATGTTCATAGGTCAATAGTGTTCTCCTGCTCAGAGTGCTTATTTGGATCTCTGAATATGTCTTTTGACCCAGACGTGGCATCTAAATGGGGCACTATGATTATGGCCCTGACTATGACAGAAAGAAAAACAGGCAAAGCCTGATGTGTGATCAAACATAACTCTGTCTGCTAGTTTCCATGCCTGTCCTCGTAATTACTGTTTGGTTTGACTCAACAAGATCACCAGGGCATTCGTTGTGTGGTAGGTTGAGTTTCTTTGTGGGTGACATTTATCTTGTTGGGTTTTTGATTTGTAGGTTACGTTTGGGTTTTGTTGAGGCTGTTGTTGTTAGTTACAATACTGGCTTAACAGTACAAATACTTGCGGTGATGAAACAAGTATGTTGTCAGTCTGTTCATGCCACATACAATAATTCAGAACTATTCAGTATGTCGCATACCTCATTTACCTGCTTTGCTTTTTCCTCTCAGTACACAGTTAATCTTCAGCACATCTGAAAATACAACGTCATTTCTCTCTCTCAGAGAAGTCACTTTCCTCTCAACCCTCTTGCCCTGTATTTCAAATACTTTCAGGGAGACAAAATGGCTTTTCTTTTTCTCAAAAATAACATTAGTGTTTTTGGCACTTGTGGCCTCTGTTACCTGTAGCACACTACGCAAAAAAAAATCCATCCAAGTAACAAAAAAATAAAATAAGAAAAACACACAGCTCCGATAGAAATATAAAACTGAGGATTTGATTAAATGATTTTCAAAATCTATTGAGAATTTTCTTGAAAATAAGTTACTTGTATTAATTTGTTCCAGATTATTTACTGAATTTGTCCACTGTTAAATATTTGCCCTTCTATGAAATTAAAAGAAATTTGTTCTTGTACAGAATTCTAACCTAAGAAACTTAAGTTTTTTTTCATTTTGTTTTGTTTTGTTAAAGTTTAATTATTTTGAGAGACAGAGAAGAGAAAACAGAGGATGGGCAGAGAGAGAGACAGAGAGTGAGAGAGAGAGAGAGAGAGAGAGAAAGAGAGAGAGAATCCCAAGCAGGTTCCAGGCTGTCAGCACAGAGCCCAATGTGGGGCTTAATCCCACGAATGGTGAGATCATGACTTGAGGCGAGATCAAGAGTTGAACACTTAATTGACTGAGCCATCCAGGTGCCTCAGAAACTAAAGTTTTATTACACTCAAAACTCAACTGTTGCATAGAAGCTCTAAGCTACTATGTGAAGGAGAATTTTGAAGATGAGTAACTCAAACATGACATCTCAAATGGTGTGGGGTTCCCCTCTTTAATTAGTTTCCATTATCAATTTGTTACACCCAAGTTAGGGACACCATATCTGTAAGAGGATATTTAACTTGAAATTCTGCCTAAAGGAAGGAGAATGACCTCATCTGCTTACATGATAGCAAACAAAAATATTATCTTCACCCGTTAGATTACTTATATTAGAGCTGCTCTAAATTTTATATCCTAACTGTTTAAAAGGAAATGTAATGATTCTTCCTGAAATAATTACCTAGAATCATGAACAGTCTATGTATAATTTGTTCCCTAATACATATAAGTATAAATGGATGACTTAAAATTTTCATTGAAAAATTCTTGTATATTGTTTCTTTTAATCTATTAGGAAAGTCTACACAGATTAATTACTTCATAAGCTTACAAGAGAAAAACTATTATAAGTATGTAAGAAATCTGGAAATATCATTGAAACATATTCCTAATTATTTAACACTACTGCCATGCTCACATTTTGTGATTTATATAAATGAACTCAAACTTTGTAGTCATTAGCAAAGTCCTCTAATATGCTAGGAAAACAATCTACAGACCAGTTATCTTGGTTCTTTATTCTAATCTTCCTGAATAATGAGGCAAATTCAGTATATTAATAGTGTCATTTTCTGGTTTTTGTCCTCAACAGAGGCATATGATAGAAACCATTTATCTCAAACCAATTTAGTGTCTCACTATAGAAGGCAGCAAATGGAAGAAGTCTTGTATTATGATTTATTTTGTGCCATGTGATCTAAGGTTGCTAACTATCCATTTACTTTATCTGGTGTCCAATGCAAGATTGCCTAATTAAATTCTGATGTCCAAGGAGTAGCTATTATCAAGCCAATAGTTTCCTAAGATTGTTAAAAACATTCAGTGTAGAGTTGGTGCTGAAACTTGTTGTTCAACAATGTTCTATTTCAAGATTGTATTAGAGCATTTTGCTTAAGAGAGTCCATGATTTAATTATTCAAGTTGAAGCTATATTCAGACAATAGAGCAATGCAATGAGAAATATTCAATTCTGAAACTAGACACCAGCTGATTTTAAATGACCCAATATATATTGTCTTTTGTTATCTGTAGCACATCCATAATAATTAATAAACATTTATCAAGCCTCTGTGTGAACACACTAGGGGGTTTAATTATCTATTCTTGCTTAGTATGGGCATAAACAACATAATGAATCATGTAAGTGGCACGTCTCCACTTGTTTTTTTATGATAAATTAAAAAAAGCTTCTTAGGAATTAAGTTTAAATTCAGCATAGTTCTGTTTTATAATATAACAATAACAAATACCAAATAAACACAAATTATCCTTATTGTCAGCTAATGAAATTTAATTTAATATAATATGCTTTGAGAGGATTGTTAAGACTTGATATGAAATTATTTGGAAACATTCATGATTTAAATGTTTACATTATATCTTCAAACCTTTATTGAGGACCTATTATCCACTAAACTATACTGGACATCAGGGATACAAAGATCAGAGATAATCTCTGTCTTCATGGAACTCACTTTTCAGGAAAGCGGATGATTCTGGAAAGACCCAAGCACAATACTATTAGAGCTGTAGAGCATGCAGCAGAGAAGCCTTTAGAGGGAGATGCCTCCTATATCAAGTCAGGATTCACAGAACAGAACTCCCCTGGGATCATGACCACTCTTAGCTTCAGTTCTCAGCTTTGCCATCTAGGAACACAGGTGTAAGCAACTAAAAGATCAAATCAGGGAATAGATTTTTGTTTAGCAAATTGCTAGAAACCTGAGGATATTTGGGGGTTTTTTTTCCCCATGTTATTATTCCGGATGCTTTCCTATTAGATTGTAATTTAATGTTTCCTTTTTTTTTTTTTTTTAATTCTAATGCTAGTGCCTCTCTAAGGAGACAAAACATTATATTCAAATGGGAGACGCCTGTAGGGAATGCCTCACTGTCACATCTCCCCAAATAAACATGATAAATATGACAAACTGCCTGCCAATAGCACAAAGAGGGTGAAATCAAAGTGCAAAGGAGAGATGGTTAATCTTTTTGAGAAGGTCTGGGTCAGTGGAGTTGGGTCACATATCTAACTCTGTTAAATAAACAATAGATGCAAGTAAACCTGGGACTCAAGAGCAAAAATGATAAAAGAAATGTATGACTGATTTTAAGGCTTTCTCGAGACTTGAAGCCACACAGAAAGCACTAACTAGCCAAGACCTAGGAGATTTCATATAGATTTATATAAACAAACTATATATATATATATATATATATATATATATATATATGTATTATTTATATAGAATTATATATTAGTATAAAAGAGTACAATATAATATTTATTATCTAATTATTATTATAAATAATATAATCTTTATAAGTATAATACTATTTCTAGTGGGTGATTTAAATTATTTCCATGGGTATTTTTGACTATCCGCAATTTTTACTCACAAAGAGACTTAAGAGCTTAAGCTAAAGTAAGATTCAACTATATGATATTATCCTTAGAGAAAACGTGGCTTTTTTTATTAAAATTTTCTAATGTTTATTCATTTTTGAGAGAGACAAAGCACGAGTAGAGGAGGGGCAAAGAGAAAGAGAGACACAGACTTTGAAGTAGGCTTCAGAATCTGAGCTGCCAGCACAGAGCCCAATACGGGGCTCAAAGTCATAAACTGTGAGATCGTGGCCTGAGCCAAAATCGGACACTTAACCAATTGAGCTACCCAGGTGCCCCAGAAAAGGTGACTTTTTAATTTAGCCTTAAGGATGCATGAAATTTTGTCGGGTGGAAAAGGCAAAAGCCCACCTCTGGTTGATGAAACATTTATCAAACAAATAAAAAAAAATTTATCTAAAGAGTATGAGATTTCCAAGATCAAATTGTGCAAAATGAAGCTGGTGTGAAAACTACCATTATTTATTAACATCAGAGTTAAGAAAGTCAGACCATTATTTCCTACTCAGACTATCTCAGGATATGTATTTAAAAATATCTGTGTTCACACACTTGTATATTCATGGTCCATAATTACCCCATCACAGAAATAGAACTTAAATTAGAGGCTGTACGTTTGCCCCCCTTGAGTGCTAGGGCCAGGGAAGAAAGAATAAAGTGGATGGTACTTGTGAACCGCATCACATATCTCTTAGTGGCATCTAAGAACCTCTAAGAGGATCTCTCTCTGAGGCCTTTGGACTCTATCTCATTCCAGATACTGCAACAAGTGCTGACTTTGCATTGGCCAACATTACTGCATCTTGCTTGATACCCACATGGCACACTCTGCCTTTATCCTTGATGTTTTCTTATCGTTTCTGAAACGTGAGATGTCATGGGACACATTAGGGACTGCTTGTGGGCAAACTGGAAGTGTGTGTATTTGGGCAGAGTAGAGTGTATTAACAGTTCATGACGCAAACCTATGACAATATAATTGGGAATATGGGAAATAAATTCTCCTCTCTTTACCTCAAGATAGACTGAGATTCAGTAGTTCATACTACCTTTTAAACATGGTGAAATTGCACTTGACACAAATTATAGAAAGATTATCCATATTTTTGCTCTCCCCCCTTCCCTTTTCTCTCATAGTGACTTCCTTGGAAAAGCACTTCCTAACACATTATTAGCACATACGTTTTGTTTGAAGTTCTATGCCCGAGGGCTAAAACACTAACTTACTACAAAAAAATCCATATAAACCCTATGGATTAAAGACCCCTTTTAAACAAAGCTCTGGAAAAAATAATGACAAATATTTCCTTAAGATTACTTGTATTAAGCTTTAAAGGATAAACTTTTAGTAGACCTCCACTTTTGTATGTGGTCCCCAATACAAAAAAATAATAATAATAATAATAATAATACAGTAACCCCAGCCTCTGAGCTTATGGTTTCCTGTCTGGAATAGAATCCTCTGGCCACTTGAGAAGAACAGAATGTCAATATTCCTACTTTACAACAAGGTGTAAGAATGACTGCTGTCTCAAACATCACTCACTAACACCATCCAAATTCACAGGCTCTCATCGCTTCTCAGGCTTTTGGCTAAGACCAAGTGCACATTTCATTGGCTCACTTATCTCCAATTCAGTTTCTCCAGATAAGTCAACACCTTTAACCATGGCCCCCTCTTTAAAACACTAGTGTTGCGGCACCTGGGCGGCTCAGTTGGTTACGTATCCGACTCTCGGTTTTGGCTAAGGTCATGATCTCACGATTTCTTGAGTTACAGCCCCACATCGGGCTCTTTCATATTCTCTCTCCCCCTCACTCTCTCCCTCCCCCGCTACACTGTCTCTGTCTCTCTCAAAATAAATCAATAAACTTAAAAATTTTAAAATACTAGTGTTGATTTTTTGGTATATTTCTAAATAGTCTACAGGTATACCCACTTCCTTCTGTCTCTTTCCTTGCATATATTTTAACACTTAGTTACCATTTTATTTCCTTCTTCCTGCACTGATTTCCATTAAAACACACACACACACACACACACACACACACACACAATCATATGGCTTTAATATTCCCAACTTTTAGCTTGATTGCTCAGTTACATTCTCAATAGTCATGTATTACCAACTGCTTATATAATTTTATCACTTAGACATTTCACACTTAGACATGCCTCTGAATGTACTTATACATCATTATTTTTATTCATATATCAACCAAGGTTTTATTTACCTCTCAAATGTAGTATCTTTGTTTGAAATCGCAATTCTTGGTATTTCTTATGAAAGACCCTTTGAATTATTTCAGATTTTTTCATACTTTTTTCCTGTTCTAGTCAACCCAATTATCAACATATCTTTCAGACTTGCATCTTCTTTCCATGGCCATTTGAATGACTCTAGTCCAGACCATCATTACCCCACAGGTGACTATTAGAATGGATTTCTAAGCAATATTCCATCTAATCAATTCATCATACTCCTGTTAGACTGAAGTGTGGAATTAGCCTGTCATTACCCTGCTTGAGAGATGACAATATTTCTCTCCATTGCAACCATGTTTTTTTTTTCTGCACAACTTTCAAAAATATAATCAATACAATTAGGTAGACATTTAAACTTTCATTTATTCATTCATTTACTCATTTGTTCAAAATATATATGCCAAGTGATGTATTTATAACTGGCACAGCTTTCTCCACAGAGACTGTTATAATCTGTTGGGTGGAAAAGGATAGCAAAGATATAGTTGCCCTCAGGAAGAATAAGTGTTATCTGCCTTAGGTAGATGCTATCTAAAGTGGATTAAGGTAGAAATGGGTTGGTGAATTAAGACACCTTCTCAAGGAAAGCATCATCTTCTCAAAACATGAAAGGTAAATAGACTTTGGCTAAGAGAAGAGAAGTGAGAAATTGGGGAGTGATACTAACAGACTGACTCTGAGTCAAAGGAGAATGGTTCCATTCATAAAACTGGGATTTGATATGGATAAGCCATAGAATGACAGAGGAGAGTGTGGTAAGAGATGATATAGAGAGGAAGGAAAGGACCAGGTCTGGGCTCACTTGATGGCCCCTAGTCATATGTGGCTACTTGCATTATATTTACATTAACTAACATGTAAATTAGCTAAAATTATTATTTCATTCCTATTTAATTCACTCTCCCCACACTTGAAGTGCTCATTAACCGCATGTAGGTAGTAGCCACCATACTGGACAGAGCAAGAACATCATAGGAATCTTATCTGTCTTATCTGGCTGGCAGTACTAGACTAGATTTTGGAAAGTGTGTTTTTGTTTTTGTTTTTGTTTTTGTTTTTATGGACTAATCATTAGTATTTGGTAACAGGTTTTGAGTAGTAGTGTTTCAAAAGTATCTATTTAAAAAGAAAAAAAATATGGCACTTCCTTGTTTCAATGTGCATTTTTTTATTTTTTTTATTAATGAGGTTGTTCTGCCTTTGCTTCAGGAAGCATTTTTTTTTTATGGTTTTTGTTTGTTTGTTTTTTTAGGGTTGATGTGATGAGAAAAGCACGAATCCAGATTCCATTTCAAAAATTAGCCAAGTGATCCTAGGGAAATTTTCTGGCCTCCTGGCTTCTCTGTTGTTCAGCTTTTAAATAATGACATTAAACTGCTGGGCTCACCTGTTCTCACCACTAGACAATACATAATTTAATATAAAATTAATTAAACTAAAAATAAATTGTCAAAAGTGAACATATTTTCAAAGTATCTTATATTGAGTCCTAAGGTACAGAGGGGGTATATCAAAGGTAGCACAATGGCATATGGGGCGAGGGGAGGTAGTGAGATGGTCTTTATCCTCTCCCTTCCCCATCCAATATTCACACTTCAGTTAAAAAACAAATTAGGGGCACCTGGGTGGCTCAGTCGGTTGAGCATTCAACTTAGGCTCAGGTCATGATCTCACAGTTCGTGGGTTCGAGCCCATCGGGCTCTGTGCTGACGGCTCAGAGCCTGGAGCCTGCTTTGGATTCTGTCTCTCTCTCTCTCTGGTCCTCCCCCACTCATGCTCTGTCTCTCAAAAATTAAATAAACATTAAAAAAATTAAAAACAAAACAAAATAAGTTTGACAGGGTAATGGTGAGGGGCACACCTGGGCAGCTCTGGTGACTTCCACTCAGGTCATGATCCAGCAGTTCCTGAGTTTGAGCCCTGCATTGGGTGTGCTGCTGTCAGTGCAGAGCCTGCTTCAGATCCTCCATACCCCACTCTCTGTCTCTGCTTCTCCCCAGCTCGCACTCGCTCTCTCTCTCAAAAATCAATAAGCATTTAAAAAATTGAAATTCTTAAATAAATTCAAAAAAAAGCTCACGTTATTAAATTGATACTCTGGCTATTGCTTCATTAAAAATGTTCTGGAATCCCTGGGTGGCTCAGTCAGTTAAGCATCTAACTTTGGCTCAGGTCATGATCTCACTGCTCGTGAGTGGGATCACCACATCAGGCTCTGTGCTGACAGCTCAGAGCCTGGAGCCTGCTTCAGATTCTGTGTCTCCCTCTCTCTCTCTGCCCCGCCCCTGCTCATGATCTGTCTCTCTCTCTGTCTCTAAGATAAATAAACATTAAAATATATCTATTTAAAAAAAATGTCCTGGGGCGCCTGGGTGGCTCAGTCCGTTAAGCGGCTGACTTCAGCTCAGGTCATGATCTCATGGTCTGTGAGTTTGAGCCCTGCGTCGCGCTCTGTGTTGATGGCTCAGAGCCTGGAGCCTGCTTCAGATTCTGCGTCTGCCTCTCTCTCTCTCTGCCCTTCCCCTGCTCATGCTCTGTCTCTCAAAAATAAATAAACATTAAAAAAAAAAAAAACATTAAAAAAAATGTCCTGCTACTAAAATCAATAAACACAGTTCTTTCCCAAATCTTTTGTGTTATTCTCTGATTCAACAAAACCTGAATTCTAGCACCAATATTCTCCTGCAATCACATTATGGGTAAACGTAAATGCATACTTTCTCTGGTGTCCATGTATTAGTCAAACCCTAGAAAGTCATGTTAGATATATTATCTCAGGCCAAGAGACTTATCATATTCCCACTCAGACTACTATTTGTATAAGATGAAACTCCTAGAGTGGTTTGAGGGATAAAGTTTATCAGAAAAAAATTTGAGTGTTGAGATTGCTAATGTACAATTATCTCTAAAATTCTATAACTTTGGATTTGTATTCATCCACCACTAGGGAATTCAAAATATTTTGGTGACTTTAAATACATTCAAACTAAAATATCTTTGTTAATGGATAGTAAGATCCCAAAAGAATATTTTTTAAAAATTTTTAATGTTTTTATTTATTTTTGAGAGCAGGAGAGACAAAGCATGAGTGAGGGAGAGCCAGAGAGAGAGAGGGAGACATTGAATCTGAAGCAGGCTCTAGGCTCTGAGCCATCAGCACAGAGCCCGATGCGGGGCTTGAACTCACAGACCGCGAGATCATGACCTGAGCCAAAGTCGGACGCTCAACCGACTGAGCCACCCAGGCGCCCCCCAGAAGAATATGTTTTAATGTTTTATTTATGTATTTTGAGAGAAAGAAAGAGTGCTCACTGCCGAGCCTGTTGTCGATCTCAAAACCATGAGATCATGCCATGAGCTGAAACGACATGACTTTTAAATCAATCTAGTTAAGTATTATGATGGCGAACATCAGTAGATCCAGAGTTACTACTGATTTTCCAGAAGTTTTAATATAGATAAATGGAAAATGGGTGCAAAAATTCCAATTAAAATACATGTGAACATGGATTAGATAAAATTCTATAAAAACTTCAACCAAACTAATATGTGTTCTCCATCAGGGTTAAAATTCCAGCCATATATGGGAAGAATCATGTTAAGTAAATTTTGTTACCATATGACATTGCAGTCTTTACCATTTATGAATCACCGTCCACGCATCTCTCCAAAAAATGTTTTTGATTATCTTATGCCACTGAAGTATTTTGGCTCCAGGTTTTATTCAGTGCCAGTAAGAGTTAAGGAAGCTGATTTATCAACTCATTCTCTTTGGTAAATGTCCACACGTCCATAATGTTTAAAATCCTCTAATCTCCACTTTGGTTCACTTTTCCTCCAGAAAAGATTATCTGTTGAGGACTAAGAACCTTTAACACAAAAGCTGATTTTTTCCTGGATCTTGTAATGCCCTCAAAAGTTGACAGATTGTTTGGTCAGAACTTTAAGACATTCTTCATCATTTTTATTCATTCTTCACACTATTTATACACCACAGTGGCTCTTCTGTTGGAACCAAGCCTACACAACTTCCTATAAGCTTCTCCAAATCATAGCTGTGCCCCCAAGGCTTGACTGATGATAAGTGTTGAGAACCTGATTCATGTTTACAGTGATAGAGAGAAACCCTTTACTGAGCCAAATTGCTGACTGAGATAGGATTGGCTCACTTGCTCAGTGTAAGCACTGAGGCTGATTTTTTTAGTCTTGGCATTTGATTCTCAAACTTATGGGAAATAAATTTGAAATATAGGCATTATTTTCCTTTAATTGTAACCTGTTATAGCAAAGGATCTTAAAGAAATGGATATCAAGGAATGATTGAGAGAGATCTACCTGGGATATTCACAAAATCGCAGGTCAAGATAATCAAGGACCACCACATCTAAAATGTAGCTCACCTAGGCTAAGAATTAAAGGGAGCAAAGTGATAAAGTCACCATAAAAATATGCTGTTGAAAGATGAAATTTGGTACTATTTAATAGTAAGCATAAAAACACGTGGGAATTAATTCAATGCTCCAGTTCATAGGAATGTTGGAATAACAAGTCATGAAACAATTATTTATTGAATATATACTGTATGCCTGCAGCCATTCTAGATAAAGGGGGAAAAAAGCAGAAAACAAGTGAAGATCCCTACCACTATGTAGATTACACTCTCATAGGGAAGACGATAAGAGATATTTATATCAACTATAATGTCTATTATATAGTAATAATGGAAAAATAATTGTAAAAGAAAATGGGAATGAGGAGTGCTTAGAATGAGACTTTGGGGGTTGTTTTGTTTTTCAGTTTTATTTTTATTTTTTATACTTTTTTAAAGTTTATTTATTTTAAGAGAGAGAGTAGGGGAGGGGCCAAGAGAGAGAATCCGAAGGAGACTCCTGTCTGACAGTGTGGGGCCCAAGGCGGGGCTTGATCCCATGCACCCGGATCATGACCTGAGCCAAAATCAAGAGTCGAACGCCACACAGGCACCCATTTTTCAGTTTTAGATACGGTGGTCACGAAGGTTCTCCATAGAAATGGACTTTTTGAGCAAAGAGATGAAGAATGCGAGGCAGCAAACTTAGGGCAGAGTGCTCCAGGCGGAGGAATCACAAATTCAAGGTCCCTGAGAAAGAAGTAGGAGTGGAGTAGAAGAAAGAGAACATGAGACCAAGTAAAAAGGTCGTTTAGTCTATTGTAAGGACCACTTTTACTCACATATAAAGGAAGTCATTTAAGGATTCTGAGCCAAAGATTACCATCATTTAAGATAATTTTTAACAGAATCACTGTCTGTTGGCAACTGATTGTAGAGAGCCAAGGGTAGCAGTAGAGAGACTGGTTAGAAAGATGATAGTAATCCATGAGCAATATGATAGTGGGTTATTGAACTGTTACCACGTGACAGTCATTGCAGTAAGAAATTTACTCGACATATCTCACTTTTAATAACAGTCCAATAAAATAAGTATTATTATCATTCTTTTTGTCATTAAGAATATAAAATTGAGGCTCAGAAGGCTGAAATCAACAAACATGCTTAGTATGTTGTGGGTCAACTGAATCATTTGTCTATTTTGAGTCCACATGATTGCCACTTCATTACCTAAGGTCATGTTAAAAAAAAAAAAAAAAAAGCATGGGACCCCTGGGTGGCTCAGTACATTGAGCATCCGACTTCAGCTCAGGTCATGATCTCGCAGTTTGTGAGTTTGAGCCCTGCGTCGGGCTCTGTGCTGACAGCTCAGAGCCTGGAGCCTGCTTCGGATTCTGTGTCTCCCTGTCTCTCTGCCTCTCCCTAGCTCACTCTCTCTTTGTCTCTCTTAAAAATAAATAAACATTAAAAAAAAAAAAGCAAACAAAAAAACTACTAGATCAAGCAGGTTTTCATTTTTTTTTTTTTAAGTAAGCTCAACACTCAATGTGGGACTCAAACTCACAACACCAGATCAAGAGTCACAAATTCTACCAATTGAGTCAGCCAGCCAGCTGCCCCTGAGCTAAGCTATTCTAAAATGGGAATTTTGATCAAGGGTGTTCTGCCCTCAACTCAAGTGCTCCGCTTAAGGATTTGTCCTTCCTCTGTTCTGCGCTAACCTTTCCCAACATTTTGATACAGGGCTTCAAAACTTCTTAGGATGATTTCTAGTTATTTCACATATTTTTGTTGCTATGGTGAATTATATATTTTCTATCATATTTTGTTGATCATTTATAATGTGCTTTTTCTACATCGAACTTATAATTCTGACTCTTACTGGACACTCCAACCAGTTTCAATAAAACAATTTTTTTCCATTAATTATTTTGTACTATCTCAATAGACACTATCATTAAATAATGACAATTTTGTGTCTTCCTTTTAATCACTTGCTACTCTCATTTTTAAAGTTTTTAAATTTTAATTCCAGTGAGTTAGCATAAAGTGCTATATTGCTTTCAGGTGTACAATATAGTGATCCAATATTCCACACATTACTCAGTATCACTCACCATTCTTTTTTTTTTTTTAACGTTTATTTATTTTTAAAAGAGAGACAAAGACAGAGCACAAGCAGGGAAGGGACAGAGAGAGAAAAGGAGACACAGAATCTGAGGCAGGGTCCAGGGTCTGAGCTGTCAGCACAGAGCCTGATACTGGGCTCGAATCCACGAACCATGAGATCATGACCTGAGCCGAAGTAGGATGCTTAACTGACTGAGCCACCCAGGTGCCCCCGCTCACCACTCTAAACTTTCTTCTTGCTTATTGCACTGGGTCAATTAGTGATGGTAGCATCCTTATCTGACTGCTCACCTTAGTGGTAATGTTCCTAATACTTCATCATTAGATGTGACATTTCTTGAAGGTTTCTGGTAGATTCTCTTTATCAAATCAAGACAGTTCTTTCTTTCACAAGCTTTCTGAGCAAGTACAAAGTCTGGAATGGATTTTGAATATCATCAAATGCTTCTTTAACATCAATCAAAATCACATGGTTTATTTTTTCACATTTTACTCATTAATGTGATGGATGGCATTTGTTTAATTCTTAATATTGAACCACCTTTGTATCTTTCATGATAGATTTTTTTATGTTCTGTATATTTGCCAGTGTTTTATAATTTTATACTTACCTTCACAATTCATTGAATTATCTTACTAATATTGAACAATAGCTTTCTTCTGTGCTAATATCATCCAATTTTGTGTTTTAAGAATATGCTACCTTGTTGAACAAGGTGGAGTGACTTCTATGTTTTTCTATGTTCTTGCTCAGTTTAAGTAACTTAGAAATTATTAGTTTTAATTTTTTAATTAAAATCAATGTAAAACCACTAGAAAGTTAATGTTTTTAGGATTAGATATCTGATTAATACTTTCCAATATTTCCTATGGTTGTGGGTCTATTGGTCCTTTTATCTCTTCATGAGTTGTAATGGATACTGAACTGCAAGAATTATGGCAGGTGTGGTATGGGGGATAAAGAGTTTTCAGGCAAGCGCCGATTAATAATATTTCAAGACAAAACAGAGAATGACAGAAAGGTCTAGGATGACCAAAACAAGTACTATTGGTTGATGGTTGAATTTAATGCTGTAAGCTTCATAAAACTAAAATAAATTGGAGGGAGAGGAGGAGAAATACTGGTCTAGATTTCAATAAGCTCAAGGAAAAAGGTTGAAGGAGATCAGGTTTCTTCCACTTTCGGGGATACAGGGAAAACAATATTCTCACCAGAAATAGCAATTTTAGTTCTGTAACATTCGGGGAAGAAGCTGAGAACACTGAAGGATTTTTTGATGAAGTGACATGAGTTCCAGAGAATGCTAGAAGTCAAGAGAGGTGGGAGAATAGGTAAATTCAGGAATGTGAATACAAGGATAAAAGTCTCTGCACAAAGATGATTTGGGAGTTGAGTTCCTTGTGGGGATTGAAGTACTAGGAATATAGGACGTTTATGAGATCAGGACTGGTGCCTTTTTAGGGAGACTGTGACAATGAAGTTATAAATTCTGACATTATTAAAGGAGATGGGCATGTGGGAAATATCTTCCAGAACATGCAGAATTCTGTGTCAGTCTCCAGTAGCCCCATCCCTGTGTGGAGACCACACAAGGAAAGGGCACCAATAACACACAGAGATCTGCATTCCTAGGCAGCTTCAGCAGGAAAATTCACAGAAGTCTTAAATCTTTGTGATTATGAATGATATCCACAAATTTGACACATTCGGCACTGTAGTACCTGATTCCTTGGACTCTGACTCCAGTTATTTAACGTCTCTTTGCCTCTGCCAATAGTCATTACCATAATCTCAAATCAAGCATTCCACTATTAGCCGTCATTTCCTATCTGTCTCATTCATCCCACTCAGTGCCCAGATGCCAACAATAATTCCAGTCCTTTTGGATTTCTAATCGTAGACTAATTGTCTGACAGTCCTTTACTGCTTCACTTCTCTCCTTACATGGCTTCAGTTTCCTGCTCAACCTAATAATCACTTCCTCAAACACATGTTCTACTGGTTTGCAACGTTTCTCTTCATCTGCCCTAATCAACTGACAAAAATGCCAAGCTGATTAAATGCCTTGCCTACTTTTCACTTGGATAGCTGGAGAGAAACACACAACTGGATTGGCTTGATTCATTCTATACAATGACCAATGACTTTCAATGGAGGCAAGAACTCCTCCTTCATTTCTCTAGCCAATTCATTTTCTCTGTTCCCAAGACCTGATGGTTGTTCCACTCTCCTCAAATTTATAAGACATCCTCTTCACCCCTTTCTGTAAGCTGATCATTTTCCTTGTTAATTCACTGAGAAAATACTAACAATTGAAGAGAATTTCTACATGCTCTAACAACCCTTCAACTTACCATCATTACCTGCATAGTGTGGCCAACCTCCTACCTCAAAAGATAAATAACTATTCTGATTTCTGCCCAATGCCAACGCTACCAAATAAAACAATGGATACCATTCCATTCCCAGGAAAATCTCACAGTTTTATCAATTACTTACAATTAACATTTTTGGCTTTTTGAAAGTATATATTAAACATTATCCTATGAGTGATTTTTTTGTAATGTTATTATCATTTCTTTCCCCAGATAAGGCATTTGCATACATAACTTCATACAATTCACTTCTATCTCATTGGAAGGGGCAGAATGGCCAGGGAGAATCTTGGAGATGAGAAAGAAGAAATTCTTTAAAATCGTAATAAGGTCTAATTGAAAATACAGATGATTTCCTCTGGAAACCTATTTTTAGTGCATTTTTAAATTTTTATAACCAAAACTTAAATAATTATCTTAACATGAAGGCTATGCATTGATGAAACATTCTGCCTAAATGATACAGGATCAGTTCAAATTTTCAGCAGTAAGGATTAATAAAGCATTCCCTTGGGCAGTCCTATCTCTCATAGAAGTCTTGGCCTATACTTTATTATGTAGGTGGTAGTGTCAATTATCTCTGGAGAAAAAACATTCCTTCCTCCAGTTTCACAAAACCTCTTACCAGTAGTTGCATTACAATTTGTTAATTCAATGCATTTCAGATCCTATTAGGTTTTTGGTATACAAATATGATTTTGTACATGTTTTGATATTTCAAAATGTCATCTCTGTGGATCAAAAATATGATAACTGAATTATCTTTTTACTATTGCTGTGGATCAGGCCGTTGTCTTCTAAACCTGATGAATGCCTGTTTAAATCATAGATGTCTGTGATTTAGTATATCTCTTTGTCTTGAATTGGCATGTCAAGTATATAAGAATGCCATTGCTTTGAAGTATTCTTGAAGATAAAATAATTTCCAATTATTATTATATTATTTTCTTTCTATTGAAGAATGATGTTGTGTCTTTGAAAAACATATCTATTTACTATATTTGCCTCCCATTGGCAGTGTTGTCATATGAAAAGACGTCTGAGAATGAAATACTTTTTGACCAGAGGTGAAGTAAATTATCACAGTTCTCATTTGAACAGTTCTGGGTATTTTGAATTGTTTCCTAACTAAAAATTATTCAAGTCAATTTTAATCGTGCTCAGAAATATAAAAACTTATTTTTTCTATTCATCAGAGTTAGAGTACCTGGAAAACATGTTCATCTATATTGAGTCACACTATTTCTTCTGAATCATAACAGGTTTCACTTAATCCAACTATATTAATCAGAAAAAAATGTTTTTTTAATTCAACAAAAACAAATGGTACTGACCATATTTATGTGGAAAAACCAGGATGATTTTCTTTTAGATGACTTAGTTTTATTTATTTTTGTCCTGTTGGAAAATACATTTAAAAATACTGTGTTGGGGCATCCTGGGTGGCTCAGGTGAGTGACTAACTCTTGATTTCAGCCTAGGTCATGATCCCAGGATCATGAGATCAAGCCCCATGTTGGGCTTCACATTGAGTGTGGAGATTGCTTAGGATTCTCTCTCTCTCCCCCTCTGCCCCTCTCCCCAACTTGCACACTCTCTCTCTTTAAAATAAAAATAAATAAATAAATATTAAATCTAAAAAAAAAAAAGTATTGTGTTAATTCTTTCCATATTAAACATGTTAGTAAAAATTGAACCTCTAGGGATGCTCACTCAGTTTTTGCTTCTGAAACTTGATTTCAGCTCAGGTCATGATCCCAGAGTAATGAGATCAAGCCCCACATCTGCTTCAATGCTCAGTGTGGAGACTGCTTGAGAGTCTCTCTCTCTCTCTCTCTCTCTCTCTCTCTCAGCCTCTTCCCCCTGCTCATGTGCTGTTTCACTCTCTCTCTAATTTTGTTTAATTTAAAAAATAATTGAAACTCTAAAAGCAAATAATAATAGTCTTTTATCTTCAAATTGCAGCATTTCTGCCCTAGAAAATTTTTTTTCTTCTCTTTCTGTTCTTTCTTCCTCTATTTCCTACTCTTCATCATCATTTTTACCTTCCTTTTCTTTCATATATTCTCTTCTTGAAGTATCTTCAGGATCAGTTAAATTTTATAATGTTTAGGTCCTAATATTATTTGACTTTAAAAAGTAAACATATAAAATAACTTTATCAACAAGTCCCTCAAGCAAAACAAATATGTGCTGGCTTATATGAAATACACTGTAAACAAATCATTATAAATTTTAAATAATTCAAAATTTGAGATAGCTCAGAGGCCAAAGCACCATATTTTTAATGCCATAAAATTCTTTATTTATATTATATTTAAAATTATTATAATTGAATTATAATACATTTGTTAGTCATTAACCTTTATCAGCATATATTTATAACACAGTCCAAAATAATTTTCTTTTTTTTTTAATGTTTATTTATTTTTGAGACAGAGAGAGACAGAGCATGAGTGGGGGAGGGGCAGAGAGAGAGGGAGACACAGAATCTGAAGCAGGCTCCAGGCTCTGAGCTGTCAGCACAGAGCCCAACGCGGGGCTCGAACTCACAGACCGCGAGATCATGACCTGAGCCGAAGTCAGACGCTCAACCGACTGGGCCACCCAGGAGCCCCCGGAATAATTTTCTTAGTCATTATTGGGTGATATCTGTATGATTAGGACCAAGTACAAGCTCACATAATGATGTTTTAAGAGTAACTTTTAAAACAATAGTAGGAACTACTTTCCTTTGCATTCATAAGCAGCAAAGCTAAATTCTTGAGATTCTGCAATAGTATACCATCATAGCTAAAACAACTTCAAAATATGATTAGATTGCATCATAGAACATTTGAGAATAGGTTTTATATTCCTGTTTAAGAACACAGTTTTCATTTACTTGAGCTTGGTTATTTTAAGGTTATTCAGGTGTGTGTTTGTTTTTTTTTTTCTGATTTGGAATAAGACATTTTCAAGTAATTTCTCTTTGACAGCTCAAATTCTCCCAAGATGGTCCTATGCATTATTCGCTTTGTCAAAACTACACTTTTTGTTTACTTGAACTTTTGTACTTGGGAACAATAGGAATCTTTCCTTTTGCTCTTTGGACAGGTTGAATGCCTTCTCATTCATCATAAACAGGTAGGGAGGTCCCGTCTCCGCTTGGAATCCTGTACGGAACCCACCACCAGGAGCTCGTTGCTTTAATTGCAGTATTGCAGCCAATTTGGTATATTTGAGAGAAGACTGCTTTCTCTATATCTGGCAGAAAAAAAAATCTATTCCTAACCTTTCACCTACACATGAACCTATTATTTTCTACTATAAACTTTATGTATATTCTCAATATCTGGGGATGAGGGCACCTGGCTGGATCAGTTGGTATAGGGTAAGACTATTGATCTCAGGGCTGAGTTCAGGCCCTAGGTCAGGTGTAGAGATAACTTAAACAAACAAACAAAACCCTGAGGATGATACATCAATATTTCTATTTAGAGAATTCTGTGTTATTTAATATTAAGCCTATCTTTAAATATAAGGAATTATACTATGGTATCCACCTTTGAAACTAAAAGAAAAATTGTATTTTCAGTTAAAATAGTAAAAGTAGCCTCAACCTTTGGATTCTTCATGTTATTGATTTTTGAATTTTAGAACTTTTTGTTTATTGAAGTTGTAGGGGTATATTGACTAAATTTTGCATTGAATATAAAGACAAATAATAATAAAAGATATTTTTATATTTTAAATAAATGCTTTTGAGTGAAGAGAGTTGGGATAGATGATGCTCTTTCATACATTTAAATACTTTTTTTCTTCAATTCTTAGCATTTACTATAAATCCTATTCAGTTGTTAAAATTAGTGATTAGAGGCACCTGGGTGGCTCAGTTGAGCATCTGACTCAATTTCAGTTCAGGTCATGATCCCATGGCTGCTTGAGAATTTCTCTCTGCCCCTCTGCTCCTCCCGTACTTGCACGCGCTCTCTCTCTCTCTCTCAAAAAAAAAAAAAAAAAAATCAGTAACTGGAATTTTATGAAGTCCATGACTTAAAATTAAGTGTTGAAATTATGGTTTTATATAACTTATTTGATACAATTTTTATTTTCTGATAATATTGTTGACTGGAAATTTATCATAGTTTCATTAGATAGGAACTATTAAGACTTAAATATTATAGGACACAACGCCAATAATTTTGCTCTTAAATATTTGAGAACATTTAGGAGAATTTTTCAACATTTAGGAAATATCTGAGTAGTTTTAAAATATTATATCTTAAGCTCTAAAATTTGAAATATGCAGAAATCAAATCTTGACATCATTCACTCTAAATTGCTATATCATTGCTGGGTGAGGCAGGGGGTGCTAAATTATACTTAGTGCTTAGCCCACAGTGTGGACAGCTGTCACTACTATATGTGAATCTAAACATTGTACCCCTAGAGTCCTCTTAGATCTTTTAGTTATACATGGGTCTAAAAATATGATGGGCATTGAGTGTCCAAAATATGAGTACCCAGTTAACATATAGTGCATAAATAGTATGCAAAACAGTTTTCATTTTCACTTCATAGTTATGATGAATCTATCAGTAGTTGGAGTAGGATTGAAATTTAGACGCACATTAAAAATGCTAATTATATTCTTGTGTAACTGCATAACAACATCGGGAAACAGCTGCTTTCAAAAAAAGAAAAAGAAAAAAGAAACACTGGCTTTAACTTACATTAAAGAGCTTCAGCAGTTTTGTAAAACTTTGAAACATCCCAGTGAATTTTTTGATGACTTGTGTGAGGCCTGGAATTTCGATCCCTGAAAAACGTCTAAGGCACAAGAGGCTCATATTCTTAAAAAAGCAAAACAGAGGATATAATACTGACATCAATACCAAGCACATAGAAAAATCACACCCTGTGACAAGTGCAGATGTCCACATAAAGTGCAGACACAGTAAGCCAACCAACATGACTTGTTTGTAAAGAGGTAGTAAGTCCTAGGAGAATAAAAGTACCAGTTAAAGCCAGGGGACACTGAAGGTCAAATCACCATTATCTACGTGTATATTTCCCTTTATAAATGTATGTCCTGGTTATCTGGTTAAAATGGAATTCTTCAAAGACATGGTGGCCTCCATTTTCTAAAATTTTTGAATTGAATTTAAAATATAGAGTTTATATGTTGTTGACTAAACCAATTAACAATTAACATGGAAACAGTTGAATGCCCAATGAAGATATCCAATAGCGATACCTTGTCATATACTTAATCTATCATTAAATAAATAATTGACGATAAATTACAAAAATACTAATAACTAACTCGATATAGATTCTGTACATTTGTAGCTATTTTATCTGGGTTTCTACAACATACTTTCACATTAGAATAGTACTTATGGAGAGATAACCTCTTGACCACTAAAAGATATGAGTAGAAATGTGTTGAATTGTCTCTCAAAAAGAACACGAGGGCTTATTTGTTTCCCACATAGAATTAACAATAGCAGATAGCACTTACTGCTGAGTCTTTTGGTGTACTTTATTACTTAATTTATATTATTATATCTCATGGAGAGAACACAGGAGAGAACACTTCTGTAAAATAAGTATATATTCTAGCAATTACATGTATGTCTTATTGACATAAAGGTTGTGTTTTTAGAGTGCTACAATTCAAATTTCCTTTATATTTTAGTACAGTTTTAACACAATTAAATCACATAAGCCAACCTGAATAATATGATAAATGAATAATTCTAACAGGTCTGATTCAATAAATTCATGTAATAATAAGTACTAAATTACAATGGCCAAGCATCTCTATTGAAGATGGTTACTGATGGACCGTATTTATAGGTAGTGTACATAGTGGAAAGATTAATACACATGAGGTCTAATTTATTATACATATTTCTATTGGTATGTACTCAAAAAACACTGTGAAATAACAATCGTTTTCATGCTAAGATCCTATATTTAGTATTCTTAATCTCATTTTGTCATTTGACAAATGAATATTAACAATTTCCAACTTTAGTGTAGACTGTACTAATATATAAAACAAAGGGTCTCCCCACCTCACCACCCAATTCAGTTTTAGGAGGAATTTTACTTAGTTTTTATCAGCTCAGTGAATCTCCTTATATTTGTTTGAGAACAGCAAAATTTCCTATGGTAGTATGTATGGTGGTGTGAAGAATCACAGTTACATTAACATAAATTCCTCTGTAGTTTTAGGGTCATCTCAGGTTCTTTACTAATATAAACATTTCTTAGAAATAAATGCTCTGCTATATCCAGTATGGAAAAAAAAAGAGTATTTCTAGCTGGCATTTATTATATTCCAATTATTGGGGGGAGGGAAGGATTTCATGCCAGGAACTGTAGACATTCAAGTACAGAGCCCTCATCACCGATGTGTTTGACAGGAAAGAAGAATGGGTCACGTGACAGCCTAAGACATGGATGAAGGGCAATTGCACACCAATTCCATGTGTTTTCAAAATCACCAGCAACAGATGCAGGATGTATGCAAACATTCCTCCACTTTCCTTAAAAGGCAAATCTCTCTTTTTTTATAGCCAATCTAGTGTAGTACTATAAACAAAACCAGATTTTTTTTCAAAGAGGGGATGGGAAAGTTTTGATAGAGCCCTTGATCTGGCATTTAAAAGGCTGTTCGCAATTTTTTTCTCAATTGTTATCTTTAAAAAAAATAGTGATTGAAGCAAACAAAGATCTAATCCAGTTTCTATGTCAAAAGCATGCTAGCTCATATACGTGGCGATGACTAGTAAGTAATAAAGAAAATATCATCGTATAATATAACAAATGTAAAAAATGTTCATAGATTTAAATAATGCCTCCTGCTTAGGATCTAAAAATTAAATGATCTCTTAGCTTTATACCTCATTCACAAACATGTGATGACTATCTTATATTATATAAATTTTAATATTATTTAATTATAATCTTTATAAATTATATTTAAATTATTCAACTTCTTCAATAGTCATTTTCTTTCCATAAAAAGGATAATCCTTTAATTTATAAGGATATGATGTTGACATCTACATAGATTTATTTGACATGAGGAGATATAATTTTTCATTAATTAATCAAACATTTAGGGAGCACTTCTTGATGGTGAGACATTGTTCAAAGTGAACAACTTAGGCAAAGCCCACACCCTCATTGTTTGCATTCTATTCTTTCTCTGGGGTGTGGTTAATTTCACATTTCATTGTCTCAATGTCACGCGCTCCAAGTTATTTAGAATTAGGTGAATATTAATGACTACTTATTATACTCATTATTATGTATTTTGTACTCATTAGTATATATTTTTGAAATATAAGGGAAGATTTATTGCACTGGAACAATATTAATGGCTAAGTTTATGACCTTCTGTCAGGGAACAGAAGTGGACCTTTTCCCCACTTTGACTAACTTTAAGTTTGACACTAAGCTTAGATTAGTTGGAGAAGATCTTTCTGTCATAATTCATTAGATGGCCTATCACTTCAGTTGCTGTCATAATGTGACGTCGTGTATAATAAGGAAGTTGGGTCAAATCATTAAAAGGATCATTAATATGAATAGATCCTGGATTGTCATGGATTGTCACATTTTTTGTAAGACTTTGTTTGTTTTCCATAGCCTTTGACAAAAATTAGGTACAATTAAACTAATATTGAGGATTTTAAAACTCCCAAAGGGAAAATGACCTGCCGGCTAAGCCTAGAGATTGGGACCCATGCTGTCAGCCTATATGTAAAGTCAAAACAACACATTACAAAGGAAGCTGCTGTTGATTATTAAGAATAAACATTCTTGTGGTTCATTTGAAGGCAAATCTGTAGTAGGCAGCCGAGGATAGATGCGACCACATCTGAGACCTGGAATTTTCAAGTTCCTGTGTGCAATGAGAAACTGAGCACCATGGCAATGCAGATGAAGAAAAGATGGTGTCAAACTGTTTCCTTTCCATCTGGTGTTTTACAGCAGCTATCCTCACAGTTACTCTTAAAGGAAAATAGAATGAAGAAAAATACATTCACAGTCTTGTGTTGTTTAGGCTGAATAATCTAAGCCAAATTATTGCTTATGAATAAATTAAATACTGAATAAAACAGAGTCTAGGTGTAAGTAAGTTACACTCAAGGAAAATGTCTCACTGTAATGAGATCCTGAATCAGGAAAAACAATGTACTGATACCACTCACAAATATGAAGGTTAGCATGGATTTTGCCATTTTCACCCTCTATTAAGTTGTAATACTGGGTATTCCCTACCACTATCCTAATTTATTTTTATTTCCATAATGTATCCCCAAATACCATATTATGTATTTAACTTTTCTATTTTGGTTTATATTATTTCTTTGGTGCTGGAATATAAGCTTCATGAGGACAAGCATCTTGAAATGCTTTGCTCCATTTTAAATCCTTGGCTCACAATAGGCACTAACATATACCTGTTTTTGTTTTTTTTTTTTTTTTTAAGTTCATTTACAAAGAGAGAAAGGACGGTAAGGGACAGAGAGAGGAAGATAGAGAATCCCAAGCAGCTTCTGCACTGTCAGTGCAAGCCCATTGCAGAGCTTGATCTCACAAAACGTGAGATCATGACCTGAGCCAAAGTCAAGAGCTGACACTGAACTGACAGAGCCAACCAGGTGCCCTTCAACATATATCTTTTAAAGAAATAACAAATTAATTTTCTTTCTTTATATATGATACAGGGGCATCATATGTAAAGGGTACATGATGATCCCTTATAGGTAATATACAATACAACAAATACTTATTCCAGAAGCGTTCTAGGTAACAAAGGACACTTTTGAATACTAAGGAAAGGTTTGTTAATTATTTTTACCTTTTTTGCCCAGATGCTTGAGAAATATGACTGTTTTCTTTTAAAGACATTTTTTTTTTAGAGTGAGAGAGAGCATGTGTAAGTTGGGGAGAAGAGCAGAAGGAGGGTGAGAGAAAGAGAGAAAGAATCTAAAACAGGTTCCACATGTGGAAGAAATCAAGAATGGGATGCTTAACTGTCTGAGCTACCCACGTGCCCCTTAAAACACGTTTTTAATCCAATTTAATTTCTTAAGATATATGTTCAAGTATGTAATTGATTTAGTGTACGCGCGTTTTGTTTTGTTTCCTTTTTTCTATTTAGTTTGGTTTAACTCTTAAACATTTTCTTCCTGTTCCTTCCTCCATCCCACCACACACACCTAAGGACAACCATCAAACTCATCTTTCTCTCCAGAATGCATGGCAATTTATATAGAGAAAAATCAAGTACTTTTTGTCATATTTAAAGGATTTTTTAGGACTAACTTTTAAATGAATTTGCTGAAAAACTTTAATATATATATCCTTAAGGATGTAAGCATATTTGTACGAGGCCAAAGACATGATTCAGTAATCGAAATATAAGAATTATTCACCATACTTAGAGAGTACAACAAAGCAGTATGAGTTATAGAAAAAGCTTTTCTTCAAATTTGTTTAATGCATTTTAATATTAATGTTCTTATATATAGCAATTAGGTATATAGGTAAGCTGACAAAAGGTATTAAGCCAAGATATAAATGAGGCATCTTACCCTTTTAATAAAATTTTAAGACATAGCATCTCTCTAATGGAATGATTCTGTAAAAGATTTTTTTTTTCCCCAAGTTGAAGTACTAGCCTCGTACCTCTTTAGTCATGAAACTGGACAATTCACTCCTTTCTCACTGCCTCCACCTGCTGGCAAGTGAGATTGACAAATCCCCACCCTGTCGCTGAGGGTCTAGGATTAAAGAACTGGCTCCTATAATCCATTTAGTCTAAGTACACATCTTAGTTTGGTCCTCAATCTTTGATCTGCCTATTCTTCTATTTGTACGTACTCCAGGAGGGTGAGCCTTCAAGGGCAGAAAAAAATCTCATATTTTATATCTCCAGAACATTATTGTTGCTCAGTGCGAGTTTGTGACTGAATATCTTTTTGCCTTACCCTACCACCAACAATTATTTCTGAACCATGTTTCTCTTGTTCAAGACTAACTCTGGTAGAGATAATGCTTTATGCTTCTGTATCTTTTCTCCCAAGTGCATGGTGTTTTGAGAGATTGAAGCGTTGCTTCAACGATTTTTTTTAGTTTTTTTAGATTATCTTTTGCAAGATACCTCCAAAGTTGAATTGAGTTTTTTAACATAAGTATTACTGGAAAAAAAAAAACAGCTAAGTTTCACAGTTTTGCTTAAATTTTGGTTATGCTAGACAGACTTAGCAAGGATATGATTGCGATAAAAGGAGTGGGGATATATTGAGGAGGAGGATGTTGCACTCCAGCCCCTGTGGAGGAAGACGCCTGAGGGAAGAACCATGTTTTTTCTCTTTTCTCTTTAGTTCCTCAGCTACAGGTCTTACATGCCAGAAATTAGAAGCATTATAATTAGAATAACGTGAGGGAATGAGATGAGAAAGGGCAAGGCGGCCACACTTTGAGGACCCATAGGTGAGAGGAGTAGAAAAATCCAGGTAAAACTAGCGTAAAGTTAGGGAGACTTTCGTGACCTGACACTTGAGATTATAATCTGCATTTTTGAAGTTTACATTTTCAAGTATCAGATTATCTTGAGGAGAGCAAGGATTGATTCCCACTAGTCCAAATCATAAAACCTGACCTTAATCTAAAAGCACAGAGAGAGCATAGAAAGCCCGAAAAGCCAAACCCTTTTCTCCAGATTCCCAAGTGAACGCCTCTTCACTGTCTTGGCCCCTACTAGAGAATTCCTAATTAAAATAAATAAATAAATAAATAAATAAATAAATAAATAAATAAATAAATAAATAAAATAAAACATATCTGTTATCTTTTCCGCCAGGAGACTACCAGTGTTGAAAAGTTATAAATCATATATAAAAATCCAAGATACAACTTGGGTATCTTTTTTTTTTTTTAATTCTAGACATAAATTGCTGTGGATCTTTCTACATGTTTGTTATTTAGAATCCTCACCCAGCCATCATCTTCGAACTCAGGATAACCAGAATGTTGTGCTGAGACATTGTCATGAAACTATCTGTTATTATCATTGCTATAAAAATCTAGAACCCACATCTCCTAAATTTAGATCCTGGAGTTAACTTCATCTTTCATCATTTAATATCTTCATTTTTGTTATCAAATCAAAGTTTTGAGACAAGTATAAAGAAAGATTGATAGTAATAACAACTAGCAATTTTTTTTTCTTCTGTGGCTTATGTTTGTTATATCAGACAGAAAAGTAAGTGCTTCTCCTCAAAGCAAGTATGTGATGAGATTAAATGAGATTTTTAAAACATGTATAATGGTAGCCTGTTTATTATTGTAGTTCACAGATAATTATAAAGAACTAATGTGAGATCCATCAGCAATTCTCAAACCAAAAACTAACCTGTTTTTGCTTTGATTTTTTTTCTTATGGAAAGTAAAATCTTAGTACTGGAAATAAACATTTTCCTTCAATAATATATTAGCATCAAATTATATAATTTAATTTATATTTCTATGTCTTATAACCATGTGTAAAATAGATTAGATTGCAGTATGCATAGGTTTGGGTGATATCTACATACATTTCATGAAAAAAATATTAGGGCAATTGGGATTTCAAAAGAACTTCTTTATCCGTTGAGTTATTTAGCTACACAGACACAACACATGCAGTTGGCAATTCACTGAGTTCATCTGATAACAATAATGATTTTTATATGAAAAGAACCTGGAATGTGGTAATATATAATTGCTAATTTATTTGATCTTCGCACTAACCCTACGTGATATGTACCAGCATTATTAACCAGTTCATAGTTGATAAAACTATGACACAGAGGTGTTAAGTAACTCACCTGGGGCACAGACAGCAAATGGCCTTGTTGGAATTAAAACGTAGGCAGTTTGAGCTCCAGAATCTATTTTCTTAACCATGTTGCTACACAGGCTGTAGTAATATAATTATTTAAATGTTCATTCCCTTTCCCCACTGTACTATAGATTTTACTATATCCTCTTTCATCTCTGTATTGATATCTCCCAGTTTGACTACAAGTATATTAAATGATTCATTTTGAATTTGTAACTCTATTTGGTTAAGATCCCATTAGACTGCATAGTAATTTAGTTATTATGAAAAATGTTAGTATTTAAGTTAATTTTATGCCTTTCCTACACAAAGATGATAGAATTTCCCTCAATAAAGCAAACATCTTAGATTCTTACTGTATAATGAAGTTGGTTTCTATATTTTTTACTTGTATCTTTTACCTCTCCTCCCTGTCTCATTCTCTCTCCTCTTGTAGGCAATAGCAGATATATTTAATCAACTTAATGAGGATAAGAGATGCAGTTTTTCACCATGGATAAACAATAGGACAAAATAAAAATTCTTGACTTCTCAAAGATTCACTTAATCATTCGATAATATTTATTGAGTGCCTGCTATGTGGTAGAGAGTCTAGTAGATACTGAAGTCAGAAAGAGATACAAAAACTTACATAATTCCAGCCATAATAGAGCAGTCTAATGAGAACACAGTCATTAATATAATGGCTAAATGAAATGATCCACACAGATATTGATACATGCCTCTCTCTTCTACTACCATGTTCCAAATAAGTCAAAAGCCACAGATAAAGAGCCAACCCTAAATCTTTTTTTTTTCTTAAGAAGTTTCTTTGTAACATTGATTCCTTTCTGTGCTTTGGATGAAGCTTCATGTGTGAGGGAAAGAATTAGTATTGAAAGTTCCGTGTGTGACTCCAACTGGTAGCCCCAACATTCTGGTTCTGTTCCAGTTTTAAATCTTGACTAAAATGACAAAACATAGGTGTCACGTGCAAAGCAGCTTTCTCAGAATAGACACAGATGTATCAGTTGCTGACATGGAACCAACTGGCAGAAAAACCGAGGTGGTTGGTTTGAGTAAATGTCAGGGTAGAACGATTCTCAAACCACAGACTTGCCGACCTTGTCAACATGACCTCACAGTCTGTATCCTGTGGCACGCACTCTCCAGACTGCAGTCAGCGATTTCCTGGGGCAAGCCTGTCATGAGCCGCTGTTCCTCAAGAGGCACAGAGAACTCACCAGCAGAGGTGAAAGGTTAATTTGGGAGAACTGGACAAATCACAAATACGAGTGAACGGTATACTGAAAATTTTCTCCTTAAGAGAGTTAGTGATTTCATTCTTCGTGTCACAAATACTTGTTTTTGAGGAACCTGTGTACGAGGGAAGTTGATAGGAATCGCACCTCCAAAGCGATCAATGTTCGAATAAAGGACTTGGTATGTAATATCGAGATAATTGTCTTTTTCCTTCAGTTTGATAAAACTAAAATAACACACTTGTTTAACATCTTTAACATTTTTCTAGTTTTTTTTTAATTTGAAACAATAATGAGGTGCTTTGACTCCAAAACTGTTGAGATATTGACGCTGTATAGCCATATATAAGTAGATAGAAATGAATCCAACAAGATTTTTATCCGTTTTTACACACACACACACACACACACACGCACACATATGCTCGCACACGCACACACACAGTAACTGCAGTATGCTGGCACAAGGGAAATGAGGGTATAAAGATCAATCGAATCTGACCTCACCTAAATTTGATCTTATTGCAACATCCTTCTTTATTCAGTAATTTTAGTAGATTATTTTTTAGATTGATATTTTAATCCAGCATCTTTTGAAAACTTTTTAATACTTAGGTCTTATTATTCAAAAAGTCTCATAATTCTAGATTATTAAAGTCAAAACTTAAGGCAAGTTTACCTCAGGTAAACTCTCAGTTGGTCTTTCCAACAGACTAAAAACTCTAAAAAGGAAATATATTTTCCTTTCCTAGCCATCCTATTTACTGCAGAAGCAGAAAAATGTGTGGAAAGAAGTGCCGGACTTGAGGTCAGAAAATAGGGTCCCAGATTTTCACTATTTAAACTGAAACAAGTTTCTTAACTTCTCCGAGCTTTCCACTTCTTCCCACTATTTTTGTTAAGATGAAAATCAATATGGAATCATGTTTATTAAATAATGCTACAAAACTAACACGTAACTACTGCTATAGTTAGTAAAATCCCTATAAAGTTTAGGTTAAATTGGTTATAAACTTTCCTCCTTTTTTTTATATTTTTTTAATGTTTTTTTTTTTTGTTGGTTATTTTTGGTTTTTTTTGTTTTGTTTTTTGAGACAGAGAGAGCATGCGTGCAAGTGGGGGAAGCACAGAGAAGGAGGGACACAGGATCCATAGCAGGCTCTGCACTGACAGCAGAGAGCCCGATGTGGGGCTCAAATTCATGAGCCTTGAGATCATGACCTGAGCTGAAGTCAGATACTTAACTGATCGAGCCACCCAGGCGCTCCTAAACTTTCCTCCTCTTACAAGCTAATTGTTCTCAGAGAAGTATTACTTCTGTGCCCTACTCAAATTGTCTTAATTATCTGGTTGGGACACTGCTATAAAAATCTGCAGCACTTATTAACTTACTGGCTGCTATAAAACCCACTGAATCTAAAGAAAGTAATGTGTCATCAAAAACTATAGATGAGTCTGTGAACTTTGATGAGCATGAAGCTATTTAAATTATTTTTTTCTTTATACACTTATGAAATGATGAGAGCGGGTAAAATTTGGTTTGAAGGGAAAAAAAACTTGGTTTAAATGGGCTCTAAAAAAAAAGGTTTTAGAAATCACACACATTAAAAAAAAAGTCGTCACGCACATTTTAACCATGTAAATAATGTTTACAATAAATGAATATATATCATAAAGCATTGATCACTAATGTACTTTTCACATTATTTCCTTATGAGAAGGGGCAAGTGTCATGTAATTATTTGAAAAAAAGATTTTTGGTGGACAAGTTCTTTTTTCGTTACTTCCCAATGCTTTAAGTAGTCTACTCAAATGCTTTTCACAAGATTGTCTCCTGAATGATCCTGAGAAAAATACATGGTTTTAATAGTGTATGTGTTGGTGGGCATTTGGAAAGGATCTAAAATGTGCCATCTGTACTTCTGAGATAAACAAGTGAGAGATAATTTAGTAGCTAAGCAGGAACTGACTTTAAGAAATGAAGAACTGTGGTGCTTGCCGGAGATTTCATTTTTAAGATCAAAAACCATGTGGCGTACAACAAGGTGCTTTCTGAGGAAGGGGAAATGCCTGTCAACACGTGGCATAATGTTTGTCTCTAACACAGTCTTATTTATCTGATGTCATTGTTTCTTTATACCTCATAATGATGTATTCAAGTCTCTGTGAAGTTCATTGTCATTTTATATTTCCAAGGAGAACTGGAAACCCTTTCCTGAATATATATTTTTTACTCTCTTACAGTCATGGGGGAAAATGGCAGTGGATTTCAAATTTAAACCCCAAATGCAAAGAAATTAGAGTTGTATCATTTCAAGGATTAATACATGGGTTAGAATTGAGGCAGACGAACAACAATGATCCGGTGAGAAGGACAATCGAAGTTACAAAGAATAGACTAGATAAGGAGAACTATTGTTTTATAAGAAGGGTTACTTTTTAAATTCAGTTTGTAAAGTAAGACTTTAGTATACCCAATTATGCAACTCACTGAAGTTTGTCAGCAGTGCCTGTAACCAGAGATGTTCTGTAGCTAAAAATTGCCGTTCTTCCACATTCTTCAAATATGTGCTATTACTGTTACCAAATTTGAAAGTGTTTTTCATTCTCAAACTTCATTAGTGGATTATTTAAATAAAAAATATTTTTGAGCAACAATGTATATGATGTCTATATCAGATGTTCTATAAGTTTTCTAAGCAGGCAACAAAGAACCCAAAACTCCTCTAATTAATCTCTAATGGGACTTTTCAATCACTTACATTTTCAGATTATATTAAAAGCCAATTCTGAAAACATAGGGGATAAAATATTAAATACTAGATATAAGATTCAAGTTTTTGTTTTTGTTTTTAAGTTTACTTTTTTATGTTGAGAGACATAGAGACAGCACAAGTTGGGGAGGGATATAGGGGGAGGGAGGGAGAGAGAGAATTCCCAGCAAGTTCCACACTGTCAGCACAGAGCTCAATGTGGGGCTCAAACTCATCAACCATCAGATCATGACCTGAGCTGAAATCAAGAGTTGGATGCTTAACTGACTGAGCCACCCAGGCACGCCAAGCCTCAAGTTTCTAAAGTTGACTGAGTCACAAGTTTTGCAACCTGAGAAAATTATGTTCTTTTCTATGATGGGAAAGAACTGAATTAGATGCTCCCCCAAATCCCTCAAGTTTCTAGAGAACTCATGATACAACAGCTCCTATCCCCTAATCACACCTGAGAAGTTTTAGGTCTACTAGTCCAATAAGGCTTATATTCAGAAAAAGATATAAATAAATACGAAAATTATATTTATTTCCTTTATGAAGTAATAATTCTCTTTCTCATAGTTTTTTGAAATTATAAGAATTGCACCAACAACCCAACATAAATTGTCCAAGTATATCTATAAAGGATATACTAGCTTGCTCAGAAGGCCAAAATTCTATTTAGTAGATAAAGTAATTTAGAAACCTGTCCACTTTATCAGCATATGATAATCAGTAGCCAATGAACATCCTAGATGTTCTTATAATTTTTAATTGATAAGATCAGTTAGCTCTATTTTCCAACTTCTGATTCTCCAACTAATGACCCAAATAAAACTTCACAAAGTGTAGAAGTGAAAAAAATCATATGAGAAACAAACTAAAATTGTTTCTTAAGAGGATAATTTATAGATAAAACTTCTGTTTGACTGAACTATAGTTAATTAGGTAGTATATTATAAATCTTGGGCAATGAGACCTTTTAAACAAAAAGTGTGGGTTTTTTTTTCCCCTAAATTGGGAGGAAGGGGACTATTATGATGAATTACTACTTTTGCTCTTCACTCTGAGATTTCTCAGTTGAAATGGAGAAATACAATGATACAGTCCAGAGCCGAGTCAGCTAAGATTACATTCTTTGTACAGAGGGAGTTTAAAAAAATGGGCCCTAAATGTCCAAAGGGCGCGTAGATAAATTCTGAGTAACTCGAACATAAACAGGAAAGAAATTTGATAGAAAACCTTGGTGGTGGTCCAGATCGGGTCTAATTACTGTCGCTCCTTGTAAAAAAATTTGAATTAATAGGGTGGGAGGAGAAAGGAAATGGCAAAGCATGATGAGCCTTCCGACTCTATAATCTGAAACCTTGACCCTCTTTCCAAATGGGCCTCCCCCCCATGAAACTGCCTGAGTTGATGTATGAATGAGTATTTTATGGGGTGGGAGAGGTCTTAAAGAGACATCTCTCCAGACATTTTACCTATTTTGAAGATCCTCATTATGGAGGGAGTCAGGCTCTCCCTACTCGTGAAAGCATGCAAGGCATTCTAAGGGCATAACATTCAATTACTCACAGGTGCCAATTTAGGCAAAAAATTAGTTGGGTCTATTATTTATCATTAATTAAGGATATGCTTCTATCAGCAAGCTGCAGGTATATTTTACATATTTCTTTAATATTTCTTTAAATATTTCTTTAAACATTATTTCTATGTATTATCAGTACTACCATAAATCAAGACATCTGTGATTCAACATCTTAAAGAGTCTTTTTTTTATAACAAAATCGTATACTTAAAAAGTCTAATAGGCTTTTTAAAACAGACTAAATCTGATGAATAAATAAATGCACTGTGTGTTTAAGAGATTTATTTTATATTGCCTGGAAACACTGCGGCAATTACTTGAATTCAGCCACTCACTTGCTGGACCACTGCAGGGCCGTTCGTTCTAAACACTTGCTGGTAAATAATACCCCTTAAGATTAGTGAAGTGCAAAACAGATTGAAGTTTGATCTGGTTCCTGATATAAATGTTTGAATTAAAATAATAGCTTAAAAGTTAGAACTCTTACCAAAGCATTTTGTGTTGGGAGTGTGTAACAATTACTCTTAAATATCTGTAGTCATGGGAGTCACTAATAATTATTCTCAAATGCACAGAGTATGCCACATAAGTTAAGCCCACCAACCGCACCCTGAAGGTTAGCAGCATTATACAGACTTCTATGGTAAGCGCCTCTTGAATTTACCAAGAAGAGTAAAACCCTTCCATGGTGACCAACTTTTTAAAATCAAAATGCAAAGACATGATGGACATAATCTCATAATGTCCCAGCTTAGATTTAGGCTTTTTTAGTATATTAGCATTCATTAGCCCATCATCTTATATTTTTTAAATATTGTGAATGTTACCTATAGTTATTATGATATCATAGGTACTCACTTTGCTGAAGAGCCACAAGAGAAATAATTCTTGGATCTTGGTGCCAAGAACATCTGTGTCATTTCTCAATCGTTAGTATGTTTTTACTTTATTTTTTGGTCAGTATGATGTCTTTCTCCTTCATAGTTGCCAGGAAGTTGAGCACAGTAATTGGAGCAAATTTATATAGTTGTGTAGTGCTTTTTGGTATTCATTACAATACATACACTGGTATTATAGTGACTACATCAAGGTCAATGACAAATGAGAACTATTTTCTAAGAGAAGAGGAAGGCAGGAAAGAATATCCATTGGGCTTTACCATCGCCAAGGTGAAGTGATTACTATTACAAACAGGAACGGAAACCTAGTACCTCTAAACATCAACATAATTTCAGGGAAACCTTCTCTTCCATCTTTCGAAATACCTATTTGGAGTGTTATTAATATGGTAGTTTATTCTTTCATAATTTTTATTTATTTATTGTTGGTCTTTCCCGGCAGAGTATAGCTTGCAGGACAGGAAAGATGATTCTTGTTTTATTTACCTCATCATTCCCAGTGCTTATCCATGTCTAGCAAACAGTTTGAAATATATGTGATACACATAAAATCCTGCATCTTCTGTATACTGAGAAACTCATTGTAAAAGTGTAAGGACAGAACGTGAAATGATTTTAGCCTTTGCATTCATGGGCAAGGGCACTAAGAATGACAAGCATGACCTTAGCAAGGCAGCTCTGTGACTTCCTTGTCCTTCCCTTCCTACAGGGTACTGTCTTTGTGAGTGTGGGCTGTTATAACAAAAATGCCATAGACCTGGTAGCTTAAATAGCAAATATTTATTTCTCACAGTTGTGGAGGATGGAAAGCCCAAGATCAAGGTGCCACTAATCCTGTGTCTGGTGAAGATTTTTTTCCCGGTTAGCGGACAGCCATATTCTCATATCCACAGCATCTTCTCCTGTCTCTGCACAGGAGAGAAGGGAGAGGAAGCAAGCTTTCTCTTGCCTCTTTATCTAAGGGTGTTAATATCCTATTATGAGAACTCCATCATCCTCACCCGATTACATCCCAATACCTTCTAATACCAACGCACTGAGGATTAGGATTTCAAGGTATGAGTTTTGGGGAGACAGAAACATTCAATCCATAACACCTATGGAATAGGTTTTAAAATGTAGCGATTGCTGGGGCACCTGGGTGGCTCAGTCAGTTAAGTGTCTGACTCTTAATTTCAGTCAGGTCATGATCTCAGTTTGTGAGTTTGAGCCCCTCAATGGGTTCCACCAGTGTGGAGCCTGCTTGAGATTTACTCTTTCTCCCTCTCTTTGCCCCTCCCCTAAGCTCTCACACACACTCTCTCTCTCTCTCTCTCTGTCTCAAAAAATAAATAAATAAAGTTTATAAATAAATTTCTAAAATGTAATGGTTGCTAACAGCTCTTTTGAATAATGATGGGTTGTTTTAAGGAACTCATCTTATACTTGATCTTTTGATGTGAATTACGCAGATACTTACATTTGAATGAGACATGGTTTTGCAGAAATTTTAACTTTGGTAAACAAAGTCGGATAGAGCAAAATAAAATTGTTAGAAAATGGAAACAAAGAAGGTTTGCAGACAGATACATTTTTGCATTTTAAACACAATTTTGTGAACCTGAGTATATTTAAAAATATGTCAGGTAGTAAGTAGTCAGAGTGATTTTTACGTGGTCATCTGAAATTAAAGAAAAAGAGCAAGTGACCTAAACCATAACATTTCCATGTTAGTTTTTTTTCCTTTCTTTCAATAGGCTCAGACAACACTCATCATCTCATATAGATATAATAAAAGAAAAAAAAAAGAAAAAATTTTCTCCCATGATGATAGCTCTTAGGGTTTACTCTTAACAATGTCCTATATATCACACAGCAATGGTAGCAATGGATTTCATTCCAAATGTTGTTCAAAAAGAGAATGAAAAAGAATAAATCCGAAGGGATTCCTTGAGTTCACACAAAAGTATGAGAACAAAAGGCTTGCCTCCCTCACTCATTATTATGTTTTTGTTTTGTTTTGTTTTGTTTTGTTTTTCAATTAACAAAGGTTTATAAGGAAAGTACTAAGCCATCTGAGGAACAGAGAGATTTTTGGCTTAATTTTTTAGTTAATTGTAGGGTCATCCTCTCCCCAAAAGTACAAATTGACTAGAAAAGCAGATGTGCCTTAACTTGAAAGGGGCCTTTAAATTTTAGAGGCTCTTAAAGACAGCAACTGATAATAACTGATAAACCAAGGCTGGGATCCATGGACAGAGGGTGTCCACACCCAGAGGGAAGAACTCTGCAGCTTGGCATCAGGCCCATAATGTCTCTGCTTCAGTTTTATGTTCTACGTATGGTAATCAAGAGTCCCATTAAAGTAAAGAATGAAGTCTGGTAGTCTGTTGCTTATTATGCACTGGGATCATTGCTATTTGCTTTTTCAGTAATGGTGTTTCCTTTCTGTCGAGAATTATAGAGTTTTCCAAGGAAATTCTTACCTTGAGAGGATTCAGAAATTGCAGAACCTTCAGGCAACACTTAACATGGAAACAAAAAAATGAGATTTTTCACTGACAAGAAAAATGATTAATGAGTGTATGCTGAAAAAAAACCATGAAAATGTTAGGAAACCCAAGAAAACTATTCAGTGGAATCAGCTCTATGCAAATGAATATCAACATTTGCATATTTCCTTTTCCTGCTTCAGACATTAAGAGGCCCCAGGTGGTGCTGAAAGAAGAGTGCAGTTTGTTTTGGGATTTTGTAACAATTTGTGTCTTTTGCTCATTCACCAGCTGTGTCGAATATGGCCAATGATGGCTGGTGGGAAATTCTCATTGAGGTAAAAAAAAAAAGTTCTTTTTAAAATCTGGCTGGTGACAGTTACACAAATGGATCATCTGGTGAGCTAGAAAACTATGACTTACATCCTAAATCCAGGATTTTTTTTTCTTATCTCTCTGGAAAATATAAGCAAGTATGAAGAAAGTTAAGTAATCAAAGAGACCCAAAACACTGGAAAAGGAACGAGAAAGATCACAATAAGGAAATGGTACTATGTTAACTTTTCTAAATATTAAATGAACAGAAATGAAACCTACCACTTGCCTATTTACTTTAATTAAGAAAATTGAGCATACAAGACCGATCATGATCGGTTACGTGACTTGTAGAGCCCAGCGCAAGATGAGAATGTGGAGTCCCTTGTTCAAAAAGGGGGAGGAGGGGAAGGACAGTTAAAAGTACTAAGATATGAAGCAATTTATTTTAAAATACTTTATTACTTATAAAACATGATGGGGTAACACATGAGTAATAACTTACAAATTGCGAAAAATAATATTTTGGTTTCATAATTTCATATAATACGTTAACATTTTGTTACCGTGATATCATGGATATCATGGTTGATCATAAGATTTTTCTCACTTATTTTTCTGTGAATGTATTAAGTCATCCAAATGTATATTTTAACAACTTCTTTTTCAATCCACATTATTCGCTGTGGTGTCAAATGTTGGATAGCAAACGACTTTCGATAATTTTTAATTTAAGAGTATTATTCTGATGTTCTGACCTGTTAAGATATTTTATAGACTGGCAATTTGGAGACATTGCTGATAAATTATTTTAAAATGTAAGTTTTAGTACAAGTTTTAGTACACATGGAGCTGTTGATTCTTATGGGAAAATTTTTCTTTTTCTTTCTTTTTTTAAAAATTTTTTAATGTTTATTTATTTTTGAGACAGAGAGAGACAGAGCATGAGCGGGGGAGGGGCAGAGAGAGAGGGAGACACAGAATCCAAAGCAGGCTCCAAGCTCTGAGCTGTCAGCACAGAGCCTGACACGGGGGCTTGAACTCACAGACCGGGAGATCATGACCTGAGCTGAAGTCAGACGCTCAACCGACTGAGCCACCCAGGTGCCCCTCTTTATTTTTTTTTTTTAACTTTATTTATTTTGAGAGAGACGAAGAGAACACAAGCAGAGAAGGGACAGAGAGAGGAGAGAGAGAATCCCAAGCAGGCTGTTCAGGGTCAGCGTAGAGCCCAAAGCAGGACTTGAACTCACGAAACTGTGAGATCATAACCTGAGCTACAATCAGGAGTCTGAGGCTTAACCAGACTGAGTCACCCAGGCGCCCCAAAGGGAAAACTTTTCTCAAAAGATTTATTTCTTAATACAAATCAATTTCACATTTGTCTGACTTTAATTCTGAATGTAAATTTATAAAACAGCCTTTTCATGTTTTCTCTGACATTTCCTACAATTTGTAGGGGTCATACAAGAAACGAGAAATGGCTCCCTGATTTATAAACAACTCAAAGCACTTGTATATGCATTCCATCGCTTTCCTTTTAATTGCAAAAAGTAATAATTCTCTTCTCCGGTAATAATTGGTTCATCTAATCTTCATATTGAAAATTGTATCTTTTGCGCTGAAAAATCGATCTTTAAATTTAATTTATATTTTTAAACCTGAGATTATGCATTTTGCAATGTTGCAGCAGCTTTTCAAAACTAGAAATTCTAAACTCTTTGGAGACTTCTAACAACTCCCTAGTATGCTTTATTGCAAAGTCATATGTAAGCTTTTATTTTGTGATAATTTACTGACAAAGTACTGTCGAAGATCAGTTATCTTTTCTAAGTATTAAGATAAATAGAAAAAAATTCCCACTTAACCTATTTATCTTAAGAAAATTGGACACATAAGACTTTGATCAAAAATGGCTATGCAATTTGTAAAGCCCAGGGCAAAATGGAAATGTAGAGTCTTGTTCAAAAAGCATGGAGAAAAAGTGTAGTGATCCAAAATCCAGTAAATTCAGGCAACTTTTGCCAACTAATATATCATTCGTCTTTCAAGTATTTCATTTTTTCTTGATTTAAGAACTTTTTTCTTCTTTTATTTTGAGAAGAGGAAAACAAATTGGCCTAAAGCTTCATTGTTGTTATAGGAAACCCAGCAGATCTCCAGAACTTATTTATCTTGCTTAAGAAAAAAACAAAAACTTTATACCCTCCGAACAACAATTCCTAATTTCCTCCCCCCTACTCCCAGCCCCTGGCAACCACCATTTTATTCTGTTTCTATGAGTTTAACTATTTTAGATACTTGTTAGACGTGGAATCATGCAATATTTGTTCTTCTTTGACTAGTTTCTTTTACTTAGTATAATGTCCTCTAGACTGATCCACATTGTCACAAATGGCTGAATTTTCTTCTTCTTTTTGCAAGATGAGTAATATTCCATTGTATGTATATACCACATTTTCTTTATCCATTCATCTACCAATGGACATTTGCTTTGTTTCTATGCCTTGCCTGTACAACATAGTATCTATAGTTAACAATACAGTATTATGCACTTTAAATATATTAAGAGGAGAGATCTCAGGTTAAGGGTCCTTAGCGCAAAGGACACACATATATACCTGCACACACACATCAAAGAACGCAAGGGCATTTTTGGAGGTTACAGGTGTGTTTAGTACCTTGATTATAATGGTGGCAACATGGATGTATGTATATGTCCAAACTAATCAAGGTATATACGTTAAATGTGTGCCATTTTTTTGTATATCAATTATACCTCAACAAAGCTTAAAAAAGAAATAACATATTTATTAGAAAGTAACACTTGAAGGGATCAAAACTCACTTCTTTTATTCATAAAACATTCTCAAAATGAGAGAGTTTAGGAAAATATTATTAATAAATGTGCTGCCATTTTTCAGATTTCATCAAGGAACAACATTTGAGTTAACTTTTTGATACTTTTCAGTCAATAGCAACAACTAAGTTTTATTGCACACAGATCTGGAGTTTAAAAGTTCACCCTTTCCAGGTCTCAGTTTGAATTTTTACCATTTGGTCTCTTCTATAGACAAGAAAATCTTAAATTTATAATATATAGTAACCTACAAAGCTGTTCATTTGGTGCTGTGGCTACTGTACCAAACTAATACTTTTGAAATTTAAATCAGTCTCTGAAATGCTTAGCCTTTCAAAGCTGTAGCTCACTTAAAAGCATTGCATGTGAACGTAACATGCTCTTTAACATGAATGTGAATTCTGTTTTTAAAGTTTACATAATGCATATGTTCAACATAACGCATCAATTAATTGAACTAGTTTAGGTTCAAATCTTTTGGAAAGAAGATGCAAAGTGATGCAAGATATATTCCAAGCTACCAGTTAAGTTTGATTGCTAAACAGACAAATTTAAATAGAATGAGTTTTAAATAAAAATGCAGTACATAAAATGAAAGCTAAAACACAGCAATGGTTTTCATAAAGGCTCATTAAAAACTGTGATTCTTGGCAAGCATACCCATTACTACGTTAAACTATAAAATCTATATGTTCAGAGGGCAAACAGTATTCTCTTTGTTGAGCCAGAGAATGAAAAAAAAAAGCAACTATTTCAAGCTACACTAATAAATTTTTAGTGAGTCCTTTCAAGTTCCTTGCCAAAACATTAGACAGGTTTAGGGGAATGCTTGGCTGCAAATTGATCCATAATAAATTGATTGATGTCATCACTTGAATAAATGCTTTCCATGGTTGGTGATTTAGAATGTATTACAGTTGGATATATGTTTGACTCATGAAGAATTCCTCTTGTTAATTTAGTTTAATTATAAAAAGTAAATTGAAAAAACCTAAATGAGAAATATCCATTATAAATGTACACAATTTTGCCATGTGCAAAGTCAAATATTTGCAATGATAATTTAAAAAGCATTGCCCACTTTTTACATGACAAACACCATTCTCAGCCCTTGAGATAGTGAAGAAAATAGACCACAAATCAGTCATGAAATCGTCATATTGTTACTATAGTTCTAAAAGATGAAAATGTTAATAGAATTGTTAGAATCATATCTGACTGTCTGGAGTCACGTGAGCTGGGGTAACTACCCAATTTTGTTCTGTTTTGTTTCAAAATGTGTTGAGATGTGTTGAGATGCTTACCAGAAATTCATAAAACCTCATAGTTTTCTACAAAACAGAATCAAAATACTTTTCTATGAACAAATAAAAATACAAATAGAACTGAGTCAAAACAAATCATTCAACTACTGCTGAATGTGTAATGTGCAAACGACTATAATGGAAGCTGGAAAATATAAAGCCAAAGGAGACATAGTCCTACACTCTGGTAGTTCTACTAACTGACTGGGTCAAAAACAAGGAGGAAATAATCACTGTAGTTTTAAGTACCATCTTGGCATAAGTAGTAAATCTGAGACACAGCCAAAGCATTCAACTGAAAGAACCTCACACCTTTGTTCTTAAAGCATGCAAAGGGAGAGGAGGTGGTATGATTTTGAGATGAGAGTTGACATATTTCAGGGGAGAGGACAGTGGCTCAGAAAGACCTCCCTTGGAATGATAAATGAAAAGCAATTTTATCTATCCCAGCTCACTCAAAAAAGATCCCCACTTGTCTGAGCACCTCACAGAGTCTGAGAGGTAAAGCTGAAATGCATTCTTTATTATGTCTCCCACCCCCAGATATCATCGGACAGGATTTTTGGGCCAGGAGTCTTCTGGAGTCCCAAGACTCATTGTTAAGGCCTCAGACTCCACACACAGCTTCCGGTTCCATCAAAGCCATGTAGGAGTCGATGCTGTACGTTGTGGATGCTATTGTTTCATTTAGTCAGGAAACTGGGCTTTCTAACTTTCCTGAAGGCATGTAAAAGTAACGTGTTTTCAATATTCTTGTGATCAGGAATTCAATTTTATCTTCTGTCCGTCACAGATTTGATTCTGGCAACAACACTGGTATACAGGCTCCATTGCTTCTGATATTCCCAGAATTTATGTCTTCATCCAGGTATAAAGAGGCTGCTATGACAGAGACAAAGTGTAACTTACTCAGAGCTATCAAAAGTATGAATCATTGCTAGAGGCTCGGAGGTAACGGCCCCCTGCCATTTAGCTTCTGAACACCATTATCATCCTTTCTAAAAATAAAGGATAATGTTTCTTGATAATGTTCTACTTCAGAAGGTCAATCTCTCCATTTATATTTTACTATGAAAGAATACACGTGTATGTAAATGGACATATAAATATAGTATAGCTAAAATGGCACTGAGTATATGTATATATATATGATGATTATTAGCAATAATGCAGTCCCTATTTCGTCAAATAATCTCCTTCCAAACTCAGTGAACTGAAGGAAATGGCCATAATGGGAAAAGGAAAATGCTAACAACCCTAACTCCTGTTTGGTTTTAATCAGAGTTCTTCTGGCTCATTGGCCAAAAATGGGGGAAAAGAGTAACCATTGGTAATCGTTCAGTTCCACAAAGTATCATCAACACATCAGAAAGATTAATCACAGAAACATTGTTCCCTGTCTATCACTGTCCAGAGGTACCTGAAATTAAGCAGTTGTGCTGCTGAATTTGGCTTCTGGCAGCCTGGCCCTTCCTCCTGTGCTTTCCCCAATTCCGATCTAAAAGTTGAATGAGAAAAGACAATAGCATGAAGAACAAAAAATTATGAACATGAGTTTGTGGACCTAGAAGTATTCCATTTCTTCTTAATGTATTTGCTCACAAACCAAAAATGAGTACATTGAAGACACGAGAATGTTATATTAGAATTGTGTTTGACTTTGGGAAATCCTTTGTTACTTTTAGGTTATATTATTTTTTTCCATTGTCCTATGGACAAAATCCTTAAGAATTTGAACAAAGATGCACAGACCTTCAAGTTATAATTTCATCTAAACAGATTTAACTGGGGTGCCTGAGTGGCTCAGTTGGTTGAGCGTCTGATTCTTAATTTTGGCTCAGGTCATGATCTCACAGTTTCATAAGTTAGAGCTCTGCATGGAGCTCTGCACTGACAGCGTGGAGACTGCTTGGGACTCTCTCTCTCTGCCCATCACCCACTCACACTCTCTCTGTGTCTCTCAAAAATAAACTTAAAAAAATTAATAAGATTTTATCATATAAGCTATAATAGACCTGTATCTATTCTTGTACCACAACATTCTACCTTGTATGACTATAGACTTATATTATATTCTATATATAATATACTATGACTTTAACCAACTAAGAGTTACCTACGCCAGAACCCACATTCTATTTATGTTAGTATTCCCAATGCATACTTCCTAGTGCTTTTCACAAACTCAGTGAATCAGATTGAGGCATCTTTGTACTTATATATTCAAGGAGTTTAGATTAAAAATGCCGTAAATTGGGGGCGCCTGGGTGGCTCAGTTGGTTGAGTGCCTGACTTGGGCTCAGGTCATGATCTCACAGTTTGTGGGTTTGAGCCCCGCGTCGGGCTCTGTGCTGACAGCTCAGAGCCTGGAGCCTGCTTCAGATTCTGTGTCTCCCTCTCTCTCTGCCCCATCCCTGCTCATGCTTGTTCTCTCTTTCTCTCTCAAAAATAAATAAACATTAAAAATATTTTTTAAAAATGCCGTAAATTGGAATCTCAACTCAGCCACCAGACGGTATGTCCTCTGACACTTAGACTCCTCGAGCTAAATTTCTTCCTATGCAAAATGAGAATAAGTCATATACAGAATTATTAAAGTGAGAAAGTGAGTTCATATGTGTGAAATGCAAAATACAGTAACCAACATTAAAGTTATTATAGTTAACTTCTCTTCCAAACCTCAGTAAATTCTTGGAAAAATAAATAAGTGAATAACTATAAAGACCTTACAAGTTCCGATTTATCTTTGGGATGCATTACATATTTGCATAATAATATCTACTGTGGATGTTGAAACTGTGGAAAAGACTTTTCCAAATTTTACATTTGAACTTAAGTAAATTATAATTTTTTTCAGACTTATTTATCTAAATTCAAGTCATTAACATTCAGTGTAGTATTGGTTTCAGGAATAGAACCCAGTGTTTCATCACTTACATACGACACCCAGTGCTCGTCCCTGCAAGTGCTCTCCTTAGTACCCATCACCCATTTAGTCCATTTCCCCACCCACCTCCCTTATATCAACCCTCAGTTTGTTCGCTGTATTTAAGATTCTCTTATAGTTTGCCCCCTTCTCTGTTTTTACTTTATTTTCCTTCCCTTCCCCTTAAATGTTCATCTGTTGTGTCTCTTAAATTCCACATGAGTGAAATCATTATATTTCTCTTTCTCTGACTGACTTTGCATAATAAACTCTAATTCTTTCCACATTGTTGCAAATGGCAAGATTTCATGCTTTTTGATCACTGAGTAATATTCCATTGTATAAATATACCACGTCTTCTCTACCGTTCATCAGTCTGTGAACATTTGGACTCTTTCCATAATTTGCCTATTGTTGGTAGTGCTGCTATAAACATCGGGGTGCACATGCTCACTTCGAATCAACATTTTTATTCTTTGGATAAATGCCTAATAATGCAGTTGCTGGGTCACACTGTAGTTCTATATCTAATTTTTTGAAGAACCCCCATTCTGTTTTCCAGAATGGCTGCACCAGTTTTCATTCCTGCCAACAGTGCAAAATTGTTCCCCTTTTTCCACATCCTTGCAGCATCTGTTGTTTCCTGAGTTATTCATTTTAGCCATTCTGAAGGTGTGAGGTGGTATCTCTTTGTGGTTTTGATTTGTATTTCTCTGATGATAAGGGATGCTGAGCATGCGTCTGTTAGCCATCTGGATGGCTTCTTTTCAAAAGCGTCTGTTCATGGTTTCTGCCCATTTCTTCACTGGACTATTTTTTTGGGGGGGAGGGGAGTGTTGAGTTTGATAAGTTCTTTATAGATTTTGAATAATAACCCTTTATCTAGTATGTCATTCACAAATATCTTTTCCCATTCCATCACTTGCCTTTTAGTTTTGTCAATTGTTTTCTTTCCTGTGCGAAAGTGTTTTATCTTGATGAGGTCCCAATAGTTCATTTTTGTTTTTTTATTTCCCTTGCTTCCAGAGATATATCTAGTAAGAAGTCGCTGTGGCCGAGGTCAAAAGGCTATCGCCTTTTTCCTTTGTAGGATTTTGATGGTTTTCTGTCTCACATTTAGGTCTTTTATCCATTTTGAATTTATTTTTGTGTATGGTGTAAGAAAGCGGCCCAGTTTAATTCTTCTGTTTGTTGCTGTCCAGTTCTCCCAGCACCATATTCCATGGGATACTCTTTCCTGCTTTGTCAAAGACTAGTTGGCATTTGTGAGTCGATTTCTGCGTTCTCTATTCCATTCCATTGATCTATGTGTCTGTTTTTGTGCCAGTACCATGCTGTCTTGATGATTACAGCTTTGTAATACAGAAATGCAGGAGGGTTGTGGTGTGGATGAGCTGACTGCCCTCACTTTTGTATCAGGGCTGCCTGAACAGTGGGGGGCGTGAGACCCCCCTATTCAGGGATGAGAGATTTGAGGTGATGCTATTTTTCCCCCCAAAAACAACATAGTGGGACTTCAGAGAGCAACACAGCAGCCCCCAGTGGAGGCAGAACCCACTTACACCAACCCATCCACCCTCTGCCCGTGCCTGGCAACTGCTTACTTACTGGGGAAAAACTGACTAAGAGCCAACACAGCCAGCCTCTCCTCCAGAAGACCAGCACAGCCAGCACAGCCAGCACAGCCAGCAGCCTGTATGCACAAGGGCACTGAAAATCGAGTGCTTCAAAACAACACGGACAGTTCCTTTTACTTTTGTTTCTTTCTTCTTTTTTACTTTTGAAATCAGGCTCATAGTTTTTTTGTTTGTTTGTTTTTGTTGTTTGTTTTGGTTGTTTTTCAGTTTCTTTTCTCTTTAGTTTCACTCAAACACCAGTATATTAAATGTCTTCTATATCAAAATACTAAAGTTAGGTCACATGTATTTTGAGGGAGAATACCTAAACAACAGAGCAGAGGTTTCTTTAATTGACGAAAAGGAGCGGAGTATTGTTTCCACATTTACAATGTGCTCCTCATATTTTCTTGCGTTCTTAAGTGCATGATGCGTGGGAGGGAACCCAGGAGCGGGGGCCGGAGGGGGTGGTTCTGGGAGTGCTAGTTGTGGTAGAGCGAATGCAACCCCAGTAAATGGAGCCACCAAGGAAAGAGAACTAACTGGAATTACAAAGATCCCATGACTGAAACCTGTGAGATCGTGGTAGATTCATTCAAAAACTATGAAATGAGTGTCAACTATACTCTATAGAATTACATGGATAAAATCAGATCAGAAAAAGCCTATATTTCTCTGGACAAAGAGAAGATGACACTGTCCTTCAGAGATGGGGCCAGCGGAATGATGCCAGGGACAGACCTGTCTTAAGTGGCTATGCATTCCTCTCCTGCAATGACTGTCTTAAAAACTGCCATGCTGCCAATTGGTTGGAAGATAGTATCTTTTGATTTCTATCTCAATTAAATCTGATGACTTTAATCTTAACTTCTACCTAAGAATTTGGTATTTCCATTTTGATTCAAATTGCTTTTCTTTCCTCCAGATTCCCAGAGTTGCTGTCTCATAGAAGTTTGACTATATCTAAAATGATATGAAATTCAGTCAAATGTGGCCACACGTTTTGGGCTCATGTTTTGAAATTTTTTGCTTGTATGGATAGTTTGGTTTTTCTTGAGCACGAGGATACTTTGGCAAAGAGGTTAACATAAAAATGTAATGGCATTTTAATGCTGTGTGAAGAACGAGAGAAGAGTGATCCTAGGAGATATTTATAGAAATGTCTCCATAGGAATTTTCACTAGAAAAAAGGCACCATACTCATCTACAAAAGGAGATTTTTATTTCTTGCCTTAGCTTTTATTCACAAAAGTCATCAGAATAATGTATCGAAGTATTGTGAAAGTGTATTGTGACTAGTAGTTTCATAACTCGTGTTGTAAAGCTTGGTTTCTCCCACCTAGCTCATATCCATAAGTAATTCACTTTCACTGAAGTGGATGTATACTCGGCTTTAATGACTGTCAACACAAGTAGTAAGTCAAGACAGAGGACCCAGGTAGTTTCTTGAAAAGATGGGGTTAAATCCTTTACTTCGAAGTATAGGCAGTTTTTTAATTTTGAAATTGTCACTACGTGTGAACTGCGCTAAAGATCTACAGAGGGACCTAAAGAATTCATCAGTAATAATGACCCCAAATAATCTATTATTGAAGACAGTCTAGCTCAAAGAGGCACCACTGTAATCTATTCACTGGTCCATTTCATTTAAAAACCAAAGGAGATGATCATTTTTCAAGCATTTAAAGCCTAGCTGAAAAAAATGGATAAAGTAATTATTTTTGTCCAAAGTAATTTACTGTAATAAAATTTCTTGTTACCCAGTCTCGCCTTAGACTAAATCTTTGCTGAACTTAAGAAATTACTGAACTTGAGAAATTACTGAGAATGCAGCAGTATTTATGGAGCATTGTTGGACTCTGGTTTTTATTCCTAATTTTTTCTTTCTCCTCTCGTATGATACAGAATATCACTTAATAGATAGACAATTAATTATTATTGAATTCACGTGAACACAACTCTAATATGTCCATAGAAGTAGCATTATCAAATACATTTCTACAAAGTTTGTTGGGAAATCACCCACTCCCCAACAACAGCAACAAAAATTCTTGGCCAAATAAGTTTTTTCAGTAAATTCTTCCAAATTTCTAAGGACCTCTTAAGATAATTCACATACAATACAAACTATGCTAAACTATCCATAGTTTTCTTATAATTTTTCAGTATTACAAACGGTATAGTAATAGACATCCACGTACAGAAATCATCGACATCATTGATTATTTCCTGAATAGTGGATTCCTAGACATGGGATTACTAGAACGAAGTCTGTAAGTATTTTTAAAGTATTTTTAAAGTCGAAAGGTATTTTTATTTTTAAAAATAAGTAATTTTTAACATATTGTAAGGTGCTGTGCAGGAAGGAAATATTGTTTTATATAAACAATATATAAAAATGCTTTTATTCATCAAAACCTCTTCAAATTTGCTAATAAAGAGTGCAGCTTATTTTTTAATACACGTTTTTAAAAGTATAGAAGAGTATGGAGAGAAATATATCAACAATATGCAATGATTTTCTTTGGATTATGAAATTGCACAGATTTTTTTTCCATTTTTGAATCTTCAAAGGAAACGAACTCATTCTATACTTTATATTCTCCCTCCACAACCCAGCCACCCCCTCAGCAGTTTCTCAATGCAACTTTTTGCTATTTATGTGCTATTTATGTACTCAGTGTCTCCAGGTTGAGTGTTATCCTAGAATTTTGTGTTCTATGCATTTTTATTTTCATGGTCATCGATTCTCTAGGGTTTTTGTTTGTTTGTTTTGTTTTATTTTTTACTTCACCCTCTCTGTTTTTTGTTTTGTTTTGTTTTTTCATAATTCCCCTCCCATCTATGTCTTGAGTTCCATTTCTAAATACAGTAGTTCTCTTTAAATTGTTATAATCTTGAAGGATTCATATAAAATCTGAATTGGTCTTTATGCTCTGATCTTTTCTTTGTTTAATCTCTTTTGTTTGCCATGTTGGACTAATCTCTTTCCAATAGTTCTTTGATCACCTCATTGTTCTTAAAAACCCATAACGACTCACTATTACTGAATTCCCATTCGGTTTAAACTGACTTTTTATTGAGTCAGATAAAAAATAAAACTGCTTTTTTAAGTGTTTGGTTTTTTTTTAATAAATCCCTACATCGTGGTCTTATGAAATGACATGCATATTTTAATGTACTGCTATTCAATATTCGCCTATTTAAGATTTTAGTATGCTTATGCTCTATCCACATACGTGCTGTGGTCAAACACTCAAGAGCAGTATTTTTATATTATCCCAGAACCTAGCACCTTATATTACACATAACATGAGTTTAGGAAATAATCATTTTCTTTGAAGGCAGAGCACTTTTCACAGAAATAAGAAACATAAACGAGTTTTTCCACAGTTTTATTGAAACATAATTGACATATAACTGTGTACAAGTTCAAAGTATAAAGCCTAATGATTTGATACATGTATACATTGCGATGATCACAAGCTAATTAACATCAATCACCTCTCCTATTACTAATTTCTTTGTTGTGATGAGCACTTTTAAAATCGACTCATAAGAGACTGCCTTTTGTGTTGTACTTCTCAGCAGAGCTTAGTAGTTCACAATAATTGTTTGGAACATGAAAAATTATCAGTGCCATACAAAGGAACTTATCAACTTCAAGAAAATCACTCAAGAAGCCTATGTCTAAAGCCGAGATTCCATATCTTGCTCTCTGTATATTCATTATTATTGTTTTTGAGCCAATATTGACATAAAATTCTCTCTCGCATATTTGTCTTATTAAACTTTGTTGATATAAGATTTTCTGATACCAGTTTCTATCCATGCTTTCTAACTCTGCTTCTGCCTGGCAACCAAAGTCTAGCTCTCCTTCTACCAACTCCTTCAAGGCAATCTGCTGGCTTTGGCTCTTTCTTTACTTCCACAACACAAAACAAAACTGAACGGTTGCACACACAGTGTTTCTCAATTTCCATACAGTTAACATTTTTCTATGCTATCCATTTACATCCTAAACTTTTTTTCGTACGTCAGATTTATAATTTTATTTTTCAAGGTTGTTTTGGCTCTTTTGTGCTTCCATACAAATTTTAGAACTGTTGGTTCCAGCTCTGTGAAAAACGTAGGTGGTGTTTTGATAGGGATTGCATTAAATGTGTAAACTGCTTTGGGTTGTATAGACATTTTAACAATATTTGTTCTTCTAATCCATGAGCATGGAATGTCTTTCCATTTCTTTGTGCCTCTTTCAATTTCTTTCATCAGTGTTTTAGTTTTCAGAATACGGGTCCTTCGCCTCTTTGGTCAGGCATTTCCTAAGTATCTTATTGTTTTTGGTGCAGTTGTGAATGGGATTGATGCCTCGATTCTCTTTCTGATGCTGTCTGCTGCTTCATCACTGGTGTATACAGATATGTATTTCTGTGTGCTTTGTATCTTGCAACTTCACTGATTTGTTTATCAGTTCTTGCAGTTTTTTGGTGGAATCTTTTGGATTTTCTATATATAGTACCATTATGCCGTCTGTAAATAGTGAAAGTTTGAATTCCTCCTTGACAACTCGAATTCCTTTTAAGCTTCATCTGTTGTGTATACCTCCCTATTCTGTTTCAAATGTATAGCTCAATTGGTTAAGCATCAATGTGTTTTTAGCTTTGTGTATATATTGCCCTGGTTTTTTTTAACTAGAAGGAAATGATTAGGCTTAGTGGGAAAATAAATGTGGTGATATGAATAAAAAGAAAAAAAATGATTTCTCATCCAAGAGCATTTTATATTCTCACTGCAGTAGGCAAAATAACAGCCCCCCCCAAGATGTCCATGCCCTAACCCCCAGAATTGTCAATCTGTTTTAATTTACATGGTAAAAGAGAATTAATGTTGCAAATGGTTAAGACTGTTAATCAGCTGACATTAAAATAAGCAGAGGGCACCAGGGTGGCTCAGTCAGTCAAGCATCTGACTCCTGATTTTGGCTCAAGTCATGATCTCGTGGTTTGTGGGATTGAGCCCCAAGCAGGGCTCTGTGCTGACAAGTGTGGAGCCTGCTTGGGATACTCTGTCTCCCTCTCTCCCCAAAATAAATAAATTTATAAAGTAAAATGAAATAGGCAGATTACCTTAGGTTAGCCAGGTGATTCAATGTAATCCAAGGGTATGTAAAAATGGACGAGAAGGGGGGCGGTTGACAATGGAGGGACGGTCAGAAGATACAATACTGCTGCCTTTGCAAATAGACAAAGAAGGATGAGCCAAGGAGTGTGGGTGACCTCTGGAAATTTCAAATGTGAAAGAACAGATCCTCCTTCAAAGCTCCCAAAACTGAAGTGCAACCTCTTTAACACCTTGATTTTAATCGTTGAGATTGAGTCTGACCTTTGACCTATAGAACCATGAGATAATACGTTTGTGTTGTTACTGAGCTGTTAAGTTTGTGACATTTTTTTACAGCTGCAATAGAAAACTAACACTCACAGAGCACCGGCCTTCCAATTCTTACCCAAAGCATGTTGACATATGAGACAGTTTTGTTGAGAATCTAAGGGGGACTTCTCTGCCTCAATGTACTTAGTCACACCTTCCTCTCAATCCATTCTTAGAAATTTCTCAGGGACCTCAAAAACTATACCAACTCAGACTTCTTCACAAGGTTTCCAAAACTCGCTGGCGTTCATCCTATCAGCCATTTATTTACCTTTCCTGGTCTCTCCTTAACTCCTAGGCTACCCCAGACATCTCAAATATAAAAATCCAAAACTGAGCTTCTGGTTTTCTGCCTTGTCACCATCTCAGTAGAGAAAAACTCCATTCTTCCAGAAGTTTTGACCAGAAATCCTGGAATAAGAGGAATAAATCTTTTTCTCTTTATCTTGTGAATAATACCTGTTCAGTCAGCAAATCCTTTTGACACTATCTTCAAAACATATCCAGAATACAACCTCTTCTCACTCTATCCACTGCTATCAATCTGGCCTGAGCCACAATCACCTCTCCTCTGAGTCATTGTAACAACCTCCCAACTATTCTTTCTGTCTCCACTATGATTCCTCCACCTTCAAACTAACAGACAAGGTAACCCTTGAAAATATAACGTGGGATATGAAAGCACTACTCAGAACACTCTGATAGCTTTAGATCTCACTCGGAATGTAAGTTAAAACCCATATAGTGATCTCCCTTCCATTCTCCTGAGCTTTCTGACTTCATCCTTATTCATCTTCCTCTTAGTCCCTCTACGTTGGCCTCTTTGCTGTGCTTTAAATGTGTCAGACACACTCCCATTTCAGGGAGCATTCCTGCATGGAATATTCCTCACTTTTCTTTGTGTACATCTCTCTCTCTCACTTCCTTCAAACCTTCTCTCAAATGTAGCTTGTGAAGTTTTAACTGACCACCATATGCAAAATTACAATCACAATCACCCAAGCTTAATTATTTTTTAATCACTAACATCATATATTTTGCTTAATTATCAAGCTTGTTGCCTTTTTCTCTCCACTAGAATATAAGTTCTATGAAGGTTGGGATGTCTGCCATCTTTTTCACTGCTGTATTCCCAGTTCTTAGAGAAAAGCCTAGGAAGAGAAAGGGGGAGCTTTAAGAAGGAATAGATAAACAGAAGGGCAAAGGTTGTATAAAGGGAGTATTTTCTGTTGCTCTCTTATGGAGTTCACAAATTTCTAGTTTTGCTACCAGTTCCTTGGTTTGGTTTGAAGTTTAGCTGATATTTAAAATTAAAATTCACTGATTTAGTCATTAAGTTAAAAGTTTTAGGGGCATCTGGGTGGTTCAGTCATTTAAGCATCCGACTTCAGTTCAGGTCATGGGCTCATGGTTCGTGTGTTTGAGCCTCACATCAGGCTCTGTGTTGACAGCTCAGAGCTTGGAGCCTGCTTCAATTCTGTCTCCCTCATTCCTCCGTCCCTCCCCTGCTCATGATCTGTCTCTCTCTTTCTCTCACTCTCTCTCTCCAAAATAAATAAAGATTGATTTTTTTAAATAAAGGTTTTTTCAAACAAAACTTTAATTTTAAGCCAATTAAGGAAAAACTTTGAGATTAGTGAAATGGATGAACAGAACTAAAATAAATTTGCATTTTTATACTTAGAAATATATAACACATTGTCAGTTAAATTTTTATTTTATTTTAATTCAGAAAGTAAAGTAGTGAAAGCTATCAGTTTTCATTTGATTTCAATTCAACACACATTTACTGCAGGTCAAATATATGCCTCTTCACCACCTCAAATAGCACATAAAACCTGATTCCTTTATTAACTTACATATTTTACTTAAATATTTATATTACACTTAAAAATATTATACCACCACATCTTTGTATGTTTTATAACACACACATATGTGCGTATATACGCACCTATAAGAGTTTTCAGCTTAGTATATTGTCAGTGTCATCAGCAATAATTTCAATTTTTTATTAGCCTAGTATTCTATATACAAGGATGTTAAACACATATTTTAAGCTAATATAAATGCGCAGATATCTCCACTGAGAATCATCATACAAAGGCTTTAAGGTGCTTTATATGGTTTAATGACTTTCAATACCAAATTGTTTTTCAATTTTCTCAGGATTTCTAAACATAGAATACAAATAAAAACATGTACAACGTGTAAAACTTTTGAAGTCTGGTAGCTCTCTTGCTGTAGAATTAGTATTTTAGAAGCCATGAAAAAGAACATAACATTTTGGTCATAAAGGAAAAATAAAAGACTGAAAAAATATTTTCTACATTCATTTAATGGGCCTAATAGCTCAGCATCCTGATACTAATTTAAAATTGACATTTAATCGATACCATCAGCTACTGCAAAAGCTAAGCAGAAATAACATCTTATGACCAACAAAAGGAAATGATCCTGTCTCATCAATTTATACGCATGTTTAGAAACACACACACACACACACGCACGCATGCACGCACACACACACATGCACACACACGCACACATGCATCTCTGAAAAAACATACAAATCATAAGTCAATTTTGCAACTATAATCCCCAATGTATTATGTAATGCTTCCACTCTCCATATGCTGTAGCTATATTTTCCTCCTCACTTGAACTGCAAAGAAACTTCTGGCCAAAAAAAGCCATTTATTTCTGATTGTTGCACAAAAGTCCATCCGCACAAAAAAAAATCAATTTGAAAGAAAAAAAAATTCCATTCTAAGATTTCATATTTATTTAAGAGAACTATCTAAACACAAACTGCTAAACTTTCAGTAAAGTTAGTACTGATAATGTGGTCTTGACAAAGACACGGAAGAATTGACCTTTCACTTTTCACTCTTCACAGAACATTGACACCTAGGCCTTCCTGAGAACACTTGTCCAAGTCTCCCAATTTTGAGTCTGAGCTATTCTTGGATGCTCACAGAAAGAGGACACTTAGCTACACGTAATGAATTCCTCTCCCTGAAAAATCTGGTATCTTTACTATTCAAGGTTGAATTGAGTGATATTGGACACATGTATTTTGCAAGCGTTTCAGGACACATACATTTTGTTAGGATGACAGTATTCTTTTTAAACCTCTGCAACTGAAACTAGGTTTGAGAAAGTGGGTAGGAAGTAAAACATAAAATATTTCTTAAAATAGAACATGTTAGTCAAGAATGATGTCATAGTATTAACATCATCACCATGTATGCTATACTCCTTCCCTAATACTCATCAATTTCTTCATATTCCCCATACTACAGAGCTCCCCAAAAGTATTAATCAAAAATGGATGAATTTAATTCCTCTTATCTCTTTGTGATTTACTACCAAGCGAACTTACTACTCATTCTGTCATCCCAAATATTGTGCTGTGTTCTTTGAAAAAACTGGTTCCATTGAACTCATTCTTAGGGCTTGATTGTTTGTCCTTTGGAAAAGCAATGCCTTATGGGAAATTTCTTTAACATCATTTAGTTATCCATATAATTCAATGATCTTAGTAGCCCTAAAGATCAGTAATGGGTGCAAAATTGTGAATGAAACTCCTCTGTTCAGAACAAAATATATGAGTAACCCTGGACCTGATTGATGATCATTTGTGATCTTGGCTTGATTTTGATTAAACCTCCGAAGTCAGCCTGGTACCAATGATTTCACACTTGGCTTACAAAGATATCCCCCCTCTAAGTTTGGGTTGTGGAACTCATACATTATGTATCTACTTTAATGACCCACATAGCCAGGGGATGGCACTTTAAATTGATGAAGGTTATATATTCATATGTAGAACAAATTAGTTTACAGACAAATGAAGAATAGACGTGCAGTTGAGCTAGCATGAACTGTTACAATTATAGTGATTATTATAACCACAGTCTAATACCTTCCAGACATCAGCTATCATTATATGTGTCTCTATCACGGAGACACAATCCTATCTCTCCTAAAATAATATTTCATTACAGGAATATTATTTATATAAAAATAGTTCAGATGCTGCCAGTAACTCCATGTCAATCCACTGTTTCAGGAGTTTAAATTTAGTGGCATCAAATTTGCTTTAAGGCATATCTAGCCTTACAGTTCATCCATTTAAAAGCTTTTACTATATTGTGTTCTAGAAACTTTGTTTTGAGAAAGATTATTGAACATAATAATAATTTCATTCATAGTCAACATAAATTCCTCCCTCATTCCATGCTGCCATACTCTAACCAAGTAATCTGCACATAGCATGAGATCAAAAGTAGAAACAAAACAAAACAAAAAAACTACATATTAAACCACTAAACTATCTTGGAACAAAACTAGTCTTGAAACATTTCATAGATTTAAAGGTTTCAAATCAGGGGTGCCCTACATAGCTCAGTTGATTAAGCTTTGACTTTGACTCAGGTCACAATTTCACGGTTTGTGGGTATCAAGCCCCACTTTGGGCTCTGTGCTGATAGCTCAGAGCCTGGAGCCTGCTTCAGATTCTGTGTTTCTGTCTCTCTCTGCCCCTCCCCTGCTCATGCACTGTCTCTCTCTGTCTCAAAAAATAAAAAATAAAAAATCATAAAATTTTTTAAATAAATAAAGATTCCGAATCATAAAAAATCAGTATGATAATTATATTTTACTAATTCTGAAATTTTAGTATATCATTTTTTTAATTCTTGTCACATTTATTATTTGATGAGTAGAAAAAAATAGACACACAGATAAAATGTAATCAGTGTCCTATCGGCATATGCTTCACTGGGAAAACATCTTCACTTCAACTTGGATGTGACGGAAAGGTTACAAAGTATTATTTCACTAGTTGAATTGTCTGAAATGCCAAAATCTTTTGTAGGTATTATCAGTATTGTCTTATTTTTTGCACACATAAAATAAAAATTCAAGCCCTTTGGGCTCAGGATGTGGAATTTTTTTTACTATATTTTAAAATAATATTATACTTAACAAAAAATTTTTGCAAAACCTAATATCCACTGTTCTCTTATGCCCTTAATTCACTCTCTCCTAATGTTTATCCAATTACTTGAATTAACAATGATACTCTCCTATTAACATACCTACAGACCTAATTTAAATTTCGCTGATTATCCTGCTAATATTCCTTTTCTGGTCCAGCATCCTATCCAGGATACTACGTTGCATTTATATTCCACATCTTTTTATTCTCCGCCAGCCTGGGACCGTTTCTTGGTCTTTCTTTCTTGACTTGTCTCTTTGGATGGGTAGTGGTCAGTTATGTCGTTACATTTTTTCTTCAATGTGGACTTCCTGAAATTTTCTCATGAATAGATTGAAGTAATGCATTTTAGCAGGAATTCCACAAAAAGGGTTCTATGCCCTTCTCATCACATCATGCTAGGTGGCACATGATGGAAAAAGAAGTGAGGCAAAAGTAGACACTAGAGATATGAAATATGCAAGTGAATTCGTGCTCTCATTAAAGATGTATTTGCCGGGACAGAAACCTAAGTTCAGAGAGTGATAGATATGTTGTAGCTTTCCAAAATCATGTGAAAATCCGCGTCACAGAAAAGGAACTTGTTAAATGTCCTCTTCTAACCATGATTTGTGTGTCTATCATTATAATAAAAATATCCATACAGCCTCTAATTGCATGCCAATTCTGAAAATTCAGTTAAGTGTAGATTACATTTGAAATTGAAAAGCATTTTAAATGTCTAAGAGTTTCATGTGTAGCAGCTTCAAGGTGGAAAATGAAAACCTTACTGTGAATGGCTTGCTCTTCTAAGTCAGAGACGGTGTGGCCTGAGTATTCGTGAGGTGTTAAAAGCAAGAACCGATAAATTAATTTTTTGCTGGAGCCAACGCATTACATTTAGCACCAAATTGTCCACATTAGTAAGGCGTTCTTTGCGAATGAACATGTCTGTTACATATAAAGAGACCAGTTATAAAAGTGTGGTTGTTCTTATGACATTGGTTGAGAAAATGGTTTTAAGATCTTGTTTTAATTATAGCAACAGTGTCTTTTTAGACTATATAGTAACTATATTTTTGGTGTTTAACACAATTCTAATCTCTAACCTTCTTGTATTTAACTTTGGTTCTTTTTCTCTACATGTAAAACCTACTTAAGTATTTATATTCTTAGGAGCATATCTGACCATGATGTGGTTGTTTGAAACATTATTTCAAGACAATTACTGAGGTTGCCAGGGTGTTAAAATGAAGATTAGCTTCTAGATTAACTAGACAACCCTATACAGTGTTCAATGACTCCATAAACCAGTATTCGTATTGCCTCCCCCTTCTTATCCTCAAACCACCATATCGATTGATTCTCCATTTTCCTGCTTGAACCTAGCAAAATCTTGAAGTGAAAGGTAATAGTGAGGTAAGATACTTCTGTATTTCAGCAGTTGATCTTTACAACAGAATACATGTTTGGGCAGTTAAAATATATGGCTAGCCATATAAGGGCCAGTTAGTTTTACTCTAACATAATTATGGATACCTGATTCAAATGTCTACCCAACACATGCTTGATATCTGACAAATAATGGTACCTATTAAAGATTTTGAGAAAAGCTATGCAAAATAGTAAAAAGACTAAAAAAAAAAAGAAAGGAAGAAAACCTTACTCTGTTACCAAAAAAATATATTGAAGTCATATTGAAATATACCCTTCTATTTTTTTAATTATAAGTACAATCATAGTTTATTATAATCTTGCATTCTGTTCCTTGTTTTGATTTATAATAAGCATATTTCCTTTTTCTTATGTAGTTATTACTCTTATTAGGAAAACAACACTTGCTTAGTTTGGAATATTTAAAAATAAAGAAAGACAGTGAAATAAATTAATAACCTATCAGCCTATCAACCAGAGAAAACCACTTTTACATATCTGATATCAAACTAACTTATGACTGTATATTCTTAGTCTTTATTCCAAACCCAATGCATGTGTGTGCAACAAGTTTATGATTTCCAGTTTTATAAATATAATTGTATTTATTTATACTGACCTCAATGTTTAAATATTATGCACCAGGTTAAATGGCCATCCTTATATATATACAGGGTCGTCCCACCCTCTACCCACCAACACACATTTGGGCATGTTCACTTAGTACTATTTCTTGTTTTATTTGAAAAACAAAAAAACAAAAAACAAAAAAACTAAACTAGCTCAGATAAAAAGTCAGGGTGGTACTTGGTGCCATTTGTCAGTGTGAAAATACAGGAATTATCATGGAACCAATAGGTAGAAAGTACAGGCAGACGTTAAAACTGATGCCTATAACCTAGTCGGCCATCATGGCAACTTTTCCTTCTTTGAGGCTGCACACTCTCCTTATCTCTGTATCTCTCTCCTCTTTAATTGACCTGCTTCCATTATCAACTGATTCCTCTGCTTGATGATTTGGGTCTAGCCCTCCAGGACCACCAGCCTACACTATGTTCTTCTCAGCTAACCTGCTCATCTTTGAATTACTACAGTTCTAGACACTGGTAGATAGTCAGCTTATATGAGTGACACCACATGTACTACAGGTGGCTGGCCAGCAAATCTTCTGGTCCTTTCTTAGAATTGTTGGCCACATGTAGCTCAATCCGCAGCCACCTCTAAACTAAACTAAACTAAAATAAAATAATAAAATAAAATAAATAAGGATAAAATAAAAACCCAGCCCTGCATTCTTTCACTGAAGAGGATGCAATGTTCTGAACTGTTTAAGAAAGAAGGAGTGAATAAGGCAGGAAATTGAAAGATAATATCTGTTATTGATTTGGCATAATAGATTAAAGGTGCATGGTTCTGTTTTAGATATTTTATAATAATAAAAACAAAGAAGAAGAGAAAAGAATTGCCCTATATTTAGCACTAATTGGGTTTTCAAAATATGTTTATTTTTCCGCCAACTTTTCTTGAGGTTATTTAGATATTTCTTGATAAATCTTTATGGTAACATATGTGAAAACAGACATGTTTATTCTGTGATTTGATGGAATGAATTGTGAAAACTGTAGTTTTTAACGTTGGTAAAACTCGTAAAGAGTAAAATTTTAATAAATAAAGAGTCAACACTAACGATAAGCCACATGATTCCTTTCTTTTGAAGTTTTCTTCCCCCCACCAAAATCTAAAGACTTGTGAACACAGAACAGAGTGTTCAATAGCCCCGTTATCTCACATTACATATAACAAGTTGCACACCCACTAGTTTCATAGCTGACTGCATCTGTTACTAAGACTATTTCTTAACACTCCGTAAGTTTCAAGACTGGTTTGTAGATCAACAATTAATTTGGGAAGAGGCATGGCAAATGAGGGATGGGGCAATAAGAAATTCTGAAACTGACAAACATTAGAACTATAGTTTTAATTTATTTTAATTTTTTTAATATAGCCAACACACAACATTACATTGCATAGCAATTCCACAAGTTTTTTAATATGTTCCCTACAAATGTGGCTACAATCTGTCATCATATAGCACTATTACAATATCATTGACTATATTCCTTTTCCTGTGTATTTTATTCCTGTTGCTTATGCATTCCATAACTGGAAGCTTATATCTCCCATTCCCCATTTTTCCCGTCCCCTTACCCTTCTCCCCTCTAGCAACCATCAGTATGCTCTCTATTTATAGGTCTGGCTTTGTTTTTTGGTTTTTTATTCATTCAAGTTATTTGGTTGGTTTTTATTTGTTTTGTTTTGGTTTGGTTTTGTGTTTACATTCCACATATGGGTGAAATCATATGGAATTTGTCTTTCTCAGTTGGACTTATTTCATTCAGCATAATACCCTCTAGGTCCATCCATGTAGATTTTACAACGCAGGATTAAATGCTATTCTCAGTACAGGGTCAACAATGATTTCAAAGGCACCTCCAACTTAACATATCCAAACAGAACCTTTGATTTGTCCCCCAAATACTTTCCATGCTTATTTTTTTTCTCATCAACTTATACCTTCAACCACACTTTTTTTGAAGTCTAAAATTTTGAAGTCATCTTCAAAATGTCCCTTAGCCCATCACTAAATGCTGTCAATCCTCCATTCAAACTATTTAAGTTATTCAAAATATTTTGTTACTAGTTTACATTAAATTAGTTTACATTAAATGTTTAGGATGTATCTTAATATAGCATAAATTCCTTGCTTTTCTTTCTTTTTTTTTTTTTTTTTTGATTGAGAGGGCACAAGTGAGCGAGGGACAGAAAGAGAGAATCCCATGAGGGGTAGAGAGAAAGGGAGAGAGAGAAATGGGGTTCACCTGAAGGGGGGCTCCTGTTTTACCTGAAGCAGGGCTTGAGCTCACCCCATTTGGGATTCAAACTCATAAGCCGTGAGATCATAACCTGGGCCAAAGTCAGATGCTTAATGAGGGAGTCACCCCTGTGGCCCTAGCATAAATTCTTCAGGAAGGCTCACAAGACCCTTCATGATCTGACCTCTGCCTTCCTCTCTGGGACAATATTACGCCACTTCCTCCCTAACTTTCAAAGTTTTAGCTGCATTGGCCTTCCTCTAAAGCCTTAATTAAGCCAAGTTCTTTTAATTTTTTTTTACTGTTTATTTATTTTTGAGAGAGAGAGACAGAACATGAGCCAGGGAGAAGTAGAGAGAAATATGGAAACACAGAATCTGAAGCAGGCTCCAGGCTCCCAGCTGTCAGCACAGAGCCCGATGTGGGGCTTGAACTCATGAGCTGTGAGATCATGACCTGAGTTGAAGCTGGATGCTTAACCGGCTGAGCCACCCGGGTGCCCCCCAAGTTCTTTTAAAGCTGAATCTTCACACATGCTGTTCCCTCTTCTTGGAAGGTTCCTTCTCATCTCGTTAACTCTTAAATTGTGTTATAATCTGTAATGATAGAAATAATAATCTCTTAGGGGCACCTGAGTGACTCAGTCAGTTAAGCGTTGGGCTTTGGCTCTGGTCATGATCTTGCCATTTGTGACACTGGGCTCTGCAATGTCAGCACGGAGCCTGCTTTGGATCCTCTCTCTCTCTCTCTGTCCCTCTCCCACTCCCTCTCTCAAAAATACATAAATGTTATCAAAAATCATATAAAATATTTAAAAAGAAATAATAATCTCTTAGACCCAGTGACTTTTCCCTTCTAACATCTTTGTAATTATTATGTGCCTCTTTCTTACTTCTCCATACTCTTTGGGAGTGCATTGCTATAGCAGACTGATCGTAATACAGCAGAACTTGATCTTTGCTATATTACTAGATCATAACCCAATGCCAGATACATGATTATTGCCTACTAAACTTCTTTTGACTGATCACCAAAATTGAAAAATACAAATGTTTTAAAAGTAAAGAATCAGATCTATTCCACTACAGAAAAGGGACTCTCTTAGAATGTAATTTGTAGGTAACTAGTAATTAAGTATTAACTACTTAAAATTTAGTAGTTATTAAAACTAATCAAAAAAGAAAACATATTTTCTTGAATTATTAGTTATAATGTCATAATTCAATTTTCTAGGAAGACCCTGCAATACATTTCTGAAAGTTATACTAAGTCATTATGCTACAAATTTGTGCATATGAAGAATATTTAGATTATTATATAGGAAATTTGTAGTTAGTTAGAACCTGTAGTTTTAAACTGTTTAGTCATTTCTACTTTAAATGTTTTCCTGTTGAAACACATTGATTTGTTTTCCTTTTCATCCTTCAACTCAACAGCTCTAAGTTTGACATTTTTATCACCCCAGTGGAATGCCTGGTTTTCATTTGCAAAGCGCACCTCACTTTTACAAGTGAAACATTTCAATTTTACAAGAGAAACATCATGGGCTAAGTAGCACATGCAAATCTAGCAACCAGCCCTGCTTAATTGTTCTGACTCCCTACTTCCACAGACTGGGATTTCTCATAAGATAAATGCATTACATAAGCAACATTCTTTTCAATGTAGAAAGGAAAGGCTGTCTACTGAGCTTGCTTCTGATTCTTTGCATGGGAAACACCACTGATGTTTAAACAGTGTTGTTCACTTATGAACATACCCATGATGGCTGCTTATGGAAGGGCAGAACTTCACACATGGCTAGGTCTGCTTTTTAACACTTAGTTACATTGACCATACCTTTCCATCTCCTGGACTCCAGGGGACAGTCAGAATGGAAACATATCAAGGGGGCTCAGAGGAAACACTAGCCTCTGCAAATCCAGGAGTCTCGTTTTTAGATGATTCCAACTCCAGTTGGAATCCCCTTTGACATTGAACAGTCATTCCTCTCTTTTTGTTGTTGTTGTTGAAGATCCAATTGGCTTTATTAAGTGATTCATAAATTAGGCAACATCTCATTTAGCAAGTGGAAAGATATTCTTGAATAGTCCTCTTAATTTTTCATTTCAGTCACCGTATCTATAAATAAAAGAGTTGATCTGGACGGACCCCAAGATGTCTTTCATCTCTTACTTCCTGTTACCCCAGTTTTAGCTGAAAAACAATAACATTGTTAAAATACTGTTTCATCTTATTATGTTGGACACTGAACTGTAGCTAGAAGGTCACACTCCCCTTCATTTAGATTCTTAACAGGAGTAGCTTTATTATCATATACACTTTTGTGGCATTATTTTCTTCTTACCCTACTATCAAAAATGTTTTGTAGAGACATAGACATTCATGCAATGCTCCTCCTTTAATGTTTTCCTAACCTTATGTGAGCTCTTCGGCTGTGTGTGGAGATGGAGAGGATATATACTTTTTTTAATGTTTATTTATTTTTGAGAGACAGAGAGACAGAGAGACAGAGTGTGAGCAGGGGAGGGGCAGAGAGAGGGAGACACAGAATCTGTCAGCACAGGGCCCAATGTGGGACTTGAACTCGGGAATGGGAAGATCATGACCTGAGTCAACGTCAGATCCTTAACTGACTGAGCTATCCAGGCGCCCCGAGAGAATACATTTTAATATGCCAGTAATAAAATGTGCTTTCGAATTTATTTTAGCGTTTCTTCAGTAGGTTGACTTTCAGTTGGTCCTTTCTAAGAAGTTTGTATCACGGCCTATGGAAAGAGCTGCCTCAGAGGACTGATATTTGTGTTTGGGAAATTCCCCTTCGCAACCCTCCAACCTTCTCTGTCTTGGGCCATACATACCATTCATTGCTGTGTTAGTAGCTGTGTCTGCAGACCTGGAAAGAACATTTAAAGATTCTTGTTGTTTATTTAACAATCAAATATGATTGTTCTTCTCATATTTCCAACTTGCCTTTTAATGATTCCAAACTTCCCAAAGAATGAAAGTTTGAATTATATCTTTAAGAAAGTCAGAAAAATACATGCTAGGTTTCTGTAAAAATATATTGGAAAGTACCACTTAAAGTTACTGCTTCTTTATAGTTGAGATCAGTTGCCAAACTAGAAAATAATGACCCTGTTTTAATGAATGGGATTTGCACAATAGACTTGATAACTCACACACATTCACAGTTATATAGAGCTATGGCAAGAAGTAAAAAAGAGAGAAGCCATATTTTGTGCTAGTACTTTTCTCTACATGGTTCCTTGAGAAGTTAAAAAAGTTTACTGAGAGTTAGGTTAGTTTCTTTTATATTTATAATACACATTGTCCTATATATTGTGCTGAGTGCTATTAGGTGATATTATGCTGTTATTGAATCCTTAAGGGAACACAGAAGAGAGGTAATATAAATTTATAACAAGGAGGAAATTGAAGATATGGTAATATAACAAACTGACAATAACTCAAGCTGGGCTTACTTGTCCTATTCTAAGCTTTTTAAATTTGTTTTTTTCAAGTGGGCTTTAGGCCTAACCAGTGGCTTGAACTCACAACCCTCAAGATGTCTTATGTTCTACCGACTGAGGCAGCCAGATGTCCCTCTAATTCAAAAAAAATTTTTTTTTATTTTTTGCTTTAATGAAAGAACTTTGGACTAATTGAAGAAAACTTTTGGTGAATTTATAAAAAGTCAAAATTATTTTTAAAAGTTTTAAATTTTAAAATAACATGTAATTAGACTTAACTTAGGAGTTAAAGACTTTTAAATAAAAAGATCTGTTTCTGTTAAATTCCCAGTTGTCTCATACAAAATAGTATTTCTACACTTAGTGAGAGTCATTGAAAAATTAAAACTTTTCTAAGCCCTTTGTATACATAATGTGGAGTCCTATTATACTTTGCCTTATTTAGTAGATGTGTTTTTTATAGACGGTGAAAAGCTAAATGCTAGCCTTACCCTGACTCAATTATCATATTTGAAAAGTACGAATGAACAAGGTTAATTACACTAAAAACAAAATAATTGTGTTTACTGAATTACCGAAAATAAATAGTTGATATTTTCTTTGTTTTTTATTTATTTATTTTTTTTCGAAGAGACAGAGAGACAGAATGTGAGCAGCGAGGGGCAGAAAGAGAGAGAGTCACAGATTTTTTTTTTAGTGTTTTATTTATTTTCAAGAGAGAGAGACAGTATGAGTGGGGAAGGGGCAGAGAGAGAGGGAGACGCAGAATCCGAAGCAGGCTCCAGGCTCCGAGCTGTCAGCACAGAGCCCAATGCGGGGCTCGAACTCACAGACCGCAAGATCATGACTTGAGCTGAAGGCTGATCCTCAACTGACTGAGGCACACAGGCACCCCAAGAGTTGATATTTTCATTGTTTCAGGTGATAGGGTAGATCTAGTTCTTATTTCTCCATCATAGTCAGAAGCAGAATTTGGAAACTATTATTCTTACCTTTCAAAAATCACCATATGATAAAAGTTTCCAAATCTTCTGTAGGTATATCAACATGTTTAATTCCTTTATCATGAGTCAAGAAAAAATAATGTTTATATTATCAGCACAGTCCCAGAATAGTATCTGTTCAGAAGAAATAGTATAATATATTTAACCCATCTGTTTAGTACTTGAGTTTTTTTCTGTAAGAACATATATAAACAGTCATTCAACCTATGCATACCTCTAGAGACAAGAAAATTATTTCTTTTTGAGAAATCCATTCTCTTCTTAAGGGAACAACAACAACAACAACAAAATTCTTTTTTTTTTTCCCCTGACCCCACATAATCTCCAAGTCCTGGTTAACAATGAGGATAACTTTAGATTAATTTATGGACTTGAAGTTTTTTGGATAAAGCAGAGTAATGTTTTTTTGTTATGTTTTTTTCATGAAAGTAGAATTCACATACAATGTTATGCAGGTGTACAACGTAGCAAATTGACGAGCCTATATATTATGCTATTTTCACAAGAGTAGCTACCATCTGTCACCATACAATGCTATTCCAGTATCATTGACCATATTTCCTTTCATCCCTGTAACTTATTAACTAGAAACCTGTATTGCCCACTCTCTTCACCTCTTCATTCCCCTTCACCCTTTTTGCTAATCTTCCCACCCACTTCCCCTCTGGCAACTTTTTTTTGCTTTCATTTGCTACCAATTACATATTGATATAATTTGATGTGTTGAGTTAAGATCTATTTTTTAAGTTTTTATTTTAATTCTAGTTAGTTAACATATGGTGTTGTATTTGTTTCAGGCGTAATATATAGTGATTCAACAATTCCTTCCATCACCTGGTGTTCCTCATGGCAAGTGCACTCCTTCATCATCTATAAATCACCTATAAGTCATCTATTTAACCCAACCTCCATCCTCCCTCTCCTCTGGTAACCATCAGTTTGTTAATTATAACCATCAGTTATAATTAAGAGTCTTGTCTCTCTCTCAAGAAGAGTCAATATGAACTCCAAACTAGATAGAAGGTAGTCATGTAACTATGAATTCACAGAGATCTTTTTTTGTTTGTTTTTAATCCGCGAGTTAGGTGGAGTCTGAGAGGCTACCCACCCACCTGTGTCTAATGGTTAGTGGGTGGACTTTTTCACTAAGGGTGTAGTCTTTCAAGGGTCCTAACTTTAATGGGACTAATTTGTTTGCCTTACCTCTTGTTTCCAAGTGAATGCTAAAACCTGACACGTTAGGGTGCTAAGACTGTTAAAAATTCACTGCACAGCTGTAGCTCCCGTGAAAAGATTTTTAATCAGCCTTATTGCTGCTCTGTTTTTTTGTCTTTGAGAATGTCCTTTGTTATCATGCAAGCATTTTTAAATCACGATTATATTATTTTAACAAATATCCCCAAGATTTTGTAATGGAAATATTTTTTAAAGGTTTGCTATTTTAAAATACAGCCCTAACTTCTATTTCTTCTTCCAAGTCATTTGGAAGCAAAGCTTTACTGTGACAAAGATTTAATCCCTTCAATTCCTGTACATATCTCATCATGGGAGGTGTTCCAAGGACCACACTTTGAGTAGCAACAACCTAGAGTGTGAATTGGGCCATACCCAATGAACCCCCCTCCCCAGGTTGTAAAAACTCTAAGGTGTGTTTTATTTCTTTTCACTGTCACTTTCATAAGGATATGAGTTAAAGACAGATTCATTTAATCATAGTATAGCTATCATCAAGGCAATAAAAGTCAAGAACTTATCAGCTTTTATAGATATACAGAAAGTTAAAATTCCATCTATATACTTGGCCTCAATTCTCTCATGATCGGAATTTGAATTCCATCAACCATATCTCTTCCCATCTGAAGAACTGAAATGTATTCCTACAACTTGTTTTTTTCCCAATGCATTTCCACTGTCCTGTTTGTCAACTGACACTCTAGTTATATCATCTTCCTTCCTACCATATCCTATGTCTTCTAGAGTGCTATCATCTTCAATTACTGAATGCTAGTCTTCCAGGTTCACTCCACACGAACTTGATGATCTTTGAAATTATATTCACTTCTCTGCAATATATATGTCGCCTGAAGTAAAGGTAATATAAGGAAAGTAAATTTGAAGTTATGTGTGCATGTGTGTATGTGTTTTAAGTATGCATTTATATGAAGATAGGAAAGAAATAGAGGCAAAATACTGGTTTTAATCCCTTTCTTAACTTTTTAAAGTGATGTATCAGTTTTTGATTTCCATATTGTCATATTTGCTTTTCCCCATAGAACAGAAAGGATGTAGTATTTAAGTGTATTTTCTTTGTTCTTTTTTAGTTAATTAATTTTTTTCTTAGTAAGAACAGGTAACTTCTTTAAAAAACATAGCCTTCCACCTGTCCATGAGATTTGAGCCACTCTTAGACAAACAGAAAGCATGATTTAAAAATCGTCTCTATTCTCACCTTTCTCATAACTAACTGCTATACCTTCAGATATTTTCTCATTGCCAAAGGCTCTAATAGTACATGTGAATAGCCCTTGTTATCAGGAAACTCTCAAGTTCTTCAATTTTGTCATCGAGTTTTCAGTGGCAGCCTTTCCCCCACTTTGTCCTACAGGATGCAAAATGTATTCTTTAATACAGCATGGCCCGTAAGTACAGAACTTTGGTAAATTGTATCTGGTAATTTATTTTGAAAGTAAAGTGTCCGTCTGAATCAGTACAAGTCAATGGCGTACGAAATACTAGGTCCATCACATAGTCAATATACTCTTGAAAACTCAGCCTACATTCAAATTGACCATATCTACAAACATTGTTTTAAGTCAGCTGGTACCATAGTTAATTGTCAATGGACATAAACAATTCCTGTGTCAAGTCATGGCAACACTACTCTCTTGTTATAGGCTGCTTTTATATCCAACCTTGTGAAATAAACTTTTGTAGAGTCATGAAATTATCACATGGCATAATTTTCTCTTCTATATATTTAGCATATGTTGGTACATGTTTATGAATATATTTATGTACAAAATATTCAGTAGTTACATTTATAATAATAAGAAAGTACAATTTATACACTACATTTGCTTCTCTTTCAGCATGTTCAGCAGAAAGACTTTTAATTACACTAAATTTTCAGATTCTATTTTAACTTGTACAGATGTCAATCTTTTAATTTATTGACTAAAATTTGTAGACATTCCATAAACTTCTACCAAATGGTAGTTAGTAATTCTAGCATTTTACTGTAATCAAGCACCAAAAATCATCACAGGACGTGTAGAAAAATTTGCCATCCCATACCATTCTGACAACAATCATGACAATGTACTAATACTGAAATTGTAATAATTTCTAGATAGAAAATTAAATACAAATACTATCCAGTGTTTTAAACATTGATTTTGAACATGCATCTCTTTATTTTTGAAAACCATACTGTTACTATAATAATTTGTGAAGATTGATGCTGTTAACTTCAGCTGTCTGCTGCTTGTGAATGCCACCCATCTTGAAAGTCACAGGAAGAACTTTTAGTAAGTGTGCATTTCATTTTGAAACAAACGGATATGATTGTTCTCATGAAGGAAACTTGATGTAATCTAAATGATCAAGCCGCACATATACATAAGGCTCATTCAAGGAATGAATGTTTAGCGACAGCAAGTAAAGATATCAGAGTGTTGTTGTGTGCCTAGGCCGCTTTAGGGAGCAAATGGGACTTGAGGGCATTTAATTCAAACTTAATTTTATCCTGAATGATAAGGATGGGACCTAAAAAGCTGCAACTCTCTTCTGTATACTCAAGGACACCATTGTCTTGCCGGTATTCATATAATTCAATAGACTTCCAATTCACCAAGCACTTTTCCCTGATAGAATGTTGAATTTCATTTTGGAAATTAACTTTTACAACAAAATGGCCCTTTCAATCTATATTACTGGTTGAGTAAGTACAAGATATACCAAGCATCATTTTGTATTATGGTTGGTAGGGAATGTGGTTGGTTACCTGTGAGGAGATACTCTCCTAGAAGCATACACACTCTCTGTCTCTCTCTAACGCTCTATTTTTTTCTCTCTGTTTCTCTTTCTCTCTCTCTCACATACATACATACACACATCACTCCCTCTCTCATAACTTAATCTTAATAGGCTAACATAAGACCAGATGCTGCTCCTTTTTAAGTGTGTGTGTGTGTGTGTGTGTGTGTGTGTGTGTGTGTTACCATTGTACATATGAAGGCTGGCATCTTATGTTCCACTGGAGCAAATCTGTACTCAAGTGCTCCTTTGCTAGAGGGAATTTTTAAATGCCATATAGCTGTAGTCTTAACCTTGACTGTCTTTCATTCTCAAATCTATTCAGCTATATGTGCTGAGTGACTTAACAACGAAGTGAGAGAAAATTCAGTGACTTGACATTTATAGTTCCCAACTGATTCATTTATTTATTCAACAGAGTAAATATTTAGGCAGCAGAATTAAATTGGAAAATGTTTATCAAGTTTGAGACCACCTTTCTTTCAATACATAAAACACAAACCCAGAGGCCTACGCATAGGGAACTTTACCTATAAATGTGCCCTACGGAGAAGGGCACATTTAAATGCCCCAATAGATTTCGATCAACCACTAGTTTGTTTGGGAAACTTCTGCCAATACTTTAGGACAGTGCAATTGAAATCACACCTAATAAAACATAGCTTACAGGCAACTGAACTTTATTAATCATTTTGTGTAATCTTACCATACAGACAGTTCTCCGACTGTATTTTCTCACTTTATTATAGTCCAAGGATCTATTCTAGTTAGTTGTCACACCTAAACTACATAGATTTCTCCCACCACATGTAACACCATGTATCTACACACTTGAGAGATTAGCTCAAAACCCCCTACAACCACAACCAGAAGACTGAGTCTTAAACGGTGTCTCAGCATAAAAGTATAATAAAAATAAACAAAGGCTTGAGGTTTCTGCTCCTGACAACATTGTATGGAGAAGCTAAATAAAGAATATTGTCCAAAAAATAGTTTCCAATGGTTTTCAGGATGATTTTCCTGTCATTAAACAACAAAAATAGCCAACATGCCAATAGCCTTTGAAATCTGAGAATATACTGATATTACATTGCCATAATGGAGAAAATAATGAAAACCTAGCTTTTATATCAAAGTCAAGAAGTATATAATTGCAATTTCCATGGACATATTCAAGAAAAAATTATATATACATATATATAACTTAAATTTACCATTTTAATCATTTGTAAGTTTATTTTGAGAGAGAGTTTATTATTTACCTAATTAAAGCTTATTTATTCTGGCTTTGTTTATTTCGAGTGATTTATTTTATTTATTTAATAAAATTAAAGTTTATTTTATTTATTTAGAGCACATGCTCTGGAGGGGCAGAGAGAGAGGGAGAGAGAAAATCCCAAGGAAGCTCCACACTATCAGCGTGGAGCTCGACGTGGGGCTCAAACTCACAAACCCTGAGATCGTGGCCTGAGCCAAAACCAAGAGTCATGCACTTAACAGAATGAGCCATCATTTTTATCACTTTTTAAGTGTGTTTTTTAGTGGCATTAATTAAATTCTCAATATTGTGTAACCATCAACCATCATGAATATCTGTTTCCAAATGTTTTCTTCATCTCAAGTCGAACCTCTATACTCTTTAAGCAATAACTCTCTGTTTTTTCAACCCCATAACCACTGAATTAGAATCTTCAGGAAAACACGAAAGAGTTTAAATTCTTAAGAACACAGCACAAAAGTCTTATGAGTAGGCCAGTTTGGAAAACAAAGAGGGTGGTGGGGTATTGGTCTAAATTAATCTTCTCAACTAGCATTTATATAATCCTGAAGTCACAGATTTAAAATTGAGGATCTTAAAGATTAACTATTGTGACCTGAAAACAGAAGTTAAGCTTTTGTTTCAAATTCAATGTTCAAGCATATTTATGGGGGCCCCTGGGTGGCTCAGTCGGTTGGGCGTCCGACTTCAGCTCAGGTCCTGATCTCGTGGTTTGTGAGTTCGAGCCCTGCATCAGGCTCTGTGCTGACAACTCAGAGCCTGGAGCCTGCTTCAGATTCTGTGTCTCCCTCTCTCTCTGCCCCTCCCATGCTCATGCTCTGTCTCTCTCTGCCTATCAATAATAAATAAAAGTTAAAAAAAATTTAAAGCATATTTATGTTTAATATCTAAATTTAAATACATCATCTCCTTTCAAAATATTGATATTTTATGAATAAATGATCAAAGTGTTTTAGTCTGTTGCTGTTCTTGTTTATTTGTTTCAAGTACTAGAAATAACAATGTGTTTTTACCAGATAAATGGTAGAATAGTCTCTCAGTATTCTGATTTTTCTTTTGCTTATTATGTCCATTTTGCTTCCAATATTCTCCTATTTAGGAAAGAAAACTTAGTTCCCTTGAATATTCTTTTCCTATTACTTCCATTCCGTACTTTGCCAAACTTCAATCAACATTAGGTTTCCAATATTAAAGGTAATTAAACATTAGAACACTGTTAGCTCTTTTACTAGGACTTGGAATGTTTCTGTAATATTTGAATCAACATCATCTGTGAGTTTTTCCAACTAATTCACAAAGAATCAATGGTAGCTTCCATATACCACTGTGGTTAAGAAAGTGGTAAAATTTAACTCTGGATGAACTTGAAGTGAGGACATTGTGTTCATGACCAGACTGGAAGAAAGAGTGCAGCTTACCCTCATGGAAGTCCTCTGAGGGGCATTGAAACCCAAGTGACACAACAGCCTCTCCTTGTCCTTTCTCCTTCATTTCTCTCTCCTTTCCTTCTATTTCTCAGAGCTTTCCTTCCAAAGTGGAATTATGGGTGGAATGTTGCCCTTTAGAATGTGAAAAACAAGAGCAAATATTAATTTCTTCACTGAAGTGAATCATATACTTCAGACTAAACGCTTTCTCCCAGCACTGCCACCATTATGTGATAAGGTTCTGAATTACGATTGGTTTTCTAAGTATTTAAGTCTCACCCAGTATTAAAACAAATAATCTCTATTTGAAATATAGTTTGTGGTTTTTATCTGTTTGCTCTTCCTCTCTTTGCTCAAGTTTAGGCATCAAATTGCACTGGGTAGGTACGTTTAAAATCCCAATCCAAATGATGCAACTGTGAAGTAGTAATTCAGTCCGAAGTGTAGTGTTCACCTAGTGCCATTTCCCGGGTTTGTAGACTTGCTTTGTTTGTGGAATCCCAACTGTTTCAAACTTTAAAGAAGGGTATACTTTACTAGAACTTTCTGAAGTTTCATTTTATCATAGAACTAGCATGACCCTGTAGCCATGGCCAAATACTTATAGTTTATGCATTTCAAATGATTTTTAAAACTATGTGTTCAGTTTAGTGCCATTATAATCATGTGGCCAGGTTTTATCCATGTGGTCACTTGATGAAGCTGAATGTAAAGCCAATGCAAGAGCTAAAACAACACCCATTTTTATGCATTAGGTATTTACATATGTTTTCTGGGAGTAATTGCGGGTGCTTACCTTTTCATTATATTTTCAATTATTGGCATAATTGATATTCTCCTTTCCTCTAAAACAATTCCCTTCCCGCCTCTTCTCCTAGGTCACACGTTTACAGTTATCTCCATAGCAACATCACCATCTAACAGAAAGGTGCATCTTCTGAAAGGCTAGCAATACAACATTAAGTGTTAAGACATAACATATTTTTCATGTTGAAAACATCTGGAATTCACAATCAACTGACATATATATAAATATGTCTATGGATCTTTTACAGTTACCCAAGGCCGAGCTTGCTGGCTGTGTTAGAATTCATTTACAAACAACTCTTATTAACCAGTTCTGTAAAACAATAAAACTAACCTTTATTTCAACATCAGAAAAAAAAGTTTAATTTACAAGTGAAGTTGCTTATAAAGACTCAATTTGCCCTTTGTGGAAGAGAGTTGATGGTGGAGTTGGGCTGTATTACCAACCTATTACTAGTGCACTAATACCTCTATTTACTGATTATGTCCTCTGGCAAAATTCGGAACTGTCTGCTCCTCTGGTGCAAACTAATCAGTTTTCAAAATTAGTTATTGATCTCAGACCTATTGTGGAGGACCAATTTAGTGGTGGGCTCATTGAGTACTAAAGTGACACCGTTTGCATAAGTAGCGGAGAAAGAGCAAATACAGTGTTCAAAGACTGTTCAAAGGTAGTTTTCTATCGCAGGGCATTAACAAATAGTCCTCAAAGCTGCTAAATTTCTGTCCGTTAGAGATTAATGATGCAGGCCCATCCCTGCCAGTCACATGAATTTAGGCTTTTCACATGTACATTTGCTAGTCATTTTCTGAATTTAAATAAGTAAAGGATGATAAGTCATTTTCTTTAACCTTAAGAGACTATTTCCCTCTGTTTCTCAAAACTTAATTTTTTATTGTATTTATGTGAGGTCGGCTAAAGAGAGTTTTGATTTCACAAGTATAAAGTGATTACTTGCTGATGAGTGTATGAAGAGAAATGCTAAAAAAAATCAACCAGAAATGAGAAGTCCAAAATACTTCAGTGTCCAAATTCCATTTCATATTCCTCATAATAACTTGTCCATTATTATTCTTTCAATGACTGGGGTTTTTCTGTTAGAAGTAATATATTAATGGTTTGCTCTCAATACTCTGCTTTAGGAAATGTTAGAGAGAATTGAGAGTTAATAGTTTTCTGAGTATCTCAGAAAAAAAATTATGAGTTGTATCTATCACTTGGCTGGCTACATAGGTGAAAATTACTCAAAAACTGTTCTTGAGTTTTGTCATCAATTTGACATTTCTGAGTAGAGGTTAATTTTAAAGGTTAAGATGCAGAATTTATACAAACAACCCCAAATAAGATTGGCTTATTTTTAGATATAATTATTTTTAAAAATGTATTCTGCATTGGCAATACATGAATTGACACCCACACAGAGACCATAGCTCCAAACTGGGAAGAAACTTGGCTTTCAGCAATCCACTGATCTTTTTCTTTTCTCAACCCCTTTTCCTTTGAGGTCTAGGGAAATCTAAACTATGTTTTTGTTTTTCCTCTGTGACCCATTAGCGTATAAAATATAAATATTTAGAACTATCCATGGAAATTTTGATTCAGTAGGGTTTGTATCTTTTAACAAGCTTTAGTGCAGATTCCTATGTTCTACACTAGTTGTACATTCCTATACAATGTATCCTAGTGTACATTCCTGTACATATCCTAGTGTACATTCCTATACAATGTAGGTGTGCATTGTATATTATGCAATGTAGGTGTACTTGTATATTATGACATGTAAATAAAAAATGTAACCTTCAATAGTTGTTTTAATCTAAATATGTTTAAAACTTCCACTAAACTCTAGTATCAAGAGTTAAGATTATTTTAAGTGAGAAAAACAAAAAAAATATTTAAATAAATACTTGGAGATGAAGCCTTACGCCTAAATGAAGTCAACTTAAGTGGAGTTCCTGTCAAATTATAAAGGCGTGAACAACTCTTTAAGGTATAAAGGTTTCACAACCTCTGTTGTGTTTTTTTTTCCTATGTTATCACAGAATTTCATAATTTAAGAAATCTAATTACAGTATTTTCATTATAATAACTTTTTTAATACCTGGGGGGAAAAGCTGTAGTGTTATTTACATTGTAAAAATATAAAGTAATATAATCAAGAGAAGATAACTAAGAAAACAAACTGTAAAATTTTCAGAACTTCATATTATTAAAATTAAATCTCCCTCATGATAGAAGATATTGTCACTTGTCAAGCATCTAGTAGTTTCCCTAAGATAGCAACTTGAGCATCCAATAGTTTGTTGCATATGAACACTCATATATCACTGGCATTGGACACAGTTAACAAATCTAGGAACATTAGAAAAAGTTTGCCTTGGGCCAATGTTGGGCCCATATTCAGTCAGATGATGTCCTTAGGACTGTGGTTTTTAACCTTGCCGAATCATAGGAATCTGCACTAAAGCTTGTTAAAAGATACAAACCCTACTGAATCAAAATTTCCATGGATAGTTCTAAATATTTATATTTTATACGCTAATGGGTCACAGAGGAAAAACAAAAACATAGTTTAGATTTCCCTAGACCTCAAAGGAAAACATAAAATAAATCCAAATATGTGATAGCTAAAAAGTTACACATATCACAATGTTCCATTTTGTTTCTCGAGAATGCTTCACATAAATTTTTTGCTGTATGGATCTAAGATACTAGTATCTAAATATTTCATATATCACCTTAAAAGTTAGGAAATCATGTTCCTACGTTTTTACTCAAATTAGTTTAGGAGGATCAAAGGAAGACTAAAACAATTTTTTAACGTTAAACTCTGTATGTTGGGTTCAAAACAAAACGGTGTGTCCTTTTCATAGAGATTATTTGGAACTAGCCCTCAACCCAATATTGTCAGTAATACGATCATAAAATGTGTGAAGGAACCGATTGTATGAACATGGTTACCTGAATCGGTTGTCTTAGTTTATACATTTCATCTTCCAAATATTTGTTTTACTTAATTTTAGTTCCAACTAACATTTTAAGGAGTTCTTATATAAAAGAAATGCAGAGTGAATTTTAAATGAAAATTTCAGAAAGCACATAGAACCACAATTGTGCACATGATAAAAATAAGCCTTTACCACAAAAGGAATTTAGAATCGATGAAGCCCTATGACTATACACAGTGATCTAAAGAATAAAAGTTTTATGAATTACAAACTTCTTCTCGATACCTGTTTCTGTTCTGATATTTCATAGAGAATTTGGCAAATTTGGGCACTGGACTTTTTCATCTCTATACCCATACCAGCACTGCTTAAACTTTTACAGACAATAAAGCAGTAGATTGTATAAAAATAAGCAGCAATAAAATTGTCCAAATAAGTTTTCTTCTATTCTTATTTATTTTCCTTTGTTTCTCCAAGTAGTCCCTAGAGAGACAGCTTGTAAATCAAAAAGACATATGTTACCAAAGTACCTCAAGAAGCTATTAGGACATATGTAGATTTAAAACTAGAAAATTAAAGTCTTAAGCATAAAATCCATGAAGAACGGACAAAGGAGAAAAAAAAAAAACAGAATAGGTTTCAGATTCTGCCCCATTTGTTTTATTCTCTCTCTGCCTCCAGGACCAACTGAACTCAAGGCTAATTATAACACAGACACAAAGGACTAGTTATTTCACTAAATGAAAAGAAAAGTAAAAGAAAATATGGTTTTGAGTTCAACTTCAAGGGTGAATAGCAGATTAGAATATTTCCCCATGGAGGAACAAGTTAAACAGTAAAGCATGACATTGTGAAAGGTTGTAAATTTTTTGTAGAAATGTTAAGAATCCAGGATTGCTTCTCATACGTGTAGTTATTAAGGGAAAAATGGATAGTACTGGGGCTGACATCACATTGGTTTTAATTCATATAGCTTTAAATGATTGATCAAGTTATTTGATGACTTTCTGAATTTCATCCAGTTCTTAATAGACTCCAAATATATCATCATCATTGCTTTAGTTGTCATCTAAATAAAATAATAAGGTTTGATTAGATGACTGATATAGGTCATTCTGTCTCTCAGATTCAGATTCTGCTGTTCCCTTTGCAGTGGAAACATGCTTTTTCTACACTGTATATTGGTATTAGTGCTCATATTTCCAGTTCGTTTGTTTGTTTGTTTGTTTGGTGCTCTAGGAAGTAACACACTGGATATCACCTAAAATTACGAGCAGCAAGGGGCACTAAGGTGGCTCAGTCGGTTAAGCGTCTGACTTCAGCTCCGGTCATGATTTCTCACGGCTTGTGAGTTCAAGCACCACGTCGGGCTCTGTGCTGACAGCCCAGAGTGCGGAGCCTGCTTCGGATTCTGTGTCTCCCTCTCTCTCTGCTCCTCCCACACTCATGCTCTCTCTCTCTCTCTGTCTCTGTCTCCCAAAAATAAATAAACTTAAAAAAAAATTGTGAGCAGCAAGCAGTTCAGACTTATTATTGTTTATGATTTATATTCATTAAAAGAACCTAGAAATTGATTAGTTACTAGTTTATCTCTTTAATGACTAGAAGACATTTCCATGGGCCACTTTGTAATTAATTATTATAAAGATATCACATCTAAACTTCTTCGATTCCCTAAATGGACTTTCAACTTTTTTTTTTTTTTTTTGTATTCTAAAAGAGCTCCTACTGTCATGCATAGCGCAAATGTCACATGAGTAAGTAGACAGGGATACAGGAGTAGAAAGTAGACACAGTCACTGAGAGTCAGCAATAAAGGCTTGAGCTGACAGTGTGCTTGGATGAAAATGGTAGACTAGAAATGGAAAGAACATTCTCCTCCTTATTAGGCTGAAGCCACCTATCTTCTGGTTTATAGCAGAGGTCTCCCTGCCAGCAAAATCCAGACAACTTGAATACCACTTCCATGGGCAGAGATGACCTGTGTTCTGGCAAGCTTACCTCTGGCACTGAAATAGGACAAGCTGTGTCTCCCAGGTACTCATTAGAGATCAATACCCTCTGCCTTCCCGACTCCCCTTGCCTTAGTGTTTGTGTGGGTTCCATAAACACCTGCAAATGTTCCAACTCCTATTCCTCAGTGACTGCATAGCTGTATCTACGGCCAGTTCTCCACCAAAGGGAATTTATGTGTGCCCATACTGTGCAGAGAGAAAGGTTGGAACTGTGGAAAACATATATGCTTTAGAATCTAAGTCCTTCTTTTGACATTTGATAGCTGTATGACTTCAAGATAGAAGTTATGTGCTGAGTCTGTTGTTTCATGTCCATTAGAGATGAAAAATAATACTCTGTTAAATTGTTATAATAGACATATCATTAAAGAAACTTCCAGGGACACTTGAGTGACTCAATCGGTCAAGCATCCGACTTCAGTTTGGGTCATGATCTCATGGTTTGCGAGTTCAAGCCTCTCATCAGGCTCTGTGCTGACAGTTCAGAGTCTGGAGCCTGCTTTGGATTCTGTGTCTCCCTGTCTCTCTGCCCCTCCCTGCTCGTGCTCTGTCTCTCAAAAATAAACATTTTTTTTTTAAAAAAAGAAACTTCCACAATGTTGTAATTCAAAAGGTATCTGCTAAACCATTATTATTTTAATATTAATAATTATTCCTTTTGTAGGGACTGGTATAGCACTACTCATAACACTAAATTTTTTCCTACTTGTCCTTTTTTTACATTCCTTTAACTGGACAGATCTTTTATTTGACTCATAAAGATTACTTAAATGCAGATACTCATAGTTTATTGGCTATAAATGATACATATATAATATTTATTGAGGACCTTACTCTGCTCAAGAGTTTTACCTGTGTTATTCTTTTTTTTTCCATTTTACTATGGGAAACTGAGTCATGGTATAGTTAAGTAAGAATTTCCAAGGTCATAAGCCAGTATAGCAGAGCCAGAATTCGAAAACAAGTATGCTTTAAATCTTTTTGCCAGAATGCCTCTCTCTGTGTCTTATATTAAATGTTAATAATGAGAATAAGATACAGAGAGGAGAGAATATGAGCAAGTGCATAACTAATGAATGGGAAGATAAGAAGTAGAGAGGTTACGGTAGAATAGGTAAGAGCTTAGCCACTGTTATTATACCGTTTGGGCTCAACTCTTAACTTGTCACTTGCCTGCTCTGTGACTTCAAGCTAGTCCACTCATCTGCCCTCAATCTTTGGTATCCTAATCTGCAAAATGAGACTAATAATAATAGGGCTTCTATTTGGGGATTCCTGTGAGGATTCAATGAGATACAATACCTGATGCATCGTAAGCATTCAAACAATATTTGGTATGTTTTTCATACCAAAGAGGAGGTTTAAGGTATAGAGAAAAAATTTCACCCGTACATCACAATTTTACTTGTAACAGCTAGATAGCCAGGCTTTAGATTAAGCGCAGGGCCTCCCCACAACATTCAGCAAGCAGAATGCATATGCTACACTAAATGTACCATGATTAAATATCTATCATAGCACGGTTTGCTAGGCACTTTGTATGCAACCCCTCTAACTCTCACATCAAATTAGTAAGTTAACTATGATTGTGCCCATTTTCCTGATGGATATAAAGGTAAAGTGCCTTTATATCTCCAGAATTATACATACACACTTAGGACATTAGCAAAACCTAAAAAAAGCACTGAGGACTTAGTATACCACGTACACTTTCCCCACAGTACTATTTCCCTCATGCTAAAATTGATTCCTTACATCTCAGACACTGACAGAAGGATCTCACAAGTCTTCCATTGTTGATAGTATTAGAGAAATGACAAAGATTTTTTCATGTCTTGACTTTGGAAGGTTTACATTTTGTTTGGGTTTTTTCATTTGTTTCCTTGTTTGTGTTTATATTTTTCCTGATATTTGAAGTTAATGAGAAGGTGCATGACATGACTTGAATTTCCAAATTTCTCATTGCACTCAAGCATCACATATAAATTTTGATATTTTAATATATTTCAAATAATTTTAAGTATTTATAATAATTGTCCAATAATGATTGAGAGAGAAACTGTCCATGGCAAATTGATCTAAGGTAAATCTCTCTAGAATATACATAAGGCATAGGGTCTTGTACTTTGTTCTTGTAGATGTGTCTTATATTTATAAAACTTCTAATGTCATTATATGTAACCATGTATTCCAGGAAGCATCTATAGCTCTTTAATTTAAGGTACACTAATAATATGTGTTATTAATGTGATGACATATATTAACATATTATAGAAGTCTCAATGATCTCATTAATGTCTCCTTTTTTGGAAATTTATGTGAAAACAACATGCATAAAATCAATAGTTAAGTTATTGTTTATCATATGATTGTGAGTCACACAGATGTATTTATGAAATTTGAATATCAAAATAACTGATATTCTGGTTAAATATCAATGATTAAGACAATGATTCAAACTTTGTGTTTCCTAGAAGTGTCTTGCAATTTATTCTTTCTTTTTCTACTAGCTTCCAGTGAAGGTTAAATCTTGAATATTTCAATTTTTAAAATTGAGGATAGTGTACTCTTATATGCCAGTTTTCAAGTTTGTACTGTTTGCCAGAAAACCATCATAAATATTATAATTTCTTCAATGATTGATGGATACTGTCAGCCAAATATGCGACATTTACTCTCATTATGTACGTTATCTTTTTTACAACAAGGTTTATATTTTAGAATGCTGTTTCAGTGGTTTACATTTTTCAAGACTTGATATTTCCCTTTTAATCATTTTTAAAAGTTAATTCAGTGACAGCTGTGTAGCTGTGTGATCTGTCTCAGTTTTATTCTACCCAGCATGGATAGCTTTTCATTAATTTATGTTTTAATCTAGGTAATGTGTGTCTTGATACTACAGCATTTGGAGACTTATACATTTATTAAATAAAGACTCAAAGCAAGTGAAAGACATTACTTTCACTGTTTGTAAGGTGGAACTACCGACTGGTTCAGTTGAATATGAACTGGTTCAGTTCAATGAGCTTTGAAAATAAGTGAAAATCATAGAATTCAATAAGGTGGCTAGGAAATTTGACCTTACCTACTACAGATTTTAGAATCCATACATAAACATGTTCATATAGAAAACAAGTATTAAAAGTATTCCTTCTGGAAAATAATGAAGCTTTAAAATTTAATGACTAATTGAAATACCAGGCCCCTTTTGTGTGACAGTGGCTTCTCTCATTATAGTATACCAGAAACTGAACTGGTCTGCAAAGCACATAGAGGGTCTTTGAGAGACTGGTCTTTGTTGCAAGACTCTGTAAGCTTCAGTAAATTGTTCCAATAACCTAATTTTATTATTTTAGAGAATATGATGTACTCTGTCTCTAAGTACCAAAGAGCCACAAAACCTGAGACAGTACATTTGCTGAATCATATATCAAACTGAGAATGATTTGTTAAAAATAATTCTTTTGAAGAATATATTCAGCCTCAGTTGTATATCCTCGGCTGGCCACATGCTGGTTTTTCTCTCTTGATTTCTACCCTTTTAGCTTTCCCTTTATGTCTTCTTCCTGGTTATAAAGAGAGCATTCCAGCCTCTGATAATGACTTACAAGCTTTATTATAAATTATTGGGGGCTTTGGAGATTTAACAAAGAGGACTGTTTTCCTTAAGCTGTGTTAGAACCAATCATATCAGAAGGGCTTTGTGTGTGTGTCTGTGTGTCTGTGTGTTTGCTAGTTTTAGAATTTTTGAAGCAGACGATTTTTCTTTGAAAATCATTGTATCATTAATTTTTAAGAATATAATTACAGTGAGTGCTATAAGAGTACCTTGCAAATCTCTCCAAAGGGACAAGATAAAGCCAACATAGTTCAAAAGTTCAGATTTCAAAGCTTCAAAGTGTAAGCCTGGAAGAAAGGAAATTCCTCTGGGACCACTATCATTTTCTTACATTTCCACCAATGCTTTGCTGGTTTGTTCTGAAGAACCATTCTCCATAGACCCCTCATTACAATTTCTGCTGTGACTGGCCACAGTCACTTGAAAGTTGGGTTAAAAGACAACGTATTTATCCACGTTGTCATTTTGCTTCTCTGTGGTCAGGGGATTCATCACTTTCTCAAGGGCCTAACTCTACCATTTCCTTTGCTTTCGGGAAGGAAGATTTTAAGAAAATGCTACTGTGTGACCACAACTTATTCTTTAAAAAGAAATGTAATATATCATTTAAAGAAAGAAAATTACCAGGAGATAAATTTAGCCAGAATTCAGTTATTTAATTCATATTCGAGAGGTGACCTCACTTTGTAGCCAAATCAGGACTAGAAGTACCCTTCTAAACATGATGAAAAACTAATGTCTTCAAACGAGTAAGATTTGTGGCCTGGCTGTGTGACAAGGATTTGGTGGCTTCCATTTTCACCAGCTTAAATCTACAAGCTGGAAAAGGGCTACATGGAAAGTGACAGAAGAGTCTTTCCAGGAAACAAAACTGGTAAGGATGCATGAGGACTGATGCTTGGCTCAGGCAATGACTCAGTGTAGTGAATCCAGTATTAGCATTGTAAATGGCTCAGTTAGAATACTTAATAAACCAATAACATTTCACTAAAATAAACAAATGGCAAATAAGTATTTCAGATGAGATAATGTCTAAAGCAGAAATTCATCTCATATTAACATCTCATCTGTTAGTTTCTTTACATTTAATTATTTTTATCAAGTCCCTTCCATTAGCCATGTATTATCACTTATACCATCTGGTTACTTTTCATAACTAATTTATGAAATGTATGTGATTGCTATTTCCATTTTATGGACAAGAAAAACTGAGTCAGATAGAATTAGGGAATTTTGGCTGACAATACATATTTGATATATTTACGACCGAGGATTCAAGTTCTCATATGTCTTATTCTCAATCCAGGCTTTTCCCATTGCACTATGACCTTCTGCCTTTGAGAGTCAAGTACTAATGTATATTCACCTATTGTATATAGTTACTTACAGTAACAAACTACTCAAGAAAAATTGTATGAAGGAATATCTTTTCTCTGCCTTAAAAGTGATAAAAGCCTTTTTTTTTTCCATTCCAAATTTAATCTTTTATGATTAATTGCCCATCATTTCTCTCAGATACCTCTACCTCTCAAACTATAATTGACACTGATGTGTGGCTTCCTTTAATATGGAGATGATTGTAATAGGATTACAAATCCTCCTATCAGAGAAAGATATACTAAATATTCCAAATGTTTTGATCTAAATATATTGAGTTTGAGAAAGATCCAATTACTTAATATCTATATAAACTGAACTTACATAGCCAGGTTTACCATCAATTTGGGCATGGTTGAATTAACATAAGTTAGATTTTATATGTGGGATGCATTAAAAAAGCAAAGGATAAACACACATATTTGGCAGGAATAAACATCTCAAATTTTTCTATAAAAAATGAGCAAACTAAAAAGGCCGCACACCGTGAATGTATCAATTTGACTTTAGTTGTCAAAAGAACATTTCTTCACGTGTGTTTTTTGCTTTAGATAGACAAACACATGATAGTTTAGTGAGCTTAAAGGAAAACCGTAACATTTACATTTTTTGCATGCAGTTTATAGTTCAAAAGGACTCTATTTTGCAGGCAAATTATCGAGCAAAACTAAGAGATGTGGATTCAGTTAAGAACTTATTAACTTGATTCAACTCACCCAGTGGAGGTGTACTAGGCCCTCAGCAATTGCTAAGTGTGCAGCAAAAGGAGCTCATGCAGCATAGATGTGAGCAGGCTCTAACCTGGCAATTCAATCACAAGGCAGATTAAACAAGTTCAAATAATATACTTATACTAAACTTCATTTTGATCATATCTAAATGCAAACTCGGACAACTTCACTATTTAACATTGTTTCCCACATAACCTTAATAGAGACTGCATTTTTCTTCTTTCCTTTTCTCCTTTAGCTCAAGAGCCCTATGAGAATCATGGCTAACACATTAACAAATTCTGTAGAGGAAATTGCTTAGTGAATTTCTTTCCTACCCATTAAGAAAACAAAACAAAACAAAACACTTGATAAGTTTCCAGTCTCCACAGAAATTTCACCTGCCAAACATTGTTTGTTTGCAAATGAACCACATTTCACTACCTGCCATTCAAGAAAAATACTAAATGTGGACTGATTTCCTTAATGGAAATGGAATACTGTAAAAATTTAATATCTCTTCATTAACCTGGATAGCACTACAGTTTGTTATCTTTGCTGACTTTTTTTTCTAAGTAACTTTGAAAATCTAGAACATTGTTAGCTGTATTTTATTAGTAGGAGGGGGCATGGCTGAGGCTCTTTCTCTGCTCACATTCATGATCGTATGTGCATACATGCATATATATTATGTACACAAATATAAATGATGCTTCTTATATTAAGATTGACTAACAGGTTAAATAAATTATCAGCTCCTAACAAGTTAGATAAGGAAACTCATTGTTCTTTATTTTTCCTTTTTATTATCTGTAAAGTTTTTAAAGAGCGGTTTAGTAGTTCAATAGAGAAGTAGTGTTTGTATTTCATCAGTTATGGAACAAATATTCAGCTGACATAACCTTGGCCTGTGGTCCTGAGAGGCCTCTGTGAACAGAGTTTATTTACCTCCTCTTACAATGAGATAAGCTGAGATCCAAGTTCAGCTGTGTCAAAGCCTAAAATTTGTATCTTTTCAAGTTGGGGCTTCCTTTTCCCTTTAGTTTTGCTTTTGTACCTAAACTCTGACCAGTCCTAGTGCCAAAATCTTAGGCCGAGTCCCAGAAACTCAATGGGCAATCTGCTTCAGTAGTCTGCTGAAAATGACCTACATCAGGGGATTATAATTTTTTTTCCTTACTTCTCATCCTGAGAGAGGCAAAGAAGCATTAAAAAATGTTTTGGGGGTGCCTGTGTGGCTCAGTCGGTTGAGCCTCCTAATCTTGGTTTTGGCTTGGGTCATGACCCCAGGGTCGTGGGAAGGAGTCCCGAATAGGGCTCCACACTGGGTGTAAACCCTGCTTGGGATTCTCTCTTTCTCCTTCTTCCTGGCTTGTGCATGTGTGCTCTCTCTCTCTTTAAAACAAAAACAACAACGACAAAAAAAGTTTTGAAAACAGAAATCATTACAGGATTCAAGTCAGTGTACATAACACTATATTAAGAAGAATACCGCAGAAAAAAATATTTATAATATTCACATTACTATTGAACATAATGATTAATGTAAATCCCAAAGCCAAACCTCTATTGTGAAGGGAAAAAAAGTCATCACGTCTTACACCCTATTATCAGTAATATTGTATTCACGTATGGTAGACACCTTATTTCAGTATGTCATGGACAGTTAACTACAAACACAGGAAACATGGCATGATTTTTTCTGAACAATAGCTTTTCAAATTTCCATGAAATAATGAACATTCACAAAGTTCTAACTATGTATGAGATCTTGTGCTTGGAATTCAAATACTAAGAACATAAAAATTAATTAAATAATTGTGCTACCCCAATCCCATTACGCAAGGCTTCCAGTCTAGCTCAAAATACAATAGACAATATCATCTTTTAAGGGCTATCACTGCATTGACAAAATGCAGTTCTGAGTAAAATTGGAGGCAGGGATATGACAAACCCAAGAAAAAAGATTCCAATATGATGAATTTAGGATGAGCTGTGGCAGTATGAGAAGTTTTAGGTCTCTCTCAATCATATAATAGGTAACATTTCATAACATTTTTTCTAATTGGAATGATTTTGTTAACAAATCATACTATTTCCATTTCTGAAAGAGTCTCACAAAGATTAGCCTTTTTACATTCATATAACAAAGGGAAATTTTATCTAATATTTTATTTGAAAGGCAATAATTTATCACAGCATTTAAAAAGCCAAAACTCTAGTATCCATTAAAACAGAAGGCAAATATTTCAGACCTATTTCTTAAGCCTTTCAAAACCTCTTTTCTTGGGGTGGGGCATAATTCTATTTTTTGGGAGAAAGAAAAACGTATGATGAGCAGCTGGCCAGAAACTGTCATAATCTGGCAAAGTCCTACAAATTAATTTATTTTATAGTCACAAAATAGGTATTATTTTTAACTTGGGGTTACAGATGAAGAGAGTAACTTGCCCAAGGTTGATTACCATGTAAGTGGGAGGAGCCTGAGAGAATGTAATACAGGTGATCTGGTCACTGAACTCATGTTTCTCATAGGCTTTGTAATTTATTTACTTATTAATTCTTCTCTGTTCCAGGAACTCCCCTGGTGTTGTATTTACCTTTTTGGCCTTCATTACAAATGTTTGTTTCTAAATTTCCTATGAGATCGGTTGTTTGAAATGTGCCTTTTTCACTTATTCTTTAAACCCGTCTATTCTTAGAAATGTTGTTGGCCTCTCTCCCCCAGCTATTGGTATGGTAGCTCTTCAAGGGCTTTGTGGGATAGGCATGACTTGTTACAGTTGACTAAATAATACCATTCAGAAAAGTAGAAGTGGTGCAGCCCTTAAAGGCAGCTAAAATATGTCTTCATTTTCCCATCTTCCATAATAGACAGACCATCCTCATGCTGTATGAGGATTCCTTCTTAATTAAGAAAATGAAATGAACCCCCATACTACAGTAATAGTATTTGATGGAAAATAACAACATGCTTAGAATGCAGAAATGTGTTGATATAAATTTGTATCTAGGGGCACCTTGGTGGTTCCGTCAGTTAGGCATCCGACTTCAGCTCGGGTCAGGATCTCACAGTTCCTGGGTTCAAGCCCAGCATTGGGCTCTGTGCTGACAGCTCAGAGCCTGGAGCCTGCTTCGGATTCCACGTCTCCCTCTGTCATTGTCCCTCCCCTGCTCATGCTCTGCCTCTCTCTCTCAAAAATAAATAAACTTAAAAAATATGAATTTGTATCTCATTATGTAACCTAAGGAAGAAACCAGTAATATGTGCAAGGAAAATACATTATACAAAATACATTGTGTGTCTTTGGGACTTTGCAACAATTTTCAGCACTTCTCTATAGGGTGTTTCAGCCCAGGGATGGGGACAGCTGATGTAGAGGAGTGTTACTCCATCTTTTGTCTCAGTTTGACATTTCATATAACAGCGACAATGACGTTAAAGTTCTCTCCTCTATTTTTCCCAAGATTTCTTTTCCGATTTACTTTTGGAAGAAACTATTACTTTTTGCCTTATAAGAGCATCTCCTGATACATTATTTTTAAATTCTGCCTTTAACTTTACTGCAGTAATTTTACCACTGCAGTTGTGAAAACATCAATAGTTTTGAAATCCAAGTATATTTTTTAATTAGGTCAATTTTCTTAACAGTTAAAAAAGAAAATATTTCTAAATAGTGTACCTCCAAAACTCTCTTGACAGACGTGCTTTAAATTATATATATAGGGATGCCAGGGTGGCTCAGTCAGTTAACCATCAGACTTCAGCTCAGGTCATGCTCTCATGGTTTGTGAGTTCGAGCACTACATGGGGCTCTCTGTTGTCAGCACAGCATCTGCTTTGATCTTCTGTGTCCCCCTCTCGCTGCCCCTCGCTTGCTTGCTTGCTCATTCTCTCTGCTTCTCAAAAATAAATAAATCTTAAAAAAATAAATTATAGGGGTGCCTGGGTAGCTCAGTCGGTTAAGCATCAGACTTGGGCCCAGGTCATGATCTCCTGGTTCATGTGTTCAGTCTTTGCACTGACAGTGTGGAGCCTGCTTGGGACTCTCCCTGTCACCCTGTCTCTGCCTCTCCCTGACTTGTACTTTCTCTCCCTCTTAAAATAAACTTTAAAAAAAATATTTTAAAAACAAATAAATACATGAAATAAATTGTATACATATATTGGTTATTCAAATGAAGGCAGGATTTAACTGTGATATAGATATAACTAGAACTCCAGCATGCTAGATTAATGACAGATTAATGACAATGGAATAGACTTTCCTAAAGTAGGCTGCTAGGGGGTGCCTGGATGACTCCATTGGTGGAGTACCTCCAGGTCGGAAGGTCAAGTCCCTGCTAATTGTAGAGATTACTTAAATTTTTTTAAAATTATTTTTAATGTTTATTTATTTTTGAGAAAGAAACAGAGCACAAGCAGGGGAGGGACAGAGCGCGAGGGAGACACAGAATTGAAAGCAGGCTCCAGGCTTTGAACTGTCAGCACAGAGCCTGACGCAGGGCTCAAACTCACAAGATGTGAGATCATGACATGAGTCAAAGTCTGACACTTAACCGACTGAGCCACCCAGGTGCCCCCCAAATTTTTTTAATTAAAAAAAAATAAAGTGGGCAGATAGGGAGTGAGCCTTTCATGCCACTGAATTCCAACTCTTTGAAAGGAAACTTAACCCTCTACCAGGGTCAAAGTATACTATTTTTTCATGATGTTTGGGTTAGAAGTTCTTAGAGAATATGAAGTGGCAATATGTCTTCAATATTTAAACTGAAGTTGAGTTCACAGATACCGAAAGAGAGGAATAGAGATTGACAAATTCAATTTGTTCAATGTGATAGAAAACAGGCAGAACAGAGACATTTTCCAGGTAGATGAAACATGGAAATATATTGAACTAGATAACCTCATCATGTTATTTTGTAGCTTGTGTCTCAATATCCCAAAGTATAAGGTCATAATTATTTTTTAATAACAAAATATTGTATAGATTGAATAACACTTTCACACAAATATACATTGCCATTAACATAATTTTTGTTTGTTATTGTTTTAAGCATGTCATGGGAAGTATGGACTTTCCTCTAAATTGTATGGAAATGACATTGCAGTGACTGCTATTTTCTATTTAACCTTTAGATTGTGTTTTTAGTATGTCCATAGAAAACATTACAAAAAATGGCCGGTAAGCAAGTTCACACGTAACATGAATAGTGACATTTCTTGACAATTAATAGCCTTGTCTGTCTAACTCCCCTGCCCCGCTGCCACCAGCCTCAAGCAGGACACATAATGACTCTCTATATTGATTTCTATTGAGTCACACGTGCTTTACCACCTTGAAAGCTGTTTGAGAATATGGGCAAACATTTAGAAAAGTTAATACATGAAAACAAAACAAAACATTTTTGTTTTTGAAATCCCATTGCTAAGAAGAATTTCATATCAAGCAATGCAAAATGCATGAACAACATCTTGAACCTGAGTGAAAATTAATAAGTGACTTCACCTTATGGTATTGCTGAAAACCAAAGTATAACAAAAATTAAATCAGAGTATGAAACTGGTGTCCACTTTAATAATATATGATTCACTTTTGCCACTCAACATTTGCTACTGAACAACACAATTTCTTTTCCAGACTTTGCTTTATAGTTTTATGACTTAATTTGCTATTCATGCTGTAATGGCATCCCTATGTAAATGTTTTCAGAAAAATTTGAAACTGAAGCCAAATACCAGAAAAGAGAGTAAGCCGTGAAAGAATTAACCAGGGTTAACTATCCTAGCAATCTCATGCAAGGAAGCTCTGAATATTTGATCAAGTTTGGCAGCTCACTATGTAGATATTAATTTTCCCCATCAGTTCCAAAGTCACCATCTATTATGGATAGCATTATAACAAACTTTTTAAAGGAAAACTTTACCAAGAGGAAAGTTCATCAATAAGGAGTAACAGTGAAGATTTGTAATGATTTTTGAATATTCTAATCGATCTTGTGGGAAGGTAGACGGCCATGTTGTTGTAGTTGTTACTGTTTTTATGTAATGTCTATAAAGGTTATTAATAAAGTATAGATAATTAGGGCATTTTTCATTATACACAGATGTAAATAGGAAAATTATTTTATGGAAAGCTACACTAAGCCTTATGCCAAAGCAAGAAAGCAATTCAGTCACGGATTATAAGATATTCTCTGAGTGCATTTAGAAATGGAAATACAGCTCACTAGAGCAAGCTCTGATTCTCTTAAGTCAAGACAACTAACTTCATGTATTTTTTAATTCACTACTAAACTTCTAATAAGGGAAAAAGTATAATGTAACTAGATTTCAGCTAAACATTTGATATCTTCTGCTTTGCTTTAATTGCAGTTAAATTGATTTGTATCTTGTGTGCCTTATCTTGATGTAAAGCATTTGACAGTCACATTGAACTAGGATCAATTTTAGTATCTTTCTGAAAATAATACTTTGTAAATATAACAAAATAACTTGTGAATTTCAGATAATAATAATATATCCTCATCAGAAAATATATATGAAATATGAATGTGCTTAATTAACAAAGATCAGTTTCAAAGTTATCTCCACAAATCTTTGGTGATATTCTAAAATGTATGAATTTCTGTGCATTCATTCAAAGCTCAAGATTCCAAACATCGATATTCTTCTGTTTGAGTATGGACTTTCGAGTTTGAATTGTATATGGACCTGAAAATATTCTTGGTGACATCTATGGTTATTTTTTCAACAATGTTAAAAATTAATGACTGAAAATTCAAACCTAAATAAAGCAAGAAATCTAGCTCAAGATAGTGAGAGTACACATTCAAGACTATGATTCAGGTTTCATTTTACATTAGAAGTCTATTTTTGTTGAGTAGCAAGTAATTGCAATATAGTAAAGGCTACTTTATACATCAGCCTTTTGATCTCAGAATAAAAATACTAATCCTATATGAGACAAAGCACTCTTTTCTCTTTTTCCTGTCAAAATACATATTGACATCTTTTTATTTGGAAGAAAGTATATTACAAGGGCTCTTAACGACCTAAGATTTATAGGGATGCATTTGAGTGTCTTTTTAACAATGAATAAATGCTATGGATTCTTCTAAATAGCTGAATTTAGCTCTCTGTTGCCAGGTGGAAAGTATACTGCTCACAAAATCAAAATGAATAACCAGAAAAATCAATACTCCTTAGATTTAAAAAAAACAAAAGCAACATTATAGAGGATATTTTTGAGGTTCTGAAAAACCGAGTTGTCTATGCCTGAGAAAAATAAAATAGGTAACCAGATGCCTGACTAGTTTTGAGAAGAGAAATTGCTGCCTTGTATAATCAATAGTGGAAATAAAGTATGTTATCACCCTGCTGTGTGTGTGAGGTTCCACAAACAAATATACCAAATATGCACTCATGGTTTTTAAAGGCAATTAGCCAAGCAAAGGCTTCCAGTGGCATTTCAGAGTTTTGAGCACTCTGTTTAGTTTCTGTTTCTATTTTGTTTTTCACTGTGCTGGAAAGTAAACAGCTTCCTCCAATTACTTTTTAGTGTATGCAAACACACACACACACACACACACACACACACACACACACACTTACACTTCAAGGTCTTGATTGCCTCATGTATTTTGTATTCTCTTTCTGATATTCTCTTTTATTCACTAAAACTCTCAGCATAGCATTTTGGGGAGATTCCTGCCATCAACGCTTGGACACTTTCATAAGGTCAAGGACTAATTAGGAATCAGCGATAGTTATGGACAGTTGAAGAATGCCCTGCTCCAAACCTTATTTGAAGCCCAGTAGAAAATTAGTCTCTGCTGAATCATTCCCTAAGGTTATAATACTTTGCAGTATTTGAAGATGTGCTAGAAAGACCCACATCTGGTCCCAAACACCAAGAAATAACGTAATTTGATTCATGAGAAGGTGGTGAAGCTAAATGGGAGATGTTTTTTCCATTGCTAGTTTCAGTGGCCTTTTAGCGCTCAGAGTGACTCAGAGTGATGTAAACAAAGTTCAGTCTCAAGGGCCTTGGTTGTTGGTGGCTAAACCACATTGTGCCTGTGTAACCAGAAGGTCGACGTAGCACTCACTTTCTCCCCTTAACCTACTGAAGCCTTCCTAAATCTATTAAAACAGCCAAGAATGTACCTTAGAGAGCTTCAGCTCCTGTATGGTGGTAAAAGCCTGCGGGATAGAAGGAAGCTGGATGATTAACTTTGCTATTCTTACCCTTCTTACTAGGAGATTCAAAGAACACCACAGATTACTGTGTATCACACTATGATAGTGTAAGTAACAGGAAAAAAAATGTTCAGTATAAAGGGAAAACAAAATGCCTATTCCTCCAATATTTATACAACTTGAACTAGGCATTTTTAGAAGTGAATTTAACATTTTCATTTAAGTACTTCATTTTTTTGTAGAGATGTTGGATATAATTCACATATCATACAATTATTCCATTTAAAGGGTAAAATTCAATGCTTTTTTAGTATATTAACAGGAATGTCAAAGATCACTCCAATTTTATGTCATTTTCATCACACCAAAAAGACCCCCCCATTTCCACCTTCCACCCACTCTTCCTACTCCCCAGCACTACGTGACTAATAATCCTCTCTCTCTCTCCGTCTCTCTGTCTCATATTAGATAGATAGATATTGTATGATAAACACAGATATTTGCCTACTCTAAGACATTTTGTATATGTCTGAATACATCATCCTTTGTGACTGGATTCTTTTACTTAGCCTAATTTTTCAAGAGTCATCCACATGCTATACCAAGTATCACTATTTTATTCCTTTTTATTGCCTAATAATATTCCATTGTATAAATATGACACATTTTATCTAGTCACCAATTGATGGACACTTGGGTTGTCTTCACATTTTTGGTTATTATGAGTAATGCTGCTATGAGCGTTTATGTATAAAGTGGACTGCTAAATCAAGTGGCATCTCTATGTTTAGTCTTTTGAGGAGCTACCAGTCTGTTTTTTTCAAAGTGGCTACATACATTTCACATTTCTGCAGGCAGAGTATATGGGTTCCCATTTCTTCACATCTGCAACAACACTTGTTATTTTAGCCATCCTAGTAGGTGTGAAGTACTATCTCATCAGAGTTTTGATTTGCATTTCTCCGACGGCTATGATATTGAACTTCTTATCATGTGTTTTTTGGTAATTTATATAGATTCCTTGAAGGATATTATTCAGATCTTCTACCTATTTTGTAATTGGGTGGTTTGACTTTTTATTAATGACATAGTATTTATTATTCCTTTATAGTTTAGATACAAGTTCTTTATCAGATTTACAATTTGCAAAAATTTTCTCCCATCCTTGAGTTGTCTCCACTTTCTTGATGATGCCCTTTGAAGTACAAATGTTTTTAATTTTGATGAGATCCAATAGATTTATTTTTTATTATTGTTACTTTTGGTATTGGTGTCATATTTAAAAAAAAATCACTAAATCCAAGATCATTAAAATTTACTGCTTTTTATTCAAAATTTTAGCTTTTATGTTTAGGTCTTTGGTTTATTTTGAGTAAGTTTATGTATATAATATGAATTATATATCCAACTTTGTTCTTTTGCCTGTGGATATCTGCTTGTTCTAGCATTATTTGTTGAAAATAGTGACTCGTTTCCAATTAAGTAATATTGTACCATTATTGAAAATCAGTTGGCTGTGGATGTGAAGGTTTCTGTGAACTCTCTAATATGTTCCATTAATCTATGTGTTCATCTTTATGCCAATACTACATTGTCTTATTTTACTGCTATTATTCCTATCATTATTTCCCCCAGTTTTACTAAGAAATAATTAATATATAATATTGTGTAAGTTTAAGGTTTACCACATGATGATTTGATACATGTATATATTGCTACATGATTATCCGGTAATGGTAGTTAACACATCCATAAACTCATATAATTACAATTTTGTGTGTTTATGGTGAGAACATTTAAGGTCTACACTCTTAGCAACTTTCAAGTATAGAATACAGCACTGTTAACTATGGTCACCATGCTGAATATCAGAACCCTAGAACTTATTCATTTTATAACTGGAAATTTGTACCCTTAGACTAACATCTCCCATTTCCCTCACCCCACAGTCCCTGGTAACCATCATTCTAGTCTCCATTTCTATGAGTTTGACTTTGTGGATCCTGTGTACATATATGACAGCACACAATATTTGTCTTTCTCTCTCTGACTTATTTCACTTATTATGATGCCATCAAGTCACATCCATGTTGCTGATAGAATTTTCTCCTTTCTTGTGACTAAATAATATCCTGTTAATATACACACCACATTTTTTTTCTTTTCCCTCTGGATTTATTAAGATATAATTGACATATAACGTTGTGTAAGTTTAAAGTGTTCAATATGATGATTTGATGCACATATATTATACCATTTTATCTTTATCCCTTCATTCATTGATGGGCACTTAGATTGTTTCTATGTCTTGGCTATTGTGAATAACATTGCAGTGAATAATGTAGATATCTCTTCAAGATAGTGATTTCATTCCCTCAGATATTAACCAAAACTGGGATTGGCGAATCATATCGAGCTGTATATTTGCTATTTTGAGAAAACTCTGTAGTATTTTCCCTACTGACTGCATCAATTTGCAATCCCACTAACGGTGTACGGGGTTTCCTTTTTCCACATCCTTCCCAATATTTTGCTATCTCTTGTCTTTTTAATAATAACCATTCTAACATATATGGAGTGATATCTCAGTGTGGTTTCAATTTGCATTTCCCTGATGATGAGTGATGTTGAGCACCTTTCATGTACCTGTTGGCCATCTGTACATTTTCTTTAAAAAAAGTCTATTCATCTACTCTGCCCATATTCAATCTTAGTTTTTGCTTGTGTGTTTTTGACTATTGAGCTGCATAAGTTTCTCATGTACTTTGGATATTAATCGCTTATCTGATATAGGGTTCGAAAATATTTCCCACCATTTCATAGGTTGCCTCTTCTTTCTGTTGATCATTTCTTTTTCTGTGGAGAAGTATTCTATATTGATTAGTATTGCTTTGTAATAAGTTTTGTAATTGGCAAATATGAGTCCTTCAACTTTGTTCTTTTTTATCAAGAATGTGTTAGTTATTCTGGGTACCTTTATTTTTCATATGAATTTTAAGGATAACGTATCAATTTTTGCTGAAGTATACTTTTATTTAATGAAGGTATATCATGAAACAAACTGAGGGAGGGTTATTTTTTGTTAACTTATACTTATTTATTTTGTTTGCATACGAATAATATCAGATATAATTTTAGATATGATTGTTCCATGTAACATTAAAATAGATCAGAAATTATATTGAAAGTGCTGTTTTATATTTGGATCATCAGTAAATGAATCTCTATATATATATATTTCCATTTCACAATGGCCCATTAGGAGAATCTCTAAAAATCAATTCCCATTATAATCATTCTTATTTATTTGACTTAAAAAGTCATACCCAAGCTGTAGAATATCCAGTTTCAATAACTGCTAAGTAATTAAAGAGAATTTAGCATTGCTTTTATCTCAATTCAGTATTTAACATATTTAGAAAAGAGGACAAGAATCGCTAGGTCAACAATTTTCAAATTTTCTTAAGGATTTGCAAAGTTTACGCTTTGTTTTGTAGACAACATATAATTTAGTGAATATATTTATCTAATCCAAATAAAAGGTATAAAGTAAACGCAAAGGATAAATTATACATATTAATAAGATTCATCTATGAATTCAGTTGATAATGTCCATATTGATTGTTTTGATTCCTTTTTTTCACCATATATTATACTCTGATCTTATGTGTGAAGAAATGCTGGAAATATGTACTTGAGGAATAGTGATTGATTAAATAAGTAGATTTAATCAGATCTTATTCAAAGATTTAAAAAATATGTTTATTAAGAATTTATTATGTAGTAAGCAATAGAGAAAGTGACTTTGCATTCATGATCATATTTAATTCACTCTGTCCAGATAATAATAGCATGTCTTCACTTTTTTTGTTTTTTAATGAGGAAACCAAATTCCTACTAGTTTAAGTTACCTGACCAAAATCAGCTATAAAACTGGTAGAGTGAAAAAATCATATTCATGTTATAGGACTTCAAACCATTTTGAAACTTACCATTTTGTCTCTCTCTTCTTTAAATTCTTTTCTTTTGAACTACTAGAAGGGAATTTGCACCAGCTATATTGATTCCCTACTTATTGCAGCTCAGCCTTCTAAGACTCACTATGGTAGATCAAATCATTTAAAAACAGAGATTTCAGGGTACTTAGGTGGCTTAGTGAGTTGGGCATCCAACTTCGGCTCAGGTCATGATCTCACACTTGCGGGTTTGAGGCCAGCATCATAGGGCTCTGTGCTGACAGTTCAGAGCCTGGAACCTGCTTCAGATTCTGTGTCTCTTTCTCTGTCCCTCCCCCACTTGTGCTCTCTCACTCACATGCTCTCTCTCTCTCTCTCTCTCTCTCTCTCTCAAAAATAAATAAACATTAAAAAAAACAGAGTTTAAGAGAGATTAGAAAAAATATAAAAGAAGCAAAACCAGAACCATGGCCTGTGCTAAGCCTACAGTTCTCCAAGGGCTCAACCATAAGTTATCCATACTCTATTAGGCTATGAGGATAGTTTGTCCCCAGGGAAGATAGAGGCTTTTACTATGATCCAGAAAGGGTTTGGACCCTTTGGCTTTAAGTTAACCATTCTTCTGGAAAAAGTTTAAAAAATGCATTAAAAAGTTGTGGGAATGGCAGACCTAATAGCAAGAATGACATTCATAAAACATGAAAAGAAGGATAAATTCTGATTCATATAGAATAGATTATATTAGGATCAGGGTGATATAGGAAGTATAAAAAGGGAAAATTGAGGGAGTGGAGTAATGAAGTAGTAAAGGGGGAAAAAGAAATATAATTAGAAAAAATATTTTATACTACTATAATAGGAAATTTATTTAACATAATTACATATCTTCTTTCATTTCTAATTTGTTCAATTTTACACAAAAATACATATGTATATATCAAAAATGTTTACTGTAATAACACATAAATATATATATATATGTATAATTGATCTTCAAACCAAGACAATGACTTCAAACCAAGATTCAGACTTATTATTCAATATAAAATTGATGTGAGTTTAAATAGTAATATAATGATCAATATGGAATGATGTGAGTAGTCTTCATTTATGTTGAAACATACCTTTCTACTTCTTTTATTTCTTTCCTCTTTTGTTCAAGTTCAGACTTTTTCAAAAATCTTAGTAACCTGAATTTACTGGATACAGTATTTTCAATTTTAGACATTTAATTAATAGTTATAATTTATCTTAAGATTATTAAACACTGGGAGGTATCTGAGATATATATGTGTAATACTGAAAAACCTTTAAGTATCGGTTTTAGGAAAACATTGGCTAGGAAAATTGTCAAATGAAGGTAACCTATATTTGCATAGGAGTTGAAGCTGTTCATTTCTGTGCAGGGGAGCAAAATCAATTTGATAATTCTTGCTAATAACGGCTAATGACCTTCAGAAATTTTTCCATGGCATATTCAACTTTAACTCAACAGGTGGGATATAACTCAAGCAACAATGAAGGGACAGAGTAGAACTCTTGGCTATATATAGTTTCAACAATAACATATGCAATGCCAGTATTTCCTGAGGATTAATGATCAACTGGAAGTGCCTGTGGTCCTAGGGCCATTAACTCCATGTGGCCATTAATTCTGTTGGAAATATCTTACAAGGACATTTGTAACAATTACTTCCTTTCTCTTAATACAATTTTTGGACGGGACTTTTTTAATCTTCATTTTTTGAAGATGCTCTTTTATTACACACTGGTTACAAGAAAAAATGACTTTATAAGCATTTGAAATAGATTCAGATTAAGATATTTTATGTGTTCGTATATTCGGCATTGTTTTCTTATACCACCACAACGGCAAGATGGATTATATCCTCATTAATAAACGGTCTCAAGTAATTTAAAGTCAAAGCACCTATTTTTTTTCTCTCTCCTTGCCCCCAAAAGAACCTATTTAAATAATTTGCTACATAGTACTCAATGACCAATGATAAAATTTATAACAATCCAAGCTGCAAAATCTAGAGAGTTTATTTTCACGGCTGTTTTCTACAGATTAAAATTCTGAGGAGTTTCCACTGCTTGAAAGATTTACGTTACTGTTTTCAAGATGCAGGTCAAATTTATGGTGAAATTCTGGTACCTAGCTTGATGTGGGTTCCATAAGGAATGATTTCTTCACAAAATGTATTTTTAATGATTTGAAAAAAGAAAACAGTGTCTTAATTTCCTGTAACCCATCACCATAATGACCATAAAAATACTAATATTCTACTATAGATTAATTTTCTTAATTCTCATAGATAAAACTATTTTTAGTTAAAATAAAATAACATAAAAATATTAGAGATTCTTTAAGAAGAGATGTTATAATATTATAAAATCAATATGTACATGTCTGAAAATATGAATCATCACCTACAAAAATACCATGTTAAAAAGTATATAATTGCTTTTGGTTATGCTATTTGCATCACTCAGTGTGTTATTCGTAATTTGTATATTAGGCTTGTATAGATAATTAACCTCCATCTTTAATTGATATATATTATTGAAACCAACAGAAAACATAAGAAAACTCCTAGGTGAAACAAGATGCAACAATCAACTGAAAAGACCATGCCAAATTAAGGCAGAATGAATCCCCCGTTGCCTAAAATGAACATGATGTTATAAAAAACTGATGTCACGTCTTATTGACAATAAAAATGCCAAAAGCGTGCATGTAAGATTAGAGCTAACCTAATTGGTGGACGTGGGATGTTTGAACTGCAGTAATAGAAGCAGGCACTAATCTCTGTCATGATACGCCATGTCACCACTACTTGAAATTCCATTGGGCAATATTAATTCAAGCAGAGGTCTGAGCTACTAATAAATGAGGCAAATTGAGTCAATTACTAATTTCATGCTTTTATGATTTGGGGTTTAGCTAGATAATATCTGCAATTTAATACACTGCCCTCTAGAGATCCTGACCGTTTACAAAGAACATGCTTTTACAGACCTATCTGCACTATTCATTTTGTTTAAGCTCCACACTGTCACGGGGAAAGCGGGGGAGGGGGTGGTGTTATTTTCTTCCTTAACGCTATGGTCTTTGTGTGACTTCCTTTTGATTGAAATCTTTATCAGGGTTTATAGCTGAATTCCTTGCCTTCCAGCAGTATTTACTTGCCCCTATTTGTCTTTGGGGAAAAGTAGTCACAAAAGATAAGGCAAAAATTATGTATTAATATATATTTCACTGGGACATAGCAACGGAATTCATACCATCAAGAATTCATGCACTCTTTAAAACTTAGCTTGATCTTTCACTTTCTTAAAAAGCCAATTATATTTTATGTTCAAATCAATATTTCTAAATTTTTATCTTCTACACCCCACCATCAAAATGATACAGTATACAGTATTTCTTACATATTCTTTATATCAGTGCTGATTACTGAGTTAATTTGTGTATAAGCAGGTATCCCCCAGGGAATAGTTTAAATTAAAGTTACCCAAAATACGCATTTCATTTAGCTTACAAGATATTTTTTGCAAGGCAAACATCTAATGAATTAGAAGTATACTATTAATATTTAAAAGGTTGAATTCTGCCACATTCAGAAAATTAAGAATTGAAAACAAAGCAGTATTAAAATAACCTATAAAGATAATTTTTCAGCATGTATGCTTTTTTGAAAGTTATAATTTTTTACATTAAAAATGCATGTACATAAGCTATACTTTATTTGTTCGAAAGGTAATTACAAGACAAACTAAAATTTTATGCAACCTATTTACTGATATGGTCATTACAGCATGGCTCTTCTTATTTCCTGTTAGGATATCAGACTTTTGTGATAATCCTATGAAGTACTCATTTGTATCAAATCTAAAGGTAAGGTTGTAAATTTGTGTTTTCCCAGTTTCATCGAGGACCAAATAAAACTATATTTTAAATCAAGTATTTCCATCTGCGGTTAACCTGATTAGGAAGAGGTCAGGAGGGGAATGGATGGTTGCCAAAAATCCTCTTTGGCCACATCCCCACCACCAAAGTGAAGTAGTAAATTGAGAATTGAGTCAATTATGTGAATAAGTCAGTCTAAAAAGCACTTTCCACAGAACCCTATCAATAATTTACCTAAGTTGTGTTGTGGGAGTTTGGGCCATGGTCAAGGTCAGAAATCTTGAAGATAATATTCTTATTTCCTTCCTTTTCCTCCCTTCTTTCTTTCCTTCCTTCCTTCCTTCCTTCCTTCCTTCCTTCCTTCCTTCCTTCCTTCCTTCGTTTTCCTTTCATCCTTCTTTCCTGCTTCTCCTTTGAGTTATCTTGCTAAGTCTCTTTATTTCCAATTCACTCTACTGGTGTAGCCTCTGCTTTCAACACCGTGTTATTCCCCAGTGCCGTAATAGTCTTTTTTGCCTAGAACTGAGACATGCATGCCTTCGATTCTTTGTTCGATTCTTTGTTCTGACAACAAAGCCTAAAACAACTTTCTTTCTGAACTGCAGTTTGTGCTCTGAGATCAAGAAATGGGTAGATACTAGCCCCGTGCTACTAGCTACATTTCAGTAGAATTAGTCTAGAAAATAAATGGTTTCCTCCAGTCTTGCCTGTTCTGTGGTTACACATTTAGAAACCCACTCCACAGGGAAGCTCCAAATTTCCCCACTGTGCTATTTAGAAAATTAATGTATATAGCATCAAATATTATGTCATAATTCAGGATTCGTGGAAGAGATGTTAGTCCTCTCTATTCACATTTATTATCTTCTTAAAATCCTTGTTAATATGATTCTTAAGGTGCTAAATGTTAATATTTTCCATTCTTATTTTCACTTACCAACAGAAGAATTGGTAACTTAGTATTAAAAAAAGGAAAATCATTTCATGGGAAATTGCTAAAATAGGAAAATCAGGTGCACAGAGTAGATAATAATAGATAATATTTATCGAGGACTTAAACGAACTTGTCATATTTAAAGAACTTTACAAGAGATATTATTATATCCTTATATCTATTTTATGAATTAGGAAACTGAGGCACAGGAAAGTTATGTAAACTGACTAATGAAATAGTACAGGCTGTACAGGAATCTGTACAGGCTGATCCCACCCTATACAAATATTCTAGTGAGTATAAGCAACATATAACAAGATAAGACCAAAAAACACAATTTCTATTACCCATTATTGTGGTAGTAAATAGTTTGGAAGTGATTTTGTTTTAAAATTGATCTATATTTTAAGGAACATGTGGGCTGAAATGTGTGTTATTAACCTGCCACTTTTTTTTAGGATAACATTTGGAAAAAAAGGTAATACAAAAATTAAGTATTATGCTATTAAAACAACGCTTTACTTAAATGTTTAAAAATGTTCATTTATTTTGAGATAGAAGGAGTGGGTCTGGGGCAGAGGGAAAAAGAGAGAGAGAGAGAGAGAGAGAGAGAGAGAATCTTAAGCAGGTTCCACACTCAGTGTGGTGCCCAGCAAGGGGCTTGATCCCATGACGGTGAGATCATGACCCTTGCCAAAATCAAGAGTCGGACGCTTAACTGCATGAGCCACTTAGTCTCCCCTTTAATTTAATTTTTTAATGTTTATTTTTGAGAGAGAGAGATAGAGACAGAGACACAGTGTGAGCAGGGGAGGCGCAGAGAGAGAGGGAGACTGAATCCAAGGCAGGCTTCATGCTCTGAGCTCTCAGCACAGAGGTTGATGCAAGGCTCAAACTCACAGACCACAAGATCATGACCTGAGCTGAAGTCGACGCTTAAACCGACTGAGCCACCAAGGTGCCCCTAATATAAAATTTTAAACTAGTCCTTGTTTGGAGAATGTTTCCCTCTATAAGCTCTAATTTTTCACCTAGATGCAATCCCAATATCTCAGGACGACTCAGCATTTAGTGCTAGAGTAGTGATATGACAATGTGGAGAGAAATTTGGCAGGATATTTGAGACAAAACATTTCAAGTAGTTACAATGATAGATGAAATAAAATTTTCTTACGTGGATTGTGTGTGTGCTTGTGTACACACACAGGCATGTGGGCATGTGTGAACAAGGAAATGATTGTGCTTCTTTTTTACCTAACAGACTTATTCATCTTTCTTCCTCCTGAATCCTATCATTAGCATTAAAACTCTGGATTTAAAGTAATGAGTGGTTTAAATTCATATGTTTTTTTAGCTTTCAAGATCGAATAGATCTCAGATTGGTAAGACTATTGTTTTCCTTCCCAACCCCAGTAACTTACTTTATGAGGTGTATTGAAAAATACATATTTAATTTCCCTGACTCTTCCCCAATTTATTTAAAAAAATAAAAAATACAATGTAAAAATGTAATAGGGAGGTTGAGACCTATTACAAACTTTATAGGGTCAATCTTGATTTATTTTCTTCCCCCCTCTTAAAATTACTAATCTGATAGCCTTAGCCAGAAGGCTTTCTTTCTTCAACTTAACCAGGTAGCTTTTATTCACACTTATTTCCAGCGAGGGCATATGGACACAAGAATATACTACTAATGCAAATTCGTTAGTGGTAGAAACATAGAACCTCTGAAATAACAAAGTTGCTTATGTTTGGTGTTTTTCATGAATGTAACAATTTAGGAAATCAACGTATTGAAGTTAATAAACACTAGCTCTACTTCGTGTTGGTAATTTTTTTAAAACATCATGATATTCAGCATATAACTCTATGCTATTAACTTTACCAAATAAAAGCCATTGAAACTATGTATGGTCATATTTTCCTTATGGGAAATGATGGCTAAGAGTTCATTCAAACCGTTGTGTAGTATGCTGTATTGCAACATTCTAAATCATATAAGTAATTAATCTAAATGCAATATCATCTCACAGTATATGCTGTTTTCTAGTTTTCACTTTCCCTATGCAGTTTGAAGTCATCGATACCAATTACAATGAAATGTAGCTCATATTTTTACAACCACCATCAGCTAGAATCTCTGTGTTTGTTCAAGGGAGCCGGATAAATCATGGTTCCACATTGCTGTTTCATTTTGTTTTGTTTTGTTTTTGTCACAGTATTTATTGAGTTTTGATATTTTGAAGAGATAATAATACCTTGGCAATCCAAGGAAAAGAAAAAAGAATTTCTTTTCCATAGAAAATACATAGAAAGCCCTAATGTTAAATTAACATACAATGCTTTTAGTGTATTAATATGCACAGCATGAATATCCTGACACTTATTGATTTGCAATAAGAAGCCGAGTGAATAGCTCGTTAGTGGGAGTAGAAAGGCTTTAACTATCAGAGAATATAGAGTATGGCAGGGTTCAAAAAGCTCTGAATTCGTGTTTTTCATTCCAGTAAGGCTATTGACCCCAGCTTGGAGGACATATATCCTCAAAAGCAGGGTTATTTGAAAAGCTTTTAATCAGATACTCACTCTGCTGTACACATGGAAAACTATATAAATTTAAAGGGGTTGCCCCTTATAAATTTCCATGACCAAATAGAACTTCCAGGTCTTCAATGCTGATGCTTGTTTTTATTGTGAATGTGAAATTTATGCCACCCAGAACTTAGACCTTCTTGTCTTCCCCAAAATTACTTACTATCCTGTAGCATAAGCAAAATACATTGTTAAAAATAGATTTACCCTTCCACGGAAGTATTCATTGTATGATAAAAATTATATATATATATATGTATTTATCACTATATATATATATATATAATATATCTCTTAATATAAAGAAGACATTAAACCAGTGGCATTAATGTGTTTTTACTCCTAAGTCATTGTCTCCAATAGTGTTGCAGACCCTAGAAGCCATTCTAAAGAAGGTATCTATATCCATAGAGAAGTAAATATATATTTTAATTTTAGCTTTAGTAAAAAACAAAAACAAAAACAAACAAAACATTGTGAACACATTAAAGCTCTGCTCTCCTAAATGACAGACACACATTACCATTACTGAGACACAGAAATAAAGACTTAGAACCTCCCTGGTAAAAATAGCAGTGGGTTACTGGAGATCACACATCTGAGGCACATGGTGAGAAAAAACAATGTACTATTTTTCATGGGAGAAATTTATTCAAAATCTTGATATATATTACTTTTTCCCTAAAAGTATGGGGAACATTTTTTATTTGTTTCTGTATACAGGGACTGATGTCCATGTTGCTGAATGCCAGGGGTACTACTGAGTCATGAGAAACTATGGAGTGTACAGATATGGTTTTCTGTTTTGAAAAAGACTTACATTCTACCATGGTCATTCTAAAAACTAAGAACTGAAAGGTTATTTGGGTTAGGAAAAAAAAAGTTTTAAGAAAAATCAAAACATTCTTGCTTTCAAAACTTCTCACTTAATAACCAATCTTATATTCATCAATTTTTGTTCTATCTACCTTCTAAAAAGAGCTATTAACATCACATCAATGAAAAGCATTATTTTTAAAAATCACAAAATCAGATAAATTTCAACTTGCAGGTTTTAGTAACTCTGTCTTGAAAAATGAAGTAGTAAGAATTTGTGAAATTCAAGGATATCTTAGAGAAAATGATCCTAAAAAGTCACATACAAATCATTCAAAATAAACTTTATTTGTTCTAGCTAAATGCCCCACAATGTCTTCACACTCACATCGTCTGTTTCTTTTTTTTAACATTGCTTTGAAATAGTGCTTGAAATACTTTCAACTAAAGTTGAGTTGGGTAATGACCTACTTTAAAAAAACAAATGCAAATATCTCTCTTGAATCTTGTTAAAAGGCTTTCAGTCATTCATGCTTCAGTGTGAATTGGTTTAATTAGCATGTTTCCACCCTAATTGCTCTATTTAAACAGGAAGAGGAAAGAAAGGTAAGTTATATGCCACACTTTGATGGGTAGGGTTCCTGAAACTTTTGGGGGCCTTTAAGCAGGAGAAAGTTTAAGAAAAAGAAAGAAAAAAAAAGCTGGTAAGTGAGTCCAATAGACGATCTACATATATTTTGAAATGTTAGCATTGGATAATTCTGTAACAAGAAAAGAAGAAAAAGCCTTATTTTTTTCCCTTTCTCCGTGCTGTACACCCATCATCTATCGGAACTTTGAATTTAGAAATGTTCCAATAGCAATATAATTTAGCTACGTTAATGATTAAATAGAAATTTTTGTTGTGACCTGGAAACCTAATTATCTGTAAGGTTGTTTCTAAGAAAAAGCACTCTTTGAGTTTCCAATATAAACTCTAAGCTTTTTGAATGTGTTGTATAAGTTAGAAATTGTTTTTATTGGTCATCCCTTTCTTTTGTAATTATAGACTCTAATATGATTGCTGTGAGCAAACAGGATAATAACAGATGTAATAAAAATAAACCATTTGTCTTATAACTTCCCCTGAAATTCTAATCTGAAGCCTGATTAATGACTGAATCAAGATAGGTAGTAAGAAATCTTTTATTCTACCTTTTAGCCAATCTTATTGAGGACATTTTATGAGCTGATAGTGGGCAAGGCATTATAGATATCCTTTTAAGAAATAGTACCTTGATACCTGCCTTTAGAGAGATTGTACTCTTATGAAAAGATATCCTGTTTTCCTGGAGAACCCTTTATGAATATTTTGTTCTCAGCATCCCATAAGCCACTAGAAATTTCCACATTTTATCAAAACTAAACAAAGTATTACAGTGAGCAATATAAAAAAAATAATCTAATTTGGTAAAACTTTAATCAATAAGTCCCATTTTTTTTAAATTGAAAATATTACTGTCAAGGCTATCGCAGATGTTAATATAGGTAGAGTTTTCATTAATTTACAATTAGGAGTAATTTGAGCATAAGCCTGAAGTGTAATTTTACAATAGAAATAAATAAATGAGCAAAGTAAGAAATTAATATGACGATTAATTACAACAAACTTTATAGGAAGCTCCATAAGATGTATTTGGCCACATTCTGGTGGCACCTGGGCAGCTTAGGTGATTAACCATCTGATTGGAATTCAGCTCAGGTCATGATCTCAGGGTTGTGGGATCAAGCCCCATCTTGTGCTCCTTGCGAGGATGGAGCCCATTTAAGATTCTCTCTCTGTCTCTCTCTGCTCTTCCCCCGCATTCTCTCTCTTTCTGTCACTCTCTCTTTCCCTCTAAAAATAAAAGTTTTAAAAAGGATATATTTGGCCACATTCTGAACTGCTGTATACAAGAAAGAAAAGAGGGAGGAAGGGAGGGAGGGAAAGAAGGAAAACAGGAAACAAAAGGACTCAGCTAGACAGTACAAACATTTACCCAAGATGAGAGGGAGAGCAGGAGAAATTGAAGGTACTTTTCAGTAAATCTGGACTGAAAATGTAAATTCAAAGAACCTAGTCTCAAACAATACTAACAAAGTTTAACATACATCTTGTACTTCATAAAGGTTTGTTTTTTTATGTTTATTCTTGAGAGAGAAAGAGACAGAGTGTGAATGTGGGAGGGGCAGAGAGAGAGAGAGACAGAATCCAAAGCAGGCTCCAGGCTCTGAGCTATCAGCACAGAGCCCGACATGGGGCTCGAACTCACAGACTGTGAGATCATGACCTGAGCCAAAGTCAGACGTTTAATCGACTGTGCCACCCAAGCACCCCTGTACTTCATAGAGTTTTAAAGGAAACTTCCACATTTATTTAATCCTGACATGACAAAGATAATATATATGTAATCCTCACAATAATCAGTAGGACAAATGTTATTACTCACAATTTATAGGTATGGAAACTGAAGCTAATAACATACTGTGCATAGTAGCTATTTTAAATAAATCATATTTCCTTTTAGTGAAAAAGTTGTACAATTGAGTATTAAAAACCTTCACATCATGATATTCTCTAGTGAGTGTACAACTAGCCTATGACTAATTTTCACGCCTCAGGGAGCTTGGTGATTAATGAAGCCAACACGCTGGCAATTCTCTGGAAAGTTTGAGTTAAGTGCACCTTCTCACACACACTGCAGAAAGATTTGCCAAGAATATCGAGGGTGTAAGCCTGACTGTAGGAAGCATTTTTATTTGCTTAATAAAACAGTTTTAAATGACCTTAATAAATGTATCTATTTATTGAAGCTATCCCAGCAAGATTTCAATTTATAAGTATTTAATTAGCTCTCAGCTCAAATTAATATTTATATTCAAAAATCAATGACACCGTGTTAAAGTTCATTCTGGCCTCCCTCCAAATTAGTCCAAATCCACAAGGTTTTCTGCGTTTTGTAATTAGGTGTATTACTCAGAGTGATGATGTACATTTATAACTGTGTACTAATGGAACAGAGATTTTTACTGTAAAATGGGTGATGATCCCAAACACCTGTTTATGTGTTGTGAAATGTGCTTCTGTTCCTCCGCTCAGACTTAGGATTGACACTGTTGTCTACAGCCCTGGTGGCTCTCAATCTGACCAAGTGTGAGAGTGTACTTGAGGTTATCGCTAATAAAGTCAATAACCCTCTCTCAGATAACTGGGGGTACCTATAAGACCCTTACTCCATATAATAGTGCCCTTTAACTTAAAATGAAAAAAACGTGTCCACTGTTATTTACATGTTTTTTTTTTTTAACCTGTGTCTTTACAACTCAGCAGAGCCAAATGCTTTTGTCAAATGACTCCTTGTTAAAACAACATCACATAGTTTAGAAATGTCATTTTTGTTTTATACCCTGGAGAAATTGCATTCTAGTTAATGGTATTCCCTCTAGTAATAATTACAGGAATTCCAGTTCTTGACTAAAAACAGAAAAGACCCACATTTTAACAAGAAATGTGTGTCAAGACTGATAACATACACGGGGGGCCCCTGAGATTTATATGAATACAGTTTCGAAGAGTCGTAGACTTTCTGCCTGTGTTCAGGTTCCTAATGCAGAGCTTATTTCACAGTCCCGACCTTCAGCATTTTAAGTATGTGCTTTCCAATTCCCTATCAAGACGAAACCTGTGTGTTTTGTTCCATGAATTGTTTTCTTTATGTATTGGTAAACTCGAAGATACAGATAAATTCCACTGCTTTTGTATCCTCTGCTGCAACTAGAACAAAACATAATATGCTCAACATTTTACTTTCTGGTAAACTTCTGGCAATCTATATAACTCCCAACATTTCCAGACTTACTTTATTCTTCCTTTATATTTTACTTTTGCCCAGAACAAGTGACCTAATTAATGTCCACTAAGAAAGATAGGAATAGGAGAGCATAAAAAGTCTCAATCCTTGATTTTGGCTAAAATTACTACCCCAGACCTTTAAGAATGCTCCCATAGAAATAGGCCACTAAGGAAGAGCCGTTTCACACCTGAACTATGGCTAGATGTAGATGGACTCTCTTAACCAATAACTCACTGCCATATATATTATGTGTTCCTGTTAGGTCACTAAAGGTCTTTGGGTTGAATAAGAATGATTAAAACAGCAAATATTAAATGCCAAAGACCTGCCATGTACACACCCTATCTACAAAGTCCCCCCTTTTGCCAGCGTCTCAGTGCAAACATCTTTTCCTTATTCCTGTATTTATTCAAAGCCCTGACTCTCCCGTTAAGTTTCACTTAAGCTACGCCTTTGCTGGTCATTTCAGGCCAGAGTGGTCATCCCTTCTTCTGAAACCTTTCACTATTTATGTTTTCACAGACTCATTAGGAACTTATTTGTGGGTTGCTGATGTTTTTAGCTATTTTTTCCCCTAAGCTGGGCCTCTTCAGATATCTTAAAATTCCCTGAGCCAGGGGTTTGAGGGAATGGAAGAGTGAATAGGCTGGACACAAAAAGGATTTTTAGGGCAGTTAAAATACTCTTATAATACTATTATGGAGAATAGAAGTCACTATCCATTTGCCAATCTCATAGAATGTACAATACCAAGAATGAACTCAAATATAAACAATGAACTCTGGTGGTAGAAAAAACCCTTGAGGATAGGGATCATGTCTTAGGTATTTTTATATGCACAGTTACTAAAACACAATTTTGAAAATGGTAGATAATTGATAGACATTTGTTAATGATACAACTGATCTACCGGGGGCGGGGCGGGGGGAGGAGGTGGCTCAGTTGGTTAAGCATCTGACTTCGACTCTGTCATGATCTTGTGGTCCCTGGGTTTGAGCCCCGCATCAGGTTCTGTGCTGACAGCTTGGAGCCTGGAGCCTGCTTCAGATTCTGTGTCTCCCTCTCTTTCTGCCCCTCCCCTTCTTGCTCTCTCTCTCTCTCAAAAATAAACAAATATTTTAAAAATTTGTTTAAATACTGAACTACTGGGAAAGATATCTTGAATGTAAGGAAGTGGGATGATGGGGGATGGAAACTGCAAAGCAAAATAATATTAAAATAAAGTGATAATTATCATCCAAATCCACATGAATGATAGTTGAAAACCACATTTGCAGATAGCATCTCATTTGTTATATACACTTGTAATTTATGAATAATGAATTGCTTTAGATACAGAGGTACTTTCCAAAACTTGCCCTGACATGCTATGGGTGTTAATCTATCCATTTCAGCACCAAATATTTAAAAGCCAGGCTTAGGCTTGACAAGTTTAGCCAACAGACACCGTGTGCCTCCTAACTTTCTCAAATACGCACAAAATCTAAAACAGAGAACGCCGGCTTCACCTAAGAACAAAGAAGCAATACTGCGGCCCCACTTCTTTTTCTTCCTAAAATTATGCGCCATAAATGTAATCTGATACTACTTTGAGCAAAAGTAGGGCAAGAACAGAGCCATTACTTTAGAACAGACTCATTTTGAAGAAGAAATCAAAATTGGAATGTCGGCTAATGCCAGTAGTAGCAGAGTTTTGGCTACAAAACAATCGGTTTACGGACTTATTAACAGTTCATAAAATGTATGGCATTCTTCTGGTTCTTGTCACTGGTGAACATATGCTCTGAATTTGCAACAGACTGAAGCACCATTCTGTAAATATTGAAAAGAATTGGGAGCATCACAATGGAAATATCTCAAACCACAGTATAAATATGATTCATATTCTAAGATCAGATCTTTTCAGACATGGTCGATGATGGATAATGCTGGCAACACATGTGGAGGGGGTTTTGAGAGGGGATTTTCAAAGGGGATTTTCGAGGTCTTCTAAGTGGTGTAACTTGTAACTTCTGAATTTCATAAGGACATGATAAACTCCATCCTGTTTCAAATTTATGATTCTTCTAGACCAGAACTCCGAATTGGCTACTGATGCCAAGATTCTTTAGATATGGGCAAAGTTATCCTTCATAATGTCAATCTCAAACAGTCATGTCATTATGAACATATTTCTAATCCTGAATGAGCTAGCAGTTTTAAAACTATAAGATCACTGCTGTCTTATCGCTCCAAAAATACTCGATATGTTTTCCTGCACACATGTGTGTGACCATCTTCCTGCCTCCTACTCAATGTTAGGGACCCTGTCTTCTTCTTCGTGTGTTCTTTCTGCCTACTTAATTCTAGCATAGCGTGTAGGACAAAACTGACCACCAGTGAGGATTCCTTAAATGAATGAAAGCATTTCAAATATATTATATCATTGGTAAGAGTATGGCAAATACATTTGCACAAATATATATGAATCCTGTATTATTAATTATCATGCATGAATTTATATTTTTTAAATGAATTTTACTCTTCAACCACACTAGCATCATAGGTTCTACGTTTCTTGGTGTTTAAATTAATGCTTCATTTTATTTGCCCTTAGATATCACTTTCAACTCTTGGGATGACCTTTATATCCCATATTATGGGACTTGAAAAATTAACTCTAACTTTATTAGTGCAATTAGATTTGCATTAATTTACACATCACATAAAATGTTTCTTTCCCTGAACATTTTCCCCTAATATTTATATATTCCTAAAACCTAAATCTTAAGGACTATGCATCTATTTAAAGATGTGAATTATATTGATAATGTATTATTTTATATTAAAATATTTGTCATATTCTAGCATCATCTATGTTATAATAACAAATAGTTATTTGAAGCTCTAAAACTGATGCTTTATTAAAGTAGCTGAGAATATTCAAAAGTCTAGTTACTACCAGAATAATAAGATACCCACGATTCTAGTTATAACATTATACTGAAAAGGGACATCTTTATTTACCTAAAAGACCTAATACAAATATAAGGCTTCATTTCAGCTTTGAAGTTTCTAGTCTTGTTTAAACACTGACAAAATACTTCAATCTGGATTTTAATCTTCAATGATATCTTTTTGTCTTGGTCTTTAAATCCAGCCCATAGATAATTATTAATTTAGTTGCGGTTTATGTTACCTTTTTATGTTTTTCTTTTTGATCTGGCACACCCATGAAAGCCAGAGAAATAGTTCAATAATATTTACTTAGTACAATTCCAGAATAAATATTAAGGGAGGAGGGAGGGGCGTCTCTCTAGCTCAGTCAGTGCAGCATGCAACTCTTGATCTCAGGGTTGTGAGTTCAAGGTCTGTGATGGGTGTAGAGCTTGCTTGAAAAAAAAAAAAAAAAGAGGAGGAAGAAAACACCTACTCAAACATTCATGTTTAATGACGAGATCAAAGCATTCTGATGAATCGCCATATGTCCAGAAATACACTGCAATTAAAGTAGATGAATAGAAATATTCCCTAAAAATCGTATGTAACCATGAGGACAAATAAAAGGAAAAAGCAATCTATCTCCTGAGTATATTGACTATATCATTCTCTGCTTTTTATCTCCACATAGAGAGTGTCTAATGTTTTTCTCTATGAACTTGAGAATATTGTAGACACTTAAGCTTAATAAATCTTCTTTGTTCTGTAACATCTTTATAGTTCTTTACCAGGCTTAGAGGCAATATCCTCTATGAAATAAGAATCAGTACATCACTTCTGCAGTCCCAAGAACACATCAATCCCATGATAATTACTGTGTCTACAGTTGAGGAAAACATGGGAGCAAGAGACGTCTATATCCAGGAGTAATCAGAGGGGCAATAAAATAAGAAATTTCTTCCTGGGGAATACTTTAATGATGTTACCTAACTCATAGTGCTGTGAGAACAAATGAGACAGTACTTGTTAAATAATTAGAAAAGTATGCTGTAAATACTAAATACTCAACAACAACCAACAATTATTACCATCATCAATCTTTGTTCTTTCTCAAGCCACTTCTCTACCCAGTTAGACTAACTTCAGGGTAAGCTTTCTAGAAATGGGTATTCTTTATTCAGTTCTAGTGGATCCTTCCAGGGAAAGTTGTGAATGCATCTTTTCTCTCGCAATCTAGAATTTATCTAATCGGCTGGTCCACTAGCCTTTCATTATGAACTTGGCAGCCTCAGAATAGATAGCCAAACTTAAAAACGTGTTTTCATATAGAAATTCATGTTCACTTCTTTAACTGTGTTTCAGTTGATAAATCAGTTAAAAAAAAAAACAAGCTTTAAAAACTTTAATTAATTCTTATCTGAGTCGAGCATAATTAATTTTGAGTATGTTTATAATAAACTCCTATGTAATAAACTCTGGGCACTTAAAAAATGTGCCTCCATGACAGGATTATATTGTTGTCATGTTAAACTTTTTAGAAACCTCGGGATTTAATGGCTATTGGCATTAATAAAATCTTCATAGCTCTTTGGGTCGGGTTCTTAAATATCTGAACAAGCTTTGTGGCTTGTAATTCAGCCAATGGTATAAAATAAAGAAAAGAAAAGGATATAAAGAAAATCCATAGGCAACAATGGTTTCAGCTTTTAGTTCTTTGTTCCTTGCTGGCATCTAGTTGAGTAATAGTTCAGGATTGAAAGTACGAGAGACTGTAATTGAAGGTATACTTACTTCCACATTTTACTCCCTCTGAAAATAGGAACCCTGGTTAGGTCAATCACTTGCCTGGAGCTATACAATGTCTATGGTATTTCTAACTTATCCAGGGAACCAATCTAAACCAAATGTCTGATTTCAGTTGAAAGCTGCTTATCATCAAAGTTCTCATTCATTCTTTTGGGACCAGCCTGATTATTGAGAGAACTGTAGCAGAAGTCAGAAGAAAGCCCCATTTATAGACTTTTTGCCTTCGGTGAAATGTTTTGGTGCTGGTATTTGTTTCTTCAGATATTTTGCAGATGATTATCTGAAATAATATCATAGTGATGATATAAACTTTCCTTTTTTTATAGATTCCATCTACTTTAGCAGCTTTTCCAGTCATCTTACCCTTCGATCTTCATCTCGTACATTTCATGGGCAACATATCCCCCAAATATCATGCCTTTTCCATAGGCTTTTCCCTTTGGCTGCAAATTCCTTCCTACTACTCAGATCTTGTCAAACCTCTCTCCATTCAAATGACATCCCCCCTGGGAAGCACTCTAACTCCCAGTGGCTAGCTGCCCTCTTTTTGGTGTCTGGCACTGAACTTTAAGTATTTGATAACAGAGCTTAGTTCCAACATCTCCAGGAGCTTCTTGTAGACAGAGCCCATATCTTCCTTACATTTGTAGTGACAGCACCAAGCATAGATTCTGGAAAAGATTTGACACTCCCTAGTATCCTGTTAAATGATGGTAGTGTACTATTTATTTGGCATGTAATTCTTTATATTTGTTTGTCAGTATATTTTGTAATAAAATGAGCTTATGCTGTAAAGACAAATATCATTCAGTACTGATAAACTAATTTTATTTGTTGTTCAAATGGATTTTATATTTTGATAATGTTGATAAGCTAAGTGGGAAGGGAAAGAGCTTTGTTGGAGGCATTGATATGCAGATATATCCACTATGAGGACTAATAGAAAAGTGTGTTTTATAAATTTAAGAAAACATAGGAAAAATGGCATTAATGACAGCAAAAGCCTGACAGGAGACTACAAGAACGTCTAATGGATTAGTAGTCTGATATCGTCGATTCTATCATGACAGTGAATTATTTATGGTTTGTGTATATGATTCTGAGGAAATTTGACCACGAATGTGAATTTGTTTTCAATAGATGTCATACCCTCATTCTTAGGGAAGATTATACCATAAAAAAGGACAAAAGCATTTCTCTTCTAAATGGAACCTTGTGTGCATCAAAACTTGAATATCTACAAATATTCTGCCCTTTTGTCTTTCAAAGAACTCATTGGTTTTCCAAATTTTCATTTGTTAATGAGTCAATTATTAGATAAGTGCCTTTTCTTGAAAACTAATTTATCGATAACCTCCTACTACATAAGAAAATCAGAAGAGCTTTACTTGGATTGTACATATATATATGCCTGCAAATGCAAACATTTCTCAGGTTCTTTTGACTATTAGATAATCTTTACAGCATAAAAGGTGAGGACAGTCACTTCCATAGTCACCCAAACATGAGCAATCTGAGAAGGTTGTTAACAGATATAACCAAAGATGAGCCAGGAACATTTCTAGGCACTGAAGTTGTCATAATTGATAAAACAGACAAAATTGATACCCATAATCTCTGGAGATGTAAATCATAAGGAAGCTTATTCTGGAAGTAATGATAATAGAACAGCTTAAACAACATGCACTGTAGAAACTTGCTTATGGTTTCAGAGAAGTGCTTGTTGCATTTCGGATACCGTACCATACTGCGATTTCAATAGTGTGTATAGACAGTTGGGTCCAGCAGTGGTTAGGGAGCGCATCAGTTTAGATGGAAAAAAGATCATCAAAAACTTCAAAATGGCTACCACCCTAAAGAAGACAAACTAGGAAGGATAATTTACATCATCAGTCATTCTGGTCCCTCACTTAAATACATAAGGAAGCTCCTCTTATGGAGAACTGGGGGGGGGTTGTTATGAGAATTAAGATGTAATTAAAAATGAGATTCTTCAGATGTTTTCCTTTTTTGACAAAAACAACTCTCCATAAGGTATGGTCCATAAGAAAACCATTTTTTAAATTTTTTTAATAGTTTATTTTCAAATTGGTTTACATATAACACCCAGTGTTCATCCGAACATGTGCCCTCTTTAATGCCCATCACCCCCTCTCCCACCTCCCTCGCCCCCCTCACCCTCAGTTTGTTCTTGGTCTTTGAGAGTCTCTTATGTCTTATCTCACTCCCTCTCTGTGTCTTTTTTTCCTCTCCCCTCTTCCCTTCCCCCATGGTTTTTGCTAAGTCTCTCAAAATCCACCTATGTGTGGAAACATTATGGTATCTGTCTTTTTCTGACTGACTTATTTCACTTAACATAAACTCTCCAGTTCCATCCATGTTGCTACACATGGCCAGATTTCATTTTTTCTCATTGCCATGTAGTAGTCTATTGTATATATTTACCACATCTTCTTTATCCATTCATCAGTTGATGGGCACTTGGTCTCTTTCCATGATTTGGATATTGTCGAAAGTGCTGCTATGAACATTGGGGTACATGTGCCCCTATGCATCAGCATTCCTGTGTCACTTGGGTAGATTCCTAGCAGTACTATTGCTGAGTCATATGATAGCTCTATTTTCATTTTTTTTTTGAGGAACCTCCACACCATAAGAAAACCATTTTTTTAAATGTTTATTTATTTATTGTGAGAAGAAGTAAGCCTGAGCAGGGGAAGGGGCAGAGAGAGACATAATCTCAAGCAAGTTCTATGCTGCCAGTGTAGAGTGGCTCAAACTCAGGAGCTGTGAGATCATGACCTGAGCTGAAATTGAGAGTCAGATGTTGGGGTGCCTGGGTGGTTCAATGGGTTAAGCGTCTGACTTTGGATCAGATCATAATCTCATAGCTCATGAGGTGGAGCCCTGCCTTGGGCTCTGTGCTGATGGCTCAGAGCCTGGAGCCTGCTTCAGATTCTGTGTCTCACTCGCTCTCTGCCCTTCCCCCACTCACACTTGCTCTCTCTCTTTCTCAAAAATAAACATTCATGTGTAGCAACATGGATAGAACTGGAGGGTATTATGTTAAGTGAAATAAGTCAGTCAGAAAAAGACAGATACCATAATGTTTCCACACATAGGTGGATTTTGAGAGACTTAGCAAAAACCATGGGGGAGGGGAAGAGGGGAAAGGAAAAAAAGACACAGAGAGGGAGTGAGGTAAAACATAAGAGACTCTCAAAGACCAAGAACAAACTGAGGATGAGGGGGGTTGGGGGGGGGAGAGGGGGTGATGGGCATTAAAGAGGGCACGTGTTCAGATGAACACTGGGTGTTATATGTAAACCAATTTGAAAATAAACTATTAAAAAAATAAACATTAAAAAAATTTTTAAATGTCTTTAAAAAAAAAAAGAGTTAGATGTTTAACCAACTAAGCCATCCAGGTGCCCCAGGATAATAATCTTTAAAAGAAAGAAATCAGGTATCCTCTGCATAGGACACCATTGGTGGACACAATAGCCTGTTTTGTTATAATGGTTAAGGATTCATCACACCTTTAAAATTCAAGTTTGAGCCAACCAGAACTACGTATGACACTCGTGATGCTCATACTAGACAAACGATAATGAAAAATGAATAGTAGAATACGTGTGCATGTGTGTTGTGTGTATGTATGGGTTCAACAAAGCTGTGTAATCTTACATCTCCCTAAAAAGTTCTGATGTACATCCAAGTTTGCGGAGAGTTCAAGGAAAGATAAAGGAAGTAGGAGTAATGCTACAGTAAGACTTTTAAGGTTATTTTAGAAAAAAAATATCTGTGAACGTGACAAGAGGAAATCAGGAAGAAAAAGGTCACAGGATGCGATGAGGAAAAAAAGAAAAGAAGAAAGTGATTTAGATTAAAATAACCCCAACTTGCTACTTGTTGACTATAATTAAGTTGAAGTCATGATTTCTCTTAGTTTTGTTTTTGTAAATTGTACACAAGATTTTTTATTTCTCTGAACCTTAGCACTTTATTGTGATTTTTTTGGGGGGAAGTAGAGAGATTGGGTTTTTGTCTGTTTGTTTGTTTTGTTGCTATTTGATAGAAATGGTAAACAAATTCCATGACAACGTCTAAGAATGTACCTTATAAATGATAAAGCACTCTTAAAATATTTATTACCATTGCTTTACTATAAGAGGAAAAAATGAAATTTATTGAAACTACTTTGGGGGTATACATAAGAGAATAAAAACTAAAGAAGTATAGAAAATTTTAAAGTAAAACATCATAAAACTGATATAATGAGAAAGGGATATATGATAAAAATATGAAAGAAAGCTCTAAGAATCAAGTTAAATCTTAATAAATACAACAAGAAGTATTGTTAATAGTTGTAAGATCTTCTTTAGTTAAAAAAAATATCAAAAAGGTAATATAGCTTGTGTAGGAACAATGAGGAAAATACGTGGAGATTCAGTAAAAGATCAAAGAGAATTTGTACCTTAATCTATTGAAACTTTAAAGCAATAGGCTCAACCAAGGTAATAAGGTTACCTTATTCAAGATCCAAAAATAGAACCCATACATTTTTAATCAACACGTAAGGCTATTATGAAGAGACAAACTATATAGCAAGTGGCTGGAAAAGCCTTATTTTTTAATTTTTTTTAAAGTTTATTTATTTTTGAGAGACATAGAGACAGAGTATGAGCAAGGGAAGGGCAGAGAAAGAGGGAGATACAGAATCTGAAGCAGGCTCCAGGCTCTGAGCTGTCAGCACAGAGCCCGACGCGGGGCTCGAACTCACAGACTGTGAGATCATGACCTGAGCCGAAATTGGCCTGCTCAACCAACTGAGCCACCCAGGCGCCCCTGGAAAAGCCTTATTGATGAATGTGAGGATAGTTTTCTTTCAGTTGATATAGTATCCTCTCCACCCTTATCTGCAGTGGTTACCTGCCAAGATATCCAGTGGATGCCTGAAATAATGAATAGTCCTGAACCCTATCCACATTGGTTTTCTCTATACATACATAAAGCTTAGTTTATAAAATAGGCATAGTAAGAGATTAACAACAATAACTAATAATAAAATAGAATAACTATAACAACGGATTGTAACAAAATTTATGTGAAGTTGGTCTCCCTCTCTCTCAGAATATCTTACTGTACTGTTCTCACCCTTCCTGTGATGACGTGAGATGATAAAATGCCTACGTGATGAGATGAAGTGAGGTGAATGACACAGGCATTGTGACTTAGTGTTAGACTACTGACCTTCTGACAATGTCACAAGGAGCATCATTTACTTCCTGACCACAGTTGACCTTGGGTAACAAAGTGTGGAAAGGGCCTATTGTCCTTGAAAAGCTGAGATGAGGAAATCTACTCCAATTTAAATTCTTTGCTAACATATGTGACTTTTATAACTTAATATTTTGTATAACCAATTATGGTACCTGAATTTATTAAATTTAGGTGATAATTATGAATTAATAAAAAAATTCAATACACATCCATGTTTATTTTACTTTTATTACATAGTTTTCTTTTTTACCCAAGTTTGCATTGTATAAAATACCAAAATTATGAACAGTTGTCTTCATATCATCCATCATTCCAATTACATTTCTCAGAGACTCCGTCTGTCCATATTTTGATAGGTCTCGTTTCTATCTGCGTTTTCTGCATTCACATATACACACGCAACACTCACTTACACAGCTTATTTTATTAAACAAATTTGGATTTTACTAAAGATATTATTCAACAACTTACTTTTTTAAATAATTTTTAAAGTTTATTTATTTATTTTTGAGAGACACGGAGACAGCGTGAGGGAAGGAGGGGTGGAGAGAGAGAGGGACAGAGAATCCCAAGCAGTCTCATTACTGTCAGCTTGCTGTCAGCACAGAGCCCAATGTGGGGCTCAAACTCATGAAATCATGTGATAAAGACCTGAGCCAAAATCAAGAGTTGGACTCTTTTCCAACTGAGCCACCCAGGTGCCCCTTTGCAACTTGTTTTTTTCTTTGTTTTTTATTAAAGTTTGCAAAATATTTTCATGCTAGTATATATAAATCTGCTCCATTTTTTCAAGTAGCTGCATAGTATTCCATACTATGAATAGATCATAACTTACCCATTTCTATACTTCTGGATTTTAAGTAGGATCTAATTTTCTCCATTGCAAAAAAAAAATCCTGCATGATTTTTGAATGTACATCTTTAAGCATATCTGTGAGATATATTTCTATAAGAGACATTCCAAAAATGGGGAATTAGTAGATCTAAGTATATACATTTTTTTTTACAATTTTACTCAGTTCTAAAGTTACTCCCTAAAAGGGCTTCTCTAATTTACATTTAAATGTTGATTTTTCTACTTGCCAAGGAATTATGCAAAACATTATTATTTTAAATGGATTTCAACATCACATGATTTAATCTAGTCTGATATATATTGTCGGAATATAGGTTTATGCTAAAATTATAGATTTTTAAATTTTTTTTATCATAGTTCACTTTTTCCCATCTGGAAACTATCAGACAAATTAAGTTCAAGTTCCTGGTATTTCAAGCACACTTATATCAAAATTATCAGCATCATTGTGTTTTAAGAATATATCACTCTATGATTTTTTTCCCAGAAATAAAAATAGTAGGAAAGTTTGGTTCCTTAAGTGTGTGATCTAAAACAAAGCCCAAATCCAAATTAAATTAAATATAGTCTTTGTACGATTGGTGTTATAAAAAAATCAACCATAAATATAGGAAAGATACCATAAATATAGGAAAGACAGAGGGCAATATCTTTTTATTTGAGAACAGTATCCATATTTAGGAATTGATTTTCTTTCCAAGTGAAATCATTTGGGGGCGCCTGGGTGGCTTACTCAGTTAAGTGTCCGACCTCAGCTCAGGTCATGATCTCACAGTTGGTGGGTTTGAGCCCCACATCGCGCTCTGTGGTGAATGCTTGCTCAGAACCTGGAGTCTGCTTCGGATTCTGTCCCCTTCTCTTTCTGCCCCTCCTCAGCTCATGCTCTGTCTCTCTGTGTCTCTCAAAAATAAATAAATATAAAAAAAAAATTAAGTGGAATCATTTTAGCATCCATATATGATTATTCTCATTGCTGAATATGTATGTGTAACTGATGTATATTCTGAAGGAATTATAGCTAAAAGTGGTAAAATGTACATAGTGTGTGACCAGTTAACTCAAAACCTAATTATTAGGTGAGATAAAGAAGAAATATATGTTAATTCTAACTCCAAATTTCTTTCCTTGTAATTGGGAGAATTATGATTCTGTTCATTGAGCCACATTAAAAAAGACACATTTGATTATAAATTTAATCACTTTGTATCTGATAAGATAATGAGCCATATATGTAGAAAACACAGAAGGTATCTAGAAAAAAGCTGTTAACAGTTATTACCAAAGATGAACTAAGAACATTCCTAAACACTGAAGTTAGAATATTTAATAAAACAGACAAACCCTCTGCCCATGAATTCTAAGGACATACAGCTTAGGAGAGCCTACACTGGAAACTAATGACAACAGAATAACTTAAACAACAAACCATAGAATGTTGCTCAGTGTTTCTGAAAAGCGCTTGTTCCTTTTATTTTTAAGTCTGTCAGGTGTAGGCTAGAGGTATAGAATTGGAAAACATCTCTTGAGATAGTAATATTAAGGCCCTGTTTCAGATTTGCTTAAGATCATCCAGAAGAAAAACATAATAAAAACTAAACAGAAAATTTAAAGGTCTCGATGGAGAAGCTCTACAAAAGTTGAGACTTTTTTTCTCGTTTTGTTCATTCCTTTATCACTAGTACCTGGAATTACGTATGCCATAAAGTAAAAGCTTAATAAATATTTGCTGAGTAGATGTATAAACTATTGTTCATTTACTGGCTTCCTACTCTTTGGATGTTCGCTCATTAAAAAGTGATGATAAATGCATTATAATAAAATCAGCAGTAGGGGCACTGAGGCATATTTCTGCATGCGCGGCCACCTCATCTTTCCAATGAAGATAAATTAACACTTCCTTCAAAAAGAAGAATTTAACAAGGGCATCTGCCTGGCTCAGTTGGAATAGCGTGCAACTCTTAATCTCAAGGTCATGAGTTCAAGCCTCATGTTGGGTGTAGAGATTACTTTAAAATAGTTTTGTTTTTTGTTGTTTTTTTTTTAAGGTAGAATTAAGCAAGATAACCTGTTTAAAAGACTTAGCACAGTAACTGATTCATGATAAGCGCAATAATGGTTACTCTTGCTTTTACCATTAATGTTAAACCTTGGACTAAGAATCAGAGGTTGTGAATACTTGTCCTCCCTCTACCAATAAGTCCTTAAATATTGAGAAAATTTATTAAGGGTCTGAGTTGATTTTCTTTTTTATTTGAGTAAATCACTGTTAACCAAACTAACTTATTTAAAAGTTAAGATAATTTTTAACAATGAATCAAACTCAATTTTAAGCAATTAAAAAAATTAAAACTCTAATCCAATGTTGTTTCTATTCTTGACAATTCTAATTTATTTGCTGACTATGGGTTATAGTTAAAATACAGAATTATTTCATAAGCAATGTTTAAGTGCAATACAATGGTAATGACATTTGGCCAAGGCTAGTCTTCACAAATGTGTATATTGTTTAGTGAGAAAACCTAGAAGGGTAATTTTTGAAAGGGTTATTCTAAAATTATACATCTTTACCAAAGAATTATTTTTTTTTAAATTTTTTTAACGTTTATTTATTTTTGAGAGACATAGAGACAGAGTATGAGCAGGGGAAGGGCAGAGAGAGAGGGAGACACAGAATCCAAAGCAAGCTCCAGGCTCCGAGCTGTCAGCACAGAGCCCGACGCGGGGCTCGAACTCACAGACCGCGAGATCATGACCTGAGCCGAAGTCGGCCGCTTAACCAACTGAGCCACCCAGGCGCCCCCCAAAGAATTATTAATGAAAATAACTTTTATAACCAAGTTAGATCTTGATTTACAGATATATTCAGCTTTTAAGTTTAAGTAGTGTAAATTCAGAATTCTATTAATTTAATTGAAATGACTTTATACAAGCACAGTAAGAAAGCTGACTCAAAGAATCAGTTAATAGGTTTAATTTTATGTCATTTTCACTGAACTTGGTTGATTTCAGAAACAGTAGGTGGAAGAGTTTTACCATTTGAAATTCATATTAGTTGTTTGATTTCAATAAAACTGAACTACATTTACAGAAATGACCTTCAACTCACATGCTGAATCTGATTCTCCTCACTGTCTCTACCTCCCACCAATCCATACCATCATGATCTTTAGCCTGGACTACTGCAATAGTTCTGTAACCTGCTTTCTGCTACTCCTGAAGGAAGAACAGCCAGAGCAATCGTTTTAAAAAATCAGATCACAATTCTCCTACTGAAAACTCTCCAGAGACATCTACTTTTATAACAACAACAACAACAAAAAAAACCACTTTTCATAATAAATCACTATTTCCCATGTGAGTAAACCATATCCTGCCACTCCAACCTTATTTTCCATCAGACCCCACCATCTACTGGCTCCTTCTTGGCTCTTTGTTTTCTTCCTTAAACATACCACGCTTGTTAGAATTTCAGGACCTTTCCACCTGCTCTTCCTTCTTCCTGAGATGCCCTTCCTCAAATTACCTTATGACTGGCTCCTCCAGTTCTTGTGTATTTTGCAGAGGCCACCCTTGAACTATTAAGTAAAACACCACTGAAACCCATACCTCAGTCACTATCTTCCATCTGCATTATTGTTCATAAAACCTATGGCACTTAAAATTCTTTCTTTCTCTCTTTAGCTGTTTAAATACTGAAAGAAAGCCCTAAGAATGTAAGAATATTGTGCGTTTGTTTCACTATTATACCTTTAGTGCCGTAGTACAGAGACTTGCCCATAGAAGGTACTCAGTAAATATTTGTCGAATAAATTAATAGCTATCTTTACATGCAAATCAAAATAGGCATACATATTAGTAGCATCAAAAGGACTTGTTCCCTGTGTTGGGTGTCTTCTTGCTTGCTTCTCACAGCCCATCTCCACCCTTCACCCTGTTTGATGCCCTGGGAGATGGATCCATTTGAACAATATCAAAAGCTTGGCTTGTACTTGAGTTTGGCCAATGGCGGGGGGACTTGTAAGTGATTGTAAAGCAAGGAGAGAGTGAATTTGGGAATTCTTACCAGACTTCTTTTCGGACTTATTGACCCAAGATGGCTGCACCTCTGTAGCCCTCTACAAAAGGCCACAGTCCTGTCAGAGGGACATCTCCATACAGCTACCCTTTTCAGGACTAGGGGTGATAATAACTCCAGGGTAATTTTCTTTAAGCATTACATAAACTTTTGTAAATAGTCCCATCATTAAACTATTCTCAAAATACTGGTTAGAGGTTGCCATCTGTTTCCTGCTAGGACACTTATTTTGAAAATTCACTCATAAGGTTTTTCAACCAGATTTACAAAAATAATGATTTATTATTTGGTGGTATGTTATTAAAAAATAGATATGAGCACACAACTTAAAGCAATTTTATGTAGGCTTGAAATTTCATTAATGTGTATTCTCCTTCTTTAATGTAAGGATATAAATATATGTATATATATATACATATAATATATACATATATATATATCTGTATGTCTATGTGAGGGATATATGAATATATGAAATGTTTCACTTCATAATGTATTTGTGTCCATTATAGTATAAATAAAAGAAATACATAAATTTGAGGCTTTCGGAATATGTACATTTTATGCTGTGGTTTTCTGTACCCCTGGGTTTACTACTGCATATCTTAGAATTACTCATGGTCCATGTTAAGATGTATGACTTCAGAACAGAGAGACCCCAAAGAATGGATATTTTGCAAATTTATCTTTGGGATCTTACCTCTTTTGTTGGCTTTCCATTTCAAGGCTTCATGAAACTTCCTGTATAAAGATTAGTTCCCCAAGTTCATGTCAAGAAAGAGCAAATGTTAAATGATTCCATGACACTACCCAACAAATTTTGAATTGCATATGTGAATTTAGTCTCCTGAGAACAGTATGTATGCTTTGTCATATATTGAAGAGTCACCTAATCATAGGAATTTCGGTTATGTGAATGGATTGGAAAGATCAGATAACCACTGGGTGAGAAGCTTTTATTGTCAAAGTTGGTCTTATGGAAACTTATAAATCAATAATCACCAAATTTGGCCAATTATCAGAATTACCTGACAAAATTTTTAAAATATAGGTTCGTAGGCCCAAGCCCAGAAATACTGAACTCAAATGCCTGGAAGTTGGCCTGGTAACCTTTATTTCAATCAACTCAACTTCTCCTGATGATCAGCTCCTGTGATGACTTTCTGTGTCATCTTCCTAAATCCAGTTCAACTCTATTTCCCTTTGCATGGGCAGATTTTTATTGATCTCATTTCCTCATTTTCAGATTTCTGTGTCTAATACCTTTTCACTACCTGACGTCAGTTTCTTTAATAGCACCACTTTTTTTTTTCTTAGAAGAGGTGTTTCTATTTTGATCTCAGACATTAAAGTAAGATTTAGAAAATATAGTTGACTGGAGATATATTCATTGGAGAAAAAGAAATAGAAACTTCTATAAAAATCCTTTTATCTTTAAGCATTAGCCGATATTAGTGTCGTAATACAATTTGCAATCGCTAGGCATCACATCACTAATCTAATAAGAATTGAAATATTTTTAAAGGAAAGTAGAAAAATAATGATAAAATAAATTAGATTATAGGTGCACCTTAATTTATAAGACAGATGTGTTTCTGAAAGATTGGCTGTCGAGGTAATTTCTATTAACTAAATTATATTTTCCCATTGACTTGGGCTTATAACTGCAAAGGCATGATTCTTAGAGTGGGGCACAATGACCAATGTGGTCTAGAAAGCAAATGTAACTGATGTAAAGTTATTTTGCAAATTATGTGTTTAAATACAAATTACAGATATAATTAAAATAATAATACAGTTGACCATTGAACAAAAAATTTGAGCTGCATGAGTCTACTGATATGCATTTTTTTCAATAAATATGGTATAGAATTTAAATGCATCAAGAAATAGTGCATCTCAATCTCCATGTATTTAAAGCTCTAGACATAAGTGAAAGATAATGAATCTGTAGGGAGAAACAGATTCGATAAAGCATGCTGTTGCTTCCTTTCTGTTTGGGTAATGTAGTATCTCTGTATCCTTAGTAAATATGGTCTTTTTTAGGATTCTAAAGTTAAAACAAATTTTAATTAGCACAGATGCCTTGATCAGTTAAGGGGGTATAGTTAGAAACAGTATCTCTAAAAACTGAAGATGTTTATGCATTTCCACTAGCCTAGAACATTCTGTGATATCAAATACTCAGACTTAGTATTTTGATAAACATTAGCTTCTCCATGGTTAATTTTTTTTTTGGTGACATCTGCCCAAATACTTTCAGGATGACTATTGTTGAGTGAAATCTCAGTTTCCTTATTTTTCGAGCCTGAATTTGGGAGGGTATAAACATTTGGTCTGACAGACTCTAAAGTTTCGATGCGTTGAAAAGTTTTTAATGGCTGCTAAATTGGCCTGGTCTCTTATTCAACATTCCTCACATAACCACCTAATGGATTATTTTTCACTTGACATCCCTCTTTCCCAAGCAACGTAGGTAATTTGTCCACTGGAAGACCCTGGCAAAACTCTGATTAAGCTCACAGTAGCAGACAGGATGGGGGGAGGGAGTCAATCTTTCCCCATCCACAGTTGTGCTTGAATAGAGAGTGGCCTGTGCTACTCACAAGGTGACCCGCATACAAGTGTGTGACTTCACATGGGCTATCCTGTGATACAGATCCCAGCAGTTTCACACTCACTTTCTAAGGTGTAAAACCCCTGAGAACATGACACAGAACTGGAAGTTCTTACTATCAGACCCTTTCATCTTCACTTAAACTGCATAGGGGCGCCTGGGGGGCTCAGTCAGTTATGTGCCAACTTTAGCTCAGGTCATGCTCTCACAGTTCACAGGTTCAAGCCTTGCATTTGGCTTTGTGCTGACAGCCCCAAGCCTGAAGCGGGCTTCAGATTCCATGTCTCCCTGTCTCTCTGCCTGTCCCCCACTCGTGCTCTGTCTCTCTCTTTCTCTCAAAAAATGAATAAACATTAAAAACAAAGAAACCGCCCCCACCCCAAAAAAGAAAACAAAAACAAAAACATGGAGTTGCCAGGTCAATTAAAATGGGAGGTGCCACACCAAAAAAAAAAAGACCTGGTTTTGTTAAGGGAAGACCGACCCAGGGCAGCTGGAGACTGGGGGTGGTCAAAAGACCACCTAAGTTTTATTCTTTTATCACAGACAAGCAAAGGAGTTGTGGATTGATGCTGGCAACTAAGAGAAAAAGAGAAAGAGAAAGAGAGAGCACCTAAAGGAACAAGAAGAGCCTCATTCAGCATTTGCGTTCCTGCTTTCTTACTTGGCTGAATAATGAATCTTTCACTCTATCAATTATGTTTCCATTGTTAAAACTGTCATGTTTATGTCATCAAAAATCATGGATTACAATCATAAACATCTAATGAATTCTAATGAACTTAAGATAGTTGCTTTCTAAATTGTACATTTTACATTTCTACACATTAAAAGTTCAACTTACAAAGTCTTCTAAAAGAGAAAGTACTCATTTAAGAGAAAAAGCAAACATATTTCTAGCCAGTATTTCAGGAGAAAGCTTGTCATTTCCCCCCCAGTGCAGCTCATCATAAAAGCTCTAAGGAAATAGTGTTTAAAATCAATTAACCAAGAAGGCCAAAATCAATTTAACAAGAGTTAGCTAATGTTTTACTAAAGCGAACTCTCTTTCTTTAAACATGATTAATATCATTTAGGGGTTGTTATTAGTGCTGTCACTCCTAAAAATTGTGACCAATTTGTAATGAAAAGGCCTTTGTGTATACATATGGGATTTATGGGGAGCACAGAAATTTAACGTGGTATTAGTGATTATATCTTTTCCTTGCCTTTGATATTTTAAGAGAACACTCCATTTTTACTCTGTCTTCTTGGAATGTCTCCTAAAAGGTCACTGAAGGATCAAGAAATACTTAACCTATAACCAACTCACGATTAAACAACTCTATGCAAATTATATTCTAGGATGACATTTAGCAGTGTTGATATTGGGTAGAGCTATAAAAATCAATGGATTTTAGAGTTAGAAGGGGCTAAACATGTAGGCGAGTAGTTTCCAAACAATTTTAACAGTTCGTTTCTTATAAGAACCCCAATATATACAAAGCTGAAATATACCTGCTAAGACTAAAGGGAGGGACTATCTAAAGCTGGGCTTAGGTGGGTTTCTCCTGCATTACCTCCCTACCTCCAGCCCATGACCCACAGTTTGAAAAGCAGACAATGATGGCTTCCCTAAACAAAAGAGGAAGCTAAAACTTTAACAAAACAGGAAAGTAAAACCTGTTTAAATGTCTTGTTGCATTAGCACAGCCTATTCACATATTTGAAATATAACTTGATCTGTATCTGGTATTACTACTTGGTTTCACTTACTTATTTATTTTGCTTCTCACTGTCCATGTCCTCATATGTTGTTTTCCCCTGCAGTTTTACACTTTATATCAATTCGCTTTGTCAGATCATGGTGCCACTGTAAATTATATCCTTATATCTATATCTCTTCTCTAAAAAAAGGACAACAAATAAAACTAATAATACTTTACTGTTGCTTGTGAATAGCACACATTCACTATCTTTATATGCATGTAAGATTCTCAGCCACCAAAAACTACATCATATCCAGTTATGTTTGTAAATACAGCTCCTGGTAATAGTAATGTTAATACCATGTAACTGAGATATTACCTTCATATACATTAAGTCAAAGCATAGGAAATAGTCAATATTTGAACTTTTTAATCTACGATGACATGTTCATATGGCTTAATCTAATACAACCTCTAATACATACGATAGCCCCGCAATGTAATCATTTTCTCCATCCTCTAGGTGAAGACTCAGGTTCACAGAGAAAAGCTTTGTCCAAGGCCACAGTGCCAGGAGTGTTAGGGTGGGGATTTGGATACATCTCTCCAGATTTCACATCTTTTCTCTTCCACCCAGTACCCTATATGCTCAGAACATTAAAATGTAAGGAGAGCAAGTTTATTCAAGGGGTACCTAAGCTCCACAGGAGCATGAAAACAGACTGACCGTATTTCTTTATGAAGTGAGCTTCATGTATTAAAATAATATTTAGTAAGATTTTGATCGGATATCGGTAGCATAGATTATCTAAGACTTTAAATCTTCCTCTAAAGCTCATAGGTATGTCAGCTTTCAATCATAATTAACTTACTATATAGCTCATGTGCTTAAAATCTTACCTCAAGCTATTATCAAACTAAAATATCTATTACTTCGTCTAGAATTTCGAACTAAAATAAAAACATATTAGACCAAAAAACAACAAAAGAAGTCTATTAAAACATGAGAACATTGCCTTGGAATTTGCACCTCATTCCAGTAACCGTTAGGTGGAAAAACAATCAGACTTTGTGTCTATGACCTTTCATCTTTTAAATTCGAAGGAAATGAGCTAAAAACAAAACAACCACAACAGAAAACCTTCTACTGTAACAGGAAGATAAAGTAAATAAATGGGGGAATTCACACAGATTTATGAAAAGATTATTTGACTCCATCGGAGAGAACATCAAATGGTTATTAGAACTCAAGAAATTAAAGTGTATATGAAGGAGATTGGACATGGTTTTCCTTCACAATCATCGTAGAATATTAGTTCAAGAAAACTAGTTCTTTAATAGTTGCTTAAGTTGAAACACATTTAAAAGATTTTCACACTTTATTATATTTCATCCTATCCTTAGAAAAATGCATTTAGGTTTTATATAAATCATTTACTTAAAAAAGGCAAAATTAAAAATGAAACATATCAGGAAATAAACATAAGTCCATGAAGATTATAAGATTGTGTGCTATATTATTTGCATGTTTTTACTTATTTTACTTATTTTTTCTGTGGACATGTATCTGAAGAGCCCAATTTTATTTTTAAATTCATGCCATGATTCATGCAATTTTTAATAAATGTTCAATAAACATTCTTTTTGACTTGCACTGTAATTGATAATCAAAAATATTATGGGCATAAGGCTGAATCTTCAAACATTGTTTCTGTTTGTTATTTATATTAATAGAATATTGAAAGTCTAGCCAAAGTCCTCTCTGTTGTCTTTATCTAGAAAACTTAAGAACAGGGTATAAATGGTAAGGGAAAGCTCTTATCAACTCAGAGAAAGATTTTAAATTAATTTTAATTCTAACATGTATAAACTCAATATAGAGATGTTTTTAAAACTACAAGTTATTGGTGCATAAGGGTAACTTGGCATCTCCTGTCACCTAATGATTGTCACAGTTGAAACTGCTATGCTGGAATCCCAGGAAAAAGCAGCACCTCCCATCCATCTCTTCCCATGTTGGTGGTTGGCCAGCAAGCTCATTCTTCCAAAATAGAACATCTTTTTTCTATCAGTGATCTAACATGGCAATGGTCCTCTACTAGAACTTCACAGAACTCAGGATAAATTTTAAATGAGTGCTCCTAAAAGTAAGTATGAACGTAAACAGAGGGCCATTGAAGGGAATGGAAAGAAGAAGGCAAATAGAAATGGTAAGCAGGGAATTCCAGGAGGAAAAATGTCACAGGGGATGGAAACAGCCAGTCTTGCCCAAACAAACAGCCCCTCCATTTTGAGGATTTTATCACTTCCACCTTACATGATTTTTGAGTGATTCTTTCATCCACAAGTATTTATAACTTTGCTAAGAGATTGTTTCAGAAATTCCGTGGAAAAATTTGAAAAACAAATCCGAAGAGACTAGTTGGTTTCTATAAAAGGGAACCATGTCTCTGTATTGCCTCTTGAGGTTACGATTTTGGATCCTACCTGCAGAAAGATTTGGATTTAAACCACAATTCTACCACTTCTAGCTGATCGACTTAGTAAAGGGGATTACAGTGATGGGGACTTGGTAATAAGAATCCAAACAATAATCAAGTTCATGTATATAAAATACTTTGCATAACCAACATAAAGCAGAATCATTGAGTCTGGTCATCAGATCATTTTCAATATATTGTTAGAACTTTTAAAAGAGATTTTGCTGTTTTTAAAAGTAAAAAGAGGAAGAATAATATATAAAAATTGAATAGGTTTTGGGAAACATAACTGAGATGTTCACTTCGCTCTATGCTAAAATTGAAAATACATCTTGATTTTTATAGTTAAATGTAAAAATAAAACCACAAACAAAGCAGTAACAACTGAGAACTGAATAATTTATCAAATATTTGGATGGGGGGAGAACTTTCTATCCTTAAAAGCATTAGTGAAATAGATACTCTTATTCATGGATGATGAGAGTGTAATTTTTTTCTGTTTTTCTCAGAAACATCTTTGAAATGCATATTAAAAACCTGAAAAAAGATCATGTCCTTTGAGTCAGGAAGTCAATCTCTTTAAGCAGACACTTAAATTCTAATGAAGAAATGCAGAATGTGAACAATAGCTTGTAGAAAATATGTTCAAGTCAGTGTTGTTTATTAAAGGAGACAATAATCCTGGAAATAGCCTTAATGTCAAATGATAAAGGAATATTAAATAAGTATGGTATATCCATATTATATAATATCATAAGCCATATGAAATGGTGTTTATAAGTTTAGTAACAGAAAAGTTTTATTTTACATTATATGGAAGAAAAAGAGGATATGGAATAATAAACATGACGCTCACAACTGTAAAGCAATATGCGGCCCAAAATAGAAATGTATGATAACAGCGTTTATTTCTCGAATGGTAAGATTATGAGTTACATAAAATTTTATCTTTATGCCCTTTAGTATGTACACATTTTCTATAATGAATAGTGGAAAAATCTGCTTACCAAAAGAAAAACATGCAAATTAATATATCTTTCCAATAGTGGGAAAATTTACCATAAAATGAAATTAAATCATTTCAACATAACATAAAATTTACCATTTTAGCCATTTGTAAATGTATGGTCCAGTGTATTAAGTACATTTACACTGTTGTGCAACCATCCTAGCCATCAATCTCTAAAACTCTTCCCTTTTCGAAACCAAAACTCTGTACCTATTAAATAATGACTCATTCTACCCTTCCCCCAGACCTTAGCAGCCAATATTTTACTTTCTGTCTCTATGGACTTGACTACTTTAAGAACCTCATATAGTGAAATCATATAGTGTTTGTCCTTTTGTGACTGACTTAAGCAATAATATTTTTGCAAACTATTTTTTTTCTCCAGGAAAGTACTAGAAAGTAGGTCAAATAGTGGATAAGGAAATAGAGTCATAAAAAGTCAAACAGTCTACAAAAGATTGTAAAATAGTTGAGATATATTATGATTGGTTTTAACATGTCATGATGTACAATAATTTTAATAACCATTTGTATGTCAAAGGTTTTAGTATTTTTAGAGTTCAAGGAATTTAGACGCAGTGTTGAAAGAATACAGCCTCTTAGTGACATGTATGGAAAAAATCCTACTTACTCCCTTATCAACACAGAATTATTTTAAAACACTTCTTTTAAGCACATAACTAGACAGAAAAAAATTTAAAATCTGCCTATACTAGTGAAATTCTCATGCCAACGTATTAGTTTCTTATTTTATTGAGTCTGTTAGTCTACGACATTGATAGTCAAAGCAGTGTTTAGAAATATTGATTATGCTAAAATTACAAAACATGCATAAGATGACCCAATAAAAGCATATTTTTTAAATTAAGAATACCTCCAGTATGTTTTATAGTTACAATTAGCCACCTTAACCTAACTTCTTAAAATACAAAAATGTAGTGTTTAATATGACTTTTTTTTCAGGTCTAATAATTCAGACTCTCTGTATATCATGTACATTGATAACAAATATATGCACAGAAGGTCAGTTGTGCATTGAGGGAAGACACAGACCAACACGAATTCCCTTAGTTACCATAAATTCTCAACGGGCCCCCAGGATACTGCTTTACAGATTGGTTTAGCGCGTCCCTACCCAATTAAACTTCTGAATTTAAGTTAGGCAGAGAATTGTCTGAACATTTCAGCATGATAGGATTGTCATCTCAGAAATCTTTAAGAGGAGACTGGATGCAAGACTGGATGCAAGAGGATTCCAAGCTGGAATCTCAGAGACAGACAAGAGAAAGACATTAAGTCCTGTGCCTTTATTTTTCTGAATATTCGTGTCAGTGAAGAAACAGGTCTGGCACTGGCCACAACTGTGTGGAAAAGTGAGGCAGTCGAATGGGCAGCTTGAGCAGCTGATGGAGGGGGAGGGGGGCAACAAACAGGGAGTCATCTCAGCTTCTAAACAAAAAATGTGGCTTTCATGAACTCATGCGAGGCTATGATCCAGGGTTTAGGGAGAATAAGGTACTTAGAGTAAAATCTAACATTGGATTTGTAGCCTATCACTGAGAAAAATAATTAAGGGCAGGAGATGTAGAGATTCTGCAGGTATTAGTTGTTGTGGACTGCATTTCAAATAATAATGGAGCAAAAGAAAAGAAAAAGGAAATTCAAATTTGTTTTTATAACCTGAATCTTAGTATCACCATTTTGGAGCATTTTCACATGTTAACTATCTTTCCAGAAATCTGTCTTTATTTTGAATTTGTGACTTAATACCATATTAGAAAAGGAAAAGGCATGATTTGGGATATATGAATACCATAAACTGAAGACATTGACGCATTAGTGGAATGACCATTAGTTTGACCTTTTCCTGTTTTGTTTTGTTTTTTTCTCTTGGACTTTTTTGAAAAGACAGAAGGTCTGTCTTTGGCAGTAAATTAATTTAGTGCACCTTCTTTAAAAGGCAGGAGACTGGGTGGCTAGCTCCTCCCTTTAGAATGTGTGATGGTCATGTTGAAAGGAAGTGGCCATAAACCTGTAACAAAATTTTTCACTATAATGAAAAAATTATTTATTTTACTTTTTTTTGTTTTTAGATATTTTAGATCAATGAATGTCATTTGCATTCCACTCTTAATTATTATTTTGGACTTGTCATTACTAATGACTTCTTAAATCTACCATCAGCTCATAAGACTCCTTCAAAATTGTTTCTTTTTCATTAGGGTTCTGCTACAATGTTATATCTTAAAGACAAAATACAATCAAATGTGTCCCAGGTGACATCCATAATTAAATTTGTGGAAGCTTCCCAGTTCTCTTGGTGTAACAAATTCAGATATAAATTTATTGCTAAGGTCAAAACCAGAGTAATGTCCTATAGTGACTTGGAAATTTAGTTAACATGATAACTAACCAAAGTTTCCAAAAGAACAGACAAATTGCTCCCAACTGAACATAAAAGGAGATGACATAAGGTTAAACAAAAGATTCATGATTTAAGTGAATTTCTTTTGAAATGCAAATGACCTTAAAAATCTTTACAACTCTCTTAGGGAAAATCTCCTGGGTGGTATCATTTGTGCAGAGGGGTGTTAGAATAGGCTGGTAGGGTGCTGATGGAAAGTATTAGAGTCTTAGTGTTTGGAGATTAACATGTAAGAATCCCTGGAGCATTTACTGAACATACCCACATAAATCTCTGCATCGCTTCTTGAGAAGTATTTTCTTTGTTGCAGTTTTTAGCTTGATGATTTACATAGTTTTATTTTTTAAGTGGTACCAGATAAAGAAACAGCCTTCAACAGTGTCTACAGGCAGATAGAATTCTGCTATGCATACCTCAACAATTCCATTTAATTTATTTTAAAATTTTCCTTCACCACCTTCACCACAACCACCATCAAATCAACAGTCAAAACTAAATGTTCATTGTAAGATATTCAAGTGACAGAAATGTATATATGCTCAAGTTTGGTGTTAAGTCTCTGTTTCTTGTTTTAATCTTGAGAACAGAAAGTACTAGAGTTTCCTTCAGTCTTATAAGTTTTAATAATGTAACTCAATGGAATTCCTATAGACCACTTAATATCGACAAGTAAATTCTGACCCTTATAATATATGTATCAGTAAAAGCTGTGTTATATCAGAGATGCTAGTATCCTCTTCTTTTTAAGAGGGTTGAGGTATTAGGATAATAATTAGGATAAAAACATTACTTTATTCATATGTAAGAAATAAACCAGCAACCAAGGATGACCACACTTTCCAGTCTACACTTGGCCCTGAAGAAAAACTGCTAACACTCTGACACCTTTACATCAATACAAGTGTAAAGGATTGGACTAGATTGGCCAGTGAAAGATGCAAAATAAACACCACCCCACATCACAGCCTTCAAAGTAACCTTATTTCACAGATCTGACTCTTAAAGCAATGATTCCTTATCTTCTGCAAAAGGTTCAAGTCTGATTATTAATACAAGAGCTGAAATCCTTGGAAATATCTTGTATGTGAGCAAAATTCAGTAATAGGATATCTGTTCTTAGAGGGGACTAGTTTCTAGAAGTTACTTGTCCCCCTCTTTCATTTTACAGATGAAGGAACTAAAATCCAGAAAAGCAATGTGTGTTTATGAGGCAGGCATTATTTCTATTATAGCCTAGCATGTAAAAGCACTCCATAAAAATTTGTTGAGTGAATTGATCAAATGAATTATTTTTCCCCCTGATCTTCTTTATTCCAACCACTGAAATTTCTCATGCCTAAAGACTTATCCAGGAATAGGTACAGGCATTTTGACTAAGATAATGCATTTTCATATTTGTCTTTAGTATAAAAGCTACTGTTATAAAGCAACAGCTCTTTTTTTTTTGGGGGGGAGGGGTTAATGGATTTGTAACTAGAAGAATAGAGTCATACTGCTACTTATCAAACATTCGGATAAAAAACTAAATTACATCAGCAGTGAAAAGTCATGTAGCTCAAACATCAATTCTAATTTAAAAGCATTTCTGGAGACAAGGCAAAATATAATTCTATTCCTCAGTTGAGACAGTACTATTTCAAGGAAAATGAATATAGAAGTCTGACAAACAATAATGTTAATAACCCCCTTATATGTCTTTCTGATGACAATAGTGATGACAAGATCATATTACAAAAAAGAAATCTCAGTCTGAGGGAAACAGGTAGGAAGAAACCCCCCTGAAACCCCTAATGCAGTTAGGTCTCTTGTTAGGCTGATGGCCCAAACAGTCAGAAAGTGACATCTCCAGGACACTGACACCGTGCCTGCGAAAGGGGCCAAGACTAAATTGCTAATCTATCGCTTCCAAAGTTCACGCACAAGCACACATAGACATCACCAGTTTGGGCACCCCAGACAGCATATATTGCAGCAAAAGTACATTGGACAGTAAATGTTAAATCAAATTCTGAGCACCAAATTGCCACCTGCCACTCACTAAGGTGTTTTAACTCTTTCTATGTCATGATAGGAACATTAAAGAAAACCTTTGCCACGTTTATGTCAGCGTAGCACTTTATGGAACTACAGCAATTAATATCATTCTCTAAGCAGTGAGAGGTGCCTTGAAGACCATGGAGAGTCAGACGCAGATTTCCGCTAAGGGTATTAGTCAAGTACTACTCTCTGACCCACCAGGGTGTTTAATTTCATGGGGCTGAGGGTGGGGATTGCAGCTAAATGGGCTCAAAAGTCCTGTGGTATAAACTAATGAGGCTCCATCACAGTTTTTTTACAAGACAAAAATGAAGTAGGTAGAAAAAGGTCAAAAAGAAGAATACTCACTAGGCCAAGAAATGAAATTAGGAGCCCAAAGGATATGGGATCACATGTCTTTCTCTTGTTTTTAGCTTAGAGAGACCAAGCTTATCCAACATTCCTCTCTACTGCCTCAGCCCCTGCCTTTCTGTCCCCCTGTCTTTATTTTCCTTTTCTTCTGTTTTATTTTCTTACTGCATTTCATAATCGATTGAGACAAATAAATAAGGAACTGCTCTGAAATCCGGGTTTACTAATCGCCAGTGCTTTCCTCAAGTTAAAAATGTTCAGAAAAAAAGAATTGACACACCCTTTTTACAGCTGGAGAACAATGATTAACATTAAATTAGTTAACACAACTTTGTAGAAATCGAATGGAATCTGATTTCATTCGGGTCTCAGCACTGTTTGTTTTTGCACTCTTTCGTTGAAATTACTTAAATTCTCAGAACCTCAGTGTTTTACTGTTTGTAATGAAAAATCTGTTTCCCCACCTCTGATCTGTTTTAGATCCTCCAAAACCTTAACAAACCATCTAACATCACTTGTCTTTTTTTTTCCTGGTCCTATGCACATGAGATTTTACTCCATGCTACCATGCATGGGGCTGAGTATTGGTGGAATATATTACTCCCTTCCAAAACCTTCTAATATCTATCTTCTCTCTATTATTATTATTATTATTATTATTATTATTATTATTATTATTATTTTACTTTGGTGACCATAAGACAACTGAAAAATTATTTCTTCTTTCCAGCACGTCCCTTTCACACTGAAGTTTCAGTATAAAACATAGCACTTAGTGCTGGGCAAAGTATCATTTATTAGCACATCTATTTATGAATTTGGTTCAGATGTTGGTCTGCATTTCATGTATGTTTCTCTGTATAAATATAGCTTGTGATATATTCCATTCTTTGTTATGGACGTCGTTTTAAACTGAAAGTAACAGACTGATGAGACTATGTTCCTTCAACTTCATAAGAGGCTCAATATCTTTATTCATTTGGGATGGGTGTATTTATTGTTACTTGTTAATAATTATCATGATTGGCTGGCTCCCGTCAGGGCTAATGTACATATGAAAAGGTTACCAGGACAGGTCATGTGTTTGGTAATTTGGGAAGTTTCTAAATCTGGAAAATATATTGTTTTTATTTACTTATTTACTTATTGACTAAATTCTTTTTTTTAATGTTTATTTATTTTTGAGAGAGAGAAAGAAGGGAGAGAGAGACAGAGTGTGAGCTGGGGAAGGGCAGAGAGAGAGGGAGACACAGACTTCCACGCAGGCTCCAGTCTCTGACCTGTCAGCACAGAGCCCAATGCCCGGTTCAAACTCAAAAACTGTGAGATCATGACCTGAACTCAATTAGGATGCTTAACAAACTGTGCTACGCGGGCACCCCAAATACATTGTTTTTAGATTTTTTTAATGTTTACATATATATATATATATGTATATATATATACTTTTTTTTGAGAGAGACAGAGAGAGGGATAGAGTGGGAGCGGGGGAGGGGCAGAGAGAGAGGGAGACAGAATCTGAAGCAGGTTCCAGGCTCAGAGCTGTCAGCACAGAGCCTGATGTGGGGCTCAAACCATGAATCACGAGATCGTGACCTGAGCTGAAGTCAGAGGCTTAACCGATTGAGCCACCCAGGTGCCCCAGATGTTTTTAATTGAATGTAGAATAAAACTGAAGGGGGAAATGGACTAGTGGCATAGAAGCTGAGATTTAGCTAAATTTTTTCTTTATTTAAAGGGAGAGCTGCAAAAGATGAGAGTTAAGCTTTCTTCGTCTCTCAAAGAACATTATATAAATCAATAGAGGAAAGGACTTAAGTATCTGGTTGTGTGACAACATTTACAATATTTTGCAAAGGTATTCAGTAATAAATATCAATATAACCAGGATTGAATATTGTTATTTATATTTCCACATAGAGACTATAGAATCGATTTTAGTATTTCTTCTAATATTTTCATGATATGAAGTTATTTTTTTAATTTTGATAATTCTAAGTATATAAAGAATTTAAAACGTGCTAATATGTATATAATAGATTTTAATCAGAAAACACTAGAGGTTGCAATGAAAATTAACAATAGAATTTAGAACATCTAACTTCTAAAACTGTCTTGGTTAAATTAATATAAATTTAAAAGACTAATTTATGATTAATATGTCTATTATTAAATTGGGCTCTTATTCTTCAGTGGTATAATGAGATTATGACAGATGATCTTAAAGATTGTCATTCAGCACTGAAATTCTAAATGACACATTTAAAGTAAACTTTTTAAATTTAAATTTTTCTTTTATTTTAGTTTTTTTTTAATTTAGATACCAATGTGTCTACTTGTGTGTTAAATTTTTGATGTAAATATATACAGAATGCATGCATATCACAATTATTTTCCAAGGACTCTGCTAATTTCTCATCGATCCACTTTGCTTTAGTAACTAAAAAGTTATTTTCCCATTTTGAATTTACTAAAATAGGTAATGGCTATTTTAATTTCCTAAGGCTGCTGTAAAATAGTACCACACATTTGGTGGCTGAGAAGAACAGAAATGTACTCTCCTACAGTTTTGGAGGTGAGAAAATCAAGGTGTGGTAAGACCACGCTTTCTTCTGAAGTCTCTCGAGAATCTCTTAGGGCTTCTTCTAGGGACTGATAGCACCAGGCGTTTTTTTGTCAAATGGCAGAGTAACCCCAATCTCTGCCATTGTCTTTACATAGCTCTCTGCTCCCTGTGGCTTCTGTGTCTGTATCTAAATTTCCTTCTTCTTACAAAGACACTGGTAATTGAATTAGGGCTCATTCCAATCCAAAATAAACTCGTTTTAACTTGACCACATTTTTAAAGACCCTATTTCAAATAAGGTTCCATTTTGAGGTTCTGTATGGACACGAATTTGGGGACTACTACTCAACCCAGGACAGAATCCTGTAATAATCAGAGTTTCTCTTCAATCTGCAATAACCAATATTGCTGTAATGAATTCACACAATCCCTTTCAGAGGCAAACAGGTCTATAGGGGTGGATCTGAGTGATAGTAAACAGAGTGGATCAACAGTTATTTCCAGGTTCCTGCCATTCACGAAAGGGGATGGCTAGGTCTTGTGTCTTGGCGTGGCAACAAGACATTAAATATAAGAAATAATGCCGCCTGTTTCCAGCCAGTGGATTTAGCAGCTCTATTCTGCCTTTCCATTTGTTTAGAAAATGTGTTCTCCAGCAAACAAGTCCTGGAATGAGAATGATGTAAAGCACAGTCCCCAGCGGACTCACAATATAGAAAGAAAGAACCTTTGTTCCTTGGGATTTGGGAATTGTTTATATGTGTAGAATATGCATTTTCAATGGGAATAATGTAAAATTGGTTTTTGAGAGCAAAATAAAATCTTACTTTTTTATGTATTAAGTACGTAAACATGGTGCCTGGTATTAAAGACCCATGGAGAGGTGATTAGGAAAAAAAATGTCTAAAGATGCTCCTTAGGATGTAACAATGAAAAAAATAAAAAAGGTCGAGAAGCTGTTGTGGAATAAACTAGCTGATCCTCAGTGATATCATAGGCTTTGTTGACATAGGCTGTAAGTTTCAGTTTCCAATTCTGACACTTTAAAATTTCTTCATCAATTTGAGCTTACATTAACCATTCTGCATTATGGGGCTAAAATAAATACCACCCTCCTATGCTCTGTGATAATTAAGACAATCAACATAAAAGGCTTATTTCATTTTTAAAAATTTAGGTGCTATAATTTAATTGTTATATTAATCTTGGTTTAACGTCCTGTGAAGAAATACATTACATTTCCATTCATACTAAAGGCAAAATTCAAAGGAGTTGATTATATTTGCCAGGATAAACTAAGTGCTAAAACAAAGAATACTGAAACCTCAGTAATTTAACACATTACAAATTACCCATTGTTCAATTCATAGTCGAAGGATTGGAACAAAAGTGAGATAGTCTGCTCTACACAATCATTCTGGGATTCATTTATCATTCATTCCATCTGGTGGCTCTGTTTTCTACAGGATTTAATCATCAAATGAATGACAGAACAGTCAGAGAGGGTTCTATCCGGGGGCACCCTAAGGTATGAGAGGTATCTTTGAGGCCAGACCTAGAAATGCAGTGTTCCATTAGTTAGAACCCAATCCCATGATCTAATCTAACTATAAAGGAGGCCGAGAAATTTGGGAAACCTGGCCAAACTTTCACTGAAAGGAAAGACGATTTTGGGTTCACATTCTACATTCTCTTTGCTATCATGACAGAGATTCATTAGTACCCTTCAATGACCAAAGTGTTGGAATCCAGTTAAAATATCTATTGTGCCAAAGCCATTACATGCATCATTCAAATGCTCTTCTGACTAGGCACTATGAGTATCTTTGCTTCAGTTGAGGCAATTGTTATGATCACACTGGGGGTGGAGGAACCAAGATTAGAATCCAGATCTGCTTGATCCAGAGTCCAAGCTCTTAGTCAGCATGCTCTGTTGTTTCATGTTTAGCTACCCATTAATATACCTTCTAGTAGAGATAATGGGGTAGAAATGCTCCTTCACATTTATATTAAACAAACAAACAAAAATTCCTGAACACACGTGGTTTACTTAAGAATATTGTAAAATCTCTGAAGTCTGCAAAATAAATGTTCATTTCTTTTTGATAGTTTACACACGATTCTGAACAAAGGCTGGAAAATAGACTACCAAAGAGCCTGTAAAACGTTCATCCGGCTTCATGATATAATGTCTTTTTACTATGTGCTTTATGGGAAACAGAGAAGGAAGAAACAGAATAATAGATAAGCAATAACCTGGACTGAAGCCACCTATAGATACAGGCTTAACAAAAATCCCTCAATTATCATCATGCCGTATAATTTTCATCGGCCTTGTCTATAACAATCAGTACTTCAAACACTCATGTTTGCCAGATTGCTAACGGAAAGAATCTTAATGAGTAATCTTTAAAACAAACAAACAAACAAACAAAAAAGAGAGAGAGAGAAATTCAAGGAAAGAGATCTGGTGAAATGTTGTCATTGCTAAAACCTACAAATTAATTTAGATATCCAACATATCTTATATTAGATAAAATATAAACATTCTTAAATTTTATATTCCTATTAAATGAAAGGAAGTAGTTATTGAAAATAAAGAAAATATATTAAAAATGAAAATAAGCTAATGCAATAGGGGAACCATATATTTGTATTAAATTGCCAAAAGTTGCGCTAGCATTTTTCAATCTTAATCACTGAATCTATTGGTCCCTTGACATTAGTAGCAATAAATGATGAAAAAGCTGGTATTACTCAGAGAACAAAAATCATTTATTCCTATGGTCCTTTTTAAGTAAAATATAAATCAGTGGAAACTGCTTAAAGAAAGACATTTCATCTAAATTAAAATATTTTAACATGAGGTAATTTATATGTCATTATTGTTCTTTGATTTGCAGGTTTGTCTGTAAACTTGGATCGTGGTGATTTTGTCCATAAATTTCACTTTATCATTTAAGGAAGAGAATGTGTATTTACATCTCTCGTGTTTTTAAGCAAAATTATATTATCTAGACTTCCTGGTGGTATCTAACAACCAAGATTCTAGTATTCATCTTGTGAATAAAAGGACTTCAAGTAGTCCACGGGCAGTCAGAAGTTATTTTATCAGGCAGAAATAAGATAATTTGGTTATTGGAAGAACATCAGAATCTGCTCCCAAACAGATTAGTTCTTCTGTATGACAGAAACATAGGCAGTTCAATTGGATTACACGTGCCCTTGGATTAATTCCATGATATTATTGTAAAGGAGAATAAGGAACTCTGTTTGAATCTGAGGAATCCATTATTAAATATGTCTAAAAGACACTTGGACAGCAGATAACTGTAAAAATCTGAGACCTACAGGTATGATAAGTCTCTTCTCCTATCTTTGACAATCCCTTCTTTGTACGAACGACAGAAATTCTGTTTTGGATTTAAAAAATCTTCCTTATTAGGATTACAGTTATGCATTGCTAAAATTCAATTATACAAGGCCCAGATTGGAGCAGATGGACTTGAAATAGTTTGGCAAAGAATCAAAGGGATTTTCTTTGGTTCATGATATTGTGATGTAAAAATAGCAAAAAGTGTATTACTTAATGTCACTGAAATTAGGCTATATACTAAAATAAGAACTCAAAAGCTTTAAATAGAGATAATAAAATACGGAGCACAAAAAGACCGTGCACACATACAAAACCTAGCCCATCACGGTAGGAGAACACAGTGAGCTGTGCACTGATAGTGAGGGTGTGAGGCTGACAACTTTGCTTATTTTATAAGAACAGGTTTCTAATCTAGGGTTGAGGTTAATGTCTTTGATACTTTGTCACCTGGGTAGAGGGTAAGGTTTCAGACATTACTAAACTGGCGGCAGGGGACTGAGATGGACAACTTCAGAATGTGGTGTACTGACATTATAACAAGATAATCTTTTTTAAAACACTTTTCTTATATTTTAAAAATGTTTATTTTTGAAAGAGAGAGAAGGTGCGCACGAGAGTGAGGAGGGGCAGAGAGAGAGAGAGAGGGAGACGGAGGATCTGAAATGGGCTGCTCTCACAGCAGAGAGCCTGATGTAGGGCTTGAACTCACAAACTATGAGGTCATGACCTGAGCCGAAGTCAGATGCTTACCCAACTGAGCCACCCAGGTGCCCTGCAGATATAATTTTTTCAATGAACTCTGAGATTTTTTTTATGTGTTTTGTTTTTAAAAATTCCAAATTTTAAGGTGTACGCACTTAAAGAAATTATACCTTGATATTAGAATTACTGTAATATTTTATTTATTCAAACGCTGTAAGTTTGAAAGTGTCAGTCAACTTTTCAATCAAGACAGGACATGATTTTCCAAATTGATTTTAATTCTAAAGAAAGAAAAAAATATTCTCGATCACAAATGATGGTATTTGGCAGGAAACACTATTTTTATGAAAGATTGCTATTATTTTAGTCAATTTAAATTCCAGATTTCAAAAGGCAGAATATTTTAATAACTAATACATGTAATGTACCCAAAGTACTATTCATGAGTAGATATGCATGTAGACAGACTTATATATATATATATATTTTCATCAATACTTATATATATATATATATTGATGAAAACTTGAAAATGAATTGATTGAAATTAGATACCTTGAACATACTTCAGAAGAACAATATTTAATTTATTTTGGCTCCCTTTGTTCACTTTTCGAACAAGGTGGAGTATAATAAAATAATAATAAGTATAATAACACAGGAAGGAATGAGCCATCCTTTTCTGATGTGGATTTTTAATACTCTGCTTATTTTAATTGTCTAGTATCCTTTTGTAGATAACAACCCATACATTTCATCTAAATGTGGTGTTTCTCTCTAATACGGTGAGACAATCTTGTATAGAAAGATTGAAACTGAACAAATAACAAATGGTGATCGTTGGCTTTAAAAATTCTTTAATTTTGGAAACAAAAGTGATTATGTATTTCTGTATTTTTGGTACATCAAGGATTTTCTTAAATCTATCAAAGCAATTTGTTAAAGTGTTTCTATAATGTCTTATGCTAAGACTTAGCATAAATTATACGGTCAGTTCTGGATCCAAAGGAATATTGCACCTGTTATTAACTTGGGTTAGATATCTAATCTTCAGTATTCTCATCTGACAATAGGAATTGTATTAACCACATAATAAAACCTTTAAAGGTATTAAACACTGTAATGAATTGTTAAGAACTAGAAAAATCTCTGACATAGAGGAAGTGCTCACCACATGGTGGCAGATATGAAAATTATCATCATGGATCAAACCTCTGATTTGCCTGTATATACTGTCTAACAATTATAAAAAGAGTATGTTGGAAATAGTAAAAAAAAAAAATGATTGCTTTTTTTCTCCATTTATACCACATTTTTGAAGAATCTCGTATGGAAAAGAAATATTTAATATTTTACATCCTACATTGTGCAGATTGCTTTCGGATGAGTATTTTATGGTTTTGCATGATGCCAACTTAGAAGTACAATCACAAAGAAGGCCATTTGATCACCTTACCCAAATTAGGGTTAATTATAGTCTCTTACACACATTTGTCTTTAGATGTATTAAAATATATATTTATCCGGTAGGCACATTTTGAGTACATAATAATACCATTCCAAGTTTTACATAAAAGGAGCCTAGATTTCCATGTACATTTCTCTGTTCAGCTGCTTGTTTAGAGATGAAAAAGCAATTCGTGTTTGGAAAGATACTGAAACCAAAAGGTCACTTCATCTTCTGTATCTTAAACTCTCGGATTTAGTGATGATGGGGCTTCATTGTTCTAAGCCACTTCTAGCTTTTGTCTTACTGAAAACCTTTAAAAAATGTTTTTGTAGCTAAAGCACTGCTAAAATTAAACTTCCAATTTCTGGTAGGATGTTCAAGTTTCAAACATTTTCCTATATTTCAAGAAAAAATTAGAGTGGGAAATTAATTTTTTATATAGGCAGTGCTCAATAGAAGTGTGCTAAATTTAATTGAAATGTACACATTTCTCTAATACAGATCTTATCAAATCTCCAACAAGGAGATATCTTTGCTCCCCTTGGACTTAATGTTGCCCATATGATATTTCTGTCTGCTGACTCTCCTGTTACTGATACCATGAGAGTTTTGGTCATAATATTAAACCATTACTTGGTATGAGATTCTTTAAAAATGTCATCAGTTTTCCTAAGTCACATTTAATATCAAATAAGATACTGACAAAGCATTCTTTTATTTTTTTAAAGCTTATTTATTTATTTATTTTTATTTTGAGAGAGAGGGACAGAGAGAGAGAGAGAGAGAGAGAGAGAGAGCACTTGTGAGCAGGGGAGGGACAGAGAGAGAGACTCCCATGCAGGCTCTGTACTGTCAGCTCAGAGCTGAAGTGGCTGGAACTGACAGACCTTGAGATCATGACCTGAGCTGAAACCAAGAGTTGGACGCTTAACCAACTGAGCCACCCAGGCACCCTGACAAAACATTCGTGTAAAGTATCATTCATGAGGGTCGCCTGAGTGGCTCAGTGGGGTAAGCTTCTGACTTTGGCTCAGGTCATGGTCTCAGTTCATGAGGTGGAGCGCCACATCAGGTTCTGTACTGACAGCTGAGAGCCTGGAGCCTGCTTGGGATTCTGTGTCTCCCTCTCTCTCTGCCCCTCCCTCACAAGCACTCTGTCTCTCTCTCTCTCAAAAAATGAATAAACATTTAAATAAAAAAAAAAGTATCACTTATGAAAACCTAGACTCCAAAATTCCTTTATTACTGATATCATTATTAAATAATGTAGGTAATGTATAGCAGAAAGTGGCACAAAACTGAAATCAATGGCTTGATACTTTCAGTAGATAAAGTATTATGAATGCAAAATGATGATGCTTAGCCAAATAAATATAACCAGAGCGATTTCCTTTAAATAAACCTTCTCTCTCTTGGAGCTCGTTTGTCATATTCTACACAAGGACGACTTTCTATGAGATATGAGGCCACACTTTTGTGCCCTAGAGGACAATAGTAAATGGTAGGTCATTCTCCTCCAACCTAACCCCCCTTCTTCACACATACACCCTTTGTACCTCTGAGTGATTTTATAGATCACTTAAGGAAAAGCACCTATAGATGGTGAGTCTATCAAGTATAAAATGGAATCTTTTATACTATAAATTAATGGCCATGAGAAAACCCTTCTAGGTGAAATGTTTCAATATCTTCCTTTCTCAGACCTATGTTAAAACGTAAGGGCTTTTAAGTCTTTATCATTTGTTAATTTCTGTATTATTTTATTAGGGAGACCCTATTTTCAGAGTATTTTTTGCTGCACCCATGTAGGGAAATTTCATTGAGATAGAAATTGTGTGTGTGTGGGGAACCATATATTATTTTTAGAGGATTGAGGTAGACTTTAAAATCCCTTACTTTAAATCTTTGTCAAAACATTTTAAAATACAAGTTAAAAAATATCAATTATTTTTCAGTATTCAGATAGATGAGAGAAATGTTACTCCAATGAATTTTGGGGTTTTCCAAGACCAGGGTATTAATTTAGTCTTGGCCCTTTGGGAATAAAACAAAAACAAAACAAAAAACAAAAAGATGTGCACATGTTTAGTCTTTCAGAGAGTAGTAAAACAATAACACAGTCAGAATCCTTACTGTGAAGATTCGAGTGATTTAACTTCAGCACATTAATGCACTTTTTTTTTTCACAACTAAATAATGTAGATCAAAAGTGTCCTGAAACTACTCTTAATGCTTCGCAAGAAAAGGGGTTTGTTTTATTTTTTGCAAGACCCTTTCATCACCATAATTTTCAAGCGTGCTGAGATGCCATAAGAACTCTCCTAATTGCTTAAGCGTCGCTGACCATTTATTTGAAACACACAGGATCACATCCACAACCGGCAAAGGAGAGCTAAATTAAGTGGCCACACCAAAATGTATCCACCAAACAAAAGGCCTGAAAAGAACGGCCTCAAAAAGAGAGCCTCTTTCCTAATATTTTCCAGTAGGGGGAACTAAAGACTCACTCTCCAGCATGTAGCAGGGCTGGAGGACCTGCGTTGAGTTCCCATAACTCGCCTTCTAATCACCGGAACAAGCATCAAACAGCTACCAGTGAGCCTGTGATCACACGTGGGCCTGGCCACACCGGCCACACCGGGGGCACCGCAGACACTGGCATCCCTTTGATCTAACGTGGCCTTCCTTAATCATCCCCGGGCCTGATGGCATTGCCTTGGTGGTTTTTGCCTTAATTTTCGGGGTCTGTCATCTTTGGGTTGGAATTCGGCTTTTTGTGCTTCTTTTAGCTCAGTGGGTTTTCAGCTTTCCTCCATCCTGTGTTTTCCGAAATTTCCTTTCAGAGTTGCCAGTCTCTGTAGGATAAGGGCTCTGGCTACACCTCTCACCCCGAGCTCTCTGAGCCCCTCTCCCCGTCCTAAGCATCTTCTGCTGAACTCCTTGCACGCCACAATCCCGCGTCAAACTCATCTTTGAGGGGTCATAAGGCAACTAAGTAACATAAGAGGGGATGCCACCCTTCCCCTCCCTCCTTCCCCCGGGGATTCCTCAGGGGGCCATAGATCTTTGCTAAAACGAGACAGTAGAGGCTGGAGATTTCTGCACACCCCCCCTCCTTTTTCTCGTGCCTTTTTAACGACATAGGAAGAAGCACCCACACACAACCTTTCCGCTTCGAAAGGTGGTTATATTTTGTTTCCTTTCCTTTTCTCCTTCCCGCTCAGCTTCTCATTTTGCTAAAAGGTGGAGAGTGAGTGTTTGTGTGATTTTAACGGGTAAAGAGGCTGCGCCCTGGGTCCTGGAGGATGATCTTTTTCCAGAAAGCGCGTGCATCTCGGGCAGACGGAGGGATGAATAATTAGGAAGGGCTTCCATGAAATCACTCACCGAGAAAATTACCTGCCCATTAAACGGGACGCCGCGAGGAGCCGGAGACTAGAGCCCACCTATCCCCTCCCCGGGCAGGAGGCGCGGAGAGGGGGGAAAGGAGTTGACCCGTGGCTCGGGCTCCAAATTTGTTAATTTCCGTCCCCCCCCACCCCAGGAATCTCGACTCCCCTCCCCTGCGCCCCCGACTGCCCAGCGGGCTGGCGCCCCCTGCACGTGCGGGGTGGCGGACTCCGGAGGTGGAAAGCTCAGCGCACCCCCGCGTCACCCCTGCCCCCCTCCCCGGGGCAGACTCCTAGCAGCTTTCATTCCACCCCACCCCTCCCTCCTCCTCGCCTTCCCTCCTTTAAGTCCTTCCACCCTCGGCAGCTGCAGGAGGAGGCGGACGCTCCGCTGCGGGGCTGCGGGGCCGCGGGAGCGGCGGCGGCGGCGGCGGCGGCGGCGGCTGGAGCGGAGGGACGGACGGCTGCGCCGGCGCGGGCGGCTGGACTGCGCGCTCCCTTTCGCGCCCGCTCCCCGGCTCCTGGGCTCGCTCGCCCCGCTCGGCGGTCGCCCGCAGCCGCCCGGGTTCCCAGTCGCTCTGAGGCGGCACGGCGGGGGCGGCCGCTGCCTCAGCCCTGCCCCTCGTTCCCTCCCTCCCTTGCAGCCCCACCACGTAGGAGTTCGGATTCTCCACCCGAGTCGCCCTGATTTCCCTTTGCCTCTCTTTCGGAAGCGGGAGTGGTGGAGGGAGGCAGCGAGGCTGCGAAGGAGAGGCCCGCCAAGTCGGCCCGCCTGCAAAGTGTTGCTTTGACACATCCTTATTATGGAAGTTAAGTGAAAAAAGTCTGGACGTGGAGCGGCTACCGAGAAGGAGACCGGGGAAGGAAAACCAGTAGGCAGGCCAATGGTGTTTCGGCAGCGCGCTGGCAAGTTTGTGGAACACTTTCTAGGAATTAGGTCTTTTTCTTCCCTCTTCATCTTCTTGACTTCTGAAGAAAGAACTTGGCTTTGGATGGCAATGGAGCCTGAGGAGAGAGGGTTAGACACACTTGAATAATCCCTCCGGCTGGGCTGAATTTGTGGGAATTTAGGAAGCCAGAGTGTGGAAATACAGCAGCTCTTGGAGTGCCCTCTGTTAATTTGGATGGATGTACATGTGCCGCGTTCGAGACCTCTCCACTAACCCCTTCCGACCTTGCGATTTGCTCTTCCTGACTTTAATTAGCATCTAGCAAAGTCTAAACTTTGGACCTACCTCCTTTTTTGATACTTATTTTTGTACTTTTGCTCTCTGGGATTGGTTTCTTAAAACAATCTGGATCCTTTTTAATATGTCAAAATGAGTCGCCTGATGTTTACACAACTACTGCTCTGTGGATTTTTATATGTTCGGGTTGATGGTAAGTTAAAAATACTTTTATCCTACCCCCTTCCCCAACCCATTTATTTCTGAGTGCGTTGTGGGCTATCCATAAAATGACATTATTTCTATTAGTCCCTTTTGATCAGGCGGAGGGGCTTTTGGGGGGCAGAGGTTTTAAGTCTTTGTTTCTAAACTGCTGCAAGTGGAAGGCGTTAGTAGTCACTTACTGTTGTTATTTTTGTAATTTACTTAATTGAGGAGTCAGATAATAAATAACGGGCTCTCAGTTGTGTTAGAAAAAAAAGGAATATTAAAGTAAATGGCTGGAATACTCTCGTGCCTACTCCTATTTGGTGTCTGTTCTTGTATGTGAACTTTGGCTTAGAAATTCAAGTGAAGAAAAATAGTAATAGACACTTCAATGAAGGTTCAGTGGGTTAGGAATTTGAGACAAGGTATAGCTCAGGGATCAATGTGTATCACTTGTATGCTGGGAAGTGCTCATCTAGTGTGAAATCAGAATCAAGAATTTAGATCACAGGGAGAAAACTGTCAAAAGTAAGACTGGGCGAGGCTCCAGGAGGGGGGAAGCATAAGCTCGGGGCTGGCTGTGGGCACAGAACACTCCGCTCAGTCCCCAGTGGCAAACACAATGGGGATCTGAAACAGGTACTGTAGGTGTTTCCCTCTGGGTTGAGTCAGTCTGTCAAGCAGACAGCATTCTGCCTCTGCCTCTCCTGTCTTTTGTTCAGATATGGTTTCCTGGGATATTTTCACAGGATGTCAGTTTCTTGTGAAAGGATTACAAAATCCTTTCTTACAGCTCTTTTGAATGAGGAGTGGAAGTAATCATTAACATGCTTTTTTTGTTTGCTCGTAAGAAGAAAGTCGAAAGAACATTGGTATTAACCTTCTAGGGACTTTAATTTTTAAAGCAAAAGGAAGGATATTTCTAAAGAGAAGACTTTTTTTTTTTTTTTATGTGGATGGTAGTACTTTAGATTTGAATTATTGTACTTGTCAAGAATCTGTGTATTGGTCCAGATATTTGAGCCACCATAGTAGCTTGTTGCTACATAAACTTTCCTCCAGCATTTGCATTGTGGACGAATTCATTATTTGGGACACTGCCTATTTTTGCCCGCCTGTAGGAGCTAACTTTGTTCCAGGCAGCTGCTGCTGCACAGAACCCAATGTATCGAACTCAAATCAGGAAGGCTTTCTCTAAACAGGAGGCAGTACAGTTGAGTTTACCTACTGTCAAGTGGCTGTTTTCAATCATGGACTACATGAGTACCTTTGCCCCCAGCCATAGTAGGCAAGGCATTCATGTGGGCACACTACTTGCCCTTTTTCCTTCTAAGCATGGATGTTTAGGAATTAATCATTGTGAATCACACTGTGACAATATCTATAGTCCTACCTAATCATGGACAGCGCATTTTCTTTTTCAATGCATTTACCTTTACAATTCATTTACATTGCCCTAACCAAAAAGGTTTACATATTTCCCTGTGTGTTTGAGTATCATGATAAGAAGACTTCGATATAACTTTTTAGATAATATATCCTCATAAATCATGAAATTACATATTTCAATACCAGAAATGCATGTATAAACTATATGTTAGACTATAGAATCATCACCAAGTTGGGTTTTTTTTTTCTTTTTTTGAATTAGTGTGTAGCTAAGAGGAATACAATTAAATTGCTCAGTGGAAGTGACAGAGGGAATCAGAAGAGCTTGGTGTTACAGAATGTAATTAATGTACCAGGCTGTTTGGAGATACATGAAACAAATGCAATTAACCAGCTTGCTGGAACAGCAGTAGCAAGACATCATTTCTCTCCTTCCCTCCCTCCTTCCCATCCTGCCTTCCTTTCTTCTTTCCGTCTCTCTCTTCTTTTCTTCCTTCTCCCCCTACCTCACCCCTCCTGTCCCAGAGACACACCTAGGACCTTTGTTCTGAGTTAATATTTTGGATAAGGGGAAAGTTTATGTCTGGGCCACAATTATGCAGCGAAATTCAGGGTAATGTAATGAAAAATGCCCAGGGTTGAGAAGTTGAAAAGATAATGGTAATTTTTTTGTTTGTTTGCTTGTTTGTTTGTGAAACTAGTTTTTGCTTTTAACATCCTTTAAATGCTTCCTTTAAGCAAAGAAAGCTGTGGACACCTACTGAATGAGTACACAGAGCATACATTTGACATTGGATTGTCTTTGGTTTACTCCAGAATGATGACAGCTCTCCATGGGGAGTGTTGAAAATTTGGGATGTAGACAACACTGCCCTCTAGGCTATTTCAACACACTGGCCTGAGTGCTCACATATATAATGAGGGGGTTGGTTTGTAAGATCTCTAAGCTCTTTCTTTTCCAGGATTCTATGATTTCTATGTACTTATTATCTTAGAAGTGTGTGCTTATTCTCCCCATGAATTTCAAATTTAGAGATGCTTGTACCATTTCAAAGATATACTGACTATCCTCGTGCTAGACACAGAAATTAATTTTATTCAGTGACAAATGATACATAGATTTGCATTGAAATTTGCTTGGTAGGTTATTTATATGTGCATTTTTATGGTATGTGAAAAATGTTAGAGTTTTTACCTCCTCATAGAAGATATGTGCTAATATTATTTATGATTTTTCAGTATCCTGTGTCTGTAGGAAATTCAGAGAGAATAAACGTTAAGTTGAGAACTACAGACAAACTTTTCTATTCGGGTTGTAAATAAAGACTTTCTTACTGGATACAGAATGATGAATGGCATGCGTATTTTTCTTCACTGTTCATAGGAGAGTATGTTTCGCGTTTAGCTTTTATTCTCCAGATTTTCTTTATTTTTAAGTGAGACTGTGGTTTTATAGTCATTTACAGGGAACTGACATAAATTACCACAATGCTTTTTAATTACCACTATCACCCGTGCATCGTGTCAATTCGGTAATTTTACGACAATGACGAAAAGATGTTTTTAAAATGAGAATAATGTTCTTATCTTTAATATTTAACTGTATTCTTAAATGAAAATGGCACACATGATATTTGGGGAGAAAAAGATAATGTGTGTGCAGAGTGTAGATGCATAATCTCATACATTTTGCTAAGGTGTTTCTTTTAGTAATGGGCACATTATCATAGCAATATGTAGTCCATTTCAGAACTTACACTGCATATAAATAACCTGAAATTTGTTCTTACAACTACATAGTGATATCCCTCTGAATTGGCTTTGTTTGGATAACCTTTGATTCTAGACAACATGTGGATCATAAGGATTTCTTAGAACATCAAAAAAGAGTATCTTAAGGGAAACTGAAAATGTCATGATTATACAAAATAATAATAATAATTCTGGTCATCTCATCCCTGAGCAGCTTCCATAAAATAGCATATTTGACAATAAAAATATTGATTTGTAAGCACATCACACATATCGGGATACATATACTGTCATGAAGGGAACTTAGTTACGTGGGGTGTGTGTGTCTAGTAATATCTGCTTTGGTAGTTCCTGCTGTCTGTAGGAGATACAGTTACCTCCGATGTACGATTTAGTTTTTGAAGGGTTTTAGAAAAAAGATTTCCTTTTACTTATTTCTCCTCCTACCCCTCTTCTACTCCTTGTCCTGTCCCCTTTTACCTCTTCCTCCTCCTCTTCCACTTCCTTTCTTTTCTTTCTTTCTCCTTTCTCCTCCTTTATTTATTTATTTATTGGACCAGGTGGAGAGAATTAGAGAAACGTTTACGTTTGAAGAGTAAAGAAGATATGCTTCTTGCATGACAATTTAGAAAATCTGCCTTTAAAGTAGATATGTTAATAATGTTTTACTTTTGGATATATCCATTTGGGGTCTTGACCAACATTTTTCTTTTACAATACTATATACCTTTATGCAAACTTATTTTGCATAGATCTTATCTTTCTCCAGTTAGGCAAACAGAAGTCTACTGATCTGTGTTCAGACAATGGAAATTTACAGAGTGCCATTTTATAGATGTATTTGTGTTTCTTATAGTGTCTCTCAGTATAGACCTAACAACCTAAATCAATACATTGATATCGATATAGATTTTCTTATGTCTTTAAATTATTGAATAAAGCATGAATGAATGATTACATAAAGTCTTTCAAGGGGAAACTCCCATCATCTTTTTCAATGTTTCAGTATATGTTATACCATAACAGAGATATAATATACCATCTAAAATATAGTGTATTCACCCAGTACCTATTTCTAACTCAAAACTGTGTTGGGATAACCTAGGCCTCAGTACCTAGTTTTATCTCCTCCGTTTACACCTCATCCTGAAGAAGTTTTATCTAATCATGTGGATTTTTAAATTTTTTTAAATTAATGTATTTATTTTGTGAAAGAGAGAAAGCGTGAGTGCATGAGTGGGGGAGGGGCAGAGACAGAGAGAGAGAGAGGGAGGGAGAGAACCCCAAGCTGGTCTCACGCTGTCAGCACAGAGCCTGATGTGGGGCTCGATCTCATGCACCATGAGATCATGACCCGAGCTGAAATCAAGAGTCAGGCATCTAATCAACTTAGTCACCCAGACGCTACTCACATGGGTTTGAAATCCATCTTAATGCTGATACTTCTCAAATTGCTGCAATCGTTGTATGAAGGAATATAGTTCCTGGGACAGTGTTTGACATATCCAGCTGACCACTTGACATTTTTGCTTGATATCAAATAAGCATATGTCAAACTTAGATGGTAAGCGGAGTTACTATTGTCATCATTTTGCAAAGTATACAGATATCAAATCATCACCTAAAACTAATATAATGTTGTATGTCAATTATATCTCCCGTTTTTTTAAAAAAGAAAAAAAAAGATCAAACTTGAACTGAGAATAAAATCTGCTTCTCATTTCCAGCTGAGTAAATGGCATCACTATTCATAGAGATTTTCATGACTGAAGAGTAGAAAGCATTCTTGACTTATCCTCATAGTCCATATCCAACTTGTTAGCAAACCCTTTGAAAGAAAGCCTGATACCAATGCTTTTATGTATGTTTGTGATTTTCTCACAACATTTTAAGTCTTTTCGAACATACAGCAAAGTTGAAAGAATTCTATAGTGGACAGTCTCCTAGACTCTAGCATTATTTTACTGTACTTGATTACCCCATACCTATCTATTCATCCATTCTTGTAAGCATCCATTATATATTTTTTAAAGTTTGTATTTTAATTCCAGTTAGTTAACATACAGTGTTATATTAGTTTCAGGTATACAATACAGCAGTATATGACCCTCTGCTCATCACAAGTGTACTCCTTAGCACCCATCACCTATTTAATCCGCCCCCATCCCTTCCACTATATTGTTTTGATACATTTTCAAATAATTAGATACTAAACATTTCTTACTAATTTAACCACTACCATCCTGGTCAAAAACTGGGCTGTTGCAATAGCTTGATAAATGATTTTCCAGTTGCCATTCATGCTCCTCCATTCCCCACACCTTAGCCCCATTCAACTTAGTTTTCCACACTAGACTGTGGGATCTTTTAAAAGCGTGTGATGGCCGCTCCTTGTCTAGAACTATGTAATGGCTTCTACTCACAACTCTTCACAATGGTTTACAAGACTATTCAGGCCCCTGTCTGCCTCTTTGACCTCATCTGCTCACACTCCTCCCCTATATTTAAAACTATCCTTTTTGATATGTTGTATTCTGACTCAGGGCTTCTGCATTTCTTCTGTCTTCTAACAGAAATATACTTCCCTAGATTTTGCATGGGTAAATCTTTCAATTGATTTAATAAGTCCCTATCCAATATCATCTCTTCAGAAATATGGGCATCCCTATCTAAAACTACTCTCCTTAAAAGACTATGGGGCTGCCTTTCATTACCGGTCTTAATTTTTTTTTTTCATAGCACTTATCACCTCCTGGAAGTGTGTGTGTGTGTGTGTGTGTGTGTGTGTATAAACGGTGAAGGAACTGACACCTACCCTACCTGCGAGCTAAGAAGTTAGGCGTCACAGCACCATGAATGCTGGGGGAAGAAATGAGACTTCCGGGTCAGACGTAATGAACTTCCTTAGTCATGCCATAGCGAGTAGCATAATGTTATGTTTGTTTAAATTTACCTTGCCCCCAAAGTGCCTTGGAGACGGTATAGCAGGACCCAGAGAGATCATGCACACATAGTGGGTTAGCCTTTCAGCTGAGGGACCCTTATCTTGGGAACCCAGATACCTTATAATGGACAATAAGGAAACTGCCTAACCTTTGCCCTAGGGGAAGATATTGTCTTGATTTTATTGGATAATAAGCAAATCTGCCTTCTGCTCTTAAGAGAGTCCATCTCAAATTTAGAAGACTGTTTGGTATATAACTATACTTGAAAAGAGAGTTTGTAATAAAAGTGTTAGTGGCTCTGTTAGCAAGATGTGCAGAAATATGAGAGACTCATGGAGACTTTTCTTCCAACAATAGATAGGTAGAAGTGTTTATTTATTGTCTGACTCTTTGACTGAACTCCTAGGGCAGAGCTTGGTTTTGTCTGTCCTGTGCAATAATGTGCTTCCAGTGCCTAGAGCACTGGATGACACATACGAGACATTCAGATATTTGTTGAATAAATGAAAATGTGCTTATGGAGTCTTTTGAGATGTTTATTTTCATGTCCTCTTCAACACATGCAACATTTACCATTTGAACAATGTTTATTTATTTTGGGGTCTGTGCGTGGGCACCTGTGTATGTGTGTCTAGTGAGAGACAGAGAGTTATCAAAGATGAATATTTTGACACAAATGACATCGTGATTTCTGGTAATTTAATATTCTGCTTTTCACTTGGCAGAAGACATAGATTTGACCATTTGCTTTGATAGTCTTCTTCTCTAACCAATAGTGTTTTCTGTAGTGGTAGTTTTCATGGTCACTCTCCCCGCAAAGCCCACACTAATACTGCTGTAGTGGTGGGAAGAGCACAGAAAGACGAAGACAAAGAATCTGAAGCAGGCTCCAGACTCTGAGCTGTCAGCACAGAGCCCGATGTGGACCTCCAACTCACAAACCATGAGATCATTACCTGACTGAAAGTCTTATGCTTAACCAACCGAGCCACCCAGGTGCCTCTATTTTATTATTATTTACATAGAGAGTGAGTAGGGAAGAGGGACAGAGGGAGAGAGAGAAAGAATCTGAAGCAGGCTCCTGATGCAAGGCTCGATTGCAAAACCCTGGGATCATGACCTGAACTAAAATCAAGAGTCAGATACTCAAACAACTGAGCCACCCAGGCGCCCCAACACTACTATGTTTTCTTAGCACACCGTTGAATATTATTTGTATAGATAGGGAACTTCTTTAAATGATTTTGAGGTGCCTTAATAAGATCATACACATTTTATCCCCACTAAGGAATGTGGACTTTTATGATGATATCTAGTTTAGAAATTGAGGCTTCTCTGTACATTTAGGGCAGCTTTCCATGTATTCATTTGCAAAAGAAAAGGGAATATTTAGAGATAGAATTACGTGGATTACTTCTAAAATTAGTCTCCAAATATATGGTTCACTAATAATTGACAAAGAAGAGGAAGATTAAAAGTAATATCCCCAATAATGGGCATTGTTTTCCTCTATCTGCCATTGCAATCATTATGTTTAGGGCCCTAGTTATTATTATTGATACTAAACTGAAATATACTCAGGAATTGGTAGGTAGAACCTCTTTATAGACCTCCTTTTGATTTTTAAGAAAAAAAAATTCAAAGGAGTCTTAACTGGAAAATTTACCAAAAAAAAAAAAAAAAACCCAACAAACTAAGATAAGGGCCAATGTAGATATTCCTAAATTTTGTTAATTAAATATTTTTTTCTCCCAACAAGCTTATTGATATGTAGTTCATAGATTATGCTATTCACCTATATAAAATATACAACTCATACAGCTCACTGGTTCTTAGCATATGCACAGAATTGTGTAACCATCACTATAATCTAATTTTAGATCTTTTTTGTTATCCAAAAAAAAAAAAAAAAGGAAACTTTATATCCTGCCCCATATCTACCAGTCCTCTGACAGCCCTAGGAAGCTTTCTGTCTCTATAGATATGTCTGTTCTGGACATTTCATGTCATAGAACCATACAGTATATGATCTTTCCTGACTAGCTTCTTTCCCTTAGTCTAATGTCTTCAAGGCTCATCCGTGTTGTAGCACGTACCAACACTTCATTCCTTTTTATTGCAGAGTAGTATTCCATATCATTTTTCCTTTGAATTATTAATTCATGGACGTTTAGGTCATTTCAACTTTTTGGCTATTCTAAATATTACTGCTGTGAACATTTGCGTGGTAATCTTTGTGTGCACATGTATTTTCGTTTCTCTTTAGTGCGTACTTGGAGTGGAATTGATGGGTCATGCAGGAACTCCATGTGTAACATTTTGAGGAACTGTAAGACTGTTTTCCAAGACAACTGTACCATTTTACATTCCTACTGGCGAATATAGAGGATGAATATGTTCTTTCATTCACCTTGGGAAGAAACCATTGGATGGCTTTTATGAGTTGGATATGATGTCTTATAGTTAAATAATTTTTATATTTTAATAATACACCTTAAATTTCCATCTGTGCTAATTTCTAATACCATCAGTGATTGTCTTCTAAGTCTTCTCCAGTCACTCTGTAAAGTTTTACAAACTGAAATTAACCCAAATTGAACTTTTCATTTTCAGCAGAGACTTCAGTAGTACTGAGTATATACATCATGGAGTGATAGCACCTGGGAGCTAGAAGTTTTTGCAGTTATGCATTACAACGCTCTCATTAGTTGACACCTGAGGACCTGAATCTCAGATATGTTATGTGCTCTGTCACAGATCCCTTTGCTACTTAATGGTAGAACTGAAAGCATAGTTGAGAGACCTTTTATTTCTATATCGTGCTTCTCTTGAGAGACCGTTTCCAACTTCTCAGCCCTGGAGCTCTTTAACAAGAATTCCAAACTCCTGTTACTGAAATGGCCAGCTGTGGGGGCGCCTGGGTGACTCACTTAGTTAAGCGTCTGACTTCGGCTCAGGTCATGGTCTCATGACTTGTGGGTTTGAGCCCCATGTCTGGCTCTGTTTTGACAGCTCAGAGCCTGGAGCCTGTTTCGGATTCTGTGTCTCCCTCTCTCTTTTCTCTCTCTCTCTGCCCCTCCTCCACTTGCACTCACTGTCTTTCTCTCTCTCTCTCTCTCTCAAAAATAAATAAACATTTAAAAAAATAAAAATGAAATGGCCAGCCATTTTCTGAGCATGTCGACAGGACAATTAGCTTGATACATTGAGGTCATTTATTTGATTTAGCACAGTCTTATTGAGCACCCATTTATAAACAAAGTGACTTGTTGTGGATTCTGTGAGGAACACAATGACCTGTTAAATAGTTCACACCTTCAACAAGACCACCCAATGCAAGAGAAGATAACACATGTTCCAGTCATGAAAGCAAAAGTAGTGGCTGGTAAGTGGTTAAAGGTATATACAACATAGTGTGGGAACTCAGAGAAGGAATAGATGATTTCCAGCTGGTGCAGTCTGAGGGAAGTCAAGATCACATGGGTCATTTAGAGGAAGAATGGAGTCTTAATAGGCAGAAATATTGGAAATTGCATTAAAGCAAAAGGAATAACAAGAAGAATGGTATGGAGATGACAAAGGTGTGCTAAGGGAAAGGCAAGACATCTAGTTGAATTATAACATGGTTTGTCCATAAGGGACCAAGTGTAAGATGATTCTCGAAAGAAAGTCCATCAACAAACACTATTGAGTGACTTTGAGTAAATAATTTAAACTTTTTATGCCTCAGTGTCCTTATCTGTAAAATGGACCCAGTGATAACATATATTTCATGTAATTGATATGAGGAATAAATGTGTTTGTATATGTGTGTATGTATATATATATGTATATATATATACACATATATATACATGTGTTTTCATGTATATATGTATGTATATATTTTATATAGAGAGAAATTATATATAAAATGTTCTGAAGAGTGCCTGGTATTTAATAAACACCATTAAGTGTTTTTTTATTATTTATTTGTTTGCTTTATTATTTATTTATTTATTTTTATATTGGAGAGACAGAGAAAGAGATAGTGTGTGCACATGGGAGAGGGCAGAAGGAGAGAGAGACAGAGTCATAAGTAGGCTCCATGTATATAGTACAGAGCCTAATGTGAGACTCAACCCCACAACCCCAGGATCATGACCTGAGCCGAAATTGAGTCAGTCTGTTAAGTGACTGAGCCACCCAGGTGCTCCTCAGTGTTATTTATTGTTATTTATTACATATTATTCCTTTTCTAGTGTGGACTGCAAGGAATTTTAAGAGGACTTTGGCTATCAGGCTAATCATGGGCTACATATGAGATGCATTTCATGATAATTTTCATATAATCTTTCAAGTATGAGTCTTCAGGTGACTGATTAAGAAGTTTTATTGCCTTTTAAGGGGAATCGTCTGTGGCCACACCTGTGCAACTGTGCCAAACATGCTATGACAGGTGTGTTACCATTGCATCATATGCTGATTACAGAAGGAATGGGATTCCCAAGTGAGTGGCGTTATGAATGAAAGGAATAAACAAGAGAGGCCTACTATAAATAGCAATGTGTTAACAAGTAGAACATGCTCATATAAACCTGCACTTTGGTTCCTGTTGGCTGATTTACATTTTATCCAGAATATTTTCTACTTGATGCTTTTCATATAGAGTACCATGAAAATCGATATCGTATAGGAAAAACTTACTTGGTTCTAAGTAAACGCTCCTAGTGTAGAAAATCCTTTTTAAAAATTTACATTCAGTCTGCACTCATATTTTTTCTAGATAGTCTGCTTATCTTTCTCTCATTTAGTATAGACATTGATTCTAATAATTTTGACAATTAGATTTCCACACTGAATGGTTGTGTATATCAAAAGGGATAACCTGAGTAAAACATTATCATTACCCTCGTGGAAGGCACACACTTTGGGTGGCCAGGAGCTCTGGGCTGCAGTTTTTGCTTTCCTACCAATTCATTGTATGACTTTAGATCCTTACTTTAAATTTTTTTGTTGTTGATTTATTTTTGAGGGAGAGAGAGAGAGATCCAGAGCATGAGCAGGGGAAGGGAATTGAGAGAGAAGGAGACACAGACTCTGCAGCAGGCTCCAGGCTTGGTGCCGTCAGCACAGAGCCTGACCAGAGCCTGGTTTGAACTCATGAACTGCAAAATCATGCCTCAAGCATGGCTTACCTGCTTGGGTGCTTAACTGACTGAGCCACCCAGGTGCCCCTAGATACTTACTATATAAAAGATGAGACCTAACTATGTAATCTCCAAGCATCCACTTAGCCTTAAATTCTATTATTGTAAGTAATTTAGTTTAATGTCTTATTGTTTATGATTATGTTTGTGTACAATTAGAGAAGAAAATTTAGGCTGGAAAGAAATTATCTAAAACCAAATACATCCATCTTTGAAAGTAATCAGTTTATTGTCCAATCCACCTAAGGCTTAACCCTGTATTTTGGTGTGGGCTTAATGACATGAATATGAATGGTAGGCAAAATTCACTAGTTTTATGATTTGCATCTTATTTTATCCATTAATGACCAGTGGAACGTATGATTTCTTTATGAATAAATTGAATTAAAAATAATAATACCGGGAAAACAATAGTCTTAAACCAGCGTACTTAGTTTATGGCCACTGTAAATAGAACCATATGCAACCCAGCAGTTTTAGCTCAGGAGACAGAGTTAATAGCTACTTTTTAATTTCCATTGTAAGGATTGATGTGGGATCTTTTCCCCTAGCTTTTGGTCCCAAGCCTTTTTGGAAATGAGTTGGAGAACATGGACTTAACTCAAGAATTTCATTATATCTCTTTTCAAGTTTAAACAAGGAACACTAACGTGAAACCTTTGTTTGTTTGTTTGTTTAAAACATTTGTCTAGGGGTGCCTGGGTGGCTCAGTTGCTTGAGCGTCTGACTTCGCCTCAGGTCATGATTTCATAGGTCATGATTTCATGGCTCTTGAGTCTGAGCCCTGCATCAGGCTCTGTGCTGACAGCTCAGAGCCTGGAGCCTGCTTCAGATTCTGTGTCTCCCTCTCTCTCTTTCTGCCTCTTTTCCACTTGCTCTGTTTCTCTCTCAAAAATAAGTAAAAACATGTAAAACAATTAAAAAAAAAAAGATTTGTCTAGAGGAGCCTGGGTGGCTTGGTTGGTTAAGCAGCTGACCCTTGGTTTCGGCTCAGGTCGTGATCTCAGGGTTTGTGAGTTTGAGCCCCACGTTGGGGTCTGTGCTGACAGTGTGGAGCCTGCCTGGGATTCTCTCTCTCTTCCTCTTCCTCTGCTCCTCCTGTGTGCTTTCTCTCTCTCTCTTTCTCTCTCAAAATAAATAAAATAAACTTAAAAAATAAAAATAAATAAAAGTCTAAAACCTCTGCAACAGTTAAGAACAATTAAAATGTTCATAAGTATGGTTAAAAAAGGGAGAACTTCTGATTCTCAAAAAAATTAAGAAGTTTTCTTTATTAAAAAAAGGTTATGCATTTTATAAATCAAGGTTATAGGCACACTTTAAAGTTTTATAAGATGTGTTTCCAAATACTAGCAAATGCTAAAACATAGTGAAACTAAATATTTAGGTGAATCTGAATTAATGGAATATAGTGTTCACGGTTACATTAAATTAAGGGAAATTCAGGATGAACCTAGTAATAGGCATTCTAAGATGTGTTTATATCTTTATTTTTATGTGAACTTTAATGTATTGTTGAATAACAGTGCAGTTATTGACAACTAATCTTATTGTTCATCTTTTGAACTACAGAAGAGTTTTCACCTTTCCCTCCTTAAATATGCAACAACTTTCTAAAATATCTTTGAAGGGCCCCTGGGTGCTCAGTCGGTTAAGCATTTAACTTCAGCTCAGGTCATGATCTTGAAGTCTTGAGTTCAAGCCCCGCGTTGGGCTCTGTGCTGATAGCTCAGAGCCTGGAGCCTGCTTTGGATTCTGTCTGTCTCTGTCTCTCTCTCGCTCTTGCTCTCACTCTTGCTCTGCCCCTCCCTCCCTCCCTCTCTCTTTTTCTCTCTCTTGAAAATAAACATTAAAAAAAAAATCATTGAACGGCAGAAACTAAAACAGGAAGCCATCATACAAATGCCGATTATGTGAAACCCTCCCCAACTGGATCATTTATTGGAAGAGAAAGTAAGAAAAAGAAAATGCCAGATAACTGAACATTCCACAGCACTTTTTTTTTTCATGAAAAATGGACTGTGAAGAGTTAGAACATGGATATTTGATGGCCTTGGAGCTACTTTTTCACTGCAGTGATAGTCTCAAGAGTTAGAAGTTAACAATAAAAAAGTATTTCCATGGTACCCACACCCTGTACTTGCAAATCTTCAGCAATTGTTCAGTTGATTTTTCAGCTTCCTTTTCTCCTCACAAATGCTGTTTAATAATTTCACCAGAGAAGAAGTGCTAACAGATTTAACTGGGGAGTTCCTCACTCACCATCCTGAAAACATGTAGGTGATTTTGTAGCTAAGTATGTTTTTAAGTGTTTCAATCCGCCTTTGTGATTCGAAAGGCTGGGTAATGTCAACTTGTAATACAAAATGAAAGAAAAAAGAATGAGAAAAATATGTACAACATGTGGGTGTAGATTTTGGGCAAAGATACTTCTTGTTCCTCTGCCCTATACACACATGGCTGTGAGATATGAATAAACTTGAGTTTTTTGATGCCTGCCCCCTACTCCCAATCCAGCAGACAACTTTTATTTTAAGAAGAACATTTTCCAGGCTGTGAATTATTATTGTACTTTTCGGTTAAACTGTAACACCTGTGATGTTCATCAGTTGAATCTTACGAAACTCTCTCCAGAGTTTTGAGGCTCCCACTAGTGTGTCTCATTGCGTTAGGTTTAAATTCCGAGTTTGTTTAACTATTCTTTTTAGAAAAGCCGGCACTTGCTTTTATAGTCTGTCTGTCTGAGGATTCAATTTAAGTGTTCTGAATATGGGATGCTTGTAAAAGTTTACACATCATCTTTGCATTAGAACTAGTCAAGGATGTACCTGCAAGGGGCAATCTCTGTGAAGGATAAGAGTTTGGTGGGGGTGGGAGGGATGTTGGAAAAGTGAAAAACGGGACATCTGAATCGAATGAATTGGACCAGCATTTGAAACTCTACTATATAGCAAGTGGGCAAGCTAATATTTAGTTCTATGGATTGTTAACATTCACATAAAACAGAATTATTTAGCATTTACTGAATCCTTTTTGATAATCAATTTGGGATCAAATGCAAAAGAACATGTGTCTGGCTTTGTATGACCCCAAATTCTTCCGTTTTCCCTTTGAGCAGATGACATGCCTTCTTTGCTGACAGATATTGGTTGCTAGGAGAAGTGCAGTGGGCTGGTCTCCTCTTATCCCGCAGTAAAACTAAAGAGTGTATTGAGTAAGAGAAAGGGAGGCAGAACACAGTCTAGGCCATGATTCATGACTTGTCTCCAATATGTCCACTTTACTCCCATTTTTTTTCCCTTTAAAAACTTTTGTTTTTACCAATGATGCTTTCTTTCAGCCGCTATCTATAATCCTTTTGGAGCCTGAGGGGATGAGGGTTGCTAAAGGGAGACTGTGCCGCTAAGAGTCCACTCAGAGCAATAATAAAAGCCTTGAGAGTTATTCATGGAGCCACATTAGTGAGAATGCCCTACTCAGTGAATAGCATCAGTCAGCTGCCTTTGAAATCGGGTGATTAATACCTTCTGTTTTTAATGGGGGGGAAAAGGCAGACAAGAAAGGTCTTCATACTACTTTGGCTCCTTTGCAAATTAGATATTATACATTGTCAAAGCTTTAGACAAAGAAGTTGCTAAATTTTCAATACCTGAAATAGTCTTTTTTATTTTTTAATAGTGTTTCATGAACTGTTACGATACAATTGAAATGATGAAAATATCCCAAGTGAACACTTATAAAAAATATCAATTAGCCATTCTTATATTTTGGTGATGTCGGTGATGATCGTCAGACTAAAATGGTGATGTTAGATGTTTTATCCAAAATGTTGTCTAAGCCGGTCTCTTTTGCGGCATTCAAATCACATTTTTGTTTGTTTGATAAAGAAACTAATTACAGTACTCTTGAGATTTTAGAGAAGCATCTAATGAGAAAGTGTTAAGGGTGGCAGGTGCTAGTTTCCCATGAGCACTTGAGTGTAAGGGACTGTGTAATTTACAAAGAAGTTATTTATGTATATATGTATGTTGATATCTATAGGCTAGTTTAGCATAAGGGACTTGAGATGTTATCATTATGAGCTCTCTTCTCTGTATCTTTCGATTACATTGGATACATGGCATCTTTCAAATAAAATTGTCTGAGGATTAGGAACCTAGTTAATCATCTGAGATGCATAGATAGAAAAGCTTCCTGTTGGTGGCCTGTGTATGGCAACTAGAAAATGCAAGGTGATGCTTGCATTCACGCTATTTTTAGCATGATTATCATGTCATCTAGACTGGTCATATTTAGATAATAAAGTAGGCAAACCCTTAGTGTTCTTTTACCATTATTTTCATTCTGCTTGTTCACTTTACATTTTCAATTTATTTTCGATGTAGCAGCCTGGACTGGTCCTTTTATATATATACTCAGGTTCGTTGAAAAGCCTTTATTGTAGTCTGAAGATAAGACAAACAACGTTTAAAAAGCTCTGCGTGATGCTACCTGAAACCTGTTTTTCACTCGATGAAAGTGAAATACCTTGTTAAGAGGTGGTAATACCCAAGGGCAATCAGAGATGAAAATGTAACGATTTAGTGGGTGATGTCTAGAGATCAGCTGCAAATGAGGTCCGATTGAACATCTTTATTAGTGATATAAAATCGATAACAAAATGATAAAAAGAAATTATATAACCAACATTAGAAAGCTATTGGAACCTAACTCTCCCTAACATCCTGAACCACAAGCATAGAAATGATTTGCAAAAATTCTTAGCAGAGTAAGAACTAACATTTCATTTGGTCTATGAATGTAAATGAATGCTTCAGGGAAATAATCAGAAATCTCGATATCTAAGTAGAGGGAGAAGCCAACAAACCAACAAAACTGAAAGTGCCCAGGGGGTAAATATGGGAGCGGGGGCAAAGAGAGAATGCGATTCAGGTTAGGAGTTTTGTATCCCAGTTTAAAGGTCAGGAGAGTCTAGTGCCCATTTCCGGAGTGTTGCATCACTGATTTGGGAGATCCTCTTTCAATGAATGTGGCTTAAGTGCAATTGAAATACTTCTCTCGTTTTGCCCTTCATTGCTAGACCATGTGAGTGTGAGAGAGATTTTGGCAGAATAGAAGCACCAGTGAGTACAAAGATTGATTTCTTTTGGAAGATGCCTGTCCTCTTAACACTAGAGATGGATGTACTTTTTGTCTCTGTATATCCTGGCCAATGATAAAAATGGATCCCATTAAACCTTTTTTTTTTTTAAATATTGAAAGAAAAGATAGGCAAAAATGTAACCATGTTTGAAATATTTTACCAACTACTTTCATGTCTGAGTCACAAAAATTTGGAAGTAATGAGTTAAAGGTAGGTGAACAATACTCATAGTTGAAAATTTTTCTTGAATTAAATTATACGAATGATTAATACAAAGTTGCATTTATTTCAAGAGAAAGGTAGTACACAATATGAGTCCACTATGTAAATAGACAAATTGCAATCAGACTCATTGGTTAAATAGGTTCCAGAACATAATTCTTTTATTACTTTCAAGAATATCGAGGTCTTGTTACACACGCATCCTTTGGGGCTATACAGTTGAAGAGAAATGTGAAAAATTTTATAGTGTTTGTTCTGCAGAGAGCTGCAAAATGATAGCAGGAGTAGAAAATAATACCTAAGTTTGACTACATGGGTTGGAATTCTTTCTTGTGTTTCTCTTCTGGTCTCATTATTTTTAATAACTTAATAGTAGTGGGCTGAGCAATGTCTTGAAATTGGATTAAAAACATTTTTTTAAAGTTTACTTAGAGAGAGAGAGCACTCGTGTGCCCAGGGTAGAGAGAGAATCCCAGTGACAATGTGGAGAGCCACGTGGGGCTCGAACTTACCAACCGTGAGACCCGAGCCAAAGCTGGACATTTACCTGACTGAGCCTCCTAAGTACCCCTTGAAACTGGATTTTAAAATCACCTTTTCTTGTTTCAAAAATTTTCAGATGTTTGATACGCATCGCATGCAAGCTAGTGCCTGAACTTTGGTGATTATTTTGTATCATTAATAAGCCCAAGAGAACAGAAAGAATGCAGAGCTGACTGCCAGTGCTCACCAGTGCCTTGCTATTCTTGTCGTCTCCTGGTATCTCTGTGAATCAGTAAAGGAGCATGATACTGTAGACTGAGTGTCTTCAAACTTTAAGGGCCCTGTGTACCTGGGTGGCTCAGTGGGTTGAGAGTTTGACTTCAGCTCAGGTCAAGATCCTGAATTTGAGCCCTACATCGGGCTCTGTGTTGGCACAGAGCCTTTGTCCTTCCCCTACTTGTTCTTTCTCTCTCTTTTCTCTCAAAATAAACAAACAAAAAATAAACTTAAAAAAAAAAAAAAACCTTTAAGGGCCAGATAATAACTATTTCTGGCTTTGCTGGTCCGTAAGACCTCCTGTGTCACACCTACTCAACTTTGCCTTTGTAGGGAGAAAGTGGCCATAGACAATATGTAAACAAATGAACAGGATGTGTTCCATTAACGGTTTATTTATGGACACAGAATTTTTAATTTTTAATCTTTTTTACATCATAAAATGTTTTTTTTTTCTTTTGACTGTTTTTTTTTTTATTATTATTTAAAAGTGGAAAAAAAATTGTATGTGGGTCATGGCCAAACAGAGTAGGCTAGATTTGGCCTGAGGTTTATAGTTCGTTGAAGACTATAACGCATATTTTCACTAGAGGGGTAGTAGAAAGAATGGGATGGGGCAAGAGGTAGATGGAGCCAGAAGATGGGTCTTCCCGTCCCCGCTCCATATTACTTCTCCAAATTCATCACTTGTAATCCATTTTTTCAACATACATTTGGGGTTCACTTACGTGTAGTTATGTACAGTTGACCGAGCTCTTTAAATCTCAGGCTGACTTAAATAAGGTCACTGCCTCAAGTAATGCAGCATTTGAGGTATTTGTACCACCTAAAAAGCTTGCCTCCAGCCCTGTGACAAAGCTTCACCAAATGTGAGCAGTCAAGCAGTATTGTGATTGCCATTTAGACAAGTATCTGTCATGTGGGGGACAGGGTGGAAAGAGTATTTAAGGCATAAGCTTAAGAGATATGGTGATTTTTTTTACAGTGTTTATTTTAATTTCAGTTAGTTAAATACAGTGTTTATTGGTTTCAGGTGTACAATTTAGCGATTCAACAGCACCCAGTGCTCATCACAAGTACACTCCTTAATTCCCATCCCCTATTTCACCCATCTTCCCCCCTACCCCATACGTCCCCTCTGGTAACTATCAGTTTGTTCTCTGTAGTTAAGAGTATGTTTCTTGGTTTGTCTCTCTCTCTCTCTCTCTTTTTTCTTTTGCTCATTTATTTTTGTTTCTTAAATTACTCATATGAGTGAAATCATATGGTATTTATCTTTTCTCTGACTGACTTATTTTGCTTAGCACTATATTCTCTAGCTCCATCCATGTCATTGCAAATGGCAATAACTCATTCTGTTTTTATGGCTGATTAATATTATATATACATATATCACATCTTCTTTATCCATTCACCAATTAATGGACACTTATGCTGCCTCCATATCTTAGCTATTGTAAACAATGCTGCTATCAACGTAAAGATGCATGTATCCCTTCGAATTAGTGTTTATATATTCTTTGGGTGTGTATTGCTAGATCATAGAATAGTTCTATTTTTAATTTTTTGAGGAACCTTCATACTGTTTTCCAATTTTAGTATTGTTATGCCAATTTGAGCACATTCATACTGTTTTCCAGAGTGACTGCACCAGTTTGAATTCCCACCAGCAGTGCAAGACGGTTCCCCTTTCTCCATATCCTCGCCAGCAACTGTTGTTTCTTGCATTGTTGATTTTACCCAATCTGACAGGTGTGAGATGATATCTCATTGTAGTTTTGACTTGTATTTCCCTGATGATCAGTGATGATGAACATCTTTTCATGTGTCTGTTGGCCATCTGGATATCTTTGGAGAAATATCTGTTCATGTCTTCTGTCCTTTTATTTTTTTTTACTTGGACTATTTGGTTTGTGGGTATTGAGTTTTATGTTATTTATTTTTTTGGATACTAACCCTTTATCACATAAATGATTTGCAAATATCTTCTCCCATTCCACAGGTTGCCTTTTAATTTTGTCGATTGTTTCCTTTACTGTATAGAAGCTTTTTATTTTGTTGTAGTGCCAAGAATTTATTTTGTTTTTGTTTTTCTTGACTTAGGAGACATATTTAGAAAGAAGTTGCTATGGCTGATGTCAAAGAAGTTACTGCCTGTAGTCTCTTCTAGGATGTTATACTTTGCCAAATGTTTTTCTGCGTCTATTGAAATGATCCTGTGGTTCATCCCCTTTCCTTATTGATGTGATGTATCATATTGATTGATTTGTAAATATTGAACCAACAATAACACCCAGGAATAGATCCTACCTGATCCTGGTGAATAATTTTTTTTAATGTGTTGTTGGATTCGGTTTGCTAGCATTTTATTGGGATTTTTGCATCTATGTTCATCAGGGATATTGGCCTATAGTTCTCTTTTTAAGTCGTGTCTTTATCAGGTTTTGGTATCAGAATAATGATGGCCTCATACAATGAATTTGGAAGTTTTCCTTCCTTTCCTATTTTTTGCAATAGTTTAAGAAGAATAGGTATTAACTCTTCTTTAGATGATTTGTAGAATTCTCCTGGGAAGACTTCATGTCCCGGACTCTTGTTTGTTGGGAGATTTTTGATTACTGATTCAATTTCTTTGCTGGTCATCAGTTCAAGTTTTCTGTTTCTTTCTGTGTCAGTTTTGGTACTTTATACATTTCTAGAATTTGTCCATATCCTAGAATTTTTCTAGGTTGTCCAATTTGTTAGCATATAGTTTTTCATATTCTCTCATAATTGCATTTCTGTGGCAGAAAAACTAGCATATAGTTTTTCAGTATTCTCTTATAATTGTATTTCTGTGGCCTTGGTTGTTATTTCTTCTCTCTCATTTGTGTTTTTATTAAGTTGAGTACTTTCTCTTTTTTTCTTGATAAATCTGGCTAGAGGTTTATCAATTTTATTGATTTTTTTTCAAATACCCATTTCATTGATCTATTGTATTGTGTTTTTAGTTGTTAAATTTTTTATTTCTGCTCTAATCTTTATTATTTCCTTCCTTCTGCTGGGTTTAGGCTTTGTATGTTGTTATTTTTCTAGCTCCTTCAGGTTAGGTTGGGTTAGGTTGTTTATTTGAGATTTTTCTTACTTCTTGAGGTAGGCCTGCATTGCTATAAACTTACATCTTAGAAATGCTTTTGCTGCATCCCAAAAGTTTGGCCATTGTGTTTTTATTTTCATTTCTTTCCATGTATTTTTTAATTTTTTCTTTTATTTCTTGGTCAACCCATTCAGTGTTTAGTAGCATGTTATTTAATCTTCATGTTTTTGTGGTCTTTCTAGATTTTTTTCTTCTGGTTGATTTCTAGTTTCATAGTGTCATGGTCAAAAAAGATACTTGCTATGACTTTGATCTTCTTGAATTTGTTGAGCCTTGTTTTATGGGCTAATACGTGACCTGTTCTGGAGAATGTCACATGTGTACTTAAAAAGAATGTGTTTTCTGATGTTTTAGAATGGAATGTCTTAAATATGTTTGTAAAATCCATCTATTCCAGTGTATCCTTCAAAGCCATTGTTTCCTTGTTGGTTTTCTGTTTATATGATCTGTCCATTGATGTAAGTGGGGTGTTAAAGCTTTCTACTCTGTATTATTATTCATTAGTTCCTTTACATTCGATATTAACTGTTTTATGTATTTGTTGCATAAATATTTATAATTGTTATATCTTCTTGTGGATTGTCCCCTATATAGTGCCCTTCTTTGTCTCTTGTTATAGTCTTCATTTTAAAGTTGATTTTGTCTGATGTAAGTATTGTTGTTCTGGCTTTCTTTCTTTTCCTTTCTTGTTTCCTTTTTTTTTTTTTAAGTAACTTCCATTTGGAGCTTGAAATCATGACCCAAAAATCAATAGTTGCTTGCTCTACCAACTGGGGTAGCCGAGTGCCCCTTACTCTGTCTTTCTTTTGACATCCTTTTTCTTTGACATTTTTTTCATGATAGATGTTTCTCGATCCCCTCATTTTCAATCTGTAGGTGTCTTTAGGTCTAAAATGAATCTCTTGTAGGCAGCATATAGATGGGTCTTGTTTTTTATATCCATTCTGTTATTCTATGTCTTTTGACTGGAGTATTTAGTCCATTTACATTCAAAGTAATTATTGATAGATATGTATTGCCATTTTATTACTTGTTTTGTGGGTGTTTCTGAAGATTTGCTCTGATCCTTTCTTATCTTCATGTTTGCTGATTTTCTTCAGTGATATATTTAGATTTCTTTTTCTTATTCTTTGTATATTTATTTGTATTTTGGACATATGGTTACCATTAGGTTATATATAACCTCTTCTGTATATGGCAGTCTATATTAAGTTGATGGTGGTTTAAGTTTGAACCCATTCTTTTCCCCTCTCCTCCCCATGTTTTAGGTATATATTATTTTATATCTTTTTATGAGTTCCTTGACTGATTTTTTAACAGAAATATTAATCTTTACTGCTTTTGTGTTTATTACCTTTATATTATCACTTTACATCTCTCGTTTCCACTCAAAGAGTCCCCTTAAATATTTCTTGCAGGGCTGGTTTAATGGTCATGATATCCTTTAGTTTTTGTTTGTCTGTGAAACTCTGTATCTGTCCTTTTTTTCTGGATAATGGCCTTGCTGGATAGTATTTTTAGCTGCAAATTTTCTCCCATTCAGCATTTTGAATATATCATGTCACTACCTTCTGGCTTGCAAAGTTTCTGTTGAAATTATCCTGCTAGCCTGATGAGTTTTCCCCTTGTAAGTTATTGACTTCTTTTGTCTTGCTGCTTTCAAATTTTTTTCTTTATCACTATATTTTGTCCATTTAATTACAATATGTCTTGGTGCGGGTCTACTTTTGTTGATTTTGATGGGAGTTCTCTGTGCCTCCTGGATCTGGATATCTGTTTCCTTCCCCAGATTAGGTACATTTTCAGCTATTACTTCTTGAAATAAACTTTCTGCCCGCTTTTCTCCCTCTTCTTCTGGGACTCCTATAATGCCAATATTATTACTTTTGATGAAGTTACTGAGTTCCCTAAATCTATTCTTGTTTTGCATAATTCTTCTTTCTCTCTTTTGTTCAGCCTGATTAGTTTCCATTACTCTGTCTTCTGGGTTACTAATTCATTCCTCTGCTTCTTTCATCTTGCTGTTTATTCTATCAAACACATTTCCTGTTTTGTTTATTGAGCATTTTATCTCTGCTATGTTATTCCTTACCTCTGTGTTAAGGGTCTCACATCTTCCACTCTTCTCAAGTCCAGTGAGTATCCTTATGATCATTGCTTTAAATTCCCTATCAGTCATGTTACTTCTATCTGTTTCACATAGATTCCTGGCTATGGCCCTGTCCTGCTCCTTCATTTGGGATAAATTTCTCTATCTTCTCATGTTGTCTGCCTCTCTGTGTCTGTTTCTGTGTGTTAAGGAAGGTAGCTATGTACCCTGTTCTTGAAAGTAGGACCTTTATGAGGAAGAGGTCCTGGAGTTCCTTGCAGTCCAATGTCCCAAGTTCACCCGAACCTGGCAGTTCGGGAGAGTATTTTATGTATATTGCTTATGCCCTGCTGTTGTGTCTGAGTCACTTGTCCTTTCAGTGCAGTCACCTGCACTTAACTTTCTGCCTATTGTGGGCTGCGCTTGCTCTCTGTGGTGTTAGTGGCACCCAGGCAGGCCAGCTCTGAGGAGGCATGCCTGACAGGGAGCTGGAGAACTAGTAAGGACATTAGTAAAATTTGCGCTGGACCACTAGTTCTATTTCGGGTACCCTGAAACAGGGCGATGGCTGGGGGCTATGACCCAGGGTGTCTGGGGGCATGATTAGCTGGTGGCTTGGTGTGACATGTGGTGATGGCTAGGCACAACTAGGCACAGTGGAGTGGCTAGGTGTGGTTCATGGTGGTGGCTGTGCACTCTTGGCAGAGGGGGCATGTGTGCTAACAAAATATACCCTGAGTCCAGGGCCAAGGTTAGAAGGCTTGGAGTGGGAGAGCCCTCAGAACTCATGGGTCTGGCACCCTGCTAGCAGATGAGGCAGCAAGTGTCTGTGTAGCCCCACCTCCCACAGATGGCTCTGTGTTTATGATGGGGGGTGGGAAGGAAAATGGTACCTGCCAGCTCCCTCATTTTCAGAGAAGTCCCTCAACATGTTCTCAAATCAGCATCAACAGATCTGTCTCCTGTTGCCCCCAGGTATTATATAAACTGCTATTTTTATGATGCCTCTCTGCACAGGATGCTGGCGCTTTAAGGGCTATGACCCAAGTATCATTCGTCCTCCTGGCTGACCCAGTGCTGATTCAGCTGACTTTTAAAGCTCCAGGCTCCAAGTCCCATTAGTTATACAAACTCTTGGAATTCAGCCCCTCTTGATTTTAAAGCCAAGCATTATGGGTAATAATCTTCCCTGTGTGAGCTCCCTGGTATGAGGGTCTGTCTCTCCACACTCTCTACCTGCTCAACTCCCCCCACTTGCTAGCAGCCTCCCCCTACCCTTCTGTCTTTCCTGACCTTACAGATGCAACTTTTTCTCTACAGTTAGCTGTGGGTTTTGTTTACCAGCCTTCAGGTCACTCTCCAGTTTGACTTGGATGTGGATGATATCTAGTTGTAAACGTGGGATGGAGAAAGATCAGGGTACTCTGCTAACCTCCCTCCAATTCTCAGTGATGTGGTGTTTCTAATCGAGGTATAGGGATAGAGAGGAGATTCCTCTGGGAAATGGAGTTGAAGGTTTCTTGAGAAAGGCTCAGTCATAGAAGGAAAGCAACAAAAATCCATCTAGAAATTTTAAAGTGGGTTAATGTTATTCAAAAATACAATGTGTGACCTGTATCCAGGTGTTATTAAAGATGAAAAGACCAAAGGCAGAGAAAGTCCTGTAGGGATAAAATAGTGAGGGAATAAACAAACAGAACACCACTAGACGTGCAAGGAGAGAGACCGATTCTAAAACGATAGTAGAGGTAGATGTGACAGAATCGGACTGGGTATAGGGGAACAAAGTAAAGAGAAAGTACAAGAACAGATATTTTTAAAGGTTTAAGTTTAAATTGGGAATTTGAAAAAGTGAATCAAAGGTAAGACACCTTCAAGTATATTTGCCTTAATGATCTTTCAGACTACACAGGGAAGATTTTTCTTCATGCCCTTCTTTGCTGATCCTCCGTAGTATCTTGAAGATGTTAGTGGTTCTTTGCTACGCATGGTTTCCTCTCTTTATACTTGTTTGAGCTTGTATAAATTTGAACTCAGCTTTAGATTTGCAAGTAATTTAAAAGTATAATACCAACTACCGTATACATTCTTTCCACTGAAAACTTCAGATAGTTCCATTTGTATAGAAAATCAAGAACAAATCACAAAGTTTTCCAAGAGGTATCCCTACTTCTGTCAGTATACAGGAAGGCACATGTTCACATCTTGGTCCATTTTGTGTCTGCTGAGTTGCACAAAGTAGGGCTCTATTAATGTTGAATAAATTAAATTGTTCTTTATAGATAGTTTTTATCCCATCTGTCCCCAAATATGTTCAAGAGTAAAACTTTCTGTCAAAGTCAAGGATCTTGCTTCCTTCCAGTAGAAGAAGGAAGTATGCCATGGAGAGAAGGAAGCCAGGACAATCACTCTTCAAAGCAAATATATCCTCAGTACAAACTTAGGGATTAATAAGCTATGCAGCCTGAGGATAATGGTCCCGGGAAGATTGTACAAGTGAGATTCTCTGCTTACTGTAGTGTTGGCTCCTTTCCCCCTAGTCTTTAGAATTCTTTGTATTTTTTGTCCCTGGTGTGAGGTAGTGATAGACAGAAATAGAGTAGAGCCAATATCTCAGGAATACAAAAGTAAGAAATAAGTTAAGATGGGCAGTGAGGTGAAGAGGCCGATTCCTGGAGTTTCTAATTGGTTTTATTTTGTCAGTTTTGTGTTACTGTCGTGCTGTGGAGCCACGTCATCGCTAACATTGAAAAGCACGTGGGCACTAGGTCATAACAGCACTGTAACCAGTCGTTGAGGGGAGTCTAAGTCTACAGAATTTCATCAGTATGTATGTGTGTTTTACATATGTTTTCCTAAAGGGTAATGTATCAGTAATGAGAATAAGAGCCCTTATAATTAAGTGCCAACATGTTAAATTTGGAATTATGGTACAGGAGATTCTAGAGGCATTCATTCTCTTTTAAGAAATAGCACTCAAAACTTTTTCACCTGGAACTCACCCTTGTCTGTTTCTATAACCTACTTTTATAGTTTAATGTTTTTTAAAGATTTTCTTTTCTGTTCAAGGAGCACCACCTCTTCCCACTAACATCATCAGATCCTTTTGCATCTGGAATCCATCATTCTGTAACACAGAGCATATAATGTTGAAAAGGATGGCCTTGATATTAGGAGTCGTTACGTAAAATTCATTCACCTGGTTTTATTCTTGGGCCAGTAAATTGCATATTGTAGTGATGAAAGGGCTTTGATTTTCATAATAGTCTATGAACTCTGGAGGGACTAGTTTGCTGAAGAGGCACATATATATGACTAGCAGTATAGAATGTCTCATAATGAATCTAAAATAGAAATATAGACACTGCAAAAGAACATATAGTGGACTCATTTACCTTTTTTCCTATGCATTGTGATTTCCTAACTTGTTATCATATCACAGTACTCCTGAGCACCTTCAATTTCCATTCCATGTGAAGGTTATACAGAGTTTGAGAAATTGGAGGACTCATTTAAGTTCAGTATATCCACACATAAACTGATATAAATTGGATCAGACTGTAACTTGTGTTATATAAATACAACTAAACTACATTTTCGTACCCTGAGGAACTAATCAAGATGAGTGGGGTAATTTTATTATACCCAATCCCAGTCAATTTATTTCTGTAAATTTGTGGTAACTATTATGTCATATCTTATTTTCCCCCTCTAATGTCAAGTTTTAAAATTAGTGTCAAGTTAACCAGAAGAACACTTATAAAGTGAACTTGGTTTGGCAAAATAGTGATTATTATATTAAAAAAAACTTTCAGCAGCATTAATTCGAAAAGGTAAATAGAGTAGTTAGAGTAATTGAGTTATCCTTATAAATGAGTACATGGTGTTAATAATATCTCTTGGGAGAGGATTTAGGACATACTTTGTATGTATTTATCTTACACAGAGAGGGAAGTTTCCTTCCGTGGGAAAACATTAGATCACAGGAAGGCCTGAGATATTTGAGAAACTACTTTACGAAGCCACACTCAATCGAAACAAGTTCCTACAAGATAAACTCCTCAGAATAATAAAAGGGCATGATGGCTACAAAGATCCACTATCTGGTTTCCCAGCTTTTTCTATAATGTAACTAAGAGGATCATTGATGAAGTCATCCTTTCTGGATCCATCTGTGTCAAAACTTGTTCTTCTTCCCTCTTTTTTCAAGCAAATTTGGTAAAGCTTATAAAGACCTAAGTTTGTTTGATGAGATTCACTATGATTAAGCCACATGAATCTATCTATCTATACATATATTTGTAAAGTAAAAGATTCTACTGCTTATTATTAATATATTAATTCCTGATATGCTTTATTACATAAGAAGACATGAATACTGTAAATATTTCATTTTAGGCAGTGAGAAACTACCAACTTCTCATTCATGTAGACAATTTTAAAAATTAAGAACTGGATAATATTGGGAATGAAGCAGTTATGGAAAAATCTATAGTATATTTGGTATACTTTTCACAATTCTAAATATACTGATAACTCAAAACTAAGGTACAAGACGTGATTTGTATGGCAATTTGGTTAAGGCTTGTAGATACAATAATATAAAAATAACTAGTTACTTTTTTTCAAATATGTTGCTTAATATTTTAAAAATAGGGGCGCCTGGGTGGCTCAGTTGGTTAAGCGGCCGACTTCGGCTCAGGTCATAATACACCATCTGTGAGTTCGAGCCCCGCATTGGGCTCTCTGCTGACGGCTCAGAGCCTGGAGCCTGCTTCAGATTCTGTATCTCCCTCTCTTTGTGCCCTTTCCCTGCTCATACTCTGTCTCTATGTCTCTCAAAAATAAATAAACATTAAAAAATATTTTAAAAATAAAACACGAATGGTTGAATTGAGGCCAATAGTCAAAATTAATAAACTATGCACCATGTTTTATAGATTAAGGAATATATATTCACCCAAATGTATGTAATATATGTATACATATACATGCATATATGTGTACACACATATACATACAAATGCATGGATACACACATACACATATATATAAATGCTTAGAATTTAGTTAAAAATGTACACAACCATGTTCAAATGATTTTGAACATCTTTATCTTGTCTTAGAATTCCTGCGAGTTATTTACCAACATGTAAGCCGTCCTTTTTTGCTTTAGATTTTATGGTTTTATATTTTTCATTTTTTAAATATATATTTGGATTAGGATTATGATTGAATTTCACTATTAGGTGCAAGTGTGTGTGTGTGTGTGTGTGTGTGTGTGCCTTGTTTTTACAATACATTAGAAATATTAACAAATACAAAATACTAGAAAAAGAAATACTTAATTTCTTCCTAATTTTCTACTAAGAAAATTCTTTTGCAATATTGGTGGTAAGTAACATTTTCATAGTCTTTTACAAAGCTATCAAATATCACCTGGGTTGAGTAAATGAATATAAAACCTTTAGGCACAGATTATTTTAGCTTGATAGCAACCTAGCTTTATTTAGCGGTTGGAGGCAAAACTCAGATAGAACTTATAACTACAGTACTCTAATGTTTAGGTACCTGGAAAGTTCCAGCTGAATGTAAGTAATATTGCAATAGCCTTGTTACTGTAATTAAAAGAAAAAGATTATTGTGTGTTATCTGGTATAGCCTGCCCACCTGTCCCATAACATACCTGAAAATGAGTTTGTACCTCCTCTCAGCATTAGTGAAGACCTTAAGTACTCTTGAAAAAGTAATGGAAAATAGATCTGCAGAATCTGACACTAAGGAATAAGTTGCTATTTTTTAAAAAAATCTCATGTTGTTTTGCTATTACCAGGTGTGTGACTTGTATTAGATGATAGCACAGATGTGCATTCATTCATTAGTCCCTTCAAAAGACATTTACATTGTTCCTGGGGCTTATGATAGTGGAGTGAGCTTTCAATTTAGTAAGAAAGATAATAATCATATCGAATATGTTTGTACTTACAATTGAATTTAAGTCTTATAAAGAAAAAGTACAGTGTCATGAATAGATTTATATATGTACAAAATTTAGTTTATTGTGCCTGGAGGACTCCCCGGGGAGTAATATTTATGATGAGGCTTGTGGGATTAGGGATAAACGTATGAGGAATGGGGTCTGGGAAGAGAATTCCAGGCTGAGGTAAGTTCCTGAAGGGAGTGTTGGGGGAGAGACCCTGATGTCTCTGAAAACCTAGAACAGTAGAAGGGAAAGTTGTGGTAGAAGAAGGCCGGGCCCGATGACTGCAGATTATGTAGGTCAGGAGTCTAAATTTTATCCCAAAGGCAATGAGAACACACTGGAGGATTGTAAGGCTGCTTGGGGAATTTCCAGGCTAGTAAAAGAGGCCCAATAGTAGGTACAGTGTGATCAGCTGTTAGCTTAGGTGTGGCCTCAGGGTGGCATGAAAGCTTATTGTATGGCAACCTCAGCTGTTCTGCAGTCAAATGCTCTACCACTGAGCTATGCCCCCAACCTCAGCTATTCTGGGGATGAGAAAAGGATTCAGAGGGGTTACCTTGGGCTGAGTCCAGAGTTAGATTTAGCTAGATGCTACACGCAGCCTCCATGCAGACCAGTTACATTAAAAAGGTTTACTTTATTTTACAATAATTTACGTACATGCATTATGAATCACACTTATGTTAGGCTACTTCATGTCAGGAGCTGTTTCCTCTTGTTACTTCTTGCTGTGGGTAGCAATAACTTTTCACATAGAAAGTGTTCACTAAATACTTGTGGAATTAAATTAAAATGCCCCACTTAATCAGCCCTTCTTTGTCCTTACTTATTCCAGATTCAGTAAAATTTTTTCTTTAACCTTGGTTTTAGTGAATTCATCAATAATGTGTACAAATTAAAAATTACCTATTCATTACTTTCTGAATGTACACAATTTATGTATTCTGAATTTGAGCTATATCCTATCCATATTTGTGTAAAAAAATCCAATTTCTCATTCGTAATATACATTTAGTGTTCTAATTGTTAGTTTACTTACCTAGATGAAAAGCCAAACCTGTTTTCTTCATGTTGATTTAATTTTTTTTCAAGAGAGGGTGCAAGTGAGTGAGGGATAGAGAGAAAGAGAGAGAGAGAGAGAGAGAGAAAGAGAGAGAAGGTAAGACAGAGAAGCGGGGCACACCTGAAGCAGGGCTAAGCTCACCTGATGCGGGACTTGAACTCAGGAACCCTGAGATCATGACCTGAGCCGAAGTCAGATGCTTAACTGACTGAGCCACTCAGGCTCCCCTCATGTTAATTTTAAAGCCAACAGAAAGATTAATATGCCAATATTACTGTTTTAAGTTTTCTATTATGTAATGTCATGAAAAGAAAGTGCCTGAGTTCATTGTTTTTATTTACTATCACATTTTTTTATCAAAAAGAGTTGATTTTATTTTTAAAAAATACTTTAAAAGGAGAATGTATTCAATTATGTCAGATTATTCTTTTCAAAGAAAATAAAATATAAAAATTAGTTTATAAGAGCTTACAAAACAAAATTCAAGCATATGAAAAATTCATGGTAAAATATATTTTTGTGTAAACTTCAAATTTGTTTTACATGTATTTTAATAAAATTAATAGTTGAATACTAGTGATATTTCAAGATATAATACAAACATATTTCATTCAATAATAAAGAGTGCAGAAGTTTGTAACGACTTAAAAATTGGGTGGCAGGTACCTGGCTGGCTGCTTTGTCAGTGAGCAAGTGACTCTTGATCTGGAGGTTGTGAGTTCGGTCCCCATGTTGGATGTGGGGATTACTTAAAAATAAAATCTTTTTAAAAATTGGGGACAGATTAATAATTGAATCAGAATCCTATCTATATAATAATGATTTGTGCTTTCTACTCAAATATTTAGATTTTTTTCCTTTGGAAAATAGGTGAATTATTTTCTGTAATAAAGTATTTACGATAATAATTCCCTGATGTTCTCACTATTCATTTTTCCATAAGGTCGATGACCGCCAAAGGGATAGAATGGTCTTGATAGTATTAATGCTCAACTGAAGGCAACAGAAATGGGTCTGGAAAGTGACCAGAATTGTGTGTCTCCCCAGATTTGGGTGGCAGGAGTGCTCACAAAGTATTTTGGTTCAGCAATTTAAATATAAGCAGGGTCTGGCTTAACCAAGGGCACTAAATTCCCATGGGGAAAAAAATTGAGGGGACTGCATATAAAAAAATAATAATCACAATAATGTTTAGTAATATTATACCACTCTTTCCCTAAGGAGCTTCAAGCAATTGGCAATTGTCTCATTAATTCTCAGAAGCTCCCTGGGAAGGAGTAGGGCAATAAATTACATGTTGAAGAGAAGATCTTTTAAATAGGAATAGTTGTATTCTTAATATATATAGGTTGGTCAGCAAAGGTTGCAACGTATTTTTATAGAAAGAAAGTTTTTTTGTTTTTCATTATAAGAAATGAATGACCAAGTCAAAACTTTCTTCATAATTAATTGTGAAAAATAGCTCATTGTTTCGTTTTGTATTTTCATTTAAACCCAATTACCTGTCATTCCTATGACCTATTTTCAAAATTCCATTAAAGTCAGCGAGTAACAAGATTCTTAGCAATCTTTAGTCAGATGTCATTTGACTATCAGTGATCAAGATTGAGAGCACCTTAAATGAGGAGTTTCAATCAATGGCCATCATCCATACTATTGATTAAATACTTTGTTACCTTAGTAATGGCCCAAATTTTAAACATTTCTTAGAATTGGGCCATTTTAAGAAACAAATAAAATAGTAAAATGATGTTATTTTTGCATAATTAATTGAAAAACTAGTAGAATATGAAGGTAAATATATATGTTTCTCTTTGAAAACAGTGCCTTGTGCTGTTATTGGATATACAGATGACCTTTGCACTCTGAGGTCAGAGTTCAAATTAAGCCTTGGGTCCTAAGTAAATTGAGATGAATGGTTTGGCCTTTGTCCCTGGTGTAAAATAGTCTATATCTTAAAATCACCATACATCTGTTTTTGCGAAATTGGCGTAATTGGCGCTCTCCTAGGATTTTGTTGGCATCAAAGCTAAAGGTATTTCCTACTACAAAGGAAGATTCTGGTCTAGGTCTTGGGTTTTTTTTTTTTTTTTAAGATCTATAAAAATGGCCTAGAATATGTTCCTTCAGTTTTAAAAGTAAAGAACTATGTCTCATCATAATAAATTTGGTAATTGATAATAGCACAATAACAATCTAATTCATTTACTAAGATGGGAGTGGATATGAGAAATGAAGATATAAAAGTTGTAATTTTGAAGTGGCCACCTTCCTGATCTCACTAGTAGTCTCATAACTACCTTTACTCAATTATATTGAGAAACATAAAGATTGTCTTTATATTCCAATGAATTGAAAGTTATTTATATTTTATCATAAACTTTAAAATTTAAATGCATAGTTATGATATTAGATGTTAAACAAATGGGGAAATAATTGGTTTCAAAATCAACTCTTTGTTCCATAAGTTCCTCTGTTAATCACAAACAGATTTTAAAATTTCTCAAAGATGTTATCATGCATATAAACAGCAGATCAATTTGAAAAAGTTCCTTAGCCAGAAAAACTCTATGTGGAAAGGTGTTTGTATATAGTGTCACCCTGTAAATCATGCAACAATATGTGAAAATTAAAAAACTAAGAATGGGGAAAATAAGTTAATGTGTGGAGGTGTATACGTTAATGTTAACGATGTTTCTATTTCAATTATATAGTTAATCTGGATTTTTTTGGGGGATGACTATTTTTATTTTCATTTTTGATAGTAGAAAGTCTAAAGTGTGTGTGAGGAATGCTTGCGTAATGTTGTGTATTGGAGAGTTATATTGAAATGTACAACATGAGTGCCTGGGTGGCTCAGTCGGTTAAGCAGCCAACTTTGGCTCAGGTCCAGGATCTCTTGGTTTGTGAGTTCGTATCTGGCTCTCTGCTGTTAGCGGAGAGTCCCGCTTTGGATCCTCTGTCTCCTTCTCTCTGCCCCTCGCCCGCTCATGTGCTCACATGAGCACTCTTTCTCTCAAAAATAAACATTAAAGAAAAACAACAACAAAAGCGTACAGTAGTTTTACCCACGTTATCCATCTACTTACTCAAAATTAAACAAAAACAAGTCTTTGGTATCCTTGCAGTAATTTTAAAATTAACACTAAAGTTTGGGTTATTGATTGTATTATTTTATTGATTGATTGATTGATGTTAGAGAGAAAGCAAGCAGGAGAGGGGCAGAGGGAGAGAGAGAGAATCAAAGCAGACTCCCTATTGTCAACACAGAGCCTGACAGAGGACTTGAACCCACAAACTGTGAGATCATAGCCTGAGCCGAAATCTAAAGTCAGATGCTTAACCAACTGAGCCACCCAGGTGCTCCTCTCCTTCATTTCTGGTGACTACCAAAGTTGTAATGCTTGATTAATTAAGCCAGAATTTCATTTGTAAATCATAAGGGCTAAAGCCAGAGTCTTTCCAAATATTCGTGGCTGGAAGGGTATTCATGTGTGTGGGCACTTGTGCTCTCATCAGCTGAATGGTATATTCAATAACATTAGTTTTGCTTATTCTCAAACTTAATTTTTTTTTGCTACTTGTAATGAATATTTTCTTTATCATCCTTATTTACTGAAAGTTAAGCCAATGGACAATTGTGAGTACAAAAGGGAAGGGTTTTCTCCTTTCTAAATTAAAAAGAATCTATATATGTGTCTCTAAAATAAACCGCTTTGGAGTTAGATGTGACTAACATACTGAAAAGATTAGGGACAGTGTCATGGGATTTTCACGAGAGCATTAGCCAAGATAACACATGAAAACAACTACCAACATGCTTGGCGTATACTCAGTGCTGAATTGAATATTTGCCTCTTTTTTTTCATAAATTTTTCAACAAATGTCATCAGTTCTTTACTGACATATTATCTTCAGCCTCAGAGGACATAGAATTTTAGGAAGTATGTGGGAAAACCAAGACTGCTCTCAGTATGAAATTCCCGGGAATTAATCCTTCATGGCATGTATCCATCCACAGGTTCTCTCGGTTTTTAAATAGGTTACAGAGGATGCTTCAAACTTGTTTTTCTTTTTCTCTTTTATTGAGGACTACTTCATATAGTGATTTTTAAAATTGTCATTACTAATTGCTCACCTGCTTAAGAGATCTTCTTCAACTCTAAACAGTTATGACTAAATATTTATTTAGCATTTCTCTTCCTGCTATTTTTTTTTCTTCTTTCTTTTTGTTCGTGGCACATTTTTAGTTGTTTTCAAAATAAGTGTATATTTGGAAAATTTTCTGAAGAGCTACCATTTGCTTTTGTCCTTGTTGTTCTGTCGTAACGGGAGGAAGAGTCTGTCCTGTTTCGGAGCTGTACTTGTCTCTCCCTGCTGGGAATGCACAGGCTTCATGGTTAGTATTTATGGTAAGGGTGTGAACCTAATTTGATATTAGAAAACATATTTTCATAGTGAAAGAAAGCTGCCAGTCTTATGTGTCAGAAACGAGTAACATTAAGACAGCATTTGCAAAGATGTTTTCTTCTGTTGTGCAATCATTTCCCAAAGGAGTGATAGAAGCCATTTTGTTTTGACTCTGAAATGAGAATGAAGAAATACCCTTTTGAGAATAATCTTTGTTTAGATGAGCATTGTATAGAATAAAGCATAATTATTTTTTTTAGAGCTAATTTCTGAAACCTCCTACCAACTAATCACTTAATATTCACTAAACATCTCTTGAAAATATAATTCAAGCACATAATTCCTTTGTGGAGGAGGGTAAATGGTATCAAAACAGCAAGAGAAACTGTAGGATTGGGAGTAGACTGCGTAGATATGGATTTTAATGTTTTTGTGAAATTCAAATCAATATTATTCCACAGTATGATACACAGCCCACTTCCACAGGCTAGTGTGGATCCAGGGCTTTATTATAGAATACATTTTCTGAATTAGACGTGGGCACACTGCAGCCTTTGGGCCAAATTTGGCCTGCCACCTGTTTTCATATGGCCCACAAACTATAATAATGTTTCTTTTTTCTAACATTTTGAAATAGTCGAATAACAATCAAGAGTAGAATAACATACACGATAAGTGAAAATTTTATTTGATCTGATTTTCTTGCCCACAAAAAAATAAGTTTGCTGATAAGGAGAGTTGCTTTTGCTCTAGTGTAAGCTGTGAGACCGTATATGAAAAGGCTACATTTTAAGGCAGAAATAGACAAACTGGAATTTGTTTAAGGAGATCACTTAGCAGAGAGGAGGAGGAAGAATGAGATGGATTTTAAAGCATGATGTAAGCAATGGTTGAAAGAATGGTGAGACTTTGCCAGGAAAAGTAGCTGATTGGGATCACAGTAATATCCACTTCAAACATCCACTATCCGTGGGAAAATTGTTTGCTTATCATATTTAACACAAAGGGGTAAAGTTAGAGTTAGGAGAAATAGGTGAAAATTTTACTGAAACATGTTGATTCAATGTGGGAAAAAAATAATAGGCTAACATAACAATACTATTATAGTGGAATCCTTTTTTTTTTCAAGTTTATTTATTTATTTATTTTGAGAGACTGAAAGAACACTAGTGGGAGAGAGAGAGAGAGAGGGAGGGAGAGAGAGAGAGAATCCCAAATAGACTCCACGATGTCAGTGCAGAGCCTGATGCACCTCAATGTCATGACCTGAGCTGAAATCAAGAGTCAGACACTTAACCAACTGAGCCACACAGATGTCCCTCTTTTTTTTTTTTTTTAATGAATCAACGACTTCTAGTACTTTAATTATTCAGGCATAAGCTTTCAAGCTCTTGGTCAAAATATCTAAAGGTGGTTAGATTGAGTGACTTTTTTATGTTCTCATTAATTAATTCAGCAAACATGCACTGGGTACCTTTGTTTCAAACATCCTTCTAGGTCCCAGACAAAGTACCTGCTCTTCTAGAGCTGACCAGCAGGAGTCTCTAAGGAGGAGAGGACAATATGCAAGATTTCAGGTCAATTGTTAGATAACCGTAAAGACAAATTGGTGTTTAAAGATACTATATAGTGTTATGACTGTGCCAGACAGGCCAGGCCTTCTCAGATAGAGTCATCAGAAGTCTTGGGATGCCTGGGTCATTCAGTCAGTTGAGCGTCCAACTCTTGGATTAAGCTCAGGTTGTGATTCTAGTGTTATGAGATTGAACTCCATGTCGGGCTCTACACTGGGAATGACGCCTGTTTAAGATTCTCTCTCTCTCTCTCTCTCTCTCTCTCTCTCTCTCTCTCTCTCTCCCTCCCTCCCTCCCTCTCTCTCTCCCCCTCTGCCCCTCTTGCTTGTGCTCTCAAATAAATAATAATAATAATAAAATTAAAAAATAAAAGCAGAAGACTTGATGGGAGGTAATGTTTTAGCAAACACCTGTATAAGGGCCAGTCTTGCAAAGATCTGCAGGAAAAGCATTCCAGAAGTGGGGAGGGGCCAGTCAAACCCCTAAAGTGGAAAAGAACTTGATGTATTCCAGAATCAGAGAGGAACCTAGTAGAGTATATTCATTTACTAGGGCTGCCATAACAAATAGCCACTGACTTGCTGGCTTAAAAGCAACTGAAATTCATTCTCTAATCGTTCTGGAAGTCAGAAGTCCAAAATCAGGCTGTAGGAACAATCCTCATATGGATTCAAGTGTGCTCCCTTAAAAAGGTTTGTTGAGATCTTAATCCCTAGTACCTCAGAATGTGATATTTAATCTTTATAGAGATAAATTAATATGAGGTCATTAGGGTGGGGCCCTAATCTAATATGACCAGTGTCCTTATAAAAAGGGGAAATTTGGACACAGAGACAAAGGGAGAATTCATGGGAAAATGAAGGCTGAGATTGGAAGCTGAGGGATGCCGAAGATTGGCAACAAATCACCAGAAGCTAGAAGACAGGCCTGGAACAGAGCCTTCTTTGCAGTTCTCAGGAGGAACCAATCTTGTGATTTTGGATTTGAGTTTTTAGGCTCCTGAACTGTAAGAGAAGTTTCTGTTGTTTAAACAGCCTGGTTTGCGATCCTTTGTTAAAACCACCCTAGCAAATTAATACCCTTTCCTTGCCTCCTTTGGCTGTTGGTGGTCCCCTGTGTTTCTGGGCTTATGGAAGGATAACTGCAACCTCCACCAACATCTTCACACGGTCTTCTCCCCCGTGGCTCTGTGTGTCTTTTCTGTCTCTTATAAGGGCACCCTCATGGGCCTAGGAATCATTAGAGTCCAGTATGACCATAGCTCCATCTTTGCCTTGATAACTTCTGTGAAGACCCTATTTCCAAATAAGGCCACATCATGGGATTCTGGATACACATGAATTTTGGCAGGATATTTTTCAACTCTCCACAGCACATGTGCTCACAGAATTGTCAGCAAAGGGGATGGGTGGTACAGAATGAAAGTGGGGGTAGGCAAGAGATAAAATAGAGAGGGTATGGTAGATCCTAGTGAGGAGTTTGGATGTTATTCCACTACAAAGAAAATAGTTGGGAGGGTTTTAAGCACAGAAGTAGTAGCATCACTTGAGATTCATTTCAAATAAGTATCTCTGGCTCTTGTGTAGAGGATGGACTGTCTGGGACAAGAGTGGAGATAAGGGAAAGCTTGCGTGGCCCTCATAGAGAGGAGGCAGCTACTCAGTACAGATGGGAAGAAGTGGGACCAGGTTTAGAAGACACGCTGATGGATGAGGTATAAAATAAGATGTTCATGAACGGCGTGTTACAGAAAGAGGGAGAAATCATGGGTGATTCCTTTATTAATTTGCTTCTTTGCTTATTTATTTTTATTAGTACTAGTAGATGATAAATCTTTCAAACTACAGAAGGTTGTGTTGTGCAAACAAGTCTCCCCACTAGCCCTGTCTGCAAGTCCCCACTCTAGGAGCAACCATAGTCGACAGTCGTATCCTACAGCACTCTAAGGAAATATTCTACATATTCTTTTTCTAAGATGAGATATACCCTCTTCCAAACTAGAGTCATTCTTTCCCCATAAAATGCAATTAATGAACAAGTCTCTAGCCCAGATAAAACTTACTTTTTAGAAACACCTGTTCATTCAATGAAAAGTATGTCAGAAAACTCTAAAATAGGATGAAATTAAAATGAAACCAGTACTTTCAGTATAAATGTCCCTTATGATTTTTGCTACCTGAAATTTTCATGGCTCAGGGGTTTTGCCTGGAAATAAGAAAGGCGAGACCTTCCCCCACTTGCAAAACTCATAAATGAAAAATGAAGCAAATTCTCTCATCCATTCTTTCTTCTCTCATTCCCTCGTAATGAGTAATGGCGGTTTCAAAGCCTGGCCATTGAGCAGCTTGCCCAAGGGGCATAGAGACTTTCCAGCAGAGTCCATCTGAAGTGAAGGCTGGGATTGATGGTGTGTGCACATGCTCCCTCCTGTGAGGCACTGCTGTCTTTGTCCCTGTTTCAGGGTCTTTCTAGGCCATTTAAAAAGTGATTAGGGAATCATCGGCTTCCAGTGGTAAAAGACTGCCTCGTCTCTTCTCTGGGTTATTGAAGAGCCTCCTGGTTGATGCCCACACTTCCACGGGACTCTACTTAGAGCAGCCCGGGTGGCTTTTGAAGAGGTGAAGCAGATGATGTCAGCTTTCAGAGGGGTTTAGAACATCTCCATGGTTTCTATTGCGCTATCATAGGATTATAATCATTAACAGGCCTTATAAATTCCCACATAGTCTTGTCGCTCATTGTCTGCTTTAACGTTTATTTTGCTAGTCTTTCCCTTATCATATGCTGGAGCTACATTGATGTTATTTCAGTTTCTAGAACATACCAAGGTCTTTCCCATTCAAGAGACTGCCTATGCTGGATACTCTGCTGGGACTGTCTTTTCCATATGTTACGTCAGCTAACTCCATTTATCTTTTAGGACTCTGGTTAAGAGTCACTTATTAAGAGAAAACTTTCTTGTCCAGTAATCCAAATGAGTTCTTCCTGTTACCTCCTTCTTTGTGGCATTTATCACACATTTTTTAAAAAAAAGGTTTATTTATTTTGAGAGATAAAGAGAGCACAAGTGGGGGAGCAGCAGAGAGAGAGGGGGAGAGAGAATCTGAAGCAGGGTCTGCATGGTCAGCGTGTAGTCTGGTGTGGGACTCGAACTCATGAACCGTGAGGTCATGACCTGAGCTGAAATCAAGAGTCGGACACTTTAACCAACCCAAGCACCCCCACAGTTTTTAAATATACACTTATATACTATACACTTATATACAACTAGATGGTAGTCTCTGTTTTGTTCCTTGGTCTATACTCAGTGCCAGTCTGGTTGAGTTCTCCACATATATATTTGTGAATGAATATATTTTACATTCGATAAAGTATTAGAGACTGTACACATTCATCATCCCTAAAGTTTGTGTTTTTTGAAGCTTCGTCCCACAGTAATCTGTTTTTATTTAAAATCACGATGGCATTTATCTTTATTGACTGTAAACATAACAGAGTGAAGTTCATTTTTTTAAATAGAAGAACGGTTAGACCATCATGATTTAGTTAAATGCAATGATTACCGGAAGTCAAAAGGGAAATCATTTAGAAAACATGAATAGGAAATGAATCTGCTAAGCCTTTATTATGTTTGTAATATCAAAGCTTTTGAGTGGTTTCGTAGGTAGGTTTTGAGGAAAATGCTCGATAGATATGAAAACAATTGCCCTTTAAAAAATTACAGCAAACAAGTATTTAATCCAAAGGGGTTAATAAATTGCTCAAGGGAAAAGGGTTATAATTATATTTAATCACTATCATTAAAAATAGTCTTTAACAGGTTGAATGCTTTTAACTCAGTGTTCTGAATACATGGTAAACATCGACCGTTATTTTTCCTGTGTTTACTTTGCCATAAAAAGTGAGCAGAGTATGAGGAACACGTTATTTATTTGCTAAGAGAAAAGAGCATGCTGCTTCTAAAATCACCTGTAGGGTGAAGTAAACATGAGAGGAAATATTCTTTGTGATTGTGTATGTGTGATCACTGAAAAAATTGCCTTGCCATACAAAAGAGGAGAAAAGGTGTGTGGCAGAAAACAAAGATCAGTGGGGCAATAAGATTAATTTGAAGTTGAAGTAAAAAAGGTGCCTCATTTGTCACCCAGTGCCAATTTGCAGTAAACCTTAGCGTTTCATCACAGGGTTGCTTATGAACTACTCTAAAGCAATCAACTTTCCTGAAACTGGGACCTACGGCCTTCCTGAGTCCTCTATGAGGGCACAGAGTCTCCGTGATTAATCTTCTGTTCTGTCAACATGAATATTAAGTGATTTCCTCCCTAGTGCAATATTAAGTTGTCTTATTTAATGCCACTTTCTGAGGACTACACAGCTTGACCCTCACACTGAGGGTGAACAGATAGGATTGTCCCGTGGGCATGGGTTCTCCTGAAATGTGAAATTAGGCAGGCATGTGGCTTTATGCCTAGCCAGAGATTATGCCTTGAAAATATACTCAAAGAAAGAGAGTAAATAAAGTCTGTTAATTGAATCATGCATTTTAACTTATTGGAAATTAGCTATTTTGATATCCATTTGGGTATATATATCGGAATACAAATGCGAAAGTGTACAGCAATTACATAGCATATTAAAATCCTGTGTAGTACAAAAGAGTGCATTCTCATTAAACAGGTAGTGTTAATATTTCATGCTTATTATTAGCACTAAACCATTTATAGATTATAAATACAGACTTAAATTTAGATGTAGCAGAAATATTCGCATATGTTCTACGTTTTTCCAAGTATTAGTATGGGATGTAATTGCATTTTTTGTTCTCCGCATTCGTGAAGGCTCCCTTGAAATGTCACGGTATCATCCTAACTTATGTCCCCTCATCTTTTCTCTAAGATTCAGTTTTAAAATCGGTCCCCTTCCACCTGTACAATAACTCTAGAACATAAAAGAAGCAGTCAGGAACAGACGACTTTTTATGTGTCTCGCTTCCTTGCAAATGTCTACTAACACAATTAGTTACATTCCTGGGAGGGTCTTTGTATTTATCTATTATATTTTGAACGAATCAAGCCATACTCTTTTCTAACACATTAGAGTGTTTATTAGTTCAGCTGGTTTGCTGACAGATGTTTCCTTTAGGATGGAAGAAGATCTAATATAGCAAGTTCAATTAAACAAAAGTCGTGCCCGGGTGAGTTCATGGCTTTGTATTTCTCCATGATTTTTAGAGTAACCCTTCCTAGAGAAAACACCACCTTTACTGTTTTTTGTTCCTTCTGTGATGCATATTAGCCACTGGCACATAACCTATAAATAAATGACGAATGAATGAATTAATGCAATCCTTTGAAGAAATAATGTGATTTCAGCATAAATGTCCCTAAAGGCAGAGTGAGATCAGAGTGAAGCAACCTTTTCCTCCAAAGGAAGTGTTCCTTCATGAGTATTTAAAGTGCTGTGTTTTTCTTTACCCAGTCTTGAGAGGAAGGACTTAGAAATGTCAAACTGTACTTTGACTGTTTTCAGTAAAATGGCTTCAGGTCTTACGTTTCTGTCATATCACTTAAATTTTTATAACTGAAAAATTTGAATACAGTAAAACCAAGCTTATGATAAATGGGCTTAGTAGAGGGGGAGAAGTCACTTAGCTTGTGGTCAGCAATAAATACAAACACATATACATAAAATGCAACTCTCTTTTTTTTTTTTTTAAGTTTATTTAGTTTTGAGAGAGAGAGGGAGACAGTGCACGAGTTGGGGAGGGGCAGAGAGAGAGGGAGCCACAGAATCCAAAGCAGGCTCCAGGCTCCGAGCTGTCAGCACAGAGCCTGATGCGGGTCTCAAACCCACAAACCGTGAGATCATGACCTGAGTCAAAGTCAGATGCTTAACCTACTGAGCCACCCAGGTGCCCCAAAATGCAATTTTTTTATGTTAGCATCGTAATTTATGTGTTAGCATCCTAATATTGGCCTTATAACATGACTAACCAGTTTTTACCAGTCGTATCTTTCTTTCCTTTTTTAATTTATTTATTTATTTTGAAAGAGAGAGAGAGAGTACAGAAGGGGCAGAGAGAGAGAGAGAGAGAGAATCCCAAGCAGGCTTCATACCATCAGTATGAGCTCAAACTCATGAGCTGTGAGATCATGACCTGAGCAGAAGCCCGACACCTAACCAACTGAGCCATCTGGGTGCCCCATGTATCTTTCTTTATTAATTTCACTTGAGAATGTGTTTTTGGCCATAACTGTATCTGAAGGTACATGTATGTGAAATGCTTTGTAGAAATAGGGATCCCTCAGATGAATACAGTATTCAACATACTGATGAATTTGAGTAATAAAAGAAATTGGGGACATCAGTAAGATTTTAGAATTAAGAGTAATAATGCCCCCCTCCTTCCAAGGCTGGACACTGCACTTAGATGATTTGTGGTTCCTGTCCTTGTATTTATTAAGAACCTGGAGGTTCTGCGGGTGGAGTGCTCTGAGATAGTCATTGTCACGGGTGGGCCTTACTCTGTTTCTTCTTATCAGTAACCCGCTGATGAAAACAACTAACAGAACAAGTACTCTTCTTTTTTTTCTTTTGCATTTTATAGTAATATATATGCATCAAAAAATGGTCAACATATTTAGTTAGATAGATGCTTTAGTTATGTGCTGTGGTTCTTTCTGGCACACTAATAGGACTTGAAACTACTGTTTTTTGCTGAAGTCAGGAAAAAAATGATAATGTTTGGAAAACAGTTTGAAAAACTCAGGTACATTTTACTATTTTGAAGTTTTATTTAAACATATTCATTATTTTTTATAATTTATTTTTTTGGGTGTATCATAAGATCTAATGTATGAATTCGGTATTTTCCCCTACACTGTGATTATTGTACTCATGTTCTTGTGCTTGTGCTTCCTGCTTTGTCTTATGAACACTAACTTTTTTAGGCATTAAATTAGACTAGTTTGTAGACATAGTACCTAATTTAAATGTCTAAAACTTGTTTGGGGAAAGAGAGATGTTTTAGCAAATAGGGTACAAAAACAGAACAACAGTTTTTTGTTGTTGTTGTTGTTGTTGCTGCTGCTGCTGTTGTTGTTGTTGTTATTGTGGTTGCTTACAGTATGCTTTTCTAAGTGATAGAGATTTTAAAAGGTAAAGGAAACAAAGTGAAACTAGAAGGAAGACCAATTAACCTCTTCTGAAGCTATATCTCACCAACAACCAACTATAAATTCTAATATTAATAGCACTTTGTATCACATATGTCTTACTGTCACTTACAGATACATCTACACCAAGCATTAATAGCATTAATCTTTTGCCTTAATTAAAACTATAGGCTTGGTATTTACAGAGAGTTTTGAGCTTTCTTCTCCAGTAAAAGAGCTCCAGGTTATGAACTTCCAGTTTTGCCTTAAAAATGGCAGCAGACTGATATTGACCAGTGCAAATTCTGTAAAGATCTATGTAGGGGAGGAAAGTATCTTTTCAACGTCTTCCCTTCTAAGTTCTTGGCGGGGGCTCCTGTAACAAAACATAGATGAACAGAAGAAAAGCATGCACATTTATTTAATACTTTTTTACATGACACAAGAGACTTCATAAGGAAATGAAGACCCCAAGAAGTAGTTAAATCTAAGTGTTTTTGTGTGAGGTTTGATGAGGAGTAGGAAGTCCTGGGAAAGTGTGGTTGGACAAAGAGTCTGAGGTAAGTGTAGTGAACTGGAGGAAACTTAGCAAGGCCTTTCCTTCACATTCCTTTCTGTGTCTTTTTGTCCTCAGAAATAAAGACACACTTCTCCTTCAGGCATAGGGAGGGTACCTCTCCTACCACTGTTTGAAATCCTGCTTCAGGGGAAGGTCAGGAAGTCATCCATGCTCCTGCCGCTTCTCAGATTCCTTCAGCATGAAATAGTCAATGTACTGACGTGCCCTGTTTTGGAGTAGCATGTCCTGAACCCCATTAACCATTTAAAAGTGATGATGCTGAAGTTGTCGGTTGGTTGATTTTTGTTTGTTTTGTTTTGTTTTTGTTTTTTGAGTAAGGGGTTTGATAATGGGGAACTTCAAAGGTAGCACTGGAATAACTCATTTAAGCAAACCAGGACTCTGTCCTGATGAATGTACTTACTGCATCTTAAAAGCTTGGGAAAGGAAAGCACAGTTCCATAGCCCATTTGAAGTGTATGTTCTTGCCTTTTGAAAATCAGCACAGAATTTTTTTTTATGTTTTGATGATCTTGAGTGCTGTGGATATCAATCTGTATAAGCTATTTAAATTCTTGCATTTCTCTTCTGTAACTCAAGGATAATTATACAGAGGTTGTGCTGAGAATGAAGTAAAAATAATCTTTGGTGCCTATTGAACAAGATATAACTATAGAGATCATTGTTGTTATTATTGAATATTAGTGCTATTGAAAATGAGTTAACATTTTTTAAATATATGCATATACCATAGTAGTGTGCTAGGCACCAAAAATATGAAGTTAATCTTGCAGAAGAAATAAGATCTACATAAATAACTAGAATCCTAGGACAGAATTGATAAGAATACTTCTTGTACTCTTACATACAATTTACCAGCAAAACTGGTTAATTCTGGATTTAGTTCATGAATGTGGTTGCTGGAATGAGGCTCCGCATAGAGAGGCAATTGGTAAAAGATTAGATGAGAATGATCGGTATCGGCTAGGACTATGATCCCTCTCCAAATGGACCCTCCAACCTTATCTAGATTTTCAAGTTTTTTTTTTTTTTTTCTTCAGAATAGCATCTGGTCCTCTTTGTTTTTTCTTTTTTTAAAATAATATATACGAATACGAATATACTTTTTCATAAATATATATATTCTTATTCATCAAGAATTATTTTTTTAATGTTTATTTATTTTATTTTTGAGAGAGAGAGAGGGGGCACACACACAAGTGGGGGAGGAACAGAAAGGGAGAGAGGGAGAGAGAATCCAAAGCAGGCTCCAGGCTCCAGGCTGTCAACACAGAACCCGATGTAGGGCTGGATTGAACTCATGGACAGTGAGATCATGACCTGAGCAGAAGTCGGACATTTAACCGACTGAGCCACCCAGGTGCCCCAAGGGTTATTCTTTGCTTTATCAGAGGTGTTGCATGGATAGGGTAGTCTTTGAGTGTACAGGTGGCTCAGCAGAGTGCAGAATCATTCCTGCATGTTCTAGAATCTGTGCTCATTTCTATCTCTATGTTCTCCTTGGGATAAGGATCATGCAAGTGGGCTTTTAATCCATACTTTTATAATTCCGGGTCAGTTATATGAGCTTCTTTGGCATTCAAAGAAACAGATGACATGTCTGCTTCAGACATTTTACTGCCCAGAGGAGAAAAAGGATTTAATCAATTGTTCAGGGCACAAGACTCTGAACTCCTTGAAGGTGGGGCTCCTTGCCTCTAGTACAGTGCCTAGCACATAGGATACAGGAATTATTTGCATCAGTAATTACTAAAGTCTCTTAATATCATTGAGACCACTGTTTTCATAGAAGAGTCAATGAAAAGTACTATATAAAGCATATTTTCTGTAGAGAGACCTTATTGTGGCATCCAAAATAATTCTATTCTTTTAATAGAATAATTTGCTGTTAATACTGAAAAGAACAGTACCATTGAAAAAATAGACACTACTCTTTAACTACTCAACAGTTAATATGCCTCCAGACTTATGTGAGAAATTACAATACAAAGATAGTTTTCTTAGATTTTGTCCTGTAACAGACTTAAGTTTTCATGGGACATGTTTCAGGCACTTATCTAGATACTTTAAATACATTAATTATTTTCTTTCCCTAACATGGGGTAGGAGATATTATCATCATTATTTTACATCAAGGTACCAAGGTTTGTAGGTTGCCTGCACTTACCTGACTCCTAGGTCTGAATTTCAAATTTAGTCCAGACTCCATGTTCTTAAAAGGCCCTAATGTCATATATTTACATGCTGACTTGCAGTTTAAACAGTGTGGTTTACCTGTGTGATCTCATTTTATCCTTAACACAGTACATAGAAGCAGATATAATTTTCAACCCACTTTACAGAGGACGCAATTCAGGCTAAGGACAGCAAATGTGAGCCTCCGCTGGGTCCAGAAGTGGTTGCTTGTATTCACTGAGTGGTTGTGTCACTCACTCTCTTACTGGTGAGATAGAGAAACGGATCACTGTCTCTCATTGCCTGCTCCCCCAACCCCAGTTCACTGTTCTACCAGTTCTACCAATTTCTCACAAGGTCCGATATTGTTGCCCTCTGACTTCTCAAACTGTATTTCTGATCATGAAACCTTGTCTTGTTTATCTTACTCTAGTCAGAACTGAAGAAACAAATTCATTTTCTACTGTTTAATCCAATTGTTTATACTTTATGTTTTGTTTTATGAAGGCATTTTGATGCTTTTCTGTCTCCTGGTGTTCATGAGACTGATTTCTTAGACATTCTTCAGGCTAAGATAGACTATGTTCTAGATTTAATGGTTTTCGTGGCTAATCTTTCTGGTTTTTCTAACAGCAAAAGGTTTCGAAAGGATAATTCCTTATGTGGCCACACCGAATATTATAATATTCCTCTTTATGATGCCTTGAAATTTGAAAAAAAATTTTATTTTTTTTTATTTTTTTTTAATGTTTTTATTTATTTTTGAGACAGAGAGAGACAGAGCACGAGTGGGGGAGGGGCAGAGAGAGAGAGGGAGACACAGAAACTGAAGCAGGCTCCAGGCTCTGAGCTGTCAGCACAGAGCCCGATGCGGGGCTCGAACTCACAGACCGCGAGATCATGACCCGAGTCGAAGTCGGACGCTCAACCGACTGAGCCACCCAGGCGCCCCATGAAAAAAAATTTTAAATATTATCAAGACATAATGTGTAAAAAGTATGGCTATAAATTAATGAAATTAATCTCATAAGTCTCACATGAAAATCAATTCTACCTCTAAGTAGTTCAATATAATGCTTGTCTTTTTATGTCCTGGTCCTTTATTCATTTACATTTTTTCTTAATTACAGTGTATTTCAGAATGATGTTTATTCCACAGGTAGTGCTGTCCAGTCTGCTCATAGGGGAACGTTTAATTGTGACATTAATTATGGATCACAGTGGAACTTCCATGGGAGAGAAAGTCAATGTTAGCCAGGGGCCGTATTGTTTATATCACATATGTTCTGGTGAATCAATTAGTGCAGAGTTCTGAAATTCAGAAGCTTATTTTAAGAATATGTTTGTTACCCAAAATTCTGTTAACCACAGAATGACTTTGTGATGATTAGACAAACCCCTCTAATCCCATAGCATGCAGAGGGTAGCTTTTAAGACCATGAACTATCAAACAATATTTTCACCTCACCTTTGTTAACCTATGAACAAGACGGATTGAATTGTAAAGCTCATTTGACAAATGAGCACATTTTGCTCTCTTCCCGTAGTTTTCTTCCCTTGGCTTTTGTGTCCAGTGTCTCTTCCCAAGCAGTGTTATGCAAATGAACCAATTAATGATAGATAAAATGGTCTTCCTACCTCGCAGAGTTTGTAACTGGAAGGGCAACACCGTAAGTCACGTACCTATTCAGTGGATTCTATGGGCCACCGCGAGGGTCTGATTAGCTTGACTGTGGAATACAATCGCAGAGGCATCTGCTCGGTTAATTTTGAGAGAAAATTTACCAGATGGAGGCTGAAGATTTAAGTGATTAGAAGGTAGTAGATTGGAATACAAATTGGATTAAGAGAAATTAGATTGATATAAATCGAATTGAGTCACAACAGTTTGTGTTGTTCGTACCAAGGGGCAGTGGATTATGGGAGAAGCAGATGCTCCAATGAGATAGGAATTAATGTGGCTTTGACAGTCCATCTGCGAAGGTCTGAATATCGAGTACATCCCTAATCTCTCTCTCCATTTATCAATGCCATAATGTTAATTAGTACTTCATTCATTAAGTTACTTACAGAAGAAAAAATCTCACCCTTATCCCCTCTCTGCTTGAGAATTTGTTATTCTGCCAAGAACTGGAAAGCTCTCTTCAGCTGAGCTAGCCACAGTCGACGGGAAGGGGAGACCTGTGTCCTTCTCCTCATGCGTACGATGCCTTTGACATGAGTACAGTAAGCTTGAAAATCTTTGGTCGCATGTTTTTCTTCATAAATACATAGCTATTTGAAATCTTGCATTAATAAGTAGGCACAATTCCACTAAAAAAAAAAGAGTGGGTATATTAATACAATAATGTAATTATATATACGCTGTGTTTTTGTTTTTATAAGATACAAGTTAGTTACAGGTTTTGTTTAATGACTCAGGTTTGACATTAATGCTGAACGTCAGATTCCTCCTGGAAGAGTAAAATGAGAAAAATTCTGTTCCTGTAATTCTGTGACTGTGTTTATACGTGTGTATATGTGTGCGCACGCACGTGCATACTATTTATGTGCTAGTTTATAGGAAATTGCAGGTTGCTGATACTGTCATCCATTTTGGTGTATAGGATTTGGACCTGATCGTTAGAGAAAAAGAGTTGAATGAAACAAAAATAGAAGAAACACCACATTTTAGGTGCCTAGGCTTATACTGGCAACATGACCCTTTAAGATCTAAAGGGTGTTGACACAGGAACCTCATTATTACAGCACTGGCCACAGCAGTGAAATTCAGCATAAGGCAGTTCTGTCTTGGATCCCATCCAAAGGAACCGAGCCAGTGAAGATCCAAAGGTGCTCTCTCCTGTAAAGCAGCCCAAGAGTATGTAATCTAAGGAGAGCCTTGCAGAAGGATCCCTGTGTTAATAGCAATCAGGCAAATACAGCTTCTGGAGGCTAAAGCGATTAGATGGGCAAAAATGGAACATCGAATCCTATGATGCAAGAAGCATACCATTAAAGGTTGTGCCAAGTCATTCAGAAATAATTGTAGTACGGGCAAATGTGGGCTGCCTGCCAGCGTGCAGGCAAGAATTTCTATTTTTGTTATGTGGAGGAAGGCAGTGGCTTGTGCAAAGTGTATTAAGTGTTTTAAAATTTTTGGTTTAACAAAGAAAATTCTATAGGCAATGAGCTCCTCAGGCAATGCCCTTAATGTAGGAGTAAGATACATAGATAGATGATATAGATATAGATGCAGATATAAATACATATGTGATGATATATGATATATTTCTATAAATGGCCACTCCTCCCGCATGCTCACCTGAAGCTTCTCCTACATCCTTCCCAGACTCCAATACTAGGGTAGTTTTTGGAGACACTCTTAATATTGGCAAAAGGATCTGATGCTCATTATCTTCTACTTTAAAAATAATCTGCCCTCCAGAAGCCATGGTTGAGCCTGAGGTCTATCTGAATCCAGAATCGATGCACTATCTGTTCAGGGCCTTGCATTTAAGCTCTGCATATGGCCCATGTTTCTAACTGTATACTCATCAACGTAAGCCGATCATAGTAAGAGAGAGTATCAAGCTGGATTCCAGCAAAATATAGAAGAAAGTTGAAAATCAAGCTAAGATGTAAGCCTGCAAATTGTAAGGTGTAGAGCAGAATTCCTTGTAGTAAAAAGTGATCCTCCAAATTTGTCTTTTGCTGGTGTGAGAGTATTCAATGCCACCTGAAAGTAATTTAGTGCTGAGGGTCAGTCCCTTGATCCAGTTTGACGCTTCAGTTTTCAACCTAATTGTCAGCATCTAATTGGCGGCCTTGTCTTTATTAAGAAGCATCAGTACATCCGTACATCCAGGTGGTGCCTACGGAGCCTGGCAAAGCCAGACATTGTGCTCTCATTCATGCCTTTGTTTCTGTGACTGATTACTGGGTGTTTAATACCTTGCTGGTATTAAACGAGGATAATTAAAGGAATCACTTAGTTGTCACCTAAATGATCAGACATGCAATCTCCTCGTTTTTTGATTGATAGGCTTTAGACAGTGGATATAGTTATGCTGTGAATTGTGTGTTTTTGCATACGTGAGTTCAAATCCCACATATCAGCCATACAGATACTGAGACTAGTGAATGTATGTCAAGTACATCAATGCTACTGCATGGTTTCATGCTATTTATTATTTATTTTTGCTAATCATCTCAAAAAATGTTCAGAAATTAATTTGAGACCCCTATTTACTCGGTAATATTTCTTTGTTTTATATTTAAAGGCACTCAAAAGCCAAACAGAAAAAAAATCAGCCAGATTTTATCGACGGCTGCATCGTCATTTTTGGATGCATATGAGTCAGCTGTCCCGTAGGCTTGATTTCAGTATGAGTAGTTTAGATAAATCCATCAGGTGTAAGCTACCTCCAGGAAACGGAGCGTTCTGCATCTCATTTTTTTCCCCTTGCAGCTGACATATTTTTTCAAATTTTCAGTGAACTCAGAAAATGGAGAGACACGGCCAACGTTTAATATAGTAAGTGATGTTCTGGCACCTTTGACTACCAATCAGTGTTGCAAAGACATCGTGGCAGCATGAGGAAGCACTGTCCAAATAAATGGCGAGGCTTGGCACACTTATTCAGCATTTTGTGCTTTATCATAAGACTCACAGGGAAACTGGCTTAATCCTGGCTGCAAAAGCTGGACTTACAGAAGTGCAATTTGTAATTCAGCTGGCCCAATAAATGGTTTTCTCCTGGCCAAGGAAATGAGAAGAATTTAGAACACTCCATGAATGTTTGAGATTTACGTGGCTAACCCACTTCTTTGTTTCTTTAAGGAAGTTATACCTAGCTCCCTCAAGTCCTTATATATTTTTTTCTGGATATGGAGTGACAAGGGAGAGGAATAGCATATACTTGGAACAGGTAAACTATGAAGCTTTTGGAGTAATGGTAGTGTGATGTCAAGTCTAGAGAGGGACGGAATTGAGAGGCAGAAGGAAAGAGAGAAGGGAGAATCCATAGGAATCTAAGCACAGGTGGATGTGAGAGAAATTAAAGAGTTAACCCTTCCTTCCGAGTGGAGTTCTAGCATTAGAGACCTGAAGTTAATGGGCTGATGTCAGAAAGAAGAGGGGGACCGGGGTGTGGAACAAGAAGAGAGGTGAGGGATCTATTTTGAGATTTATGGAATTTGAGATTATAATTGAACATTCATGTGGACAACTGGGCCAAGCCTAGAGCCTTCTTTACCTGGAGACCTGACCCTTGTTGTCCTAGAAACAATACCTGTCATGGTGAGTGGGAGTGGGTTACCTGCGGTAAGCATGGAAAAGAGCAGAGGTCTGTATCACACATGTTGAGAGGCCTTAATCGAGTCAGAAATTATTAGACTCAATTCAAACTTTTAGTTCAGTAGTTTACCTGTAACTCAAAGATATTTTTCTCCCATTTATTCTGGAAGTTTGTAATAATACTAACCAAAAACAATGTTCTGTAATTTTTTTGTTTATTATATTTTATTTTATTAAATTTTTTTTCATCTTTATTTATTAGAGAGAGAGAAACAGAGCATGAGCAGGGGAGGGGCAGAGAAAGAGGGAGACACAGAATCTGAAGCAGGCTCCAGGCTCTGAGTTGCCAACACAGAACCCGACGCGGGGCTCAAACTCATGGAATGTGAGATCATGACCTGAGCTGAACCTGGATGCTTAACCAGCTGAGCCACCCAAGCTGCCCTATGATTTTTTAAATGTCAACAGTAGTTTGTTAAAAAACAAAGCACTGTTATTACAGTTCTCTCCCTACATGAAATATTGAACAAACATCATTATACTCTTTTAAAATTCGCGTACTTTTCGGAGCACCTGGGTGCCTCAGTTGGTTGAGTGTCCAACTTTGGCTCAGATCATGATCTCGCAGTTCATAAGTTTGAGTCCCACATTGGGCTCACTGCTATCAGTGCAGAGTCCTCTCAGGATCCTCTGTGCCCCTTCTTTCTGCCCCTCCCCTACTTGTGCTCTCTCAAAAATAAACATTTTAAAAATAATAAAATTCACGTACTTTTCATTTTCTTCCAGATCTTCAGTTTCTGCTCATTTATAAAATCCATCTTGTCATAGTTTGATGTATTGAGTACTTGACAGTAAAAGCAACTTCCTACATTTAAAAAAAAAAAGCACCCTATTCTAAGCTATTGTTATTCTTGTCTTTTGTAATTGCTATAACTCTATACATTTTTATTCCCCTGCCTGTCAATGTTTTCTTTTCCTTTAGCATAATCCAGAATAATTCCATGTGTTCCACTCCTTTTGCTCTGTGAAAAGAAAGCATTTCATTTTGAGAGTGGCTAGATGGAGGTTAATTCCATATCCACATGGTAATAACCTGGGAAAACCAGGGGATGATCGGTTTCATTTGCTCCTTCATCTGATAAGGCTTCAAAGTAAATGAAATGAGTGGGAAATAACATTTTTCGTTAAGTTTTCCAGAAACTGCAAATGTTTTTTCAGAGACCCAAGGAATTGAGTCTCTGATCTATTTCAGCGAAACATAATTCAGGCAGAACATGATCATTTTGAAACATTTATAACACTCTCATTTGCTGCTTTTCTCCATTCAGTGGAAAAACAAGCTCTTTTTTTCTCTATGCACACCAAATCTTTTAACTGAAAACTACACTCGGTATTTCTGTTGCAGCAGTGATGTTATCTGGTGGTCATTTTGCTCTGAAACAGAAGACATCCCTTGAAAGGAAATTTAAAGTTTTATTAAATCACTCACTTTTTAAAGGCATCAACAGATACCGTAAATAAAGAAAAATGAAGACCAAGTAAGTCCCTGAATGAAAAGTATACTGATAATTAAGGTAACTCATATTCTTTATCTACTAGACTAAAGCAATTCTGATTTCCAGTCTATTTTTAACCAACCATTCAGATAGCCTTACAACAGATGTCATATCAAATTCATTATGATTTACTAAATAAAACTAGATAGAATGTTTTTCTTAAAGAGATTAACTGAAGTTTATATTGATTCTTTAATTCAATGCGCTACATAAAGTGAGACCCAAAATGCCAACTTGAATATTTTCTACAATATCCGAAAGATTTAAAAACATATTTCATTCCAAGCTTAAGAACTATTTGGAGCCGGTTAACCATGGCTTCTTTTTCAACTGATTCTGGATCAAAATTTTGTCCAGAATGTTTTTAGTGAAGTAAACACTTTAAAAGTGAATTTCAGCGTGTATCCTACAAATAACTCTGCAGAAATGTGATACTGTCGCTTCCATTCTGTTTGGTCAACTGTGAAAACCCATTCACTCTGAGTGTGACAGTGAAAGACAAAGCGAAAAGTACAAGTTGTATTCAGCTACGTTTATAAACTGCCTTTACTCTCCTAGGTACAGCCTTCAGAAAAAGAATTCCAAGCTGCCATTGCACAATACAAAAAACCCTGAATATAATATGGCAGTTCCCACCATTCGAGAGAAAATCTTTCTTTTCATATTTGGGATCACTATATTCATCATTGGCTCGGGTCTTTTGTTGCAAGAGGTTTAGCCTTATTTTAAAGGTATACAATTTCATAAAATTGTAATATTTTGCCTTAAAAGGAAAAAAATGAGTTTGTTTTAACCACTCCTTTAAACTACTGGTAAGTTAATTTCAGAAAGTATTCTAATAATATTCCTGTAACAGAAATATTGTTAAGGTTAATATGAGTTAACCAGTTAACCTCACTCATATTAATGGGCCCTCGAAAGATTTCTTTCGATATTCTTTTATTCTCTTTAAATTTATTATCAAAAACAACCCTGAAAAGGAAACTTCCCATGTACTCATCACACATTGGTTTTAAGATTTAATAAAGAAAAATAATTGATATTGGTATAATCTATTTCAAGAAATATTTAAGGGGGTTCAAAGAATTATTGGGCACTAATATTTGATTAAATTTCAATTACTATAATCCACAAATAATTTCTTTAGCATGCCGAGGTAGTAATGTCTGGTACTAAAGTTTCACATACACAATTTGTCTCGAATTACAGTAGTAGAAGCATTCTTAAGCTGTTATAGAGGTTTTTTAAAATCAAATCAAGCTATCTAAGTATAGCTCCATTAGCAGAATAAAGAAGGAAACATTTATTCATGAATTTGAATTACATATTGGTTTAGCACCTAATATTTTCATCTTTAAAGTTTATTTATTTATTTTATTTATTTTGAGAGAGAGAGAGAGAGAGAGAGAGAGAGAGAGAGAGAGAGAGAGAGGATGAGCAGGGGAGGGACAAGGGGAGGGAGAGAGAATTCCCCACTGACAGTGCAGAGCAGAGCACAGCGGGGGAGCTCGAACCCACAAACTGTGAGATCATGACCTGAGCTGAAATCAAGAGTCAGATGCTTAACCGACTGAACCACCCAGGCACCCCTCATCTTTAAAACTGAATACAGTATAAGGCAACTGCAAGCACAGAATTGTTAAAAACTTGGAGCCTTCAGGGAAATGTAGGTAGGGCATATCATTGAGAATGAGCTTTAATTGGTAAGTAGAAACGAGCAATAGTAAAAAATCACAGAACAGAGATGGACAGAAGCTCTGTTTTGAATGAAATACTATTACATTAAAAAAGACAATTTTGTGGATGGTAGTCCTTTGTTTTTATAGGGCCACACATTCCTTCGAGTATAGTGAGAGAGCTTATCCAATAAAAAATTTACACTTTATACTGAATGCTTATTTGTGCTTTGCACGTGGAATGTTATTAGGTAGATAAGGAAAACAACATGTGGGGAAAGTAAGAAACTAGCCTTCATTTACAACCCGATCCAGCATCCTTAAGAGCAATTTTAAGTCAGAGTTCTCTTGTTAAGAGAATCTCTTAACTGCCAAAGATGTATCTTATAAAAAGGCATATGCACAGATGTTCACAAGGTTTTGCATCCAATTTCTCAGGTGTTCTCTCTGCCATTCCACATAAGCCCACCCATGGCTTAAGAACGTATCAAAAAATAATAGAGCAATGCAATGAGATTCATATGTTCGGCCAACACCTTAAGTACAACTACAGCTGGCCCTTGAACAATGTGGGTTTGAACTTGCACAGGGCCAGTTACACGCATTTTTGTTTGTTTGTTTGTTTGTTTTGTTTTGTTTTGTAATGCTCTGGCTATAAAAAAGCTTTATTGTTTTCACCCGGTGCACGTTTTCCTCGAGGGCTCCAGGGTGGTTAAAAAGCTTGCCCGTGGCTGCAGGGAGAGGCTCAGGCAGAGGCTCTGACACCTAGGGGGATATGACAGGGGCGCCTCGAGAGTCACTGGGCTCTGGAGGCTCCTATTCATGCTTGAGACTGAGCCTTTGGAAGCACTACTCCCCCAGCCCAGTGACCGGGCCTGCCAGCCAGCCTGTGGAGGTCAGGTGGTTACCATCTTCTTGATGTTTTACTCCTTCAACCAGGAAGTGATTCTCCAGGAAATCACAGAGGTGGAGGTCTGCATGGTAGAACCCAGGGCATGCAGATACAAAAGGACTTAGTTTGGATTCTTCTTCAGGACCATGGCGGCTTCCACGGCATCCTGGGTTTTACCCATATTGAGACGGCTTTTACACGTCCTAGGGGAGACCACAGGTGCTGGGCTGGTTTTGCATTTTCAAGAGACACTTGACATCCTTGAGCTTCACTCGGCCGATCCCCCAAATAAGTGGCACTTGTCCTCCTGAGCCGCTTGTGGTCAAAATAGAAACCCAGAGAGAGGTAAGTGTCAGAGGACCTCAGATGCATCTTGGCCAGAGGGTTGTTTGTGGCCCCTATCTCAGTGACATAATTCTGATGAATGTGGGAGCTCGTGGTTGGTCGGCAATAAGGAGCTGAGCTCAACAAACAACCAGACAAAAACAGAAACCCCAGAAACATTGTTGGCTGGTCTAGGGGGCGGAGGATGGGTGAGAAGATGGTAGTCGGAGCCTGGAAGAAGGGCTTCTCAGGGTCTTTCTGTCCAAACACTGTTGAAGCAAGAATCATATTCATCATAAATGTATTTTCCTTAAGATTTTGTTAATAATATTTTATTTTACTTCATTATAAATATAATATAAAATACATATAACATAGAAAATATATGTTAATCAGCTGTCTATGCTCTTAGTAAGGCTTCCGGTAAACAGGAGACCATTAATAATTAAGATTTTAGAGAGTCAAACGTTATACATGGATTTGTGAATTTTTGACTATGGGGTTGACGGAATCAGAGAGTCAGAGTCTGTAGCCTTCTCCCCAAGTTGTTTAAGGGCCAACTGTAGTTTAATGTCTATTGAAAGTAAACAAGGCTCAAATCAGTCATTGTGTACATTGCTTAGACATGATGCAGCTTGTAAGGTTCATGGCAGTTGTAATTTTTTGGATAATGCTTTAGCAATTATTCTCTTAAGAAACTTTATGAATTGTACTAACATTATAAATTCTATTTTTAATAGAGTCTTTAGTATACTATATAGTAAAAGAGGTTTGCAATATTGACTAGGTCATTGAATCTCAATTCAAGTTTATCATACAATATTTAGATAGAGGAAAATGTGTCAAGAGTTCTACGCAAATAGCAGAGACTAAATATTTAACAATCTTAGCATGCATGTAAAACATGAGTGCTGGTGGGAATGCTGTTTTGTGATGGGGGCACTGGGGTCTTTGGAATCTATAGTTAACAATGATAAATGCTATCGGTACAGAAATTTCAAAAAATATTGCTTACGAAATAAAGTAGAAGGTTAAATGTTATCCCTCCATTGGAGTTTACATAAAACAAATGCCGTATTTTTGAAATCAGTTCATAGTCTCCATCATATACATGTTGATGTTTTTAGAAAATTAAACATCGTTAAAAAACTTACTGAGTTTGGAGATCGTCCAATTGCATTATCTCTTATAAAGCCTATGAAATTCTGAAACCACATTGAAATATTATAAATATGACAATAATAAGCTAAATTTCAAGGATATCTTCCTGGAATCGAGTTTGCTTTGTCATTGTAAGGCAAATCTACATAACCCATGAAAACCTCTGATTTGGTGGCAAATCAGTCTTTAAAGAATGCCTTCAACCATGGTAAGGTGTAGCAAATTGATTTGAAATAGTGTTGGATGAGTGTCCAGGTTAATACATGGGCTCCTCACTGAATTGTTGGAAAATGAATTCATAAAGTAGGAAATTTAATTGGTTATTTCTCAAGAGGAAATCGCTCCTAAAAATTTATTAGAAACCTTTCAGATTTGTGGTTTCAAAATGTCTCTGGCATGTTGTAGAGATATCCCCCATGTGTCTACTCCTGGCTTCAGTTTTTTTTCAGCTACTGGTCTAACTTTCCCAGTCGTGCCTCCCCCTGGAGGTTGGGGCTCTGTCATCTAGATCCTTCTCAGGTGAGGTCAGTGGCTCAGGGCATTGATGTAGGCAGCCAGAAAATGTGTACTAAAAGGCAATTAAAACTTACATAATGAAGGCACTAAATAAAATCAGGTGGTGGAAGAAAAAAAGATGGAAAATATGTTCCACTTTTAAAATTTTCAGCAATTTCTTTTAAGAGTACTTAAATAAAGGCCTGACATACACTTGTGAGAATTCAGAGAAAAAGTTTTATGAAATCTGCCTCAGTTGCTTTCCCCTAAAATAGCAAGCTGTTTACTGTGAATACGGAAAGAAATGTTAAATATCTTTGACTAAGGTTGTGTTTTACATAACTGATAAAATATTTACTTTTAAGATAAGCATCCGTATGTTAGCAGTCGGGTTTTGGTTAAAATGATTTATTGATCCATGTATTTATTGGCCATGTAAATAAATTTCATAGAAATGTAAGAATAAATTACAGGGGTTATATGAGCTAGTTTTTAAACACAAATTGTTTTTTTTTAATTTTTTTTAAACGTTTATTTATTTTTGAGACATAGAGACAGAGCATGAGCAGGAGAAGGGCAGAGAGAGAGAGGGAGACACAGAATCCGAAGCAGGCTCCAGGCTCTGCTGTCAGCACAGAGCCTGACACGGGGCTCAAACTCACAGACCGTGAGATCATGACCTGAGCTGAAGTCAGCCGCTTAACTGGACTGACTGAGCCACCAGGCGCCCCATAATAGGCCTATCAAGGCAAACTTTCTAACTTATGCTTTTATTAAAAGTATTAGCATTCACTAGCTTAGTGACTATTAGCTTAGTCACTAAGCATATATCTTTAAAAATTTGCTCTGTGCTAGCAAATCTAAACTGTTATCTGTTATCTCCTCTTGTGGTTATGTCCATTATGATGTGTCAGCCATTGTCATGTTATAAAACAATGAATTTTTGTAATTTACTGTTCCACTTGGCTGAATTTTAGAATGACCAAATAGTATTATAAGAAAGTTTAGGTAACTTTCTTAAGGTCATATATCTAATCCATAAATGACCCGGGGGGTTGGGGGGGGACACAAATCAATCAAGCCAAAACAGAAATAAATTGAAATCTATTGCTTGGCTGGGAACTTCCATTTTAAACTTCCAAAAAAAAAAAAATATGGATATGAAAAAGGAGGCATAATATAGAAGGAAAACTCATCCTAAAAATAGAGCTTGGATTCATAGATATGGGAACTATAGTTCTTCTAGTCTCAGTTTTGGAGGAAAACTTGAGTTCTTTGGTTCTCTATTTCTCTTTTCTTCCATCTGTAATGTGGCGATTTGAGAGAAGAGGGTCTTTCGTGGCTTCATCTTCTTCCGGTTGGACCTAGAAAACTGAGTAATAGGGAGGCTGATGACTGCCATCTTGCATAACTGAAACTTCCAGAATTAAGGTTACCTGTTAAATTTGACAAGAAACATCTTTTATACTTGTCACTTCCCTTTCACACACTTTGCCCTTTAGTTTTATGACATTGAAAAGTCATATAGAAATTTTATAGTAAATAAGTAGTTTTTGGAGGTCTCAATTTTACTTTAAACTTATTTTTCACATCGTACTGCTGTGCTTCCAGAAGGAATGAGAATCTTATAAATTTACTTAATTCATTGCCCAATCAGGTCATCTCCTGAGGAATTTCAGTAAGGTTAAATGGGTAAAACAGTTTTTGTGTTTCCTGAATATTGACTTGCTTACCACATCCTATCATAAATAGGACTTCTATGGGGGTAAAAATTCTCTATTCCCCCTCCCTCATAAGAGAAGTAGACTAGAATTTATTCATCATGAAGAATTCATAGATGGAAAAGTTACAAGGACAGACTTGATGGAGTGATCAGTTCCATTTCATTACAAGTTATGTTGCTCACTAATCAGTGTGGACGGCATTTATGGTGGCACTGAGATATGTTTATTTCCATGGAGAAAGTTTCGATAGGGTTTATTTTGGCAAAATAGAAAGCATTAGCAACTTATTTTGAAATCTAGTATAAAGAGGTCAACCTGGTCTAGCTAAAGTTTACTGTGCAGAAAAACATTAATGCAAGAATGACATCAGAAAACATCAACTCTTGTCAATGCAATTAGGGCTTTAAGGGGGAAAAAAGACTTTGTTTATAGAAGAGAAAAAAAAATAAGGTTTACTCAATACTTATTACATGTCCTGGTAGTCTATGTGTAATTTCTTTTCATCATCCAAACTGACCGATAAGTCATTTGGTATTCTGATTTGCACCTGGTAAAAGTGAAGCATAAATATTTGCTGGTTGATTATATCCCTTTTCCCTTCCACAATGCCTCCTCCTCATTGTGATGGGTCACGAAGTCTTGACTTTTTCATGTGGCACTATGCACCTCTCTATGGGAGGGAAAGCTTCCGGAGGTATCTTTGGTCACATTCAAATTTTGAGTGATCATGGAGAACCTTGCTGGCTTAGTCTTACTAGGATTTTGTTGTTGTTGTTGTTGTTGAAAATATTCACAACTGCCTTAATGTTAATGCTTTGCTAGAGGTCAAAATCAGCCTTAGCTTGACGATAACCAGAACTCCAGGATTCTGTAAGTCTTTTTTAACATATGAAATTCCCCTTAGAGACTTCCTTTATCTCTGCTTGTGCACCCCCAATTTAATTAAACATATATAATCAGTCACTCCTCATAATCACAGTGCGGCTCTTTCTGCCCAAGTGTCCTATTCCTATGCATATATAAAGGTACTTTTTGCACAGAAAAAAAGAAAACAACAACAACTAAACATATAGTTTTTATTAACTAGGAGATAGTATTCTGTGTGTTTTTAGAAAAAAACAAAAACAAAAAACAGATGCTGCACAGAAATTTTGCCGGAGGGAATGTATTTGCCAAGAATTTCTTCCGGTTTTTAAAAAAATCAGAAAAGTTGTTAATTGTGTTATTTAACTTGACCAGATATGACTCTATAGTGTATGAGTGAAAAGTACAGCTTAGTTCAAGGAAATACTATATTCTAATTGAATAATGAGGAGCAGTTTCATCTGAAATGAAATCAACAAGTGTTCTTCTAGGTGCTTTATCCTCTTTTATTATACTATGTAATTGAAGTCACTCTGAAAACAAGTTACTGTAGCACTCACTGAAAATGATGGTTATTGACGAAATAGAACTAAATTTACATATACTTATGAGTTAGGATTTTATACTTCTCCTCCAGCCCTCTAACATTTGAAGAGCGAATAAACTACTCAGTTTGTTTTTTACTCAATATTTTACCAAAAATTATTTCAAAATCATTGTTTGAGAATCTCAGAAGCAGAAGAAAATCCATTATGTAATTCTGGGTGCTTAGAATCTCTTGCAAAGATGTTTCTTCATGCAACTGACTAATTTGATGCCAGGTCTAAGTTCATGACCTTCCAGACCATTCGAGACCAGGTCAGAGGGCATGACCTCCTGGTCAGCATGCCAAAAGTGAGCATCTTAGACCCCTTCCACTTGTAACTTCTGATGCTTCCTGTTCACTGTGGGGACCAAGAATCTTCTTTTTAAGGGGATATCCCAGGTAATGCTGACCTGGGTAGTCTGAGAATCACATTTTGAAAAACAAGGAAAATGTTATAATATGATTAGAGACATCCATCTGACTCATTTTATTTCAGTGAAACTTAGAAGAGGGTTTTGAAATTAAGGTAGTCGTAGTGTGTGTTCTTTACTTAGATCCAGTTTTTAAGAATTCTGCATATTTTGGATTAAAGGTCTTGAGTTCTAATTCTGTTTCTGATAGCTCTTTAATTATGAACAAGTCACTTGACAATTTTATAGTTTACTTTTTTGGTTAATAACAATAAACATTTAGATGTTCATCATTAATACCCTATGACAATTTTCCTATTTTTTTTTTTAATCCGGAAAGTTGAATAAAATGCTTTTAATTAAATTTTGACTGGGGCACGTGGTTGGTTCAGTTGGTTAAAAGTCCAACTTCAGCTCAGGTCACGATCTCACAGTTTGTGGGTTCGAGCCCTGTGTTGGGCTCCTGCTTCAGATTCTGTGTCTCCCTCTCTTTCTGCCCTTCCCCTGCTCATTCTCTCTCTCTCTCTCTCTCTGTCTCAAAAATAAATAAACATTAAAAAAAAAAAACCTTGACTGTGATTGTCCAATTAATAATTGAAATATTAAAAGATGTCTAGACTTGCAAGTAAAGTTAGAATTGCAGATAAATCTGATATTTTGCTTAGCCTGTCTGTTCATATAAGGATCCTGAATGAGCAATATTAACACTGAACTCAGTTGTATTTTTTTGTTTTGTTTTTTTCCATCTGAACTCTGGAGAAAATAGTTTTGTGGTCCTATATAAAAGAAATATAAGTGAAAAAAAAATAGGGATTAATGGAAAGTGACAAACAGGTACTCTAAAGCTGACTGGCAAACTTTTTGTGTAACCTGTCAGCAGATATTTCCAGCATTTTAGGCCACATGAGTCTCTTTCCTCCTCTACCTTCTTCTGTTTAATTGTTCCTTCTCCTCCTCAGACTTGTAACAACCCTAAAAATGTAAAAAGATTCTTGGGGGAGGGCCATGCAAAAACTGCTCAGAGCAATGGTTCTCCAACTCTGCATCCATAGGCATCCCTGAGGGGGTCTTGTTAAAATGCAGATTTTGATCCTGTAGGTCCGGGGTTGGGCTGGGAGTCCTGTATTTCTGATAGGCCTTTGGATGTCAAAGTTCACCAGTTTTCCCGGGCACTTCGTGGAACGTACAGCCCCCTCTATTGTTCAGTTTTGAATCCCCACTAACTTTGGCTGACAACTCAGCTGTCTTTTTTCTTTTTTTTTAATAAAATGATTGGGTTGTTTGGCCCAATAATGTAGAATACCTAGTAGTTTAGTGGTCCTTCCTAATTTTAAAGACACAGACCTCTTTGCAAATTTGATAAAAGCTATGTTTCCCTCCTAATTCTCCTGTTCTGCCCACACAAGGATACCCAGTTTTGTACAATTGTAAACAAGTCACTACCTACCTAAAGCTTGTCTATCTTAAAGTCACTACTATATTGTAAAATGTCTGAATTTAAGAGAGCTCAGGATTAATCCCCTCAATTTTAATGACATCTTAAAATTTAGATATATATCTGTATATCCACGTGTCTGTTTATCTACCTATATGGTGAGACTTTTCGGCTTTATTTTATGCCCTGTTAGGTGTTGTGGACCCTGATGATTATATTTCAAACCAAGAATTATAAATGAAGATAATAACCTAACTGTTGGCATGAGCGAACATGCATTCTTACTCCTTATGTTAAGTTTGATCACAGAGCCTTACCCATGACTTTTCAAAAATTGCTTTATTGAAGTAATTAATATGCCACATAATTCACCCATTTAAAGTTAGCAGTATAATAGTTTATTATTATCACAGAATTGTGCAACCTTCACCATAATCAGTTTTAGAATATTCATCACCTCCAAAAGATACCCCGATACCCCTTCATATCTGACTCCTATTCCCCACCCTAGATGATGACAAACCTCTTCTGGACATTTCATATAAATGGTATCATGTACTATGTGGCCTTTTGTGACAAGCTTCTTTCACTTAGTATAATTTTTTAAGGTTCATCCATGTTGTAGTGTGTATAAGGACTTCATTCTTTCCTTTCTGCTGAATAATATTCCATTATGTGGATATACAACATGTATTCATCTGTTCGTCAGTTGATGGACATTTGGGTTCTTTCTTTTTTTTGGTTATTATGAATAATGCTGTTATGAACATTGCATTACACTCATGTACAAGTTTTTGTGTGGCTATACGGTTTCCTTTCTCGTGAGTATATCTTTAGCAGTCAGATTGCTAGATCCTATGTTAATTCCAAAACTTTGAGAAAATCATAAAGTGGCTGCGCCATTTTACAGTCCCACCAGTAACCTATGAGGCTTTCACATTTTCCACATCCCTGATGATACTTGTTATTTTACTTTTTTTTTTAATTGTTGTTATTGTCATTCTTCTGGGTGTAAAACGTATCTCACTGAGGTTTTGATTTGCATTTCCCTAGTAGCTAATGATGTCAAGAATCTTTTCATGTGCTTACTGGCCATTTGTCTGGCTTTGTTTGCATAAATATCTATTTCAAATCCTTTGCTTATTTTTAAAATGTCGGTTATTTGTAGTTTTATTGTGCTGTGAGTTCTTTATATATTTATGATAGAAGTCCCCATCAGATATATGATTGCAGATATTTTATTTATGATTCTGTGGGTTGTCTTTTCGTTCTTTTGACATTTTTTTAAGCGCAAATATGTAAATCCAATGAGTCTAATTTATCTGTTGTTTGATATGTTGTGTATGCTTTTGCCATTCAAGAAAGTTTTGCCTGGGGCACCTGGGTGACTCAGTCAGTTGGGCCCGACTGACTTCAGCTCAAGTCATGATCTCCCCATTTGTGAGTTTGAGCCCCGCATCAGGCTCTGTGCTGACAGCTTGCAGCCTGGATCCTGCTTTGGATTCTGTGTCTCCGACTCTCTCTGTCCTTCCCCTGCTCGTGCTTCTTCTCTCTCTCTCTCTCTCATAAATAAATATTAAAAAAAAAAATTAAGAAAAAAAAAAAGTTTTGCCTAACTCAAGGTCATGAAAATTTGCTCTTATAATTTCTTCTAATGGATAGTTTTACCTCTTATATTTATATTGTAGATGTCTTTGTGAAATTTTTGTAACAGTGAGAATAAAATGATTAAAATAGTATCCAAGTATGATGACACCAGATAAGGCTTACATGTTATAGTGATTAATGGGTAATATTCTATGCTGGCTTATTGGACATGCTGGGTTCTAGGTGTAATTGCTAAGGGGTTTAGATATTTTGCTTTTTTTTCCTTTTATAAGTTGATTATTTTGTATTTTGTTTAATGAGTATTTGTGTATTTCAGGTTCTTTGCAGGCCTTATCTGGGCCATCTGCTAAATAAGGTGGGGAACTATTTGATAAAGTGAAGAGCACTCTAATATTGGATGATCTACTTGCTTAGTTTTAACAATAGAATAACTTTGACATGGGGGCTGTAGATAAGTGCACATGTCAAATTAGAGAAAAATAAGAAAGGTATCTAAACAAGGTGATTGTAGCCTATGTGCCTGTTACATGAAAAGTAAGATTAACTGTTGTTCCATTTTAGGATCAGATCTTTACATTTGGTAATATGTTACTTACTTGCAAACTATGGTTAGCCATTTACGTTTAAATACTTTGAGATCTTTTCTGGTTATTATTTTTTTTTAATATATCCTACTTTTTATATTCTTTAAACTCCTCAGTTGCTTTTGGTTCCAGTATTTGATCTATCTATCTATCTATCTATCTATAGATATATATAGATCCTTCTTGGGTCTGATGAGATAACAAATGGTATTCAACAACCTTGACAAGTTAATATTTCTCAGATTTATTTATTTTTTGGACTGAAATATGCTAATATTAGATGGTTGGTTGGAAAATCTTAAAGCTTGTATCTAGACCATCATTATGGCCTCAGACGTGGTTATTTATTTTTTTAAGTTTATTTATTTATTTTGAGAGAGAAAGCATGAGCCAGGGGAAGGGCACAGAGAAAAGGAGAGAGAGAATCCCAACCAGGCTCTATGCTGTCAGCACAGAGCCTGATGTGGGACTCAATATCATGAACCATGAGATCATGACCTGAGCTGAAATCAAGTCAGTTAACTGACTGAGCCACCCAGGCACCCCGACATACGTGGTTATCTCTTTCACCATCTCTGTTAAATCTATGCACAAGAGCTGGTAAGACCTTTTTACAAATAATTGCCAGTGACACCTATAAACTAAAAATATTTAAGACAACACATTATGAAAAATTTTCACCTTAAAATACCAATAGGTCATTTTCTTCCTATTTTTTTCTACCCTTTCATGGCCCCACCTCCATTGTACTTACAAGGAAGTCATTGGTGCCTACCACTCTTCCTTACTCTATGGTGTTATAGCAAATTCTTTCAAGAGATATTTTATGGTATGCCTTCTGTCTTTTTCTTTTTTTCTGCCTTCTTCATCATTTCTCAAAGTCAGGTTCTTTTCTTGTTCTCGAGAATTGCCGGGTCCACTTCTGGCAAATCTAGGGGTCCCCGAAGGATGGACGGTCAGGCGAAAGGAAATGAGAGAGCCAGGAGAGAGATGTAGTCTGATGACCAACCAGGCCGCCCTGGCAATTCTGGCATCTCCACCCTGCTGTTCTCAGTGTCTTTATTTTTAAAGGTAGTGAGTGACATTACATCAATGAGTGACATTCCATAGTTCGATCTCTTTAACAATAATGCGTTTTTACCAGCAAGGTGGCAACTTCCTCAATCCTGTGTGTTGGTTTCAGAATAATTAACATATAAATTTAGGGTGGGGGGAGAGAACAGGGTGATTCCTTGAGGCCTTAATGTTAATTATCTACAAACAGACCAGGAGTCATTCTGCCTATTCTTCCAACTACAATGGGGGGGGGGTGCAACCCATCCCCAAGATGCAACTTTAAGGTTACTTCTGACCAGGCTACTCTCATTCAGATGTAATCCATCAAAGCATGTGCTCCAGGTCCTTCCCTTTTATTTAAATACCATAAAACAAAAGAGCATTACATTCCTTGGGGCCAAGGAGAGCAGCTCAAGAAATCCAAGCCTGAAAAATTATTTAGAAGGAGGTAAGACTAGGCGCCATATTGGCCAGCAGGAGCTTTGCTTTGACCTTTTCCACACAGGGAGGGGTCTCAACCTGTGAGCCCACAATGGCTCCCAACAGGGAATAGTTAAGTAACTTTCTCCTTTTGCCTCCATTGCTCTTTATCTTTTACATTGTGCACCAAAAGTATCTTTTTAATACACAGATACTCATGTCACTGCCCCCTCAAAATCTGTTAGCTGTATAGAATGAAGATCACAATCCTTAGCAGGGTATTGAAAGCCCTTTTGTCTGGGCTCCAAAACTACCTTTAACCCCCACCTGCTGTATCAGTTTCCTCCCTGATTATGAAATATATTATTTATGCATGCACTCTCATGTTCTCATGTTGTTTCTTCAATTTGAATGTCTTTTTCCCTTTATTTGCATGTTTTTTTTCTTTACAGCTCAATTTTAATGTCACCTTTTCAGGAGAGGCCTCTATCATACTCTAGTTAGAGTTAACATTTCTTTTTCCACTCTCTTCCTATAATGTGTTTCTTGGACCTCCATGCAACATTTATTTTATTTTAATATAATGATGTATACTTGAATTCCTCAGTCATATGTTCCTGAGTTCAAATCCTACCTCAACAGCTTATTTCCTCTACATATCTGGGCAATCGATGTCATTTCCTGAGTTGCTTCCTTACCTGTTAAATTCAGTTAATATTGTGCATAATTTGTGGGTCTCTTTTTATGTTAAGTGTGATGACACATGCCAGCATGGTACACCCCATTATGTATTCTAGATACTTGCCCACTTGGCTTTGTCCCCCAGTAGAGAGTGATCGCTTCGAGGACAGGAGATTAATCTGACTCATCTTAGCACCCAAAAGAAAATCTCCTATTCTCTTTTACTTACGCTTGTCATGATTCATGGAACTTTTAAACCTAACTCATTAGAATTAACATATTAATTCATTGGCATGTTGTCACATTCTGCAAAGGAGTTGGGATGACTTAGGAGATGCGTCAAGAACCAAAGAATGAAACATAAGTAAAAGAGTAATAAATGCATTTTGAACAATTGGAGATTTAATTTCACTAATGAGAACCAAAGCCAAACAAGAGCTATGGATAAGGAAATGTTAATGCTTGTCTTCATTCTGTCCTGTTTTGTAGGATCTCGTCTTCGCCAGGAAGACTTCCCCCCGCGGATTGTGGAGCACCCCTCAGATGTCATTGTCTCTAAGGGAGAGCCCACCACTTTGAACTGTAAGGCAGAGGGCCGGCCAACGCCCACCATTGAGTGGTACAGGGATGGGGAGCGGGTGGAGACTGACAAGGACGATCCCCGGTCTCACAGGATGCTTCTGCCCAGCGGATCCTTATTCTTCTTGCGCATCGTACACGGGCGCAGAAGCAAACCTGATGAAGGAAGCTACGTTTGTGTTGCAAGGAACTATCTCGGTGAAGCAGTGAGTCGAAATGCATCTCTGGAAGTGGCATGTAAGTAAACACAATGAATCTCGTAAGTGGCTCACACTTTAACTTTGATTTATTTTTAGTAAGCTTTGATTTGCCCCTGCGGGTACTTAATATCTAAAGAAGAAAACAGTCAACACGCTGTGCGTGATTTTACTTTGCATTCTCCAAAGAAAGCTGGTCAAAATAATGCCAACCGATGGTATTGCAGTAAATTTATTTATATTGAAGCAAGCTGGAAATTATGGGTTTACATTAAAGCAAAGTGGCAATGATGCTGGTCATATTTAAAATTTGAATTATTAATGAGAAATATAATCAGGCATTAAAGTCAGCTATTTTAAAATGAAAAGTTTATGTGTAACATGGCATCAAATATAGGGCATAAAATAAATATCGTATACCTCTTTCTGTTACTTATCTATATATAACATATTGTTATGTTATTATATTATATTAGTATTTCTAAATCTTTTTAACAAACAACTTTAAAAAGAATATATTCTAGGTTGTATTAACTCTTTTATTACTTCCAGTCTGAATTCAGGAATCATTACCTAGGCGTGTAGGGGAGAATTCAGGAACAATAAACAACCACTCTATTTTTTCTACCAACAAAACTCAAAAGAGAAGAAATCTGATTTTTGAAGGGACAAAATGTTCATACATGGAAGGGGCCTGTTCAGTCTTGGTAGTCAGCAATAGTTAAGGGCTTGACCACGCCTCTGGCATTTAAAAAATATGTATGTTTATTCATCAGATAACCCAAATAGCACTAGAAATCAAGATGTCAAGGCTTTGTATCTGTCTGAACATTGACTTCATAACTTCATGCATTGTTTTCCAGAATATATTAAAATATATGATCTTTTTTTTTTTTTTTTTTGGTTTCTAGGTAAGGATTTTGTGTCATAATTTAGGCAGTACCATCGAATTTTGATATTTGCTATTCTGTGGAAAGATTTTATCTGAAATTGATCATTCATAAGATGGTAACAATTGGACATAAAAAGTTTGTACTCTTCAACTTTCTGGTTGTACCAGTAGGTCTTCAAGATAAGAAAATTAATACATTTCAAGATGCATGAGAGTTATTCGTATAGCTGGAAAGGGAGTGCTAAATAATAGCTCAATGCCTCATGTCTGTAATGAAACCTGGTAGTTGTACTCCCATGCTGCATGGTGTCACACTGGATTGTAAAACTTGTGTGTATGTATGGTGTGATTCTCAGCAATACTTATCAGCTTTACACAGGAACGTATCTTTTAGTAAACAAAATCATCTTATTTCTTCTTCAGCTACCTCAGTGAAAGCTTTTGTTCTTAAGTGTCTGAACCTTTGATTCATAGTTTGTACCAGGAAATCTCAAACACACTAATGCTTGAAATGTGTATCCATTAGGAAAAGACGAGAGGAATTCTAAAACCCAAATTTGTTTTGTGAAGTACTTTACAATAGGAGCGCTAGAACCTTAGCTAGCAGTGCAGTTTTGCACAAGGTACCAGGTAATTTCGTCTTTATAATTTACTTCAAAGTGCAGTTAAATTAATTGCAGTTTAGTGAGATTCGAAATGTGCACCCAAAACCTCAAAAATAAATATTCCTGACTCTTCTATTTTTATTTTGAAATATCTTATTCTCTGAACTTTTCAAACATGTTGCAATATTTCAGTGTCAAAATTCCATTGATTTTTTTCCCCCCAGCAACTCCCAATAAAGGAGACATTTTAGGCATTATTCTCCCATTTAATAGATAAAATGAAGCCCGTGATGGTTAAGTGATGAAGACTCAGACAATAAGTTAATGGAAATTTGAAGACCAGATCCTGATTATCCTAATTTTTAGTTTTAGGGAATTGTGCCATATTTGGGAAAACACTCCAATTGAAATTTGGCCTACTCCATAAATAGCAATTAAGAGTTTTTAATTAAAATATTTTTTATTTTATCTACTCAGCAACAAATGTCTCTTTTTAATCTTCAACTCATTTTTCTCTTAATATTAAAGTTTTTTCTAAATTTCCAGTCATTTTATTGTTGGGCAGCTATAAACATATTTTTTCCCCTGAACCTTAGCTTTGTTAAACTTCTTCCCAACATGCATACATCTTGTATTTTTATTTAATCGAAAGATTGCTCACTTTCCTACTTGCATCATTAATACTGAATTAAACTTGTTTTAGAAGGAAAATTTTAAACCATGATTTTCTTCTTGTGTGACAGTAGCACTTTTTTATTTTTAAATCAATGAGCTTTGAGAAATTCTAAAAATACTTTTTGACCTAGAGAGGAAAACAAGAAGGCTTCTAAATTGGATTTAGCGAGTGAATAAAATTCTTTCTTCTAATGCCGTGTCAACAGTTCATGCCATTTGAGGCAACACAAGATCAAATAATACCCATTTATATGCTACTCATCTCTTTCATATTAGATCATCAGTCATCTCTCTTTCCTTATGTGTTTCATAAAATGTATTAATATGGAAATTTGGGTCAAAGCATTGTGGTTTTTCAGTATTATTTGTTACCAAGGTATATATTTTTTTAATAAAATGATAGAACAATAGCAATAGATTAGATAAATGTTTGACCTTCATAATTTAGACCACTCAACATAAATGCTCAGTTGTGGCACTTCTCTCTTTCATCCAGTAAAGAATGGAACCCTAGCAACACTGTGTATTTAAAGGACTGTAGGTGACTTGAAAGGTCGGTGGGCACCTTAAGTTGGAAAAGTAGATTTTTTTTGTTATATAAAAGGAAGTCTTTGAAAGAGAATTGAAAATTGGGGTAAGGGGATGATGATTGACGTCAGAGATGAGTCAAATAATTCAGAAAATATATATATTAGATTTTGAACTGAAAATAGCAGTGAAGATTGCAGGAAGTTAATAGTTTGATTCATATTTAGTAATTATAAACCATATAAATTTATGGTCATTTTAGGGATTTAGGGGATAAGGGATGATTCCCAGTGATTGTTTCTTTGTTTGTTTTTGTCGAGTGACTAGGTCTATAGTGCTACATCCACAGGGGTGGCGGTACAGGAGAAACAACTGAAATGGGAACAGGAGAGTGAGGTCAGCTTTGGCTGTATTGTTTGACATACCAGTGAGACCTCAAGGTAAAAATATCTCATATCCATTAAAAAGGGAACTTCTAGAATTAAGAAGAGAGGTCTTTACCACATAGAGGGTAAAGTGATGAGAGTAGAAAAAGAAGTAGACATGATTGCCCAGACAGGCTGTGGGCAGGGGTGGTTAATAAGGGCTGAGATCACTCCTGTTACTTGGGACCCCAATATCTAATGGTGGGCAAAGGAAAGAAATACTGTATCAGGAGGCGCTGAGAGGTATCAGAGTGATGACGTATGGGGAGTGATGTGACAAGAAGAGCAAGAAAATAGTTTTAAGAAAGAAAAAGTGTTTTTCAGTGCAGATGGCACGTGATAGTTAAATAAAAAGTACGTGTGGGCTCTAGGGGCACAAAGAGAGCATGGCAACTGAGGAATGAATGAGCGATGGAAGTGGAGTGGCAAATACTGCCCTTCTCCCAGAATTCAATGGAGTGTGAAGGAACTAGAGCAAAGTATCCAGGTGTCTGCACTCTTGCCATTTGGGGTTGAGAATCCTTTGTTGTGGGCTGTGGTCTGCATTGCAGGATGTTTAGCGACACCTCTGGCCTTTGCCCAGGACAAGCCAATAAGAGTCACACCCCCTTTCCCCCACTTGTGACAACCGAAAATGTCTCTGGACTGCCAAATGTCCCCTGGGGGGTCAAAATCAGTTGAGAATTACTGATCTCTGGAACCTAGGTGATTAAGAGTGTATGGATAAGTAGCAAACAAACTTGTTACAACTTTTATTGTGAAATGATTGTTGATTAAAAATATGGAAATTTTTGGACTCTCCTTGCTTCACCTTGATTTTCATTTTTAATTTAAAAACTCTTGGTTTCCACCATCAGATCAAAATGTGCAATTGTATTGATAACCATCTATCTTGGCAGGTCGTAGAGAAGTCAGCCCGTTCTTTACGATACTGTACAGGTTCTCTTTTCTGTTTTCCTTTAATACAAACTTCAGTTTTATGAAACAGAATAATGCAGCAGAGGAAAAAAACATTCAAGAGGACATCATTGATAAAGAGAGTCAAATCACTTCATATTGGCTTTCTCCTCTTAGTTTGAAAAGAAAAAAAAAACAATCCATAAAGTACTTTTCAAATCAATTGAACTCAAAAAAGGTCTTTAGGTGAAAGCAATTTTTACATATTTAGGAAACAGAAATCAGGATTCCCACAAGCACCTGGCAACGAAGCTGTTAATATGTGGTTTTCCAATGAGACCAAGAGAGGGGAGGCATAGCTAGTGCAGATAGGATTTCAGTTTGAACACCAGTTCTCCCTGTGTTTGGAGCAGAAGGAGCACAGGGGTCCTTAAACGTTCGTGGCTGCCTGTGATATAGCCTGAGTCGTGGTAGCCCCTAGAGATAGCAGCTGTAGCCCCAGGTGGTAAATATATGACAGCTGCTTGATCTATCGACCGGGGTAAGAGGGGGTTCTGGCCTAAATGAAAATTCATGAAAAATTGATGAAGTCCCCAGATTATGTTTTCTGTTTCCTTTTCTCAGCACTATGCCATGGTAGAGAGGAGAGATTAAATGAGGTGCTGAACGCTTTAGTGGCAAGGAGGTTGTGGTTCAAAGGTCTAGGGGTCACATAGAAACCGATCTATTTTTTTTTTTTTTTTGCTTCCCTTACTTCTAAAGCAAAACACAAAAACTTTTCAGATTAGCTGTGATAGACTTTTGCTTTGATAAAAATAAAATGGCAGAATATTTAAAAGTTGGCTTTTGACGCAACTACAAAAGAGAGGGAACAGATGCGGTTCATAATTTAGTTGGGGAACTAGAAGTAGATTGAATTCCATGACTGTGGGTTGATTTCTTTTTCTTTCTTTCTCTCTCTCTTTCTTTCTCTCTCTCTCTCTTTCTCTCTCTCTCTCTCTCTCTTTCTTTCTTTCTTTCTTTCTTTCTTTCTTTCTTTCTTTCTTTCTTTCTTTCTTTCTGTGTATGAAGACACATGCTGCAAGAAAGTCATTTAGAGAAGGAAAAGGTCTTTTGCATTATTTATAGGTCGCAGATTGCTAGAATAGCAGAGCTACGGAACACTCTGCAAACATAATGATCCTGTTTGCTTTAAATCCACAATGAAATTGATGTTTTATCTGTACAAGGAAGTGAGGTTACAGAAGTAGACTGACTTTAGTAATAGAGGTCACAGGTGGCATTAAAAATGAACACAAGGTAAATTGTCTCTTGATATTTCCAAGTTGATAAATAGGTGACCTTTTTTCTCTTTCTTTCATTTTATTTTGGCTGCAAATGAATCGTAGCCAGGCAGATTACCTTTATATTCCATAAAGACACAAAATAAATTAAATTTCAAAAAATGTTGAACCATGGAGGACTTTGGTAAAAAATTGCTTTATTGAGATACAATTCACTTACCATACAGTCTGTCATTAAAAGTGTACAATTCATTGTTTTTCAGTACATTCATCGCGTTGCCCAGTCCACACCACAGTTTAATTTAGAACATTTTCATCACTCCTAAAGGAAACCCTATACCCGTTAGCAGCCAGTCCCCATCCTCTCAAACCGCCCTGCCTCAGCCCTGAGCAAACCCTAATCTACTTCCCATCTCTATACATTTGCCTAGTCTGGACATTTCATATGAGTGGAATCATATAGTATATGGTCTTTGTGACTAACTTCTTTTCCTTAATGTAATGTTTTCAAGGATTATCCTTGTTGTGACATGTATCGGTACCGTGTTCCTTTATATTGCTGAATGATACTCTATAGCATGGATAATACCCCATTTTATCCAACCGCTCATCTAGGCATTTGGATTGTCTTACTCTTCATCTGTTATAAATAATGCTGCTACGAATGTGCCCGTGCAAGTTTTTGTACGGAAATTTGGTTTCATTTTGCTATTCTTTGGGTATATATCTAAGGATAGAATTGCTGAGTCATATGGCTGATAAATCTGTTTTACTTTTTGAGGAACATACATGTAACTTTGAAGTTGTCACCCAAAACTTTCCTAAAAGAGATAAACATACAAACAAACCTATCCTTTTAAATGCATAAGAGACGGTGAGTCTATCTGGAACTGTTATTCATAGAATTTGGACCATAAAGAATGCGGATGCAACTGAATTTTTCATGATTTTTCTATTTGTATTTTTACAAATTTTAAGAGAAAATTCAGATTTATTTATTATTTTTTTTGTAGGGTAGGGAGGATTAACAGCTGAAAATGCTCATAGCCCAAGGTACTTGGGCCATGTTATGGGTTAATTGTGTCCCCCCTCTCCAAGTTTATATGCTGAAGCTCTAGCCCTTAGTACCTCAGATTGTGAGTTTATTTGAAGGTAGAACCATTAGAGTGGTGAGTTAAATGCAGCCACTAGGTTAGGTCCTAACTCAGTCAGACTGGTATCTTCATAAGGGGGAATTTGGACATGTAGGGAGACACCAGGGATGCCAGTGCAGAAAGGAAATACCATGTGAGGACACAGGAAGCAGGGGGAGACCAAGGAGGGAGACTTCAGAAGAAACGGAACCCTACAACTGAAACTGAACTTTGATCTTGGACTCTGAGCTTCCAGAATACGAGAAAATGAATTTCTCTTGTTTAAGCCCCCCAATCCTTTAGCAGCTATTGCCAATTAATACAGGCCATTAATCTTTTTTTTTTATTTTTTTTAACGTTTATTTATTTTGAGAGACATAGAGACAGAGCGTGAGCAGGGGAAGGGCAGAGAGAGAGGGAGACACAGAATCTGAAGCAGGCTCCAGGCTCTGAGCCGTCAGCACAGAGCCCGATGCAGGGCTCGAACTCCCAGACCCTGAGATCATGACCTGAGCCGAAGTCGGCCACTCAACACCCAGGCGCCCCCAGACCATTAATCTTAAAACAAGAATAAGCCCTTCTAACAGAGAGTGTTAAGAAGAGAGTAATGCTGAGAATCAAATATTTGCATTCTATAGATTTTGTTCTGCCCCGCATCCACAGTGCTGGTCTGAGCCTGTTTTAAAAGAAAGCTGTAAATTCAATTGAACGTATTTTAAGCCATGAATGTATAGGCATCCATCAATCTAAAATATCTTTAACTAGGAGCTCCTGGCTGGCTCAGTCAGTAGAGCCTATGACTCTTCATCTTGGGGTTGTAAGTTCGAGCCCCACATCGGGTGTCGATATTACTTAAAAATTAATAAAAACATCTTAAAAAAAGTCTTTAACTAGAAACAAAAGACAAAGTAGCAAACATTTTGGCATCAGAAAACAGATGTTTGTGGAAGTTTGTGTGTGTGCACATGCATACATCTGTGTTATTTTGGGCTGTTGTGTGTGTGTGTGCACGTTTTAATTTTGTGAAACTCCATCAAATTCTTTCGAATACATGTCATGTCGTTTCCTTAATCTTCACAAGTGAAGGTGTGAAGTTGCTGCTCCTGGGGAACATGTTTGAGCTTATGATCTATTTAAATAGGTATAATACACTATTTTGATATCAGGTTTCTGTTGATGGAATTGACTGCCTGCAACCCCTCTTTGGTACAAGTCTCAAGTTGCTATTCACTCCAATTAGCATGAGTTAACCCTGACTCCAGGGAAAGAACATAAATGAAGAAAAATCTTGATGTTCTTTGCCTTTCTCAAAAGATTATCTCTGAAAACATTATTGTCCTGAGCTCTGCAAACGTGTAAATACTATCCATGGAGTGACAGGCAGAACTGTTCAGAATGATGCTAACGTGGGTCAGTAGAAAACATGCTCTGGTGAGTGCTGGTTTCCAACCCCAGCAGCCTTTTTCAGATGTTGTTCCGAAAAGAAATATTCAAGGTTTTGGAGGGTGTTCCACCTATAAGCCTTCAATTTATTAGATTTTGATTGGTGTGTAAATAAAAGTTGATTTTAATAAAAGTGGATACGGTCGACATTATACTAAGAAAATGTAATTTGGGGCTGCAACTTGTAAGCTTTTCTCACAAGCTTTGCGTTTCAGCAGAACGGCAGGTCTCCAGTTTTCTTCTTTAGATTGAATTCGTTTCTGATATGTCTAATATGCGTGTTTCCATGCGCAAGCAGCCCCCACAAGGTTTCTGTCATTTCATGAAGGAGATTGTACTTGTTTCATGCATGAGTTGGTATATATGGTGAGCTCTTTGTAAGAGTATAGAAGTAAAAACAGTAGGTGAAATCGTATTCAGTTCTGCAGCTTCTTCTTGTGGCAGTTGGTGGCTTCACTGCGAAAGGGTGAGGTTCTGTTGTAAAATTGATACAGTATTTTACTCTGTATCATTGAAATTGGTTTTTCTTCTTAAGTGATTTTCAAAAGCAAAAATAATACTCCCAACCACCATTTAAAAAAAAATGTAGGCGATATTTATACATTTTTGGCAATTGGGTGTATGTTTTACAATAAATAATTTGGGCTCCTGCTTGGGGTGATTTCTGCTAACTCTCTCGAGTTCCCTAGCACTGCCCTCCTGGAGCTGCTCGAACATCCGTAGGTGAGTGTTTCCGGGCCTTGGGTACAAATGAAGCATGGTCTATGAGGGAGGGGGGTGCTTTGATGATGTGACAGACAGACTGACACATAGGCCCAGAGCCTGGTGAATCCCAACAGGTGTTTTTGGTATATTTATTTCGTTCCTGCTGAAAATCTACCATTTAAAATCACGTATTCACTGATTAAGCCTGTTATAAAACTGATCCTCAAAAGGTGAACAAACAAGGTTGTCCACCTGGATTATAGGCTCCAGAAGTCTGATTGGCTGTTTGTCTTTTTGTCCATTGGGTAGTATCACAAGTAAAGATAGGGAATTGAGCTTACATTAAAAAGGCAAAAAGGTAAGGGGCTCCTCTTTTTTTTTTTTTTTATCATCTATACCCTTTTTTTCCTGATAATCAGGCCATTTCCTAGTTATACAAGTATTTAAAAGGCAATCATTATGTTTTTTCTGCGGTTATCTAACATCTAAGTCTGTACCAAGATTTTATAACAAACTTTATAGGTTATAAATGGAAATATAATGTGACTATTTTCATAACAGAAGTCATATTTAATATAAACCATCTTATTTATATCAACTGGCCTCATTTTGCTCTTCCTTGTTTTCTCTGCTTATTCATATTGAGTGAACACATTCAGTGTTTTTCCTTACATCATTAAAAAAAAATCTTTATTGGGTTTCCTAGTTGTTAGGAATTGAAAGTAGTTTAAGAGATCCATGTCCTTCGTGGTGCTTGTGTTACTAGGGATAGGGCTGGGGAACCTCGTCAGGTGACCCTCCGCTGTGGTGTAGGGGAAGGGCCTTCTGACCGAGCATGCCACCGGAAGTCAAAGTGGCACCAAGTGCCTGTGGGTGAATATGAATGCCAGTGGCCTTTGGAAACTGGGGAGAAGTTAAAAGCAAATTGGAGAGAAGTTTAAAGCAAACTGGAGAGAAGTTAAAAGCAAAGGCCTGAGGCTGTGCTTGGCCAGTTTGGGAGAAAATGAGTATATGTTGATTTGGAAAATCGATGTCAGGGAATAGAGGGGGATGATTTAAAGAGGGAAATAGAGATTGGTAATGACTCAACACACTAAGGAGCTTATTACATTTTCCTCGAAGACCTAAGGGAGCCCTTTAGTGTTTTCGATTGAGGAGTGTTATGTGGAAGTGTGGTATGACGGAGATTTGTTAAACACACAGCACGTTGGATGGGAGCATGGGGGTTCATGGACGGGGAGATCTAAGGTACAGTAGGATGAGGCAGAGTTAAGCTGATGAATTAAGTTGATATCAGAAAAAAGGAGAGATGGCATTCCAAAAGAGAATTGATAAGAATTTAAGTCATGAATATGGGTTCAAGAGATAATGTAAATTTACTTTGCTGTACTTTTGTACAGTACTAACTGCTGAGTACTCAGCTAGGTATTGAGGATACAAATACTTAGAGCAAGAGTTGTTTCATGTATATATAGTTTCATTATCATAAACAAGATGAAAAAGGCCTGGAGATCTGTTGCACAACAATGCGGGCATACTTATCGCTACTGAACTGCACACTTAAAAATGGTTAAGATAGTATAGTTCATTTTATGTATTTTTTAAAACCTTCAGTTGCAAACAACAACCACCACCACCATAAAACAGAGCAAGACATGACTCATGATGTCAAAGTGTGTTAACACGTTGATACAAAATGTGGTAAGTCCTCTGGCTGCCATTCTGAGGGGATTAAGAGGAAGAAGGGATTGATTCTGTTAAGAGAACTGCAGAAGTGGGATGATTTCTCTGGGAAGAAAATGAGGAATACTAATTGTTGTCGCTTACTTAATGGCAAGCTTGTTTTTTTTTTTTTAATGTTTTATGCTTATGAGTTATAAGTTCTCAGAAGAACTCTGTTATTTGCTCTCTATTATATCTGAGACCCAAAGAATTAACTTGTAATTTTTTACACAGCAGTAAGAGTCAGGATTTGAACTCAGGCAACCTTCCTCTAGAGTCTTCTTTGTTAACCAATAAAATAGGTGTCCTCCTTGATTCTTATAAACAAAATCGTTCAGTGCATAGGGGAAGTCATTAGCCTTCGTTTTAGTTATTTTACCCAGAAACGGCGATCTGATTGTATAGATACAATGAAGATATTGGACTAGGTGAAGTCTAAAGCTTTGTTTTGGTGTTAAAATTCTGCGATTCATGGGATATTAAAGAAAAAAAAAAAAACAACAGAAAGGGTAATCTTTTCTTTCTTTTTATTTAGTTATATATTGACATTTGAGAGCTCATTAGTTTATTCAAGTAATTTGATTTTCTCTGTACAGTTCCTAGTTGTCAAATATCAGTATCAGGAAGATCCATCACTTTCAGTTCTTATTGACATGTTTGCAGGCCAAAGCAGCTCGAAGATTAAGAATCCAATTTATAAGATGAGCCATCTATCATTTACTATCTAAAGATAACGTGACTAAATCTTATAGAAAATGGGGCATGATAATAGCAATGATACTTTTATAATATTTTCTAGAGTTCTTGAGAATTATTGCGATAGTGACATGCATTATCTCATAGACATTTGCTGACATTGATAGTTTCTAAGTCCAGTATATAGTATCATTAACATTGGTTAATTTGACTTTCAAATAACTGTTTTTAATTTTAAAATGAATTAAAAAAGAGGAAAGATAGTGTTTTCAATAAGTGACATTGGAGCAATTGGATGTCCATAGGCAAAAAAAAAAAAGAAAAAAAACCACCAAAAAACCTCAACTTAAGCCACACACTGATACAAAAATGAATTAAAAATGGATCATAGATTTAAATATGAAATATAAAACTATAACACTTTTAGAGGGTATCATAAACCCTTTGGTGTCTAGAACTTGGTGAAGAGTTCTGAGGCATGATGCCACAATACAAATCAAAAAACTAAATGTGACTTCATTAAAATGAGAAACATTTATTCTCAGAGAGACCCATGTAAGAGGATAAAGAGAGAAGTAATATACTAGGGGAACGTATTTGTGAACAACATATATCTTATATATCTGAGGAAAGACTCATATCTAGAATATGCAAATATCTCTTAAACAACATTTTTTTTCTTTTTTTGTTTCTGTTTTTGTTCAAGTTTTTATTTAAATTCCAGTTAGTTGACATATAGTGTAATATTAGTTTCAGGTATAGAATTCAGTGACTCACCACATTCACATGTAACGCCCTGTGTTCATCACAAGTGCCCTCCTTAATACCCATCACTCATTTAACCTGTCCTTCCGCCCACCTCCCCTCTGGTAACCATCAGTTTGTTCTCTATAGTTAAGAGTCTGTTTCTTGGTTTGCTTCTCTCTCTTTTTTCCCGCTAGTGTTCATCTGTATCGTTTCTTAAACTCCACATATGTTTGAAATCTTGTGATACTTGTCTTTCTCTGATCTTAAAATTCAACATCCGCTGAAACAATCCAAGTAGAAAATGAGCATAAGACATGAAGAGATATTTCACTAAAAAAGATCTATGGATGGCAAACAAGCACACGAAGACATGTTAAACATCACTAGTTTTAGAGGAATGCACATTAAGAATGGGATGAGATATCACTATATACCTTTAGCTAAGATAAAAAAAAACTTAAATAACTAAATAATAAAATAAAATAGAAATACAGTTGACATTACCATAATTCTGGTGGGGCAGCAGAGAAACTGAATCTCTCATACATTATTGATGCAAATGTAAAATTGTGCAGCCTGCTTTGGAAAATAAGTTGGCAGTTTCTTTAGACACTAACCATACACTTACTATATAGTTGCACACCTGGGCACTTACCTAAGAGAAATGAAAGCTTGTATCTGCACAAAGACCTAAATACAATTTTTAATAGCAATTTAATTTATAATGGAAACAACTAAAATGTCCCTCAATAGGTGAATGGTTAAACAAAGCATCCGTACCATGGAATACAACTCAGCAATAAAAAGGAATGAATTATTGATACAATGAGTTGGGTGGATCTCGAGGGCATTATGCTGAGTGGAAAAGGCCATTTTAAAAGGTCACATGCTGTATGATTTCATTTATATAACCTTTTCAAAATGACAAAATTTAGTGATGGAAAATAGATTAGGGGTTGCCAAGAGTTAGGGTTGATGGGCAATAGAGGCACGGGTATGACCATGAAGGGAGAGAAAATGGGTTATCTTTGTGGTGATGAAATACTCGTATATCTTGATCGTGATGGTGGTTACACAAATCTGTACATGTGATAAAATGACATAGAACCGCACACACACACACACACACACACGTGTTGTACCAATGTCAAATGCCTAGTTTTGGTATTGTAGTACTATCATTATATAAAATATAACCATTGTGGGGGAAATTGGGCGAAAGTTCATAGGATCTTTGTACTATATTTACAGCTTCCTATGAATCTGTAAAGACCACAAAATTAGAAATTAAAATAAACAAGCTGTCTACTCTCTTAAGTACATGTTAAAATATAAATAAGAAATATCTTATTAGAAAATGAATAATTTATTTTGTAACTCTTAAATATTTAAATGTTTTGCTCAAATACTGATGAATTCATATTTTTGTTAATCGTACAAGATCTGTTTAAAACTACTTAATCAGACTTACAAATTCATAGTTTGAAATTCATAAATTCAACATGTGGTGCATACTACATACAGTTCTGTGAATTTTTCTTTCTCCTTTTGATTTTGCTCCATCATGGTTTTTGAGTTTAATGATAGGCATTTCTTAAGGGGAAGGAGAGGTTAATGTAAAAGGGGTGTGGTTGTTTATGGGAGTATAGGAGTCCCTAATGCATGGTAATGAATGAAGGTCCACTATTGACTGCTGAAAGTCTCTTACTCTAAATTGCATTAATACTTGAGATAAAGAAATGTAATCTAGTTTGGTTCTTTACTGCTAAAACAATGTGCGGAATATTGTCAGTAGTTCTAAGTGTCAGTTTAAATTCACCATTAAACCTGGAGTACCTCTAGAAGAGAAAGATCAAGTGTTTAAGACTGTCACAAGTAGGAAAAGTGGAAAGAATTGGGATTATTGAGCCAGGAGCAATGAAGACATCGGTAGGTCTGTAGTTCTAACCAAGCACGTCAAGAACTGTCAAGACAAAGAGAGAATATACTTGTTCTGTTGACCTTTGAAGAAAGAAAAGGACCAGTAGATGGAAGCTGCAGATTTGCCTTAGTAGATAGGGCAGGAATCATCATGTACCCGTTCTTTCTTGGGATCTTAAGGAATTATAGGCAGGCCGACACCAATGTGATGATGTGGTCAGAAGAGAACCTTAAAAATTACTTACAACTACATACTTAGTAGGGCTTTGCTTTATGTTTTTCCTCAAAGGAAAAACCAGTCTCCACAATTATGAAACAAAGTAACGAAACAAAGTGAAATAATCCTCCTCGCTTTTCTAGTCACAAGGAATTCCATAAAGTAGAAATAATTTCCTTAAAATTAGTATTATCATGTTTCATGAAAAGTCCTTGGAAAAATCCCATTTGTGCATGCATCTTCCACATCTTATTTTGAAATCCTTTGAGATTATAAGCAATTAAATTAATTGCATTTTGTAGCCCAACCCCTCATTTATAACATATAATTCCCCAGGAACCACATGTCCAGATTCAAGAGCAGTTTGATAGGAAGGCTGATTTATTTTTGTTTTCTTCCTGGGTCTGCTTTGAATATTCTTAAAAGAAGGGGGAAATGCTGTGTTTAATATTCATATAGGATTTTCTTTTTAAAAGCAGCTTCTCTCAAAAGCCTATTGTTAAACAGGACTACCTAGAAAGGGGTCAACTTGCAAAACCCTTCCTAAGTACTTGTTTGGTTCTTTAGGATTGATGGATAAGCTGATAGAATCTAATCTTCAAATGTGTGTATCATTAATAGAGATGTAAGAATCTCAATTTACTTTGTCTTTTTCTTTTCTGTCACATCGTAAGGAAAAGCTTTACTAATGAAGTACCAATGGTAATAACCCATTATATGCTAGAATCTCTCTTTATATCAGATGACATGCAAATGAACTGTTCTATTTCTGTGGAGAAAGAGAGACAAGGAGTGGTCTAGTTAATCATACTTGAGGGCTGCCATAGTTGTCTTCTGGGAAATATTATCATTATTCATTCTTATTTAAGGGTCCTTATCCTGTGCATAAGAGAATCTCCCATTCATTCCATTTGGGTTTGATGTTAATTACAGGGGCATTAATGGAAGCTTTCTCATAAGATATGAATGTAGGATTAAATCAGAAAAAAAAAAAAAAGCAACCTTCGGGTGAATCAGGTCATCATAAAATCGTGTGTTTAGAAGGTGGCAGGTTGGAGGAACTTTAGAGATCATCAATCTTCTTGTTCAAAGGTAGAAACTGAGGCCCTGAGAAGTGAACTGACTTAATCAGAGCTCCCTGGCTGATGAGAGGCAGGCTTGAGATGACAAATAAGGGAGCCAGTGTCATGAGGCAGCAATGTAGGGAAAAGATAATTCTGGGAATTTCTTTTTTTCCAGAAAGCACCAGATTCTGGCCCTTTTCTACTGTTAACTAGGTCCATGACTTTTGGCGAACCGTGACTTTTGACAAGTCTCTCTCAGTCTGTTTTCTTGAATTTAACATAAGGAGGTTGGACTAGATCATTCGTCCTCTGGAAAAGCGAAATTGAATTGAGCTAGTATAAAGGGTCAGCGTGTTTATTGGAGAAAAGATATTTCTCACATATCACTTACATATGGCTTCCAGAAACAGAGAGGAGCTAAGTTTGGATTTCAGGTATATTTAGCAGCAGTCTCTTTAACTGGCCTTTCCCCCAACTTTCTTCTTAGCCCAGATAAGATCTTTTTTTTAAATTTTTTTTTTCTTCATGTGAATTCTGGTTGACAACAAGTAATTGATAATATTACTGGTAAAATGAGGTTTTTCCTTAATCTTCCATGTCTTTTAAGGAATTAACTGATCATGTATCCACATCTATACAATTCCTATTCACCTTGTCACCATGTAATTAAATCATTTTTCTTTTTCGTGCAGGCATTCAGGTCTATGATAAGTGGTATTTTTTTTTTGAAAAATTATGTACCTTTTCGACAAGTATTTCTAGTCTCTTTAGGTTTAATGAAAACAAACAAATACAAATTTCTAGTATATAAATTGGAGTCTGAAAGGAAATGAAACAAATTAGTTTTTTTACTTATATATTTGACTTATACTTAGTGTATGCAGTATTTTATTAGGTAAAATGCCTTTTTGCTATTTACCAAAATATTTTCACCTAAATTTCATAATTATATACATAAGCGGGCATATATTAGACCAATATTACATTCCCCTTCTCTTTGGACCCTTGTTATCTAAATTACTATAAAGCCCTTTCTGCTGTGAATGTCTGTTTGCTTGTTTTACTTTTCTTTATTTTGATTCGTACTTTTATATGTTCTTCTGGTTATATCTACTATATTCGTATTTTAGAAATGTTAGAAACCACCAGAAATAAACATTATTTCCACTGGTTTTACTTACTTAAGTGAACACTATCCCTTTAATAATAGTCTTTGAAATGGATTCAATTTTGTGTAATCCTTCAGTAAAATAAAAGTTAGAAATACTACACATATAAATGAATAACTCTTTAATTTGGTCAAATTGGATAAGATGTAATAGAATTTCAGTTTTTATGTCTTCAAAGTATTAGGAATTTGGGTGTCTCATAATAATGGCTCCCGCATGTACTCAGGAAATAGAAATAATCTACATTGCAAACATGTTTAGTAAGTCCTTCCACAGTGTAACATTGTGGTTTCTTGAGTGTTTTCATGTAATGGTCTTACTGCCAACTATTTTGTAATAGCTCTGTAAAATAACTTAAAATCATTAATTTTTTTTTGCCACAAGAAGTTTTTCAGCTTTCTAATTGGTGATATTTTTGTGAATACTAGCCGTTTCTCTACCTTTTTATACCAACCAACATATATGATAGGCCAAATTCGACAAGGTAAGAAATCACAGTAATTGTTAATTCATGGACTAAGTAACTGGACTTTGATGGCCTCTTTAGCAGTGTTTATCTATTTTTTCTTGAGGGTTTATAGGTGGTTTATTCATTTCTCTTTTAAATTATATTGATTTCTTTTATAATTTTTAAGCTCTTAATTCTAGCTAGTTAACATACAGTACTATATTAAAGTGTACAATATAGTGATTCAACAATTTATTCGTCATTTCTTCAAACTAACTTAACCAGTAGGAATATTTGGCTCTAGAAAGCAAATTTCAAATAGTTTTCTTTTTATATGTGATATCAATTGTAAGAAAAATCAGTTCATTTCATCCAACTGGTTTTCCTTTACCTATCCAGAGTCCTCAGCTGGAGTGACCTTTGGAGTGACTGGTGTCTTGAGTGATGTAGTTAATGAGATCTAGCGACATCATGACCCTGACCCCTTCATGGCCCTGGCTCCTCTCATCCATCTTCTTAACCCCACAGGCTGAGTCACTGTGTAGAATCAGGATTAAACAAGTGTGAATAAACAAGTTCAAGAGTTTTCTGTCATGACTGCCAGCTCGTGGCAGTGGCAAAGTAAGACATAGAGAACTTAATACAGAGAATGCTCTTTGTGCACCTCCATGAATCCTGCTGGAGAAATCCTACTGTTTTTGGTCAGTGCAGTGCATCTAATCTCAGTTTGCTCCATTCCTGGACAGTGATGGCAGTTGGCCTTTAATAATCACATAGCTGTTGGCACATTCAATGAAAGGATGGCTGATCTATCATTTACCCAATGTCACACGTTAGGAAAGCTTTTATCTCATTAACTATGATTAATGTTTGTATGTAATGGGCTTGTCATGTAACTGTTCATATTCAGCAGTTTTGAATCCCTTAGCTTACTTGAATGGTGAAGGGTATTTCTCTTTTCAGAGGAGAGCTCTGTCTTAAGGACTGAGTGAGCTTATTCTCCATTCGTTATTGCCACATGACAAAAAATAATCATGATACAGTTCTTCCTTGACTCTTTCCCCATTATTGGTGTTCAGTGTGTTACCTGTCATTGAACTTGGGATGTCTTTATATAACTGCAGTCTAATTGAAATATATGAACAGTTTGGTTTATATAGAACAAGAAGAAAAGCCATAGAACTTAAGGATTTGCCTGTTTTTTTTTTTTTAGCCTAAAAGTTGCTTTTCTAATATGATTTCCTAAGTCTGTTTTCCCAAGTGGTATGAAAAAGGTAGAGATAAAGGATGCAGTTACTTTCTTGCCTATGGCTGTGGTTCTTGCTTTATCTGTTCTACATTTGACAAGTCCTTCCCCTTCGCCCAGGGCACCGTTTGATAAGTCGACCAGTCAGTGATTAAACATATTTATTTAGTTCAATGGGTCAGAGCTATTGCGACAGATAGAAAATTACTGATGGATTATCAATTTCAGCACCTCTGACATCTGGCCTCAGTGCAGTCCATCATCTGAGGACTCATAACACGTTCGCTTGGACAATAACATGCTCAGCTACCTGTGTGATCACAGAGCTGGATATTGGAAAGATTTTGTTCAGAATTAATAAGACAGAAGTCACATGAATTAGAAGAGTTTTGCCCTGACACTTGAAAACTTAAAAGCACGTAATATCTTACACTGTTTATGGCCGCGATGAGAACTGACTTGTACTTTAAACATGCTGTGCTGATTTTGGTGATGTGTTTTTATCATTCCTTTAACGAGTGTATTTTGAAATTGATGAAACAGGTATTTGGAAATACCTTTGAAACTATATTACATATAAAAAGATTATTTATGTCAAAATACTCTATTTAAAATTTTTGATGAATTAAAATAATGGTCTTAAGTTTTTGTTCTACTGAAGTTCCAGGATTAGCAAATTAAAACAACTCAAATATCTACTATTCAAATTCTTTCAAAAAGGATTTATAAATACCTTTCTTCTATTTATTGTTACTGTTGAGGGATTCTTTTATCCCAAATGAATTCTAATAATAAAGAATAAGAATCATATAGGAAATACTAATCGAATATGGAGATATATTCTACTCCATTTCATTAAAATTTATTCCAATGCAATCTTCTTCACATTCCTATTTCAAACTTCAACATAAAATTTGAGAGTGATCTTGTGATTAGATTTTAAACAAATATAATTTAGTTTAGTCTGTTTTAATGTGTGCTCAGATCTTGAAATCTGGCCATGCTTGTTGAGAAATTAATAGGTCACAACAGATAATAAAGCTTTAACTTTTGTTTTGGCTGTACTCTCATTTGTAAATATTTCATGTGATGATTCCTATATATTTATAATCTGTGTGCCTAATGGCCTACTTTATGACAATCCTACATTTAATATTTATGTGTGCTGTCATAAAAATATTTGTGAAGCTGAAAATGATTCTGAGTCTTTAAATAGCTTACTTTCGCACATTTTCTTAAATTTTAATACTGGTAAGAACTTAGAAATGTTATCTTTGTATTTTATTTTTAAGAACTTAGAAATGTTAACTTTGTATTTTATTTTTAAGAACTTACAAATGTTATCTTTGTATTTTATTTTTTAAAAAGTTTATTCATTTATTTTGAGAGAGAATTTTGAGCAGGGGAGAGAAAGAGAGAGAGAGAGAAAGAGAATCCCAAACAGACTCTGCACTATCAGCACAGGGCCCAATGGCAGGGTTCGAACTCTGGAACCGTGCGGTCATGACCTGAGTCAAATCAAAAGTAGGATGCTTAACTGAATGACCTACCCAGGTGTCCCTAGAAATATATCTCTGTTTGCAAAATAAAGATTGAGCTCATTGACGTTACAGTTTATATTTGTTCACTAAATCCACACCTGAGCTATATGTCATAAAATTGATAGGCCCTGTGGAATGTCCAGCTTTTTTCCAATATGCGATAACCTGACAATGTTACAGGCCATATGGTCATTTTTTTTTTTTTTCATTGCTAAAGACTTCCTGGTTTGTCTTAAAATTAAGTGAGTTGTGTTTTTTTTTTTTTTTTTTTTTTTTTTTTTTAATAATTCTGTGGAAACCTTCAGCAGTTGAGTATATTTAATCAACCCATCTCTCTTGGAGACCTTTAAGTTGGCTTGGAAAATTTTTTGGATGAATCCTAGTTTCAGGATCCTCTCTAGAATCTAGATGCGTGAGTCAGAAAAAATGTCATAGATGTTCAGATAAGACACAATTAAAAAATAAAGATTAGAATACTTGAATTTGATTTAGAGAATCGATTTGGGCAATCACAGGGAACAACTCAAGTACCTACCATTATAACGTTTTCCTTAAAGACCAACCCCTCTAAATATTAGAACATTCCAGATCCATCATTGCTTTAAGTGTTTAAATATGATGAACAACACTTAATAGTTCTTTAAATATATTACACTACGCTTTTAAAATTGGGGGAGGGGGATGCCTGGGTGGCTCAGTCGGTTAAGCGGCCGACTTCAGCTCAGGTCATGATCTCATGGTTCATGAGTTCGAGCCCCGCCTCGGGCTCTGTGCTGACAGCTCAGAGCTTGGACCCTGCTTCAGATTCTGTGTCTCCCTCTCTCTCTGTGCTTCCCCTGTTCACGCTCTGTTTCTATGTCTCTCAAAAATAAATAAACGTTAGAAAAATAAATAAAAAAAATAAAATTGGGGGAGGGACCACTCTGTGCTCCATAATTTCATTAATTGTTAAACATCTAAATTTGTCTTTCCCTTTTATTTTACACCCTACTTGTCTCTGAAATAACATAAAATTTTTCATTTGCAATTTCTGGCATATAAACTGTATATAAGTCGCCAGGAGTAGGTCAACAGATATTTCCATAAAAACCGAACAACATGAAAAAGTGATATACATGATTTTGGAATAAAGCTCACGTGATCAATACATCACGTGAAAACTTGTGACTCCATCAAAATGCATCAACTTAGCTTAAAATATTCAATAATAGGAGTTGCTTATGCTCAAGTTTCTTTGGGTAAAAGAATATTCCTATGTTAGATTGCCAGGTGCTTTCACACAGAAAAGAATATTATCATCTGTAACCTCACAGGGAGACTAAGAAATTCAGCAAAATAATGCATGCGGAAATGCCTTGTGAACTATAAGAAGCTCCAACAATGTGAAGTATGTTGTTTTAATGTTCTGTGAGTCGTCGAAGCAGCCGGTAAGGGAGAGAATACATAACCATCCGTTCTTAGAGGCTTCTGTGCCGACAATCCAAGACTTATGGTTGTACAGAATTCATATTGACATGTAATGATTTTTCATGCAAGGACATCAACATTGGCCAATTTCATGTACTAAAACGTAATGTAAGAAGACGCTCAGAGCCACAGTTTTTAAATGCTGCCTTCTATATTGCCCTCGTAAGCATTTGAATCAGTAATTTGTAATTTGGAATGGCTTTTATCATGGACTATTTTTTTTTCATAAACCCTGTTAAGCATCAGTAGCTTTTTATTATTGGATTAGTGCTTTGCATCATCAACGACCTTGATTTTGTTCATTTAAATTCCATTTTTAAAGCATTGTGAGGAACAGTGTGATAACAGATGGATGAAAGAATACCTATTTTAACTTGTCACCTGCATTGGCATTTATTCCAGTGTGTCCAGGATATGCATTTCGCGGGATAACTTTGGGAAGATGTGACAAAGAACTAAGTCAGTGATATTGGCATGCAATCTAATAATTTTACTTGGATGACCTGAAAGGATTTAGGCCCTGGGGGTGTTTGACAAATTATGAAGCTTCTAAATTGGATGCTGAAAGGATTCAGAGTAAATCACATTGTACCTCTGCTCTGGATTGATTCATATTATAATTACCTCTCAAAAAACTGATAATATGCTAATATTAAATTGATAGTTTTAAGTTGATAGTAAAATTTTAAATGTGATGTAGTTACACAAAATATGGAAGGAAAGTTTCCCTTTATTCTGTGAATTTAAGTTTGGCCTGGCACAATTATGATTTCCAGCAGTTACAAAGATAGAATTCAGTAGCATAGCTGGAATTAGAGTGATAGCAATTGGCTTAAAAAATAGACTTTGTTAGCTAAGTATATTGCCCTCTTCTGTATTCAGAATATTATACACCTCAGCTAAGTCTGTATACCCTAATACAGACTTTAAGGGGAAAAAAAAACTAAGAAAAAACAATTGAGCAATTATTATACTGAGTTGAAAGGGCAATTTAAAGTTGGAAATTGATTGTACCTGTTGCCAGCCTTGGAACCCCAAAGAATGTCTTATTAATCAATGTTTGGGTAAATGAATATGTTTGAGCATTATTTAGTAGATGTTTAGTGTTACTATGTCAATGTGAGTGTATGCTATTAATGATAATATTTTTTAATTCTTTACTTTTACTGAGATCCATTTCACTGTCAATCCATGTAAGTCCTTGACTTGTTGAAATTGAGTGAGGAATGAGACATTCGGGTTTAAATATTTTCCTGTTAACTTAGTTAAGCCAGATCTGTTTGTTTTGTTCAAGTCATGATGCTCTGTTGGAAATCATTCTTAGAAATTTTATCCTATATTATGTATTAGTTGGAATCTCTTGTGTGATTCTCATCAGGGTAATAATTCTAAGTGTTTGTTCTCTTTACATTTATAAAACCTTGAATATCCATGCTCTGTTATTTCACAGTGAAAAATTCAGGCTTTCCTGTACATAAGTTGAACACTGACTCTATTCTGGAAAGTTCATCTGCCATTTCATCTTCATTTCAAGCCACTGATGTTTAGGATATTATTTTTTTTTTTTTTATGAGGAAATTAAATGGCAGGTTGGGCAAATACTCTGCCCAAAGCCACACAGCTAGTCAGAGGGGACTTTTGGCACATTTCCCATGTGTCAGTTCAATGATCTGGATTTTTTTCCACTAAAACAATATCTGGAGTATTTGATCTTAGGGAGAATTCCTAGGGTTGATCCCTCTGTGAGTATGAAGTACAATAAACAGTTCTGATTTTGTGAGTTCGGGATGTTGGTTTATTGAAGTATAACTCTTGTTCTATGCAGATGAAGTAGATTATTGTTCAAACCACAAGTGATTGTGTCTGTGTGTGTGTGGGGGGGGTCTGTCTGTCTGTCTGTCTGTATGCTGGGAAAGAGACCAAAATAAGGGTATTCAGCAATCTGTTTCCCAAGAATACAAATGTGTACTGTTTACTTTGTGATTACAAACATAGGCACATTTATTTGTTTTTAATTTTTGACCTTCGCCCCTTGACCTAAGCCTGCAGATATATATTTGGTGGTTATCCATGCAGATGTGTACATGAGTAAGCATTACCTAGGTCGAGAGTTGAGGTTGTACTTTAGTTCTTGCCATCCCTTTCTTTTTGTGTGAACTGAAATAGCTAACATGTAGATTCTTCATATGCTTTCGTATTCAAAGAGTATGCAGATATCCACAAAGTTAGCTAATTTAAACTTAGATTATTGCTACACCAGTACTAAACTCATAGAGAATGGCCCCTCAAAAAGCCGAAGTCCAGTCAGATATCTTTCTTACAGTGATGACAACATAAAAAATGAAGCTATGATGCTTTACTCAAAGCTTCCTTCTCAGATCTATTCCACATGTGGTGTTGTGGTAATATTGCAAGCAGTGAAGTATTAAAACAGTTTTGTCTTGTATTCTTTCATTCTGACAGGCCACTGACATAATGTCGACAAGCCATGTCTGATAGATTTGAAATTAAAAGTGAGCGCCCTGCCTTTTTTCCCTAGCTCTTGCCTAATGGCCTTTGAGCCAATATGCTACTTCACTGCTTCCGACGTACAGGCTTCCAGAGTAAGTCTGGGAACGGCTTGGGAGGGTATTTTCTCAGGCTGCAAAGGATGGTTTGATCAAAACCATATTACTTTGTTATTAAAGGAGAAGAATGGAGAGGAATCAGCAGTAAAAACAAAGTCAGTTCAGAATCTGAACTCCAGCAGTTTGCTGATAAAGATATTAGCCCTACAGATACAATTTAATGCTTTCACAATAAAAGTTAGCCAGTTGGTTTTCTTTTTTTTTTTTTTTAATTTTTTTAATGTTTATTTATTTTTGAGAGAAAGAGATGGTGTGTGAGTAGCGGAGGGGCAGAGAGAGGGAGACACAGAATCTGAACCAGGCTCCAGGCTCTGAGCTGTCAGCACAGAGCCCGACGCAGGGCTCGAACCCACAGACCTTGAGATCATGACCTGAGCTGAAGTCGGACGCTCAACCGAATGAGCCACCCAGGTGCCTCAGCCAGTTGGTTTTCTAATCGTACATAGAACAACAGCATTTTTAAAAGTAAAGGTAGAAATTTAAAAACGCTCCGCAAAGTGACATTTAGTTTACTACTACACTATACTATATAGTTCTACTGTATACTGTGAGATATTTTTTAGATTATTGCTTTTGCAAAGACATGTGGAAGAACTTAGAGAACTCACAAAAATAATTGAGGCTGATTGTTAGAAAACCTTGCAAGTATTTTGTTCCATTATTTATTTAATCAGTGAAGTACTTAACTGCAGTTTATTATGACTCTGGCGTGCTTCACTCTGCATTAAGGTGTGGTCCTTGGTCCTTGCTTTTTGACTGCTTATATACTAATTGGAAAAATTAGACATACACATGAGAAACTGTTGACCAATGACAGTGAGCACAAAAAGTGAGAGACATAAGTAGATGCTACAGGACAGAAGCTTTAATATAGATACGTATGCATGTGCATATACGAGTGTGCCTATAGTATGTGTGTAAAACATTTAAATACTTTCATGAAACACATTCTCATCGGAAACCCCAGTGTCCAGAGTCTAGGTTGGATAAAAGCAGAGAACATCTATTCTTTCCTTTCTTGAGTCTTCAGAGAGTTCAAATTGTTTAAAACCATTTTCGTAGGATACCAGGGAGCCCTGAGCTAGATGTGGGCTGTGGTAAGAGATATGGGTGAAGCCTTCCTCATCAGAGAGGTGTTTTTTGAACCAAACGAACAAACAAAAAATCGAAAGAGAGGAAAATGGGGCATATCAAAAAGGAAGAACGTTGTGAATGCAGAAACTCGAAGCTAGGAAGGAAATGTCTTTTAGAAGGGTTATAAGTAGAGCAGCTTGGCATGAATAGAGTTTAAAATATAAAATATTGACGTGTGAGGTGTGTAACTCAAGTGGAGCTGAATTAACAGGAACCACAAAGGTAGAGGATTTTTTTGGTTTGTTTTGTTTTTCTTTTAATATCCAAGAAGCAATATGTCTATGTCTAGGACATCATTGAAAATAGACATGACACAATGAGGTCAGTTTTCTGTCACTTAACACCTCATGGAATTGTGGCTATTAAAACTGCCAGTGACATAAGGGGGGGACATACAATCTTTGGGATCCATAAATATGGAAAGTAAGTTGAGACGTTTGCTGGGTTCTTGTGTTCATTTTGGTAAAAGGACTACTGACTTTGGGAATAGTAGTGCAAGTTACCTTTTTTATGCCATGTGTTAGCCATAAAATAAGTGTACACTACAGTATATATCTTGCTTGAGCTACCATTTTTAGCTCTGATTAAAAGTAGCAAATTGATTTATCTATTATAATTACTTATAGCTTCAAGGAACTTACTTTTGCTCCTTCTCTCCTTCCTTCCCTCCCTTCACCATTGCTCTCTTCTCACTTTCTATCTTTATTCTCTATTTCTCTCTTTCTTTTCTTTCCCCCTTCCTTTCTTCTTTCTATCTCTTGCCTCCATGCAAGATACTGCCTTTTAATTATTATAAATATTAAACTCTAATACAATAAGATTATATCTTCATGATACAGGAATATCAGGGTTGAAAAGGGGGAGGATCCAGGAACTTTTCAATTACTTGGTTTAAATAATAATAAGCCCTTGTTTCTGGTAGTGTTTAGATACAACCTTTCTTTTCCATGAAACCTGAACTATAATAAAACTTAGGCCAGATATGCATACTTAGTAGGAAAACCAAATTAAGGCTAACAGCTGTAGTCTGTCTGCACAATGTCACAATCATTGTCACATGAATATTTCTCGATTTGTGTACCTCAGGGTAGTGTTTAGGTAGTTCCAGGTGATTATGCGGAAGGGATAGATTTGCCTTTGAAGTGCAAACCATAGCTTTCAGCCTTTCCAGGGAGTTGGAGAGTCTTTAGTGTTGATTTCATTAACTACTTTTGCATTTCTTTCAGATATGCTTCTATTGTTTTAATATGTTAATATTACTTCTGCCGGATTTGGGGCTCTAGCCAAATTCTAGCACTCTATCACTTGCTTTACTGATAAGCATTTACTAGTCTCTCTCGTGAACAAAGAAAAGTTTGAAGAAGTGAGAGAAAACAAATATTGTCTAAGCTGTACCTAGGTACTTAGAATGCTTCATCAAAGGTGTGATATGAATGAATCTAAACTTTTCATTATAAGGAAATTTGAAAAAAATGGTTGGCTAAAGAAAGAGTTTTCTTCACCAAAAAGATAATCTTTTTTGAATATGTATTTACCAGTTATATAGTGTATAACAATTTTTATGAAATTTTTGTGATGGGTAAATTGATAACAACTGATTCTACCTAGTGCAGTGGTTAGAAATTGATATTATAGAATAAAATATACAGGACCGTCATAAAAATATGCTTGCGTTTGGTTCATTTCTCCTTCCGATGTACTACTAGTTGTGTCGCTTACATAATTAAGGGAAAACATGTTAGCAAAGTCTACAGCCTACAGATTCAAAACAGGTTATTATTATTTATTCAGCTACCAGTGATTGCACACATTTGACCCTAAATGACAAAGTAAATGAAAGCCCTTTTTCAAAGTAATACAATCAGTTCGAAAAATATTGTGCTAATAAAGTTATACATTCTAATTGAAAGATTGATGGCAATCCATTTAGTTGTTACTAGGTTATTTGTGACAGACAGATGCAGAGTAACCTCATTACAGTCAAAATTGTGATGACTTGTAGCTGAAGAGAGGAATAAAGCTGAAACCATTGTCACAGTCCATTTCCAAAATGTATTCAGATGATTTAAAAGAAAATGTACGACCATTAAATATAGGTTTGAATTGGTTACCTAGCTGTGTTATTATAGAAGCAATGAGGTAATCATCTGTTTGATCCGTAATTGGCCTACTTAAAATTCACAAATCAGATTTACTGATTCCAATTTATGTAAGCGAAATACAGTAGCAAACACTGAATTAAAGATTATCTCTTGTGGTTTGGTATTTCCAGTTCATATTTTTAGTTGTTTTCTTCTTGATCATTAAGTCTATCTCAGCTTATTTGAGACATTTCTGTCCACAATCACCAGTTCATAATAAATTATTCAGCACTTTTCATTTGTATGTTCCCTAGTAGTTTAATGTCAGGCTTTCAGCAAGTTCTCAAGGGAATTCTATCAACATTTTAAAGTTATGATTGAGAGAAAGAAGGAATATGGATGCACAATCATTATTTTTTTTTCCTCGTGAAAGATGTTGACATCTTTGTGGAATATATTTCGTATATATTTGATTTTGAAACTTTTTTTTTCTCAGTTAATTAAAAGTCCTGTAGAAATTTTAACCTAGAGGAACCTCTGTCTCTCCACACTCTGCCTCCTGCAACCCTGCAATTTCCACATGCATCTCTACCATTTCTTCGGAAGTATCCTCACAGACATTCCTTTTGTTTCAAGTGCAATAATCCAGTGCTCCATCTTGCACGTAAAACCCATCTCATCACCTCTTATTTCTGGTACATTCTCATGCACAATTGTCCTCCTCTCATATCTCGGCATTTGGACTTTCCCCCATTCCTCAGCGTCCTCCATTTTTCTTGTGCTCCTTATGATTACTGCAGTGTCCTTTGTTATAGCTTATCTTTCATCATGCATTATAAAGTTCTCTTAACAGAGAGACCCTTTATGAGAAGACTATTATACGTTTGATTTCAGGTTGGCTCTAATTTTTTGAAAAAGTGTATTTATGGGATTCCTGGGTGACTCGGTTGGTTAAGCATCCGACTTCAGCTCAGGTCATGATCTCATGGTGCATGAGTTCAAGCTCCATCCACATCAGGCTCTGTGCTGACAGCTCAGAGCCTGGAACCTGCTTTCAATTCTGTGTCTCCCTCTCTCTCTCTGCCCCTCCCCAGTTTGAGCTCTGTCTCTCTCTCAAAAATAAATAAACATTACCAAGAAAAATAAAGTACATTTAGGTAAAGAACATTTTCATTTTGTGGATAAATTTTCTGTTGGGTATCTCTCAATTGCTAGTAAGAAGCATGTTTTTTTTTTTTTCTAAAATAGTGTCTCCACATTAAGTTGATGTTTTGTCCTAAGAAATGAATAAAAAGGAAGACTGGAATGATGCTTCCTCATAAGTTGTGTCTTCAGTTAAGTCTTAAGTTTTGGTTTGTCCAAATAAGTGAATTAAATAAACACACTAACTATAACATAAATATATATGTGATATTTATAAAGTATATATAGAAATTATAATAGAAAAATATATAGAAACTATATATATTTGTATATATAATATACATAGAAATATATAAAGAAAATATATATTTATGTATAGGAAATACATAAATGTATACTATATATTATACATAAGAAATCTATATATGGTAAAATTCTGGCCAGCAAACCACCAGTCAGGTGAGGTTTTTGTTGAGGTCAGAGCCCAAAGGATGAAGTGGAAACAAAGGAGCTTCTGCCCCAATCCTAGTTGCAGCTCACTTATCATAGATTACTTATTACCTATTGTTTAACTTCTTAATCTTAGCTTTTTTCACATATAATGTTGGACAATGATTCTAGCCTTATAAGGTTTTTTGATAATTATGCATGTAATTTTATATTATATAAGATTGATTCCTTTATGAGTTATGAAGACTGGAAATATTTAAAAAATTATATGTACTTTTTATTCCTTTAAGCAAATGGTTCTAGAGTGCCTACTGTGTACCAGGTTCGGTGCCACGTTAAGGGTAGGTCAGTGAGCAAACCAGAAAAAAGTCATCTGTGGCCTCCAATAGTTCATATTCTCAGTGCTTACACATTCAATACAGAAACTTGAAAAATATGTGAGTGTAAATGTACAAAAGTAAATTACTTGGAACTCCTCTGTTAATGATTTCTGGATAACTATAGTTTTGCATGTTTGTATGTGTGTGCATATGTTTTGCAGATTTTTCCAGATTATCATGGTAGCTGTGTCTTCTTGCTTTATTTACATTTTATAAATATTTTCTCCTTTTTTTATTCACTCTCCTGCACATTTCATTTCATGTTGTATGCTAAGTTTCTTCTTCTTTATCATTGGGTATTTAAGTCATCTATAGATTTTCAGGATTGTATATGAATGTAGGAACTATAAAATATATACTATGATAAAAATCTTTGTGCATGTCCCAGATTCTTTTTCTCAGGTAAATTCACACACACATAGAATTACTGAATCAATAGGTATAGATTTTTTTTTAAGTTTATTCATTTCTCTTGAGAGATAAAGAGAAAGAGAGTGCCACCTTGAGGAGGGAGGGGCAGAGAGAGAATCCCAAGCAAGCTCTGCCCTGTCAGCACAGAGCCTGACTTGGGGCTCAATCCAATGAACTGCAAGATCATGACTGAGCTGAAATCCAGACAGAGTTGAATGCTTAACCACCTAAGATCCCTTGGGTATAGATATTTTTAAGAGTGTTTTAAGTTCTTTAGTAATGCTATTTTAGTTTAAATTCAATAATTCCTGAGAGTCCAGATTTCTCATACCCTTCCTTTAGGACATTTCTCTATGCCTATATGATAAATGAAATCATTATCTCCACAAGTTTACATTTTATTTCTAGTAAGGCTAAAACTTTTATTAGATGAGTATTGCCTTATTCTTTTCTCCTTTTGTTTATGGGCCATTCCTGTTGTTTAAGTGTTTTTCCTACTAAAGTTCTCTTTTTTGTCGATACTTGAGAACTTACTCCACGTGAAGTATATCTCCTCTCTTCATGTTCTTGTGTGGGTATGGGTGCATACATGAAAGTTTTCCACTTCAATATAGAAAAACAAAGTAACCTCCATGACTTCCTAGTGACTACGTTAAAATTGATACATATGTAATTTCCCATAATCCTTTTACTGTTCTGTTCTATTGACAATATTAAGATAGCATTGCTTATATGTGAACTCCTTTTGATGTGTGTGTGTGTCTGTGTGTGTGTGTGTGTGTGTGTTGTGTGTGAACTTCTTATAGTAACTAGTTACAGAAATAGATTTCTTAATTTGGCATTTGTTTTTTTCTTGTTAGAGTATTAGAGTTTCTTACTGGTTTCCCCTTTGGTTCATATTATTGGAGAAGTTTTAGACAACAAAAATAAAGAATGACATTTAAGTGACTGAGATGTACAGATCCAGTGTATTTTTTACATGGGTGTCATTTCTATGTTTCCAATTCCATGGGTTTGGTAGAATCCTGGACTTAATACTGAGTCTTCAGTTGAAGGATATCCCCTCCCCCACCACACATACATTTCCCCTGGGATACACTGGAGGTATTTGAATTTTCTTTCTTTCTTTTTTTTTTTTTTTTTTTTTTTTTTATATTTTAGAGCAGGTGGCCCAAAGGCCGAGTATAGATAGACTCTGTTAGCCCATACAGTGTTTTACTATTGTTGTGTTCTAATCGCATTTATGCTTTTAGGTGAATCTTGTTCTCTCCAGATCTCCATATGCCCCACAAACCAGACTTACCCACAGCGTGAATGCTGTACTCCTATATTACTTTGCTAGACCCAGGTGGCATGTAAATTTTAAGACAACTGCAATTAGTGACTAAAGACTGCTAGCAACAAAAGAGTCACTGGTGAAGAGATTTAAAGTCTGGTGCTGGAGGAGCTATTAAAACTGCCAGTGACATAAGGGAGGGACATACAATCTTTGGGATCCATAAATATGGAAAGTAAGTTGTTGATAAGCTTTAAGTTTAATGAGGGAAGAAACATATATTTCTTATTTTTTTTAATCTATGGCATATATCAAAGTGCCTGGTACAATTATCAGTGCTCAATAAAATTTGTTGAATAAATATAGTTTCTGTATTCTTCATAATAATTTACCTGTGAGACTAAGGAATTTAGGAACAATTTTTTAATTTCCTAAATTTGTATCAGATTTGACCATTTAGCAAAGGAAGTATTACATTAATTAGAAAACAACAATTAAAACTTTTTGATAAAGTGTGTATTTTTTATGTGGCTGTGTTTTTAAAAAAGAATATTCTAAAATGCGGTCATTAAAGATAGGGAAAACGCATTATTAAATTATTAGATGAATTACTTTGAAGTCAGTCATTTAAAGTGTATTTGAGGTGGATGAATTTGAATGCATATTTTCCTTTAGAATATGAACTAATGTATTTTCATGGCTCACTCATAAAATTATGAAAATAAAGATAAGTATATTTTAATCTTTACCTACTATATATATGATTTATTATAGGGTTGTGATTTTTATCCAATGTCCTAGTATTGAATGATGGTGTTTAATAATACTGTAATACTGTATGTCAGAAGATTTATTGTAGTTTTAATTTCTCTCAGCCAGGAGACGGAGTACTTGAATGTGTTTGGTGATTATTGACTGATAAGCAATAAAATGTTGCTACATAGAGCTCAGTGGCAAATGTTTCTCCAACTCTCTCTGATTAATATGGTCTTTTTGGTGGAATGTGTCAATTTTATCAGATTCAAATTTATCATCAAACTAGCTATAGTAGTTTTAGCTCTTGGAAAGGGCCATTTGACTGAGCTATCATTATATTCACAAATTAAATTGTTTATACCACCAGGAAAGTCCTTATGAAAAAGTCACTCTTCATTACTCCCTGATCAGCCAAAAATACCTTTAATGCCTTTATAGACATTAGATGAAATAAATGAACTATGTATCAGTAGGTATGGAGCATTTTAATTATTTCTAATAGGCTAATGGAAGATTCTATCCAATCATTAAATCTTTTTGACCACTGACTTTTTAAGTACGGCAGTCTTTAGTCTCTAGAGTATGGAAATATCTCCAGTAATTGGAAGTGCTAGAAGAAATGTGGATTGCTAGCAGAAATAAAAATTCTAAAGAGAGAAAATAATTCAAGTAAACCATGCTTGATATGCTTATAGTTTGGTTGAGTTTAATTCAGCAAATATCTTTTGAACATCTGTATGTGAGGCTGTATGCTGGATTGCAGGGTAATAAAATGAATATATGCTAAAAGAAATGAATGGATAGAAGACATTTATTAATCTTTTCTAGAACACAACATATGAAATAACGAAGAATGGAAACATATAAATACCTTTTAACTTTCTACTTCCTTTAATCTTGCAGTGTACCTCTGTGCTTATTTATGTGGTAAAATGCATGATTGAAACATTTTACAGCAATTATGGTTTATAAATACAACTTACAATTTTTTTTCTGGGTCATAGAGACCAAAAAGCCATTTAAATGAGCATTGAAAGGGAGAGGATATTATAGAATAAAAATACCATTTTGTCAGGTAATTTCTTGAGGGGACAGTGATGAGGCCACTGGAGAGAGGGGACAGAAAACATATGCGTGATTATCAAAATAACAAAAGATTATGGAACCAAGACTGTCTTATTTCTAAGAATTGCATCACTCTCTTGTTAATACCATGTTCTAACAATAAAACTGCACTATGAGGAAATCAGATAGCAACACTTTTAAGAACTTTGAGACCACCAAAAGAAATCTTGGCATTATATTGACCAAAATATTTGAAATCTAAAATATATAAAATATAAATGTATCATTATTAAAGGAATTATGTCTATCTCACAGATTGTGTGTTTTGCAAAAGACAAAGAGAAAGCAATCTAGTACTCCGCTCAACTAAAAACACATTCTGTCTTGAGATTTCTTTAATTTTTTATGCTTGCTCCTAGAAAAATTCATACAATTTTTAAATGTTTTTGTTTATTTATTTGGGGGGAGAGAGAGCGAGAGAGAGCGAGAGCGAGCGAGAGAGAGAGGAATTGCCAGACGACTCCATGCTGCCAGTGCGGAGCCTGATGCAGGGTTCCATCCCATGAACTGTGAGACTGATCTCAGCCAAAATAAAAAATCAGTCGCTTAACCTCCTGAGCCAACCAGCTGCTCCCACTCAGTAATTTTAGTTAATATTTTCATATATCATTACTAAGAAAAGCAAATATTTGGTCGTACATGTGGATAATTTATAATATACAACTATTTCCAAAGGGCGGTAATTTTTACTCATCTGCCATATTTGTTTAATATGTTGCAAGAGACACCTAATCATTTTCTTATTTCTTTAGTTACTGAGAGGGAAACAATTCTGACAGTTGCTCACATGGTTGTAAAATTCCAACCAAAACTGTTCAGAAAAAGAGGGAAAATCTTTTTCTTTCCCAGAAGTTGCATCAGAGACAGGAAGGCAAGGATAGGTCGTTCTTGTGAGAAAAATACTTTAAATTCAAGTTCCACAGAATCTTTTCTACTTTTTGTCCATGATTTGTGACCTTTTAAAAATCTGGAGGGTTAAAAAAATGCACATTTAACTTTTTATTTTTTACTACTGATTATTGGTCAAAGCATTCTTTAAAGGTTAAAAACATGTAAGTGATTTTTAACCTACCAACTTCAGACAGCCTAGGCTCTTCAGATAACATACCAGGGTACCTTGGTTAGCAGATATCTGAGACTGTAGTATCAAAAACAGGAGGGATAAGTTGAAGGACAAAGGTTTTAGCTCACGTTAGGATTCTTTCAAGAAGGTTCCAACATTGGCATGACAAATGCTGTATCAATACCCTTTCAATTATGAACCAATGACTCTGCAGTGAGGATATTTTGAGTGTTCACATCGCTACCTGTCAACACTTCTGAAACGTTTCAGCACTTTGTTTCTCAGTTTCTTCTTGATCAAAGCGTGACCTGCTCACTAAGGCTTTTATAAGATAATAATTTAATAACAAACTCTGACCCTGAAGACAAAGGAAAAGACCGTGTAGGAGGCCGCTGCTAATTTCCCTCCCAACATAATCAAATCAGGACAGCTATCCAGCCAGGACTCATAACCCTTAATAAGTCACTCTACTCGATTAAGAGAAATTGATTTTCCTCTACCGTGGATCGTAGTGATTATGATAAATATGGTATCTGCCGTTCATTGGGGCCCCCCTACTCTTCGCTGCTGTGGCTATTTGTTTGCAAGGCGGCAGGTATACGAGCTAGAGAATGATGTGGTGTCATTAACTGCAGTTGGTATCAGTGCTTTGACAGCTGTGGAATTGAGTGGTTCCATAGATCAGCTTCAAAGCCAGTTGTAAGAGCCTCGTGTAGCAATTACATACTCCTGACAATCCTACTGGCAGCCTTCAACACAGAAAACCCCTGGGTCCTGATTGTTAATTGTCGGGAATGATGGAGTTTAAACTTTAGTTTTGTAATGTGAAAAGCTACACGGGAGCCAAACCGCAGCCTGGTACTTTGTCAGGGTTCTAACTTGAGCTTCTAGTTACTTGAAATCTACCGTGGGTCTGTTTTAGTCTATTTCTACAGTCAAATCTAGAGTTTCAGATAAAGCAGTATCTTAAAATAATAACAGTGGTTGCAGAAACTTTGGGCTTAGCTACTGTTCTGACCTTTCTTGTAACTCACATGAGGGATCGTGAAGAGACTGGTTTTATTTTGAACGGTTTTCCATCTCTTTACTTCATGCGGTATCTCTTGATACTGCCTTTCAGCATAAATGGGGGGAAAAAGGGAAAGTGAAATATTCAGAGCAGACTTAGTATAATTGCTGAGAAGTCTCTTATAAACCTTCTCTCTCTATATGTAGAAAGTTTGTTTCCAAAGTTAAAAGTACATTGGTCTTAACTTGGTGTCTGAAAGGAATTTTATATAGTTCAATATACAGAGATAGTAGCCGTAATAGAGATGTGCTTTTTACTCCTTTTTGTCTTTTTAAAGTATTTTGGGTTTGAGAAGTTTGTGCGTATGATTGGCTTTCGGGAGATACCTTATATTACCTTGTTGTACACAAAATAAAATATTACAGAGAGATAAATCACAAAAGTAAAATGTTATTCTTAATTGTGGAAGCAGTAAACAAATTATAAGAGACCTTTAAGATAGACCTTACAGTTCTCTTCATCAAAAAATAGATGTTTTAATTAGAATTTTATCTTGACTTGAGTAAGACTTAGGGTTTTTTGAAAAAGCTTACAATTAAATGCCAGCACAAGCCATAAGAGACTCTTAAATACAGAGAACAAACTAAGGGCCGATGGGGGTGAGGGAGAGGGGAAAGTGAGTGATGGGCACAGAGGAGGGCACTTGTTGGGACGAGCACTGGGTGTTGTATGGAAGCCAATTTGACAATAAATTATATTTAAAAAATGCCAATGTGCTATTTTCTATTAGGGTATGCAGAATTGTTGCTTCTTAATTGTCGTGTCTCAGGAGAATAATATATTCTAAGGAAACCTACTCTGTTTAATTCTTATCTTGGTATCTTTTACCTTTTATGTAATTAAGAAAGGGCAAGAAAAAATGTGGGTTTTTTTCAGTCTTAAAAAATGCTTTGGTGAGTTTCACTTTATTCTTGAAATTAAAAAAATATTCAGAATTCAAATTAAATTTTGCTTTTATTTGTATTTAACTTTTTGTGACTTGAGTAGTAGCAAACCAAATGATGATAAAAGTTGTTGAAACTCTGGCTCTTTGCCCACTGGTTTTGAGGAAAATTCTCCCCCTGTTATCCAGGGGATTCTAATTGTACAGTCCAGTGAGCACGAACAAGTCTGTGCTTGAGGGTAACTCTCTAAATGGCTGCTTGACCATAAGAGTTGATTGTCCAGTAAGAAAATGTGGAGAAGGCGCACTTTGCTCAGTCCTATATGCTTAAGCTGGAAATTTAATGAGTGAAATACAGCACAGTGTATTCAGAATTCTCTCTCTTAGAGCTGGACTATCCCTATAACTATTGCGACCTTGACAGAGGAGTCTCTGTCTCCAAGTAAAAACAATTAAATTTAACAAAAAGTTTTAGCATTCACAATATTCCAGACACCACGGAAAACTTGGAACACATGGATGGCTCTTAAGATCTACTTGAATCTAACAGACTATCATGAAACTTCCCTCTTATTTCCTCCAAAATTTCCTTTGCAATGTACAGTTTCTTAATTGTTATAATAATAATGATAGATCATTTAATGATATTGTCCAATTACCCAGACCAATACTGTAAGCAATTCTAGTTTTTATACTAGCTTTCATTTGCTTTTCGATTTTTGCACTGAAATACACATAGCCTATTGAATAACCACAGTCTCTTTTCACTGTCATTCTATCTTACTAAAATACAGTTAATTTTAATTTTATTAAAATACAGTTAATTGTACTAGTACAATGCATCCTAGTGTCTACTGCATAGACCAAACTACTTAATTCACCAAACTACTTAAATCTGGTTTACGGAACCTCTTCTCAATAATACTTTAGATACCTTAACACTTTCAATGACAAAATCATGAATGGAAAAGATCTTTTTGAGTACAAATATGCAAACTGTTACAGAATCTTCCGTGCATCTAGTTTAGAATACTCGAAAACCTATTTCCATGTTAGGCATACAGCACGGGCTATGATTAGCAGAAGAGAGACCAATCATTATATGAAGAAATAGATAGAAGGACTAAGATGATTAAAAGCCTTTAAATGTACCATGTAGAATAAGTGTTTAAAACCTTTTGGGTGTGTGTGTTTAAAGTTGCCCCCTGTTTAAAGTTTCGTTTTAGTTCTAAGTCAACAGTATAACTAATAACAGAGATGAAAAGGCTTGGAATGATTGTTTCTATGTTCTGTTTGATGCCAGAAAGTGGCCACAAGCAAGCAAGCCAAATGTGGAATAACAGGAACAATTGCAAAACTTAAAGAGGCTTAGCCAATTGTAGGCTTCCATCTTAGCAAGGAGAAAACACATGCATGAGCGGAAGAGCGGAAGTGTCTGACTGTGAAGACAGAGAAATGTCTAGGTTTGTGTTGAAAAGTAAAAGGGTTTTGATGTTAGACCATGGGTTAGCAATTGAACTGTGCTTCAAATTATTTGTGAAGTGAGAATTTATTGCAAATTATATTCTACTGAAGAGAGAATGGTCATGAGCAGTCTAGACAGCTCTAACCTCTGGATCTATAGGAAAATATGTTCAAATAGAGAATAGACAAAAAGAACAATAGAGAAAAATGTTGAAAGTCTACATTTTGATTGAAAATATGTTCGAATAGAGAATAGACAAAAAGAACAATAGAGGAAAATGTTGAAAGTCTACATTTTGATTGCTGTTGGGAGTTACTCTGGTTATTCTCAAGACTACAGAATGAGAGTATAGAATTCTCAAGAATATAGCTGCTTCCTGCTGCCCTGGGGGGGAAATATATATATACATACATATATATATATATTTATATATATTTATATATATTTATATGTGTATATTTATATATACACTGAAAATTTTAAGGTACATATGAACATTTTCTTGATGTTAAAAATCTGGTACTAGACAAGAAAATATTTTGAATATTTTAATAAAATAACAAAAATCTACTTTCATGTATTTAAGGCCATTAATATACTCCATTCCCATTTTAAAATTAGTTTTAAATCTACTAATGACTGTACTTGGAACAGTACTTCAAACCAAAACTTACCTGGGGTGTGTTAATACTAAGCAGCCTTGCAATCAGATATGCCAACATTTTAAGAGCTTAATAAGAAAGCTATGATTTACCACTCAAGTTTGTTTGCGAATCCTGTGTCGCTTAAGTGATTTGGAAGTGTGGTTCTATGATGCAGATTTGAAACCAGTTCAATCACTAGCTGTTCTGAGCCGTAAAGATCAGCACATTCTCCCAGCAGAACACCCCTTCAGAGCACGTCAGTATTAATGTTGTTTCACACTTTCCAGCACAGTTTTGTGTTCATGTAGGCCACATCTCTTGCACTCAGACTTAAAAAGGACCTCTCGTCCGCACTTTCCCTGAAGTTGGACAGCAGCCGAAGTAGCAGCTGCCTCGCCAGTCACTTTTCTTCCCCTTGTTTTGATAATTATGAGCAAAGGTCAGTCACTTTCCCATCAAGGCAAATCCTGACAACGCCACATGTCAGAGCCTAAGTTATGGATGACATGCTTGTCAACATCAAAAACCCGGGAGTCTATCTTTACTTCCTCATGACCAGCCGAGAGTCCGAGCCCTACTGAAAACCAGAGGCAGGAGTGGATGAAGGAAGGGTGGCTGCGTGCCCTGCCTTTGTCAACCGCAGATATATGGTTCTAGGGAGATTCTGTAATTTTAAGCTCCACAAATGGACAATTACATTCCGCTTGTTAAACATGGACTATGAGCACCCTGACGGAATGCAAATGCTTCTCTGAACAGCATGACCTTGTAGTGCCTTAGATGGAGAAGGTTTAGTTTTATCGTGGCATTTTTTTCTGAACCCAGCTTAGTTTTCCAGAGGGAGATGAAATGTTTTAAAGCTGAGAGGCGGGGAGAATAATGCTCTTTTTGGAACTAAATGCTGGGTAAACAAAACATTTGGCTAAGACCATAATAGCGATAAAGCTGCATAGCTCCGTTCACTAAGCATTGAAGGAGTAAGGAGAGGGATATTTTGTTCATATTATAAATTTGATATTAAATTTGCACTGCTCAGATTAAGTCAGGGGTTCATTTACATTTAATTATACAATATTTTCTAGTTTCCCTGGAATCAGCGTTCATGGAAAATATGCATTATTGAGTCTTCTGGCCACTGACCCTGAAAACATAAAGAGAGCAAATCACAAATGCATCAGCAATGGAGAGCTTGTGTTCAAATGGCCTTTGGGTATTAGAATGCCTGCACTCCTGTCTACCTATGAGTCTAGCCTAGCTTCAGTGTTCCCAGCACTTTAACATAAGAGAATAGGGTGTGAGTTTACAATGGGGTGCCATCCTTTATACAATCCAACATTTTCCTAAAATTCCTTAGGTCATTTTATTTTAAGTCCTCTAAGGGCTTTCTGTTGGAAGGAAATCAATAACAACTCCACTTTCTTTTCCTCTTTAGAAGGTAATAAATCCTTCTGTATGGTAAATAATTACCGGCAAGTCACTGTGCTATACACCTTAAACTAATACAGAGCTGAATGACAATTATATCTCAATAAAATAAAAAAAGATGTTACTTCCTTGCTTCTCACTTGTTAAAATAAAAAATTTTATTCACTGCATTCTTTGAGTGTTAGGTAGTGAGTTACCTCTAAGTATGCTGTGATGAGTTGTTAGTGGGACGTTTGCTTTCAGGATGAAAGAAACCATCACTTTCCCAGAAAGTTATGACCCAACGATAATTTAGAATTAAAAGAAAGCATGCGGTATATTTCCTGAAATGAACAAATCTAACAGAATCTTATGGCGAGTCATATTTAGATTCTTATGATTTAAGTTTGTATAGAAACGTAATGAGTTGTGGGTATATGATTCTCTGTGTTCTGGCCAACCAGCTCTTTCCTTTATATTCTTAAGTGAAATACGTAAGTGTCTCATAGCAGATATATTTACTTATTCTAGTACCAGTCATTGGTCTTAGACATATATTTCTTCAAACAGAATGGTAGGCTCTTGGGAACACTCTTGAAGACCATTGCTTTTTTCTTCTCCCTTGCCCTGTTGCCATTCTTCCAATTGTTCACCTTTCTTGATACCTCCCAAGAATGGAGTCAAAGACTGGAAAATACACAGGTGTTTTGCCACTTTTTTTTTATCCCCTCCTCAGTTATTCATTATGGTAATGGCACTTTGTGATGTGCAATTTCTGGATTTATGACCCATTCTCGATAAGCGTGAATCTGGACTGCGTGTGCATCTTTGATAAGGTTCTAATTGGATAGCAGTGACCTTTCTGAATGTAATTCAGGGAGGAAGATTAAAAAGCAGTCCAGGAAGTGACAGGTTTGGGACAATAACGTATGAATTCGACTCTGCTGGCAGGCAAGAGATGTAAGCCATGATAAATTAGAGGCAGACCAAACAGGCTTACTGAATGATTTTTCATTTCTGCTGCATCCTTGGGTAAAACTCTATTGCAGAAATTGTGCTAATACTATGGTATTCCCCTACTCCTGTGTTATACTACCTGTTTACTGATTGGAAGAGCTGGCAAATTACTCAGCTAATGTACCTTCAAAATGACTGAAGACCGACCCATATACTCAATTAAAAGTACAGTCTGCAGTTAGCACACTTGTGCATTCCTACAAATTGAATAGTTACTGAGTATTTGGAAGAGAGCCACCAAAACTTAAAAAAATCTCTCTCTTTTTCCATTGTTCCCTCCGTTTGTCACTTCTGCATTTAAAGCCTATTAGATATGTGTATACAAACTCAGACCCTGAGATCACCTTTATCCACTTTTAACGATTTAAGTTTAAATTTAAAATTAAACTTAAAGATGGATTCTAAAAGGCAATTTAATCAGGAAACAATATTCTTATAGTTAATACTTTTAAACTCTTAATATATCATTCACTTTGAATACATAGAAATATACTTGTATAGACAAGTATATTAATTTTGTCTATACACGTGTGTAATATTTAATTATATACTTAAAGAATAAGAACACACACACTCACATACAAACACATATGTGTCTTCCTCCAAAGTGACGCTTCTCTTGAGGAATGCCAATACGTGATAACCTAATCTTAAGTATATAATAAAAAAGCTTATAAAATATCATTAACTTTTTAAAGAGGAGAAATTGTTAAGTCTGAAAGGTAGCTTTGTCAGATGATTTTGAGGTGTCTGCCTTCTGTGCTACTGTTATACACATGGAACACGAAATAAATTGTCCAAGTACCAAGCAACTCAGTTCTTGGGCTTCCCTACCAGGATTAATGGAGGGAGAAGTTCTGTCCCTTTACTTCCTCCTCACACATGTTGCCTTAAAAGAGCACAGGTCTATCAATTCTCTATTAGCTTTAAAAGGGAGCCCTCTGCAGCTTGCCATAGTAACGGAAGGCAGCTACCTTTTTTTTCGGGGCTTGAGGTAGGTCAAATGTCATTCTAGGCCATGTAGAATTGCATTCTGGCCTCACCATACCTCAGGGTGGTGGTATTATTAGTGCTGTTTTTACAGATGAGAAGGGTGCTTTCCTAATATTCAGCACAGGGCTTGCCCCCCAGAAGTTACCATGTAAGTGGAAAACAAAATGAGTAAGCCTGGGAGAAATGAAGGAACTCGCCCTAAGATTACACTAACTGAAATCTGGCAAAACCAAATTCGAACCTGGGTCTGTGTATCTTAATACAAGCCAGCAGCAAAAGCAGATTTCTAGCTGTGTTACTTCATGGCAGTTTTGCAATTCACCTCCCTGACACCATTTTTAAAACTTTTCGAGATACTTGACATAACAATACAATTCATGCGCTTAAAGTGTTAGATGTCACTTTATATTTTATAACTGTTATAAAATCGGCATAGCACACTGCCTCTTCTTCAGCTGTGTTTGCTACTTATTGACTGAAGACTTGTTTTCAAGTCTTATTTTTCGCACTTCAATTCAATAGTATGTATTTCTGCTAAATTCTTGGATACATAAATATTTGTATTCTTCTAGAATTACTCTGACATACATTTCCTGTCCATCTTTTATACTCACTATTTCATATTCACTATTCTGAAAGACATTGAACTATTCCTAGAAACACTTATTCATTCCCTTTCTAGACTTTTGCTACTCCCTTCCATCCTATAACTTACTGATAATTTAATTGTCATAAAAATTTACTTTCTCCTTGATGCTTTTCTGTTCTTAAAGTAAGTTGTCTGTCAGATTAAGTTAAAAAGAAAGATGAACCTTCAATGATGGACTGCCAGTGCCCAGTATCATCTGATCCTACTTTATTTATAAAAACTTTTTATTTCATAATTTCTGTCAGGAAATGCCTTCTCTGTGTAGACCAAGCCCCTTGATCTCTTACTTATGTTAATGTTATTTCTGACTCTCTGACTTTTCTTCTTTAGCCATTTTACCCTTCATTTTCTTAAATGCGGCCCACAATAGAAATTAAATAATAGTTCCTCTATCAAGACTTACTCTCCCACAAATCAAGATCATCTTGACCCTTTCTGCTTTGAAATCCCATTGAACTTACAGGTTTTTTCACATAATTTAACTCTTGATAATCAATGGCCTCATCACTTTTCTTCATGAGAATTTCATATATGAACATGGTACCTCTCTAAGAATTTTAAATTTCTTAATGTGTGTCATGTATGATTTCTTCATGGCAGCTTGTTTCCAGCATGTTCTTCTGAGAAGAGAATACTACGTTTTGACTTGCATATGTTATATATTTATATTCATGTACATAAACTCAAAACCTTGTTTGAAAAGAAGGAAAAAAAAAAAAACAGGGTGCCTGAGTGGCTCTGTTGGTTAGGTGTCTAGCTCTTGATTGGGTCGTGATCTCATGGTTCATGGGTTCCAGCCCTGTGTCAAGCTCCACGCTGACGGTATGGAGCCTGCTTGGAATGCTCTCTCTTCCTCACTCTCTGCCCCTTACCTGCTCTTGCTCTCTTTCTCTCTCTCTCTCAAAATAAATGAACTTCAAAAAAAAAAAAAAAAAAAAGAAAGAAAAAGAAAAGAAAAAATAGATTAACAATTTATGTAAACTTTGTAAACTTCAATGAAATATTGAGTAAAATATAGTAATTCGTATTTGAGTGAACTATACAGATAAATTATGACAAGGTATATGGTACTAGAGTTCTGAAATGAGGTTATATTACCAATTTTTAAGAAGTACGAAAGTTAACTGGGGGAAGGAGGTGGAAGTAAGTAGAATTTTCATCAATGGAATTAATGAAAGTTTTGTGATAAACTTAGATATACTTTGTTCTCAGTCAGGGTCATGCCTCAAATATCAAAGATAGTGTGAGCCTGCAAAGTAATTATTTATTAAAACCTTGCTCAATAGAGCGTGATGATAAAAATGGGAAGTAGACACTTCTCTGAGCATTTGTTTTGTCTTATTGTAATCTCTTCAAATGTGAAAGAAGGAAGCTGTCAATGTCCCGGATTCATTTATCTTTTGTCACTTGTTTTTAAATATCAATATTGTAAATAATGAAGTCACTTTGATTCACACTGAAAACAAATAGAGGAAGTTTGTTGGCTTTTATAGTGTAGAGTCCAGCATGGCCGCAACAGATATCCGAAGAGGGACTTTGGCAGCGCAGCTGGGTTGAACAAGGGCTACGTGGGTGATGTGGGGACGGCACGTCTCCAGGAGCTGAAGAAATCAAACGAAGAAGTTCTAAAAGTGAAAGATCTCATCATCTCTTGGTCTTTTCAAAAGTACTAAGATAGAATTACATGAATACAGATTCAAGGAGACATGTTTGAAATTGAACATTTTGACCATGACAATTATGGTTACAAAAATCTATGTTCAATTTTCTAGGATATTATTGTGATTCTTGTAGCTAATTTTCTAAAGGATAAATACTGTGTTTTAGGTTATGTACATTTGTAAGGCATATAAATAAAAATATCTAAATTGCTTTAAAAGAGAGACACTATTTAAAAGTGTTAATAAAACATGGCATAAACTTTTATGTGTTTCAAAATATTCCCATATGCTTTAAAAATAGGCAAACTATAGAACCATGATGGCGTTTTTAAAATTAAATATACCAAGATGGCACTTTTCAGTTTAAGGAGATTATTTTTATGGCTCTACCCACCTCCAACTGAGTGTGATAATTGATGAAAAAAACCTGAAATAAATATGGCATAAATTTCTGTGACAGTGTCGATAAAAGAGATGGCTTCTACATGAACAAAAAACCACCTGACAACAGTCTTAGTTTCTTTTTTGTTAATGTTTACTTATTTATTTCGAGAGAGGAGTGAGTGAAAGTGGGGGAAGAGAAGCGAGAGAGAGGGAGAATCCCAAGCAGAATCTTCAAGAGCTCAAATCAGACTCGATCCCACAAACCATGAGATCATGACCTGAGCCAAAATCAGGAGTGAGACGCTTAACCGACTGAGCCACCCACGCGCCCTTTCAGTCTTAGTTTCTAATTAATATTTGTTCATTGTTAAAAATGATTTAAAAATCCTATAACATGCTTCTCCATTCGTTTGTGGGTAAGATGTGGCATTATTGCTGTTGTTTCTTGAAAATTCTGAGGAAGGTAGCGCATGGCTTGGGATTTTGGGTGTTGTAAGTTTCTGAGGTAACACTCTCATGTTCCAGTCTGCTGAAGATGGTGATTAGAAAGCACAGACAGCGGCTGTTCAGGTCATCTAGAATTTTCATTCCTGCTACTTAAATGTTACAGGGTAGTGCTCTTCTATAAGCTGCAGACTCCCAGCCTGCTGCCGTGTCAGGAAGCCAGAGAAATCAAAGAGCCACCTACTGACCCTCCCCATTGTCTGGGCTTGTCGTCTTCTATCAGTGGTGTGCCACAATCAGCGAGATACACATGTACCTCCTGCCTGCTCTGGATTTGGCAGCCCCCGATCCCTGCACCTGTTTGCTTATACATGAGCTGTGCATGTTTGAATTTAAATAGACGCAGGGAGGGTGGAGCAAGAGGGGGAAGGGTGATGGCTCTGTCAGAAGCAGTTCATTACTGCGTGCAGAAGAGCCAAAACCAGCTTGCAGAGAGCTGGGGAAGCAAGATCAGACGGTATCGGTCGATAGAAGTTTTCTCTGTGAGAATAATCTTTTTATTTTTCCCTTAAGTTGAATGGAGGAGAGGTTCAGTTAAAACAAGGTTAAGGCTCATTTTGACGTTCTTATCTGTCAATAAGTGATATTCTATTATAAACACAGGAGTGCCTGAGTGGCTCAGTTGGTGAACCATCTGACTTTGGCTCAGGTCACAAACTCGCAGTTTGTTAGTTCAAGCCCTGTGTCCGGCTCCGTGCTGACAGCTCAGAGCCTGAAGCTTGCTTCGGAGTCTGTGGCTCCCTCTCTGTCTGCTTCTCTCCCACTCCCACTCTCTCTCTCTCAAAAATAAACAAACATTTAAAAAGTTTTTTTTTAAAGAAATAAAATTATAAATACAATGATGAATCCTATTATCTGGAGTCCTTTTTAAACTTAGTCTTTAAAAAACTACAAATGATATCATTGCAAAAAGTAATAAGTCTAATGTATCAAAGAAATAGCAAGAACCTCAGAAATTCATACTAAGTTTAGTAAATTTTTATACTGTGGGCTCATGTCTATGATATATATAATACATACCTGTTTATATTGAGAAGTTATTTACCTAAGAAGAAATAATACCTTCAGCTTTCTTTTTCAAGCTGTTTGGTAAAACATGGCTCTTTTTTTATTTTTTATTAATTTTTAAAAAATTTACATCCAAGTTAGCATACAGTGCAACAATGATTTTAAGAGTAGATTCCTTAATGCCTCTTACTCATTTAGCTCATTCGCCCTCCCACAGGCCCTCCCATAACCCTCTGTTTGTTTTCCGTATTTAAGAGTCTCTTATGTTTTTGTCCCCCTCCCTGTTTTTACATTATTTTTGCTTCCCTTCCCTTATGTTCATCTGCTTTGTGTCTTAAAGTCCTCATATGAGTGGCTCTTTCAGTTTATTTCTACTCTTAGTGATGAGCTGTGGTATCCCGTGTCAAATCTAGGTTTCAAATCAGAAAACCTGATGACTGGCTGCCGCAGTTGATATTTTGTTGTAGTATTTTGTAGTTCTGTGACCTTGGGCAGGGTTATTTAATCTGCTTGAGGCTCAAGATCTTCGTTTGTTAAAGGGAGTCCTGGTACCTACTGGGCTACCAAAGGTGTGGATTTAATATAATAATTGTTTTTCAAAGAGTAATGTAATATATAAATTCTGTTATATTAGATAGTATTCTTGTTAACATTGATGTTTAAGAGTTTAACCGTGATCTCCATAAGGTAAAATACTTAGTTTCATTACTAAATATATTTTCTTTATAAGGGCAAAATCCTTTCAAAATCAAGTTTGTTACCGTCATACTAAAAGTTCCATAGAAATATTTCCTGCGTAAAGCACAGTTTTGTATGTTAAAATATTTTTGTGATGTACTTCCCCATCACATATAATTTACAAAATAATTCTAAAGAATCAAAATGGCAGTTTTAATATAATATTATTGCTAATACCAAACTTCGCTCTAACTTTGTTGTGCCAAGAATAAGTGCAAAAATTATACAGACTGATGTACCCTTTTTTCTTTGGGTTTTCAACATTTAGTCTATCAAAAAGATAAAATCACTTGGAGAGAGGATCCGACATTTATAAATGCACCCTCCCCCCCTAACACTTGTATGTCCCAAAGTTATAAAAGATCTGTTGAATTTGGGGATACCTTGAAAGACTTAAAGCTGTCAGTATTTCACTACCCCATGTGGTTTGAGCAAATGAGAAGCCTTGAACTTTGCACACAGAGTTTCAGGGTCTGGGCAGAAGGCAGTGCATCTGCAGGTCCTTGCATGACTAATTTCCTGTCAGCAAGTGATTTTATTATCATTTAAATAAGAATTTATAATAATAGCAGTAAACTTGCCAGATGGCTGAATGAGTAAATTTTAAAGGATATAGGTTTAAAACGCTTCTGTGCATTTGACTTCAGTGCTTTCCCTTGCCCCTCACCCCATTGCTATCAACTATTTTGGTGACCACTTTTGATTTAGCCACTTTCATCATTTCCATTGATTAAAAGGATTTTCATAGCACAATATTGTGTTGCCTGTTTTACGATAAGATATATTATGAGTCACTGCTAGTTGTTTACATTGGAAATGGGGGAAACCCAAATATGAGTAGGCATATCTTCCTGTCCTCTGATAATATCTATATGAAAATTTTGTTTCTGTCTCTATTCATGCAACATCTAACAGAAAAGAAAAAAAAAAGTACCTAAATATCTTATTTCTTATTCTTTGTGCAACATTAAAATAATACACAAAAATAACTACTGTGTATTTATTTCTCATGTTCTCCATCCAAGAAAACACATTTTTTAGTAGTAAATACATTTTTACTACAGCAGTAAGTGAGGATAATCTCAAGGAGAAGAGATGATTGGTATTGCAGCTTTTCAGTTTTTCCTAGAGTATAGACACACAAATAATTCATACCAGATGAGATTTTTACAAGTATTAAATACCGTTATGTCAAACAAATGCCATTAAATATGAAACAAAATATCGACATGGTTTCATAATACAGTGTATGGTTAATAAACAAATTAAATACAGAATTTTAAACTACCAATTTAGCTTAATTAAAAGGTATAATTTCCTCAATCCTGATTAAATAAAAGTAAAAGCATGCGCTGCATCCTCTCCCTTTGAAAAAAATTAATGAAATGCTTGAGAAATTTTGCCATTTGAATTATAGTTACACAAGAATGATCCTGCTGATTCCTTGTGATTTAAGGTATTAAGATCACTACTAACTGAAATACATTAATTAATAGCTTGGAGACACTGGGAATTCTAATGGTATCTTGCACCAACATATGTACATAGATAGCAGTATTAAGTAGACTAGCGACACTGGCTGGAGAATTAGTAACCATGCACGGTCTTACTAAGCCTTCCTAGTAGTTGTGTGTAGCCTTAGAAAACTCAATTTACAACCTATAAGACAACACATCTGTCAAGAGTTCAGTACTTGTCGCAGGGTGTTTATATTTCCATAGGCCAGTAGTGACTTATAGAAGATTTAGATACTTCCGGTGGCGTTAGTCAGCTTCAAACATCCCTCTCATCCGACTCACAGCTTGAACTTCCTCACCTACCAATGTGTGTGTCGGCTGCCTGGAAAGCAAACTGTTGAACGGCTTTGAAGAGCATGGATTATTGACTTGGTTCCACCCAGTCTTGTCCCAGATGTGATCTGTATTAAATGTTTTGATGATTAGACTTCATTCCTATTTTGCTTTCTTTTTTTTTTTTTCTTTTTCTACTCTTGTGATTCTACCGTCAATTAGTGTTCTGGTTTCTATTTACTTCTTTTCTCTAAATTCTGCATATTTATTTCTTAAGTGTGTACTGTTTAAGCAGGGTTATAGCTAATTTGTGCCCTAACAGGAAAATTGGCAAAAAAAAAGCGAAGTGAAAGAAAATGCTTCCTCAGGAACATTTGACAATTGGATGATTATTTTATTTTATATTTTGTTCCTGTCCTCCCCCCCCACAACCTTTTCAGTGGATATATAATTATATCATTGTTTCAGTAATGTGAAACAAAAAATTAGACTTGGAGGAAAACTCTAAATAGGGAACCATAATGTTCTTTCGAAATGAAGAATTTAACTAAACCACTCTAAAGTCCCCTGCTGGGCTCAGGCAAGCTGAAATTAATTCAAGACGGCAGATAAAATTTTTAACCAGGCCGAGTGGAGATGACGGATGTGACAGCTCTCAGTTAAAATGTCTTTTAGTGGCAAATGCATGCGTATTAGTCAAGAAATGTGACATAACTGTCCCGAGCGAGAGAAAATGAACCAATGACCATTTGCATTGAGAACAAAAGAAAAATCCTTCATAGCAAAATGTGGAGACGGACAGATGAGTAACTCATTCACGGTGGAGGTCATTTTTTTGTAATCTTTTTACGGTAAAAAAAAAAAAAAAAAAAAAAAAAAAGTCTCCGAAAGTTAAGAGGGACATTTTATCTCAAGTGGTGGTTCTTTTCTTTCTTGTCTGTATCTCAGAAAAGGGAAAATTTTTGAATAAAATGTCTATGTCCAAGAAAGAGAGGCTGTCCTTCCCTCCCGTGCCCTTTTCTATCGAGAACAACAGAAAAGTGTCCCTAGGTCATCATATTTCAAAGCTGTGCCGGAGAAGCCTTAAAAATTGTAAACCTAGATTTGGCTATATTAATAAAATCCTGAAAGGAGAAGTTTGTTGCCGGTGTTTCCATAAGGATACTGGCTCTTTATTTTTTCGTTTCCCAAGGATAGCGGCAGTTCGGTAGTTTATTATGAAGCAATACAAACAAACAGAAGTGGATATGAGTCTATGGCAGAATGTTAATAGGGAGTGAAAAGTATTTGGAAACTGTGGTTGGCAGGATTTGACCATGTAAAAGTCAAGTTTAATTAACTGTAGGAACAGATGCTTTCAAGACATAGTAGATACCAGTAAGAGCTACAAGTGTAATTGAGCTTTTAATCGTATACAGTTTATTTTCTCAATTAAAATCAAATTGCATTATCATAATTTTCTTACTAGGTGTGACACTCTACACTTTAAAAGGGACACTGAAGTAGGAACCTAGGACTTAACCTATTTTTATCAAAATTAAAAGAATCAACCTAGGTGTATTGTTAGTCTCAAGACAAAAATATACAAAATTTCCAGTGTAGAATTTAGTTGTCATTTCCTTTCATAATCTACTATCCTCAAAAGAGTATGTAAGAACATAAGAAATTTATTACAATGTTATATGGGCCAAAGTAGAATTTTGTGTGTGAGTATTCAGTGAAGCTGAGTAGGTGAAGAACACGCCACGGAAATAAAATGATCATTTATCCAAGGCTTCAGGGATAAATAGGAATTCCCCATCAAAAGAAGACTTTTAATTCTAGGTGAGGTAAATAGAGAAGTAAGTTATTCTCTTACATCTCTGGCTTTTCTTTCTCTTTCTTGTTTGTAGGATTGCTCTTATATATCCCGGGTGGTTAAAACTTCGAATTCCTTAAGGCTTGGTTCTAAGTCTTCCTCACAACTTGTACATGCTTCCTAAACTCTTTCATCCATATACATGGATTTAATTATAACCTGTATGCTAACACCAAATTTATATCTCTCAAAACAGCTATGCATGTTTCCAACTCTGCAGATATGCTAACACCAAATTTATGTCTCTGGGGCAGACATTCTGCTAAACCTTAGATCCATGTTTCCAACTATGCATTTGACAACCGTTCTTAAAAGTCTCAGGAACACTTCAAGCTCAAAATGTCCAAAATCTTACTAATATGATGTCTCTCAACCCAAAAGTGACCTCTTCATATGCTGCTAGTCCATAAAATATCATGTGGTTTATTGAATGCCTTTTAAAATTTTCTGACATCTTAGTGCGTGGAGCCTTTGGGTGGCCTCAGTCGGTTAAGTGTCCAACTCTTGTTTTCTGCTCAGGTCATGATCCTATGGTTTGTGAGTTTAATCCCCACATTGGGCTCTGTGTTGACAGTGCAAAGCCTGCTTGAGATTCCCTCTGTCTCCCTCTCTCTCTGCCCCTCCTGCTCTCTCTCTCTCTCTCTCTCTCTCTCTTTCTCTCAAAATAAATAAATCAACTTAAAAAAATTTAAAATAAAATTTTTTGACATCTCAGAGAAAATTAAAAAAAAACAAAAAAGTGAGAGATGAATTAAAATTCTTGTTATCTTTCCCTGGGTTCGAGCTTTTTTTGTTTTTGTTTTTGTTTTTTTGTTTCTTTTTTCTGGCCCTTTTGATTTTTAATTAGAGTGTAGTTAGTCACGTCCTCAAAGTTTCATCCATTACCTTGCCAGGATGAATGTTTTGTGAATCTGCTGTTTCTGGTCACTAGCGTAATTTTATGTGGACACCTGTCTGTCAGCATACAGTCTTCGGTCAGCATACGACTTTGGTTTGCTGTTCAGGTTGTCCTTGACTAAGTTTGTAACAATGCTTAAGTTGATCTGTCTTATGCTTATTTAATGATGTAAGTCCCCAACACCCCTTTAAATCATAAAAAAGACTCATTTATTTCCCATTTCTAGCTCAGCACCAAAAAATGTTATTTTTTCTATGTCTTATATTAAAATTTACATTTGCAAATGACATCTTTTACCAAGGTTGAAGGAATTAAGCAATATTGATTATAACTTTCCAGCGTGCATATAGGGAAAATTTATAAATTTGGCATGAAGAAGTATACTGTTGGTTTTCATGGTGTCTTTTTCATTAAGCTCTGTCTTTTAGATTCCCCCCCTAGTCTATTGCTTTTACTATGTTCTAGTATACACTTTCGTCCACTTTAACATCATCACAATCCTCAGCTCTGTTATATTATTTGAAGCCAATTTCCTTCTGCTTATCTTTTGATAGCACTTCTTAAGATCACATAATATTTGGGGTATATTCCTTTTCCTTTTTTATTGTATTCATTCAACGCAGTACATTTGTGGTACAACTATGACCTGTTTACAGCTGATGAGAACTAAGAACATTCTTGATACTGACAATGTCTTGTCCTCTATGGTAAAACAATGGTTTGCTGGTGATCCCGAGAATATGCATTAGAAGAAAAATGTCTCGGAAATATAATGGAAGCAACATAAGTAAAGTTTTCTAGGAGTCATATTGAAAAGATAAAAAGAAATAGGTGAAATTACTATTATATTTAACCCAGTATCTAGTAGTATATCGATATGTAATCAGTGTAAATGTCATTAATGAGATCTAAAATTTTCTTTTTTCATGCTCGGTCATTGAGATCCAATGCATACTTTACACTTGGGGCGCATATTAATTCAAATTAGCCACAATTTCAATGTTTCATAGCCACTTGTGCCTGGTGGCCGCCATATTGGACAACGTTGACTCTAGGAGCTTCTTTCTCAAAGTGTGCCTTTTGAACAAGCAGTATCTGCATCCCCTGTGAGCATGTTAGAGGTGTGGACTATCAGGCCTCCCCCAGACCTCTCCTGGATTAGAATCTTCATTTTAACACAGATCCGTAGTATATTAGAAGCATGTTGAAGATTGAAAAACATTGCTCGTGGCGCCTGGCTGCCTCAGTCAGTTAAGCTTCCAGCGTTACCTCAGGTCATGATCTTGCAGTTTGTGGGTTTAAGCTCCATGTTAGGCTCTGTGCGGACAGCTCAGAGCCTGGAGCCTGCTTGGGATTCTGTGTCTCCCTCTCTCTCTGCCCCTCCCCTGCTCATACTCTGTCTCTGTCTCTATCTCTAAAAAATAAATAAACATTAAAAAAAAAGAAAAGCATTCCTCTACTATTGATTTAAGATTTCTAGGTTCCCACATGTAAAGAAGATTGGTATTAGTGTTACTCCATATACCATGGATTATCTGTTATAACAGCTTATTGACATAAAATTGATATAACATAACATTCACCCTTTTAAAGTGTACATTCCAGTGGTTTTTAGTATATTTATGGTTGTGCAGTTATTACTACTATCTAATTTTAATATTTTTCTCACTCTGGAAAGAAAATGTATATCCCTTACCCAGCATCTGGCAATGACTAAAGTTCTTTCTGTACGTGTGGATTTTCCTATACTGGGCATTAAAAAAAAAAAATGGACTGATACCACATAGGCCTTTTTCTGTCTGGCTCATTTCACTTAGAAAAACATTCTTAAGGATCACCATGCTGTAGCATGTTTCAGTACTTCATTCCTTTATTAGGGCCAAATAATATTCCAACACACGGATGTACCACGTTTTGCTTATCCATTCATCAGTTGATGGCAATTTGAGTTGTTTTAACTCTTGGCTATTGTGAATAATGCTCCATGAACATTTGTGTGCAAGTTCTTGTTTGGACATATATTTTCAATTATTTTAGGCAAATACTTAGGAATTGATTTAGGTCATACAGTAATTTTAGGTTTAATTTTTGAAGGAATTGCCAAGTTGTATTACAGAGTGGCTATCTATCCTACTTTGCAAACCTACTAACAATGTATGGAGATTCCATTTTTTCCACATCCTTTCCAACAATCATTGTTCGTCCTTTCTATTCTAACCACCTTGGGAGATGTATGTGGTATCTCACTTGGTTTTCATTAACATTCCCTGATTACTGATAGTGTTGAACATCTTTTCATGTGCTTATTGATCATTTCTATGTCTTTGGAGAGATGTCCATTTACATCCTTTGCCAAGTTTTTAATTGAATTTTCTGTCTTATTGTTGAGTTGTAAGTGTTCTTCATATATTTTGGATACAATTTCCTAATAAGATATATGATTTGCAAATATTTTCTCCTATTCTGTGCACTATCTTTGGATGGATTGTTAGAAGCAAAAACGTTTTAAATTTGAAGTATTGTCTGTCTGTCCATCTCTCTCTCTCTCTCTCTCTCTCTCTCTCTCATCTATCATCAATCTGTCTTTCTATTATCTGTCATCTACTTTCTTATGCTGTGGTATCATATCTAAGAAATTGTTGCTAGATTCGAAGTCAAGATTTACCCATATATTTTCTTCTAAGAGTTTTATAGTTTTAGCTCTTACATTTAGGTAGTAATCAATTTTGAGTTAATTTTTATATGTGGTATGAGGTAGGGACCCAACTTCACTCTTTTCTGTGTAGATATCCTATTGTACAACCCTTATTTGTTTAAATAATAATTTTTCTCCCATTAAATTGTTTTTATACCAATATCCATGATCAAATAAACATTGATACATAAATCTACTTCTGGACTCTCAGTTAAATTTTATTGATCCATATGTCTATTATTATGCTTGAACCACACTGACTTGATTAGAATGGACTTGTAATAAGTTCTACAATTGGGAAATATGAGTCTTCCAAATTTGTTCTCCTTTTAAAGATTGTTTGGCTATTCCTATGAATTTTCAGATTAGCTTGCCAATTTCTGCAAATAAAGCAGCTGGGGGTTTTATTGGAATTGTGTTGAATACATAGGTCAATTTGAGGAGTTTTATCATCTGTAAAATATTGTCTTTCAATATCCTATGAATATGGCATGTCTTTCCATTTGTTTAGGTCTTTTTTACATATATTTCAGTGATATTTTATAGTTTTCCACATATAAGACTTAGACTTATTTTTGCTGAACTTATTTCTACATATTTTATCCTTTCTGAAGAAATTGTAAATGAATTGTTTTCTTCCATTTATTTTCTGATTAATCAATGTTACTTGTATTCTGCAACCTAACTAAAACTCATTTGTTAATTCTAATTCTTTCCTTTCTGTATATGTGAATTCCTTAGGATTTTTTATATACAGGATCACTTAGGAATAGAGAAAAGTTTGCTCTTTTTCCCATTATGTATGTCTTTTATTTAATTTTCTTGCCTAATTGCCCAGGTTAGAACCTCCAGGACAAAGTTTAAGAGAAGTGGTAAGACCAGACATCATAGGGAGAAGGTACTTGGTGTTTTGCTCTTAAGTATGACATTAGTGGTGGAATTTTCCTGGATGGCCTTTATCAAGTTGAGAAGTTCCTTTGTTTCTTTGTTTGTTGAATATTTTTCAGATAAAGAGAAGTTGGAATTTGTCCCCCCCTTTTTTTGTTTTTTTTTGCATCTGTTGGAATGATCATGTGGTTTTATTTTTCTTTTATTAACCAATATATTACATCAGTTGCCTTTTCTATGTTAAACCAACACCATATTCTTGGAACAAATACCACTTCGTCATAGTGTATACTTTTTGTACGTTCATGGATTTGGTTTGCTAGTATTTTGTTGAGAGTTTTTGCATTCATATTTATAAGAGATATTGGCCTGCAGTATTTCTTTCTTGCGATGTCTTTGTCTAGTTTTGGGATCACAATAATACTGGTCTGTAAGTAAGTTGGGAAATATTCTCTACTATTTTAGTTTTTGGAAGTTTGTGAAGTATAGGTGTTAAATCTCCTTTAAACATTTGGGCGATTTCTCCAGTGAAGCCATCTGGGCCTGGGCTTTTCTGTGTGGGAAGCTTTTTTGATTACAAATGCATTATCTTGCTCTATGTCTATTCCGATATTTTATTTCTTCTTGAGTAGTGTTCAGTGGATTGTGTCCTTCTAAAAATATGTTTATATCATTCCATGAATGAAGTGTGGTTATTAAGTGAATTGAGTAAAGCCAGCACTCTTCTTTCACTACTCTCTCCCATGTAATAGGCAGCAAAGATCATTCCCTGTAGTTATCATTATAATCGTACAACCAAAACGAACCTTGGGAAATGTATACTTGACTTTAATACATTTTCATTTAATACTTAAGCAGCAGATAATGGAGCCAGTCTATTTCTTTAGCTACAGTTGACTTCCTAGTCCCCCATAAGATGCACAGATCATTTAAATAATAAGGAAAAACTAGACAGAAAAAAGACAATACTAGTAGTAAAATAATGAATATAAGTAACCAGCCTCAAAAAAAAAAAAAAAAAAAGACCTATACATTTTCAAGGTATAGGTCACATCTAAGTTAAGTACATATGCTAAATATTTTAAGAAACTTGATCATGATTTAATGCAACCCTCCACCCAATATTTTTTTTACATTACTATTTTACAAGAGGGTGATAGCCCTTCACCCCTTTTTTGAATACATACACTAACAACAAGGTAATTGCCTTTCACAAAGTAATCAATTTTTACTAGCAAGTCTCATATTTAGTAGAACCTCCTTTGCTTTAAGCAGAAAACTACCTCCTAGACTGTGTACATTCGATTTTGTTTCTGTCAAAATGAGTAGTATGGAACAATTTACTTTCTCTTCTATTTGACAGCCCTTTAGATCTAAGAAGGCAGCAGTGCATTTTCTTCTCAGCAGATTTTGTAACCAAAATACAATGTGATTAAACTAAAAACAAATTCTGAGAACATAATAAACTATCCAGATACTTTAAGTTCCCTAATGAATTTCCCTTGAAACATACACATAAAGTATCTCCTACCATTTTCTAAGAGTTTCTTGGGGGGAGGTTGCAAATAGGTTAGGGATTAAGAGCAGATTTGGTAACTTGGTTAAGTGATGCCATTTGGGGCCTCTGGTTTTCTTTGTAACAGAGACTTCTCCTCTTCTTATTCTAGAAGCCCTTATCTGCATTAACTGCTTTTATTGCCTGTCTTTCCATACAACATGTATATTTCTATTTTCAGAGCTACCCATTTAGTTCTACCCATAAAGCTCACTGGCTGCTTGAATCTCCTTTCTTTGTCCCCAAGATTCTTCAACTGAACTTCTCCGAAACTGAACTCATAACTTTCCTTGTGTACATGACACCCTTCTCTTCCTCCTTTTATATCAAGGCATTATTTTTAAAATATATCTCCAATTGATCCTAATCTTTATTCCTGTTCCAGCTGTATCACCCTAGTCTAGCCATTACCATTTCTCACCTGGATTACTTCTAAATGACTCACTTGCATCCACCCTGAACTGTGTTCATTCTATTTTCCACCTTCTAGTCACAGTCATTTTAGTGTCAACCTCACCATGTCACACCTGTATCTAATTGTTTCTCTTGCCTTTAGGATCAAGATAAAACTCCTGTAAGTGCCATGCACTTTTCCAATTTGCTAGAATACTTTAGTAACCCTAGTAGCAAGTGAAACACCCACTCCTCAATATAATTTTAACACGGTTTTAGTCTCAATCACCACTTTTTTACCTAAGATCATAAATACTAAGGAATCATGATCTTGAAAACATAAAGAACAACCAGTATGGAATGAGGGTCTCTAAGCTTTTCTTCCTAGTTTTTTCCTTCAACAGTGTCTTATCATGCGTCCTTCTGGATTGATTGAGAAAGTAGAGAAGTAGGCTCCACTGGAAAGGAGGGGGGGAAGGTGATATAGCCTAGAAGATGTGCTACAAATGACAGACCTGATTGGACCTGATATTGTGTTAAATACTATAAGATCCTATCTTTACAAATAAAAATAACTTTTTTATATTTTCCACAGTGAAAGTGATATCAATTTATTTGATGGCAATTGCCAATTTCGTTGAATCTCAAATATCAGCTGGTTTTGCATTTACAGCCTGGTTGAGTCGTTAATGTCTGGTGTACTTGTGACATTGGAAAACCAACATTAGTTAAATCCATTGTCACACGTATTAGGCATGAGAAATTTAACGGACAGAACATATTCTGTCTGTTGCAGTTTGATGTGAGAAATTACAGCATTTTTTTTTCAAAGATTCTAGTAGTACTTGTACAGTAAAGTTTTAACATTATTAAGTTCCCGTAATATTGTATTATTTTACAGCAGCTCACTTAATTGTTACAGATTTATGCTAGTGTTTAGAACTTCTTTTTATCGATTCATGAGAACTTAGAAGGATTAAGCAAACTAGTGAGTAAACGTCCTAGGGTTTGAATAGAGTGCTTCTGTCTCTGATGTCTGCAATCCTTCCTGTATCGGTGGTTTTCAAAGCATGGTTACCACACCAGTAGCATTAACATCACTTGGGAAATTGTTAGGAATGTAAATCATCGGGCCCGATCCCAGACCTACTGAGTCAGAAACTCTGGGATGGAGCCTAGCAATAAATGTTTTAGATGTTTAGGTTTCCAGATGATTCCGATGGACACCAAATAGTGAGAACCATATTGCTATATCTCATAATCTATGGATCAGACAAGCACCTAACATATTTCTTATTATTTTTGACTTGCTAATTTATGGCCACTGAATCAGAATAAGCAAATAACTCAATGTTTTATTCCAACTTACTAAGCAAGAGATAACAGACTTAATAATTAGTGTCCCTAATTATATTTAGGATTGCATATAATTAAAAGGTTCAAATGTCTAGAAATTAATTGTTCTTATTGTAAACTATATTTAACTTCAATGTCCTGTGCTAAAAGTTTTAGTTCATTATGGAAACTTAATGATTCTCCAATTCCCAGGTTGAATTGCCAAGGGAAGAAACTTATAACAAGTTTGTACTTGGAGGAGAATTCCTCTGCTTTCTGTGTGGGAACAGAGCAGTTCTTTTTACACATCTTCTCTACTCCCATTGAAAAGGATAAGGTACCCCTGAAGGCTACTGGAGTCCATGAGGTGAGGACTGGTTAGTAATTAGTAACAAGTAAAGGAACTGTTCATTCCTTCATTTGGGGCATGCTGATCGTGAATTGATTGGAACATCCTTGCTTCAATGAATTATAGGTTGAAGAGGAGAACAACTATGCATGAGGAAATACACAGGGCTCTAACACTAATTCTAAATGAGCTTTTGGGAAACAGTTGGTTTCTATATTAGAGATTAACCATATTTTATTCTGGGGAATAAACGGTGCTACTTAGATATTAAATTTTAGTGAGTACCTATTTACTAGAATCTGATAGGAGTTATGGGAGTCTGGCAAGTAACAGAGCACAGAAGAAATCCTGAAACACAGCCCTGCTATTAGCCAAGCCTTCATAATTCAGCTGTTTGACCTAAACAAAGGGAAGGGAAACATACAAATTGTAACTCAAAATTCTCATATGAAATTAATCTCATTCAAGGCACCTAGCCTCTAAATGTCGTCACTGAAAGTATAGTTAAGTGTCGTTTTCCTGTAGGCTGATCCAGGGATGAAAAAGTTTCACAATGAAAACCTTGAAGGAGATTTAAGTTGGTGATGTGTGATGTGTAAGTTGGACACGTGCCAGGTCCCAGTAACCCCCCCGTTCCCACATGGAGTGGAGCTTCTTGATAACCAAACGTGGTTAGTAGAACCTCTCTCAAGGAGTAATTGGTCCATCCAGCCTGTATGGGAATGGCCCCTGCTCTCAGTGTTTGAAGACTATTACTTGCCTTTAAACAGCTATGATTTAGAAAGCTACCACTCAGGCACTGATGTAGTTCAGCGTGTGAAAAACAGACGGCTCACCGTATGAGGTAAGTTAATATATATAATTGGGGATACTGCAAGTTGAATTCGTTGGAAGAAAAGTGGTTTACAAATTGAATACATTAATAACAAATGTCATTACTAGTATACTTATGACATAAAGAATAGGGCCAAAGGATAAAGTGCATCTCGAGCTTTTGTAACTCAAGAGATGTTTTCATATCTTTAGATAATAAATGCTTGTAGCAGGTATTAGCTTGTACCTCAAGCTCGTGCTAAGAGACCTCCCCCTGAAGAGTTTGTCTCCTGACATGCCGAATTGCCCCGGGGTCGGTGGCAGCTTAATAAAGTATGTGAGTGTTCAGTGTGGAGCTGTTAAGTTATTTATTCCTCTTCTGATACCGCATGCATGAACTGCCACTGTTTGATGAATCACTGAAGAGAATGGGAGCTGACAAACAACTCTTCCTTTAGTGGCTGGTCACACTGACAGCATCAATAGAAAAACACATCATGGGTTCTAAAATGCCACATTTTCACCATTTACCCTGAATAAGACATGAAGCTCTTTAAGAAAAGCAGTAGTACGTTATCATTAAGGGCCAGCTGACAGAGAGGCAAGTGTGCTCGGAACTCTTTCAAGTCATCATTCTTAATTTCTTCTCTCCTTCGATGGAAGGCCCACCCACACGGGCTCTGAGCAAGGGACTATTGCACCTTTTAAACTCCCATTGATAGATTGGTCTCATCAACACCCTTCCTAGATCCTGCCCATCGGAGAGGCTCCTGTTCTCATTAGGGTCCTGTAATGTCTGTAGCTAACATTGTTCTCATGCAAATAGAATGGCACAGAAGATAAGTGCCATGAAAATTCAATTTCCCCCGACTATCATTACCCTTTTTCTTTTAGTTATTCCCACTTCAATCTGCAGGAGGTAATGTGTGCAATCTGCTGGTACTTTTGCAAGATGATTACTACATTTTAGTAATGAATTTCCCAGCTATTGCAATGGGGGGTGTTTTAGGAGGTTCCCTAGTTTTCCTACCGCAGACTTGGCAGCAATACTTGCATACTACTTCCACAGTGGATGTTGAGCATGGGGAACGCCCAGCTAATAGAACTTGTATCCAGCATTTTCCCTTCTTTTGTCCTTGGTGGCATCTGTGAAAAACAGCAGGTGATTTGTTTACTGTTGTCTGGAAATTGAAAATAAAGTGTGTCTACCTGTCCAAATCGAAGGATTAGAAACTCTTATCAGAAGATGCATGTAATAGGGCGCCTGGGTGGCTCAGTTGGTTAAGCTTCCGACTTTGGCTCAGGTCATGATCTCACGGTTTGTGGGTTCAAGCCCCACATCAAGCTCTGTGCTGACAGCTCAGAGCCTGGAACCTGCTTTGGATTCTGTCTCTTCCTCTCTTTCTGCCCCTCCACCACTCATGCTCTGTCTCTCTCTGTCTCAAAAATAAATAAACATTAAAAAAAAGAATATAAAATTCAGGGTATCTCATATAAATATATGAAATTATAAAAGCATGCAAGTTAAATAAATACATCATGTTTTAGAACTAGGGAGAATTCCTACTTGGATTCATTTAAAAACTGAGAGAAATGATGGGGTATATTTAAAATTTTAAAACTTCTATCCTTTATATTTTAAGATCTTCAACAGTGGGATTATATTTGTAAACTTTTTTTTTTGCCAATAATATATCATGTTATATTGGTTCTATGTTTCTCCTGAAATTAGCCCCCCACATCTTCATTAGTGTGGGAGTTAGTTATAAGAAAAAAAAAGAAAGAATAAAGAGAAAAATGTGTGTGACTGTTTTAGACACAAATAAAGAATGCAAACTGTACCTTCTCTGATTATTATCTTAATAGTAATTGTGAAGGGCAAAAACACAGGCATACTTTTTCATATATTTTATGGAAAACTTATTTATTTCCTAAGTAATTAGAACTGTGCTTTTCCAGTGATTAAGAAAGCCCTTTAACTATGACATCAATTTTATGTATGAATGGGAATAAAAGTTTTCGGAAATGTTATCACTTATTTGAAAAATAAACTGACCTCGCTATTGTTTGTATAAGGCTTGTCCTGAGAAATACTTTTTCCTTACCAACTGTGAAGCTATTTTTATAGGGCACACGTTATTTATGTTATTCTATTTACACGATTTTGAGATATTTTTAGTGGATTAATGTGTTTGATGTATTAGCCATTTCTTTTACTACAGAAACATACTTATTTAATAATATACCCCCAGAAGTTGAAGATGTTGATACAATGGAAAAAAAAAAAAAAAAGAAGTCCAATTATTTGTTTACCTGAATTACTTCATTTTACAAACTGATTGATGTAACTTAGTTTAGTAATTAGGATGAAGCTTTTCAGGAAATCTCTGGGGTATGCCATGCAGTTCAGACGTGAAGAGTTGCCAACATGTGGTACAGAAAATATATTTGAACTACAACCGTGGTACTGCTACTTCACGTTACACACCAAGCATATAATTACCGCATTCTTGGTATGTAATTACATAGGAGTTACGGTTTATATTGACCTCAAGAAATACTGACACTGTAATTTTAAACTAAAAAGTAGAACTCGAATGTGAAACTGTATGTTGATCTTGAACGGCTTGTGTTGTAAATTTGGTCTCCTGAAGAATAATTTACTGCTATGATAACTTTCCCAGTTCCCTATTAGAATAAGCATTGGGATATGTAAAGTGTTATTAAAGCATCCTTTCTGACTGCATGGTTAACTGGTTACACAGATAGGTAAGAGAAGGAGAACTCCAGTGGGTTGGAAGAAGCTGCTAATTACAACCCTCCCTCCCTGTAAGCTTCATGGTCTGCACTTCCTGGAAGGATAGACTCAGCAGAGCATGACTGCCTAGGGCATCCCAGTCCCAAGAGGTTTTAGTTGTTTGTTTAGGTGTTGAGAAACACACATTATGACCGTAATAATAATTATGTATTTGGAATTGGATTTTTGCATCTGCAACACAAGATTCCATCTTCCGTAAAATGCCACCTCAGCACCATTTTGATGGCACCTCATTTGCATATGGAGCTAGAACTACTTAAGCCCAGCTTTCATTTGACTATGGTGTCACCATTGTTAATTTAACATAATGTTAAAGGTTCCCAGTGACCACTCTTGGAGAAATGTTTCAACTTTCTATTAAGCACAAGTATGTATACAGTCTTTAGTTGATATGAAAAAGGAAGGTTAAAAGATTATTATTTTCTTTTTCAGAGTAATGTACCTCCTTCTACTTGTTCCTAACATGACAAAAGTCAAGTAGTTGAACTTTATTTATTTAGATAATGATTCCATAGCAATTTGCTTTCATTTTCTGAAATATGGCCCAAAGATATTCTATTTTTGGCTCCTCTTAAGAAATCAGATTCAGAAATAAGAAAGAATTCAATCTGAAAATTAATTAATACCCTAGCTCTCATTCACTCCCATGTACTTTCTAAAAATATGTCTTCTCTTTGTTTCTCTTCTGACAGGCAACAATCATTCAGGTTTTTATTTTAATTCTTATTCGCCTCCTTCCTATTGTTTCTTGTCTCATTCTCTGCTGTCATGTTCTTTGCTGTAATATGTAGTTTATTTCTGCACAAGAATGTTCCATATAATTGTCAAATTAGTAACTTCATCCAAATTATATACAAAGTCATGGTCTGAAAGTAATGTAGGAACAGAACTTCTCTATTGCAAATTCAATTACCAATACAAAAATTCTTTCTAAAGAAGATATAGATGTAACTCATCTCTTCTCACATTCAGTGTGTAACAACTTGAGAAATAAAATCCTGAGTTTTAACTTAAGGCATTTGCAAACTTTCTTAAGTCATAGTTCTCCAATATCACAAAAGAGGACATATGGCTGAAAGTATACTCTGTGAAATATAATAGCTAAAAAAGAAAAAAAAAAAACCAACAAAGCAGGTTCAGAATAAATATGTTGTCTGTACCAGTAATAGCAACACAATATATAATTTTATCATATTTTTGTTTTCATGGTACAAGGTTTGAGACTTTTGGGTGCTTTTAAAGTATATAATTCTGGTTAGAAGATGGATACTTTTGAAATTCTTTTCAATATTTAGTTTTGAGAGACAGAGAGAGACAGCATGAGCAGGGAGGGGCAGAGAGAGAGGGAGACACAGAATCCAAAGCAGTCTCCAGGCTCTGGGCTGTCAGCACAGAGCCCGACGTGAGGCTCAAACTCATGAACTGTATAATCATGAGGAAAGCCGAAGTAGGAGGCTTACCCAACTGAGGCACCCAGGTGATGGATATTAAAATGATACATAGCTTAACAAATATTGACCTTACATATCTAGATATACAACATAAAATTATTGTGTTAGGAAAACAACTACCATTGTCTTCTACATTTAATTAAAATAATTTTCAAGTTGATAAACAAGAGTATTTCCACAGGTTAGATCCAAGAAGTACCATCTTATAGATGTCAAGTTTAGTGTCTTAATGAATTCTTGAAATTTTGCTAATGGAAACAGTATACACCTGCCCACGGGTCACTCTCTCCCCTGATTAAAAGTGATGTGGCATAGAACATTAAAAACAATCTCCCTCCTACATGAATCATATAACTTATATTTTACAAACAACATACATTTCCCTTTTTGTCTAGTAAGCCTGGAGAGGATTTAAAGCATTGGACCAGGGTGTGTGAGGGGAGGGGTGGAAATTGGCACTATATGTGGGAGATACACAAAATCTTCCAGTTCAGCTCTTGAGAGTCTTACTTTGGAGATTTCAGTAGGTTGGTGTTACAAATTTTGCTTCTTCTAAATATGTACATTGATTTTGCCTTTGCCAATGTCAACAATGTCCCCTAGCTTTGAAAGTGTATATAATAAAAATATTCTCATCATCTAAAAACACAAAAGAAGAAGAACCAGCATAGATCTTACAAATGCTATTTTACATTACATAAATCATCCACAAATATCAAAGAATGAGAGTTCATCATTGCTGTAATGGAGAAGTCTAGCTGATTCTGACGGCATTCCTGCAAATCATTACACTGTTATTAACTTACAGAGATTACAATAAGCCGATGACATATATTGTGTTCTGGGCCGTTCATTTCACAATGCTGTATATTATAAAACTCCTTACTCACAGTGGTCAGCTATACTTTGACATTTTTTTAGACTTCTCCTGCTATTTTCCTTCATAGTATTCTGTCATTTCACATTATAATATTTTTCATAAATTGAAATTATATCTGCATGCTAATTTGTTTAATATCTGTTTTCTCAACTGACAGCTCTTTTTTGTTAAACTACTTACATGTAATATGTACAGACATGTAAGTATAATATATGTGTGTGTGTGTGTGTGTGTGTGTGTGTGTGTGTATGTTTTAAATTTATTTTTGGCATAACCAAAATTGGTTTCTTCTGAAGGATGGATAGATAGATAGAGACTTATCTGTATATATGCCTAGCTATATACGTATAGCTATACATATACCTAAATACAGACATATTCATATGTACACAGAATTGTTTTCCTCTTAGAGTGAATATATTTGAATTCAACTGGATATTTCAGCAGTTCCCCACTGCTAATAAAGAGAATCTAATCTAATACAGAAACATACAGATAAAATAGTATGTAGATGTCAATATTCTGGTTGTGATATTGTACTATCATTTTTTGACATGTGACCATTGATGGAAACTAGATCAAGGGTCCATAGCATCTCTCGATATCATTTCTTATAACTGCATTCGAATCTAAAATTGTCTAAAATAAAGATTTTCATAAAAATGGTGTGTGGAATTTGTGTAAAAACGTTACCAGATGTGGAAAATGAAAAAAAAAGGGCCACTCTTTTTATTATCATTGTGGCAATTGGAGATATTTTGTGTCTCCACACATTTAGTTTACATATTTAAAGAATCAGGCCAGCTTGAGAACATTCTAAAATATCTGTGATGATGTGTTAATACATTTATGAGCTTTCCGTACTGCCTGATTCCTATATTTTTGTAAATTTTAACTAAGTTATAGCATGTGTGCAGAAAAGAAAAAATTATTCACAAATATTCAACCGGATGGGTTTTTAGAAACTGAGCACACCTGCATAACCAGTGCTCAAATAGATGTCCTGACTTCTGCCTTCATAGATTGAGTCTTATTTTGTCCCCACTTTTCTGGTTTGAAAAACTTTAATATATAAAAATTGTAATATTAGTGTAAAAACTAAATATTAATAAATATTTAAGTAAATATATCATAAATATTAAAAATAAATATACATAATAAAATATCAACAAATATTGCCAAAGTCCCCTTATCTCCTAATATATACACATACCATTTTAAAGCTACTTGCAGATAGTGACACTTCATAAATAAGTACTCCAGCATACATCTCCTAGGGATAAGAACATTCTCCTACATGACCCCAAAAGAATTTTCATACTCAAAAAATTGAGTATTGATACAATACCATTATCTAATAAAAAGTCCATATCTGTATATTCCCAATTATTCTATTTATATCAATTATTACTTTTGATACAAGATCCAATTAAGGATCAGGCTCTGCTTTTTTTTTTATTCCTCTCTTTATCTCTTCATTTTGAATATTTTCTAGCACTTTTGTTTATTTTCCACAATACAGAAATTTTTAAGGAGTCCATGCCAGCTGTATTATAGAAAGACGTCTCGTATATACTTAGGTTTTAGAGAAAAAGTTACAAATTTGGACTAATTAATACATATGGTATTTTAATTTGTTTTCTTTTAAAAATGTAGTTTAGCATCTGGCCCCTTTGAGGTAATAAATAAGCGACCTGGTGATAAGTTCATTGGATTTCCAGGTAGAAAAAACTGTGTCCAACTCCATTACAAACTATGTGAACTTGGGGAAATGTGTTGGTCTCTTTAGACTTTAACCTCCTCATATTTGAAATGAATTGATTGGATTTCTTTCAGTTGATAAAATTCTATTATATTTATTGAAGCTTGTATCATGATACTACGTTTGAAATTAGTATTACTGTGGAATAGATAATTTATCAATACTTTGCCATTTACTGTTTTCGGTAGAATAGCAATTATTGCTACATTCTTTTGAATGTTCTATGCATAGTTATGTTCTTAATTGAATTTCAGAACATTCAGAATTGAATTTATGCTATAAGAATCCTATACAATCTGTCTAATTTAAATTTCCAAGCTGTTAAAACAGTTTTTGAAGAGCTGACTGGCCTCACCATCAAGTGTATTCTCTTTGTTGTATACTTCACAGCCTACTTGAGTACTGTTCTTTCCTTGAGTTCTAAGTATAAGAGGGGCCACTAGAGTGCCAGTTAAAGTTATATATGTATTATTTTTCTATGTATAGTTGACCCTTAAAAAACATGGGAGCTAGGGCCACCAATATCCTGTGCAATTGAAAATCTATGTATAACTTATGACTTTCTCCAAACTTAACTATGTATAGCCTTTCGTGGACCAGAAGTCCTACTGATAAGATAAACAAATAATTAGCACATATTTTGTTTATTATATGTATAGCTAGAGAAGAGGAAATGTTATTTAAAACATCCTAAGGGAGAGAATGTGAATTTATAGTCCCGTATTATAAAAAATTCACATGTAAGTGGACCCACATTGTTCCAGCCTAGATTGTTCGAGGGCCAATTGTATTTCATTTCATAAATAATACATGTTTTTCTATATCCTTCAATAATCACTTACTTTTCTGTGTAAGACTTCAGGAAAGTATGACACTTTAAATAAAACTTAACAGATTCGTGGAGTATACTAACATTGTTACAGTAGTGGATACATTTTTAAAATTTTACGATTTTATGAAGACACCTTGGATCTTCTCACTTCACAATTTTGTCATATTTTTAAGGAAATCTCTGTACCACTTCCTTCAGAATTATTGGAATGTGGAAACTTCTCTCTAGTTGTCTACAAAAGAGGGATGACATGATGTTTCCCTGCTGCATTAACTTTATTGTTCCCTGTAAAACATTAACATAGCAAAACTCTGAGCTTGTAAATGAGAGAGTCGTCTTCATTTAGATGAGAGAAATGGAATTTGTAATTCAAATGAGAAAAGGAAATGAACTTTGTGCTTAGCCTGGAAAAGTGTTGTGGTGTGCCAATTTGGTTCTCATAAGGTTGATTCCAAACATCCCCATCAAGGTATTGTGTCCCTTTAGTAAAAAGCTGAGGGTGCAGTGAACTCGCCAGTGGCTTGGCATTCCATCATAATACCTGTGTCTCCACAACGATAAATCTTCCGATAATTTTGCTTAACATACCTCCTATCCCCAGACATGATAAAGTCAATGGCAGAATGGCTGTGTAACCAGTATGGTTCTTAACCTTGATGCTAGTCTTGACTGTCTTCAATTAAAAGAAGTGTCACTATGTAATCCTTTTTATGGAGTTATCTGTTCTCTTTTGGGAGTATTTTTCTACCCTTAACATGTGTGAATTTATAGCTTTGAAAACTAGCAGGAAAAACAGAAACTAGCAAGTCTGATTTGAAATTCTGATCTTTCTTTTCTCATTTCCTTCACCATAGACACCCAGACAGTGGGGCTATTGGACCGGGTTACATTCCTCACACTTTTATAGTAATGGTGTTTATATCATAGTAATGTGTGTGTATATATATATCATTAGAATGTTACATGTTTATAGTAGATAACATCCAATTTTAATTTTTTTGCCCTAGCTTATGTAAGCCATTACAAGTAACGTAAAACAAAACAAAACAAAACAGAGAAAAAAGTCTGTTCAATTGGAGAACATGTTCATGATTGAGTAAACAAATGGATCCAGTTTCTCCCTCCCAGAGAGTTCCTTTGCTTCTCTCCACTTGGAGTCCTGCCTGCATCATCTTGAAGAACTCTAGAATCCATTTCAAGGAAGGAAATCGGTGAATCAGTGCTGGGGTGTGCAAACTTGTCCATTCTCATCTATGCAAATTTTTTTTTTTCCCAGGTGTAGATAAATGTTTTTCTTCCAAGTGTGTTTTGTCTTTAAGTGCTACCAGAAAATGGCAGGGAACAGTGATTTCATTTCCATGCTCAGAGGAGAGGACTAAATGAGTGCAGATTAAGGATTTTTATTCCCTCCATGAGTATAATGTTCTTCTTTTTTTTTAAATATTTATTTATTTTTGAGAGAGAGAGAGAAGCACACACAGAGTGTGAATGTGGGAGGGGCAGAGAGAGAGGGAGACACAGAATCTGAAGCAGGCTTCAGGCTCTGAGCTGTCAGCAGCGCAGAGTCCGATGTGGGGCTCAAACCCCACAAACTGTGAGATCATGACCTGAGCCAGTCAGACACTTAACCGAAGGAGTCACCCAGGTGCCCCTACAATGTTCTCATTGTACCTGTACATATACAAATGGAAAAAATTCATATTCCATCCTCTTAAAAATATGAACATATAAAATATATGTCTGTGTCCATTAAACTCATGAACAAATCATTAGGTGAGTCCATTGAGGTCATGAACAAATCATTAGACTAGGTTACAGGCAAAGTGTTTAACAATCTATTAGTTTTAAAACTTCACTTGGATACTCGTATGCTTAGCTTTCTTCTTCTTCTTCTGCTTCTTCTTCTCTCTTTTTTTTTTTTTTTAGCATTCCTAATGGGATGTTTCAGATACAATGACTAAAAATGACTAAAATGGCCTTTTGTTCATTTTTTTGTCTTCCATGCTTTAATGAATCTTTATCATTATCTACTAGACAGGAGTTCTAAAAAAAAAAAGAAAAGTAAAAGAGATCATAAGACTCTGGACTTACTAGGTATCAGAATTGGATTTAAACTCCTCTAAAAATGTTTCCATTAATATTAAAAAAATCAAATGCTAAATAGAATATTAGTTTATATGGTTAGAATTTTGTGAATACTGTTTATTTCTGAAAATTACTTTTTTTTTACCTGTAAATCAAACCTACTTATCTGCACTATTTCAGTGAAAACTTTTCTGTTATCTCTGACCATGCTTAAACAAACCCAGGTTAGTAATCTGCCTTGATGTTCACCTTTTTTTTTTTTTAAAGTCACTCCAAGAAGGTAGTTCAAGAGTTAAAAGTGTTCCAAAAGGGTGGAACTTACAAGGGGAACAGGCACAGTTCCCCACAAAGCGGATGGGAGTTGAGCAGAAGCCTCCCCACCGCCTTCCTCCCAGAGGCTCCCGGGGGTGGGGTAGGGTCTGACAGTGATGGGCTTCCCTCACTGGTTCCGTCCTTTGTACCTTATTCTGGTCCAGAAATAGAGCAGCACATCATGCTCCCAGACTGACACCAGGGAAGCTTCATAAATCAGCAAGTGAGTGTTCTGGCATGACCCTTCAGCCACCGCCTTCCCTCCAGAGCTGACACCTGTCACCTTTTAAAGAGTGTACATTCTCTGTCAGCTGTCGCTGAATTCTGCCTTTTCTTTATCTACTCTCATATTCTGCCTAGGTGGTATTATCTGGGTGGCTACCCATATATTATTAAATCCCTGTCATTATGGACTAGGTGGTTTTTATTATGCCTAAAATCTTAGAATCTCCTTAAAGTCATTGGGTATACAACCTAAAACCATCCCAAAATGTCTTCCTTTTGTAAAAGAAAGTAAGTATATAAATGTATGAATGCAGACCTGATTATATGTATTTGTAATCACTGATAAAATATTGTACTTAAAGGTCTTGTATTATAATTAATACTGTAGAGTATTTTAAATAAGAATCCTTCAGTATCTGAGAGTTAGGCATTTGAAGTGCCCTGAACATTAATCAGAACGTAACCATTGCCATGAAGTCAGTAACCGTTGCTTTCTTTTCTTTTCTTTTCTTTTTTTTTTTTTTAATATGTTATCTTCCCTGTGAAACACATATCACTTTACTAGAAAGCCATGCCTGAGTCAACTGGACTGTTACCTGGTTTCATTTTCTCGTAACTATGTTTTACACGTATATAGCACAGTGTGGTCCTCCAGCTTTTAGAGAGGCAAGGGTATGGAAAACGTTTTAAAAAATTTGGCAAGGCACAAATCTCCACGAGCAGAATTTTGTGGGTCTCCAATGTTTGCATATTAATGACATTAAAAGTAAAACATTTTATACACATTGGGGATTTCTCTACCCCCTCCCTGAATTAATGTCTTAAATCTTACTGGGAATTTTAGTGAAGCAAACAAGGACCACAAGGTGTTTGTAATTGGGGGGTATTAAGTGTGGAATACAAGTAGAGAGTGCTTAAAAGGGACAGAAAAAGTCAGTTGCCTATTGATTGGACTGCGGTGGGATAAATGTGTGGCTTCTGCCCTTAATGGAAGCTGATTGTTCAGGGATGTGCCGGTGAGACTGGTCGATTCTTGAGCTGTTGTTTACTGGGAAGGACAATATCAATTTTCCAGAGGGATGATTGGTGGGATGTCAAGGCTGTCACCCTTTTCTCCTCGTCACTGACAGACAGCCCAGTGACAATTACCAGTGATGGGACATTGCCTGCATTGGCATATACACTAGAGGATATAACTGGCAAACAAAAAAAGAGGAAAGCACTTCTGTAAAAAAGATATAATCAGCAGTTGTCAGGACTGGTTACATATATGATGTCTGAATAACAAGGCCACAGTGCTTTCCCTTTCCCTCTCATGTAACTTGGGTCCTGCTTCATCCTGCAGAAAATTAATCTTGGAATTTTTTTTTTGGGGTGGGGAGATTAGTTTTGGCATTATTTGTTTGAGAGTTAATATCAGGAAAAACACATTTTCGCATATGGTTTCTAATTAAAATAGATTTTGGAGAATTCAGATGGGCTTGAAAGTAGACATTTTTATTCTTTAGAAATAAATACGTTTGTAGTGTATTTCATGAGTTAAGATAACTTTTATGCCTTTTCCTCCTTGTCTCATGTTATTGGCCAAAGTTGAAATGTAGAATTTATGAATTGCACTGAATCAGTATCAGAATGAAACACTAACCTCTATCATTTTTGCACAAATGCATCATTTAAATTATAGAATCTGTTCTGGGTAGAGTATATAGTACATGTACCTAATTATTGAATTTTCTATAAAGGTTCATGTGTCCATTTCTTTGGGTTCTATTGTTTAATAATTTCATTATTAAAATTTATTTATTTATTTTGAGAGAGAGAGCAGGAGAGAGAGAGAAAGAGAGAGAGAGAGAGTCCTAAGCAGTGCCTGAGCCATCAGCATAGAGCCCAATGTAGGACTCGAACTCATAAATCATGAGATGTGACCTGAGCCGAAATGAAGAGTTGAATGGTTAACCAACTGAGCCACCCAGGCACCTGGGTTTGTTTAATAATTTCAAATAAGTTTAAATATAAAGAACAATATTTCCAGTGCCTACATTTAGTTGTAGAGAAACTAACACCTAAATTATAGTCAGACTACCTGGAGCATGGGAATTGTCAGTTAATTGTATTTTTTTCTCAGGAAGATATTTTTGTTTGTATATTATATTTAGGCTAGTCATTTCATAAATTTACTTTATTCTCCTGGAATTTGACTATTTGGAAAAATTCACAGTGAGTCTAGTTTTACACAGTCCAATTTATGTGTATTTTGTTTTGTATGAATTAGAAAATTTCCCCCACTGAAGATAATCTTAACATCAATGTGAAAATACCTGTACATACATAGATAAACACATTTTTGTCTACTTCCTAACAAGAGGGATACATTGGGAATACTTTCTAGGATTTACTCAGTTGCCTCATGAGAGTTGCTTTCTACAGAACTGGTCACTGTAGAGATGAAAATAATTCAATATATGATGTTAGTTTTCTACCATCTGTGATATATTTTTCTTCATGAGAAATATATTCTTAAATACCATTTAGATTATTTTATTTTATTTTATTTATTTTTTTAATGTTTATTTATTTTTGAGAGATATAGAGACAGAGCGTGAGCAGGGGAAGGGCAGAGAGAGAGACACAGAATCTGAAGCAGGCTCCAGGTTCTGAGCTGTCAGCACAGAGCCAGATGCGGGGCTCGAACTCACAGACCGTGAGATCGTGACCTGAGCTGAAGTCGGCTGCTTAACCGACTGAGACACCCAGGCGCCCCTATTTTATTTTTTTTATGTTTACTTATTTATTGAAAGAAAGGGAAGGAGAAAGAGAAAGAGAGAGAGAATGAGAGAGTTACAGAGCGAGAGCAAGAGCGAGAGAGCGAGAGAGCAGAGAGCGAGAGAGAGAGAGAGAGAGAGAGAGAGAGAGAGAGAGAAAGCTCGGGAGGGGCAGAGAGAGAGGGAGAGAGAAATCCCAAGCAGGCTCCGCCCTCTCAGCGCAGACGCCAGGGCACGGGGCTTGAACTCATCGTGAGATCATGCCCTCAGTTGAAACCGGGAATCAGACATTTAACCCACTAAGTCACCCAGGTGCCCCTTTTTATATGATTTTAAAAGGAATGTTTTTGTTATATAGTTTGACAAATATTAAAAAGTGCAAATTATGAAACAGAAGTTACCTATCATTTACAGGAAAACATCATTAACATTTTCATAGTTGCCCATTTTGTTTTTGGTGTTAAATTTTTAAGTGTCTACATGCGTGTGTATTCTTTAAGAGCTCTCAGCGATGCTATTTTCAATATTGGTAAATATATAGACAAGTCTGTGATTTTGGTGGTGTCCTTTTAAATAAATAGGTTACAATACTGTCAAGTGATTGCATACGGAAGTTATTTCTGATAGGACTTGTAAGATGGCTACAAAAGTTATCTTAATTTCCTCTCATAAACCACCGGCTAATTGATTTTCCATTGCACTCATTAAAAATAGATACTTAGCTTTTCAGAAGATTGTCTCAGAAAACCAAGGCAGGGCACAAGTCCTCTGGGATGCCATCAACTGACCATTCCATCAGGCCTAAAATAGTGGCCCTCCTACTTGTCAGAACTGAAGTATTTATCCCATTTCCCAGCAGATAAACATTTGCAAGGCAAATAATAAATTAGCCATTAATCAGAAGAATGTTTGCATTCAATGAACTCTGAATGGAGTGGAGATGTCAGGTAGATAGACAAGGTAAATCAACAAGGCAGAATCAATCCCTCAACGAGCCACCCATAATTTAGAGAGTGTGGCCCATGTGTTTTAAAGACTTTGGAAGTTAAGGACATTTTGTAAAGGAAGAAAAGCTATTTAGAAGATATAAGTAGATTTTAAGAATAGACAGTATGTTAGCAATTTTTATATACTTAAGACTCTGATATAATGATACATCTTTTAGAAGTTTGATTTGAAAACCGTCAAATATTTATTTTTAAGATCTTTATGTATTATAAGTACATATTTTTACAATACCAGGAGAGTGTTCATGTTTCATGAAAAGTTTCCATACCATTATTTTATTTTTCCAATTAACAGTCTGGCAAGTTTATTGCTTTAGAAACAAGAAATGACCTTGATATTTTAGTGCTGTTTTTTTTTTTTTTTCCTCATTGTGTTCGTCCTTTCACATATGTAATGCAAAGACTTAGATTTGGAGTCGGAGAGGCTTTACTTGGCCACATAAAAACATCTGATCGTGGATAAGTTACTTGAACTTTTATGACCTTCAATTTCCTTATTTGTAGACTAGGGATATTCATGCCCATCTCAAAGAGTTTTCATAGGAAACGAAAAAATGAAACAAATGAAATCTATTTATCCATCCATCCATCCATCCATCAATCCATCCATCCATCCATCCTAACACAGGTCTGATACTGTTATTTTTTTTTTTTTTACATGGAAGACGTGTGTATAACAATTTATTCTAAAGCATTATTAATATTTAATCATTTCAAAAACATTTTTGTAATCATTTAGCAATGCATATTTTGTTTCTGGAGATATTATAGCTGAAGGGTTTTAGAAGGCCCCTTGGTTATAGAGAGGGAATATAATCTCCCTCAATTCTCTCGAGGTTAGAAACTACAACCTTTGTTGTTTTAGAATTGACCATCAGGGAAATTGCTCTTGGTTCCAAACACCTACCATCTGGCCTGCTCTAGCTTCTCGTGATATACAATGCCTGAGGCTTTTTAAAAGTTCCATGTGTGGTATGTCCGCAGCTTTTCTTCTTTGTTATTTATTTATTTACAAAAAAATGAGAAAGAATGAAAGAACAATCCTAATCCTCAGCACTGCGTTCCAGACTCTTCGTTTATCACTCGCTCATTTTTTTTTTCCTCTCATGAGTACAATTCTATCCTCAAGCTAGGTTTCCTAAACTAGATAGTTTATAAAGTTATTATACCTTTTAACCAAAACATTAACTGAGTCATAGGTGTGCCATCCCTATAGTGTTGATTGACTAAGAAAATCTTTCTAATCATGAATTTTAAGTAAGACTTGCAGTATTAATTAGCATTGCCTCAAGCATAGGGAACAATTAAAATGTTTTGAAATTTTAAAATATATAAGTTACTCTTGCAAAGGAGAAGAGGTTTCTTTATGCAATCCAGAAACTATTATATTAACCTCTAGGAGTAGATTTAAATTGAAAAGCATTTAAATCAAAACATTTCAACTCAGCCTACAATGTTACTTGCTATTTTTTTTTTTTAATTTTTTAAAAAAGTGATTCATTCCTGTGGATCTCCCCTCCTCTCGTACCACTTTTGTCTTTCACTCTTAGAGGATAACTTCAACCGGAATTTCATGAAGAAATACGGACTTCTTATATGTGACTTATTTCAGTTTTTCTCCTGTGTATCTCAAGATTGCTCCAAATCTTCATTTATCTTTGTCTCTTTGGTTCTGTTCTGATACTTTTGTTTAAGGCTAGCCTATCTAGTTACGTTTGTGGTTTTCACTTACTCCCATTCTAAACCTGACACATATCCATTCTTTCTGGAATATCACTGTTTATTGAATCATCCTTAAAATAGAAGCATACCCACCTCTTATCCAAGCCAAACACAGAACAATATAGATAAATTAAAAAAAAATCTATAAGATTTCCTAGAGAGAAAAAATACATTTAGTTTCAGAACATAAAACGGCCTCAAAAGACAGTGATATTTGAAGATATTCTTAGATAGTAATATTTTTAAAGCCTGCCATAACTTAAATACTACTAATGATCATCATGAAATATTTTAACTATAACTCACTTTTTAAAAGTTTATTTATTTATTTTGAGAGAGAAAGTGGTGAAGGCGCAGAGAGGGGGACAGAGAAAATCCCAAGCAGGTTCTACACTGTCAACAAGGAGCCCGATGTGGGGCTTGAACTCCTTAACCGTGAGATCATGACCTTGAACAGAAAACAAGAGTCAGATGCGCAACCAACTAAGACACCCAGGTGTCTCAATTATGACTCACTTTTAATACCTAAAGCATACAATGAGTCACAAAGTCTTAATGGTTTGAATTAACAATGCATATATTTTTCACATGGTGTGGAAAGGTCTATTACTGTTCCTATTCTACAGGTGTGGGAAGTGAGTCATAGAGAGATTAAAAACTTACCTGAAGTCACTCACCTAGTAGTAACTGCTAAAGCCAACGTGTATACTTAGTTGGCTCTAGAGTCTTTCCCTGGACATGGCGCTTATTACCTCTCCACAAGTACTTGCATATATTGTTAACTATTAAACTGTTAGGTCTATAAACTTAGCTATCCAAATTCATTTGCAGAATTAGTTACTTAGTTTATTTGTTCGTTTGTTTGTTTAGTACGTGGAACATCTAAAAGGAAGTAGCATGAGATAAGAACAGAAGTGTAGGTTGGAACTACATCATAGAGCTTCTTGCATTCTAGACTCAAAAATTCTGATAATTTAATTAGTGTATAATGAGGAGTTATCAAAAGTTTTGAACATGAAGTGACAGTTCTGGGGCTACATGTTAGCAAATATAAGATAAATTGAAGCAGAAAACTTTGATAACATGGATAATCATTCAGAAGCTATTACAGTGGCATGGATGAGAAGCCATGAAGCCTAAATCAGGAAGGGGATAGTGTAATGGAAAGGAGGTAAATTTGTCAGAGTAGTTTAGGTAGAATTTTTAAGATTTGCAAGCTGGAATAGTCATGGACCTTAGGATCAAAGGCAAGGGTGGAAAGATATGACTCCAAAACTTTAAATTCATAACTGAGAAAATAGAGGAGCCATTAGTGAAAACTGGAATATTGGGAAGTAAATGTAACTTGGGTACATGTTAAATTTGGTACGTTAATGGGAAATCCAGATAAAAATTTGGAAATGTCATTCTATAAGTAGGAGAGAAGTCAGAGGCAGAAAAGTCTTTGGAATCATCTAGTTAAAACAAGTTGACACTATTGAGTAGATGGAATCATGAAAGAATAAAGTACAGAAAAAATAAGATGGAGAGAGAGAAGGCTGAGAATTAGTTTGCAGAGGCACTTACGTTTCGGTAGCAAGTAGCAAAAGCAATGGAAGGAAAAGGACAGGAGAACTCCAAAAGGTTGAATGAATCTGGGGAGTCATAAATAATGAAAAGAAAGAGATTTCGAAGAGGCAGGAAGTGGTCAAATTTCATATACATGGAGAAAAGAGTGTTTACTTTAACCAAAGTCTGTAAAGAAATAGCCTTCAGTTGGTGATCACTACTGAGACCTTGAAGAATAATGAACAGAGACTGACTGCTTAAATAAGAATAAGCCAGTGAAGGTGCGCCTGGGTGGCTCAGTCCATTAGGCATCTGACTTTGGCTCAGGTCATGATCTCACGGTTTGTGAGTTGAAGCCCCGCATCCGGCTCTATGCTGACAGGTCAGAGCCTGGAACCTGCTTTGGATTCTGTGTCTCCCCTCTGTCTCTGCCCGTCCTCTGCTTGTGCACACACGTGCATGCACATGCTCTCTCTCTCTCTCTCTCTCTCTCTCTCAAAAGTAAATACATTAATTAATTTAAAAATAAAGAATAAGCCAGTGAGAACACCTAATAAACAAATAGTATATGATGTTTATATGGACAGATTGTCAGTTTGAGTACTTTCAGAGATTGTGTGTTTTTAGACTATTTGTTCATAAACACATAATCACTAAAGTAAAGTTTAGAGTTTATAATTGTTTTTTTTTGTTGTTGTTTCAAATATCTTTAAAATTACAATGCAAGCCAATGGGGAAATATAACAGGGTGTAAACTATTTATCTTATACACAGCTTTTCAGAAGCATATTTCATTATAAAGACCAAGATGCACTTTTTTTTTCACTTTATGAATTTATTATTCTTTATCTCTGCTGCCCAAAACCTGTGGATCTTACTAGATCTCTACATACTTAGACATAAAAAAAATTCTAGATTAATGAAAATAACTTGTTTCATTTTCTTAGGAATAAATTGCATTATGTTCAAACTATCACAATGAATTTTGGTCCAGAAGTATGTGACATCTTATTTTGGCGAACTATGGTTTACCTTTATTATGTAGAACTTCCACATTCAAGGCTGAGAATCTGACCAAAATGGAGAAGCAAAAACACAAACCTGACACTCTCCGCATCAAAAACAACAAAAATGGCAGGGAGTCTCTCCTCTGTTGTCCTGCTTGCCACTTCTTGTGGTGTATTCAATCAGCTTCTATCACCTTTGGAAAAAATAATTTAGATTCTTTACTTACAAAGCACATCTTTGAATATTCTATAGGTAATTTGTTTTGTGAGTTCATTAATTTTTTGGCTAAGAAAAGACATGAAATACACAAACGTGGTTCAAACAGATGCCGTTTTAGTGATAGACTTTACTTCTGCTTCACTTTGCTTTAAGACTTTGGAAATATCTCATTGATTATACTGGAGAATATTAAAAAAAAGAAACACCACAATACCTTTGCATTTTAACAAAATTTTAAGTCCAAAACCTCTGAAGAGTTGTTTTAGTTTTTGTTTTTTTTCCACCTAGCCAGACCAGTACGAGATACCCTCTTCATTCTACCCTTTGACCCTAGGAACCTCTCTGCTTTAAACACCAAATAATGTTTTTATATTTTGTATTATCTTTCCCTATAATAATATAATCATTTCATTTTGTTGGTGATGGCTTTCAGTGTAGCTTTCCATTTTTTCTGATTAACCATACATATTGAAAAATAGATTTGTAATCAGTAGGAAAAGGGATAGAAATGTCATGTACCCTACCAAGACTGTGGGTGAATTGGTAAGTAGTTTTCCTTCATGCTTTCCAGTTAAACAGAGACTTCCCTTTCATTCATAATATGGATGCATATATGCAAGAGAAGTGTTGCATTTATCATCCCATATTTTACATCCCCTAGAATGTTTTCTAACACATTTATTCATCTAAATATTATATTGAGTGTCTACAGTGTTGGGCACAGAACACTAGATAATAGAGACAAAGATTTGTCCTTAGAGAGCTTCCATGTGAAAGAGGGAGATGGAAGATAAACCTATAAGCAACATAAAATTTAACCTTAGGTGGAGAGTAAAGACCACAGAAAAGAAGTCAAGATTAGAAATGGCTGTTAGGGCGGGATCTCCGTGGAGTAGAAGAGATGGAAACAGCAATGGGAAAAGGCCGACCTTCCTGATATCTGTTGAGTACTCTTGCAATAGTGTATAATCCATATTCATCTTACCCATTTACTGAGCATTTTGTCTTGTGGAACTGGAGTTCCCAACACACCAGTTAGGTTGTGATTTTAGAATACCTCAAAGCTCTGTCACGTGAACTGTATGTTGATGCCTCGGTTGTAGATTTTGATACTTTGGAAGAAAGTGTGCACTTCAGTGTGTTTGCCCTCAACTCATGCTTGGTTTGAAACTTCTAAAACCTGCTTGACACAAAAACACACACTCACAAATTGATCTCAGTGATCCGGGTTAGTGAAAGACACGCTGCTTTATTAAACAGTTGAGAACCTATGCTCAGGAGAACCAGCAACGGGAACATTTTAAAAATCTGAGCAACTAACAATGTATTTCAAACAAGTATCATTTGAGTTCATTGAAATGCTTTTTAACCTTCTCAATGTACATACAATTGTTTGTTGCCAGGTATACATAAAACAAATCAATTTACATAAGATTTTTTGCCTCATGATTGAGCTTATTTTTGTGTTTTAAGTTTATTTTATTTATTTTGAGAGGGACAAAGACAGCACAAGCAGGGGAGGAGCAGAGAAAGAGGGAGGGAGAGAACACAAAACAGGTTCCCTGCTGTCAGGGCAAAGCCTGACACAGGGCTTGAACTCACAAAACTGTGAGATCATGACCTGAGCCCAAATCAAGGGTAGGACACTTAACCAACTGAACCACCTAGGTGCCCTGGCATGATTGTTTTTAAATATATTTTTTACTAAAGTTTTAAAGATATAACTATTTTTTCTTTTGTTCTTAAAAAAAATCTTGAAAATAGAAAACCTGTGCATAATAAAAGCAAATTTAATCTTTTTTCTTTCAAAATCTTAAGTTTGAGTCTGAGTTGGAGCAGAAAGCTTATCTTGTTCTCTCTGTTCTTGTTTAGACTCCACACTGGCGCTGGTATGCTTGAATACTGGCATCACTGTGGATGACTTGGGTATCAGCCAATAGCATCAGAATAATTCACTGTGATACACTTTGTATCCTAGGTACATAGTAATATATAATGTGTGGCTACTTACTATATATGTTCCTTTTATTTCTAAATGAGTTATTCTCATTATTATGAGCCACAGAATATTCCTTAGAAACACTGAATATGAAAGGATTTTTTAAGCTGCCTTTTGCATAATAAAATTCAGAGAGCTTTAATATTTAGTAACTGCCTTTAGGTATAGTTTGTCAGTGCCCTTTCCATCCTTAAGAATAGGCTTCAAAACTCCTGGTCACTTGCTAATAACTCTTCACTTCTCAAGAGATTGAATTGCTATAGGCAAGTTAACTTAACCTACAAAGAAAAAAATTAAATTAAACAGAAGACTCATGTACATATCTCCTTTTCAATTATTTTTCCATATTGCCTTGCAAATATATTTTATTCTTTCACCTAACATATGAAGGTGTACAAACACATGTGTATATAACAAAATTCATGTTTTGAAAAAAAACTTGTTTATTTAAAAAATCACATATATTTTATGTGAAGATGTTCAGACCAGGAGAAATATCTAATCAAAAGTAGGAAGCAGGAAAAAAGTCACAGTTTAAATTTGTGCAGCATCAAAATAATAAGAATTAATGGCAATAAAAAGAATGGATTGACAGTCTATCCTGTTACTATTTTTACCATCTTTTTTATATATTGCACATAAATATACAATCTTAAGTCTCCCATAGACTTTGTTGCTCCCTGTAAAGACACAAATGAGCAAACATAACAAACAAAACAGAAAAAAAAATGTTCCTGTTATTAAGGAAATACATGTGACTACAAGAAGAGGTCTTAAAGGAAGAGTAAAGTTTTGATTACTTTGTCTCTTAACAAGTTGCAGTCCTGGGTATACTCTGTTAAGGAGATACCTTCATGAACAGGAGTCCATTTGTAATTAGATAAGGAAGGCTGACAGCCACAGTGAGTTAGTGGCTCCCATGGACTGACAAGTATTGACTGAATACCGGGCTGTGTTTGAGATGGTGAGGGAGTCGATAAAAGCATCAAGGCTTGTTTGGAGTACCACTGCCAGCGATGCATTAATTTGCCGCCTGGAAAAGAGCCACAGACATCCTCCCTCCATGTTTAGTGTTGATGAGGTGTAACACTTAAATTTAATCTGTTTACCACTAAGAACACTTGTAAGTTGTGTATGGCACCACAAAGAGGAAACAGAACAGGGAGCATATTTTGTATGAGTTCCAAAGTGCAGCCCAGGTCTAGAAAAATAAACCTCATGTGAACCATCAAACCAAATGTAGAAGAAAAAGTTTAATCAGCTGAGACCTGTAGGAATCCTTTATACATGTTTCTCTATACTATCTCAGTTGAATGAAAGAAAATTAATTTAAAAGGAAGTGCCATGAAGCTTATAAACACATTTGGCATGTATTACCTCTATATAATTAAAGTACTCATCTCATAATTCTGTTTAAATGCAAATTTTCTTAGATACTTCGCATATATTTTAAAACTTGTTACATAAAAATATTTAGATAGGTAGATAGGTAGGTAGGTAGGTAGATAGACAGATACACATAGATACATATAGACTTATATGTAGGAAAAGAGGGAGAGAGGGAGTGAGAGAAATTCTGTAAAAGAATATTAATGTATACTTTTATATGTGCTATTTGTTTGGCCCATAATATCCACCCATAAAAATCCCACAAAATACCTATATGTTAATACTGACCTTGAGAGCTCTCAGGTAAAAAGACTATTGAAAAGGCGTTACTTCTGGTCCAGATTCTACTGAGTTTCATTTAAGTTGCTGCCAGAACTCAGTATAACAATTTGCACATACTTATTACTACAAATTCTAATAATCCTCTAAATGTGACCTTCAGAGTCTAATTCACTAAGAGTAGCATTTAAAAGTATTAGATTATTTAAATTTCACTTGCTTGCCAACGTTTAATGTTGCCCCCCCTGCTGCAATAGAGGAAATGTGGAAGACAACTGCTGAAATGGCTTTCAGTCGTGCCAGGAAGTTTCCACAGCTTAGGGTTCGTAATGAATTCACACTGAACTTCTGTTAGGCTTGATTAGGTGACCTACCAAGATTATCCGACATGCCGTGGAGAGGATGGCTGTGGAGGGGATAAGATACAACTCATTCTCACAGGAGAAGCTCATGGCATGGCTTTTCCTTATTTCCATGTAGGTTGCAAAGCTGTCTTTCTGGGGAAAAAATTCATCCGTGATTGATAATGTGGTCTGAATTTAAGATAGGGTTTTTTTTGCCACATTAAGCGTTTTATCTCAATATATAATTTTAATCACCTGGAATGAAAAAAAATCAGGACATAACTGTAATATTTAGCTAATATTTTCTCACACATGCCTTGGGATTCCTAACGTGTGTAAAGTATATTTCCCTTTCTAAAATCTTTTGCAGAAATTAAAGAGGACAAAGGATATGACTCAACCAAATCAGTCTAAACAAAAGATGTTTAGACTGAAAAACATTATTGACTACTATAACTAAGGAGAATGATGTACAAACATGCTGGCTGTGTGTCTTTCAGAATGTATTAATAATGTCATTATTAGTATATGTAATTTGTCAAATATTTAATTATGCTGAAAATATTTTGAAATGCAAAGTCACATGCAAGTTGATTAACATAGTTTTGTGGTAAGTCCACTAAAGTTGATTAAACCAAGCATTTCTTAAGTAGGTAGAACTATTAACCTTTCTCTTACTGATACATGATTGATTTTAGTTAAGGTAACCTTGAATCCTTCATGAGCCACAAAAATCAGTTCAGTTTTAGCCATCTATATCCAGCTGTTACGAAAATCGTCATCACCCTCCGATTTTCTGTAAATGTTTATTTTATTCATAGAGGTTTATTTTGTTACTTTGAAAATAACTTATAGTTGGCAACTTTTTAAACCAATCTCAATAAAGCCAATTGAGATTTAAGACTATCAAGGAGTTTCCAAAAACTATGTGCACAACTCATTGGTATCCTATACAGTACTAACAATTTGTTTTTATGGTAGTGGGATAAACCATATAACTCAATCATTAATTCATTAATTCATTCATTTGAATGAATGAATGAATGCATGACTTGAAGGACTTACAGAGTACAGTCCTAGTGCTTGGGATTGGGAGACCAAAGATCTACATAGACCCCATGTGAAAGGAGTCCTTAGTCTAGGAGAGGAGAAAGACATGAAAATAAATTATTGTAAGGCGCTAGTGTGATCAGCACAGTAATAGAGGTATGTACAAGCTAGAACAGTAATTCTGAAGGAGGGAGTGATAAGTTCTGTTTGAGGTGGGATGGGGAGGGATGGAATTTGAGCCCATTCTATTGAATAATACATGAGAGAGCAACAGTCCATCCTCCTAAATTGAGTAGTTTAGCTAAAGAGAGCTGCCAACCTATCGATCAGCTGATGAGAAGACAGACTGTAGACTGAGCAGGTAAATGAATAGCGAGCTGACAGAAGCAGGGCTCTTTGCCATCTGTAGCTTTATCCCTGGAAGTACAACGAGGTGGTGAGCTGCACAGTCTCTCCATAAAGATGGTTCCCTCCCATAGCAGAAGGAATTTTAAAAATTAAAGGTAGTAGTAAAGAATGTCTAGAGATGCATGTAACCAGGCCATAAATGACATTGAGATCTCCTGAATACGAGCACTTTTTGTAAAATACAAGTTTCCAACTCTGTCCTTAAATGAAAATGTTACTTAAGCATTTCTGAATGTTTTACAAGTTATTCTTCCTAACTTAGGGGGTAGAAGAAATAAGAAAACACAAACATACAATCAAACAAACAAAAACTTTTCCTTGATCTTGCTCCCTCCCCTAAGTCTTTATCGTGTACCTAATCAGATTCCACACTATCTTTGCGACTCTGTATTTCACCAATGCCAAGTCATGTTTTATTGTTACTAACTCATTAAAAGTTCTCAAACAAAACATAAACATAAACACACCAACAAAACCCCTGCTTGTTCCAGCCTTCAAAGCTTTAAGTTTTTCCTCTTTTTTTGCTCTTCTATAATCTTTAGAAATTCCAAGAGACTCAAAGTTACTTTTTCTCCAGTGTTACCATAGCAATTACTTAACTAGACACGTGGCCAGGTAGTAATATTGTTATAGGATGAACATGTCTCTCAAAATTCATATGTTAAAGTCATAACTCCTGGTACCTCAGAGTGTAATTGTATTTGGAGATAGAGTCTTGAGTGAAGTGATTAAGATCAAATGAAATCATTAGAGTACATCTTAATGCAGTAAGACGGATGTCCTCATAAACAGATTAGGACATGTACATATTCGGAAGGAAGATCTTGTGAGGATACAGGGAGAAGATAGCCATTCTGCAAGCTAAAGCGAGAGGCCCGAGAAGGAGGCATCTCTACCAACACCTGATCTCAGATAATTTCTGGTGTTCAAGTTCCCTACAGTATGGTTGTTTGTGATGGTAGCCATACAAACTAATAGAATAGTGGTGGAAGCTATTTGTGTATTTTGTCAGTTCAATTGCCTTGATATTTCATACAGACTGGAACCTCTTGATCGCCCCCAGAACATGGTACAGATCACTGTTCATATAATAAATCCTTAAGAAATCACTGTTGAATTGATTAACTTTCTTATTTTCAAGTGATATCCTGTGATTCATAAAAATCGCTGCTGTCCTGGTTGATTTGTACGATGCTGTTTATCACATGAACACACACTGCCAATTTCTCTGCTGTCTTTAATCATCATGTATTTTACATTAGGTTGCATCTGAGGTTTATTATCTATTCCCTGATGGCCCTGGACATCATTAGATCCCATTAAACACCACCCAAACCTCCAGGATAAAAATATAGATATGTTCACCAAATGATTAGGAGCATGTTTATAAGTTTGGTGTAATAAATAAGGACTCTGGAGGTTTTCTTACTGCTGGACAACATTACCTGAACCTCCAGAGCTGATGTTGACTAATTATAAAGTACATGTGCTTCATCCTGACAAATCTTACTTCACTTTTAAATTCTGAGATTCACGAAATATTTGATTTCTTGAACGTAATTCAAAACTAGCAGCGCAGCCATCCAACTGACGAAAATTTATGAAGCCTTCTCTATGTATGAGGCACTGTGGGAGGTGGGAAGATGAGTTAGATGTAGATTTTGCCATTAATGATCTTACATTCTCATAAGGGATGACATGTGAAGTTAAGGAACTATGATAGAGTAGAAGGTATCAGATCTGGCAGTGATACACGAGGAGTGTTGAAAGTTCCAAGGATTGCTTCTGTCTGTGGGAGCCAAATAGTGATTGATAGAACGTTGGCACTTGTACTGTGGGTGAAAACGATGGCCAGATTGGGTTTGCACACCAAGGAGATAGAACAGAAAGGGCATTTCAAGCTGATGGGATAATACAGGTGAAAACACAGGTGAGAAAATACATGTTTTCTCAAATACATGTAAAATACATTTATTAGGTAATCCTTCAATGTCAGCTTCAAGAAATTATATTGTTGTTTTGCTCTGCTGGTGGGAATGCAACCTGGTGCAGCCGCTCTGGAAAATAGTATGGAGGTTCCTCTAAAAATTAACAATACAACTACCCTACAACCCAGCCACTGCACTACTAGGTATTTATCCAAAGGATACACAAATGCTGACTCAAGGGGGAACATGAACCCCGGTTTTTATAGCAACACTATCAGCAAAGGCTAAGTTAAGGAAAAAGCTTAAATGTCCATCAACTGATGAATGGATAAAGAAGATGTAGTATATGTATATACTACATATATATGTAATATATATATTATATATACATACACACAATGGAGTATTACTCAGTGATCAAAAAGAATGACATCTTACCATTTGCAGCAACATGGATGAAACTATGCTAAGCGAGATAAGTCAGTCAGAGAAAGATAAATATCATATGATTTCACTTGTGTGTGGCATTTAAGAAACAAAACAGATGAACATAGGAGAAGGGAAGGAAAAATAAGATAAAAACAGAGGGAGGCAAATCATAAGGAACTCTTAAATACAGAGAACAAACTGAGGGTTGCTGGAGGGGTGTTGCGTGTGGGGTTGGGCTAAATGGGTGATGGGCATTAAGGAGGGCACATTTTGCGATGAGCACTGGGTGTCGTATGTAAGTGATGAATCACTAAATTCTATTCCTGAAGTCATTATTACACTCTATGTTAACTAACTTGGATTAAATAAAATTTAAAAACATTAACAAAATAAAATGAAATTATATTATTATTGTATAGAATGTAAAAATACGTCTATTTCTGAGTATGGGTTTCACATGAAAACATTCTGCTTCTTTTATATATGTAATGAATTGGGAGAGAAAAGCTTGAGAGGATATTTTGGGATCCGCAATTGGGAAAATAAGTCAAATAATACAATGCTCATTTTTACATGCTCAGATTCTAGCATAATGCCTGGCACTTAGTAGTTTCCAGAACTTGCTAATGAATTAATTGTAATCACAGCCTGAAATAGCTAAGTAACCATAGCAATAGAGCATAATGGATGGGGAGATATTTGACAACAGATCCTGCAAAAATTGATAAATTTTGTACCGATTCAAGGCTGCCATTGAGATAGGTCCAATCAAAAAGAGGGTGGAGAAGAGTTTATGTTGGAAGAAAATGTGTTCATTGGGAATCTACCATTTGAAACCCATCATGAACATCTTAGACTTAGATATAAAGTGGAAGAGTGCTCTGTTTACAATGCTAGTTAAGGGCGGATTACTAAAGGAGACATTATAGGGAGATGCAGATAATGCTGAAGAACAGGTTTTTGAAGAATGGATATTTTTAGAAGAGAGAAGAAATCAAACCACAGAAAGAAACTAGGCAATATAGTCAGGCAAGTAGAAAGGATACAAAATATCAATATCATGGAGATTAAGGAGATTAGAAATGGACAACAATATCTAATGCCTTGGGAAACTAAACTAAAGTAAGTCCTGGGGAAAAGGCCCAAAGCTTTAAAGGTCAGAAAGTTCAGTGATGGTCTTATAAGGAGCAGATTCCATACATTAATACCTTTCTATTTTAAACGGCAAGGGAATAAGAAAATAAGTAAGCGATTATTGGTAGGATAGGAGGTGATAGTTTGAAAGAGCAGCAGGATGCACAGATCCTTCAGGAGAGAGAGATGACCCAGGCAAGAGAGAAATCTAAATTCTAGTAGAAAGCAACTGATGATGACTGGACCTCAGTCCAAGGCAAATAATTTTGTCAGAGCACAGAGGACTGTATAGGATTTTTACCAAGACAAAGGCAGGATTTATTTATTTTGTTTCCTGTAATGAGAACATGGTTTTTAATGTTTATCTCTTTAAACCTGATGACAATTCTTGAAGGTAGATATAGTGATCTCGTTTTACAGACTTGGGAACTATGGTCCCGTGAGATTTCATAACATGATGCATATCATACAACTATTTGTGCCAAGTTAGAATTCTAGTTCTGTCCATCTGGCTTCAAGCTTGCAGCCTCTCGGTTGTTACTACTTTGCATTTTAATGCTTTTTCTTGCTGATTGGCTAATACAAAGTTGCTTTAACTTTTTTTTTTTTTTGATTAGGCAACATTTTTTACAGATCTAACTGGTCTGCTGAATTGTTATATATATACATATATATCAAAATATCATATATACATACATATAACATATCATATGTGTTATATATATAACAATATCATACATACATATATATAACATATACAATACGAACCACATCAGCATCAGATGATCGTAACTTGTGCTTTTAATATTCTGGAGGCAGAAAGTAAAAGGTGTACATATTTCTGTAATTATTGTCACAATTGTAATCATTGCTATTGTTTCTCCTACAAAATTCCCACTGAAATAAATGAAAATGAAGACAGTAAGACTGATCCTTCATTGTAAAAAAAAAAATCAAACAGCATGTAGGATTAAATGAGCCATCTATATTATGATATTTTTTTCTATGGCGTGGTTAGCAGAAGAATCAAAAATTAGTATCTGATCTTTTTAAACTAACTTGTCTACCTAGATTAACTTGAAACTTCTGCTGTTTAGCAAAGTTAAACTAATCTTTTCATTTTAAATGGAAAAAAAAACTAACATTTTTAAAGTTTATTTTTGAGAGACACAGTGCGACAGGGTGTGAGGGCGGGAAGGGCAGAGAGACAGACACACAGAACCTGAAGCAGGCTCCAGGCTCTGAGCTGTCAGCACAGAGCCCGGTACAGGAGCTCAAACCTATGAACCATGAGATTATGACCTGAGCTGAAGTCAGACACTCATCCGACTAAGCCATCCAGGTGCCCCTAATTCTTTCATTTTAAAATGTAATATGCTTAAGATTTGCTTTTGCCATTCTTGGGAATCTGAAAGTTATATTTGGTGCCCAAAGGGTTTTATCCAAAACCCAAATTCCACCTAAAGTTATTGTATGCCGGTTTAAAATACATATACTTAAAAGTCGACAAATCAGCTTAAATATTTAGTTAAAAGCTTTATATTTATAATGAGGATTTTTATCTTTTTAGTTGTCTTTGGTTTTGTTTTGACAGGAAGATGATATAAAGGACTTGTTACACTTATAAAGTAACTTCATCCCTCTGCAGAATCTGTACATCTTTACATTCAGTATTTTGTTAACAATTTGGATATTTGTGCTTATTTTTTTACTTAAAAAAAACCTAGAAATACTCTCCAATTCTATTCATTTCTGCATTCAGAGTCCCTACAGTAAATTATAGGAAAAGCAAATATGCAATTCTTTTAAGTTCCAAATCTCAATTGTTTCAAGAATAAAAACTAAAGTGTATTATGTTCAAAATTAATTTATAAATTTAGAATTGGTATGTATGTGTGTATTTTCTCATAAAGCACTGGTGTAATTATAAGAGAATAACTTTACCTCTTTATTTTAAAATTGAGTCAGAGATGAATTCAGTAATTTATAGAGAATGTTAAATGTGATTGTTCTGATCCAACTAGAAAAACACTGTCTGCATCACATGTGTGCTATCAGTAAAATGGTTTCCAATCTCTGTATTACCATAAAATATTGGCATAATATTTTCAAATGGGTTAAACGAGTAAGGGCATAATTTTTCTAATTTTAAACATGATATGTTTCAGGTCTACTATGCCTTGCTTACTAATCCCTTTTGTCAAGAGATGGGTTCTTCCTTTGAATTATCATGTTACAAAAAAAAAAAAAGGAGGAAGGAAGAAAGAAAGAAAGTTTGAAATCAAGTAAGCTCATTTACTTACATATGATTTACTCTGAAGGGAAAAGAGAACTGAATGGACTTATAAACATAGGGAGAAATTAGTGTATATTATATCTTTTTTTAACTAAAGGATTAAGTGATATGAAGGAAAGCACTAATATTTGTCAAAACAGAGCTACCTTTACCCTAGAGGGTTATTAAAGTCGAGATGTGTTTTATATGCAAAATGACCTGTCAGGATTATGGGAAAGAATTCTGACACCTGCCTCCTCATTAAATGTCCTAGAAACAAAGGTGAAGAGATAGGTTTCTGGGTATGTGATTGCATTGCTAACTGACTTTGTCTGAGAATACTAATGCTTTTATGTGGCATTTTCATACTTATCTATGAGTTCATGATTAGTTGAAGGAAGAAAAATCACCACTAAATGTATGATGTATAGTGCTAAAGCAAAATGTACTCTTTTCAGGATAAAACTGGCAATAGCATTTTATTATGTTGTAACAGAACATTTTTATTATGTTTCTTTATAGCCTAGCATTCCTCTGTGTACCTTTTATATTCATCAAAAATTAAAAACTATATTAGTTCCAAAATCACAAAAGTCTACCACAGGATATTTGATTAAAATATTTTTAGATTGAAAGCCTTTATAGAGTGCAAAACGAGTCTAGAAGAAAAGGATTTTTTGGATATATTTTTAAGCAATGCATGGTAAAAAATGGCAACATATTTAGTTTAAGAGCAAATATTTACAATTTGAAGCCAGGTTATTTCTACAACTTTGTATGTTGTGAGGATAGAGAGATAGAAAGACACTTGGCGTTCTAGTTCAAAATACAAAAATTTTACTTATATAAAACACATTTTTAAATAAGTATATCGAATCAGTTACTTCGTGAAAATGGACATGTGTTCTCCTAGCGGAATTAGACTCTTCTTATGGGTTCTCTCCTTCATTTGATCTCCTAATGTAGTCTCTGAAAAATTCATTTTCCTGGTGTGACAAAGTTTGAAATGTCATTGGGCTAATTTGCTTTGGTTTGACATGGTGAACTCTTGTAAATAGATACGACAGGGTTAAAATGTGGAACACCTAGAAGATTATGTGGAAACTGAAGAAGTTCCGGGTCTGCTGAAACAAGAACACTGAAGATAAGATTTGTAACAAACCCTCTTCGAAGTGACCATGGAAAGATGATAAATGATATTTACCTCATATGTCATGATAACGGTTTTTTAAAGAAGATATCTGTGCCCTCTTTTATCGGCGGTATGGTAAAACGTATCGCTTACAAGCACTCAATCACTATGACAAAGAAATAGCAAACCTTGAACATGTCAAAACAGCTCTTGTTGAGTCTGCTTCTTTTCTTGAATGCTGACTTTATTCTCAGTTTTATATCCCTGGAATAATTACTCTTTAAAATATGATGTTTGTTTTATGGTGAGATTTTATAAAACATGTAAGCAGTTATGTGAACATTCACAATATATAGTATTTTAATATAAAAATACATGTTAGAGTAAAAGAAGGCATTTGGTTTAGGACAGCGGTGTATGTAGTTGTGTCTTAAGCAGAAGGAAGGCAATCATTTAAAACAAGTTGGTTGAGTTTTGTGGTACTACAATCGGCTTAAGTTACTGATGTTAGCAGTCTTGTGCATGTTCTTTATCTCTCCATGAAAAAGTAGTTCAGGCTGACTTAGCATTGAATTTGAAACTACATATCTATTTCACGAGGTATTTTTTCTGTGGGAAATTTGAACCTTTTTTCTGAAGAATGCGTGCATTTTTGCAAAGAAGATCCATATCTCTGTTAAACCCCAAATATATTCCAAATGTCCATGAAAGACTAGAATACAATTAAAACTGAACAATTCACTTAAAATTATTGGAAAATTCTGACTGTGCCAGACGATTCTCTTGTAATCATTTGCAACTTTTTCAGGGTGGCTTCATCTCTGTGTAAAATAGAAGACATGAATTCTGACTCAACTGCTGTGCCAGATGTTTCTCAAAATAAAACATATTGTCTCTGCGAGCTCTATAAACAAATCTTGACCTGAATGCTGTCTTTAGCGTTCCTCTCAATTTATCAGATAAAAATGAACTCTATTTTCTTTTCAGACAAAACCTATATAACTTCTTTTTAGAAAAAAAAAAAAAACAACAACAGTGAAGCAGCATTATAATCTGTGAAATACATACAGGATCTTGGCAGGCACCATCTAGCAGAGAAGCATTATATTTTGGTTGAGCATACTTTGTACTTTTATCTTGGCTAAAGTCTTTTTAAAAAGAATATGCCTTAGGGGCACCTGGGCGGCTCAGTTCGTTGAGCCTCCGACTTCAACTCAGGTCATGATTTTGAGGCCCGTGAGTTCGAGCCCAACATCAGGCTCTGTGCTGCCAGCTGGGAGCCCTGGAGCCTGCTTCAGATTCTGTATCTTATCTCCCTTTCTCTCTGCCCCTCCCCAACATGCACTCTGTCTCTGTCTCTGTCTCTCAAAAATAAACATTAAAAAAAAAAAAAAAGAATATGCCTTAAAAGAATTTGTTTCTGCTCTTCTATACTACATTTTGAAAAGAAGAGTTTTATTTAGTAGTTACACTCTTAGACTATAAGCAGTGTGAGGTGTGTACACAAATTCATTTTACTGATGTAACTTTAAGGAACTTCTGAAATGGTAATATCTGTTTTCCTTCTATAATTTATGGTGGTGCAACCTATATCTTAAAGGTGAATGGCCCTGCCGGCAAGAAACATGTACATGAATCTCAGGGGGAAAAATATTTGCAACTCAGAAGTACAGGAGCACAAGTCGGTTGAGCATCCAACTTCAGCCCAAGTCATGATCTTGTGGTCTGCAAGTTTGCCCTGTGTCAGGCTCTGTGCTGACAGCTCAGAGCCTGGAGTCTGCTCTGGATTCTGTCTCTCTCTCTCTCTCTCTCTCTCTCTCTGCCCCTCCCCTGCTAGTCTCTGTCTCTCTCTCTCAAAAATAAATGCACATTTAAAAATAATTTAAAAAATGCTCCTAGATATACTTCAATCATTATAAACAACAACAACAGGAAATTTAAACAAAAATGCAGAATTTTAGGAAGATGAAAATAAATTAGTAACCTTGCCTTTCCCATAGAGACTCTTATTTGATACAAAATCACAGGTATTCTACATCTCTGGAATATTTAAGTTTTTATGTCCAAGTAGTAATAGAAAGTGAAAAAAAAAAAAGTAACGGAAAGCACTCTAATATGAGCTACCTTATCTTAATGATTTACTGGGAGACAGACATTGTGCTTTGAGCATATTATTTAATTTATTTCTAAAATAACCCTCATAAGCAATGGAAGCTTACTATGAGAACAAGTTACTGTGAGCACCTTAATTTTGTGACCTGTTGTGCCACCCGTCAGTCCAGTTGAGAGCCATAAATTGAGCAGAGAGTCTTAATTGTTCAGGGACTCAGTGATAGGGCTAAATACTCATGAGGGATTTCTCTAGATCATTCAACTCTTTAAAAGTGCGACCTAAGGCAGATAGGAACCATGATCTCTAGGGATAAGAGGCTAATGCATTAAACTTGCACACTCTTGCCTTTGGTATTTACTGTTTTGCCCTTGCTTTTCCTTTTTACCTGATAAAATTCAAGGCAGTAGGAATGTTTTAACACAAATATTGTTGAAAGCTTAATCCAATTGGGCAAAGACTACAATTTATGATTTGGTTGTTAATTAGACTTAAAGAACAAAGCTAATGCTGTTCCATTTAGTGAGAAAAGCCTCTGAGGATGGAGGACTGACCAATATTGGTTCTCCTGCTGGGAAAACACTATGCATAAACAAGTCCCCAGGGCTTCATTACTGAGCCTTTTAGACAAACACAGAATGCATTTTCGTTTATTTGAAAATCCTTACAATGAAGCTTTATTGTACATCTATAAATTTTTCACGTTGACATGTCAAGGACTTGTAAAAGTATACTGGCAAGTAGGATAAACATTATAAATAGCACTTTTCTTTTAAATGTAAGATGATTGTGGATAGTACACAGCATGGCCATAAAATGAATAACGATTCTGTTTGGGGAAGCAATTGTGGGGATGAGTGGGTAATATCTACATGGAGTGGTAAGCTATACATTGAAAAAGCAAGCATTTTCACATTGTTTAAAAAACTTGGGTATGTCATTTTTGATGCTTAGCGGAGAAGATATGTCTTGTCTTTTCTCTAAGGCAGTTTAAAAATAACACATAAATGCGAATACGCCCTCAATGCATTGATCTTACTTTCATAATTTTATTAAAATGTGTTCTGTTTTATGAATATGTTTAATATGTTGGCTATGCTTTTATTTTTTAAAGGCAAGTGTATTTCTCTAAGAATTTAAAAGGAGTATTTTTCAGTTCTTTAAGTCAGTGAGTTCATACTACCACAAATTTCTCTAATTTGCTGGATTGTCTATGCATTTATTGGAGACAATTCTTTGAGAATCAGTATAACTTTATTGTTTTTTATGTTTTTTTAAGTTTTTAATGTTTATTTATTTTTGAAAGAGAAAAAGAGACAGAGTATGAGCGGAGGAGGAGTAGAGAGAGAGGGAGATGCAGAATCCGAAGCAGGCTCCAGGCTGTCAGCCTGGAGCCCGACGCAGGGCTTGAACCCATAAACAGATCATGACCTGAGTCGAAGTTGTGTGCTTAGCCAACTGAGCCACCCAGGCGCCCCTGTGTTTATGTTTCTTAAATATTTTATTTTAAAGTAATCTCTGTGGCCAATGTGGGGCTCAGACTCATGACCCCAAGATCAAGAGTCACGTGTTCCACCAATCGAGCCAGCTGGGTGTCCCTAGAATAAGCAGAGCTTTAAATTTTGACTGGTTTAGTCTTAATTGCAGTGTTAGCAAAACGAGTTATCTGCCATTTGATTGGAACCACTGGGTAACTTTTCTCAGCCAGTAATTTTTTTAAATGGTTTCTAATGGTCCTATAGACAACAAACGTGGAGCTCTTAGCCATTTATTATTAAATTTGAAAGATCTTTTCCTTCTCGATGAAAGAACACACTTTTATTTTGACATGTACTCTGCTTTACAAATATTAGAATATGTTTCTCCAATATGTTCACAGAAATGCCTGATTTGTAAGTGGCATGTCAACTTTAAAAGGTAAACATTATTTCAATATGGTTTGAGTTTTCACCCTGGTAAGATAATCACAACTAGAAGAAGTAGAAAATGGCTTTTAGAACAAAATTTGGGATGTTAGACCCAAGTCACTTCTTGGCTTCAGAGGCTATTCCAGGGCATAGTCCTACTTAGCTCTCTGAGAAATTATACAGAAAGGACTCTTCTTGACATGAGGGCTTATGAGGATGACAGCAGGGAAGTTCTGATGAATCTGTGGACCTTTGGAATCTTCATGTATTTAAGGCAACAAAATAATTTGATAGACAAATTTCCTTCATTTTGCTAATTGGATCCTGACCTTGGATTAGTAGAAGGTGAGAATAGGCCATGACCTCATCAGCAAGGATAAATAAAACCATATCATCACCCTGGTAGTCATCCTACTAGTCAATTCTTGGAAGGATTTCTTATTACTAACCCCCATACAGTTCTTAAAGCTTATAAAAATACATAAAATTGAAAAAAAATGCAAGAATGAAAATAAAGCACTCTCTTTTTTCTGAAATTCTGGTTATTGATTACAGCTATACTAAGAATTATGTATTTTACTAATGGTAATTTTTTTTTTTAATATGGAAATCAGAGAACTACCTCTTCAGCTATTAGCTTAGTTTTGTATTCTGTTTTGTTGTTCCCAAATGCTGTCAAAAGCAAAAGCAAAACAGCAAAAAACAACAAAAACCCCCAAAGACTAACTTGTGTTATATGAGATGACATTATGCAAACACGGATGGGCATGGGATACTGATTCAAAGATTTGGTCTTTATTACTTCACACCCCACCCAGGAAAGAATCCTAAATGTTATTTATAGCTAGTTCTTAGAGTTACAATTGATAGTAAGATCAGTGGCAGCTTAATCCAGTAGATCAATTTACAGCCTTCCTCCAAATTCTCTAGGGGACTGTCCTGTTAAGCTCTCTTCTTGTCATTGGCCCCGTTCACTGCTAATAGCTAATTGTCCTGTGCCTTTTTCATGTAAGTTCACCTGTGTCAAACTTGGTATTTGTTACCTTTAGTAACTCCTTTCTCAGGGTGTTACTTAATCTGTCTTTCATATTTTCTGGTCACTCCAGATTCCATACTCTTTCATATATTAACATTCTTTTACTGGATACAGTAGGTTTATATTTACTATTTCTTTCATTGGCTGCAGAGTATTGGGTTGATTTATTCAGCTGAGAAAGTGTTTACCAAGAACGTTTTAATTGCCAAGATGATATGTTCATAGGGTAAATCATGTTTACGAATATTTTTTACTAATCTGAAAAAAAATATTCCCAAGTTTTCTGGAATAAACATCAGGTTAACTGCTATTGTTAATTTATAGTGTCATAGTGTCTGTGACTTGTGTTTTTTAGAACTTCCCATGAGATGACAGGTTCTTATGTTTCAGGCAAAACTGAAAAATAAGACTACATTCATGAGTTGTTAGAAACATAGCATTGGATGAAGGAGTAATTATAGTGGAAAGCTTGATTTGTAATACTTGATTCGTATCAGAGAGTCATTTTCCATACTAATCATTATAATGTCTTAAAAATTGAACATCAGATGGCTCTTAGAAGAAAGAATTTCAGAATAAAGGGGCGATGTTATTAGGATTTTCCATGTTGTAAATGACATTAAAATCTCTCATCTCTCCATCCCGAATCTTAACCCATGACATAAGTGTGTTATTTCCTTTCAATGACTAACAAGTTTTTTAAATGTTATTTTTTTTCAATTTCATTAAATTAAAATAAACAAGATACTATACAAATTATACATAGCATCTCTTTTATTTTCTTGTTACATTTGCCAAATTAGAAATTTGTCATTGACGCTTTTATATTATACTTGACTTGTTTACAAAATATAGAATACTAGTTTCATTTTAATTTTTACATATCCATTACTTTGATGAGCTGGACAAGTATAAGAATTGATCAATGAAATGGTAAGTAAGAATTTGTGAATACAGATTGAATGTAAATTTTTTTAAAAGGAGAACTGACCTAAGGTGCTTCTATACAGGTTTTCTATTTTCAAATGAAAGTAAACACACTAGTGATCAAGTTCAAGAAAATAACTCTAAGCTGACAGTAAAGTTATAAATAAACTTAAGGAAAAAAAGAGTTAATAGGATAAAATAATTTTAAAGTTTATATTACTTCCTTTTGATAATTAATCAGGCAGTTAAGATTTTTGGAAATATCTTGGTTAACAGTAAATATTTTAAATCTGTCATATCCATATAAATAAGATTTTCTAGTTTTATAAGAGAAAAAATTTAGAGAATGAAACACCCCCTACTATAGACTTCCAGATACACCATGTACTTGCCTTGCAAATTTCAAAAGGAAACACACTTGTTATGGAAGTACTGAAATGTACAGAACCTAAATCTATCAAGTTAACTGTCAAGTTAACTGTCTTCCATGTCCCTCTCTCCACCTACCAGGCCTCATTAAATTAATCTGAAAAGAACACTATCTCTTTAAAGCTGGGAAAGCATTGTGCTGATGAGCCAGGGGCAGCCCACCAATTGGCAGACCCATTGGGTGATAAATGTCCAAGGACCTCTAGGCTGACGACACATTTTTCATCATTAATCCGGCCCATTGTAACCAGGCCACTCACATTGATTCCAACTAGGGAACATCATCTGCTGTTAAGAGGGTGATGACTCGCTAAAAATGAAGGCCTGAAACTAATCAAATATATTTAGAGCTTTCCCTGGCACCTTGCTGGAGGGCAGCCGTAGAGAGCTAATAGAGGAGCAAGAGACAGGTAGTGCAATGCTCTGCTTGCTTCGTACCAGAATGTGAGAAATCCATTTGAAAACCTGTTATGTGATTTTAGCTATTATACATTGTAGTACAACTGCGTGTGTGGATTAATCCAGTGCTCTCTGTACTTAAGTGTTTCATTTAACATGTAGTTTTGGAACATCAGCTTTTTAGTTGGAAAATGTTGGAACTCAGTCATAAAGAATAAAAATTCTCAAACCAAGATCTATTTGGGATTTCTAAATAGTTTTTGCAATCTTGATATAAATTGTTTGAGAAGGGTTTTCATCTTTATTTTACTGAATTAACCAAATTTGATGGGGAGGAGACCATCTCTTTTCCCCTTGCAAAATTCAACAAACTTAGTTAAATTTGGTTCTCTTATACTTTAATGATTATTTTTTATCTAATAATTTAGTATGTATTTTATCAGAATATGTTTAAACATATTTGGGAGCTCAAGGGTATATGTGTGTATATTATACATAGACGTTTTATCATTTATGTGTGCATGCATTCATTTTAGGTCAATCTTTTATTATTTTCATTTATATGGGTAAAAAAATGGCCCTACTTAAGTCATAACTAGAGATCCAAAAGATAATGGTTAAGCAAACTTCTGAACCTCAGACAGACACAGAAAATGAAACATGTTCTTTATTTGCTGCTTGTACCTGATTAAACAAAATCAAGAAAAATTAGGAGATAAATTTCAATCATTAGATTTACTCATTAGAAAATTTAACTTCTGTATTCAGCCTAAAAACTATACATATATGAAATAGAATAAAAAAAAAAAGAAGGGAAATTTTGGAAATAATTTCATTTAATTAAGAAAGAAAAAGGAGAGTCCCGAATAAATTCCTTATAATAAAGAAGAAATAGAAAGGGGAAAAGGCAAAGTAAAATGAATAATGTGAAACCTCCAACTGTTCAGAGAGGTCCAGTGTTCTCATACATGAAACCATTGGCTATTTCCTAAAGTATCTTATGGTTCCATGGGAAAAAAATAAATATTTCTGCTGGATAGGAAGTCTTTCACATGATTTATCTGAAGGAGAGTCATCAATCTAATTTTGAAATCTATTTCTTCCAAGTTCCTTAACTGGAATTTCACATATACCATGTTTGCAAGCTCAAAGAGGACTACATTTGTGGTATCAACCATTTCTAGTATTGACCAAATTTATGTGGAAAGCTTCATTATTGAGCAACAGATGACCTGACTTTATCTACCTGGTGGTGAATATTCACAATCTGAATATGCTTAACTGGGGCTGTATGACACAGTGCCAAAAAGTAACTGGTTACTGAGTATCGTGTAGGTGCAGGGTAGAAACTGGTTAAATACTTACGTTCTTTAAAAAACAAATTTCATTGGGGATTCTGTTGGTTCCAGTGAAACACAAGTGGGGGCTGTTCAGAAAATGGCTGAGGAAAAATACAAAAGAAAAAATTGTCTGAACACTGCTGACTTCTATATTTCTGCCATTGGAATGGAAGTGAGAGTAAGTCAGACCTACAAAGATCCAAATACAAAGGAAGATGAGAAGCAATTCATTTAGCTTCCGTGGTAGGCAAAAATAAAGGACATCCAAAGATGTCCACATGCTAATCTCAGACCTGTGACTATGTTGTCTTACAGGCAAAAGGGATCTTCCAGATGTAATTAAATTAGGGCCTTGAGATAGGGAGGTTATCCTGCCTTATCTAGGTGGAGCTAATCTAAACACACAAGTCCTTTAGAGCTACATCCTTCCCAACTGTACTCAGAGGATGTCACTATAGAAGGTGGGTCAGAGAAATGCACCCTCACTAGTTTTGAAGATGGAGAAAGGGGCCACCAGCCAAGTCTCTCTATTTGGTTTATTCTGACTTCGCAGATAGAGTGTAAGCTTCACAGAGGCCAGAAGTTGTTCCTGTTCACACTGTATTGGTGGCACTCAGCGTAACACCTGACACATAGCAGGTACTCAGTAAATACTTGTTTGAATGAATAAGATAGTGAGCAAATAGATCAATGCTACAGAACATGGCTTTTCAAATTTTTAAACCCATAAATACAAAAGAAAACTTGTTATATTACTTAGAAATAGTGTATATTCATTAAATATTAAAACAATTGTGGGAAAATCCTTTATTTTCAGCATATATAATTCCCCAGGCTAGTCAAGAAGAATTCCCTCTTGACTGTGATCTGCAGACATCTGCCATCTTGTTGTATTCAGAAGTTCAGCTAGAGGACAGAGAAATGCAGTAAGGCAGGTACATACCATGCATTTGGAGAGCTAGTGCTCTATCCTTAGATTGAGTTAAGGCCTCAAAATTGGATATATCTGATATGGTCCTGCCACTAACGTACATTCCCTTCATGTACCTTTTTTTATTTTTGAGGAAGACACTAAACAAGAATGATCCACCTTCAAAATGATTAGAGGTTAGGATAAGTGTGGGGGAAATAAAAATAAACAGCATGCATCAATAGAAAATAGCAGGGAGGCTTGGTCCGAGTGGTCAGAACTGAGGAGGGAAGCATTAATCTGAAACTTGAGGATGGGAAGGAATTGGTCTAATAAAGACCCAGAAGAAGAGAATTCTGGGAAGAAGGGACCATCTGACTAAAGATCCTGAGCAAAATAAATAGTTGGCTAATTTAAGAATTGAAAGAAGACCCAGTGGCCGGAGGGCAGTGAACAAAGCCCAGAGTTATCTCATGGGAGGGTGGAAGGCCTTGGTAGCCAGACTGTGTGAGCTTTTGAGGACCCAGGTAAAGAGTTCCAATTGTACATGATTTCTTTTGGTTAGGCTCCAAAATGTTTCTTAGAAAGGCACTTAATTTCAATGAGTATTTGATAAAAAATATACTCTATGTCCAAGTGCTTGGTCTTCAGTGATAAACTTTAAATGATCTTACTCTCAAAGACCCTAGACTCCAGGGAGACAGATGTGTAAACAGATAATTACAATACAGTGTGATACATATAAATGACATAGTAATCAATAGTAATGATTCCCAGAAGGATGATATTCAGTAGTGGATAAAGTGAAGTGTTAGCCCTTCTCGTGGAAGATATCTTATAATCTCTTGCAGTATTCCTTCCTCGGTTTTCATCTTCTAGTGGTAGTACTCCTTGACTTTTTTTTTTTTTAATGCAAGTGTTTTCTCTCTTATTTTGCTGTGCATTGGGGTTTTTATATAAGGTGGCTTGTAGTATAAGCTCTTTGCCTATCTCCCTTGGCCACTGACGTAGAGAACCAGGTTGATCACTATTCAGGGAACCAGAGGCATCAAATGCGCTAGCTGAAGGTTTGAGTAAGTGCAGCGAGTCACCGCTTTCTAAATGGTGGTGTCCAGGTGGTATTCAGGGAGTAAACACAAGAGTATTGAGAAAAAAAATTACAAATGCTAATTCAGCTATTTTCATTATAGGTTAAAAGTCAGTGATTCCTTGGTCAAAATGGTTGACCCCGTGTCCCTCAGCTGATTCATCTCTGTGCAGTAGGCAGTGATGCAGGCTATTCTTATTCTGATAGTCTCTTTGCAGCACATATGAATTAGTGTACTTGCAGAGATTTATGAGTTAACATGGCAATGTCCCATTACACAATGTAAAGAGTAAATGTAAAAAGAGCATGATTTCATATGTATAAAGTATGTTTAATTTCTGTGTTTTTACATGCGTATTTATGTGTAAGAAATGATGTAGAGGGATTCAACAGGCTATTTACTCTTGGAAAGGGGATCACGTTTATAAGGTGTAATGGACTGCTTTCATTTTTTTTTTTTTAGTTTGTTTTTTTTTAGTCTGCTTTCATTTATTCGTAATGGAATATATACCAATTGTGTGTGTGTGTGTGTGTGTGTGTGTGTGTGTAACCTGTGTAATCGATCATATAGTCTAATTATTGCAGGCAAAGGGCATAAAATATAAAACATTTCAAAGATTTTAGATATGGTGATTTTTGGTAGCTGTCCTTGGTTTTCGGATCAATTTCAGAGCCACCAAAAGCAACACAAGATGTGCAACTTAAAAAAAAGAAAAATTAAATTAGTTTAATACCCCCCCCATTGGTCATATGAGTTTAAAAAAAATGGTGTTTATTTTGTATTAGGGTTGTTTGAGGTCCCCATTCGTTGGTCTATTTGTGTCAAGTGCAGATGGTACTCTTCATCTAACATGTAGATCAGATGTTCCTTTAATTGTGAGATTTTATCAGGAGAGCCATAGTTCAGCTCTTTTCATATCCTTAACCTGACTGTGGACTAAGAAAAAAAAAAGACAATCACAATAAGATTATTCTTAAAGTCAGAAGTTCCTGAAACCCAGTTAATTTTCTTTAAATATATATGTATGTGTATATAATATTTTATATATAAAATATGGTGTGTTTGATATGTAGGGGAGGAAAAAGTCTTTCAGTATCTTAGGATCTTGTCTGAGACTCTCTAACAAAAGAAGAGAATAAAAAAGAGAAAAACATACAAATTTATATGAACAGGAGCTTTTATAAGGAAACGAAGACCCAAGGCAAAATCTAAGTACTTATATATACAAGGTTGAATGAAGAGAGGCAGTTGTGGAAAAGTAACTGAATATATGGAGCGACTGAAACAAGATAAAAATATTTTAACAAGGTCTGTACAATATTCTCTCATCCTGGACTCTTCATCTCTTGTGATAAGAATGTTTCTTTCCTTCTGGTATAGGGAGACCATGTTTCACATGGGAATTTTATCTCCTGCTTTTGAGACGAAAAGGATCAGAGCATCCTTCTTGTACCTGCTAATTTCCAATCACCTTTAGCTCAAAATAATCCTTATACCAAAATGGCCTATTTTGGGGTGCCATATTCTGTCACCCTTCAGATAACAGTGATTGGAGAGCACGTATTATTTAAGCACATTGTCTCTAAATGACATGCCAACTAGCAAACAAGGGTTACTTCAGACAATACAGGCCAAGCACTCTCTTCCCCCAATGAAGCCTTCAGACTCCGGGTAATCCATAAGTGCAGAGTTGCAGGTCTCTCTTTGCTGTAATGAGTATTTGTGATTTGACTGTAATTAGCATACATGCTGCTTTGTGTTGCCTCTGTCCTCCTAGTTATCATTTCTCAAGCACCTACTAGGTGCTGGTCATTTTTAGTGCTATATAACTTAGTTATTCTTACAACAGCCTTGAAAGGTAAGGTAGTATTAACCTCATTGGGAAATGTGTGGAAAATGAAAGCTATAGAGATTTTAGTAACTTGGTCAAGGACGCACCTCTCACAAAATGGGATGACCTAGAGTTGAGCACAGGTCTTTCTGGATTCTGTGCTCTTTCTACTACAACTTCACACTCTTTTCCTAAGGCGATACCTCACTATTTCATCATTAAGAGTTTTATAAATGTGGAGTGCCTTGGGTGACTCAGTTGGTTAAGTGCTGACTTTGGTTCAGGTCACGATCTCACAGTTTGTGACTTCAAGCCCCGCATCAGGCTCTGTGCTGACAGCTCAGAACCTGGAGCCTGCTTCAGATTCTGTGTCTCCCTCTGTCTCTGCCCTTTCCCTACTGGTGCTCTGTCTCTTTCTCTCAAAAATAAAATAAACATTAAAAAAAAGTTTTTAAAAAGAGTTTTTTAAATGTTATAGAATAATGTAAGAAGAAAGTCCTTGCAAAAAGTAGCAAGTTCCATTGTGACCATCTGAGATTAACTTGGAATTTGAGCATATGATGTAAATTACAACTTAATTTTTTTTTTATTTTTAAAGTTATATCTATTGTGTTGCTCTTTATGCCTTTGAAATTGATTTAATAACAAGACCTCTAAACTTTGACTAGAGCAATGAACAACATAAAAGTATTTTGGAAATTCATATTTTTGGGGTGATATCCCAAATTTTCTATCTTTAAATTCTATATAAAGGTAGTTTTGTTTGCCTTGTATCACCTGTACATGACATTATAACAGAATGTTTCTGTACTTCTTGGAATGTTTATACTGAACTGAGTTTAGAGCATCTATTATGTTTGTCACCTAAAATGTATTTTTAGACGCTATGCATGACTATACGCATAACTGGACTGGTGAGTTCAGGGCAGACATACCCAAACTTTAGAGTAAAAGAATTATCAAAGAATTTGTTAAAAGTCCACATTCATGGACCCACTCCCCAGAGATTCTAATTTAATGAATATGGGGCAGAGATTAGGAACTTCCATTTTTTAAAACCATCCAGGGTAATTGGGAGACATATGGTTAGATTTGAGGGAAATGGTTGGGTTATACAACCTTTCCAGTTCTAAACGTAATTAATCTACAATGCACATTCCTACCATAGAATGATACTAAAGGTTGTGAAAGAAAAAAAAAAAAAGAAATAAGAAGAAGAAATGAAAAAGCAAGCCAAACTACAGAAAACAAGTAGACACAGAAAATAACATGAAATCATCAATGGGGATAGGATACAAGGAAAATAAATATTTTTCTCCTGGTTTTTCATTGAAGGTCTCTGTTATACTTCTATTTTTATAATAAATAATAAAGTATAATACATCTTTTATAATAACTGGATTTTTTTAACTTTATCAATTTCTTTTGAGAGAGAGAGAGGAATCCCAAGCAGACTCCACACTGTCAGCGCAAAGCCTGACACAGGGCTCGATCCCCCGAAACCATGAGATCATGACCTGAGCTGAAATCCAGATTTGGATGCTTCACTGACGGAAACACCCAGGTGCCCCTGAGTCTATGTTTTAACAGCAGTGGTATTATCTCCATAAAGAAAGACCTGTATTCTGAAATTTATATTAAGATACAATGCTGTGTAACTGCCAACAACCAACTTACTAAGTATTGTTTATATGAAGATTATACCTAGATGTTCAAAGACCAGGAAATTACGGATGGCCTACTGGATTTACTTACTTAAAAATTATACATCTAGTTTGCTCACAAATTCCTAAGATTTAAACCAATTACATACATATACAGGCTCTTTAGGACTAATTGGTGGGTGTGTATGATTCTCACCTAATCTACATTTTGATTAAACTAGTAGCATAATTTCGGCATGTTCAGATAGGTATGTGCCTACTTAGAAGTCAAAGAAAGGATGAAAAATAATACATATCAAAGATCAGAGAGAGGCTAGCCAACTGTGAAATTACTGGTTGCGAGGCTTTTTCTCTGAGTTTTGACCATATGTTTCAAACTGCTATAGACACGTTTTCTGAAGTGTGGAGCACTTCTACCTCTTGGTACTTTATTCTAATTTGCTCCATTTGATTACCTGTCTGTCTTCTGGAGGAATAGAGAAAAGCCGAATGGTTTGAAGGAAAACATTTAAGTGCTGTAGGGATAACATAGTAGCACCACTAGTGTCTTTATGTGAGCCTATCCTATCACCCTTGTCATTAAAACAGAAAGAAGTGACCAGGTAGGACTTATGTTCTGAAATATAGTTATTCCTGTCTGTCTAACCCCATTATTGCTTTAAAATTTATTCTTCATAGGCAATTTGATTTTCCTTAGCATGAGTAATGAAGTCATTATGTAAGAAAGCCCTCAACTTAATACTTGATTTCCTTCCTTCCTTCCTTCCTTCCTGTTTTGCACTCACAGTTGTTCCCCGCTCCTTCTCCCTCTCTTTCTGATTATATATCTCCTTCTCTTTCTTTCTTCCTTTCTGGCGTTCATTATTTATTTTATTGCCTCTGAAGTATCTCTTTGGATGACTGTAGCAGCCCCATGAAATCAAATGACTCAACTCAGAATTCCATGACTGAATTTAACTGAAAGGCCTTTTGACAGGAGATGCTCAGGAAGGATGGTTTCTAGCAGAGCTCTCATTCAGAGCTTATTCCATCCACTGTGCCATTTAGCATGCAGGAACACGGAATCTCAGCCCCTCATAAACTGCAGCTGGACTGGTTGCCAGCAGAGAATTTTGAGAGCCCACTCATGCTGTAAGGTCATCTGGGATTTAGAGGAAGACCTGTCTCTCTTGGCATTGCAGAGTGGATTGTTGTGTCCTACTGTACCTAAAGAATCAAAGAAAACAAATAACGTGCTTCTCTGTTTCCACATATGCTGAAAGACCAAGTATTTCACATAAAGGTGCCATCCTAGCTGTGTAAAGGGTTTGTGCAATTTGTAGGGTATTTTTTTGCTAGAAGGGCACCTCACCTACTTTTCTGATTTTGTTGATCAATAGTATTAAGTAATTCTTGGTGCAAATATGTCATAGAGTAATTGATCGCACTCAGTTCTTGGGGGTGAGGTATAAACTGTTTATGGGTTTTTAAAGTTTGCAAATCATCTTAAGAATCTATTTTTTTTTACTGAAACGCTTATAATATAAACATAAATTAGGTTTCACATTTCCTTGGGAGGAAAAGCTAGTGTAAGTGAGATTGATGTCCAACCTAAGGCATCAGAATCCAATGATAGTGCTGACATTTAAAGTGGCAGGATTAGGGGCGCCTGGGTGGCTCAGTCAGTTGAGTGTCCACTTCAGCTCAGGTCATGATTTTGCGGTTCGTGGGTTTGAGACCTGCAATCAGGGTCTGTGCTGACAGCTCGGAGCCTGAAACCTGCTTCGGATTCTGTGTGTCTCTCTCTTTCTGTCCCTCCCCTGCTTGTGCTACCTCTCTCTCTCAAAAATAAATAAGCATTAAAAAAATTAAATTAAGTGGCAGGTTTAAGTGTTTGAATGTACTTGCTGTACTTTACTGAATCAAACTTGTCTTTTTCAAAAAACTGAATGCCAGTTTATTAGTTAAATATATTTGATTTTTTCCCCTTTCTTACCGCTTCATGTTTTTACTGAATGAGGCTTTGTGGCTTCTCTACACATATTTTGCTGATGATTGTGTGTGGTTAAAATTGACACAGTTGAAATTGACCTACCTGTATTTTCTCATTCAGTTCTTACTGCAATTCTGTCCTAATAGGAACTATAATCATCCCTATTTTGTAGACGAGCACACTAAACTACAGATGAGTTTGGAATGTCTTCAGGACCACACAGTCTGTAGGTGCAGGAGCAAGGGTCCGAAGTTTGTGCTCTTTGCCGCAATGCAAAACTACTTCTGCATGAAAAGGGCAACTTAAATGACAGTAAGGTCTCTCTTTCTCTACTGTCTATCTTAGGATAAAACATGACCCATAGTATGGCCTGGCTTGGCCCACACTGATCCCTAGAAAGTAGAAAGTTGATCTACTTTACAGAAGAAGGTGAATAAGGATGATTTACTTGTGTATAATATTTCAAAAATTTGGGGAGTCTATTTTGAGTCAGGCCTATCATCCAAATCTGGCTTAATTTTGCAAGATCCCAAAGGAGTGGCTACAGATATAGGATGAACAGTCAAACTCAGTTGTTACTCGATGGTACAAAGTACCATCAGGTTCTCTGTTCTATATTTCTATACTTGCTTCATAACAATTACAAAATATTGGATAATGTTTTCCTACAGTCACACTGGTCTTAACATTGTATTCCATGGATGCAATTTAAAAATATCATTTTTTTTGTTAACATACTTCTTTCTCTTGAACATTTCACATCAAATAAATGGTATTTGATGGTAAACTGCATGATAACTTAGAATTAAGGAACCATTTACCCCCCACATATATAGACGTTATCTATGACAAATAGCTTTATACTTTTAAGTACCATGTTTTCTGTTACAGAGTTTATAATTTTAAAATATCTATATGTTTAAATCTGTATTAAGAAAATTTTTAAACTGCTAGACTTCCCTTCATTTCTAGTTAAAATAGGAAAAATATTTATAATATTCTTAGAATAAGCAATGTTCTTTTTCTTTATTGAAGTTTGGCTACCCAATGTTTTACCTGACAGTATTTTTTATAATTTAGTGTTTTCTCCCTGTAAGTGTGTAAATGAAGAAACAAAATATGCTCTAAGAGAGATTATCTTTATTTTTCTTCCTTAAGAAAATGTCTTACTGGCCAGTCTAATTAACCAGATCTTAGATAGGGAGGTAGGAATGTGTCAAGACTCCTACCAGTAGTTTAGTTGCATGTAGTCTTAAAGTAGCTTAACATTTTGTGCAGTTGGAGGAATTATCACCCTTTTTTAATGTATAGGCAAAAAAAAATGTTACAATCAATTTTATTTTGGAGATGGGTTTTAAGGAATAATAGGCTCACTTTGAGTGGGAAAATATTGAAATATATAGAAACCTTCTCAAAGTGGAGTTATGGGGAGCAAGAGTAGATTCCTGGGGCTACTCTAACAAATTACAAATTTGGGGACTGAAAGCAACAGGAATTTATTCTCTTCACTTCTTATAGTTCTGGAAACTAGAAGTGTGAAATCCAAGACCATGTTGTCTGTGATTCCTCCAGGGGATGCTTCCTGGTCTCTTGTGATAGCCCCCAGCATTCCTTGGTTCCTGGCTACTGCACTCCAGCCTCTGTCTGTGTGTCCACATGGCTGTCTTCTCTCGGTGCTTGTGTCTCCTCATGGTGTTTTTCTTCCTGTGTGTCTCTCATCCTCTTATAAAGACACTAGCCACATTGGGTTAGAGGCCTACCGTTCTCTTGTACAACTTCATCTTAACTTTATTACACCTGGAAAGACTCTATTCCATACAAGGTCATATTTGTAGGTAACAGGGTTTACACTGTCAGTATATTTTGGGGGGGCATAGTTCAACCCATAATGATAAAGATATGGATTTTTTTTAACATTTTGATATTATTTCCCTTTTGGAATAAGATAATTCTAGTGCTGGGCCTTCTTTCCTTGAACATAAATATTTTAACAATACTTTCTTATGAGAAAATATTTCTACTACCCATTTAGCATTTTTATTTTTTTATGGACATCTCAAACTCTTTTTTTTTTAATGTGTATTTATTTTTGAGAGGGAGAGGGAGACAGAGTACAGGCAGGAGAGGGGCTGAGAGAAGGGCAAGACACAGATTCTGAAGTAGGCTCCAGGATCTTAGCTGTCAGCATAGAGCCTGATGCCAGGCTTGAGCTCACCAGCCGTGAGATCATGACCTGAGCTGAAGTCAGAAACTTAACTGACTGAGCCACCCAGGCATCCCGTTTCATGGACATTTCAAATACACTGCAGTACTCTTGAATTGTTACATGATTGCACACTATTTACTGACTGGCCCAACACAACACATTGCACTTGATTGGGCTTTTTTCCCCCTTTTATCCCCGGACTGGTGATTTAAGACAATCTAGTCTCTAGATAACATTCCATACTCATAAAGTACTAATACAGAATGTTGTTGAAATAATTTCATTTAAATATGGACATTATATCAATTTAATTGATTTATTTGGTAACATTCACTACAGTTTGTAAGGAGTATCGTTATCTGTCTGCAGTATTAGATCCTAGTTCTCCCATCAGAAGTTTAAGTTTTAGAAGGAGTTTGGGGTATGAGAGTAAATAATGAGAGAGTTATTATTTTATGTCTGTTTTCATTAGTAAAGGTCATTCTAAAGTATACACTTTACATGACTATAAAAGCCATCTGCCAGTCATACTATCTATATGGAGAATCTATTTTCACCCCAATTTTATATGAAATAAGCCAGAATTATAGTTTTGATCTGAATTTTATGTTTAGATATTTAAATAAAACATGCATTCATGAATTTATGATTTTGCACCTTTTAACTTTAGCCATCATCTTATTTATTTATTTATTGAGAGAGTGAGCTCAAGCAAGTGTGTGTGAGAGTGGTGGAGGGGCAGAGGGAGAGAGAGAATTCCAAGCGGGCTTCATGGAACCTGATGGGGGGCCCGATCCCACAACCTTGAGATCATGATTTGAACTGAAACCAAGAGTTGGACACTCAGTTGGATACTGAGCTTCCCAACGGCCCCTCACTATCATTTTGGTTTAAAGTATACTTAGGAATATACATGAGCAGAATGGGATCTCAACATCATTTTTAGATAAAGAGATGAGTAAGAAATGAGAGTGTAATTCATACTGACAGTTTTGTATGTTGTGCCTATATGGGATCCAGAATTATTTTCACTGGTAACACTGCTGTTCAGTTATTTTCACTGTTTCAGATGCACTGTACTCTGTGCACGCATAGCTCCCAACACAGGATTAGAAGGAAAGTTCCAGTGATCGCAAAAGGCTAGTCACAGGCTCTTAATGTGCAACGGTTTTAGGAGTATCCTTGGTTAATGTGAAGCAGTTGCAGATTCATTGGCTCTGTGTTTCAACCTCTAAATACTTTGAGTGAAGTCTATTAAAGATATGCCTTACATGCTGCTGACACTTTAAGATCCTGGCTGCTTTTAAAAAAGTGTGGGCACTAAAGATGTTCTTACCCCTGAGCATTGATTTCATACTCAACAGGAGCTTGTGATGATTCTTTCCCACTGTGGGAATTGTCCCTGGATCTCTGAGGGCAGCAGTTGGCTCAGATAACAAATCTATCATGAGCTCTCTCCTGTAAAAAGTAAGATTTGTGCATTAGAACTAGCTGATGCTGAGTTTAATTCCCAGTCTCTTTTGTGATTCTAAACCATTTGTCAAAGCTCTGCCTAGTGTGAACAGACTGATTAGGAAATGTATTCATCCCCTGACCTTGTCCACTCATTTAGATCTCTTTAAAAAGTATCTCACCTGGAACTCAAAGCTCCCTAAGAATTCAGAAGTTGTGACTGTATTGTTCTCCTAGTCTGTAGAACTGCATTTTTCTTTGGATGAAATATAGTACTGGGGGAGAATTTTGTTTCGATATGCTTGATCCAGTTCATCATTGTATTAGGTACTCTTGTCATCAATTTATATTTTCTTTTGTTTTGAAGAACATGGCAATTGAAATGAAACTGATAAATAGAGTTTCACAGGCTGGCATGACAGACAACATTCTGTTCACCAGACGAATAGTTTTATAATCGTTATTATGATTTCATTGACCTCTTAGCGTTTAGGTCCTGAAAACCTATTAAGCTGGACAAAAGTTAATACTTAACAGGCAGACACTATTATTATACAGTCACAAATAAGAAATCAGCCTCATATTTGTTTGAAGATAGACAATAAACTTGGGGCCATATGCCTTATGACACAGTGAATCACTAAGTTATTTGTGCAATCTGAAATTTTGTATTTTTTTAAATGTTTATTTATTTACATTGAGAGAGAAAGAAAGCGAGTGCCAGAGAGAGGGCGAGAGAGAAGCCCAGCCAGGCTCCACACTCTCAGCACAGAGGCCAATGCAAGGCTCGATCCCATAAACTGTGAGGTCGTGACCAGAGCCAAAATCAAGAGTCAGATGCTTAACCGAATGACCCACCCAGGCACCCCTGAAGTTATTGTTTTGTGTAAGAAAAACCATATATTCATATTTCATGTGATACAGAGGTATCTTGAATTTCTCACCGTCATGAATTAAAGTACCAAATTATTTCACATAATGAAAAATATACTTAAAAATGAAAAACTGACAAAGAAAGGAAACATTAACTATGATACTCTGTCCAATTTCTGTTATACAAACTCATTCATTCATTCATTCACTCATTCTTCCTGCCACTTTTTCCAGCTGTGAATGAGAAAAACATAGCTCCGACTCCCCTGGAGATTATATTCTGGGGGGCAAAGGGAGAAATAAAAATTAAAAGAAAGAAATATACAAACAATCAAATTAAAAAAAAGCATTCGATAATAAGAACTGTTGTAGAGAATTAAAATCTGCTGCAAAATATTTTATCGGTGCCATTTTAGACATGGTTGTCAGGGAATGGCCTCTCTGAAGAAGAGGCATTTGCTCAAGAGAACCCTGTGACTCTCTCGAGCAGAAGCATGGTGCTCCAGATGCTGCTGGTTTCAGGCCCCCAACGTGTGAGAGCCTGGCAGACTTAAAGAGAAAGTAGGCCAATGTGATTGGTCATAGCAGGTGAGGGGAAAAGTAGCAGAAATTAAGTCAGAGAGAAAGGCATGTTCAATCACACTGAGCTGGAACTTGTTAAAACTAGGCACTTGGACTGAATTTTAAACAAACAAAGAAGCCATAATGGAAAGATATTATGTATTTTTGGGAGAACATTATGGTTGACATATTATAAACAATTCTCCATTCTTGGTGAAATTTTTAAAGGTTCTGAGACATAGATCTCAAATCTGATTCTTTCAAATGTAGGCATGGCCTTGTAAGTTTTAATAAAGGTTTTTAGAAAGATATTAGTCTATTATTAATGACTTTATTTTTGAAATAATTTAGCAGTTAGTTTATACTGCAAAGATGAATAGTAATGAAAAACTAGAATTCAATATTTTTTAATGTTGATTTATTTTTGAGAGAGATAGAGAGAAAGAGAGTGAAAGAGACAGAGAGACAGCATGAGCAGGGGAGGGGCAGAGATAGAGGGAGACACAGAATTCGAAGCAGGTTCCAGGCTCTCAGCTGTCAGCACAGAGCCTGATGCTTGAACTCATGAACTGCGAGATCATGACCTGAGCCAGATGCTTAACCAACTGAGCCACTCAGGTGCTCCTAGAATTCAATCTTTTTGCTTCATGGTCTATGAATCTAAGACCACATAGTCAGTAGGAAAAAAGAAAAAAAAATATTTATTTGCCTTGGACAATCTAAAAAATATTCTCTGTTGCAGATTAGTGAAACATTCATATTTTTGTGGACTGGCGTCACATAAAGACATCTTTGCTGAGGGAAAGATTGTGTAAAAGTGTCCTCCTTTGATAGCTTCATCTAATTTTAAGTAAATTCAAGGTTAAAAAAAGAAATGAGATCCAAACAGCAATAAACAGGATTCATAAGGCATGGGCTCCACTTTGTGAGATCATGCAATGAATATCATTAAATAATCCATTTCTTTCCTGATTGCTTATTTAATGGTGGAACCAGTGGTCTGATTAGCACATGGATATGCCATATTGACAACAATTGAAGCAAATTAATATAGTGGAAAGAACACTGGGTTGAGATTTAGAAGTCTCTATCTGCTTGTTTAACTAGACACTTGGGCAGACAACATAATGTGTGTGGAGTCACTTTTCTAGTCTACAAAGTGAAAGGATTAGAATAGGCAGTTTGATCCAAAGTGCTGGTCCAAGGACAAATGTCAGGCTGGCCACATCAAAATCATTTAGGAAACTTTCAAATGCCACCAATTCCCAGATTTCATACTCAGAAATACATATTATTATGTCCAGCGTGGTGTTCAGGGATACATAGTTTTACAAAGCAATCCAGGAGACTCCGATGTGAAACTATGTTTTAGAACAATTGAAATATACAATTCCTAAAAGATTATCCTCTTTAAAAACAACAAAAACAACAACAACAACAAACCTTTAAATTCTGTTTCTCTCAGCTGTTTCTTAGTATCTTTATAATATAAATCACCACATTTATGGATTTGGCGATTAGGCTCTCAAGGTTTTATTTTGGAAGTAAGCTCATGGTCCTTTAGTTTAGCAGCATCCTGTGCAGAGCTTCTAAAAGTATCTCAAAAGATCACCTTTCCCCTGTAATTGGGAAAATGAGCTCAAAATTCGCCTGTGCTTTAGCCTAGCAGTTTCCTTCTAGGTACTGATCTTAAATTGTGATCAGAGATCTGTGTATAATGATATTCTTCACAACATATTTTATGATAGAAATTAATCTAAAATATCATAATTTTAAATATTAATTAAAGTACCCTGAAGCGAGAAATTGGTTAAACGGAATTTGGTATAAAGATACAATTTTGTACTCTGCAAAGATTAAAAATTCTGTCCAAGAACTATATTTACTGACATGGGAAATATTCACTATATATTATTTACTAGAGGAAGCAAATTACCAAATGATTGTTATGCTACGTTTGTATGCAAACAAAATACCAAAATAAAATCTCCCATGTGCAAGGAAAAAAACAATAAAACAACACAACAACAACAAAAACACCTCCCATGCAAAATATCTCCATATTGAGTTGTTATTTCCATCTTTTAAAAGATGAAATTATGGAAGGTTATTTTGTGTTTTGTGTCGACTGACGTAATTTTCTTCAAAATGTGTTTGTTACTTTGTATTTTTTTAAAACTCCCCCATAGCAAGTATGTAAGATTGTATGGGGAGATCAGTAGCATGAAGACACTTTTCATTTTTAGCCTAAAAATGTCAGGATCCATTTTATGTAACTGATGTTAGAGCTTCAACTTACAAGAGATTTTTTATCAAGAGTGTGTAAAGCTCACAACAGAAATTCATATGTGCATAGGTCCTTTACTTTTCTGTTGTCGACTTGAAGATACACATATTTAATAGTCAGTTTGGACTTGATTAAATCATGCATCACTGCATGCTGAATCATTTGATTCCCAATCATCTTTTGTCAATAATTCTTTATTTAGCCCCAGTTTTGTGATGTGATTTTAATGGAATGATACTTGAACTGCTCAAAATTAAATGCTTAATTATGTTCAGCTTCAATTACAGTTATTAATTGATCCACATGTATTAGCATGACACCTGAAGGGGACCAGTTACATAAAAATTATAGGAGGTATTACTTTGGGTATTACACTCATGTGAGCTAGTAATCTAGATGAATGTTCTTCTATTAATTTTATTAAGTTTCACAGCTTTTGGGTTCATATGGAAACTTGGGGTCTAGACTTAGCCTTTATTTCATAACGAAGCACAGAACACAAAAAAAGCAAATTAATGTTTCAGGCTGGAGTAGTTTTCCATCTATATGAGTTAATAGTAAATTCTTTTAAAATTAGCTAGTCTTTTGTCTATTTTGGTTACATTGTCACAAGTCCTGGGTGTCCATGTAAAAGACAACTTTGAATCTCAAGAAAAACATTTTATAATAAATATATATATCCTTTACAGTTTCTAAGAAAATTATGAGCCAGAACTAAGTGTGTATCTCTGTTTAAATTGCTCATTTGTAGGGTCCAATCATCATGTGTGAATGTGTTAAATACCCTTGCCCACTACAGTTTCCGACTGGACTGGGGACAAAATAGTAATTTCTTTAAACAAGGCCCTTAGTGATCTAATCTACACCTCCACCAACCCCCGTCCACCCTACTTTTTGATGTGCCAAGTTCCCTTTCATACTAATCTCCCTTCCGCCTGCAGTTCTCTATATCCTGTCTCTGCTCGTCTTGTTTTTACTTCAGTTTCAGAGTTCACCTGAAATTCTCCCTTACAGAATTCTCGTTACAGTTCTTTTAGTTATCATATCACCCTATTCTTTTCCCTTATAATTCTCCTGCAATTCGTGGTGATATATTTATTAGTTTGGTTAATATCTGATTGTCTGTCTAGATTTTCAGCTCTAAGCCATTGAAAACTATGCATATTTATGTAACAGTGTGCACCTAAAATGTGACACAGAACATGGCACAAGAAAAGTGTCTTTTTATAATTTTTGTTTAACTTTTATGTGCTTTTTAAAGTGTCAATTAAATGTTCATGAATGAATTAAGTTCCTCTCTTTCCAATATTTTTAGCATTCTGTTTTATCACCTTCTTTTTGGGTCCCTTTGCTCATTATTACTACTCTCACCTTTCAGAGCTGCCCCCACCCCCACCTTGGTTTGGTGAAATGATTAAGATCAAATTCAGCAGTCTTTTTTTTTTACAAGTAAATTTTTGAGAGAACAATATTAACTACCCAAGTGTACATGTCACACTGGGTGCTTTCCTTTGGAGGGCAACAGATTTGGGTTAGAAACTAAAGATTTGAATTGTTGCCCTGCAGTTTGACCATGGACCTTGAGGAAGTCATTTACTTTCCATAAACATCAGTTTGCTGATTTATAAAATGGCTAAACAGTAGTACTTGCCTTCATTATATCATAGTCGTAAATTAGATATAGCATTAAAAAATGCTTTATAAGTGTAAAAGACCTGCACTAATTTCACTCCACAGTAAAAGTCCAAATTGTATGGGACTTTTTTAGCTCTCTCAAACTAACTTTAAATACATTTATGAGATGGTAAAGAGTTGTAGATTTTAATTACTTTAAGGCAAATCCTTTAGTAAGATAGGAACAATGATATACCCAAACAAAACTATAGATGACAATGGACAATATTGAGAACAGGGCTTCAGAAACATGCCTGTATTTCTTCACAAACTGACAATGTCTTCATACACAAAAAAATTACCCTCAGACATCAACTAAAATATAGATATACTTTCTCTTAGAAATAAGAGTATGCCACAATACTATTACTTAATTTAACTTACTCATTTTAACTCAGTGCTTTACATATATTAAAAAGTGTTCATTTATATTTGCAATTACCCCATAAATCTAAAATATGAGAATATTATCGTTTCTACCATTTTAATGAGGTTCAATTAAATTTCTTTATAGAAATTTTAAATGATCTTTAAAAAAATAAAGGCATGGATCTGTCAAGATGATTAAGTGGACAGTTTTCCTAATGTTCTAGTTGAACCATAGACTCTTCCATGGATGGGTACTTAATATCGTGTAAGTTCTGAATACACTCTCATAGTAGGTGTAACTAGCTTCACCTGACTAATGAAGAGAGATTAGTATCTCTTTTATCATTTAGACATTAATGAACTTTCAGTCTTACACAACACAGTTACCCATTCATCTCTTTGAAAAAGATTAATTATTGTTTAACTTGCATCCTGAGTATTATTATGTTATATAACAGAAGAAATCACACATTTTCTATTACAAAAATAAATAGATGAAGTAGATTCATAGAAAATATAATCAAAGCAATGCAGGCAAAGCTAGCGTTTAGCATGAAGTACAATTTTCAGTGACCTATATGTATGTGATGATAAAGCATTCCTATCTTCCTCAAGTTTTATGCGATCTAAATATTTGGCAAGGAAAACATCAATTACATGAACGTTGCAGACCCAAATATGACGGGTACACAGCTTTGTCTTTCCGTGGTTCTAGTGGTTCGTACCTCTGGGAGCACTTGTTCTTAATTTGGCCCCCTCCGCAGGACTGAACGTGCATGTCGCGCGTGCTGTTCTGCACTACATGGCTCTATCGAATCCCATCACTCAGATCACGTTCAAGGTAGAAGATATTCGCCCTTTTAAAGTGAGTTTTTTGGATTACATTGTATTCTTTGGTAGTCTTTTGTTAAATATAACAGGAATACAACCTCCACCAATTTAAAAAAGGCTTTCTTTATACAAGTGTTTGGTAGTAGTATCACTGGTCCAATGCAGAGAGAGAAAGCTGAGCCTAACACCAGCATTCACACCCTTGTGCAATCTTTTCTTGCACCTCTTATATCTAACTTCCGGTGTCTCTCTCTCGCTCTTCCTGTAAACTGACCTACTTATGCACCTTCTTAAAATTCATCCAATAGAGTGTCCCTCAGATAAAAAGGAGTCACTGTCCAGTTCAACTCAAGTGCCCATTCATGCACCAGTCCACTGGGACATACAAAAATGTGACCATTTGGACAAGAATTATTGGAGTTCCCAAAGGATTTCTGTGAAGGTAGACAATAGTTTTCAACATATAAATCATATTTGTTTTTAAAAATATACATTCTAGTGAAATATTAATACTCCATCTTATTTTACCCTCCTGTTTAAAAACCTTACCTTAACTGGAAAATAGAATTTATATGTATGTCATTATAAAGAATTAGGTATAGAGAAGAGTACCGGCTTATGATCTTTTAATCTCACCAATTTGGTGTATCGTTTTTTCAGTGGATTATATGTTACCACTAGTCTACTGTCAGAAGACTTTGAACATCACAGAGGATTTTCAAAGTGGGAATCACTGAGTGATAAAGAAATGAAAGATTTCTAGGAGTTTTTTTTTTTAATATATTGTAACACTTTCCAATATAAAAGAATGTAAAACCTTCCAAGTAAGAGAGACTTAGTGTGCAAAGTAGAGTCTGTTTTCTCCCTACAGGTGTTATTTATTGGTTTTCTCTCCTCAAATTTTCTTTAGGTCATTGGAAACAATTGATGTCCAGGTAATTTATCTTTATATACATGCATTTACAAAGAAAACTTAAAAAAATTTTCTTTTCCACCTAATTTGTTTTGTCTTTATTTTAAGCCATTGATGAGACAGCAAGCATGGTGATATGTCCATTTGCTTCATGCGATACGCACATTTATTCTATGGGAAAATGTGGTCTATTCCTAATTTCATTTTCATTTCCTAAATAAGAAGACCCATTAAAACGCAGACATCTGGTGGAGAAAGCACTTAAAGCTGAAGCTCCCAAGGAGTGCTTCCCTTCCTCTTTAAATATGTATGAACTGTTGTTTTGGTAATCCACTTCACCCTGTCAAAATAGAATCAAATAGAGTGTATGTGTGACCTCTTCTCCTTCTACCCTGGGAAAATGATTTCCAAGATCATTGAGGTGTATAACACACAGAAACCTTCCCTTGCTGTTTTGTTCACCTTCAGCGCTCTTGTGTGACCCAAGCTTGAAGTTTAGGTGAATTTACTGTATTAATAGCTGTAGTGTTTTACTTATAATGATGGACCTGTGAGCTTTTAATTTTTCAACTACAATTTATTTAATTGTACACTTTCAAACAAATAGCACTTGAAAATAATTTCAGAATATTTCTACCTTTGTTGATAATTTCACATTGGGAAGGGTTCAAGTTTTAAAAACGGTTACAACAGTTCTATATGGAAAATACTTACATTCAATGGATATTGAGGCTAAATATTGCTAACCTGCTCTCCTAAGAAAAGGGAAAAACTAAGCTAAGCATTTGAACTAACATTTTTTTTTTCACGTGATGCATAGTTGATGTCAGTTTGCTTCTTTGAGGTTTAGACCCACATTCTCCAAAATGTTCTCTGTTTCGTGACAAAAGGGTTCCAAAGTCAATTGTCACCTACTCTGCCTTCTCCTGTAGACTCATGATTAAATTTTACACATTATACTCTGTGAAATTGTAATAAAGATATCTGTGCTACCTAGATTCAACTGAGTTGCCCAGGTGTATTTATCTTTTGAATATTAAAAACAAACAGAACAGAACAATCACTTTGGGAAACCTGTGACTGAGGCTGTGTTTATTTGCAGATCATATTAGAAGTGAGTACAATGCTTTATTGAGGCCGGAGATGAAATAAACCTCATATTGTCTTCCTCCTAGTTTTCTGTTTGTCAACTTCCAAATGATTGCATCAGGTCGTTGTGTTTAGCTTGGAATTTTATTTTGTTAATGTTCTGTGTGGACTGCTGGGTTTTCCACAGCAGTCTGTATTTATCATATTCATATGTGGTATCCTCACTGTTGTTCAAATGTTTTAAAGTAATTAAATGTATACTTTTGCTCTTAGAATGATTTTACAAGTTATGTCCTTCTAAATTTGTATAAATGAGGCTGTGCCACTTCTGTGTTTTAAAATTGTCTGTTGTAATTAGAGTCCTTCTTGCCTGTGATCTTAAAGGTAGCAGCACCCTGTTTGGACTCCTAGTTGTAAACCGTATTCTCATTATAACAGTGTTATTAACATGCTTTCAGTTGATGTGAAGAAAGTTCTTTCACTAGAGGAGAGGAAAAGTAGATTTGAACCCTGGCACAGATTTCTGAATTTACTTTCCATATAGTCCAAGTCCAAAGATAATGGACAGTGTTTTTCATAAACCATGAAAGCTTGAAAACCAGAGCTGAGAGATTGTTTAATTAAGTAAAATAGAGTATCCACTGGATGGCTTACGGAAAAGATAGCTGGCTAATTTAAGATTGTGCAAAATGGCATCTTGGCTTACACATTTGCAAAGAAATCCTTATTGCCTTAGAAAATGCATTCATAAAAAACAGAACAACTTTTAATATTCTTGGGACTTAATGCTTCCATACTATCTCTATGGATATTAATAATCATTACACCTACAGTAATTGTTGAATTAAATCTATATTAGTTTGAGAGCTTATCCTAAAGTTTGATTTTAATGCTTGACCAATATTTTTTCAGGGGGAGTTTATTTTTTAAATTAAACTCACAAGTTTATTTACTAGTCTTCATTTCTCCTAAAATAATAGAAAGTGTCATAGTCTGAGAAAAGGTAGGAGAACCCATTTGAAATTCTTGACTACATAGACTCTAGATAAGACACAATTTATTAGATATTTCTCCCTGGAGAAGATTTCTGTTAATGGCCTGCAAGATTAATAAATAACATTTGGTTGCTAAGCTTCCATCAAGTACATAAAAGGTTCAAACTTAGGTACAGATTTAACATAAACGGCCTAATTTATCTTTATAGGGTCTTTTTTTCCCGCTTTTTACTACAAAAACTTTTAAACATATACAAAATTATAGAAAATAGCACAATGATATGATGACCTATAACCATGACCTAGATTCTACTGTAACTAATATTTTGCTGCAATTTTTATCGATTTTAATGTATCTTAAAGCATTTCACTTTATTACTGGGTATTTCAGTATTCATTTCACAAAATATATAGAGACTTACCCTTATAAAATTAATGAAATTTTTTGTCAGTATTTTTTAATGAAAGATATAGAATAAATTGGCCCTAGGCTTATATTATTTCATTCTATTGGAAACAAAGATTGGATTTTTTTTAAAGGATATTTCCTCCTCTTTTGCTTTCATTAAAGAATTCTAATTCAGTGAATTTTGCATAATATGTAATAATGAAAAAGCACATTGTTTTTTTTTTCTGAGAATCTTTGGATTCTATTGCTCAGAGGAAACTCATTTCAGACAATATACTCAGGCTGAGTGAAGTCCTATTATTTCTTTTTCTCTCTTTTGTTCTTCAACTTTTTTTAAAATGTAAATTCCATAATAAATTAAATAAAACTCTGTGTGGGTCATTTTTTATTTAACCTGATTTAAAAAATATATATATATATATATACACACATGTATATATATTAAAGAGATAGAGTGGAATACTATGTGCATCTTAATCAGTTATGAGTGTATTCACCATTCAGTGACTGTGTGTAATAGTGTATTAAAATTCACTTAATAGTATAAAAAATGACTCACTGAAGCTGAATTCATACTTGTAAGCTTATAATAGTATTAAAAACTGTAAACATTTAAACAAATATTTAACTTTTAGCCAGAAATATAATTTTTATATGATTTTTAAAATTTATTTTACTTATTTTGAGAGAGAGCGAGTGAGCGAGCATAGGAGGGGCTGAGACAGAGGGGGGGAGAGAGAATCCCAAGCAGGGTCTGCATTATCAGCGCAGAACCCACTGTTGGCCTCAAACTCACAAACTGTGAGATTATGACCTGAGCCAAAATCATGATTCAGATGCTTAACCGACAGAGCCCTCCAGGCGCCCCTCTATATGAGATTTGATGCTTTGCAAGTTTCAGTATCAGAGGAAGATATCCATGATGTTTAATTTAGGACAGTATTTCTTAAGTTGAGATTTTTTAAGGAGAAATATTTTAATTAGAGTGGAGTTCTGTATCATGAGACACAGTTCAGCATATGATATCACCCATCGTTATTATCCTTAGCATCTGGAGAATTATTGAAATAAAAATTTGGAAGTAAAGTTCTGCTCCTCTAATATTTGCAATAAGTAATATAATATGAATCTTTTTTTTTTAATTTTGGGAATGTTATACTCATAGAAATAGGGAGACTACAGGACTATGGAAATTACACAAACAACAAACAGTTTGAATTAAAGCTCTTTTGACTGGAATAACATAAGTTATGTTGTCAGGAAATAAGGAAACAGCAAGAGATTATTATCCTAGTAAAACAAGATGACCCTATTAGGACTATATGAACATTTTCTTTCCTTCATCTTCCTTTTTTAGTCAGTTTAATGATTTTTTTCTTCAGTTTTCACATGAGACCACAGTGTTGGATTTCATTTGATGGCAATTTTTCTCAATCCCCATTTCCTTACTATCTCCCCTGTTATCTTCTCCTTTCTGACCTTTACCTGCTTTCTGTCCCAATTACACAGCTCGCACCTGCTGTGAATTTTGTTGCCTGCACTACAATGCACCTAGAACAATGTAAGTTCGACCCCTCATATTGTTTCTGTTGACAAGGACAAAGTCATGGAGTTCAAAATGAGCGGTTCTGCCATGGAGTTAATTTTTCTTAAAAGGTTAAATTGTGATGCCAATGGAAATGTAATTTTATTTTTAAAAATACAATTTTTATTTATACAATGAAAAAAGTTTCACCTTAAAAGCAAGTTTGTTTTTTATTAAAAAAAATTAATGTTTATATATTTTTGAGAGACACAGAGACAGAGTCTGAGCAGGGAGGGGCAGCAAGAGATGGAGACACAGAATTTGAATCAGGTTCCAGGTTCTGAGCTGTCAGAGCCTGACACGGGACTCGAACCTACCAACTGTGAGATCATGACCTGAGCCAAGGTTGGACACACAACCGACTGAGTCACCCAGGCACCCCAGGCAAATATGTTGTTTTATAAAAAGGCTTCTAGGGTTATAATGTAATTTTTGTATTAGTGGAAAACATAGGTTCTGTATTTCTTTTTGGCAATATACAAAGTAATCTTTCTTAATAAAGTATGTTGACTACCCCAAAATACAAGTAAAAAATAAATTAATAAATGTTAATAAAAATGGCATATAAGGTGTCATAATCCTCAGTTAAAAAAACATATATTTCTTTTAAAATATTCATGTAACGAGTGCCTGGGTGGCTCAGTCAGTTACGTATCTGACTCTTGATTTAGGCTTAGGTCATGACCTCATGGTTCCTGGGATCTAGCCTTGCATCAGGCTCTGTGTTGACAGTGCTGAGCCTGCTTGGGATTCTCTCTCTTCCGCTCTCTCTGCCCACCCCTGCTTGTGTTTCCCCCACTTCCTCTCTCTCAAAAAATAAGTAAATAAACTTTAAAAAAATAAAATATTCATATAAAGTTCAGACATACAACTCAGTCAAATTGCTTTATATCCCTGATTCCATTTAGGATAGTAAAGAAAAATACTTAAAATAGATTATTTTCCTGTTAATGGGTTTGAACAAGATTTTTTCAAAAGGTAGTTTCTGGAAAAAGTTTACAATGATACATTTTGACTCAAAAAATAGAATTCTGGTAAAATAATTAGAAATTTGATTCCTTTGTATTGTTATTAGGAAGACACTTCAGCACAACCCATTTCTAAGGAAAGAGCAACTTAAGGATAAGATATACCAGAGAGTTAAATTTCTGTGAAGATAGTTCTCTTCTTTAGAATGGTACTCAGGATCTCTTCCTGAGTTAGTGTCTACATGTACAAACTGGTTTGTATGTGATGGATTTGACTGACAGTTTGGATCAGATTAAGGTGAGGTATTGGAGTGGACGAGGGAGAGGAAACAGGTTATACTATCCGCTCAAATCAATCAAATAACTGATCATTCTTTCAACCGCCTTACCTTGTCATTGACTGTCAAGTGAGTCAAAATAGTGAAACTAGTTTCCTCATGCATGCAGAGCTGTGTTTTATGAACTCTATGATTTCACTCTTGCAAACACAGACATAACAAATATGTCAGTCCACGTGTTGAAAACTATACGCAAATATGAACGGGTATGGATGTGTGTATGAGAGAAACGAGGCTGAAGCTAAGCCCAACACCATATTTTCCTAATATTTAACTTACTATTGGACAGACTCAAATAATATATTAAACACACAATTAAAATGCTTCTTTATAGAACCATTCAATATGTTCTCTGAATTATTGAATTCACACTAGCTAAAGTTCCAGGATTTTATGGAGAATTTGCATTAAATAACTAGGAGATCAGATACTGTAATTCACATACACAGAAACATATGTACACACATACTTTTTGATTCTACTTGCAAGATTGAAAATAAAATCTTAATAAAACCCAGAGAGAATCACTGAACTGATACAGTAAAAGACCTAATTATTTCTGATCTCTTAAAAAGGTTACTCTGTTGAAATGCTCTAATCCAGGTTAAACTCATTGAGCCAACAAACTAGCTGATAGGAAAAATTTAAAATAGTTGGACTCCTCACAGGGCACCTAGGTGGCTCAATTGGTTGAGAGTCCACCTGCGGCTCAGGTCATGATCTCACAGTTTGTGGGTTCAGGCCCCGCATCAGACTCTGTGCTGACAGCTCAGTACTTGGAGCCTCCTTCAGATTCTGTGTCTCCTCTCTCTCTGCCTGTATCCCACTCACACTCTACCTCTCTCTCAAAAATAAATAAACATTAAAAAATAGCTGGACTACTCATTTATAGTTCTCATGCAATTAATTTATGTAACTCAACAAAAATTCCATCTGCCAGGTTCATTTGGCATGTTTTGTTGAAAAGATAGCTGCTAAACTAATGAATTTATTAATCTCTAAGAAACTGTTTTTACGTTTGAGCTGATTTAATTTCTAAGACTTTAGCATCATTTCTGGAACATATTTCTCTCAAATGACACATGATGACGTAAATCACCTATTTGCTCTTGAGTTGTGTGCGTGTTTGCATTTGTGTGCATATTTGTGTGTGCGTGTGATTCAGTCCTGAACCCTATTATGTAGCTGTGTATACTTTTAGATGGTTCATAAACATTTCTAATTTGCTTTTCAGAAACATTCCCCAGAGATAAATGTCATGAATATTATTAAAGCTCTTAGATAAATAAACTGAGGCTTGGGAAAGCTAAATGAATGGACCAAGTTGGATGAGCTCATGAGTGGCAGCACAGGCGGTGGCATCCAGTGTTTGGTGCTGGGCAGGGCACCCATGCTTCCCTCGTGTTGCGTATATTTATTTCTTTGAGGTGATATATATTTCAACCCAATGGAATCAGGAAATTATTATTTTTCCTAACAACTTATATTCAGAATTCCCTCTGTGATAACATTTATTCATTTTTGAGAGACAGAGAGCAAATAGGGGAGGAGCGGAGAGAAAGGGAGACATGGAATCTAAAGCAGGCTCCATGCTCTGAGCTGTCATCACAGAGCCTGACGCGGGGCTCAGACTCATAAACTGAGATCATGACCCGGTCCGAAGTTGTATGCTGAACTGACTGAGCCGCCCAGGTGCCCCAAAGTTAGATATATTTTTTACTTCAAAGTTTTGTATCATAGTAAAAAAATATTGGGGCACCTGGGTGGCTCAGTGAGTTGAGCGTCCGACTTCAGTCAGGATGTGATCTCACGTTTGTGAGTTTGAGCCCAGCATGGAGCTTGCCTCTGTCAGCACAGAGCCCACTTCAGATCCCCTGCCGCATTTTCCTTCTACCCTTCCCCTAATCATGTTCTCTCTTTCAAAAATGAATACACATTTAAAGAAAATAATAAAAAATTGTTTAATCTGGCTGTCTTCGGTTTTATGGTAAATGTATATGGTAATTTGTATAGAAGTAAAATTATTCTTTTATCTTGTGAATAAAAAACTCGAGCTGTATTAAGTAATTTTCCCATGGTGCTAGGAAGTACATTTGTGGGCTGTGTCAGAGAATACATGGTTGTTTCATAAATCATTCATGATAGACTATTTTTTGATTTTTGATTTTTTTAATTATTTTATTTTGAGAGAATGCATGGGAAGGGGAGAGAGAGAGAGAGAGAGAGAGAGAGGGAGAGAGAGATTGAGAATCCCAAGCAGGCTTCACACTATTTGATGCAGGCTCAAACTCACAGACCATGAAATCATGACCTGAGCTGAAATTAAGAGTTGGTACTTAACCTAAGCCTGAGCCACCCAGACACCCTGAGACTAGTTTTCAAAATATAACAATAACAACGATAATAATATGAATAGAAGTTACTTGACAAAGGTAATGTTAACATAGATCTTTTGAGGACAGAAGTGAATGCCATGGGTCCAGTCAAAGCCAATGGGAAAAGAACATTAAATGTATATTAATCCTAGAATTAGATATATGTGGGTGTATCAAGTGGAGACCTATTTATTATACATTAATTTAATTTTATGTTTACTTCTCAAACAGGAGCATTCAAGCAAATCTTCAAGTTGTTATTTGAAAACTGGTTTTTTGTTCAAATTGTCTTATTGAAAGAGCAAGAAGGTTGATTGCTGCATAAAGTATAGAGAAACTCAGGTTTCTCTAAAGAACAGGCCAATTTTCAAATCAAGAAAAAACATTGAATAGTTGATTGGTAAAGAATATTTCAAACAACGATTTCTGGTTTTCCTTAAAATTAGACTGTTTTTGAATGCGTAAGTGTTCTTCCATTAACTCTTTGGTGAGATTTATTAACGTAGGCGAGCATTTAGGTTCCCTATTTTGATTTAATGTTTCATTTTAAGCATGTTTTAAAAATGTTTACTCAAAATGTAGTTTAATTTTCAGTTAATGAAAGCAATTTGTGTGATTGAACTTGTGCTTGGAAGGTTTGGTTAAAAAAATGCCTTATTTAAAATTGGGAGTTACTTTCTCACTAGTTCAGAATAATCCTGGTCAGTAAGATCACATAATATTTTGGTGATATGAGCCTTAGGATAAAACAAAAGTCATTTAAGAAGGAGGAGGGTGGGGTCCCTTGGGTGGCTCAATAGGTTAAGTGTCCGATTTCGGCTCAGGTCATGATCTCATGGTTCGTGAGTTCGAGCCCCACGTCGAGCTCTGTGCTGACAGCTCGGAGCCTGGAGCCTGCTTCAGATTCTGTGTTTCCTTCTCTCTGCACCTCATCTGCTCATGCTCTGTCTCTATCTCAAAAATAAATAAACATTAAAAAAAAAGAAGGAGGAGGAGGAGGAGGGGTGAATAAATGCTAGGACCCTTGAACAGGTTCTCCTATTCTTTTTTTTTTTTTTTTTTTTGTAATAGTTTATTTTCAAATTGGTTTACATATAACACCCAGTGTTCATCCCAACATGTGCCCTCTTTAATATCCGTCACCCCCTCTCCCCCCTCCCTCATCCCCCTCACCCTGGGTTTTTTCTTAGTCTTTGAGAGTCTCTTATGTTTTATCTCCCTCCCTCTCTGTGTCTTTTTTTCCTTTCCCCTCTTCCCCTCCCCCTGGTTTTGGCTTAGTCTCACAAAGTCTACCTATGCGTGGACACATATGGTATCTGTCTTTTTCTGACTGACTTATCTTTATTGGGTCTTTTAATGCTGTGCCCAACTCTTTTGTATGAGTTCTTAAAAATCTTACTTCCTGCTTTACAAAGAAAATAGATGTAGGCATGTTAGAATCTTTGATCTGTTTTACCTATAAATTCTTACATGTTATTTAAAAATTTCACTTTCCTTGCAGTTTCAAGGATAGATACTTCCACTCTTTCCCAGTCTGAAACCCTAAACTGGTGTTCTATTTCTCATACTGTTAACTCTTTTCTCAAATGGTGTCTTATCATTCTCATTTGTTTGCTCCGCTGAATCTTTGTCCCCACTCCATCTGTTGAGCACCACTTGTGGAAACGGATTATCCCTGTTCCCTCTTAGAGTCTCGTCTCTAACCTTGTGGCTCTGCTGAAACTAAAGTCTTCTAATGCTTTACCCAGTCCTTGTTCTCTGTCGGCTTCACGTTACTGAGCACTTGATCTCCTTGAATATCTCTTTCTTTGAATCCAGTGATGTTGTACTCTCTTGGTTATATTCCTATCTTCAGCCTTGCTGGTCATTCCTTCTTTTTTTTTTTTTTTCAAATTCATCAATTTTCTTTTAGTCACTATTTATTGCATACATATGAGTCAGGCAGTGTTAGAGAAACTGGAGATTATACAAGTTACTGAGATGGAATATGTCCTAGCTGTCATGGGGCTGCATGCTTGTGGAAAGGTAGAAAAAAAAAGGAATTAAGAAACATTTAAACAATTTAATTAAAAATGGTGATTAAATCTGATGGGAATATATAATAAAGCAATGATGTTTAGAGTAACTGGATCACCGGGACCGTTTACACAGCATGGTCAGCACTCTCCTCTCTTATTCGGTGACATTTGAACTGAGACCAAGAGGGCTGCCTTAAAAAACCAATGGGACAAGAATCATGAAAGAGGAAAGAACAAGTGACAAGACATGACTGACATGAATGATGAATCTTGGGGCACCTGGGTGGCTAGTTGGTTAAGTGTCTGACTCTTGATTTCAGCTCGGGTCATGATCTCAAGATTCCTGAGATCAAGCCGTAGGTAGAGATTCTCTCTTCTCTCTCTCTCTCTCTCTCTCTCTCTCTCTCTCTCTCTTCTCTCAAAATAAACAAACATAAAGAAAAAAGAGTGATGAATCAGGTAAGAACAGTTTCCAAGTTGTGTTGATAAGTAGATTAGGGCAATGGGAAATGAAAAGCTGGAGACAATGAGTATAATTTCTTTCCAAAAGTGGACTCTGAAGTATAATGGACATATGAAGCTTCTTAAACTGGAGATACTCTGACACACTTGTATGCTACAGAGGATGATCCAGGACTGAAGGAGAAGTTAATGGTGTGGGAGTTGGTGGCCATCATAGGAGGATGTCCCTCAGACGTAGGTGCTCTTGGTTCCCTATTCTAACTGACCTGCTGGTCAGTTTTCTTAACCTCATAGTTAGGTCTCTTTCTGCTAAGTTGCTATGTATCTTGCTTTCCCCTAACCATTTTTTCATTTGATTCTATTTCATATTAGCAGGTACCACCATTCTCCTTTGTGTGTGTGTGTGTGATCCAGGTTCTATAAGGATATTTGCTTATTCCTCTTCAGTATTCAGTCAAGATCCCTTTCCTTTCTACCTGCAAACACTCAGTAGCCAAGGCCTTTGTCACTTCTGTCACATCTATCTCCTTTTTCTATTAGTACTGCCACTTACCTTGTTCAAGTTTTCATCACCACTGGCCTGGGCTATTGTACAAATGGTTCTCTTTCCTATGGACTTCATTCCTCCAGCCCATTTATATATTGATACTAGATATCTATCTTTGATTGATTCCCTTTTTTACAAGTCTGGTTTTTCTCTGTCTTCTTCTTTAGCTGTTGTCCAATTTCAGGACTCACAAAACAGTCAGGGTTTCATCACATAGCATTCCCACCCTTCCATAAGTTTCCCTGTAACCCACCTTTCCAGCCTGGTCTCTGTACTTCTCAGCTGTAAGTCTAGTAACATGGAATCCCTGATGTTCTTCCAGATATTTCTTGTACTTACCTATCTCCTCGTCTTTGTAATTACTCGCCACTTGTTTTCCCATCAAAATAACTCTTTTAGCAGTCAGATTTATTCAGTCATTATTGACTTTAGAAGATTTTATTTAGAAGAATTTTTGTTAATCATATGTATTTCTATGACTTCCAGCAGATTACAAACTCAAAATATTCTTACTATTTCTTATTATTCTTTGTTCGACCCATGAGCCCCATTTCCAGCATCGAGTGCAATATCCGGGTGTCAATTTCAGTTGCCTCACTGTTTTCAAAGTAGTTCTCAGTTGATGCCACAGTAATATAAAGTGTCAAATGATTTTTATTCCTTTAACATAAACAATAATTTTTATTTACCTTCACCAGTTGCTTCTGATACATATTCTGAATTCAAATTAGTGTGTTTGAGACTTTTGCTTGTAATATACCAAACCAACCAAATATGAAGAAGTAGACTATATTTTCTCTACATATATGGGAAAACTAAAGGAAAGAAAAGTCTGCAACAAGGCCACATAATAGCTTTTACTTATCTTTGTGGTTAATTTAGATCTCTGCATAGATAACCTGGTAGATTGCTGCCACATCAACTAATATGTCTGAAAATTCTAAGTTAATAATATCATGAACAGTTCAGTGATGCCAATGAGACGAAGCCTATTTGCGTTGTATTTGAATGTGATTCAAAAATGTGACCAAAGTAATTCTTGCTTTAATTTCTTTGGTACATCTGTGGGCTATAGGTGACCCATGTGAAGCAGTTATACATTGGAAAAGGCAGTGTGATTTACAAGAGTAGACTATTAGGCCCTGGTGTCAGAGTACAAAGGCAACATCTGCCTCATGGGCCTCTGTGTGTTACAGGAGGGAGGACACCCTGCTTATCATTATATGCAAAAGGACATGATCCGGTACATGGAATGCCCATGTTAGAGTCTAGAAGGCAATGGGAGTTTACTTGTATTTCAAATTTTAATTAAATTCTAGTATAATACTTTTGTATCGCTGTCCCATGTCATGTATAAAGTTTGCTATTTTAAGTTATATTTAAGAATTATAACTGAATTGTAAATAGATGTTCATATAGGTTTTGTGTTTTAAAATAATATCCTATATAACGAGATGTTTATATTAAATTTAGAAAATGTGACAAATGAGAGCAAATGAATTCTCATTATTTAACTTAAATCTGATATTTTTCCTCAAGAAAAATAATACTTAAGGGAAACTAAAACTCATTTGGCTCTAACATCTATATATATTTGTTAGTGAATCCTCTTGGCATATAATTACATGTAGAAGTTAATACTTGCACAGTTTAAAAATATGCATGTTACATTTGTGTTTCTGTTTTAACCTTTTTTAAAAAAAGAACCTTGGGATTTATAAATATTCCTGAAGAAAGTCCATGTATATTATAATCAAATTAGTTCTGAGTTCGGTTTTGCTCCTGACAGTCTAACTAGGGAGAGGACCATTAGCTTTCCTGGAGCTTTGGGACCTTGGGCTTTTGCCTTTGGAAATTAAATATTTAATATTGCTTTGTCTGGGCTGGCTTTGAACAGGATCCTTCCTTCATTCCAGGGCCATGTCAAAATTCATAGAAGAGCAACAACTCATATTGTCTACTGAAATCAAGCCTGACTCATCTCCCCTCCCTTCTCCCACTTCTGCCCTTGGGATTGTGACATCATTACCATCTCAGAAAACCTACGGTGGTTGTTCATGTTAAAATGAAGTGAGATTAGGGTTCTAGGAGAGCGCAGTCAAATATTTGAGTACTAATCATGCCTGGATATCTGTTATTATTTTCCAGACAGTGGAATTCTTTAGGCTTCAAGAATTATATCATAGTTGTTTCATGTGAATGTGGACAGAGCATGATACAATTAGGTGAATCACAGAGACAATCTGCTGCTTTTACAGCATTCTTTGAAATGAAAGATGCATCTACTTAAAGGTTATCTGGCATATGAAAGGGACATTTATCCCCCAAGGAGAGAAGGAAACTACTTAAAAGGAATAGACTTTTATTAATATTTTTTCAATTAAATGTTACAATCTCTTTATCGTTTCCTCTTTTGTAATTTTCATGTTGACCTATGTAAGTGCTTTGTCTGTGAAACATTCTCTCTTTCTGGGCAAGTCATCAGATGGGACGAGTTTATTGAAAAAGAAACAGAATTAAAAATTCAATGACAAAGGTTCAAATAGTGTCTGTTTAGAGCTTATCTTCTCAATGTCACGGCTTTCGTGGTTATTGGTTAGGGACTTTTGGGATCGGTTCCTTGAAGCTCAGGAGGATGATGTGGACATCAAGGGAGGAAGTGACTTTACTTTAATTCTGGGGGTTTCTGATGATTGCTTGTATTTAACATTGTGGCTATATATTTTTTCACTGTAACATTTAAAAGTTATGCATTTTTATGATTGAAGTATTTGAATTAGAAAAGACAGAATATTTCAATCAGACAAAATGGAAAGAGCTGTTATTTTATTTTCTCCCCTCAAAAAAATGACTGTTGGAAAAACAATGACTTTATATCATTTAGGTAGATTTTATAATCTGTTATGATGTTTAAATAAGCTTCATTAAAATATACATTTTAGAGAAAAAATATAATACATAAAAGTGCTGATCAGATATGAAAAATAGAATAGTATAAATATTAAGTTTAAATCACTAAAACTGTTATATGACCTGAAAGTTTTTATCTACCTCAAATCTTATAAATTCAGTAATGTGGGAGAAAAAGACAGTAATGGTGTGAGGAGAATTTACCCGTGTAATCTGAACTCGAACTAAAAATACTTATTCTTTTTTATGTAGTATCAAAAATTGTGATATTATGTATTGGCAAAAGAATTAATTCAATTATGTATTAAACAGAAAGTCCCGAGGATTTAAGAATATTTATTTTAAAATATTTCTATCATACTTTCTATCAAAGTTAAAATGTGATCCAAAAGCATTCATTTGAATAATTAACCTTTCTTCTGCCAAAAAAACATCTGGTACTAGCATTTATTAGTAGACTAAAGATGTTTTTCTGTTACTCATTATGATCACATTTTTCATCTCTTTCGAAAAACAGTTGTTTAACTCGGAACCTTTTTAGGTCAATAGGCCACCTCGGACATCAGCAGGTACTTTCTGTGTTCAGTACTATGTGGAGTGCAGAAGTATCCTGGTGAGACAGACTCGTGCATTGGAATCATCTTGTTTTCTACTGCGGGTAGAAGAGGTAGCTGATACCTTGAGAAGTATATAGTGTTTTGATTAAAATTTTGTGTTTTTTGCCGACTTCAGGAAATCATTCGTATTTCTGATAAAGATGGGATACTGCTCTACCCAGCTGGAACGGAAAATGACAGCTAAATGGATGTGTTCGGGGAAACTGTATAATATAACTCTACCTAGCAGCCCAGACCTCACTTAAAACTGTAAACAAACCAGCTAACAAAACACAACCAAAAATCAACATCAGACCCTAGTAATTTTAAATCCCAGCTACAACTCTATTTACACATTTTCTTTGACTTTTCTTTTTGTCTGATGATTAGGCAAGAGGTCAGGGATGATTGGCAGAGATGATTGACAATTCAAATGAAAATATTTCACAGACTCCATGTAAGCATCTCTTGATGAACAGTTTTGGTGAATGAATAAATAAAATGCTTCTATTTTTATGCAGAAGTCTGTTATGTATTAACAGGTATTTTGCAGACAAATACGTTCACTAATTGTTTTACTCTTTGTCCTAACATAGTAAAATATCCTATAAAGTATCAAAGATCGGATGAGGTAAATCTTCAAAATGTTTTATGTACTTTTAAGTCAAACTTTAACTGGCAGCTTTTCCTGCCCACAGTGCTATCCCTGTGCTTTAATGAAATCATCTTTTTGGGGGGCGTCTGGGTTGGGCTCAGGTCATTATCTAACAGCTTGTGAGTTCGAGCCCTGTGTAGGGCTCTGTGCTGACAGCTCAGAGCCCAGAGCCTGCTTCAGATTCTGTGTCTTGCTCTGTCTCTGCCCATCACCTGCTCTGCTCTGTCTCACTTCCAAAAATAAATAAACATTTAACAATAGATTAATTAAGTCAAATTTTAACTACATAACACCTGTAAGTCTGGTGAAATGGAAGCATTTGTGAATATTACACTCTTTTTGGAATGGTACTAACAGAATAAGGATCTTATCGTTCTACTTGTAACTTGAACGCAAACCATACAATGCACAAATCGAAAAGTAAAGTAATTATCATAAGAAAACGAATTTTATTTCAGATTTCTTGTTTCCTTCAAGTTCAGCTTATACTACTTATTGAGAACACTATTTTCAATAAAGCTCTATATTTTAAATGCCTTTCTATAATTCACCTATTTAATAGGAATGATGTTAGTAAATAAAAACAATAGGCACTATCCATTTGACTTCCATAAGAGTAGAGGTAAATAATTAAGGATCCCAACTGACAGGAGAAAATTGGGATACAGATAAGTTAAGTCAGGTGGCAGGCTCACACAGGAAATAGATAGTGGCTATGCTCGTATAAAAACATCAGTCTTCTGACCTCTATTTCAGGGCTTTTCACAACTGTAGTATGATTAATCAATACCAGGAAGCAAACTAAGTATCAAGAAAAGATCATCCATTTGTATCAGTCTTTCCTTTATGTGATTAGAATCTAAAATACGAAGAGAAAAAGGAGTCAAAAGTTGAAGCTTTGCCTCTTTTAGTGACTATTGAACAGTCTTTCCTTTATTATTATCAGCAGATGTGATGATAAACACGGACGCGTACCGTGCCCAAATCTGTGCACTCTTTGGTAGATGTTTTGCTAACATGTGGAAAATAAACTCTTTCTTTTAGCAATTCATTTTTATTTCCTTTATTTTTATACCGAGAGAACACTCAAATGCGTGCTGAAATATGTATTGCCTTATGGATTGCAGTTGGCAGGGGCTCTTAGTGTTAAAGATTCACACATTTCAAGTAAGATTGGATACATTTATATTTGTGTCAGGAAAAAAAAAGAAAAGAAAAGAAAATGGTCACTTAAAATGTAACCAAAAGGCAAAATCATGGCATTTGGCCAGAGAGATGGCAACATTCTTTCCTGTCAAAGCTTCCTTTTGGCAAGCAAAAACAAAAACAAAAAACAAAACATTTTGTGGGATATATTCTCCTTTACCATCTTTGAAAAGAAAAGATAATTATTTAGAGAAAGCAATTTAAAGCTAAGGTATGGTAAGGTATTTAGTAGAGAAGCAGACACTCCCTTCGATGCTGTTGTTAGCTAGAATATATTCTTCTTTGCAGTTTACTAAAATAATTTCTCCAATGTGTGGGAAGTTCCTATGCATCCAGCTCTGCTATAGATATGACATTACATCAACAGTGACACGGCTTGTTTACAAGAGGGTGGTATAAACAGCAAATGTTCTTCCTTAAAACAGCTTTCTTGTTGAATTTCAACAGAAAAGTAGAATAAATGTAGAAGGAAGAACAGAAGGAGATAATCTTTAACATGTAGAGTAAATTCTAAGGCAGAGGAGAGAGCATTTGATGGTATCATTATGTGTTTGCTTAAAAAATATATATTATTACCGAGTCTACGGCCGCCTTTTTCATATCTAATATAGGACATTCAAATTGTATGAGTTTTCAGTGTGGAAGGTGATATATGGCTTATTACAGTGTGTCTTAATATTTCAAGATGTGACTTGGTTTCAAATTAATTAAATGAACGTAACAACATGAAAAGAGAGCGGGGGGGAGAGAGAGAGAAGGAGAGAATGAGAACCCAATATCTCCTCCAGTCTGATTTAGTCAACTTTCTGATCCAGGAAGTTGCATAGACACTCACTGAAAGAATTCTAGCTACAGCAAAAGCCCTTCTCATCTTTTTGATCTTGTAGTAACCTTTTTCCTTTTCCTAGATGTAGAAATGATTTGCATAACATTTCAGATTGTACCTGATCATATTGAAAAATATTAATTTGCTTCTTACATGAGAAATTTTATTTAACACAATACAACCAGATAAAAATAAAATAAGCTAAATTTTAGCCCATTAACTCATTGTTTGGATTATCATTCCTAGCTGGTACCCGGGTACTGACCTACATGATTATGATTCCTAGGGCTTGGGGAGCCTTAGGAGTATCTGTAGGAGCACCCTGGTCCGGAGGGAAAGAACTTGCCCAGAGCTCTCTGGAGCTGGTCATGGAAGGTGTTTCAGTTCCGCAGATGTAAGCCCATAAGAGAAACTCATTGGAGTAAAATAGAGTAATTATTCTGGACACAATGTCTTGGTTTTGCTAGTCCAGTCTCCTCTAGGTTCCTTGGAAGGTGCATTGGTCCTTTGTGAAACTGTGGAGTAATTGAAAGTGCATAGTACATGGTTTTTGTCATTAACATACTGGAGCTTGAACCCCAGTGCTCTCGCTTATTGGCATGTGGGTGGCCTTGGCCATCTGATTTAACCTTTACAAATCTCTGTTTTCTGATTTATAACACCAGGTTAATATTAACTTCTCTATATGAATGTTTTAATGTTAATGCACTAAAAATATAAATCAAAACTATAACGAGGTATCACTTCACACTTGTCAGAACGGCTAAAATCAACAACACAAGAAACAACAGGTGCTGGCGAGGATGTGGAGAAAGGGAACCCTCTTGTACTGTTGGTGGGAATGCCAATGGAGGCAGCCACTGTGCAAAACATTATGAAGGGGGGTTCCTCAAAATGATAAAAATAGAACTACCCTATAATCCAGTAATTGTACTATTGGGTAATTACACAAATAATACAAAAGTACTAATATAAAGGGATACATGTATCCCATGTTTATAGTAGTATTATTGACAATAGCCTAATTATGGAAACAGCCCAAGTTTCCATCCACTGAAGAATGGGTAAAGAAGATGTGGTTATGTATACAAAGGGATATTACTTAGCCATAAAAAGAATGAAATCTGGCCATTTGCAATGACATGGATGGAGCTAGAGTGTATTATGCTAAGTGAAATAAGTCAGAGAAAGACAAATACCATATGATTTCACTAATATGTAGAATTTAAGAAATAAAACCAATAAAGGGACAAAAAAGAGAGAGAGAGACAAACCAATAAACAGACTAAACAGAACAAGCTGGTGTTGCCACAGCGGACGTGGTTTGGGGGATGGGTAAAATAAGTGATGAGGATTAAGAAGTGCACTTGTGATGAGCACCGTGTGGCATATGGACGTGCTGAATCACTATATTGTACACCCGAAACTGATATCACACTGTATGTTAACTGGAATTTAAAACTTTAAAAAAAGTACTTTAGATACTATTAATCTAAGGCAATTATCATTATTATGTGGAAAGAGTCAGTGGTTTCCCCAACAATCTCTTCAAAGCCCGTGTCTCTACACTCCAGCTGAAACCTCCTTGAAGTGAAGAAGCACACTCTGAAATCTGTTGTGTTTTTTATTGTACCCAAGTATGCATATCGGGAGTTCAGAATTGGATTGCTTCGCAATGTTCAAGATTCCAAATTCTTAGAGTCCTAGTAGTAAATTAGTGATGGCAAAGTAGTCATTATGATATGTGTAACTGGTCGTGTTTTTCTTTTTAACATTTATTGAGTCCTGATATGTAGAAGGCCTCAGGCCAGATGCCTTAGGTTATATAAGAATAAATAAGGGCTCTTTTCCCCAATAAGGGCAACTGGTAGATAAAATATATGTTTCGAGTGGAGGAAACTAGTTAACATATGAACTAGAATAAATAAATGAATTATGTGCTAATCAGTAAATGAACAAGACACATATTGTAAAAATTCAGAAGGAAGACTAATTACTTATGATGATGTAGGGCAAAGATGGCGAAAATCAAATTTTGGACACAGGTAGCGTTGGAATCGTTTGAGAGACAAAACACAGGTAAGAAAATGTATAGCATGCAGAGAGGCAGGAAGGGATCCATACATGCTGGGTTTGTCTAAGGAATTGTTAGTAGATGAGTGGAAGATGCTAAAATACAGAGTGAGAAATCTTCTATGAAACTTTTAATTTTTTTCTTAGCTTTATTTCAAGATGTTGATGGAGGTGTTTTTGGGAAATTCCAACTTAAGTACTTGTGAACAAAGGAATAATAATAATATAAGAAAAAATAAAAATAAACCTTTGGACTAATTTTGCCTAGTTTAGGGTTACAAATATATTTCTGTTTTGATTTAAAATGATGAGGAAGATGGCTAAAAATAAAATGAGCCAAGTTTTATGCGTATTGCATTTTAACAAGTTGGATGTCTCATTGGAATGCACTGCCTTCTTGCTCCACATTTATTTTTGGAATTTAATAAGGCGCCTGTCATATCTGCCTCAAGGCTAAAAAACATCATGGGGGAGAAATCCAAAGTACTGTCATGTATGAGTGACATGGAGCCAATTTTATTTTATTTCCTTTTCATGGGAGGGTGGCTGAAATTAGCTGGCCTCACTGAAAAGGCGTCACTATACCATCTGTTCTAAAGGCCTTGTGCTGGTTAACTGGTAATGACATTGACCAGTGACATTTGTCAGGTGGATTTGACTCAGAATACCAGTAGAGGACTTTCATTAAAAAATTAATTCTGTGCATTGTACAGCAAAGCTCATTCTCATGATAGATTCTGGGACAGTGCCACATGTCTCCAGAAGTGGGTCTCATTACCTGAGAAACTTGGGAAGGTAATAACTTCTTTATTTCTTCTCTGTGCTCCCAGAGCACATAATTAACGTGCTGACTCATTTAGTTCAACTCTCTTTAGGATTTGGCTGTGCGAATACAATGGAGACTTCAGAGAAACTGTGGCAAACAAGTATGGGTTCTGATTCTCATAGACTGGGGGAAAATCTCTGTTATTTGCTGCTGCTTTCTTTTAAGCCAATGCATAGTACAATGTGACTTTTTAAAACACAACCATAATATGTTAAGATTTAAATGAAGACATGATGGGGCACCTGGGTAGCTCAGTCGGTTGAACGTCAACTTCTCTCACTCATGAGTTCGGGCCACGCGTCGGGCTCTGTGCTGACAGCTCGGAGCCTGGAGCCTGCTTCAGATTCTGTGTCTCCTCCTCTCTCTGCCCTTCCCCTGCTTATGCTCTGTCTGTCTCTCTCTCAAAATAAATAAATGCCAAAAAAAATGTAAATGAAGTCATGATATTTTAAAGAGTTTTATGTTAGGCCAGGAATCATAGAATGATCTTGCTATTGCTGAGGTACTTAAAAAATTGAGAGTCACGCTAGCTGAAGGATTTGACTGAGGCATAAAAATAAATTACATACCATTAATTAGGTATGCTGTTGTAATAACTGGATGAGTGCTGTTTTGCTAATTAAATCAGAGATAAGATTCATTTTTTTGGTAGTCACTATGAGCAAGGAAGTTAGTTAAAGTACGTGAACTTAAAACATGTGAAATAGTACTATTATGTCAAATAAGATATACCATGAACAAAGTGAATAATTTGTAATTAGGCATCCTTCCCTACCTTTATTATTTTGAATTTCCTACTTCTTGGGTAAATAGCAAAGGAAAAGTGAATCTAAACCACTTTTTAACAACTTTGCGCCTTCTCGGGCACAGAGAGATCCATCAGTTCTTCCCTGAATCCCAGAAGATCCTGGAGATCGGTTTCAAAAGTGAGTTTGCTTCAAACTACCGAGGGTGGACACAGGTGTGTGTTGGATGGGTAAGTAAGAAGGGGAGGTCTCCTGTAAGAAAGTTGAACCCTGAGATCATGTGGCTATACTCACTCTGATCCCAACTACATTGGTTGGATCAACCCTCTGTTGTATGGAAGATGATTTAGTGGTAAGATCAGGTCTAAACCATTAGATATTGAGCCGCCATGTAAGAATAAATGTGACATGTGAGACAGCAAAATAAGGCCTGCTCCATGGCAAAGGCGCTTCGTACTTTAGCATTCTCAAAGAAGCATGAATCCTGAGATGCCAAATGTCTCTTGACATGTTGGCACTCAACATTTTATTTTTCTTTATGATGGAACTACAAGGCAGTATTGTATAGATTCCCTAAAACATTCTGAAAGCTATCAGGAAAGCAATTTATCATGTTTTTTTTTTTTTTTTTTTGATAAACAATGAATTCGATTTAAATACATGCCATTCCTTGGAGAGAATATGCCTCTTGATTATAGTTGGACCTCATCTTATTTTACACAAGCTATCTCTTGGGGGCATAATTTTCCAGTCAAAGGAACAGGAAGATATATTGACTGTTTGATTTAAATGTTTACTTGCTTCCCCCAAATACTTTATTGCTTAACTGGTCTTTGACAACTGGTCCTGAGCATCTAAGAGGGGTAGGATGAATTATATTCAACTTAATGAAAGGTTTAAGGTAAATTCTCATGAAAAAAAGTGAGGGCAATCTTTAAAATATTTCACTTCTAGTCAACAATTACGTTTATTATTTGGGTGGTTATCTACCAAGAGATGAATCATTCTAAACAGATTGAAGTCTTTTAGTCCATGTGGCTAGTTAAAGATTCCATGCTCAGAACTGCTTTATTTAACTTAAATGTTTCACTAATGATTGCTGTGAAACTGTATAATGCTGTTCCCATGAGCATCTCGGAATAGCTCCCAGGCTTTGAGTCTAGTCTTTATTCCTGGAGCTGGCAAGAGGAGGTTGTCATGGAGCTAGGGGAGAAATCAGCAGACTCTAATTATGTTCTAGGTGAGAAGCTACTGTCGTTCTGTAAAATTTCAGAATTTGGTTGTGCTGCCGGAGCTTACGAGGGAGTACCGTGCACAGGGAGGCCTGCTTATGTTTGTGGATAGTGATGAGAGTAATTGGATATCCACATCTGAAATATGATGCCAGTTGCCATCCTTCAATTATTTGCTCACACATACATGGGCTCCTATTCTACTCTTCAGTTAAGAGTAATTATGTCGCTTATAAAATATTTCTCCTGAAGCCAGAAATTCTGAGTGATAGAATTATCTTCCTTGATCGAAATGCATGGTGTTGCTGACTTTGCATATGTTAATATGCTTTCTTTCCTTTGGACTTTATTATTTTTTTTTCACCATTCCAAGCATTCCAAGGCATCCAACTCACTTGGATTTGAGTTCCAGATCTGCCATTTTCTGTTTGAGGTTAAACAAGTAAAATTTCATTGTCAAATTAGTAATAACACTGTGAAAGAAAATTACTTGATAAGATGAGTTTGGGAGATCATTTGATAGAAGTGTTTCTGATACCTCAGTCTACCAGTTTTATTCTACATTTATTCATAAATGTAGAGTATTTGTCATTTTTTTACATTTGGGTGTTTATTTCATTGAAAACTTGGGGGAAAAAAAAGCAACAAAAGAGCTTTTCTGGGTTACCTGGAAACCAGCTATGACAAAGTATTCTGCTGTGATTTCTATGTGTTTTTTTTTTTACAGTTGTTTTTGTTCCAGATGACACTTCTTTAATGTTTGTAATCTAGAGAGAAATAATCAAAGCTTCATACAGAAGAAGTATTAGGAAAAAGCAGTGACTCTAAGGCAACATACTATGCTGAAAACTTTTTGCAGGTTTCTGAACAGAAAAGGATAGTTGCTCCCCACACAATGCCTGGTGGTTAGCTTTATCTTCATATTGGAAGTGATACTTAGTTTCAGCTGCATAATGTTGCCTACCAACTTAAAATGAAGTTGTTCTTCTAAATTTTAGAAAATGCATAGCTTTATATATAAACATTTTGTGGTTGCCTAAGTGCATAAACACAAACTTAACTTATGAAACTTAAACTTACTTTATATCTGAGCTCATATTCATAATTAAGTAATATAAAAATAAGTATTAATATTAGGAGTCAGAGAGAATGTTTCTTTTATTTTTTTATTTTTTAATTTTTTTTAATTTTTAGCGTTTTTATTTTATTTTTGAGAGACCTAGAGACAGAGCGTGGGCAAGGGAAGGGCAGAGAGAGAGACACACACAGATTCTGAAGCAGGCCTCAGGCTCCGGGCCATCGGCACAGAGCCTGACGCGGGGCTTGAACTCACAGACCGCGAGATCATGACCTGAGCTGAAGTCAGCCGCTTAACCAACTGAGCCACCCAGGTGCCCCGAGAATGTTTCTTTTAAAAAACTCTTTATCAAATTATCAAATTTGATTAAAATTTTATTTTATCATTTATTAAATTTATTATTTATCAAATTTGAGGATTCCTACTCTATATGATGTTGATGATGGTATCTAGGACCTTAATAAGCACAGAAAACTAGGAGCTGACTTTCAAGTTATAGAATGTTAGATTTCCTGAATTTCCATAGGTAAGTTTTGCTAGAGAAACCCTGCTTTTAAGGAACGAACCATTCCAAAGATTTGTTTTCTACATAAATACAGAAAAATTTCTGTTATTTTATAACACACTAATGCTATACATGCAGGAAGTCAGAATTATAGCCCTAAAATATTGTTATTATAGAGTCATAAGTAAAAATGAGTAGCTTACTTCAAAACCACTATAATTCAGAGTAGTAAGTTAACTTTAGATCTACAAGGCCTAGAACTGAATTCTGTCTTGGCTTTTGATTGATTCACTTTGTAATCTTGGTCAAGTTATTTATCTCGGGGTCATTTTGAGTCTCTTCGTCTATAAATGGAGAGGCCCTCGGGCTTTCTCGGAAGATCATTTGAAGATTCTGTATGATAATTGTCAAAGATGGCTGAACTGGGCTATCCCGTGTTGTGCTTTCAACAAATATTCAGCCTCTTTCCATTTTGTCTGTATCATTCCACTGGTGGAAATGCCTTTCCCTTTCTCCTTCTTACCTGAACTTTCTTTTATCTCGTGCTGGAAGCGAGGCAGAGCTGGGGTCATTTACCTAAATATAGTGTATCTCAGAGAGAAATCTAATGTCACTTGAGCCGATGGTTGGTTTTACTTTTCAGGTTGAAACATTCTTTCATCCTTTCTTAAAAGTAAATTAGTCAAACTAGACAAGGTACATACAATCTTTGTGCACTGTGACTAAGCTGTGTACACAGAATAGCAGCGGAAGCAGACATGAGGCTTTTGCTTCAGAATCAAACAATAAAATGTTAACTGACTGGAAAGCCTTCTCTTTTATATTGTCCCCTTTGCAGTCCTTTGACTTGGTTTGGGATACACCTGGATTGTGTCTTAATGACCCCTGAGTGGTGGTGCTTTTCAGTGTTTGCTTTTTTGCAGCTGTGATTCATAAGCAAGGAGAGACCACTCCTTCTTTAAATAATAAATAAATAAATAAATAAATAAATAAATAAATAAATAAATCCCAGGCTCAGTATGGTGACTGAAAGTGACAAATGTGTGCACGGCTTATTCATAAATCACTTCATTCATTTTAAATGGCATTTGATTCTTTCTAAAGAACAAACATTTTACATCTTATTTTTAAATTCAGAATAAACAGAAAGTTATGGTAAATGAATTCTAACTGGTCACCTGTTTAGAAAAAGGCGGTTTACTCTATCCGACAAAATACCATTAACTTAATTTATATGGCTAGTTGTATTAACCTTCAATTTACGTTGTTTGGAAAAATGTATGGGTGCACCGAAGTTGGCATTACAGATGTGTGTGGAGCATTTTAAGACCCAAGTTGAGGAAAACTAGGAAGTATTGCAAACAAATTTTTGAGATGTAAGCACAGACTAGGGGTGCTCAAGCCAGCATATCTGTGTTTCTCCAGATGGGCAACAGATGCTTATATTTGATTCTGTATAAAGTGGACTGCCTCTGATGTACACAATTTCAGCACTAAATTTGGAGTTGAATGAGAATATTAGAAAGATAATTGTGGTTCCAAGGAGACTTCTTTAATAGGTGAATTTAACAATTAATTCTAAAAGTTCATACACACCTTGGAAATATTTCTGCAAGTTGAGTCAGGTATTTAAATACCCGTATATGGAAAAAAAAATTTTTTTTGAAATTAAATCAGGTGGAGAAAAAAATGACTTATCTAGAATTTATTCACAAAAAGAGCTACATGACATGAACAACAGATATAAGTTTAATATTCATTGAACAGTTCTATTTTTAAAAATCTTAAATTTTCTCTTTTTTAAAAATTAAATCTAGGGGCCCCTGGGCAGCTCAGTTGGTTAAGTGTCTGACTTTGGCTCAGGTCATGATTTCACGGTTCCTGAGTTCGAGCCCCACATTGGGCTCTGTGCTGACACCCCACATTGGGCTCTGTGCTGACATCCACATTGGAGCCTGCTGTGGATTTTGTGCCTTCCTCTCTTTCTCTGCCCCTCCCCCGTCCCTCTCTGAAGAATAAATGAACATTAAAACTATTTAAAAAAATTAAAAAAAATTGAATCTAGTATTACTAAAGTATCATGAAATGTGTCCTAGCATGAAGTGAAGTTATTCACAGTAGGAAAAATCCAAATCTAGGTAGGCAATGAAAATCATACAATATGATGAATAGGCCTGCATGACTTTAGAATGATGGACAATCAGATTTCTTCTTCTTTTTTTTCTTTTTCTCTGACACTGAGAAATGACAACATGTCAGCTGTGGGGTAATAGCATATTCTTCTATTCAAATATATGAATTATTTCAGTAAGAAGATTGTGGTTTTCATAGAGACAGGTATGGATTCTAATCTCTAGATTCCAATAAAGTAAACTTGAAATAGTATGACCTAGAACCATGAATACAAATTGACACTTAAAAACCCTAATATATAATATTTGATACATTTGTTCAAAATTAAGTTTTAAAAGATACATATTGGATCTATTTTTTTCTTTTGATATTGTTTTATACTTTGGTTAATCACCATGCTTAAGGACACTTTAGCTAAGCAGTTAATTTCGATTTTGTTTGGGAAGATAATGAAAATACTGCCTTGATTTTTTCCTTCTAAAGACATAATATTCTGCTACTGATTAGTGATTACTATATTAAGTCAACATATTTGTGTTTTAATTGGATCAATACAAACCTCAATTTATCTAATGTGGTTGTTATTTTCTAGGGAGTAAAAGAGGACTAACCCTTAGAAGTATCTTTACCATGCAGCAAGTAATTAAAACAGTGCTTTCTTGGGTTTTTGAGAGAATGATGGCTTCAGCTTCTTTCTCTAAGCTGAGAACTTAAAATTTGCAAGCTAAACTACCAAAGATTTTTACTTGTAGTCTTATGTGATGGTGAATTTGAACACCTTTCAGAACTGTTAGAAAAAAGGAGAGAATTGTTCTACTTTTTAAAGGTTGTTTTTATTATAAACTATTTTTATTCTTAATTCTCTTTTTGTTGATTGCCAAGTTAGAGTTAGAATTCAAAGCACCTTGAGTATAGCATTTGTTAAAGACCTGCTCTGTTCTAGGCACTTACTTCGTTTACTTTTATTTAATCCTTATTTCCTTATTGAGCCAGCATGTCCCTTTGACGGTTGAGGAAATCAAGGGTCAAAGGGGTTAAGTGTCTTGCTCAATGTCACCCAGCAAAAAAGTGGCAGAGTAAGGACAAGGTCCCAGATCTTCTGACCCAAGATCTAATGACCTTTCCATTAAACTTCAATTGGCAATTTTGTGCATAATAGGACCAGGCTACTGTATCTTTTCTTAGAGAGATAAATACACTGAAATACAGAGTTTCAACTGTATTGTCAAAGGGAAAAGTAGACTTGAGACTTTTTTCACCAAGATGCCAGATATCTAGGGAGGTAGAATTTAGGTTAATCCTGGGGAGACTGAATTTTTTTTGGTGAAAAAAAAAAGTTTGTAAATGTGACGTTATCCAGTGAATATGAATTTAGGGGAACCAAAATCTTTTTTGAGGTTTTGAGATCAAATTAAGGTATTTGAGCCTGAAAGTAGAGAACACCTCTCTTAAAGGCACCTACTAGTTTAAAGAAAAATGTTTGGCAAAGTGCCAGTTTGTAATAATTAGTAAGATGAGCCTAGAATAAAGAATTATGTGTTTTAAAAACAATTCAACTAGTAAATAGTAAATGTAGGTTAGATAATGAATATATTTAAGGCCTATTCTTAGAGGTTCCTAACCATGTGACCACAAATCTCTACTGCCACCTTGTGGTGGCATGTATATCTCAGAGACTGGCTCCAGGGAGGAAAATTAACCTCTTAAGTGCTGGGAAGCGCAGTATGTCCAGTGGTAGCTACACTTAGTTTCTGAACTCAGAGACCAAAGAGTTTGGGGTAACACGGTATACATCTTCTAGAGTTGCTGCCCCAACTCTTACTGTAGTAATTCAGGAACCGTGTAGATTTGGAGAGAAAAGCTATTCTACAGATATCACAGGATGAAAAGCATGAGCAAGAATAGGAGCTACATTTCTTTTCAGATTCTTTTGTAGTCATCGTGAGAGAAGACATTGTGTTTTTAAGTGGATCCCAAACGCCAACACAGTTTTTATCTGGAACGTATGTTTTAATTTATTCCATAGAAAGCAATGAGAAAACAGTCTTGCCAACGGAAATCCTCTGGGTGTGTAAGAACAGAAGGCTTTCAGTTACTTGTAGACATCTCGCTGCATTCATAAAACTGACCGATGGTGTTTCTGTTTGGAGGCTGAGTGGTTACTGCAGGTTGTAAGCCAGCTTTGTTGTCAGCCCTGAGCATGTGTTTCAATTATCACATCAAAAAATATCTTTGATTCCAAAATGATCAATTATTGAAGCTCTGTATGTGATAGCTAATGTGTCTATAAACTCATTAACCCAATGAAACACCTAATTGTCAACAGTTGATCAGGATTTTGCCTTTAGACGATTCGTCTGTAGGTGCCAGTGATCCTCCTGTTTTAATTCCGCTAGCAGAAATAGGGTTAATAGATCGAAATACCGTGGCCAACAAAAGACCAATCTGAAATTCTTTGCACTTTATCATCTTAGAAATATTTTTAAAAATCTTCAATACTTATCACTTATTTTATCTTTTGTAATGTTTAAAACGTTTGTAATACATCTTTGTATTTCTGCTGCTGATTCGTGATTGCTATATTAAGGCAACATATTTATGTTTTAATTGGATCAATACAAACCTCAGTTTATCTCAATTTAAGAGCAAGTCTGTACCAAAATAAAAGTTATATGATTTGGGATAATTATTTAATCCATGTCCTTACTCGTGTGATGAGGAGAATACCAACATCATGAAGTATAAACAGAAGTCAAAGGAGTAGAATGCGTAGTGTGCGTCTCTGTGTGTGTGTGTGTGTGTGAACAATAATACCCCCATCTCTATTTTATTCAGCATAAACCTCTCGATAGCTTCTTATATCTTACTTAACTTAAAGATGATGGGAGATTTATTAGTATAAAAAATTAGTACAAAAAAGCTTCAATAATCAATCAATTAGTATTATGGAGTACTTATTATTATTATTTTTTTTAAGAATATTGATGGAGAAAGGCATAAAGAGGAATGGACTTGACCCAAGAGGGCCTTTTGTTAAGAGCAGAATATAAAACCAAGGCTCACATGGGCCACCAAAACAAACAAACCTCGGCAATGTCTGAGCAAGCCAGCCTGGCTGGCCCAGTAATTTCTGTTGTGTGCCACTGATTTCTCAGGCAATTTTTAGAGCCTTTTTGAAAATAGTCTCCGAATTATGCACTAATATAGCACTGCTAATGAAAGCCCTCCTAGAACACAGCCTCATTAGCTCTCACTTTTTTTTTGCTAATCCACAAATTTTATCCTTCTTGGTGGACACCTGGTGGTCCCCCTCCCCTTCCCATATCTCAGCAGACATGTAATTACCAAGGAAAGAAGCGAGGTTTCATATTACCTAGATGCGGGGCTCATGCAGACTCTTCCATGAGATTGTCTGTTGTCAATAATTAAGAGCTATCAAAACACTTGGCTAATTTACACTTGATAATCTGAAATGAGGGTCCCTGTGATCACCAGCTTCTGTTTTATTATTTAAATATACATGGTGCACAAAGCGGACTGGGCCCTAAGCAACCCATATCAGGGAAAAGATGGGCTTTTCAGCAAACAGGATGTAGCCCAAAGGTTACGACAAGGCAGAACAAGCACAGCCCTGTGAATGGTCTTTATTGCTGAGAAGCTTCACAGAGCAGGTGGGATTTTAGAAGCTCTTTTGAATGCTGCGATGAGACCTGGCAAGATTTAATTGGCAAGCTGTTGTAGTCAAAGGCAGAGACCGTGAAAAATGGGCACGTGCTTTGGACTTGAGTAGGGAACTAGAACACTTTTTCAAAAGAAATGATTGCTAGAAAGAAGAGGAAGCCACGAGGTATTGATCGAAAGAAATGAAAGGCATTAATTTTTAGAAAATGCAAACTCTCAGTAACAATAAAGGACAATATAGTGTCCATGTAAATAGTGAAAAACCTTTGGTAAAAACGGTCAGACTTACGTTGTCAGCAGCACTAGTGTAGCATAGGATTGACTACCTACCTAACCTGATTACTCGAACAGTGTTCGGGATCTTTATGACTTTCTGACTCCAGTTTACGAGATGAGAGATGGGTGGTATAACTGAATGCACTGTTACCAGTATTTTCAGATTATATTAATGGTTAAGACACAATACACAGTGACGGAAAATGATCTGTAAGAAGGAATAATGCCATAAAACTCTTCTGGTAATAGTATGTCAGGCACGTTATTTGAATCTATCTCATAGATAAAATGCTTTGTTATAATGTCATTTCAATAGTTTTTTAGCTAAATGTCTTGAGTGGAATCTGGGGCAAAATAACTTCTACTAGATAGGAAGTATATGACCAAAGGTATTGGTTTTATAACCTATCGGTGAGATACATTCTGTAAATTTGAAATAATGTGCCAGCCTGAGGGAGGCCCGTGTGCCATGGAAAGTGTGTACAGGAAATTAGCAAAGTAGATATAGTCCAAATCCACTTGAGTGGCTTTCAAGTGAAAGGATATCTGGAAATTTTAGGTGACCTTAAAGTTAGAAGCGAGATTCATGCTAGTTTAAGCAATAACCAAAATAATTAGAAAATATACCAGGTCACTTGGTTGCAAGGGAGAACATGGCTGTCATAGAAGTTTATGTCCCTGTTACATGTTTTCTAATCATATGTTCTTCTTCAAGAAGAACTAACTAATAAAGTTAAGAAGTTAACCTAAGTTAGCTAAGTTAAGAAGAACTTAATTAATAAAGTTAAGAAAATTACACACATTTTCCTCAGAGGAGATCATTTTCAAAGTCCAAGTAAGAGTTTCAAGTATGTCAGTACTCATTTTTGCATAATTGCCCATGATCCTTTTCTCTAAAATCCTACTTCTGCTTCAGAGTCCAGCTTAAATGCCTCCTCAATGATCTTCTGGCTGTAGTAAGCCAGATCTTTCTTCTCAACTTCCAAAATATCTTTCTTGGGGAATTTATTCCTTTTATCTGCTTATCTGTATGTATTACCTATAAATCTCCCCAGTTAGGTTGCCTTGAAGACAAAATATCTTTTGGGGCACCTGGGTGACTTAATCGGTTAAGCGTCTGACTGTTGGTTTCCGCTCAGGTCACGATCCCAGTGTTATAAGATCGAACCCTGCTGTTGGGCTCCGCGCTGAGCATGAATCCTGCTGGGGTTCTCGCTCTTCCTCTCTCCACCCTTCTTCTGCTCATTTTCTCTCTCTCTCTCTCTCTCCCTCCTTCTCTCCCTCTCTCAAAATAAATAAACTTTCAAAATATTATAATTCATGGGTGCTTTATAAAAGCCCTCATGACTGTCCACAGTTGTCCACTGTAGCTTTAGTTCTTTCCATATTTTCCTCCCATCTCACATTCCACCTCTGCTAAATTACTGGCTGAGCTCTGAGCACTCCATTGCCTTTTCTTGGGTTGTTCTTTTCCTCAATGTTCCTTCAGCTAATTCCTTCTAAACTTCCAATTCTCAATTAAGGTCTCTCTTCCTTTGCAAAGCACTCCCTAATAATTTTGTCATAATCATATATAATTTAATGACCCCTCTCTGTGTTTTTAGGAAATTATCCTTTATGGTTACAGTTAGCATTTCACACACTTATTTTTGTCTGTTTTCTTGTCTGTCCCCTGGAACAAAATGTCTTCTTTCTTTGAGATGAGAAACATATGGTGTATGGTTAGTGCTTACTAAATCCTGGGAAGTGAATGTATAAGTTAGCATCAGTAGAATTGATGCGTCATAAGAGTTGGGACTTTGCTTTGTATATTCCTCTGTCTGCAGTGCTTGGAGCAGCGCCTGGCCCATAGTAAATAATCACTAAAATAGTTATTGAATGAATAAACAAATACACGAACACAAATATCGTACATTTGGAAAAGAAGACAATTGGTTGCTAAGAGGTTGTGTCATAAAGGATAATTATAGCTGAACACAAGTACTAAGAATTTAAAGGATGCCGAAACAATTAGATGACAGGAGTAGAGCTTTATATTTGGAAGTGAGCAAAATCACAGCAGGAGCAAAGAAGCAGGAATGCATACTAGCTGCTGTTCTTTGACAAATAAACTCTTATTCCCTAAAAGTTTACCTTAGCATTTCAGGAGCTGACAATAATAAAAGGAGTAAGAGATATGAAAAATCACATGCCATTTCACAATCACTTCCACGCTCTGTCTGTTTGCTCCATTGTGATGGTTCAGATGGTTCCGTTTGACCCTAACCTCTAGCCGTTCCAGCCTCAGAACCAATATTTATTGCCACATATGGGCTATCCATGGCAGCTGCAAAATCCAGATGCCAAGCTTTGGAATGTATTTTTACGGCGGCACCATCTGGGGCTCTGGCCAGCCTTCTTTATTGTCTCTTGAATGTTTACACTAATAGCTTTGCTGGGCTGTGGCACTACCTGTGGGACGTGGTGAGGGTCAGGCTGTTTATGAGATCCTCTTGTCATTCCGGTTAGAATTTCCTTTTAAATGACTCTCACACGGTATCAACTTATTCCTCTTAATGTAGCTGCAGTGCCTTACAGAAGTAATAAAACAGGTGGTCATCAAAATTAAGAAATGGGTGGATAACAGTAGGAGGGGATGTCTTTCATGGATTGGCAGACCATTTGTGGATTTGGAGGAAAATATGAATATTCTTACAAATTACTGAATATGTTATTTAACACATTGAGCATGGAAGACACACCTCATTATAGCCCTTAATCCAGCTTATTGAGACAGCATATTGATTGAGGTGATAATACTTCATGACATAACGAAACAGCATTTTAACTCCTGTGAAATTAAAAAAAAATAAAGTGGTTGTTATTTTTCAGAAATCAATGGACTGAGCCATTTGAAGATTTCCTTTCACCTCTGGATGGATAAAAGACTTATTTTGTTCCTTAGAAGTGTAATTTAAGAAATTTCTCTAAGGTGAACCAAGTTGATCCACTGTTTTGAATTGCAATAAACCCATCAATATAAATGAAGCAATACAAGACAAAGAAGAGTCAGCTCAAACACTCATTTAGCGTGTTATGTGCGGCAAGAAGAATCGACTCTGGGAGTTTAAATGACTTACCCAAGGTCACACAGGCCATAGATCCAGGGTGGAAGTGAAGATGAGATTTGTACAATTATTTGATGATCGCAGGACTGACAGGAGAGTCAGTCACGATAATCGAGTCTCTGAAATGATGAAATGACCTAATCATTGTGCAACATCCCCTTCACTTTCGATGCTCTAACGTTTTTAATGTCACCTTCCCATGGTGGCTTTGGGGGTCAAGGAATGTGGGGCGGCTACAGCCAGGCAGGAAATGTGACAGAAACTGCATTTGTTTGGGCTCTTCGAAACCTCTTCCTGGAAGCCGGGCTTCATGGGAATTTCACAGACGGGCTGCCAATCCAGAATTAGCGATGAAATGAGGTACTCCCAGACTGCTGGTTTCTAATCAGCCTGTCACATATCTGAGGAAGTATCTCAGGGCAAAGAGAGCATATGGGAAAGCAATTTGGTTGGAGGTCTGCTTCTGTGCTCTATGTCTGCAATAGGAACGAGGGTCTTCATTTTAAATACATGCAGGGACGGACAGAGAGACAGGACTGTCGAGCGTGCCTGTGCCCAAATGGCAAATGTGTTCTTGGAGAACCCACAGGCAGGTTTACAGAAGCAACCTTACAAGTAATGTAGCCACTTAAGACAACAGCGACAATTAGATCCAAGGGAAGGATGATGTTCTCTCCAAAGACACTTTAAATAGGAATGAGCTGTTAAAGCTTTTCTGTAGACCGAGAACAGACCTTTTAAATGATGTTTAGTCTTGGAAAGAACAAGACATATTGCTACACTGTGTTGTCAGTTCTCTAAGAAAAGAGCATAAAAGGGAGCTTTTATTGTGGCTTAATCCTTTGTTCTGGGGAATCTGTGCTTTTATGTACAAGAATATATTTTTACCAAAAATCGTGACAATATTACTATTCATATATTAGCAGTAAAATGCTAAGATACACGGACATATATGCTCATATATGCATGTCTGTGTGCATATTTTTTAAATTGGTTTATTGCCTTAGTTGGAAGAAAGTCAGTACCATTTTAGAAAAACAAAAACAAAAACACACACACAAAAAACCCTCAAAAAAACTCTGGCCATTCTTTTGCCAAAATAATATATTTCAGACTTCATCTTTTGTGTGAATGAGATGGGAGAAGAGTTTATAGTACTCTAAAGTATACTTACTCTGACTGACATATTCTCAGACCTTCTGAAAAACAGTGGCTTTTTAAAGCGACCCACCTAGTAATATTTACCACTTAAATTTTCTATCTTCCCAAAACTCTTCTGGTTGGGAACAAATGCATCACCAGCCGCAGTGCTTAAAACAGTAGCTGGAGGAGATCTCTGAGAGGAAACCTAAACAAATAGATAGGCTCAAGGGACACAATAGAGTACAGAGGGCAGATGATCCCCGTGACTGAAAAACAAGTCAGAGGGTGCTATTCTGTCTTTGGTTTGAAATCTATGTTTTGCAAATTGAAAAATGGCAACATTGTGGTACTTAAATTGCTAAAGATGTGCAAGAGGTAAAAAAAAAAAAAAAAAAGGAGTGAGTTAAATGATCAATTGGAACCAGGTTTTTATTGCACAAAGTACTCACGAAAGGGTACTTGTGTTGATAAGTGTACTGGGAGTTGTGCATTCACAATGAGGGAGCATTCTCGCCATAAAAGTCTTTGGATGGACCTTGACTATACATCCTTGTAAGTAATAGAGTACTATTGAAGAAACCCTTGGGGGTTCTTCAAGTTGAACCTAGACATGCAGAGTAAGCATACGACTCTTGCACACACAAAAAAAAATCCGAAAATATATTTAAAAAAATTCTCTAGGAAAATTATTTTAAAAATCCCTAAAAGCTACTTGGGATAGCATGCATGTTTTATCTATTGTCGTTGGGCATCATAAATCAGAGTTGGAATATTTTAAAATAGGCAAGTGATTATAGTAAATCTTTGAGAGAACAGATAAGGTTGGTGATGCTGATGCTGATGCCGATGATAAATATGATGATGATCAGAGCTGACTTTTCTATGAATTGAGAATTACACTAAATAGTTATTGATGAATTTAAACCTCACAACAGTTCTTTATCATTGGCATTTTACATATAAAAAAAAAACAACAACAAAACACCTGAGACACAGTGTTAAATAGGTTCTCTGGGATCACACAGTCACTAAACTGAACATTCTCTTCTCTGTGTTGTACTAGATCTCAGTGGAACAACTTGCAAAATGAATGGTAGGGTCATCTGATAAGGCAAATAAATTTAAAATTCTGAATTATGTTGGTAGCAGAAACAGCCCTTTCTAAATAAAACAAAACAGTGGCATTCCTTGAAAGCTAAGTTGTAAACTGTTGCTGTTTTTTTTTTTTAATGTTTTACTTTTAATCTCCATGAAATATTTATTTTATTACTGGAATTTTATACCTCTTAATCTCCTTCACCTACTTCACGCGTTCCCCCACCCACCTCCCCTCTGGCAAGCACCAGTTTATTTTCTGTATTTAAGAGTTTGTGATTGTTCGTTCATTCATTTGTTTTGTTGTTTGGATTCTGTATATAAGTGAAATAATGCAGTGTTTGTCTTTCTCTGACTTGTGTTACTTAGCATCATACCCTCTAGGCCCTTCCATGTTGTCAAAAATGGCAATATCTACTTTTTTATGCCTGAATTGTAGAAGGATTCTCACACAGAGTCATGATACTGAGACTTTTCTTTCCAGGAAGCAACTTGATTCCTGCTGGCACTCAGTTGAGTTTGTACTGGAAGAACTGAACCCCAAATGCCATGTGGCATAATATTTATATACTTTCTACTTCTTTGTCTCCTGTATATGGTAACACACAAGCATGTAGTCTGATTAAGCAGTCTCATGTTACAAGGTTGTGAGGGATGTTGTCATATATGCATATAGCCAGTTGTCTTGAGTTTTTTGTTTTTGTTTTTTTTTGGTTTTTTTTGCTTGTTTTGTTTTGTTTTTTCTTTCCTTAGGGAGAGGATCCAATCACAAAATAATATTCCATTCTCATGCGCTTATACATGTTCTCTATCTCCCTCTATATGTATATATATGTTTTTTTTTTTCTTTTTACATTCATCCATAATGGACACTTAGCCTGCTTCTGTATCTTGGCTATTGTACATAATGCTGCGATAAATATAGGGGTGTAGGACTGTATATACTTTTTTGGATTAGTGTTTTTATTTTCTTTGGGTAAACTCCAGTAGTGGAGTTACTGGATCAAATACTATTTCTAATTTTAATTTTTTGAGAAATCTCCATACTGTTTTCCTTAGTGGTTGCACCAATTAACATTCCCTCATCAATACCTGTTATTTCTTGTCTTTTTGATACTAGTCATTCTGACTGATATGAGGTGATATCTCATTGTAGTCTTGGTTTGCATATCCCTTGTGATTAGTGGTTTTGACCATTTTTTCTTGTGTCTATTGGCCATCTCTGTCTTCCTTTGAAAGATGTCTGTTTAGTTTCTCTGCCTGTTTTTTAATTGAGTTGTTTGTTTGTTTTTTGGTGTTGAGCTATATAAGTTCTTTATATATCCTGGATACTAACCCCTTATTGGATATATTATTTGCAAATAACTTCTCATTCAGTAGCTGCCTTTTGGTTTTGTTGATAGTTTCCTTTGCTGTGCAAAAGCTTTTTATTTTAGTTTCGTCCTAATAGTTTATTTTTGCATTTGTTTCCCTTTTTTGAGGAGATATAGTCATAAACATGTTGCCAAGGCCTGTGTCCAAGAGAATAATGCCTTTTTTAAAATTAGAATTTCTGAGTATTCAAATTAAGTGCTTATAACCAATGGAAATATTTTTTTTGGCCAAAGTCGTATAGGTAGTTTATAATAACAGAACATATTTGTTGGTTTTATAGGTCTAGTCTAAGTCTAAACTGAAAGTTAAAACATCCAGGGACAAAGTTGTCTTCAGATTTGTTAGTGAATCTCTCGCCTGGACTCTTCCTTCATCCTTGGACATGTCTATTCTGTCTCTCTTCACATCAAACTGAATTTGTAGCAACTCCCATGTCACATGAACTTCTAGATTTTTGTTTCCTTTCTACTTGTGTACATGTGGAGAAAAGTTATAATTCTCATCTAGATTTATTCTGTTTTATTCAGATTTATTCTCAGCCATCATAGGAATGTTAAACTTCCATTTTTATGGCTTTTCCCTCATTTTGAAAAAGGCCTCTGTCTACTGAGAAAAGTCTCTCTTAGTTTCTGCCCTTGATCATTTTAAATAATTCAGTGGTTTTTTTGTTTTTGCATGATCTTCCATCGCCATTCAGAATCTGCTAGATCCACAGCTTTACACTATGGTTATTTCTAGCATATAGTTGCACACACTGTGAGATGAAGGCTTTTCCATCTCTGTCCCTTTAACACTTCCTGTCTCACTGATAGTTTTATTAGTCATTGTAGTGCTTCTAACAAGTGTGAATAGAGAGGTGCCTTCCCACTTAACTGTTAAAATAAATGGGGAATGTAGTTAAGCTCTTATATTGTAACATTTTAGAAATTAAAATGCATATAATACTATTGCTTCGGGTGTACCATTTCATAAAAATCTCTCATTCCTACTCCTTCAGAAATACCTTGAACAATTAGAAAACTGTCTGGATTGATGGTTGCCCATTTTACTACTTAAATACAGAATTTAGTCTATCTGATGGAACTAGAATAAGACATCATTAAATAATGATTGTAACTCAAAAACCAATTTCTTCTAATGTACTCTGAATGCTTCATTTATGTTATCTGATTCATCCTCACATCCCATGGTGTAGAAGAAAGGCAGGCATCGTGTTATCCCCATTTTCCAATGAAGAATGTGAGTGAGAGAGTCTTTTGCCTGTGGTTGCACAGTATGTCGAAGGCAGGAGGAGCAGAATACGTTATGTTTGCTCACTGCCAATCCACCCTTCTTTCCATTAGTTCCTATTCTCCTTATTCCTTAAGGTATAGGCCATTAGGGAATTGATCTTGTTGGGGGAAAAACATCTGTTTTAAAATTAGATGTTTTTTACAAGCTTATGTGCTTTGACATTTTTTTAATAAGTATATCATTGCCTACTTTTTTTTATGAGATGATATAAACGTGAAAAAAATACACTTATAGAAATGAAATGAAAATAATAAATAAAGCCCTTTTCCATTTCCATTATTCTAAGTCATGCTCCTTGAGACTTCAATCTCAATATGATGTTAATAGAACCATTAGATATGATTCATACTATACATAAGACACTTCTATTGACAATTCCATCTTGACCAGGGGTCAATGGATCCATTACAATGCAAATCTTACTGTATACTTTCCATCTAAATCAAAAGACTTTGGTCTTGAGTCCACTCTAATATGTTTCATGAACTAGAGTCCTATCTCAGATGTGAAGTACACATCTGTGTTTCTCATACTAAATCATGCCTGTGTCTATTTGCTCTCAATTTAAAAGGTAATTAATTAAGTTTTGCATTGATAAACTACTTTGGAGTCTTTGAAGAACTGCATAGGGTTTACGGGAATTCAGATTTGCCCTTTTAACACATTCAACCCATAAAAGAAAATTTTTATGGATATGTACCTCAATAATTTTGTACACATAAAGGTATTCTGCATATTCTATAAGATATGAGGCATCAGAATATTTTTTGAAAGAATATCTAGACCCAACCTTATAGAGTATAAGAGCAAACTGAGATTTCAACCAGTTTTTCAGGTAAGTTCAAGAATATCTCATTAGCCACAGGTATTTCTTTAAAATCCCTCTTTTCCTCATGTTAGTTTTAACAAGCTATTCTTTTTTTTCCCCCCCGTCGATCTTGGGTATCACTCAGACTCCTCCTCTACTCCGTGCTACAGATAGCTTATGAGTTGAAACCCGTCCTTATTCTATACAATCACTGAGTCTGTTTCTGGCCACATTTAAACTTCAGAGATGTACTGATCTCCAGTTACTCTTTCTCTTTTCTTTTTCTTAAAAAAAGGAACATTACAATAAATTGGTTTTTTATTGAGGTATAACCGGCATATAACACTACATTCATAGAGATCTACTCTCTTAGCAGCTTTCATGAATGTAATAGAGTATTATTATTAAATATGATCACCATGCTCTGCATTACCTCCCCGGGATTTATTTATTTTGTAACTGGGAGTTTGTACCTTTTAACTACCTTCACCCATTTTTATCCATCTCCCACCTCTGCCTCTGGCAACCACAAACTGTTTTTGGTGTCTACGAAGTTGTTTAGTTTTCTTGTTTTTTAAGTTCAATATGCATGTGATATTATAAGACTGCCTGGGTGGTTTAGTTGGTTAAGTGTTCAACTTCGGCTCAGGTCATGTTCTCCCGGTTCGTGAGTTCAAGCCCCACGTTGCACTCTGTGCTGACAGCTGAGAGCCTGAAGCTGCTTGGATTCTGTGTCTCCTTTTCTCTCTGCCCCTCCCTGGGTCATGCTCTGTCCCTCTCTCTCCCTCTCTTTCAAAAATAAGTAAACATTAAAAAATTTTGAGTGATATTATATAGTATTTGTCTTTCTCTGACTTATATCACTTAGTATAAAACCCTCAAGGTTCATTCCATGTTGTAGCAAATAGCAAGATTTCCTTCATTTTTATGACTGAATAATATTCCATTGTGTGTGTGTATATGTGTGTGTGCATATACATATGGAATATTGTGTATTATACACACACACACAGGTCTTTATCCATTCATCCACTGATAGTTTTTTTTTTCATATCTTGTCTATTGTAAATAATGCTACAGTTAAATAGGCATGCATATATATTTTTTGAGTTGCTATTTTCATTTTCTTCAGAAACTTATCTAGAAGTAGTATTGCTGGATAATATGGTAATTTCTGTTTTTGATTTTTTGAGGAAACTCCATACTGTTTTCCTTAGTAGTTGCTGCAATTTGCATTCCCACCTACAGTGCATCTTTTCTTATCTCTATTACTTTTCTCTTTTAACTGAGCTGCTGTTCCTCCCTGATTTCTGTTCCCTGTAAGTACTTCTTAGTACAGATGAGGTTAAAGTAGGAGGGAGGCGATAGAGCAATATTGCATACGGGGGCCTTCCATCCCCTGGGTTCCATGACTGCACACAGTTCCACTATGGGCCTCACAGCTCCCCTCCATCTTGCCTTCTGTTTTCTTGCAAGATTGAGTGGTGGTGAAGTTTGGACCAGGCAAAGCTATCTACTAATTCCTATTTCACATCTCCTTGCTGTGTGATCTTGGGCAAATACCCTAACCTTGCTTAATCCTCAGTTTTGTTATCTGTAAAATAATAATATAAATACCCACATCAGGGGATTGTTGCAAAAATTAAATGGAGTGATTTATGAGAGTCACAACGCTTGGCTCAAAGTGGACACTTCTTCCTCCTCATCTTCTTTTCCATTTTTTCCTCCCCAAATATCCTGGTTTTGTGGGGGAAAAAAAGTTGGCTTTTTAAATATACCACCAGCCAATCACATGGCTACAAACTGATAAACTTTTCTATGTTTAGACTTTTTCAGAAGTGTTTGCTTCTGATATGGTGCCAAGTATAATATGTTTTTTGTCATATTTTAAATATAAAAGATATTCTCAGACTCATGAAATTTTAGTTTTTTTGTGTGTAAAAGCAATGAATACATAAAATATAGAGATTGAGGGATAAAACTAATAACTGAATGTACACAAAAAGCATCTCAAATAAGATCGATTTTGTATGCCAATTCAAATGTACTTAGGACTTCTCTCTCCTTTGAGAGTCAAAAGAACTAGTTGCTTTCATGCTGACCATCTTCATTTGCAAATGAACAACATCTAAATGCAGCATACAGTATTCCTGGAAGTTCTTCCCAGCCAGCCAGCTCTTGGGCATCAATGGGAATCTCAGTGGAGAGAAAGGAGATAAATAACATGCTGAAGTTTCCTCTTCCAGGTGCACTTCCTCATGGCCATTCCGACCTGTGTCACCTGCACCTTGGTTACTCTATAGGGCATATTTTATCATTCTGCAAAAGACAAGTGTACATTCTTAAAACCTAAGGTGTTTGTTAGTGGGTTGGAGTGACCATAGGAAAAAATTCTACTGTGCAAGATAGGTCACACCATGGGGCCAAAATGAACAAGAATAAATAAAACAGTTTATTTGTAAGTGGGGCTGATCCTTCTTGCTCATGCATTAGTGCCTGGCCACAGAAGAGTAGTAATTTATTGATGCAGATGGCTATGTAAAGTGCATGCAATTTGTGAGGGGGCTTGACCCTTGACTGATGGGCCATATGTTGCAAAGCCCTAGGGACGTCATTTGCCTCAGCTCTCTTCCTCTCCCCGTCTCTGCACCTATGGTCCTTGTTCAATCACCACATATTGAACTATAGACTTACTAACTCCCCCAATAAATCTCCAACTAATGGCTCACAAAGGCCATAACTTAACCCTTTCTATACAACTGAGCACATTATTTTGCATCATGATCACACTCGGTGAAATAGAAGATAAATATTATATGACCTGCATAGAACAGGAAAGCACATTGTTGTAAAATGCCTCTCCCTGCTGGGTAGTCACTGTATTTGGATGTAGTAGAAGTGCTTTGAGCTTGCTGAATTATATCATTATTATACCATGTTATAATTACAGCTTACTGTTATAACATAATTCTTAAAGACTGTTCATACGCTACACTAGAGAAACATTTAGTGTTTTTTAATTAGCTTCTTTTGTCTGGGTCTTCTTTTTTTCCAATAAAAAAATGGAGCCTATGCTCAGTGAAAAATGTATACACTGTAATTCCCCCCTAGAAGCAAGTTTTAAAAATATATTAGGACATTTATATGAAATAGTGGGGGGAAAGTACAGTGTATGTTTTAAATGCCGAGTGTACTTGAATTTTTTATCTGAGTCAATTCCAGTAGAAGGGCTTCTCGCCGTATGAGTATGAATTCTCAACTTTAGCACTGGAATTTTCCCATAATGAATGCTTTCAGGGTCGTATCGTATGCCACTTGGGAGAAAACCAATGACGATAATACTAGAAAAATTCCTGCATACATATTGTGTTATTTTCATATTTTCCCACCAAACGGAGACAACTGAAGAAATACTAGTTGATGCCATGCTTATCGGTACAATATGCCTTATTTTAGGAAAGCCAGTCAGTAAGTTCACATATACTCGTGCCCGTTTGGTGGCTAAGGTTTGAGAAAGAAAGTGTCTTCCCTAAAATTTGAAAAGAGCATCATTGCAGGCAACACAAATGCATCTTTGGCTAATCCAGAATCTAAACTACTTTAATATTTACTTTCTTTCTCCTCTTCTGAGCACAGTTCTTGCCAGATTTGGCAGCAACTGAGAAGAAGCTCAGGTGTGTAAGGTTTGTAAGAAGAATGAAACAGCCATGGATTGTTGGCTGGACTCTAGGTTTCTCAAGGGCACCATCCACCTATACAAAGAGCAATAAGATACTTTTGGCTATTTTTATGCTTGTGATAATAAGCGTCCCATAAAACAATTCATCGTCTACATAGCTTGCTGCTACAGTGTTCCTGGTGTATGTAAGATATATTTTATGCAATAGTTCCATCAAATATTGGTTAGGTCTATAACATTTCCATTTTCACTGTAGTCGATTGCATTTCCTTTATTGGTGTAAAAATGTTTTCATAACCTTTCTTCTTTAACAAATGAATGCTTTCCTCACACTGCAGTGAATATCCAGATCTCAGAGTCAATTAAAGGACAGATGAAAAGGAAGTTGACTTACACATATGCTACATGAAAATTTTTCATTTTTGAGTCACTAGTCTTATCAACATGGACAAGTGATGTAGAAAAATATTAAAATATACAGAAAAGAAGTCATTGTCTTCTGGCCTAAACCCAGTAGACTTCGAGCATACAATGCAGCCAGAAAGCAAATCAGCATAAATAAGCCATGCATCCACAATAGAACTTCAATAATTTAAACATAAATCCTTTAGGCTTTGATACATCTTTTTTCCACATGGGCTATTCTTTTGGATTTTGGCACTTCTATCATTCATTTAGAATTCATTTGCAAGTCACAAGTATATAGGGTGCCTAGAGAACTCTAATAAACAATCCCCTTTGAGGTTACTGTTCCATAATTTTAGGAAATCTAATGAAAACATGGTTAGCAAGGGGTTTTCCAAGATAAAGAGTCAGTATATCTGTCTGTAAAAAGTACCTGCATTTTAAAGGAAAAATCCCCAAATTTCCTACATCTAGCAGAGCCTAAGGGATGGTCATCTATATTAAATATTTCTGAGGTTACTAACAAGCACGGATGAATCACTGATATCATAGTTCTCACATATTAGAAAAAATCTTGATAGTTTTCAGAAATTTTATTGGCAGAAGAGCTTTTCTCTGGCCTGGTGTGATTTCTTCTCAATTATAATTTGGCAGCTAGAATTCATTGTGTGTTTTAAAAATAAGTGAAAACTACATGGCAAATTGTATTAATCTTTTAAAGCTCTCTAATTAAAATTGAAACATAACAACAAGTGGCACATGAAGCATTTCAAAATACAAAAATACAAAATTATGTTTTAAATTGAACTCAAGCTTTAGGAAGTTGAGCTGTGTCAACAAAAGCTGGTACAAGTGAGAATTAAGCAGTTCCCTTCATTTATTCCATATTCTATATCGCTTTTCTTTTCTTACCACTTCTGTAGTTAAATGATGTAGCTGTAATGTTAGTACTCCTCAGAAACAACCAAAAATTAACCTTTTCTTTAAGAACATTCTAGAATGCTCAAATTAACCATTTCTGATTAAACTTTCTTGTCTCACACTAAAAAGACTTGCAGCTTTTGACCTGCTTTTTATGTTGGCCCACAAAATGCCAAGTAATCTTGTTACCACCAGAGTGAGACCCAGCCACATCTGACATAGTCAGTAAGAAAATGGAGTCATTCAGATATAATCTGCTTCTGAGAATTATGTATCTGGTATCACATTAAGTTATATCATTGAACATATTAATTAAAATGCTTCAATATTGAACACAGTGGTTCAACATATTATCATAATAAACAAGAATCCCTAATCCCCGTGATGTTTGGAGATTGATGCTGATGTGTTTATCAGTAATACAAAAGCTTTATAAATGATATAAGAATAGTTACTTGAGTTTGAAATGATATGCAAAATATTTAAGGAAAATTTAGAGTTTGTTTACTTAATAGAGACTTTATATCATAGTCGAGATTTTTTTTGTACTTATATGTAAGAAAATTTTTCATCATTTTATCAATGCACATGTAGGATAGATTTTTACATTTTTGGCCTTCAGAAATTTCACATTCTTTGGGTAAAAATTATGCGTTATGGCTGCTTTTTTATATATTCTATTTAATGAATACAGTAAGTCAACAAATATTTATTCAGGAGCTGCTCTGTGTTAGGTGTTGGGAAGATAACATTAAACAAGATTACATTCTCTGCTGATAAAAACTTCCAATATAAACTACAGTGATACTTACTGAATATTTTCAGTGTTTCTCTAATAATTCCTAAAAGAAAAAGATCAATAGTTGGAAGCTTTCCAGAAACAGAAGAAAATACACTAGTAAAATTATAATCGAAAGATATAATACATTATGGAGGATGTGTTTGTTTTACGTAATATTTTAAAAACATGGCACCATCTCCCGACAGAATTGAATGTGTCAAACATCAAACTGAAAAGTATTTAGAAGCAACAGCTAAAGGATTAAGGAAACATCAGCACAAAGTAAGGAAATAAACAAAAACTGTGATTAGATTCTCCAAAGTGTGCTATTCTTAGTCTTTGGCTATAAAATCACATCAATAATTTTTAGTGACATTTTTTATTGCCCCTGTACAAAAATATAATGAAGTCAGAGATAGAATCACAAGCGAAAAAATATCTGAGTACTGCTAGATGTAGGCTGGTGGTCTTTTACTCTTGGTTTTAGGTGCTCTTAATGAAACATAAACAATGAACTTCCTTGTAGCAAAATTAGATACTCCCATGGGTCCTGACTTTACCTTTTTCATGTTGTTTCATCATTTTGAGAATTATTCCTGAAGGTTAACCAACAATCTTTTCATCTTCTGAACAAGTTCTTACAGCAAGAGGGTTAAGTGCTATTTTTAGCATGCTTGTATGAGTGGCAAAGAATGGCTCCTTCCCCTGCTCTGTGATACACTTCCCTGCAGAGTGTAGAAGGAAGTACTTACTTCTGAGCTTTTCATTTGGATTAGTAACCCTGCAAACAGAGTGCAGGTGGCTATAATTTTACACCGTGTGAATGAAAATGTTCTTTTCCTTTTTCTCTCGACCTTCTTGGTTTGCCATCCTAATTAAACCCATAGATGGAGAATTCGTGCAACTGATACTTTAAATTGCACTAGTTTGAAAACTCTTTGAAAAGGAATCCAAGCTTTCTAATCAAAATGAAAAATTGTTAGTGATGGGGGAAGACTTACAAATGTAAGGTTCAAGTTAATATAAAAGTGGTAGCCTTTATCCATTAGTTACTGCAAGTATATCCTTATTATAGTTTATCATAGTTTCGTTACTGTAATTGTGGCTTATCTTTGTAAAAAACTTCCTAGTTACTTATGAAATAAAGTCTTGTTACTTGGCAATTCTTAAGCCAGAGACTTTTCTTGAAGGGTAGAAGATGTCTGTAAATTCTCTTGTCAGACAGACTTAAGCATGGATAATCCTTGCTAAAGTGCTGGAATCATGACTGGATAATTTCAACTATATCTGAAGAATATGCATGAATCTCAGTCTTAATACACAGAAAAACAAAAAAATAATTCTAATAGTTTTACAAAGCTGTTACCAAAGTGTAGGTAATGTATTATATATAATTATAGCAATGATGAAATTTTCTCTAGAATAGTTTCTATTATTTTTAAGACTTTTTTGCTAGTTTCTGTTTTTTTTATCAATTAATGTCAGATTGGTTTCCATACAACACTCATTGCTCATTGCAACAAGTACCCTCCTCAGTGCCCTCACGCTCTCTCCCCTTCCCATATCCCCCTCATCCCTCAGTTTTTTCTTAGTATTTAAGAGTCTCTTATATTTTGTCTTCCTCTCTCTCTGTAGGGTTTTTTTTTCTCCCCTCTTCGCTCCCCCATGGTTTTCTGCTAGGTCTCTCAAAATTCACCTATGCGTGAAAACATGGTATCTGTCTTTCTCTGACTGACTTATTTCACTTAGCATAATACCCTCCAGTTCCATCCACGTTGCTACGCATGGCTAGATTTCATTCTTTCTCATTGCCTTGTAATATTACATTGTATATAAATACCACATCTTCTTTATCCATTTGTCAGTTAATGGACACTTAGTCTCTTCCCATGATTTGGCTGTTGTCAAAATTGCTGCTATAAACATCGGGTACGTGTGCCCCTATGCATCAGCACTCCTGTACCTCTTAGGTAAATTCCCAGCAGTGCTATTGCTGGGTCATAGGGTAGTTCTATTTGCCTTTTTTTGAGGAACCTCCACACCGTTTTCCAGAGCTGCTGCACCAGTTTGCATTCCCACCAACAGTGTAGGAGGGTGCCTGCTTCTCCACATCCTTGCCAGCATCTATAGTTTCCTGATTTGTTCATTTTAGCCACTCTCACTGGTGTGAGGTGGTATCAGTGTGGTTTTGATTTGTATGTCCCTGAAGACGAGTGACATTGAGCATCGTTTCATGTGTCTGTTGGCCATCCTGATGTCTTCTATGGAGAAGTGTCTATTCATATCTTCTGCCCATTTCTTCACTGGGTTATTTGTTTTTTGGGTGTGGAGTTTGGTAAGTTCTTTATAGATTTTAGATACTAGTCCTTTATCCGATATGTCATTTGCAACTATCTTTTCTCATTCCATCGGCTGTCTATTAGTTTTGTTGGTTGTTTCCTTTGCCGTGCAGAAGCTTTATATCTTGATGAGGTCCCAGTAGTTCATTTTTGCTTTTAATTCCCTTGCCTTTGGAGATGAGCCAAGTAGGAAATTACTGCGGCTTAGGTCAAAAAGGTTTTTTCCTGCTTTCTTCTCTAGGATTTTGATGGTTTCCTGCCTCACTTTCAGGTCCTTCATACATTTTGAGTTTATTTTTGTGAGTGGTGTAAGAAAGTGGTCTAGTCTCATTCTTCTGCATGTTTCTGTCCAGTTCCCCTGGAACCATTTGTTAAAGAGGCTGTCTTTTTTCCATTGGATACTCTCCTGCTTTGTCAAAGATTAGTTGGCCGTATGCTTTTGGGTCCATTTCTGGGTTTTCTATTCTACTTCCATTGGTCTGTGTGTCTGTTTTTGTGCCAATACCATACTGTCTTGATGATTACTGCTTTGTAGTAGAGGTTAAAGTCTTGGAATGTGATGCCTCCCACCTTGGTTTTCTTCTTCAATATTACTTTGGCTATTCGAGGTCTTTTGTGGTTCCATACAAATTTTAGGATTGTTTGCTCTAGCTTTGAGAAGAATGCTGGTACAATTTTGATTGGAATTGCATTGAATGTATAGATTGCTTTGGGTAGTATTGCCGTTTTAACAGTATTTATTCTTCCAATCCATGAGCATGGGATGTTTTTCCATTTCCTTGTGTCTTCCTCAATTTCTTTCATAAGTTTTTTATAGTTTTCAGCATAGAGATCTTTAACATCCTTGGTTAGGTTTAATCCTAGGTATTTTATGGTTTTTGGTGCAATTGTGATTGGGATTAGCTTCTTTATTTCTCTATCTGTTGCTTCATTGTTGGTGTATAGAAATGCCACCGATTTCTGTACATTGATTTTTGTACCCTGCAACTTTGCTGAATTCACAGATCAGTTCTAGCAGACTTTTGGTGGATTCTGTTGGGTTTTCCATGTAAAGTATCATGTCATCTGGAAAAGTAAAAGTTTGACTTCCTCCTTGCCAATCTTGATGCCTTTTATTTTGTTTTGTTGTCTGATTGCTGATGCTGGGACCTCCAACATTATGTTAAATAGCAGTTGTGAGAGTGGTCACTCCTTTCGTGTTCCTGATCTCAGGGGGAAGGCTTTCAGTTTTTCCCTATTGAGGATGATATTAGTTGTGGGCTTTTCATAAATGGCTTTTATGATGTCTAAGTTTGTTCTTTTTATCCCAACTTTCTTGAGGGCTTTTATTAGGAAAGGGTGCTGTATTTGGTCAAAGGCTTTTTCTGCATCTATTGACAGTATCATACTGGTTCTTAGCTTTTCTTTTGTTAATGTGATGTATTACATTGATTGATTTGCAAATATTGAACCAGCCCTGCAACCCAGGGATGAATCCTACTTGATCATGGTGAATAATTCTTTTTATATGCTGTTGGATTCGATTTGCTAGTATTTTGTTGAGAATTTTTGCATCCATATTCATCAGGGATATTGCTCTGTAGTTCTCTTTTTTTTGCTGGGTCTTTATCTAGTTTGGGGATCAAAGTGATGCTGGTTTCATAGAATGAGTCCAGGATTTCTCCTTCTCATTTTTTTGGAACAGTTTGAGGAGGATAGGTATTAACTGTGTTTTAAATGCCTGGTATTTAAATTCCCCAGAGAAGCCTTCTGGTCCAGGACTCTTATTTGTTGGGAGATTTTTGATAACTGATTCAATTTCTTCACTAGTTATGGGTCTGTTCAAATTTTCTGTTTCTTCCCTTTTGAGTTTTGGTAGTATGTGGCTGTTTAGAAATTTTTCCATTTCTTCCAGGTTGTCCAATTTGATGGCATATAATTTTCATAGTATTCCCTGATAACTGCTTATATTTCTGAGAGATTGGTTATAATCACTCCCTTTTCATTTGTGATTTTATCTATTTGAGTTCTCTCTCTTTTCTTTTTGAGAATCCTGGCTAGAGGTTTATCAATTTTGTTTATTTTTTCAACAAACTAGCTCTTGGTTTCATTGATCTGTTCCACTACTTTTTCTGTTTCCATATTATTAATTTCTGCCCTGATTTTTTTTTTATTTCTCTCTTTCTGCTGGGTTTGGGGTATCTTAGCTGTTCTGCTTCTAGTTCCTTTAGGTGTGCTGTTAGATTTTGTGTCAGTGATTTTTCTTGTTACTTGAGATAGGCCTGGATTGCAGTACATTTTCTTCTCAGGACTGCCCTTGCCACATCCTGGCAGTTGGGTTGTTGTATATTCATTTTCATTTGTTTCCATGTATTTTTTTAATTTCCTCTCTAATTGCTTGGTTTACCCATTCGTTCTTTAGTAGGTAGTTCTTTAGCCTCCATGTTTTTGGGGGTTTTCCAGACTTTTTCCTGTGGTTGATTTCAAGTTTTGTAGCATTTTGATCTGAAAGTGTGCATGGTATGATCTCAATTCTTTTATATTTATTAAGAGCTTCCTTGTGCCGCAGAATGTGGTCTGTCTTGGAAAATGTACCATGTGCATTAGAGAAGAATGTAAATTCCTTTGCTTCTGGATGGAGGACCCTGAAGAGGTCAGTTAGGCCCATCTATTCCAATGTGTCTTTTAGGGCCATTGTTTCTTCAGTGATTTTCTGTTTAGTCGATCTATCCAATGCTGTGAGGGGAGTGTTAAAGTTCCTTGCAATTAGCACATTTTTGTCTATAAGATTGCTCATGTTTGTAATTAGTTGTTTTATAAATTTGGGTGCCCCCGAATTCGGCATGTAGATATTTATGATTGTTAGCTCTTCCTGCTGGATACTCCCTGTGATTATTATATAATGTCCTTCTTCATCTCTTATTACTTCCTTTTCTTTAAAGTCCAGTTTGTCTTATATAAGTGTGGCTACTCCAGCTTTCTTCTGACTTCCAGTAGCATGTATATAGTTCTCCATCCCCTCACTTTCAATCTGAAGGTGTCCTCAGGTCTAAAATGAGTCTCTTGAAGACAGCAAATAGATAGATCTTGTTTTTTAATCCGTTCTGTTACCTTTTGTCTTTAATTGGAGCATTTAGTCCATTTGCATTCAGTGTTAATATTGAAAAATATGGAGTTAGAATCATGGTGTTATCTGCAGGTTTCATGCTTATAACATGCTGGTACCTTGTGTTTTTTGCAACCTTTCCTTCATAGAGTCCCCTTCAGGATCTCTTGTAAGCCTGGTTTATTTGTGATGAATTCCTTTAGTTTTTGTTTGTTTGGGAAAACCTTTACCTCTCCTCCCATTGTGAATGACAGGCTGCCCAGATAAAGGATTCTTGGCTGCATATCTTTCCCGTTCATCACATTGAAGATTTCCTGCCATTCCTTTCTGGCCTACCAAGTTTCTGTAGATAAGTTGGCTACTACCCTTATGTGTCTGCCTTAGTATGTTAAGGCCCATTTTTCCCTAGCTGCTTTCTGAATTTTCTCTCTGTCCTTGATTTTGCCGGTTTCACTATGATGTGTCATGCAGGTCTGTTCAAGTTACGTCTGATGGGAGTTCTCTGTGCCTTTTGGATTTCCATGCCCGTTTCCTTCCTCATGTTGGGGAAGTTCTCAGCAATGATTTGTTCAAGTACCCCTTCGATTCCTTTCTCTCTCTCTTCTTCCTCTGGAATTCCTATGATACGGATATTGTTTCACTTGATTGCATCACTCAGCTCTTGAATTCTCCTTTCCTGTTCCTGAATCAGCTTCTCTCTTTTTCTCTGTCTCCTCTTTTTCCTCAATTTTATCTTCCAATTCACCTATTCTCTCTTCTGCCTCTTCAATTCGCACTGTGGCTGCCTCTAATTTGTTTTGCATCTTATTCAAGACCTTTTTTAATTCCTCCTAGACCATTTTTAAGGTCCTTGATCTCTGCAGCAAGGAATGCCCTACATTCTCCTATGCTGTTTTCAAGCCCAGCTATTAGCTTTATGATTGTCATTCTATATTCATGTTCTGTTATGTTGCTTATATCTGCTTTCATCAATTCTTGAGTTTTTACTACTTCCTGTAATTTCTTTTGAGAATTCTCCATTTCATCATTTTTGGCTAGGTGTGTTTTGGTTTGTTTCCTGAAGTCGCCCTGGAAAGAAAATTAGACAGACAATCAGGAAACAAAAACACACAAACGTACTGACAAATAATACAGGCAAGCGGATCACAAGAGAAAAAAGAATAACGAATGACACTCTGAAGGCATACAACCTGAAGTACCAGCTACACGTTATGGACAGGGTGTGTGCTGTACTGATGGCTGAGCATATATGGGGAGAGTAATGACAGGGGTGAGAAGAAGGAGAAAATGAATTTTGACCAGGTAGAGAGACTGAAAGGCTTAATCCAGAGAGAAATCAGAATAAGGAAGGATATGAGGAAAAAGAAATGAAGATAGATGTTTCCCAGATGAAATATGTGTCCTGGTTATTACAGAGAGAGAGATAGGAAAGTAAAGAAGGAGGTGTAGAACATGCATTGAGAGAGTGAGTTAAATGTCTGTTTAAGCAAGCCAATACCCCAGGTAACTGGCTTAGGGGTGGGGAGAGATAAGAAGGAGAAATGGGAGAGTATATCTAAAAAAGAAGAATTGACCTGGAGTTAATCCTGGCAGGACTTGTGTCTCAGCATCTATGGCTCCCGCAGAACCACGTCTCTCGTATGAGGAGGGGCGTGGCTTGGTGTAGGCGGGTCCTGTCTCCTCTGCTGCTGGCAGATGGAATCTTAGGGTTTGGCTTCGTGGGTATACGGGACAACAATGGCGTCCCCCTAGTCCCTTCTTCATGGACCCAGAGTCTCAAATCTCCCCTTTGTTTCTGTCCTAGCTCTGCCCAGGATGCAGGCATAGTGTGATTTGTTGGGCGGTCGCGTGCCCCATGCTTATCTGAGTTTTACTCGCTCTGACTGCTATGCCCAGTTTCCCTTATGTAAATCGTGTCTCTGGTGTAGCACTGATCCAGAGGTGGCTCCACACCTCTCTGTGACACGGGCTGGCTGGGCTGCTGCTCCCCGCCCAGTGTGAAGAGAGTTCTGCCTTTAGCAATGGAACTTCTCTTCAAAAGCCCTGCAGTTAGGGACTGGATGAAAAGCTCCCTCTCCTTCCTGTCTGAGGTGTTTTTTGTTGTTGTTGTTGTTTTTGTTTTGTTTTTCTCTCATTTGGATACCGATCGCAGTACACTTTCCCAGCTGCTCTATCTCTTCCTTTTGTCTTTCTGCTGAAGAGGGGTCCCTCCCCTCCCTCCCCCCGTGGTTCATTTTATCTTCCCCAGATTGCACTCACACACTGATTTAGGTGCTTTCTGGATTTCGCATTCTCTTCCTTGTAGACTCCAACTCCTTTCCTCCCAGACTCTTGGGGTTGAGAGTCCTTTGGTTTCAGTCCTTCTGTGTTTGAAAGATATAGTGAATACTGGGTCCCACTACTCCTCTGCCATCTTGGCCTCGCCTCTCCTGCTAGTTTCTAATTTGGTCCTAATAGTCTTTTTATTTACTCTTACTTGTGTTTAAAATATTCAAACATTTTTGTGAATTAATTTATATTGTTATTTGATGTGTCTTTTTAAAAATCTTCAACATGGCCATAAAACGTGCTTTTTTGTAGTGCATGATGTTTAATTTTTTTCTTTCTAGATATAGGGGCATGATGAAAAAAAATAAATACATGTTGATAAAAAGCAAAATAAATCACATTAAAAATATTAGTAACCACAGATTATGAGGTACACTTCTTAAATAATGAGAAATAATATTTTTTTAAAAAAAATAACTGTTAGGAAGCAAAGCCAGTGAATAAAAAGATCTAATTTTTGAAAGTACACAAGATATCACTATCATCCGTGCTATATGAAAGTTAATTGCTGTTATAATGAAGTAATGCTTCAGTTATCTTCCCACCCTAAGCAACTAGAAAAGCAAACAAAATATACAAAACAGTGTTTTTCCAGTGTTGGGTAGCAGGCAGTTCAAGGCAGTGATATGTGAGGAAAGGGAAACAAGAAAGATGACTCTTTCTCTAGCTTTCTTCTTGGAAGTACTTTCCAGACTACTGTTTAAAGAGGGGGGCCCAACTAAGCCTGCTGATCTCACTGAGACGAAACAGAGAGATCACAGTTTGGACAGTCTGGTGTATCTGGCATTTATAAGGTAAAGCACTGGAGAAGAAGTTTCAAGGTGGAGGGGAAGAGAGTAAGCCCTAGAGAACTGCAGAGAGATCCTCTTAAGTCTTTGGCTTAGTGGTGATCAGTCCATAAATGAAAGGAAACTACCCAATACCAGAACTGTTGGTACTCACACAGAGCTGGGTAGAGTTTATGTTCCCACCAATGAGTAGAATCCTCTAAAGAGTATCAACTGAGTAGTAGAGATAAATTAGCTCTACACTAAAACTGGCCCAAAGCTGCCCTGATTATAGGCAAACCTCAAAATTCCCTTTAGTGCACATTATTTAAAGCATTGCAACAAAAATCCAGTAGAAAATAACTTAAAATTGGTAATGCTCATCATTCAGTCACAAATTACCTGGCATACAATAAAGCAGGGAATATGACCCATATCCAGGATAAATATCAATTATTAGAAGCAGTCCTGGCGGCAGCTGGGCAGTTCAATGCCCGATTCTGAATTTCAGCTCAGGTCATGAACTCGCAGTTGTGAGATCCAGCCCCGTGTCAGGCTTTGAACTGGGTATGGAGCCTGCTTAAGATTCTCTCACCCTCTCCCTCCGCTCTTCCCCACCCCCTCCTTCTAAACAAAAAGAAAAAAAAAAAGGTAGGAACAGCAGCAATTCTAAACATAGCAGAGATGATGGAACTAGAAGCCAGTGAAGTTGAAACAGTTATAAACAGATTCCATATGTTCTAGAAAGTAGAGAAAATATGAACATGATAAGGAGAAACATGGGCGATGTAAAAAGGTCCATCTCTTGGAGACGAAAAATATGATGGCTGAAAGGAAAAATTCCACTGAATGAGATTAAAGATCAGAAAAATAAGAAGAAAACATCAGCAAACTTGAAGAATTGTAACACGAAAGTATTCAGAATTAAGCACAGAAGTAAGAAATTGGGGTGGAAATGAACAGAGTATTATTTGATAGTGGGACAATACCAAGCAATCCAACCTATATGTAGAGTTCCAGAAGTAGAGAATTGAGAGGATGGAGTAAATACAAGAAACTAATAGCCAGAAAATTTCCAAATTTAATGAAAACTGTGAGCTGATAGATTTAAAGGAGCTTAACGAAATGTAACTCTAAAGAAACCTTATAATCAAATTATTGCAAACCTCTGATTAGGAAAAAAAATCAGTAATTTAGAAGTAAAGACTCAATACTTAAAAAGAACAATGATAAGAATGAGAGTAAATTCACCCCATAATCTATGCAAGCTACATGACAGTGGGATGAATTCTTTAAAGTACTGAAATAAATAAATTAATTAACTAATTAAATAATATTCTTTACGCAAACAATTGGAGAAAAGTGCAAAGATGGATGACTTACATATCTTACTGTAAAGCGACAGTAAGCAAGATTCTGTAATAGTGACATCATGATAGACATCAAGAATAGAATCCCGATACAGGTTCCTATATATGTGTATAACAAATTGATTTTTGACAAATGTGTCAAGATTATTCAATGGAGGAAAGAATAGTCTTTTCAACAAATAGTTAAAATTAACTAATTTCTTAATTAATTTTAAAAACAAATTTAAAACCTTTTACTGTTGCCCCATTTCTGCATGCCCTATATACATATTAACTCCAAATGGATCCTAGCTTAAATAAAAGAGCTTATTGACACTGTAACATTTTAAAAAGAAAAAAAAAGAGAGAGAAAAATAAATTATCTTGGGGTAAACAAACATTTTTTATAAGTTGTTAAATAATAATAATGAAAAAAGATGGTTTAGAATTCATAAAAATTAAATGCTTGCTGTTGAAAGGACTATTTTAAAAACACATAGCAGTTGTTACATCTCAATAAAAAGAAAACATGCAATTCAATTAATGTTTTTAAATTTGCATAGGCATTTTACCAAAGAATACCTATGAATAGCAAATAAGCGCATGAGAAAATGCCTACTCTTGTCATTAAAGATGATTAAATTAAATCACAATGAGATATTCTACACTTACTAAATTAAATAAAGTTAATAAAACTGATAGCATCAAGTGGTATTGAGGATTTGGAGCAACTAGAACTCTGATACATTGTTAATGGGAAGGCAAAACAATACAGTTTAGATGTTTGGCAGTTTTTCCCAAAGAACACAGTTACCATATGATCTACCACTTCCACTTGTAGATATTTACACATGAGAAATGTCGCTTATGTCTACACATATATTTGTGACTGCAGTAAGAACAGCTTCAATCATCATGATAAGGAACTAGAAATGACCTAAGTATCAATAAGTGGGTATACATTTGTGGTAATTGTGGTATACTTGTATAATGGGATATTGCATAGCTATAAAAAGAAGGAACTACTGATACAGAATGATAACAGATAACTGTTAAAACATTATACCAAATAAAAGAAGCCAGATTCAAATAATTACATGCCTTATGGTTTTATTTATATAAACTTTTCCAAGAGGTAAAACTGAATTGATGGAAAGCTGATCAGTGATTTCAGGCAGAGGTGTAAAGGTCAAAGGGGCACTGTGTGGTGTTGATGGAAACGTTCTTTATCATGATTGTTTTAATGAGGATGGTGCTGATTGCATCACAAGATAGAAATGTCAAGATCCATCCAATTCTTTACTAAAATTGGTTAATTTGATTACATGACAATTATATAAACATAGGGTTTTAAAAACTTTTATTTCACTTTCATGTCAATCTTATCTACATAATTTGACTTTTTTTCTGATTTTTCCCATAAGTTAAAGCTGTGCTAAAATTTTATTAATGAAGTTATTAATGGAATAATTTACAGCCCTACTATATTCTTCTGGTTGCAGTGTGAGCATTTGAGCAGAATACATTGAAGTATAAAATTTTAACCAAACTAAACACTATTTTTCCCCAAGAAAAATTTATCACACAAGTGCATATAAAATACATCCATTCATATTCAAATTTGCATATAAAGTGTTGTGGGAAAATTAGGAAGCATATGGTCTTTTTTTCTTTTTTATTGTCTAAGAAGCACTAAAGCCAAATAACTTGGCATGATTCTTCTAGTTTCACTCTTTTAAATGGCTTTATTGTCAGGCAGATGGGGAGTGCTAGCCACTTATTAAAATTACACTTGTATATATTGTAAGAATGTTTTAGATTTATTCATGAAAATAAAATTTTTAGAATTGGCACTGAAAATTAGCAAAACCTATCTGTCATAGGGTTGGGTAACAACTGTACCTGTCACTTCCCTACCACTTTGAAATAGCAGCATGGATGGCTGCCTAATGAATATTCTGAGATCCAGGTTCATTTTAATGATGTTTTTAAAAGCTTTCCATCTTGGAAAAGAAAAGAAAATCATAAGCTAGGGATAAGCTTTTTGGATAAGACAGAATGAATTTTAAGAGGTAGGTTCTCTTTCAAATTGTTTTGGTAAACATCATCACATTTTTCTTAATAAGTCCTTTCCTCCTCTCTATGAACAATTTTAAAAATAAGTACTTAAAATGGATAGTCATACATCATCAATTTGTGGATTAACCTACTGATTCAAAGAGATGAATTTAAAGTCATAGGTGACACAGTAGACAGTTAAAATATTTTTCTGTTTCAGATTAGAAAGAAAAGAAAGATTGATTCAAAAATAAAAGTTAATCTATATTTATGCATCAAAATTTGCTACTAAGGATGGCATTATTTTATATATTTAAAAAATGTATTAAGACAGATATTTTTCAATTAACTATCTGAATTACTGATAACCATCTTGGTGTTACTTTACAGTTAGAGAAGTACTGAATCATTTGATAAAGAACATTTCAAAAATCTAGAATTCCTATCTGAAACATGAAAATATATCTCATAATTCAATAGATAGATGGATGCACACACACACATATGCATACACACACACACAAAACCAATCAATATACATAATTGACTTTAAAAACTTGTTTTGTTTTGAAGACAAAATTTTAGACACAGTTTGAGGAGACATAGTGTGTGATGAGGGAATTTTTTTTTAATTTTTAAACGTTTTTATTTATTTTTGAGAGACACAGAGACAGAGTCTGAGCAGGGGAAGGGCAGAGAGAGAGAGGAAGACACAGAATCCGAAGCAGGCTCTAGGCTCTGAGCCATCAGCACAGAGCCCGACGCAGGGCTCGAACTCACAGACTGTGTGATCATGACCTGAGCTGAAGTCGGCCGCTTAACTAACTGAGCCACCCAGGCGCCCCGAGGGAATTTTTATAAACTTTAAGTTGTAACTAAATTTTCTGCCATTCAAAACTATCATATGTCAAAACCTTTTTGAATAAGACCTCAGGTGGAATGTTAGCATCCATGACGCCAGATCACCGAGGAATTTGTGTACATGCAGAGAACCTGCCAAATATAAAGAGCACACTGTCTGAGTCATGATTGATTTTGTGTCTCCCCTATTTCTGCCCCAGCAGAGTTGCTCTGTACTTACAGTTGTAAGTACAGCTAGTGAAGAAATAGAACACTTGAAAAAAGTAGCTGAAATATGAATGCAAATAACTTTAGGGTTTTTTTTTTCATACATATACTTTTTGTTTTAATTTATTTAGTTTGAGAGAGAGACTGTAAGAGAGAATTCCAAGAGGGCTCTGTGCTGTCACCACAGAGTCTGATGTGGGGCTCGATCCTGTGAACCACGAGATCATGACCTGAACCAAAACCAAGAGACAGAGCCGCCCAGGCACCCCTCATGCATCTATTCTTTATCTTAGTTTAGCCCTGTTTTATTTAATGCTTTCCCTATGCTTATAGTATTGAAATTCTGACTCTTAGCCACATAACAAAATAACAAAGCTTTGTAGTATAAATTGCCAAAAAATGATTGGTGTAAGAGTTTGCCAGGACCACAGTTGGGTGTACAATATAATATTAAATATGTCCTAAAAACTATTATCTCCTAATTTATCTCTAGATGAAACACAAGATGTGATGTGGTATTTGAAAAAGTTGTTTTAAATTGTCTTGTTCTTTAGAGCTTTCACTTTTGTCTACATAAAAGCTGTTAAAACAAACTGAAGCGTTTGCCTGTTGGCATTGATGTCTTCCCCATTCAGAATGCATGCTGTGTCAGCTATAGTTAGAACACATTCTCATACATAGGGATTTTTCTTTCTTTCTTTTTTTTTTTTTTTTTTTTTTGGTCATTCTGTATTATCTCTTCTGATCTCTACCTGGAAATGCTTCAATAATTATACGATTCAAGAGAATATAGTATTCTTTATCCATTTCAGAAAGAACATGGAGGATAGGAAGAGATGAGAAACAGCTAGCCTCTTTCCTTCTAATCAAAGAGCTTAGATTTTGGTTCTCATAACTGACATATTTAGAGTTCGTATTTGTTCCATGAGTAAAAGGCTATGTAAATCTATGGAAAAGGCGATGCTGAAAGACTGAGGATATCTGTCATAACAATCAACTCTAATAGCTCCTGGAGTTGGCTCCTACCATGTTAATGATGATTTGAGTATCCTATATCCAGCCTCAACTCTAGCCTTCCTATTGCCATGAAACTAAATGTGTGTTCAGGGATTATATCCTGGGTTTAATTTTACTAGGAAAAAACATAATACAAAAACACATACACTGATTTTACAAATAGTACTAATTTATGCAAGATTTTTGATACATAAATGAGTAGACTTTATGAATCATTATTAAATATGTTAAGCACTTATTAGAAGCGAAGTACAAAGCTATTAACTTTATATAGGTATTTTAGTTTTAGCCTCATAAAAAACCTATAGAACAGATCCTTGTTTTAATCCTGTTTTATGTGGTGTCTAAATGTGGTGTCTATCTGATAGGTTGGGGCCGTGACCAAATATGGGGAAATGATCAGGTGGAGGCCAAAGGAACGGGAGGTGGTGAAAAGATCCACGTGAGGCAGAACGTAGGAGATCGAAGTTTATTGACTGCATCTCAAGGAAGCAGTGGGCAGGGAGGCAGAGGAGAGGCTGTCTGAAAGGAAGTAGTGGAAGGGGGCTATTTTTCAAGACGGAAGATGAGGAGGTATGGCAATGTATGGGATCTCCCCTTTTATGGTGACCGTGCATAGTTGTAAGTAGTCCATTGGTTAGTTAGGGTCATTGGTATTTTGAGATGGGTCACTTGATGGGCCTGCTTATACTCAGCCAGGTAGTTGTTCTGGGCCCCTTCCACACTCCAGCGCCCAAACCTGCTTGCCCAAAAGCAGCCTTGATATTTTATGTTTACATTACATAATATCCACACTGCACTTTAAATACTGATTTTAATAGCTAATTTTCCTGATGGTTATAATGAGAGAGTATAAAAATAAGAGTTGACTAATTTGTGTTTTACTTTTTAAATTTTATTTATACCTAAGCTTTGGGTGATAGTATCTTTCCGCTTTTACAGTTGTGGACATTTTAGCAATAAATACAAGAACAAAATAGCCACCAGGAAGAACAATGACAAACAAGAAATGTGACTTAAACTCAGAACTTCAAAATTGGTTGTTTTGAAACTAACAACTGTCATAGTCATTACTGTGATACCAACTGACATTAGTTAACTACTTACTAAATCATCCTCACCTTCACAGGAGCACTTTTATTTTACTGAGGATGAGACAGAGGGTCAGAGATGCTAATCATATTTCTTAGACTCTAGACCCCAGTATTTTATTAGTGGTGTTCTTGATTATTTGTTGCTGTGAGAGGTGTGAAGGATAATTAAATAGTGCCCTATGAAAACTGAAAACATCTTACACACATAGTTATCACAATATAAAATGAGTAATGCTTCATTTATTTTTAACTGCTTAAATTTCAGAGTGGTCTGTATTTTCTGAATATAACTGTCCTGAACAACAAGCTTATTCCTTTGAGGCTTGATAAAATGTACCTTTTCATTTTGAAAAATTTCAGTCACTTAATGATGCCATTGCCTATACTGAGACATTATGCAAATGTATTGCAGTGAAGTCTATGAGTTTAGTTAAGCTTGAGAAAAAGTTTGTAATTAACAAATTAGCATTTGAAAAAGACATTTTGAATATGTATAGTAGGAAATTCTGCTTAACTTGTGGGGTGTGTTCATAATGATTACTTCAAAATTCATGCATATGCATTTTTTTAACATGCAAATATTGGAAACCTTAGTGGACTAGTCCAGATCCAGCTAGTTTCTTTTTTTTTAGTTAAATGACTAAAATTATAAATTAGGCATCACAAACACACATACTAACATGTGGAGTCTTCTTTACTCTTCCATTTGATACAGTATTTTCTTAAATATTAAGAATACAAAATTTAATACATTCTATTTATTATGACTTCAAAGTAGAAGAAATAATAATATTAAGAGTAAACAGTTTGGGTATCTGTTTTTCTACCAAGTATATGTTATGAACTAGAATACTGTGGCTGGGGCTTAATATTTCCTGTCTGTTAAATTGTGTTTTGGGGGATTGTTTGGATTTTGGTGTCTCACACACACAAACACACACGGATAGTCAATTATTAATGGAGAGTGAAAAAATACCCTATGATTACTTTTTTAAAAAACTGCTCTCTGTATTTGCTTCAATGTAAATTAAAGTACATTTTCTTAACTATTATGTTTTTAAGTAGATCATGCCTTTCCCCTCTTTAAGGGACTCACTAATTCTTGATTAACTATCAGATATGATTTCAAATCTTTACATTGAGGGCTGTTCTACAATACACAGCATCTTTCTCACCATTCATCAGATGTTCCATTCTCATCCGATTTCTCGACTATTGCGCATGATCATTAAACTGTTCTCTGCCACCACCCAAAGAGTTACATGAACAACCCTTCTGCCAAGAGACTTTACCCAATGTGCCTAAGTCATGATGGTATTTTTCATTGCTGAATTTCTACAGTATTTGTAGTTGATTTGTTACATACCCTGCCAAACAGGCTATGTGACCAATTATTGCTAATTTATAGTAGATAAATATGTGAATACTTTGTGTCTCCAGCTAGAGGAAAGAAATCATGTCTTCTCTTGGTTCAATCAATCCCGAAACTCCAGTAGACAGCTAAGAACAGAGTTTGCTTGACCTGGCTACTGAGAGGACCGGCACTTTTTTTCTAATGAATTCTTTTAATGTTTGCTCCATATTGTAATCAAAAAGAATGATTAGAGCTATAAATCCATAAAACAAATTAAGTATTTTTTTCCATACTAGTTTGAGCATAGCCCTATAAAATACTAGAAAATTATACACTAGAAAATAAGATAATTAAGTGACCTTATGAAGCTCCTACTAACAATGTGCTTCCATATGTTTTAGGTTCTTGTTGTGAGTCTGGTAATATTTGATGTTGAATTCTGACTTAAAAAAATGTGTGTATTTTTTTTTCCTTTCAGTGTTTTCACCTTTTTCATTTATTGGTCATCTTTCTAATCTTAGATAATCTTTTGTATACTGATGACATAAAACCACTGAAAATCTACATGGTAAAAGCATAACTATGAATTAAAGTGAAAGAGTGCCTGGCACTAGGTCCAAGGACTAGGTGAATGATGTTTGAGCACAGTAGAAACATCGGCATGAAAAGTATTCTAGGCATATGGAACAGAATATGCAAGGACGTAAAATAATAGATGACTCTAGAGAAATCAAGTTGGATAGAAAACTAGCTGGATTATCAGGTGTTACGTTTAGAGAAGGATTATGGGTTGTGTTTATACTTTCCAACATAACCTACTAGAAAAAGCGTTCATTCAGTGGTGGCATATGCCATCCTAGAAGAAGATACTTGCAATTTTCCATTTTCTTATGAGCATGACCTCAACCTGACAGTGGATGAGTCCCAAACGTGCACTCTGTCTTGAGTCGTCCACATCAGATTTGCTGTCTACTTTAGTTTTAATTTCTGAGAAATTTTCAATAGTCCTTTGCTCTGTTAAAACCAGACTTTGATTTTCTAAAAAAATTTTCTAAAAAAAATTTTTATAGAAAAAAAAAAGCAAGAGTTTTCATTCAGGCAGTTTTAGCACAATTTTTTTTTTCTGACTTCAATATAGCAAGTCTCTGGTTAGACAGTAATTTTTCTACGTTCCCATAAGGAAGATTTTACTCATTAAATATAGGGAAAAATAAAGAAAAGAATGACTAGAAAGATCCTTAAAACGCATATACTTTATGAGCTCCTAAAAATCAACCATTGTAATTCTTTATTAGTGTAGTGTTTCCTCCTTTTTATGACTGAATTTCTTTTTTAATAAGTGGATTTAAACATGAAAATATAATTATTTTTATATCTAATTTACAAGTATGTACAGATTATAGTGTGGAGTTAGATGACAGGTAACTGGCACTGTAGATATGTTTCTGTAGGTGGCCACAATGACAGCACTTACCGCATGGGCTACTTCCTTCAGAAACTTTACCCCTTGGTCTTCTTTGTTTACTGTGCATCCATAATTATTACTATAAATGACATATACTCTAATATACAAATTCAATTTTAATGATGAGGACAGATATCTCTCTATAATGTAGACGCACAAATCTTGTAATAAAGGTTAAAGCAAACAAATGGGCTCTTCACAAAGCTATCCACACCGTCCATGCCTTATAGAATGTGAGTTTGGTGTCAGACAAATTCATTCTCTATGCACTTAGCCAAATACAATAAGTATATCTACACAAATAAGGTCATAAATTAAACAGGCTCTAATACATTTTATTTTAAGCATAATTTGATCTGCGTCACTGTTAGACATAAAGCATAATATATAATCAGAAAAACTGGGGGTCCAATCAATTAATTCATAAATATGCCATTTAATTATCACTTAACTAGAGTGAATTCTATACTAACATATGAAGTTTTACATATGAAATGAAAAATATTCATGATAAATATTTCATTTTTTGACTTTTCCATTAACAATTGATGTTAGTGTAAAAAGCTTTTTTTTTTTTAGTTGCCTTTGTAACCGTGAGAACACAAATGACAATTATGTCAATTGAAATATTTTCTTTGTAACATTTTTTTTCTTTTCTAAAACATTTATTAATGTAACATATGCTATATGTTAATATCTTCATCATCCTTTGGTGAGTTTACTTGGTCTGCATCTAGAGCTGCCCAGAAAACATGTATAATATATGTATCTAAAAGGGAAATGAAAAGGCATGAAAATATCTAATTGTGTATACTGTTAAGCTAGAGAATGAAAGATGATGACCCCTTTTTACCATCCAGCCGAGCGTGAAAGAGCAAAAGAGATTTAAAACTTCATTAATTGCTCTCACACAACGTTACAGGCCACCTGCACTTGAAAGAATTTACATTGGAGCAGATGGATTGCTGAATGTGATATCAAAGATTTTCAGAATGTTTGTTTTAAAAATAAACTGATTCTAAGACAAGGGCAACCAAAGCATGCCATTTACAAAAATGGCAGAGTTTTATTATTTGGATTTCTTTATAGGAGTAAAGCACATTTTTATCTCTAGAATAAAAATATACCCACCAACTACTTTTTAAAATGATTAGAATTGCATATTTAAATTTACAGATGATATACTCATGCATTTTAATTTTTACTCTATTTATTTGAGTCTTTTGGCCCTACCTGACTCGTTTTCTTTACTAACTCCTAGACCAGTGAAATTTAGCCTTTCCCGTATTATAACAAACACTTTTCACAACTCTGATTATTTAAACCCTAGAATAAAGATTATTCCATATGCAAAATAAGTAAGGAAAGATTGAGATTAACTTTTTATGGAGGAAATTCATTTTCGCTTCTCCTTTGATTCTGGCTTATGCCGTGTACTTGTACTGATTGATTCAAATCACCCACTATGTAATAGTTAAGATGGCATGGGGCTAACTAGGTGCTTTTGGGTTCAGATATATTCTGCTTTACTTTTGCAACATGTTTTAATGTTTATGTTTTGCAAGTGTTTCTACAACTTCGTTCATAAATTAAATCTTACTCACAATTTGCATTAAAGTATTTTCGAGTATTCTGTGAGCATTGATACACTGAATCAACACACAATAGCCAGTGGGCTGACTCTGACCCAGTGCCTGTGTTTGGAAGTAAGGCCTTACTGTAACACAGCCATGCTCATTAGTTTATTTACTGTCCGTGGCTGCTTTTGTGCTGCAGTAGTAGAACTGAGCATTCACTACAGAGACAGTGTGGCCCACAAAACCTAAAATATTGACTATCCAGCTCTTACTGGAGCTTACCAACCTACATATACTAGCTCACTGTGTGATCTTGGGCGAGTTTTCTTAGCCTCTCTGGGCATTAGTTTTCTCAATTGTAAAACAGGAATAATGATAGCACCTGCTTCACAGTGATTTTTCTGATGGTTAAATGGTTGAATATAAGCTCTTAGGAAAAGGCCTGACCAGTAGTCGATGTTATACAAATGTTACTCAACGTTGGCATCACATTTTCTAAGGAATAATGATAGGTCATGGAAGCTGAGAAATGGATTTTTTCATTTTCTTTGTTCAAATAATATTGTAGAGAATGTTGTGTTATATTATAGCCACATGTACTTTGAAGGTGGAAACCCTGGGTGTGAATGACAATTAACCCCTTACTTGCTGTTTAAATAAAAGCTTCAGCAAGTACGGCGAACTCTCTAATCTTATCCATAAGATAATAATGATAATAACAGTAATAATAGTAGTATCTGTCAGTAGTCTGTGTTATTGTACAGGGCAAATGAAATAAGAAATACATAGCAAGGTGAATTGTAAAGTGAAATACAAATCACAGATTTTAATGCCTAATTAACCTTTTTCTCACTTCCATGCTTTACACTTTTGGGTAATGAATATGTTTAATTATTTAGCCAAAAGGGCTAAAAAGATTAACCCTTTTGCGTCAAGTGTTGCCACATGCATCAACAGGGTTGAATCCGATAGACATAACAAGTGAAGGAAGCCAGACCCAGAAAGCATGTGCGATTGTGATCCCTTTATTTAAAGTTCTACAACTGGAAAAACTAATCTTTGGAAATAGAACAGAATGTTAGTAACCTTTGGGCGTGCATGTATGGGGGAAGGGTATTAATAATGAAGACTTCCGGGAGACTGGTAATATTATAGATCTTCACTGAGGTACGAGTTTCGTGGTTACGTTCCCTCCACACACCCTCGTTGACCTGAACAATTATGATTTGTGAGCTTCACTCTTCGTATTTACACTGGAGTTTAAAAAATGACTGCAAGAAGAATTTCTTTAAAAGAAAGACAGGAAAGGAAAGAAAATCAAATAAATATAACTGCTTGTTAGTATAATTGATTTCTTTCACAATGATGACTTTTTTTTTTTTTTTTTTTTGCCATCTGACCCATTCACCCCATGTCAGCACCTTATACACTTACATCTACATTACTCTCCGCAGCTTGACGCAGTCCACCAACACACACACACACGCACGCACACACACATGCCTCTGTAGTCAAATGGGACTCTATTTTGGCTAAACTTGTTCCCATTTAGTGCCCTGAATATGCACTTTTAGAAAGAATTGTTCTTTTATTTTTCCGTCTCTATAAATCCTACAATCTCCAGTTTTGCTTGAAGTCTTTTCTTAAGTATTTAAGAGACTGTGACCTCGATGGGACTCACAGATCACATTAGCTCCATATCATCCGCTCCTTGTTGTGCTATTTTCCAAACTTTTGTATGATTTTTTTACTTTATTTATTTACATATCACTCCTTTTTCCAAACTATATACATGTTCCTTGAAAGCAAGGTCAAAGAAACTCTCAGTCAACAGCTACGTTTACAATGGTAATTAAATATATTTTTAACACTAACTTTTATTTATTTTTAAAAGGATAATGCTTTATTAGTACAAAACTAAAAATACAAGAGCTACATAGGGAAAATGAGGTTCCTCACTCTAACTCCTAAGCATCCGATTTCCTTATTAGAAGTAACAAATGTTGCTGTTGTTCTTATACTAATCTCTACTAACATCTGTGAATAATCTATGCATATGCAGTACGCTATGCATATGCAGTACCAATTTATAAATTGGTAGCTTATTATAAACATTTTCTTATACCATGTTTCATTAAATGAATTATATGTCTTAAAGATCTTACACAGTGATAAATAAAGTGAATAAAAAATATCCAAAGATACTATGGATGCATGGAGGCATGAAATTATGAGACAACATCTTTTTTGCAAATATGATAAAAGTGCCTTCTTGACATCATCAGTGTGTATTATACTTACACTCAGTTTGTAACTTTGAGAGGAATTTAAAAAGCAACGTTTATGTATTGGACTATGCTGAAAATTGTGGATTTTTTTTCCATTTTGTCCCTGTGGTTTTCCCTTATCCTTCACATGAATGTATTGGATAAATATTTAGTCTATTGTTCTTGAAATGTACTCTGAAAACTATGTGAAACATTTTTTTTTTCTTATTTGTTTGTTGCATTTTGGCCAGGAGTTTGTTTAAATTATACATCAGACCTTACTAGATGTTGAGTAATATGCTGCTAAGATAGAAGTGCAAATGGTTTCACTCCTGATTCCTCTGTACAGCAAAAGACAACTTGGAATTCTAAACAGATTAAAAATAGAGGTTGATGTTCATTCGGACTCTTGGAAAAGAAGACTTTCTCTGACAAATCCCTCTGCTTATTAGACAAAGTGCAAAAGCGTTAGTGTGGAGTTCATAAGCCATTGTTTTATGGAATTCATTCATCATACAATCCCTTCTGCTCTTGAAATAAACCCATGAGTATTTGTTTAGTAAGAGGCTACATCATATGCAGTGTAACACATATTCACTTGTACACATAAGCACCCACAAACCCCTCTAGGAGCACATGCTCCCTGTAGAGAGTTATGCCCTTACAAAAACTCCCATAAAATGGAATTGTAGCATGCTTTTCCAATGGGCAGATATTGTTTTAATATTATCTTTTGATGGATTTTTGAATTCAGCTGCAGGAATTATTCTTATTCCTCCAAACCAATAACTCCTTATTTCTTTTTTAATTCAAAATGCTTTTATGACACATTTCCTTTTATTGAAAAGAAAGAAAAAAAGAAAGAAAGCTGGGATTATTTTTGAGACACACAATCCCCAGATTCTTCAGAATTTATTTTCCTGCCTCAAATCTTGAAGCACGCTATTTCTTTCACATCTTTAGACCGTTGGAATCCAAACTATTGATTTGGCAAGAATAAAATTTAAGGAAACACAGTAAAAGACTATTTATGTGGGTCAGGGATTTTTAGAGGATTTCAGATATTTGAGAGGAGCCACTCAGATTCTGCTGCTCTTAAAATTCCTTAGGATGCCATTCTAAAAGATGATGGCAATTCAGATCACTGAGATGCTTTGATGTCTTGCTTTTCCTTTTTCAGATTGTAATCCACTTGTTCACAAGGCCTCTCCCTAGAGTATAATTTAATGTAATTGACAGTCCTTGTCCCTTGGAAAGTTTGAATTAAATTAACATAAGCATGAATGAAACTGACCAAATAAGCACAAACAGACTTTATTATTATTTTTTTTCCTTTAGGGTTAGTGGCGATATTATGTATAAAATCGGCATTTGGCTCTTAGCTCCTCATTGAATCACTCCAAATCTGATTAAAAGTGGATATCTTGGTGTGTAGTAATTTAGGTTCATGGAAAACGGTTAGGTTTCCCATTTAGTTCTTGGGCGTATTGAAGAACAGGGTTATTTTATGTGTGTTGTGATAAATTTTCTTTCTCCTTTTTACACTAAGATCAAATACAGACTGCAAAACTGACCGAGCATGAAATTGTTTTTAGAAATTGTGGGAGCTCCTTTAGATGGCAAGAATCAGATGAACCGTTGTTAGGAAAAATGTGTGCGTGGAAAGGGTGATGGTGACGGATAGAGAAGGATAAAAGTACAGAGATAGTAGCGCAGAGCAAACGCATTCAAGAGACAAACGTCTCTGTAGAGTATTTGCATGTGAAGCCAGTATGCTTAAAAGCATACAAGTTTTTTTGGGGGAAAAATTCTCATTGTTTTGACTTTTCTTCACGGAAGACCGGTACGGGTTTGGGTTTGGGGTCTTCTGGAAACTGCCACAGCAAAGCAATTAGACTTCATTATGGCTGTGCTTATGCAATACTAATTAACGTGCCTGTTGTGTTGTTTTCCTTATTTGACCATGTGACAGCCCACAGGTCTGACACCCTCTGTGAACCAACAGCTGAGGAAATTTTCAACGTGGCAGATTTTTTACAAAATACACCCAAACAAAAATGTAATCACACTTTTCCTGAACAACTGCATTAACAGAATGTGTTACAGCGGATGTACAATTAGTGGATTGCATTCATTTGTACTGGGGAAGAAAATGAAGGAGACTAGGGATGATTCAAGCCTATGCATGCAAATAATTATACCTTGGGTCCAGAATTGAAAAGTGTTATAACACTGTATTGTATTATTTTTACCAGTAAAATCAAATCTAGTAATGTTATCATTAAAAGTTAGAAGCTAAGTTGTCGATATATTTCTGGCACCCTTACAAATCTGTATGATGACCAGATAATTTATTTAACCTGTGTATGTTATGAATTTAAGGATCTGGGTATCGGCAAATTTTGTTTCTGTTTGCTCTTGTGGAACTGGGGGTACTCTGGTTAACAAAATCAGATACGATCACTGTCTACATAGATTGCAGAGTCTAGTGTTGACATTGAGTTGGAGACTGTAGACCCAACCCTGTAATATGAGGAGAGGTGGTTGTTCCTGAGAGATTGTACATGGAGGTATTAACCAGACTGTGAATTAAGGAGGTTTTCCTTAGAAAGTGAAAATTCACAGGAACCCAAAGTCCAATTGGAAGTTAAGCAGATGAGCTGAGGACATTAGGACACTGGGTCATGTACTTTGTTGCATATCAGAAGAACCTTAGAAAGTATGGGTTTCTTCAAGTTACTGATGCCTAGATCTCTTTTTAAATCTGATTTAATTGTTCAGAGTACTACCTGGGCATTGAGAGTTTCAGAATATCCTTGGTGATTTGAGTGCACAACAAAGTTTAAGAACCATTGGGGAGACATTGTAGGCAGATGGAAAAGGCCTGTGGTGAGATAGAAGCATGGCGAAATCTTAATAAGCCAAAAAGTCAGCTACGACTTCTGAAGGTAAAAGAAAAGGAGGAATGGAAAGAGGCATTTTTAACACGAGAATGAAGAAGTAGGAAAGAAGCTCGGCTGTGCAGGGCCTTCTAGGCCAAGACACACAGTTAATTAGATCTTTGCTGAGTAGTAATGGGAAGCCATTTAAGTCATTTAGTAGACATGTTACCCACCTCCCACCTCCCACCTTTTTCCAGGAAACACTTGAAGAGGATTGACTATGCTTTTTCTGTCATATTTTGACTCCTTGTCTTGTCCATACTTTTAAATGAACAAGAGTCATTTTCTGAGATCAGTGGTGAATGGAGAAACAAAGCTTATCCTTTTTCTTCAGTCTTAAGTTAACACAAAGCCAGAACATGTATCAAAGATCAAGATGGTTCTTAAACAGTCATCAGATGAACTTCCAGCCTTCTGGCCTCCCAGCCACCAGAGGTGGATCTAAGCCAGACTGAGTTTTCAAGTTCAGTTGCACATGACAATTACTTATGACATATATGTGTATTTTTAGAGGTTTTTTAGGTTCACAGCAAAGTTAAGAGGGAGGTACAGAGTTTGCCATATACCTCCTGTCTCCACTGTGCATAGCCTTGCCCATTATCGACATCCCCCACCAAAGCGGCATATGTGTTGCAGTTGGTGAACCCACACTAACACATCATTATTATCCAGAGTCCATAGTTTACATTATGGTTTACTCTTGTTATATGTTCTCTGGGCTTGAGCAAATGCATAATGACATGGATCCATCATTATGTTATCATACAAACTATTTTCACTTGCCTAAAAATTATCTGTGTTCTACCCATTCATTCCTCTCCCACCACCCATCAGTCCCTGGCAACCACGTATCTGTTTATTGTTTCTATAATTTTTCCTTTTTCAGAATATCATATACTTGGAATCATACAGTATGTAGCCTTTTCCGAGTGGCTCTTTCACTTAGTAATAGGCATTTAAGCTTCCTCCATGTATTTTCAATGATCAATATAATCATTTCTTTTTAATGCCGAATAGTATTTCATTATCTAAGTGTACCATAGCCCATTTGTCCTTTACCCATGGAGGACACCTTGGTTGCTCCCAAGTTTTGGCAATTATAAATAAAGTTGTTCTAAACATCCGTGTTCAAGGGCTTGTTTGGATGTAAATTTTTAACTGTTTTGGGTAAATACCAAGGGTTATGATTCATGATTGCTGGGGGAAATTTTTATAAACACTGATCTCCAGACCCAAACAGTCAACCTGGGAGTGATATCTAAGCAAAACTTTTGAGGTTCGTTAATGGGTCTAATGTTTAGCTAGAGTTAATAATTACTGATCTACTGGATAAATCATTTTGAATTTAATTAAACTTTCGGCACGTTATTCTTCAGACTGAACAAGAATCTCTTGGTTTTTGGAAATGAGAGGAAGTTAAAGTGAGTGCCCTAAGGTGTTTGTCTAAGTACCGTTTTCATAGAACAGAGATCATTTCTTCCAAGGCAGAGCCAGTTAAAAGAACCAGCTTCCAGAAAGCTTGTGATGAGATGACAGAATCCCTTCCTCCCCTGGACGTTTGCCAGAGACCATAGCACATTCACCATATTGTATTTTCAATTGTCTGTCATCTAGGATCTCACTTTAAACATTTGTACTTCTGTCACTTGTTCTGATTATTTTCCCACATTTATGTTGAGTCCACACAATTTTATCAATGCCTCTGCTTTTCTGGACCCCACTGAACACTCGGAGTCTGTACATTTAAGAGAAGACAAAGAAAGTGGCCAACAAAAGAAGTAAAAGTAGTTTGTACAGGATAGAAAGGGAAGGAAACAGACCTTGAACATGGGTAGAAAGGAGAAAAACAGACCATGTCTGGGAGAGAAGGCACATTGACATGAAGAGGCATACTTACGAAGGTCAGGAAGAGGAAGAGGAGTCACTGGACAAGTGCCAAGATGGTTGAAAAACCAGGCAGCAGATGCATGAGCCTGTCAATGGATGGCTACCCAAGGAGGCAGAGCATTAAGCTTGTGGGTTATTCAGCAAAGCCCCTTCAACCAAATAATGAATGGAATTAAAACCATCAAAGGATTCAGTGATAGGGAAATGAAACCTTTGGGGTAAAGAATTCCAGGGAAATTCTGAGGGCTGTGACACAGATGTAGGGAAATTCTCAGCATGAACTGAACAATATTCAAACAGAGTTTGAAAGTTAGAGCACAGAATGAGTATTAGAACCATACCAACTAGCACTGGGGAAGACTGTCATTTCATAATAATTCTTAGGAACTCAGGGCATGTAAAATGATTTTCTAAAGGTCAAGGTTAGCCGATTATGCCTTTCACCTCCACCGAATTTTAGAGCTGGAAAGGAACTCCCAAATCAGCCAGTCCAAACCTCTCATCTGACAAGTGAGAAAACTGAGGCTTAACCGATTCGCCAAGCTAACAAATTTGTGAGAAGGGGGGCCTAGAATCCAGACTGCTAACCTCACAGGCCTTTTGTCTTCTTACTCTGTCATGTTGCCTTCAGACCAGGGGAAAATACAAGGAGACTGAATCGCAGTGGGGAAAGGATTACATCAGTCGTGGAAAATTGTAATGAGGGTTATTCGATACCGTGAAAGTGCAGCGTTGAGGTTGGCGTGCCATAACAGTCACAGCTGATAAATAGCAAGTTGCCATCAGCAGAGGAGTGAACGGAACACCTCAGCGGGAATCGAGGAGACTCGAGTGCAAATTCTCTTCAATTATGGACAAATCCATCCATCCATTCATTCATTCATTCATTCAATCTTGTCTTCTATATACATGTCAGTCCGCTGCATGCTATAGAGTAGAAAAGATATACACTTAAGGTGCTCCTCGTTAGTAGGCAAGATAAGACAAATGTGAATATAATTACAATAAAACACATGTTATGAAAAGTCTGTTAGAATGTCTAGAATAGATAAGTAGCCAAGGAAATCTGAGAAGCCAGAGGTTTTTCTTTCTTCTTTTGTGGTGAATAGAATTATGGGAGTCCAGGAAATTTCACAGAAAAAAAAGTAGAATTTGAACTAGATTTTGAATGATAAGTCAGCATGAGTATCATGGAGAATAAGGAAGAAGTATTTTAGAAAGAGGGAAAAAAGAAGCATGTGTGAATAAATCAGTGGTGTTTCACAGAATGGAAACATTTTTAAAAATAAAATTAGGGGGGCGCCTGGGTGGCTCAGTCGGTTGAGCGTCCGACTTCAGCTCAGGTCATGATCTCACCGTTCCGAGTTCGAGCCCCGCGTCGGGCTCTGTGCTGACAGAGCCCGGAGCTGCTGTGTCTCCTTCTCTGTCTGTGCCCCTCCCCTGCTCATGCTCTGTCTGTCTCTCTCTCTCTCCCTCAAAAATAAATAAAAACATTAAAAAATTAAAATAAAATAAAATTAGGGAAGTGAATTGGAGTGACATCCAGGCAAACCTAAAATATGAGGCTAAGTGTTGTTTAAACTGACATTGAGAGAGGGGATGGGACACTGGACTAGAGAGAGGTGGCATGGGCCGTGTCAGGGTGTGTTTTAGGAAGAGCAGCTTTGGAGAGAGCCGAGGGTGATGTGGAGAGGACAAAGAGGAAAGTCGAGAGATGCGTTATGTCATGACTGCAAAATCCTAGCTGAGACTAATTGAGAGTGGGACTAGAGGAGCAGCTGTAAGAATAAAGACTATGACACAGATGAAAGCACAGAGGCATGACAGGCAAGGTCTGCCAATTAGATGGAACTAAAAGAAGGAAGACGGGGACTCCAAGTTACTTCAAAGTTTCTGAGCCTTGGTGACACAGAAAAAGGCAGAGTCGTGAACATAAATATGGAATGCAAATATTTCCATAACACTCATCGTAGTCTCATACTTTGAAAAAATAACTCATTCTTTCACCCATAAACATATAAAGCTGCCGTGCGTGTTATGTATTGTGTATATACAACATGAGTAGCAATGCATATGCTGCAACTTTAATCACTTTTACAGATTAGCATAGATTCAGAGCCAACAAGAAATTGATACAGAATTTAATATATAATGCTGTGGGGAAATCACATGTTTGTTATTGCTCTTGCTTAAGCTATTGAACTCTGCCTAGAGTTTTATCCATTTGCAAAAACTGTCTTACATTTTCCAAAATGTATTCTAAGTAAGAGTTATTGAGACAGCTAATTTAGTCTATAGTGCAGTCACTTAGGATTAAAGGTAATCAATAGTAGCTTAAGATTCAGGCTCTCACTAGATATTTAGGCAGGGACCCCAAGAGATGGTTATTCCTTTTAACTCAATTTAGTACAACGAAGGGAGCATGAATGTAGCAGCCCAACCCATCTGTTCTTCTTTTCTAATTTTAAAAAGTTTATTTTTACATTAGTCTTTGGAATTTTTAGTTCTGTCTCTGCTATGCTACACAAGATACTGTTGGTAACAGGATGAAAGAAAAAAAATAAGTTGTCGGTAAGAGGAAGAAAAAAGTGTGGTACGTTAAACCTAATCATTTTCCCATTTGGCATTCTTTACCTTTTTCTTTTCTTTGTTTCTTTCTTTTTCTTTTCTTTTTTCTTTTTTTTTTTTTTTAAGTACACTCCATGCCCAATGTGGGGTTTGAACTCATAACACTATCAAGAGTAGCATGCTTTACAGACTGAGCCAGTCAAATGACTCTGGTATTCTTTGGTATTCTTTGGCTTTCTTTCTTTCTTTTTCTTTCTTTCTTTCTTTCTTTCTTTCTTTCTTTCTTTCTTTCTTTCTTTCTTTCTTTCTCTTCCTTCCTTCCTTCCTTCCTTCCTTCCTTCCTTCCTTCCTTCCTTCCTCTCTCTCTCTCTTTCTTTCTTTCTTTCTTTCTTTCTATCTTTCTTTCTTTCTTTCTTTCTTTCTTTCTTTCTTTCTTTTTTCTTCCTTCCTTCCTTCCTTCCTTCCTTCCTTCCTTCCTTCCTTCCTTCCTTCCTTCCTTCCTCTCTCTCTCTCTTTCTCTCTTTCTTTCTGTCTGTCTTTCTATCTTTCTTTCTTTCTTTCTTTCTTTCTTTTTTCTTCCTTCCTTCCTTCCTTCCTTCCTTCCTTCCTTCCTTCCTTCCTTCCTTCCTTCCTCCTCTCTCTCTCTCTCTCTCTCTCTCTCTCTCTTCTTTTCTTTCTTTCTTTCTTTCTTTCTGTCTGTCTGTCTGTCTTTCTTTTTAGAGAAAGAGGGAGAGAACATGTGCACGAGCTGGGGGGAGGGTGGTGAGGGGCAGACAGAGAGAGTCTTAACCAGGCTCCATGCTCAGCACAGAGTCAGCTGGGGGTGGGGGTTGCTCCATCCTATGATCTCAGGAATATGCCCTGAGCTGAGATGCCCAATCGGCAGAGCCACCTAGGTGCCCCATTTCACTTTCGAATAAACCGTGGGAACTTTTACTTTCTTGCTCTCTCTCTTTCTCCCAATCTCAGGTTTTGGTTTTTGTTTTTCATTAAAACCTCTGCATTTTAGATAATGGGTATCTACAGAATTTCATTAGAGGAGGGGTTTAAGGGCTATAATCGGACTGAAATAGAGACAGTTGGGGACTTGTCGTAAACCTACATTGGAAGACTATGGGATTTTAAAAATCTAAATTGTACAATATGGATTTAAAAGGATGACACAATTTTCTAAAGAGACTTTTTATTCATAATTTTCAATCATATTCCCTAATATGTTGTTATTATTAATAGTAATGTATTGTCAGGATAATTACTAATCGTGACTGGGAGAGATGCTAATTAGATTCCATCATTGCTGATAATATAATCAATTACATTAGCAAAATGCAATTTATGAAACGATGCTCAGCAGTGGATTCTAACTAGGTGTATGTAGCTTTTATAATGATAGAGTGATATAGATATATTTTATAGAGAGGTCCTTGTATTTATTCATTTATCAATTTTCCATTCATCAAAGTTTAATGAGATCCTATCACACATATAATTGTGGATATCTAAATTCACATGTGCACAAGAATAAAAGTTTTTGTATATCATCTATTTGCAAAATAGGCATAAACAGTCAAATGAAAAATTCCCTTTCCTAATCCCCCCATGTACTCTAATAATGGCTAAAATTAGACTTCCCTTTTGGTTCAGAAACCAGTTGTCAAATATTGTAATTTCAAATATTACTCGAGGCACAGTGTAGTGGCTAAACACACAACGAGCTAAACTGCTAAATTTTGGCACATACTAGCTGTGTGACCTCAGGCAAGTTACTTGACCTCTCTGAGCCTCAGTTTTCTCATTATTGAGATGAATATAATAATAGTACCAACCTCACAACATGGTTGTAAAGATTGATTGAACTAACACAAGTAAATTACTGAGAATAGCACCTTTTTCATAGTGAGCACTTAATTTAAGAATAACTATTATTGTTCTGACTAAAGCCTCGCTTCTCTTCATATGTATGAAGCAAAAGCATTAGGCGTAACCCTTCACTTTTCACAATCATTCCCAAATAATTGGAAGTTGTACTAGCTAAACAAATAAAACCAATAAACAGATAAGTGTACCCATGTATATCTCCATATGTTTAACAAACATTCTTGAGCTATAAATTTTTACTTATTTATTATTTTTTAATGTTTATTTATTTTTGAGAGAGAGAGACAGAGTGTGAGAAGGGGAGAGGCAGAGAGAGAGAGGGTGACACAAAACCTAAAGCAGGATCCAGGCTCTAGGCTGTCAGCACAGAGCCCAATGCGGGGTTTGAACTCATGAACTGTGAAATCATGACCTGAGCTTAAGCCAGATGGTTAACCAACTGAGCCACCCAGGCACCCATTGAGGTATAAATTCCTAAAGGTTCTGGTAATTATGGGCACCAAATCTAGGTGATAACGCCAAATTTCCATATCTCTTCTACTGTGTTCCAGCTCATTCTATTGTTGTGAAAAGTTTAAAATCACCTGTAATTTCAAATACTTATTGGAAAATGTGTTAACTGTCCTCTAAATAAAAGGAATACATTAATATAGCTGAAATATGTACTTGGAAGGCAACAACAGCCGCTGGCTGTGACCTTTGTAGTGAGAAAGTGACCCAGAAAATGGCCAAGGAAATTTCATCATTTATTTCACACTTCTAAACCAAAGTCTTAGATACCTTTACATCCCAATCGGATAAAGTCGGCTTTAGATTGTATATAAAATACAAATTGAGTAAGGCAATGTTTTATCTCTTCCTGTTAAGACTTTTTTCCATCCACCTCTGACAGAAAACAGTACTAATATTTCTTTCCTGAAAATGAACAAATAGCTGTTTTTTTTAATGTTTTTGATGTTTATTTATTTTTGAGACAGAGAGAGACAGAGCATGAGTGGGGGAGGGGCAGAGAGAGAGGGAGACACAGAATTTGAAGCAGGCTCTAGGCTCTGAACTGTGAGCACAAAGCCCGACACGGGGCTCAAACTCGTCAACTGCAAGATCGTGACCCAAGCTGAAGTCAGATGCTCAACTGACTGAGCCACCCCGGGTGCCCCACAAATAGCTAATTTTAATCCCTCCGTATCTGGAATTCATGGGACTTAGTATGTTACTGAATTCAATGACAGATATTACTAATTCCTTCAGAATACACATTCATTTCTAGACATGAATATATAATAGTACCTCCATGCCAAGGTCTTTCTATGTTGCTACGAAGCACAATAGGTGAGCTGAAGGAAACTGACGGCCCCTGACCACAGCCAGCATCAACTTGCCAGCTAAGCTACCTGAGTGAGTCAAGTTGGAAGCAGATCTTCTAGCCCCAGTCAATCCTTAAAATGAGAGCTATAATGGCTGAAACCTATCAGCAACTGGCGAAAGACCTTGAGCCAGAACTATCCTGTTCACCTGCTTGTGAACTGACTCTTAGAAACCGTGAAGTAATCTATGTTAATTGTTTTGAAGTCGCACCCCCACCAAAAAAAAAAAAAAAAAAAAAAAAAGCACAAGAGCTTAAATTATATGTCGGGAGGACTATGTTAATTTGAAATTTGGAATCCCTATAATATTTTTATGGACAAATATAGATTGCGCAGGAAGAACACTCCATGAGTGAGTTGCTTAATGAGTAACAAAGGACAAGGAAAATGAGACCATAGTAAACTGTGGAAGGCAAAAACAACTAACCCAGATATTTGATATGCGGATAAGGTAGAAGGATTATTTTGACACCATCTATATTCCTATCATATAAATATTCTGTGTTTATAACAGGGTGGAAATGTCTACATTTATTAATACAACTAATATTAGCATCTACAGTGTCAATGTATGAAATGATATACGTTTCTTGCCTTCACTGTGCTTACAGTTGAGTAGGAAAGACAGATCAATGAGAAGACAACAAAAAGAAAAAGGAGAAGTCAAGAACTAGGGTAAGCTGAGGTTGCTCTGGGAATGCTGAATCCTCTAATGTTTTAAGAAGAATTAAATCTCCACTGCACCTTTGTAAGGAGACACATTCCTGGGCTTCCTTTCTAAATGAAAAGTGGGGTGAAAGAAAATGGATCCATGTAGCTCTATTTAGTGGAAAAGCTTTCCATCTCAACACCAAGCAACATGTCGTATAGGTACCCTGAAAGTTTAAACCTATAAATATTCTACCTCATTAAGCATAAGGACCAGCCATGGACATATGCCACTAGTGTCCACTTTCCTTCAGAGATTTAGGGTGATGGGAAGATAAAGGGTCTGCTTACCAGATGGAGCTTGTCAGATTAGCAATTGGAGCAGAGTAAATACCACTGTCATATTGTTTTTTGAAGCACAAAGAACCCCCTTTGTATAACGCATGTGCATATTTAATAGTTTAAAACAAAACAGCTCAGCAGAAGGTTGGCTGGTGGTTGTACCTCTAGCAGAGTGGCCATTGCCCGAAGGCACGTTTCTGCTTTCCTCATAATAAGGAACATTAGCAACCAGTGGCTCGAGAAAGGCAGAGTCAAATAAGTCTCTCGGGGCCCAGTCGGCCCCATGAAGTGAGAGCCGTTAGACAGCAATGAGATTACTGCTCCAGAAAGGGCTCACCACATATATTACCACGTAGACTTTACAGGGCTGCCAGCTCACTCAACTTACAAATGTCAAACATGATTTAAAAGGTTATTATACTATCGAGGGGGAAGGAGGATGATTCTCCATCACTGAAATTTCTATTTCATTCTGGTGCACACATAGCGCATCTCAAGAACTCCAATATTGCTAAATAACCCGCTTTTATCTTTAATAAGTGTTTGATGGGCCTTAAATTGGAAGAACCATTTTCAGTTTACTTGTATGAGAAAATTTGATCTTCTCTGGTCCAAAAGCAGTGCGATAAGTTTGGTACGTGCATCTATGTATTGTGCTTGGAAGATTGTTCTTACAACAGGAGTAAATTTATTTGTGACGTGTCAGATAGGTAGAGGATATGTAGATAAATGTAGTTTTTGGCAAATGCGTCTGTACGTCTGTTATATTTCACACTAAATAATCAGTTCTCTATATTGCATTGTTTATTTTTCTTTGGGTTTTGTTATAACTGGTCTTTAAAGAGTCTACTTTCCAGGCTCTTTGACTCCTCTGGAAATATTTATTGCTCATAAGGACTCTATCACTCGTCTTCAGTAATGAGTTAATTTAAGCAGTTCTGTTTGAAAAGTTGCTCAATAAAAGTAGATGGCTATTTTCCTTTGGTTTTACAGAGATTTTGACCCTTGGTTTGCAACATTTGAAAAATAAGTAAGCTCCAAGCATAGTTGTAAAACTCTACAGTAAGCATCCAATTGTCATTGTGGAATTTTTAAACACTGCATTTCTAACAGAGGTGCAAACCAAGGAATTTCAGCTGCCCTTGTGGAAGCATGCCTCATTTGATTTCCTGCGGGATCACCCTGATTGCTTTTTCTGAGTGTTAGACTATAAAACTGAAGGTTGCCTACACATCCAAGTCCCAGAATGTGTCATGCACAGCAATCCGTCAGCGCGATAAGGTGACATGTTGTGGGATGATATTCTCAGATGGGATGTAAAAAGGATAGAAGAATATAGTTTGTGGTGTTGAGATATTGTTGGTCTCTCCCTTTATCTTCAACTCTGAAACATTTCATTTGAATCTGTGAATTCACCTATGTTCACATGGGCATTGTCAAAATCGAATTAAACCTATGATAAAAACAAAACAGACAAACAAACAAACAAAAACACAAAACATCCTCAGCCTGAAGGATAACATCTTCACTCCAAGTTCAGTACCTATTTTATTCTTTTTAGTACCTATTTTATAGTCAGAGTGGCTAAAATAAACAAATCAGGAAACTATAGATGCTGGCGAGGATGTGGAGAAGTAGGCACCCTCCTACATTGCTGGTGGGAATGCAAACTGGTGCAGCCACTCTGGAAAACGGTGTGGAGGTTCCTCAAAAAAATGAAAATAGAGCTACCCTATGATCCAGCAATAGCCCTGCTAGGAATCTACCCAAGAGACACAGGATTGCTGATGCATAGGAGCACATGTACCCCAATGTTCATAGCAGCACTTTCGACAATAGCCAAAACATGGAAGGAAACTAAGTGCCCATCAACTGACGAGTGGATAAAGAAGATGTGGCACATATATACAATGGACTACTACGTGGCAATGAGAAAAAATGAAATCTGGCCATGCGTAGCAACATGGATGGAACTGGAGGGTATTATGTTAAGTGAAATAAGGCAGTCAGAAAAAGACAGATACCATATGTTTCCACGAATAGGTGGACTTGGTGAGACTAAGCAAAAACCAGGGGGAGGGGAAGAGGGGAAAGAAAAAAAAAGACACAGAGAGGGAGGGAGATAAAACATAAGAGACTCTCAAAGACTAAGAACAAACTGAGGGTGAGGGAGATGGGGGGGGTAGAGGGGGTGATGGGCATTAAAAAAGGGCACATGTTGGGATGAACACTGGGTGTTTTATGTAAACCAATTTGAAAATAAACTATTTTAAATTAAAAAAAAAAAGTACCTATTTTAAAATTATCATTTGCCATCAGTACAGAAAAGGCCACAAAAAAAGGAAAGAAGCAAATAAACAAAAAACTACTTTGAATTTTGAAAAATTGCTAGACTTCCATGTAAAAGTAATACTAACAAATTCAAATTTTTCCAGAGTTGTTCAGAAGGAATATCAAATTGATTTTATAATATTTAAATGAGAATAAGTCTGAATATATACCTAGGAATTTATGTGTGTGTATATCTTTTATGATTCCTTAGGGAAAAAAACTTATTTAAAGAACTTATGATGTATATATTTATTTCAAATAATTTCTTTTTTGTTACAAAAAGAAGTTAAAAAGACATGGAAATATTTTGGGTAGAGGAAATAATGATAATATCCTATTTTCCCCTCTTTCACATAGTTGCAATAGAAAAAGAAGAATAATTTAAATATTAAATGAAAATAAATATATTTCGTATTCCAGTTTTCAAGTTTGCTCAAATAGTAAACAGTAAAATGTCTTCATGTAGTCAATAACCAATGATATATTTATGTAAGTATCAGATTCTAAAAGAACCCTGTTTAAACAAATTTCAAATTATTACTTTATTCTAATTGGGTAAAAGCTACCTTTCGGAAAGCTCCCACATGTTTTTGTTTGTTTGTTTGTTTGTTTGTTTAATGAGAGCTCTGTTGATATATATGGAGTGGAATTTAATTAATAAAATGTAAACGCAAAATCTTTTTTTTTATAAAAAAAGAAGATCTTTTAAAAATCCTTTTAAAGCATTCAGTTATTTGGGCAAAGCCAAGTATATGCAACACTCAAAATTGTAAAGTATGGTTATTAGTGTGATGAAATATATCTCACATTAAACAAGTTCCATGTGTTTCTTCTAGAGCAAAATCTTAGCTTCTGTTAAACATACATTTAAAAAATGCAATGTGACACTATTTCAAGAGATAAGTTCACTAATAGATCAATAAACTATTTTCTGAAAGCCAAATTGAGTTTTGAAAATAAATCATTCTTTGAAAAAGAGACATAAACCACCTCACATAAAACTTGTTTATGTCAGTATGTGCGTGGGAGAAATTTATCTTCCTCCTATGGTTCTGTAAGAACAAAAATTCTTAATTGAGATCTTACAGTTTAGTTACAAGAAGTAGATGAATGTGCTATCCTACAGACTGTGTTTTCAAAAGTCATGAAAGCATTTAGAAACCTTTGCTTAAAAGTTAAATGTCACAGTGATGTTGTTTTGGTCCCATCAAGAACAAAGGCATCGTGTATGAAACACATTATCTCTGCATTTGACAATATAGGATATCACTTTTCACACCAGTTATCCTTGAAAAATGTTCAATAATGCATCCTCAGGGTACCTGGGTGGCTCAGTCGGTTAAGCGTCTGATTCTTGGTTTTGACTCGGGTCATAATGTCAGGATTCAAGGGTTGAAGCCCCACATTGGGTTCCGTGTTGCCTGCTGGTGCAGAGCCTGCTTGGGGTTCTCTGTGTCCTTCCCCTGCTCACACTCTAGCTCTCTCTCAAAATAAATAAGTCAACTTAAAAAAATAATAATGCATCCTTACTACCTCCTCCCCAAACTCAAAGGATACCCCATCACCTTAAATTGTTATTTTACAAAATAATAGCAGCTTTGAACCTACATGACATACTTCTAGAGGCAGCAGTAAGAGTTTCTGTTGATTGTCTAGTGTGCCTGGTGCTTCATCCTTCTGGGGAGATCCCTTTACCTGCTCTCCCCTGGAAGAAGCCACTGGATGATGAGGAAAGGCTTATAACTAGAATTGCCAGATTTAACAAATAAAAATATTTATATTAAATTTAATTATCTGGCAACTCTACTAATAGCTCGGCTCCCAAATTAATCTTCACACCAGTATTTTTGGTTTCCTTCCCAGATGAGTGAAAGCAATTGCCCTGTTTGCAAAAGACAAAATGTAAATCTTTCCACCTCTAGAGACTGTGACCCCAATGAAACATCCCTCTTGGACAATCCCAGGAAGAATCAAACATTTCTATCAGCAAGAATCACATTTGTGGCTGCTGTGGGGATGACTCTGATTTTTAAAACAATGAAATTTGAAAAACAACAAAAGTAAAACTTAGAAGAATTTAATGCTAAAAGTGATTTTCTTCATTCCTTAATATATACTCTTCTTCTACAGACAATTCAGAGTCAATGAAAATGAGGAAAAGTGGTAGTTGGACATTTGCTCTTTCTTGTATTGAAAAAGTTTGAAGAGGTGTCCTGGTGGCTCAGTCGGTTAATCATCCTACTTGATTTCTGCTCAGGTCATGATCTCAGGGTCGTGAGATCAAGCCCCATGTTGGACTTGGTACTGGGTGTGAACCCTGTTTAAAATTATCTCTCTGACTGTCTCTCTGGCTCTCTTCCCCTGCTCTATTTCTTTCTCTCTCTCCCTCTCTCAAAAAAAAAAAAAAAAAAAAAAAAAAAAAAGTTTGAGAACTTCAAATTCATTTTCTTTAAAGGATGGCTATCCAGAGAGTCCCCATTCAGAATATGATGGCCTCCCCTATGATTCCAATGGTTTAGAAAACACATTCTCCTCTTATTTTAAAGTCTTTCATTGGATCGCAAACCATACTTTTCAATACATGTAAACTCAAATGTATAGTCCATTTATGGCAAAATTAACTCTCTTGTTAGGAAGCTGGATCTAAATATATTAACAAAATCAAGTATTTATAGTCTGATAGTCTCTGAAAAAAAAAAAAAAAAGCTTTGGATTAAATTATATTCCCTACATCTCTAATACAGCATTGCAGCCAGTTCAAGACCTATGACAAATTAAATCAGAAAGATCTTTTTGGAGACCTCTTTAGGAGAAATTAATTTCTTTTTTTTGTGTGTGTTTATCCCGAGAATACGAAAACAAATAAGAAAGTAAGACAATGCCTCCAGTTCTGTTTGGGGTAGCAAATCTCTACAATTTAGGATATATGCGAAGAAAAGATTTTGTCTGTGTCTCTTTATCTTGCTGTTCAGGTCAAATCTGGTTCTAGAAAAGAGAAAAAAAAATCCAGAGAGAGCTATTGTGAACTTCAGAAAACCTGTGCATTTCTTTCCACTTGAGATGTTTTAAAATTAAATGATATTGCAAAACTTTATATAATCTTGTGTCACTGAAGACTCAAGCTCTGTTATCATAACAATTATGCAGTATTCTGAGAGATAAAAAATTTTAGAACAACCCTATATTATATAACAAGATTTACCAATTCAATGTCTCACCATTTAAATATAGAATGTAATATGGATAGTAGTGATGAGCTTTAAGTGGGAAAAAAAAACCCGTAATGGATTAGTCCTGATACAGCCTTTTGTCATAAGTAAAGAGGCTAATGTAATATAAGCACTCATGAGTAATCAGATGTCTTCTGATGAGTGAATTGAAATGTCATAGCACAAGTAATCCACCATACATTTTATTATGAATTTGTGTGGGTAGATTTAAATTCATTTTCTGACTCATTTAATTTATTGAATCAAAACAAAATCTAAGATGCATGAAAAAGTCAATTTTGGTGATAAGAGATTTATCCCAATGTACGTATTCATTTATATATTTTTTTTCTTTTCCCCATCAGTTCCCTGGGCTGTAATTTATGTAGTCATTCTTTTCAGCTTTGTTTCTAGTTTTTCCCAAAGGTCACACAACTATATATAACTAGCATCTCCAACAGTGTTGTATATTTGTATGTACACTAGAAACATCTTACTGTTTTCAATAACTCTGATCAGGTGTATCTTTGATTTCTCAGATTTCATAGATAAGTCATTTTTTTCAATTTATTTTTGAGAATAGTTGACACAAATATTACATTTGTTTCAGGTGTACAGCATAGTGATTCAATAACTTGTACATTATGCTATGCTCACCACAAGTGTAGCTTCCATCTCTCGCAAAATGCTATTATAGTACCATTGAGTACATTCCCCGTGCTGTACCATTTACTCCCATGACTAATTTGTTCCGTAGCTGGACGCCTGTATCTCCTACTACCTTCCTACTATTTTGCACATCTTACCACTCTTACCCCTCCTTTCCTTTGGCGCACATCAGTTTGTTCTCTGTATTTATAGGTCTGATTCTACTTTTCATTTGTTTATCCATTTGTTTTGTTTTCTAGGTTCCACATATAAGTGAAATCATTTGATATTTGTCTTTCTCTGTCTGACTTATTTCACTTAACATTATATCTCAAGGTCAATCCATGTTGGTGTAAATGGCAAGGCCTCATCCTTTTATATGGCTGAGTAATATTCCAGTGTGTGCATGTGTGTGTGTGTACCACATCTTCTTTATCCTTTCATCTATTGATGAATAGTTTAGTTGCTTCCATATCTTGGCTACTGTAAACAATTCTGTGTTACACAGGGATGCACGCATCTTTTTGAATTAGTGTCTGGTTTGGGGTAAATGCCCAATAGTGGAATTAGTAATAGTGGAAAAATCATTCTATTTTTAATTTTTGAGACATCTCTATATCGTTTGCCGCAGCGGACGTACTAATTTATATCCGCACCAACATTGCATGAGAGTTCTTTATTTTCCACATCTTTGCCAGCATTTGTTATTTCTAGTCTTTTTGATTCTGGCCATTTTGACTGGTGTAAGGTGACATCTCATTGTGGTTTTGATTCACATTTCCCTGATGATTAGCAGTGTTTAGGATCTTTACATGTGTCTGTTGGCCATGTGTATGCCATATTTGAAAACGCCAGTTCTGGTCCTCCACCCGTTTTTAACTGGATTATTTGGATATTCTTTTGGGGTTGTGTTACGTAAGTTTTTTACCTATTTTGGATATTAACACCTTACTGGATATATCATTTGCAAATACCTTCTTTTGTTCTGTAGCCTGCCTTTTTGTTTTGTTTATGATTTTTCTTTGCTGCACAAAAGCTTTAGATTCTGATGTAGTCCCAATAGTTTATTTTTGCTTTTGTTTCTTTTGCCTCAGGAAACATATCTAGAAAAATGTTGCTACAGCTGACATCAAAGGAGATGAGCCATATTTTTGCACAACAGGGATTTCCAACATAGAGTCAATTAGCAATATATATGGCTATTTAATTGACTTCTGTTGTTCCCTCTTAAATCATCTGGTTAAGGTTATCATCACCTTTGGTGAGAACATAATTGCTGAAAATATTTTGAAGCCACTGGGTCAATGATTAAGAATAAAAATTAGTCAATATTTAATGAAAATCCTTATGTAGCAATCATTGTGGCCATCATTATTCCCCACAGGATATTGGAATTCAACTGGATTCACTTCAATAAAACAAAACTCCATGACATCTCAAGGTTCTTGCTCTGTTTGAGAGTAGGATGTGCTTTAATTTTGATCACAAAGTCTTTTCCATAATCAGTTGTTCTCTGTAAGCAACTATCTCACTTTCTCATCATCCTCTCTCAAAGCAAATAATTCAGAAAACTTACAGTTTTTAAAAATTTTACCTCCCTTAGCAGTTATTCATATATATGAGAGGCAGTTAAACTAGATTTTTTTAATATTATTTTTATTACAATTGATACTACTTAAGTAAAAACAGTACAGAGGGTGCCTGGGTGGCTCAGTTGGTTGAGTGTCCAACTCTTGATTTTGGCTCAGGTCATGATCCCAGGGTGATGAGATTGACCCCCGCATTGGCCTTTGTGCTGAATGTGGAGCCTGCTTAAGATTCTCTGCCTCTCTCTCTCTCTCTCTCTCTCTTCTCTCTCTCCCCCCACCCAACTTGTACTTTCTCACTTGCTTTCCAAAAAAAAAAAAAAAAGAAGAAGAAGAAGAAGAAAACAAGTACTGAGATATCCAGGTGGCTCAGTCAGCCGAGTGTCTGACTCTTGATTTCGGCTCAGGTCACAATCTCAGGGTTTGTGAGTTTGACCCCATATTGGACTTCGCACTGATGGCACTGAGCCTGCTTGAGGTTCTCTGTATCCCTGTCTCTCTGCCTCCCACTTCACCTTCACTTGTGCTCTATCTCTCTTTCAAAATAAATAAATAAACATTAAAAAAGGATATAAATTATTTGTTTACTGAATAGCTTTGTCATTACATTACCTAGGCTACGTTTTTAATTGTTTTTGTTTTTATCGAGCTATAATTTATGCATAACATTACATCAACTTTATGTATACAACACAATGGTTCAATATTTGCTTACTTTGAGAAATGATTACCGCCGTAAGTCTCATTAACATCAGTCATCATGCATAAGTATAATTTATTTTGTGTTTTCTATTTTTTGTGATGTGGACTTTTAAGATCTAATTTCTTAGCGACTTTCAAACATGAAAGACAGTATTATTAACTATGGTCACTGGCAATATAGTTCATCCCTATTACTTATTTAATTTATAGCTGGAAGCTTGTACATTTTGATTCCCTTTACCCAGTCCCTCCCATACCTGAGTTATTTTTAAAACAACCTGCTGGTGGCTTCAGATATGTTTTGATCCCCAGTATGCATCATATCATCTATGTATTGTTTGCAAAGATAAACTTTGTATTATCCAGAAGCATTTAATGAAGCCAAGTTTATATATGCCCTTAGAAAAATAGAAAAGTTCACATTCCTGTATCTAACCCAGAACACAAGAGAAAGTGTTTGAGTTCTTTTTGTCTTACCTGTTGGTTCATAAATAAACCATCGTGGAAGAAGTAAGACAGTAAAATAGAAACCCATGTCTGCTTTCAGAGTTTTGACTGAGTGTACCTAGAAAATTCAGATAATTCATCATTTTGTTTTCTTGCCATAAAGTGTAAAAGATAGATTCCTCAAACAAGCTGAAGAGTTTGATGACTGTATGTCTTCTTCTGTTAAATTTTAAATGTCTGAAGTGTAAAGTACACATAGTTTGTATTATTAGTGAGTGAAAATTGTCTACCCTGAGCACAGAGAGGAAATAGTCCTGATTTATCATGAGAGTGAGACAGAAAACCGCACTTCAGAATTTAGAATGTCAGGTACCCATGGAAATAACTCAACACCCGCAGTTTTTTAAAATTCAGAAATCTTAATTATCACCAAATCTGTAAATCTACGACCTTTATCCGACTTGCCTGATGGCTTTTAGAGTCATGCTTAATTTCACAGCTGACAGTATGAAGCTTATCTTCATTTTCAAAAATGTCTAATTGGAACCTAGCAGCTGTTTTCAATAAAAGAAAATGCCTCTTATGTGAAAATGATATAACCTACTCCACCCTCCATCAAGGAAAAATGAAAGGAACAAGATAAATTGCAAGTGTACATACATTACTTCAAGTACCAATTTTTATTTTATCAATCAGGATGGGTTTGGCATCTGTGGTAACAGCCTGAAAATTTCAGTGGTTTTAAAGCAATATAAGTTTGTTTTTGTTTTTGTTTTTTTTAAATCACTCTTTGGGTTAAACACCTGTTGCAAGTTGACTGGGGCCTTGACTTTCCTTCAGTGTGGAGGGCAAAAGAATGTTGACACCCTGATGACAATGGCATAGGGAAAGAAGAGTTCCAGAGGCTGTCACATCAACACAAATCTTTCATCTGTAGTAACACATGTCATATTCTCATAACTCATAGGCTGCAACAAGTCACACAAAACCATAAAGAAGCCAGAAGGCAACCTAGACATGTATCTGGAAGGAGGGGACAATCAAAAACGTTTATTATACCACGATAATGGTTATATAGATATTAACTACAAGTCTCCAACCCCAGAAGAGACCCATTTCTACCAAGCTTATTTAGTCTAGATGTGATTTGACTCCATATTTAAAAATTAAACTCCTTTTAAAAACTTCTTCTTGCATTGGCCTCATTTTCTTTCAACAGGGTTGTCTTCTGTGTACTATTGATGTATTTGTTCATTTGTTTTGGGGAGTTTTATTTTGTTTCGTTTTAAGATGTCTTGCTTGTCTTATCAAAACAAACATTCGCGAATGAACGTGTCATTAGTAACTAAGCCCAATAATTATGACATTGATTCAACAGGAGTAAGATTTACACATGAAATTCTGCATGAAACAGGAGTTTAGGCATATTTCGTGACCATTTCCTGAAACTTACAGTTTCTGTGTTTTACATGTCATTTGTAAGTGTTAGAGAGCATACACTGTGAATCATAGAATCCTAACATCATAGAGCTGACAGGGAACTGTTAAAAATATGTCATCTATTTTTTTATATTTCAACAAGATTGTACACAAAGCAACATATATCAGTCTATTTTGCGTGGGAAATTGTTACCACAAAGTTGTTTTATTCAGTTATTTGGGAAGTAACACTACCACAGGGAATATGGTTGCAGGTTGTTTTATTAAAAAATAGGCCTTGCTTTTGGCCTTTTTGGCTAAATTTCAGTAGCATGTATATATATATTTTACAATAGTTTTCAAATCAAGCTGTTGGGAGATTTTATATTTATGTGCCTAGCTGCCTAGCTAAATTATCATTATTTTATAAGTACAAGGATATTCTAAATAATAATAGTAACAATACCACTACTACTACCATTATTACTAGTACAACTACCACTACAATGTGGTACAGGGAGAAGAGTACTAGACCACTTTACTGTGACACATAAAGTTACCTCATGTCTCCAAAGCCTCAGTTTCCATTTTTGTAAAATACAGAAAACAAAATTAACCTGTGAACTTGGAACTGCATGAAGGGCTAGTTTGCAGATCAGTCTTAATACAACTACATAAATAGAAGCATTGTAAGTGTGACGGTATATAAACAAGCACCCAATTTTAAATGGAAATTAAATTTCTCTACTCAGACCACATTGATTTTATCTGATCAAACTGCTTTCACATATTTGAGTTACAAAGTCCAAGGATGAATGGCATTCTGTGATGAATTCCAACAAGTCTGGGCTTTACTTAATCAAATTTTACACTGTTGGACCAAACAGTAATGCTCGTGAAGTGGAATTGTTTGTCTCTTTTTATCTTTGGGATGCTTAATCTAATAAAGTCATAAAATTTAAGAGCTAGAAGTGACTTTGAGTTTATACCTTCCACTTCCTTACATTTAAGAAAACCAGGCTATTATCAGTTAGGGACGTTATTCAACTGCTAGTAAAATATATCTAAAAGTTAATTCTTTAATGTCATAAAGAAATTATGGATGAATGCACCCAAGGTGTTTGCAATTCTGTGGACTTCCTCTCATAATTGCCTGCATTGTTTGCAAGAAGGTCTTCACAGCACCTTATTTATAGAATAATGAGAATGACAAAAACCTAAAGGGTAAGTGGCTAGTGAGTCTGTCCTGTTCCCTTTTAAGATGAGCAGGTGTTGTTGCTTAAGTTTTTTACCCAGCATTTTTTCAGAAGGCCACACATCCTGAGGAAGGCTGTGCAGTATAGTTTTGTCTCTGCTTATTATTCCTGCTTCCAAAACTAGAGCTCTATTAATAAACAAAGAAAAGGAGAATAAAAGTATCACACCAAAAGCTGGTGGTCTCTGCCAAAGAGGGCTATTTTATCATAATGGATAATAATGATATAATATTTCTATTACTTACAATTGCTATTTCGCTGGGTTGGAATCTCAGCACACCAGAGTTATAATTAACAGGAGACAATGTAAATTGAAATTATAGGTTCCAAAGTGAAACTGACTTAGATTCAAACCAGGACCACACCATTTCTGCAAATTACTTAACATTTTTAAACCTCAGGTTTTTTTTTAATAGAAGATGGTACCTAATTCACAAGATCACATCCTAAATTAGACAATACATGTGCAGTTGAGTGACTAAACACGATGCTTAGGATAGAATAATCGTTCTATAAGTAGTTGGTGCTGCCACCAGCGAGCGAATGTGTTTTTCTACATTTTATGATTGAGAAGTTAAAGATTATTGATGTTTTATTGAAATCAATGTCAAGGTAATAATATTTATCAAATTATTGTACTTTAGGTCATCAGATTATTTCAGGGCCTTTAAGGTTCTTCTGTAAGATGAGAGTGGTTATTATTCATCTTCTATCAATCTCTATATTTTTCCATTTATATCTGTGGATCCATCTTCTAGAGACATGACTCAGTCAATGATCTTGATTAGCCTATGCTCCTTGTCCAATATTACAATACCTGGAAAGTAATTATGTTTCTACTTTTCATTTTAATCTGGTCTTACTACATTGGCAATATGGGCATTGGCCAAGTCCATTATGAGCTTAATTGCTCATGTGTCAGGTGTTCAGAAAACCATCCTTTGAATCTAAGATAGCAAAAGATGAACCCAAGAACTCTGATACATTTTATATATACTTTAATTATGGTCAGAGAAAGAGCAATTTGTTATCTATTCTATATTTTACATTTCTTCTATGCATGGAAAGATAGATTTTTGTTATAATGGCATCAGTCATTGATTAGGTGTACCTACAGAAATCTCCTAATTTAAGTAAGAAGAGGATTTGTCTTTGGACCTGCCTAAACTTGCTGCAACCAGAAACCTGATTGCCCATGCTGACTGACAGAACGAGCATTGACTATCAGTACAGCCTAAACCTTTGTTTGGTCATTGAGATTTATCCATCTGAGTTCTGTCCACTGGCTGGGAAGCTTGTACTACAACTGACTCTTATATTGGTAAAATAGTTTTAGTGGAAAGCACTAAAGAATATAGGAAAACAGAAAAAAAGGCTCTCGAGTATCTTTTTCCACTATCACTAATGCCTGGGACATTATTTTTTTTTTTCATGTAAGATTTCATGAAATTCATGTAAGATGAAATTATTCAAATTATATTCTGACTGTATCATAATTCTTTCATTCTCCAGTTATATATGAGATAGATTCAAATGGAAGTTAAGTGGCTTCCACTCACCCATTTATATCTTAACAATCACTTATAGAATCTGTTGAGAATGTTGCTTATCCTCCTTTTCCTGATGCTATTTAGTCTGCCCCCAAGTGGCGGAGAGCTGAGAGCCTGAAAAGATGAGGTGGTCAGTCCATGACTCTCTGCTGCATTTGTGTACTTGATTGATTTTTGTCGGTATATAACAGCTGAACAATTATCAATTTATTACACGTAATATGAATTCATCTGTTCAAATCATTGCAGTATAATAATTCTTGAAATTATGACTCTACATTTTAATCCAAAACTCTGAGTAAATAAATTTCAAGACATACAGTCTTTCTCTATGAAATACATAGTTCTAAAGGTTTTATTTTGGGTTCATTCTCTTCTTCCTTCCCTATGTGTTTTAAAACCCTTCTCCTAACTTTGGGCTTATACTGGAAGGCATTTTTTCTTCTTGCTTTCTAGCAGTTTCTAGCTTGTATTGTTGAATTTTAATATTCAGTTTGATACAGAACTCTTATCTTTTTCAAGTTCTTAGGAGCTCCCTTTTGTCTCATTTTTAAACATGGCCTTTGGGGAATGACAGGGATTGTGACAGATGGTAAAGGAATAAGAGTGCACTTTGGTGCCGCTTCTGTCTTTTGCCTCTGATCTCTTTCCACTTTCTCAAGGCAAATTATAGATTTCCTTTTGCCTCTACAGGGACACAAATAGCAGTTGCCGGTTATATGATTCTTTGTTTCTAGCTCTTAGAAAATAGGACTCTTATTTGACTAAATATTATCATTATGTTTATTGTTAATAAAGGATACTAATTAGTATGTTGACCAAATACCTGAGTGGACAAGGATGGGGACTTGTTGAATCACAAGGGGGACAAATTTCTTCTTTAGTGAGTTTGAAAGTAGCGTCCCTCTAGTGATCAAAAGTGGTATTTCACTTATAGACTGATCCAATTTTTGAAAACTTCCTTTCATTACCCTTTAAAAGCATTATCTTAGGTGTATAATTTATTTATTAAAAATGTTAATGAGTGTGGCTTGCAACTAAAACTGAGTTCCTTAAAACTCAGGAATCTTTTCAATTACTAAACTTAATTTTAATGAAAAAAAGGTACTTTATTATGTATTTGTTCTCCAGTTACCCACAAATACAACACACAATTCCAACTGAAAGAATTCCAAATGACCAACAAGATAGTGAGTAGAATGGGCCTGCATTTTTCTCCATTTATAAGATGCGTTTAAAGTAATTTAAAAGTATAAGTGTACAATTGGGTAGTAGGTATATTTGAAATGCTTCTCTTTATATTTAAAGTATTTCAGAATGATAAAAATTTTAGAGAGAAGTGGTATAACACTAGATGGTTAAAAATTAATGGAACTTGAGGTGAGTTCAGAGCTGTAATTATAACGTGAGTTTGTTTACATTCATTTATCCAGTTGGAAAGTATTTAAGTAATACCAAGAATGTGCTATACCCTCAACAATGCGGAGGAAATACAAACAAGACATAAGAGAGGCTAATGAATAGATGAGTAAGCAAGGAGACAGAACTGGTAGAAATAAGTATAAAGAACTAGGGGAGTACACCAAGGACCAAGTGGCCACTGTCCTGAGTGCCAGGGAGGACAATGAAGCACAGAAGATTGGGTGAATTTTCAAGAGACTGTGCATAGTGTAGAGATGTTACCAAAGCAGAAAGAGCCTCCAGGAGTGGTTTTGAGCAATCAGGGCAAATTGGGCTTCAAGTATAAAGGACTTCCCTGGCCGGAGCTGAACGGAGCACCTTCTTTAATAACTTTCCTAAAGCAAACCTTGAGCAGGTTCATACCATGATAAATTATCAAATGAGAGAAGATGAGGTTCTTGATCCCTGGGTCACACGCATGAATACGAACAATTTTACAAAATTATAGATTCATTCCCATAATGCTAGGTAGTCAAAAATTGCCTGAGGAAATGATGGTTTCGTGTTTAAGTTTGATTTCTTAACCTAGCATTTCTTGGAAGGAGTTACATTTCTCGCTCTGTTGTATGACTTAAAGGAGACATAGAATGAGGAGATACTCAAATTTGAAAGTACTGCTGAGAAAGTCTGCCTCAACAGAAGCCTTGGTGATGGGACAATTAGCACACTCAAATTTCTGGTTTTATTCTGAAGTCAGTTGGAAGAGATCAGTTCTAACTGGAAATATTATTTGCCTAACATACTGCTTAAGAAAGCTTTTGGTAGCAAAGCTGCACACTGTTATGAAGGAATATAAAATTCTGAAGATAAGATCAGAAACAAATTTAACAAATTGATGACCAAGAGCTAGGCAACCATAAGTAAAGAAATGGAGATGTCAGGGGATACATGAACACTTATTTAAATAATATCCTTAATTGGTTCTTTGGCTCTATTTTATGCATATTCTATAGACCTAAAGATATTTTCATGTTTATAGTCTCTCAGATTTTCATTATGAGACTATATATATGCACACACATATATATATGTAGTACCCTTATACCTGCCATATATATGTTATATATAATGTATATACACATATATAAGGTATATAATATATGCGAAGTATATATTATGTAAATGTGTGTTGCCTGTATCTGTATATATACAAATACACACATATGCATATAATAATTACAGGTATTAAAAATAGGCATAATTACTTGCATCAAATAAAGTTTTATCCCCCATGTCCATAAATATATTCTTTATTCTAGAAACCACCCATGCTTACCGCACTTTCACTACCCAGTGATCTCCAACTGGCCAAGACTATGGCCTTCAGGCCCCAAACCCATCAACCCTTCCTTGGAAATGCCCTCATGCTCTGTACTTTATTCATCTGCTCTCCTGAGTGGAGACTTAATTGTTTCTTACAACGTCTATATCAAGCCCCTGATATCAAGTACATGATGAGATTAAGTATGTGATTTGAGGAGCACTCCATGCTAATAGAGTAACACATTTGCATTTTCACCTGTGCTTTCTCCAAAAATTAACTGAAAGGGATAGTTTTTCTGTAGAAAATGTGCCATTTGATTAAGAAAATTCGTGTCAAATAATTTTGGCATCACTTAATCACACCAAGTACTTACCTTTGGAATTTGCTTGTGTGGAGAGGTGAACGTGTCCCAGATAAATATTTGCAGTACTAATAACAATTTGTTTAGCAAATTGAGCAATGTCTTTCTTTAGTTTGGTTTTATAGATGAAACTTGTGAAGATGGTTACAAAGCTCATTGTCTCATTCTCTCTCTCTCCCTCTCTCTCTCTTTCTCTCTCTCTCTCTCTCTCTCACACACACACACATGCACACACACATTTTCATGCTTTGAAAGACTCATATGTTAGACAAAGGATGTTGTGAGTAGACTTGGAAATCGCTTGGCATTTTTTGAGATTTGCCAAACAGCTTGAGATATTTTAAAATATTTTTGTTCAATCAAATCCCAAACATGTTTTTCCAAGTGCTTTTTTTAGGTCAATTTTATAACCATGTGTAATTTCAAGGAAATTTAACCCATATGTTTGTTTCTGTTACCATATATTCAAATTGATTTATAGCACAGATGTAAGTTTTTCCTTTGACACTGGTATATGAAGAAGGTGAGGGAGGCTTGCAATTTGCTGCACAGAAAAGTCCACAGTGAGACTTTAGATTAATGATCATAGACTATAACCCTGTTCTAACCCCAACACACTCTTCACGATAAAAGTCACAGGGGACCGTCTGTAAGTGTCAGCAAAAGATGAGATCCAGGTACTGCAATATGGTGATGAATGTAGTTTCCTAGCATGGGCTCAAAAGATGGAACTCTGATTGGTGATTGTAGAGTACTATGGGATTGAAGCCCTTAAAAGCTACTAAAGGTCTTCGCCAAGTGTAATGAAAAACCGGATCTATGAGCAGTAATATTTAGTGGCAAAATAGGACTGAGAACAGCCAGCACATTCTGTTATTTTTTGTGGCATAGAGCCTAGAAATGGGCTCGTTGATGGGGAAGTTGAAACAGAGTCAAAATTTCACCGTACTTCACAGGCATAGCCAAAAATTGATATTTTAAATGAGCATATGCATTACCTGGAAACTATTCTTAAAAATTAAATAAAAATAGAAAATCTCTTACAAGGCCCTTGCATTCAACCACTGTGTCACCTTAGAGTTAAGTGATACTTGCCACTGCAAAGATGCTGTGACTGAGAATGGGTAATAGCAGGATATCAGGGTCAGGGCCAGGTGGAAGGATATTAAAGTATAGTTACAACGTAAGGGGGGTGGGGGAGACACAAGTAATTCTGAAAGCCAAAGCCAAAGGATTTAAGAAGTAAATAAGAAGTGGTTCCTAAGTATTGCAAACCATAGTCAGTAATCACATGTTTACTGATGTCTGAATCTGTACAAATTCTTATAACATTTGCAGGGAGAAAGTATGCTCCCTGATCCTAAATGTCATGCCTACAGAGAAAATGAGTCTGTCTCCTGAAGGGGGTGGGGGGAGCTCATTGATGGGAGAAGTCAAACAACTTCTTGAACTCTGAGAGTCACCTTGGCTGTTCTGCTTCAGGGTTTTTAGCAACATTACAGCATCTTTATGAATGTTACCTTCTAGAATGTTAGTTATACCAGGGCAGACACAACCAGGAATTTGACAACTGCACCGCACTTCGACTGGACTGACATTTCCTTAGCAGTAACAAGCTGACACTGTCTGGTGCCATGGGGGCCCTTGGGCTTGATTTAAGAGCACTGATGTTGACTGCTTGTTATTTCATATCTTAAAGCTGTCAAGAGGCAACTGATGTCAGCATAAAATTATTTGATAGCTCTACATTCTTGGGTAAAATGTGAACCTATTGATGTCTATAAGGTAGCCATCAAAGTCTTGAAATTGGGGGTGGGGATAATTGAGAATAAAAACTCACCTGGTTGATTGGTATGCGATCCTTTGTTAGAAATGTGATTCACACAAATATGAAATGTGACCATCTATTGGGCTCCTAGCGATTGCACTTATTAAGTAAGCTGCATGATCATGTAATGCTCACAACAATCTTATAAGATAAACAGTATTATTTTGATCTTCATTTGACAGGACAGATTATACTACTTAAGGCAGTAGAATCAGGATTCAAATGAAGACAGTCTAGTTCCAGGGTCCAGGTTTTCATTTTGAGTTAAACCGCTTACCTCATGGAATTGAAGACTCTAAATTGATGGAATTGTTTCATTGAACCTCAGTTTATTTTATTATTTTATGTTTTTTGTTTAAATGCAAGAAAGTAATTGTTCATTTCATCAATGGCAACTTGTATTGTCTGACAAACACTTCACTGAAAGAAACTAAGGTTTTATCAATCTCATAGCTCTTTGTGAGTAAGCTTCTGTCTGACGGAATGATTATAGCATACATGGAATTCTCTCATCACAGTACATAGATTAACACATTCTTTGAGAACACTAAAAATTTGTAGCTAAAAATTCGTAGAGTAGTAAGTAAATGTGTGAAGATTTTTGTAATTGATAAAGAATCTCAGTAATGAGCCAAGTAAGCAGTAAGTAATATCTAATCTATAAATTGTAGCTCAGTTTGCCATTCTCTTTTTCAGATTACTTATTATTAACCATAGGGACCATCTGCAAATGTAGCCATTTTCTAAAGAATGTATTTGACCATTTCTTAAAATCACCTCTAAACTCTAAAGCATTTTCATAGATGATGTTTTAAGCATTGATCTTGTTTCCAAAAAAATAACCTTTTTATGTATCTTGATTGAGCAATGGAAAATGACCACCTAAGTTTGAGAATTTGCATTTGTGTATGTGCGTGTATGTGCATTTCTTTTTTCTTTTTCAACCAAATCACAAAGATCTAATGGCATTCTGATTCTCTAAATCTAGCTCAGTATATAGCAATTGCAAGCATTTAGTTGTGATTAAAACAGATTGAAGGGGATAATCCCTCTGAGAAGGCAGCTTCAAATAGCTTAGCCTTGCTTCTTCAGGGATAAGAACTAACACAACACAAGCTAATTCCCGCAAAGTCTCCCTGGTGGTGCTCAAGGTACCCCTCATTTGCTGTTTGCCCTCCTTGTTGGGTTCTATTCGAATTCCTCAATGCAAATTCTGCTTTGAAGACTGGCTGACTCATTCTGTGTTCCAAGAACCAACAATTAGCCTTTTGCTTTAACTGAGGTAGTGAAATGTACTTGGTGTCATAAAGAAGCAGAGTCCAGACTGTTCCCAACTTATCACTGAAACATATTTTAAAAGTCAACGGGTAAGTTATAGACAATTTAAAACTTAGGATGTCGTTTACCATAAAAACATTGTTTTACAAGAATGGGTTTTCTATAAAAATTAGATTTCTTGAGGTTTCCCAGGATGGCTCAGTCTTTTAAGCATCTGACTCTTGATTTAGGCTCAGGTCATGATTTCAGGGTTTATGAGTTGAAACCCCACATCAGGCTCTAGGCTCATAGCACAGAGCCTGCTTGGGATTCTCTGTCCCCCTCTCTCTCTGTCCTTCCCATAATCGTATGTGTGTGCTCTCTCTATTTCAATAAATAAATAAACATAAAAAAGAGGTTTCCTGAACAGCCCTCCAAATCCTATTTAACCCATAATATAGCTGAATATAGTTATAGCTATTAGTATAAAAATCTAACTTCTTTATGTAATAATAGTTCTATAAGAGTACTTGTAACCCGTGTCATGGATACAGTATTGGAGGGGAAAAAACTTTTTTTTTTGGGGGGGGATGTGAGGGAAATATCCTCAGAGTCATTTCATTCAGGGTATCATTCCTAGGGTCAGAGAGACAGGTAGGTTTTTACCTTCTGGGAGTAGTGTCCTGGACGTAAGAGAGATACAGAGGATAACTTACAGACGGAGGTTTTCTTATTCCCTGTCCCTTCTCCATTGTTGTAAGCTCATTCTGCAGATTAAGGCTATTCCTTTGAGAACAAGAACCATGCGTGGGGAACAGAAGAGTGAGGCGCATGCAGGGACCCCACTTTTCAAAGGCTGAGAACACGTTACTTGATCTTGGCTGTACATGGGTCACTATTTCTGAAACTATGCTTCGTAGCTATGTTTACATGTTGTATTAAGAAGTTACAGTTTGGAAATGTTTCTATTGTACCCACCTAATTCGCTTCCACCTCTATCCTCTCTACACACCCCTTACTCCCACACATCCCCTCCCTTGCCAAAATCGTCATAAGCCTTTTTTTTCCTCTGGTGCACCCATAACCAGTGATGATGAGACACCTAGAAGCTACCATGAGGACTCAATGAATTGAGTAATTAAAGACATGCTGTCCTTGAGTTTATTAATAAAATTTAGGTCACATTTTGAAGCAAATTAATATTTCAAAACATAGAATACAGTTTGCAATGTAAGTTTTTAATAAGCTGGAATAATATGCCAACTCATATCCTATAGGGCCACACCATTAAGCCAGAATTTATTGACTGGCAGCATCTAACCAAATCTAAAGTTTTAATCTAGCTTTTTAAAAAATGAATCACCTGCCAGGCTTTCATCATTTTTTCTATACATACCCTTTGGTCTGCTATTATGTGGCGATTGATCTGCTGTTTAATTTACAGTAATGATGATGGGCTAGCCTTAATAATAATGGCATATGTTAAAAATGTAACAGGGCACTTCAACGCAATAAAAGAGATGGATATATAGTTTAAAACCTTTTAACACTGCATTGCCCCTGCTAATGTTTCACAACGCTTTATACTCTGGGAAAAAAAAAAGTGGCACAAAAATAGCATGTAAAGTGTTATTCCCACATGCTGTTCTTGGTCTTTGGCATGCCTGTTTTCTCCACATTTTCCAAAAATGACAAGAATGCATCCCATCTGATACATCCTGTGAAAAATTTAAGAGCATATTTGAAAACACAAAATACTGTTTTCATAAACTGCTGAAAAATCTGTGATAGTTTGGCAGTAATCTCAAGAACAATGCTGGAACTCAGCTCTCTATTTTTCCTCTCCTTGCATTCTTTTGTCAAAGCCATTGAACCTCCCTACGCTGTGTTGCTTTCCTATGTGTTGATCTGAGTTTCTCTTAACACACATGTTCGTACCTAAACAGAGTTTGGCAGTTGGGTTTTCCCCATTAATTAGTGATCTAATGTTGATATTGATGTAGTCTTTCTTTTAAGGATAAAAATAAATAATCTGAAGCTTACTTAGCGTGGAGTAAATCAGAATCAAACCTTTTAATAAAGAGAAAAACGATGGAATGTGAAATACCAGATGTAAGATTTTCTAGACAGATACATGTGGATAAAATTTGATTGAGGCAAGATTTCTGGGAACTTCTGCTTCTATTTTTATTCTCCTTCCATTGCTTGAGAATTTCAGATTCACTTCGTGCCCACATGGCAAAATATAACAAATTATACTGACTCTTGTGTTCAGACCAATGGAACAACACAAACTCTTGTTTACATAGGATGCCTTTACATTAAGAGCAATTCCATGTCACTTATGAAACATAAACATCCTCCAGAATGGCTTTTGCCTAAAAGTACAGTACAAAGCAATTCCAAAAGAGAGAGTTCAGTCCGGTGAAGGTGATATAATAGGTCTTTGACCGTTGTCTCCGGGGTCTATGCCCTTACTTACAATTCCCCACTGCCTGGCACCTACTGCTGGGTCTTTACTTTCCACAGTGCTTAAGTGATGTGCGTGTGCAGCCAATTTCAAGAGTCAAACAGGCCCTAGAATTTGTTGGTATACACTGACCATGTTAGGATTATAATCTGTATCTATTTTTTAGTGTTATGTGAAGGGAAGCCTAATGATGTAAGCAGGGGGAGCTGATGGAATGTATACTGTGCTTGACATATATTATCTTATGTAATTCTCATATCTCTGAAACCTAGGGATATGAAGGAAAGATTCATAGATATAGCATTAGACAAATTCAAACAGAATTCTTTCTCTACTACTGAGTAATTTTCTACACACACACACATTTGAACTTCTCTTAGTATAGATTAAACCACTGGTTCCTCCACTTGAGCTCAAAATCCAAATGGAAGACATATTTCAGAGCGCCACTTAATTGGTGATTTGGTGTCCATGCTGTGTCAGAGAATGATCTAGAACTGGACATGCTTGTCATATATGTAGACTTGAGTGGCAGTGAGTGATGACCGAGCCGCAAGTGTGGTGAAGAAGCACATCCAGACAAAGAAATAGAGGAGGACATTCATGGAGTGTGTTTAGGGGGTTATTAGAAAATTACTTTGAACTTCAGGGCTCAGGCACAAGAGTAAAAAATTAAAAAAAAAATTCGGTAGGTGGTCATAAAGGTCTTGAAAAACAACCAAATAACAATTTATGCTCTGATCTGACAGTCTGTTGTAAAAATGTATCTTTACTAAGCATTGTCTTGTCCTTCTTCAGTAACTTTCTTTGTTTATTTGATTATTAGTGTTTTTTTAACATCGACTATTATAAACTCCAACATGAAATAAGTTAGCCATGTGACATTATTTCTCAATATTTGATTGACTTGTTTCCTCCATTTTTAAAGAAAAGGTAAATCATATATAATATGCTATATGATGTAGATTTTGTCACTCAATGTGAAAAACTTAGATGTGTCTTCTGTCACATCTAAGGAGGGCGCTCTGTTGAATCTGACAAGAAAAGAGCCCCAGGGTATCAGGAATACTCAGTCTCCAATCTAGATTTTAAAATGTGCGCTAGATGTTTGGGATATGATGGAAATATATTAAGCCCATTAATATGGTAATTATCTAGAGTAATACTCTGCACTGATTACTACATAAACAAGATTCAAAATCTAAACTTTTGTGTGTAGTGAAAGTGCCAGTGTCTATGTCTGAACTCATAAGCTCCATCTTAGGAACCAGACAATTTCTGTTTACAGCCTAGCGCCTGAGGGAGACTGTTTAATGAGGAGATGTGAAGCCTTTTGCAGTTTATTGTTGGTGACATTTTGAGGGCACTTACAGCTGCATTTGGGTAGTCTGAAAAACAATATAGCTGGGTATTTTCTTAGATGTGGTTTATATGCCCCAGAGTGTTGTATCAAATTTTATCAGTAATCAGATTTCTACTTGATAGCAATAGCAAATTCCTCTTAGCAGCTAAATTCAAATATTTAAAGCCAAGGAGAAAAAAAAAAAACAGGATTGCAAATCTGATGTCTAGATTTTCTGAGATTCAAAGAATCCCAATTTTACCAGCTATTCAGTTGAACTGAAAGTTACTACCACTGTTTTTACAAGCTTGAAATGGTTGTCTTCCTGGTTAGGTATGATATTGGTATAACTGTTGATATTCTTTGTTCTCTGTATTTAAAACCTCTGAGGGGTCATAATTTCATGGTTCGTGAGTTTGAGCCCCCCCCACCCCCATCAGGCTCTGCACTGACAGCATGGAGCCTGCTTGGGATTCTCTGTCTCCCTCTCTGCTCCTTCCCCGTTCTCTTTCTCTCTCTCTCTCTCACTTTCTTTCTTAAAAATAAATAAGTAAACATGAAAAAATAAATAAATAAAACCTCTGAAATTGCTTGAGATCTTCCTCCAACACAAATTAAATTATTAGAAGTATAAATTAAATTAGCATTGTTATTCAGATAACAACTTTGGTGTTGAAGAAACCTCTTTATTTCGGTATGCATAGACATAATGTATTTTCGTATTGCCTGATACTTTTAAAATGAATAAAGGAACCAGGTGATATACTTACTTTTGCCTTTGTTTCCATCTGAAATATTTTTGGCCACCTGTACTTATTAAAATTATAGGACTATGACACAAACACATGGTGAGAGATGAACCAGGAAGTCTGTGCAGTTAGCACAGTGGCCTTGTGGCTTCATCATCTAGTCTGGTCCTCAGCTTTGTGGGTGGCTTTTTCAGAGGTGGTGTTAATGGAGTATAGGATTTAAACTTCTGGAACTGAACTCTGTTACCTTGAATCTTGACCCCATCAATTTCTTATTATGTATCCTTGACCTAGTTAATGTACCCTCACTGGACCTTAACTATTCAATGAGCAGTTGCTATTCATACTTTCTTATATTATCAGAATGATGAAAAGAACTAATGCATGATTAAATCAACAAATCTGAAGCTAAAGGTATATGCAGTGTAGCTCTCATGTGTGGCACAAAATTAATCAGTATTAAGGGCTACTGTTATTATTAGTGGTAGTCCAGTTTCATCATCAGAAAGGTGCTTGTTGAATACTAGCTTAAACAGAGAGAGATCAAGTTTTAATGCAAATTTCAGCCTGGCCATGGAAAAGTTCCTTGCCTGAATCAGGAAATGTGTCTGATTATTTGCTCATCCCCTTTTCTAGTCGGCATTGAATAAAATCTACCCCTTTACACACTTTGTCCAGCCCCCTTCCTTTCCCCCCACAAAGAATTATTTGACGGGATACAATGTAGATGATTATAGTTCTGCTGGTTTAAGCCAGTTTATTATAATGGATTCGGTTGAGGTTTGGTTATATTCCAGCATTAGCTGTTTTATTAACTGTGAAGACGTTACAGCTTTAGATTTGTTGACTCAATCATGCCTTCTAAAGATGGTATCTGAAACACCTTAATTAAACCTGGCTGTTCCTAAATTTCCTCGGCTACTTCTACTCTATTTCTAATTTTACTCTTCGAAAGCAAGCTGTCTGTCTCTATACAATTGAAAACAAAGAATCCCAGAGTTTAGTTTCATTACATGGATAATTATGAGCAGAATGCAAGTCTAGAAGGTTTTAAATGAAAAAGATCTACATGAACAAAAATCTTTTCCTATAATTTTGTCATAAACCAGTGATTTGAATTTAGCACATCTGTTTGTGGAGAGAAGTAGAGTTGTTATTGTAATAAATAGTGACAAATCATTGCCCACATGACTCTTGAAAATAAACCTGGCAATGAGTTTTATCTCATGTGTTCAGAACTCACCATCACATATGCCTAAATTTTTACGAATGTTTGTATCCTGGGTTGTTGTAACCATCTGCAGTCAAGTATGGTATGCAAAACAAAGACCGATTTGTGTCACTGTTTCCTTGCTTCAGTAATGAAAATCATCACATTATTTTTTTGCACGTAATTACTCATAGTTTGGTAGGAGGTGGGCACTTTTCAGAAATGCATATTGGGACCACTTTCTTCTAAAATGTGTATGCAGAGTATTAATCCAGCATAGGCAAGGGGAACCAGCAGGCCTCTGATTAGAATGTCTGTCCCAAACAGTCCACTAATGAATTCATGCAGATTTAGTAAGCTCTCTCTCTCTGTGTCTCCTCTCTCTCTCTCTCTCTCTCTCTCTCTCTTTTTTTTTTAAGGCAGAATCTAAATCCATTCTCCTACCCACACCTATACCTTAAGGTGAATTTTCTTGATAAAAATTACAAGCGCTTTTCTCTAAATGCCTAGGTGAAGTCAGCTATCCTGAAGGAATGAAAGTTTTAATTGGTGGGTAGGAAGTGATAATTTCAGAACTTTCAGTCGTCCTTAGATTTGGTAGGCAGCCAAAGAGAAAAATCAGAACATTGGGATCAAGGGCTGAAAAAAGTATGACTGAAGATCTTGGGAGGACAGAGGCAGGACAGAAAGTGAGAGGGGAGCCAGAGAAACACTCGAGCTGTGTAAACGCTGCCCTGGGCACTGTTGACCCATACAGAGCTGAACATCATCTCCAATGACATCTTTGGTGGACCTGTCCTGGATTGCCTGTGCTTAGCTTCGGGCACTAATTTTCTTTCCCCATACAATCCAATCCATTAAATGTCTGCTATAGTTTTTCGGGCTGTAAGAGGGATTTCTTTTCTTTCCTTTTTTTTTTTTTTTTTGGTCTAGGCCAAGATAAGAGGAAGCATTAACTGCTTCATTCATTCATACCTCACAAATATGCTTCTCTCCCACCTTCCCTTCCTCATTCCCTAACATACACAGGCACTTCCGAAGCTCTCAGATATTCCTTACAAAATAACAGGCCTCTTGGCCTAAGAAGAGGCAATAGCTCTTTGGTAGTGCTCGAGGAGTGACATGTACCTTTACGCCTGGCGGGAAAAAATTGACACAAGCTATTTTTCAGGAATCGTTTTTTGATGGTGTATGCCCTAGGGAGACACAAACATGCAGCAAAGGTGGCAATTATTAAGCCCTATAACTCAAGTTTACTTGAGGTCCTGAAAACTCTACACAGCCCATAAGGGAATTCCCTATAGGATCGTATGAGCAAGACACATATCTGTTTCTAAGGTTATCTCTTGCCTTACATTTGACATTTTCAAGGCGATGGCAATAGGCAAGAAAGGTGGACCTTCACAAAGATACCGATCACATAAACAAAAAGAAGTTAAAACTTGAAGAGACAAATAGTCTTCTCTCCAAAGGTTGTTTAAGTACAGATATGACTGATACAAATTTCCATATGCGTTTGAATGTAGCAGATAGTTGATCATACTTCACACCTGGAAAAATCAGAAAGATAGAGGCCCCCCAAAAAGTCTATTTTTTCATCTCAACTTCTATTATCTTTTATCTTCATATCTATGCGTTTAACTCAATTACAAAAGGAACATGTTGGTATTTAGTTCTACATTGGGATATAAAGATTTTCTACTTTCATTCATTCACTAGATTAGCGTCCTTACTACACACTCCAAGCCCACTCGTAATTCACCTGCTACCTGTTTGGGCTTATGCATGATTAGAGTGATCATGATTACTGAGGGATTATTGGACATAAAGTATACTTAGTGCTAGGTCACTCTCTGACTTAGAGCAGATAACAAGAAGAAAGAAGAAATAAAGCACAGTCACTTATTGAATGGCAGCTGAACCTATATTCATGCTAGATAAGACAACTTTGGCTTTAAACTGCTGACACTAAAAAAAAAAAAAAATGCTGACACTATAATAGGAGAGATAGACAGTGCCACATTGTAAGTGCTAACTAATATTCAGTTAATGAGCCCTCATAATTTGATGGAGAACACAGCCTCATAAACTAAAAATGTGGAAATTGCAGTAATTGTGCTATATGCAAGTCACCGCGAAATCACAGAAAAGAGGCTCTGTTAATAGCCTATTAAGGTTTGGGTGGAATATAAAGCATGGGGTCTCCAGTAACTGCTTGATAAAGACAAGAATGGCCTCATAGTAATGGCATTTGAGATGCGTTCATGAATGAACAGGAATATGCCTGGCGAAAAGAAAGAACGGAAAAGAAAGGGAGGAAGGAAGGAAGGAAGAAAGAAAGGAAGGAAAGAAGAGTTAAACAGAGGGGTCCTACTTGCACAAATGCAGTTTTTTTTGAAGGGTCCCATTGGGCACTATAGGGGAACAGAGAGCCACTGTGCCAGAGGCACAGTGTGGCATTATGGGAAATGAGACTAAATATTTTGAAGGCAAAGGACAAAGGACCTCTAAGGTTAAGCCAAAAAGCTGTGGATTTTGTCCTATGGGCAACAGGAGGTCCAGAGGGTTTTGTATGTGAACTTTTAGGCTCTCTATCTTCCCATCTCTGCCCCTTTCTCCTTTTTTTTTTCTTTTTCTTTCTTTATTCCCTCCTTTTTTTTTTTTTTTCCTTCTCATCTTTTTCTTTTGTTTTTAGTATAAGGATGATTCTTCTAGTAGCAGTGTGGTAGATAGACTAGGTTTGGGTGAGGGATAAGATCCGTTCATATGTAAAACGATTAGACAATTTAGCAGTAGGCCCAGCAAGAAACTCATGAGTGCCTTCTACAAAAAAAAGTAGTTGATGGAAGGACAGGGCATTTCCTCCACCACCCTGGAGAGCAAAGACAGAGATTTCACCCTCCCTCCCTAAGCCTGGTGTGTTGTGCCACTGCCTGGCACAGTATAGGTGGTCTGTGAAGGTTTATTGCTGGCAAAGAGTAATGGTGAATAAAAAGCATATTTTCTATTTTGTGAAACTGAATCAATTGGTGATGCCTTTTACCAAGGTCAAAATAAACGATGTGGAAAATATTTGGAGGGAAAGAGGGAGAGACAAGTTCCGCCTTTGTTTTGCTAAGTTTAGCATGTTTCCAGGAAGAAGTGATGTCTTTGTCCAACAAATACTTGGAAATACAAGTTCTCAAAAAAGGGAAAGGAGGAGAGACGGTCCCCAAGATATCAAGTGTCATCATAAGTCTGTATAGTACAAATAATTTAAACTGCTAATTTTACATTACATTACATTAGCAATTGTTCACTTTAAGAAGGAACACCACCAATTTCTAGCTTTTAGAATGTCAACTACTATTTCTAAAGAGCACTGCCACAAAGATAAATTTGGAGCCTTAAAGTGTCTTCTTTTTTTTTCTTTCGAACATGAGCAGTTTGCCTTTTCATCTATACAGCGGGCACAATTATCAGAAGATACATTACTTTCTTCCTCGGAAGGAAAACTTTGTTCTGAGAAAAAAGACATTTCTTTCCCAAGATTAGCCCACAAAATATTGGGCTAAGGATGAGGCAGCCAATTCTGTCTTTGCTTATGACCAGAAAGGAAATTAGAGAGTTGTTTTTTTTTTTTTTTTTTTATAAAGGGTACTCATGTTCAAAAGCTAGTGAATTTGAACCACAACATTCATTCTTATGTTGAAATGTATTATGTTACCTCAGCTTAAGTTGAGTTCACAGTACTTTAAAAAAAAAAGTACTTTAAAGGGGCACCTGAGTGGCTCAGTCGGTTAAACGTCAGACTCTTGACCTCGACTCAGGTCACGATATCACATTTGTGAGATCAGCTCCACCCTGAGCTTGGAGTCTGCTTAAGATTCTCTCTTTCCTCCTCCCCTGCTTGTGTGCTCTCTCACTCAAAACAAACAAACAAACAAACAGATAAACTTAAAAAAAGAAACACTATGATATGGGGTGCCTGGCTGGTTCAGTTGAAAGAGCATGCAACTCTGGGTATTGAGGTCATGAGTCTGAGCCCCACACTGAGTGTAGAGATTACTTAAAAAATAAATATTTTTTTTTTAAAAAAAGAGTATCTCTGAGAATAATTTTTTAAAAATACTGTAATGCATACCATAAAATATAGAACAGTTGAATCACTATTTTGTACACATGAAACTGATGTAACATTGTGTGTCAAGGCTACTTCGATCAAAACAATACTATGTCAACAAAATACTTTATATGAGATGGAATTATATATTGATTACGTTTCTTGAATTGTGCCTTCATCTTATTTGAACCTAATAATTAACTTGAAAATTGTATATCCTGTCCAAATAAGCTATTACTTTAGGTGTGCACAAAACATTAAGTGAGAACATTACAAAATAGTTTGATTCTAGGATCACATAAACATTTACTAATCTTGGTGCTAAATTCATTTCTTTTAGGAACATGTTACAAAATTTAGGGGTGGGGAGAAAGTCTTTCTATTAAACTTGGTAGAGCTCTTGAAATGCTGGAAATGGTAGAGCCTTTGAAATATATGCATAAGCAGTATAAGGTGTTTATCCCAAATAATTTTATTAGTTAAGTTTCTGTTTCCTTGCTAGAAAATCCCCAAACTTGACTCCACAAACCGGCATAACCAAATTAGTTTTACAAAATAATAAATCTATTAGTATTGGTTGAAGTTTAATCCCAGCATCCTTGAAACATTCTACCAAACTTTCCAATTTCGAAGAAACAACTATGGCTGGTGATAATATGCTTGTGTGGAACAAAGAAAATGTGGTTATTTCTCATTCTAAAGCTACATTTTAGAAAACAGGCATCAGAGAAGGGGGACTACAGACATATTTTTAAAGTATAAACAAGCTAGAGCTCGTATTTTATTTTGATCGGGGGATTAAGAAAAATCTTTATTTGGAGGAAATATTTAACATCAGAGTTTCCACAGTGGACTTCTTCTTGTTCTTGTTAATTAGGATATTTTTATGGAAACGCACTTTGGTTTTTAGATACCATCTGTTCCTCTCCTGTTTTGGTCAGCCCCCCACATCTGGTTGTTCTGGAATTGTTCATGAGATCTCAGACAGGATCATCATGACCTCACTGGAGTGGTTGAAAAACGGAGCAGATGAACACCAAGAAGATGCGGCTCTTGTTTTTCAGATAAATAACTCTAAAAGTAAAATACGAAAAGCAAACACATGAAAATAATTGCTACAGAGCACTGAGGCAATGCTGTGGTGATTATTTTTAAAGAATGTATTAATCTTTATAAAATGAAAAGGGGGAAAAACCCTACAAAGATTTTTCAGGAACCATGGAATATAACTATTAAATTAAAATATCAGTTTAGATGTGTTTCAGATACTAAGTATCTGCAATTATGAGTATTCGATATTTTTAAAACATCCTACTGTATTTGGTCATAGTTCAAAAAAATTGCTAGGATTAGGTGTTTGAGATTAGCAAAGCAATACCATTTTTTTTTTTTGCCTGAACTGTTACATTTCTATTGAGTAAGCTGTTTAAATAATTTTTGGATTCCATATTTTACTGATGACGCTACTGGGGTAATAAAGCCAGTGAATTTAATGAATTGATTTGTTTTGGAATTGCTTATCTAATAATAGAAGCAGCTCGTAGGTGAGTCCTCAGTACCATTTCAAAATGCGTATTTAACTTTCCATATTAAAGGAGTATCTTTTATAGAAAGAATACCAAGTTACTTAATCATTTATAATATATTTACTTAATCATTTATTGGTTACTTAATCATTTATGAAGTATTTACTTTTCCCAATGGGGAAGGATGGGGACACAGAGACAGCTTTACTTATCTCAGTTTTTTGGGCAAATGATAAACACACAAGAAAACTTCATACCTTTCAAAAAAAATGAGTATGGTTAAAGTAGAGGTATCCAGGGGCGCCTGGGTGGCTCAGTCGGTTGAGCGGCCGTCTTCGGCTCAGGTCATGATCTCGCGGTCTGTGAGTTTGGGCCCCGCGTCAGGCTCTGTGCTGCCAGCTCAGAGCCTGGAGCCTGCTTCGGATTCTGTGTCTCCCTCTCTCTCTGCCTTTCCCCCGCTCACGCTCTGTCTCTGTGTCTCTCGAAAATAAATAAATGTTTAAAAAAATAAATAAATAAAGAAGAGGTATCCAGGGGTAGGTTATGATTGGAGGATATTTGCCGTTAACCTAGTAAACATTGACCATGATTAGATGAGCAAAGAGAATTTGAGCATGAGTTCATTATCCAGATAATGTGACTACATGGGTAATTTCAATGAAAAAGATGTTGAAATGTTGAGATAATGAATAAAAGTGTGATGAGATTGATACTTCGAAATGTTTCACTGTCTTTCTAATGTGGGAACAAGGTTTTAATTGCTTGAATCTCAACCTTCTCAAAAATATAACTTTGTAAATGTAGATGTTTAGGAGAGGAAATTTTAGTGAAACCTACATTTGTGGATAACATCAGAGCCTCAAAATGCAAGAAATGATCTTGGTCAGTGTAGCATTAAAGGAATCCATCGAAATGAAAGGAGAGCTGCTTTTCAGTTTTCCTGTATCTTTGGGTAATCTTTTTAAATCTATGTCATTTTTAGGTCTGCAAGAAGAAATCATTATTATTATGGCCTTTGCGTAGAATAAAAAGGTATATTTATAGGGAATGAGGGCCTACTCATGAATTGCTGGCTTTAGGCATCACAATATATATTAAAGAAAGAGTTGAAGAGGCTAGCAAACATCATGCAAATATTTTATAGGTTTATTTTTTTCTTTCCTCTCCAACACATTTATTTGAAAACTGCTTATTTGCCCGAATTTGCCCTGTTGGCAGAATGTTTATATCAGACAGCTACTTTTTATTGTTGTGCACATCATGAATAATGGCTTTATTTGATGGCAAATGAGATGCCCCCAGTTGCAAGCTTTCCATAAACATATCTGAATTGTTCAATTTCCTTCTCATTGTATAAATTCCACCTTGGCCCTTCGCCTGCTGATATTCAGATAAAGATTTCATTCAAGTCATTTTCAAATCTGTGCTATGTTACTTGCTATCATAAGTGGTAAGATTGCTCAATTCATATTTGCTATACAAGTACTCTACAGGTTTTTATCAGATATTTCTAAAATCATTTCTTCGTAATAAGTGGTAATGAGAAAAATAAAAGAATGCCTCCAGTTGGTTTTGCAAACAGTGGTGGTTTATTGGCAATAGAATTAGTAATGTACCGGTGTAGAAGTCATTTTCTGAAGAAAATACCTTAATGAATTATTCTGTTTCCTTTTCTTTCATGTCTTCCTGATGTGGCTTTGGAAACTATGATTGCTGATGGATTCCAAATGACTTGGCTCTTTGTTTCCCTATTAGGTAAGTGATTTTCATTCTTTGATACTTACAGGACTCTGTGGTTGAATTTTTAAATCATTGTCTGTTGCCTGTTTGCACTATTGAGTTATCTGGCAAAATGAGGTGAAAATTAGACATAAAGAAACAAATCACCGTTTTTAGAAATGCATTTAAGGTCTGTTTCATTGGCCGGCATAGAGTACAAACTACCAAGAAGACCCAGTTGGGTTGCTCCTATTCACAGGAACCATATGTTCAGATTCATTTAAGTCCTTTATATCAGATGGCTTTTGTTTTTAAACAAGCTGTCAGATCTTGCCCAGAAAGTTCAGGTTATACCAAACTAGTTACTAATTATAATACTAGTTACCCGGCTGTAAGAACGTATTCCATATGGTAGATAATGACAATATGACATAGCAATTCCAATGATCCCAAAGATATCTAGGCTAAAAAAATTTAGTTTTCAAGTCTGAGGTATTGTCATTTATTCCGTGCTAGAACTGGAATTACAAAACGATAGTCTCTGGGCCAAATCTGGCTGACCACATGTTAAGAATGCTGTTATGTGTTTAAATGGTTGATCAAAAAAATCAAAAGAAAAATAAATATTTTGTAACATGAAAATTATTTGAAATTTAAAACTTGATGCAAAGTTTTCTCGGAATGTAGCCAGAACCATTACTTTAAATTTTATTTAGGGCTGCTTTCACACTGCAACAATATGGCCTCCAAATCCTAAAATATTTATTTTCTGACCCTTAACAGAAAAAGTTTGCTGACTCCCTTGCTTGGGCACCAGCATGTAAGAGGTTAATTTTCAAAGCCTCCCATTGCAGGGCTACTGATATGAACAGAAATCATTATGCATTACGCATCTGGCCTTTTCTTCAATCATGGGGGAATCACCATGCCTAAAATGACCACATCAGTTGAAATGGAAGAGCAAATCTTGATTGTACACTTAAACTTGTCCGTAGAAGCCGTTTTACATAGTTATATTTCTTATACCTTTAAGACCTAAAACATTCAACATATTAAGTCTAATTTATTTTTACTCTCGATGGATCTCTGAGCTTGCCCACAAATTTTCGAAGCCAGGTGGCTAATGAGAACTGAGGAAATCTCATTTTGTGTGGCTGGTGAAGCACCAGCATATAATATAATGAAAAATAATTTCCTCAAACTTTTAAATACTTCTCAAGGGTCTGTCTCACCTAAGACAATAATAAGGTTCTATAGGTAGTGGCGGTTTGGAATTACACATTACAGTGTTGCAAAAGTGTAGTGTTGATCATTGCAATCTAACTTAGCACCTAAAACAGCACAGGTTGTACTTCGTGAAATAGATTTAGCAGAATTTTCTAGAGGCAAAGGGGAACATGAGTGGTCAGAAGTTCATTCCGATTAAGATGATCTTAATTATAAATACATTTCTAGTTCTTTTCATCTTTGCACTTATTAGAAATGAATGCATTTGTAGTCTGAGGCAGAAAAATAAAAGAGAACAAAGAATATTCTTAGAATATTGCAAGCAAGAGCCATGTTAGAATCGCTGGATATTAAGAGTACGCATTATCTTCTAGGTTTAAGCCACTGGGAAATAAAGCTTCTGTGTGTGTATTTGATATATAAAGGCAGGCACAAAGAAACAGGCAAACATACTATGGATATTCTGGTATAGTACAATTCTACAGTATGTTTTCCAACCCTTTCATGAAAATTTGACATTACTGTACTTCAGCTAGAAGCAGCGGGAATCACCGGGGAAAGAACAGCTGGATACTTTATTAGGTTTTATGTTGTACATAAGGAGACCATGTTTTCCATTGTCAGTGTGTAAAAGAAAATGAAAGCTCTGGGCATCATTAAAGTCTCGAAAGCGTAGGCTGTGTCAGCTCTGTTCTCTCAGCACCTGGATTGAAAGCGCAGTGTGAGGTCACTGTAAAACAAAAACAGACCGTCTGCTTTAGCTGGAATTTTAAGAGTTGATTCTTAAAAAATGAAATAGTCCATAATTGTCGCAGAGAGAATTATTCTTTTGTAACTAGACAGTTACACGTATAGATACCTGCTTGTGTAGCCGCGTGAATGTGTTTTCTACATTATTGCCCCTGAAGAGCTCTTCGCTGTACCCTAAGGGGTACTAGGAAGCTCCTTGGAGTCAGAGAAGCTGGAGACTCTCCATTTGCTGGTACTGATGGTGTCGCACTCTTGATGAATGTTTCTCCCCAGCTCTCCAATTTGGCATCTTCCGTTGGATCATTTTTGTTCAACATGCCCTCTCCCCCTACACACATTGTTTTTATTGGTGAAGCCATTGCGCCCCTCCTTGTAAGTGCCTCTCAGTTGGGGACCATTTGATCATAATCTTTATAAGTTCCATAAAGCCCATCACTGTGTTCCTCTGACAGTGGTTGCTTTTAAACTACAGTTGGCCCTTCAGCAATGTGAAGGTGATGGGCACTGACCCTCTGCCAAGTTGGAAATCTGAGTATAACTTTTGACTCCCCAGAAACTTAACTGGTAATGGCCTGCTATTGACCGAAAGCTTTATTGATGATAAAAACAGTCGATTAATACATATTTTGTATGGAATATGAATTATATACTATATTCTTACAATAAAGTAAACTAGAGGAAAGAAAATATTATTAAGAAAACCATAAGGAAGAGAAAATACATTTATAGTAATGTATGCTTAGCAAAAACACTCTGCATCTGAGTGGACCCGCTATTCAAAAGGCTGTTGTTCCAGGAACAAGTGTACTTTATTAGTCTGCTCAGTCTGCCGTAAGAAAAAATATTAAAGGGTCGGTGCCTTCATCAAGAGAAATTTATTTTCTCACAGTTCTGGATGATATAAGTCCAACGGCAGGGTGCTAGTGTGGTTCGGTTCTGGTTCTCCTCACTTGCAGGCTACCAGCTTCTCACTGTGCCCTCACAGAATCCTGTTGGTTGAAGAGTCCACCCTTATGTCCTTATTTAACCACAGTTAACTCTTAAAAGACCTTATCTCCAGATACAGTCCCATTGGAGGTTAGGGCTGCAACAGATGAATTTGGGGAGATATAGTTCAGTCCATAATAAGTACCTATGGCACAAATTGACATGCAAGAGAGGAGACTGAATTGTTGCACTTATTGTATGAAGCTATAAGAGGTGTTTGTAGACTTAGATTACTGGTAATTGGTATCTTATCCATAAGTTGGAGTATTTTTTTTAATCATCATTAAATGCTGATATTGCATCTATTAAATTACAAAATGTGTTTCAAGGGGCACCTGGGTGGCTCAGCTGGTTAAGCATCTGGCTTCCGCTCACGTCATGATCTCATGTTTCATTGATTTGAGCCCCGTGTCAGGCTCTATGCTGACAGCTCAGAGCCTGCAGCCCACTTCAGATTCTGTGTCTCCCTCTTTCTCTGTCCCTCCTCAGCTTGTGCCGTCTCTCTCTTTCTCTCTCTCTCTCAAAAATAAAATATTTTTAAAAATGTGTTTCAAATATTCAATAATAGTCTATGTTCTAGCTATAATTTCTTCTTTTATCACCTTAAAGGATATATACAACACACTGAGCACTGCTTCTATTTGTCATTTATGAATCCATTCATTTGTATATTGATTAAGAGCAGACGAAATGCAGGAGAAGAATGGACCAAACAAGGCGCATAGGATCTAAAGAATAACTAACAGCATTCTGCCCTTTAGGAACCAATAGTAGACAAAAATAAAAAAAAAGACAGTTTCAGAGCAATACATTATGCTTAATATAATTTGCTATTAAAGAAAAACAAAGTGTGCCTATAATTCTTCATAAATGAATGGCTTTTCACTGGTGATAACATCTAATCATGAGAATGGGTTTTCAGTTGAAAAGAGAAATAGAGCAAACAGCAGAGAAAGAGAAAGACAAGTACAAAGCAAAGACATGGGTGAATAAGAGAGTGTTTCCTCAGAGCCTGCAAACCAATGGAATGAACAAGGTGAAGACAATGAAATGTTCCACAGTTGTCTTCGTTTTTGTTGTTGAGCTTGTCCTATCTGCCAGGTTCTAAGTTATGTGGGCTGATGGCGAATGGGAGGTCAGAACAAAATACCTGTTCTTAAGCTGATTTTCTAGGGAAAGGAGACAATAAGTAAATAAATCATCAAGAGTTGTAAATGCAGAGAATATAAAAAAAATAACCTTGATACAGGGATACAGTGATCCTCCCAGGGTGGTCAGAGAGGTCCTCTGGAGAATGTAATGAGAGGGTGATGTTTGACTTAGAATTGGAATGACAAGAGTCACCCATGTAAAGATCCAGGCAAATGAAACAGTTTCCTTAATACATTAACAAAAACATTGTTTCTGAAAATATATGACATGTAGGTCATATAAAATACGTAAGAAAAAACTGGGGGATAAGTGACATAGTGTCAAAAAGTGAGATGGGCAGAGTGCTAGCTGAATAAGAAATCAGATGGCTATTAAAGATAGGTGGCGAGTACTCGGGAGCTCTTATAGGATGCGTTCTAATTTTATGTACCTTTGAAAATATCCATGTTAAAAGCTTTTTGCTTTTAAAGTGCTTCACCTTCTAACAATCTGTTTCTTTTGGGTATTATTCCTTACCTATTAAACTGTCATAATGAGCATTTTAGTCCTCCATTTTTGAGTGGAGTGCATTTGTTAACTATTGCGGGATGACCAATTACCCCAGAGCTTAGAGGCTTCAAACACCAGTGAGTATCCATTATTCTTCACAGTACCTAAGGGTCAAGAATACGGGGTTCTGGCTTTTGAGATACCTCTAAAACATTAAAAAAATACTTGTTATGAGATTTTAGTTCAGATGTTAATAAGGGCTGATTTCATGTCAACTGGCTTGACTGGGTAGCGGATCTTTGTGCAAGGTGATTTACTCGCACGACTGGCAAGTTGATGCTGGTTGTTGGCCTGAGTGAGACCTGTTTGTCCCTTGTGGACCTTTCCACAGGGCCAGCCGTGTGCCTTGCATTATGGCGTTTGGCTTCTCCTGAGCCATCCATGATCAGGTAGAAATAGCAATGTCCTCTCTGTCTTACGCCTGAAAGTCACATGTCCTCACTTCTTTATTACCGTATTTTATTGTTCACACAAGTCAGCCATACTCGGTGTCAGAGGGGACTATAGAAGGTCATGAATACCAGGAGATGACAATAACTGGTGACCATCTTAGAGGTTGGCTACCTCAGGGAGAAACAGTGTTTTCAGTGTTTAGTATGTAGCCTCATGGAATTGAGGCCCACAGATAAATAAATAAATCCCTAGTTAATTTGTGGTTTTCAACCAGTAACTGACATAATTATCTTTGAACTTCAATATCCATATTTATTCTCTCGAGTACACGTTTATATAACAATGTCTTCTTCTGATCAGGTACTTAAATTAGCTTATTTAATGGAATAATGACATTAAACACCTTTGTAAATCAAAAGGTGAAAATATATGCTGAGAATAAATTATCAAGGCCTTGTCCAGCATAATTGATGGTGGTTATTTTCCAGTATACTCTTCAGTTCACTGCTGTAAAAATCTTTTCAACCAATTAACAGCCAATTTGGTCTATTATGTTAAAATGTTAGCCACATTATTTGCCTGTTAATGTAGGTTAAATGTTAATTATGCTGTTCTATAGTGACTAACATGGTACATTCTGAAATTATACATATTATTGGTTGGTTCTTTGGCTCTTGTATATTAATGCACCTCATTATCATTGTGCTAATTTTAGTGTGAAGCATATCATATTCTATAGCATTTAAAACAAAACCACCAGTCTGATAACACTTTCGACCAAACATTAGATATTTTTTGTGTTTCGGAGCAGTTTACATGATTAAACAGGTACTGATCTTTTAATTTTAGCTTGCGTTTCATACATTGAAGTGGCCTTGCTCGATATATTTTAAAGATTTGTAGGTCAAAGTGTAATCTTCTCTACAACAAATGCAGGTCTTAATTTTAAGCTAAATGTACATTTGAGGGGCGCCTGGGTAGCTCTGTTGGTTGAGTGTCCGACTTCAGCTCAGGTCATGATCTCACGGTTTGTGAGTTCAAGCCCCAATTTGGGCTCTGTACTAACGGCTCAGAGCCTATAGCCTGCTTCAGATTCTCTCTCTCTCTCTCTCTCTCTCTCTCTCTCTCTCTGTCTGTCTCTCTCTCTCTGTCTGTCTCTCTCTCTCTCTCTTTCCTCCCTGTCTGCCCTTCCCAGCTTGTGCTCTATCTCTCCCTCCCGTTTCTCTCAAAACTAAAAATAAACACATTAAAAAAATTATAAATGTACCTTTAAGCTTTATGAGTGCTATGATTATAAATACAATTATGATTATTCTTTCAATTACACTACTAATAGAATGGAATATCAACTTACTTCCTTGGTCTAGTTTTATTACTGCTTATTCCACCCTTATAACATCAGCTATTTTTCAGTGTCATTGGGAAGCATTTCAAAAATAGGGTTTGTATTCATTTTTTATTGCTGTGTAATAAAGTACCATAAATTTAATGTCTTAAGACAACATTGATATATTATTTCACAGTTTAGTAGGTCAGACGTCCAGGGTGAGCTCTTTCTGTCCTCTGGTTTTCATATCAAAATCAAGGTGTCGACAAAGCTGCATTTCTTTCTGGAAGCTCTAGGGATGAATCTAGCCTTTACCTTATTCAGTTTCATGACAGAATTCAGTTCCTTGCAACTGTATGACTGATGGGAGTGGCTGTTGACAATGGGAATGAGGTGGGGGAGGGTATTTTGGAGGAGTGGTTATCATCTAGGGGCTGCCAACATTCTTTGTCTTGTGGCCCATTTCCTCCATTTTTAATGCCAGCAACAGAGAGTTGAGTCCTTCTCAAAGTTAGAATCCCCTTCTGAATCCCTTCCTACCTTGCCTTTTCTGCCTTCAGGCAGAGAAGATTTTCTCCCTTTCAAAGCCAGGTGATTGGATTGAGCCCACCTATATAATCCAGAGTAATTTCCCCATTTTACAAGTGATCACCTGAATTCCACCTGCAAAGTCCCTCCACAGCAGTACTGATTGACCAGTGGAAGGGAACCTGCCAGGAATCTCTTTAGAATCCCGCCTCTGCTTGCCACAAGATCGCTGGTTGGTTAGAAGCTTAGTGTGATGTTCCTTGAGTGAGTTCTCTCAGAAAAAATTATCTTAAATAGAGTCCTCAGCGATAGAAAGAGTCCAAGAAGTTACAGAAAGAAAACTCAGGAAAAGACTTCTCTAATTATAAGTGCACCAAGCAACCTAAGTTTCATATCTGACCTATGGTCTATGGAGAAAAACAGACACCAACAAAACGAAAACAGTTGCAACATAAAAATCTTGTATTTCAAACCCGAACTTATTTCTGATTATATAGTAATAAATAAATATCATAATTTTCCCTTCCTTGTTCTTAAAAACATTGCCGTAGCAATGGTCCCCTCCCCCTTTTCTCTAATCTAGACCGTTACCGTCAGCACACGGTGTGCTTATTTCTCTCAAAAAACAACAACAAAAACAGCAAAAAATAAACACAGAGAATCTTTATTGTATCAATTCACCCCTTGTCTTTCCCTATCTATCTTTTCTGTCTGCAATTTCTTTCCAATTTTTCCTTGAACCCACTCTAAAATCCAACATTTTCCCATAGTCTTTGTACCTAGACCACCCTTATCATGAGCCATGGTGACTTTTACGGTACTCAATCTGATGGCCTTGGCTGTGTATTCCTCTTAATAGACCCATAATCAACATTTGATCCAGATGATCCCTCCCTCATTCTAGATACATTTTCCCCCTTGATGGCTTCCAGGGCAGGAACCTTGCATTATTTTCTCCTGTTTGCCTAGGCACTTCTTTGATACATACGCTGGTTGTACTTTCTTGCCTAAACTTTATATTTTGGAGTCCCCCCACCCCCACTCATAGCCCTTGAACCTCCTCATTTTCTATCAAAATGTACTTTCTAGGTGATCTCAAAAATTCTCATGGCTTTAAAACTACTTTCTCTATATGTTGATAATCACCGAAACAACATCTGAACTTGGACTTCTTCCCTGAGCTTCCAAATTTATCAACTCAAGATTCCATTTAAATGTCCAAAATGAGTCTCAAACTTAACTTACTCCAAACTGAACTCCTAAAATTTCTAATTCCTTCTCTAAAACCTGCTCTACCCACAATTTTCCACTCACATAGGCCAAAGATCTTTGGTCATATACTCTTTCTCTAATCCCTTATGCAATCCATGGTGAAAATGTGTCTTCTATTTTAATCTGTTTCTGAAAATAGATTATATTAATCTCCTTTGCCACCACCCAGCATCAAACAACCAATATCTCTTACTTGAATTATGGCAAAATCCTCCTGACAGGTCTAAGTCTGTCCTTCCCTCCATTCGATGCATTCTTCCATCAGCACCAGCGCATATCACATCTCTGATATCTTTCCTAATAGCCTCCCTTTTGCCAAGTCTGCATTCACTTCCTTTTGTGTTCTCCCAGGTGACTGGCTTTTCCCCCTAGCTCTTGGCCCTCCCTCATTAGCTTTTACAGTAGATATCCATTCGGTCAGCAATCTTGTCTTCAAGTCTTTCTTCATAAACCTTCTTCTCCAGGAGGCCTTCCCTTGTCACTCCTCTTCACAGTGCAATCTCCCCATCCACACATTGCCCAGTCTTCTTTCTTATTTTATCTTCTGATCACTTACCTATCATCAGTCTAAACTGTAAACTCCATGTGGGCAGATATGTTTGTCTGCATTTTTCCCACTACATCAGTAGTAGTAGCAGAGCTGAGAATATAGTAGGTGGACAGTAAATGTTTAGTGGTGAGGAGAAAAAAAAAAAGAGCAAATATGTGAAAGTCATTGATGCTTTGGTGCTGGCTCCAACCCTCTATGGTAGATACAGCAAGTATTATTTTCTTTATTTTCCAAATGAGGGCAATTATATGTCTTGCCCAAGGTCACAAAACTAGTTAAAGTGTCAGAGATTAAACCAAAACTCAACTCTCTTGACTCCTAACCTGGTTTTCTTTTCACTACAATAGGTGCTAAAAATATAGTGTTGTCTGTTCTTGGGAGCTACAGTGCAGTGTCCCCCAAGAACGTGAAAATAAAGAAATAAGATTGCCTTCTGAGAGTTACGCTATGGAATCAACATATAATGAATCAGTCACCTTAAAGAACTAGAATTGCTTTTAAACCAAAGGGACCTTTCCTGATTAAATGGCTTACCATTTCTAAAGAGAAAGTTTTAATAAGGTAAGACAGACTTAGAGGCACTTCAAAAGAATACTCAAAAGCAAAAGTTAGTAAAACGCATCCAAGGGAATAGAGCTTCATGCAACCAGTAAATTGTGATTGCAGGACCTCTGTGTCCGTGGATGAGTCACTCTCTTAGCGATGCCAGTGAACATTGATTCATCTCACTAACTCATTTTTTTTCTTATTCCATAATCACGAAAGAACTTTATGATTAATAATTGATTTTCCATGCTCTGCCTCCCTATAGCAGAAAAATCCCTGGCAAAATGTGCTCCCTGCAATTTCATTCTGGTGTTAACTATTTCTTATTAAAAGTTAATAAATTGACCTCATGATTATGATTTGGCTTCTCTGAGGCTTCCTTTTGGGAGATCCTTATGTCACACATATTCTGATTTATTTGACAGTTATGTTCTAAGGATTTAAAAAATCAGGTTGTGTTTTTATACATCAATTTCCCTAACTTGGTTAATTGCATTTTTCCCACTTCCGTTAATAGGGAAGTGCTTTTAAATATCTCAGCTATGTAAGAAAATGAACCAGAGCTTTCAGAGTGTCAGCCTGTATTTGAAACATTGTTGACCGTGGAAGACAGTCCTAATGTAGAGAGGAGGAGAGAATTTTTCACAATAGGGCTTTAGCAGAAAGTATCGCTGAAATTCAGCAACCTTAGGAAATAGTTGGGCAAAGACAGTTCCGGTTCTCATAAGAGGGAGGAATTGCTCTTGCAGATTATTAGTCATCACTTTGGCGATTTGATTTTTATCAAAAGGGATTGAGAAGGAAAGTTTTTGGCTAAGGTGACCTGTAAGAGGGAGCGGGGAGGAACAGGTGCAGGGAACAGGCCTAGTGGAAAATTATTCTTTTCTGTCTTCACACAAGAAAACCAAATTCCTAAGTCGGCCAGGCTGAGAGCTAAACACACACATGCTGACTTTCTGATTGCCCAAACACAGTTGGTCACAGATTGTTTCTAATGGTGTCACAGATAATTTATATATGTTTTAATGAGTTATGTGTTGGTGATTCCCTCCCTTTTAAGTTTTGAATAACAGCTAACAGCATTCAGGGAAAATAGTTTATTTCTAGGAAGAAAGCTTTCTTCTTCTTATTTGTTTGTTTTACTCCTTACTTGCCATTCTAATTTATTTCCTCTTGGATGATAAATCTTAGGGAGGTTTATTGTGACAACTTCAAATTTCTATTATACCATAGTCAGATCTTGAATAATTAGTTTCAAGGAACAAAGAGCAGTATAAACACATCAAAACATACCGCCATTGTGATTAAATAAGAACACCTGAATTTTAGTCTTAGAGCAAAAACTCCTCTTTAAAGTCAAGGCACCATTCAGTCACCACAGGAGTGAAAAATGAGTAGTAACAGGTGACATGACCGTGTCGGAGGGAGCATGAAATGAACTAATGATGGCAGGTGGAGGGATTGATAAGGAGGAGAAGGAAAATTATCTCCAGGGCCACTAACTGTGACCTAAGGAATGGGGGGGTGGTGAACTGAGATAAAGGGTTCAGCCTTTGAAAACATGAAGGCACCTCATCATGGACATTTTCCCTCAACAAGATGGCAGAGTCGTCTTGTGGAATTACGAAGGAGGTGTGATGTGTTAGACGTTGGGAAGCTTGCATTTATCTGCAAGTAAAAAGGAACATCACGCTAGTAATTAACCACATTTTCTCATTAGCCTAAAGTTGTTAAGGGTGAATCAGGAAGAACACATTATGTCAACATTGTAAGTAGAAAGAGCACAACGTATTCTGGGGTATCTAGCAGCAAGAAATGCAGGTATCAGTGTTTCATACTAGCTTTCTTGGGGAGCTTGTGCTAAACTCAAGCCAAAGCACTACAGAGCTGCATAATGAAAGATGTAGGTTTTTTAAGGTATCACAAAAGACCTGGGATCTGAGTATATGGACAGGCATGACTATAGATGTGTTGTCAAACTTCTTGACTCAGGGATGATGATAGCTCATTATAATTCATTATAATTTGTTCCTTATTCTGTATTGTAGATGTTACTCTTAAATGAGCTGTCTGACCTCCTGTGTCTGCATCTGTGTGCACAACAATATTACCAAAAGGAGAAACATCAATTACAGGAAACAGTGCTATTTTTTTTCCCAGAGTTTAATGTCAGTGACCTTCTGATGGTAGACATTAAAAGGCCATAATGTGCTTTCTTCATTCATTCTATAAGTCATGGAGAAATTAGGACACATATTTTTTTAAACCAAATATAAGTTTGTTTTTTTAAACCAAATATAAGTGTAATATAGATTTTTTTAATGTTTATTTATTTTTGAGAGAGAGAAAGAGAGCATGGGAGGGGCAGAGAGGAAGGAGACACAGAATCTGAAGCAGGCTTCAGGCTCTGAGCTGTCAGCACAGAGCCCGACGTGGGGCTCGAACTCATGGAATGCAAGATCATGACCTGAACTGAGGTCGGACGCTTAACCAATTGAGCCATGCAGGCACCCCAGATTGATCTGCTTTTGTTAATGCTTGTTTTCTTTTTTAATGAATAAATTGTTGCAAGTTACCCTCATACTTTTTTGTGAGTTCAACATCATTAGCACCAATTTGGCAACCAAGAAGTCATCAGTGGGAATGAAGTCTTTACATTGAGTTGATCTTATGTTAATTTACTACAGACATTGGATATTGCGAAGTATTTCTTTCTGAGACAACGTGGCCCGATGGAGAGATCGGGAAAATGACAATGCAGAATATCTGGATGTAAACATCTCATTTCATATGGTCCATTGCAGAATCCTTATAATCATTTTGTTTCATCTCAATAGATCTGTTAATCTTCTGGGTCATACATTGCCTGTGTTTGATTGAATCTCCTGTTTATAGGTTGTCAATAGACTTTTCAAAACTGATCCACTGAATTCTGTAATGAAGGAAAAATCCTAATTGACTCAGGCTCTTTCAGAGGCTATTATTAATGTTAATTTTTAAAGACTATTTTATAGGCCCCTTTAATCAATTTGGGGCTCAAGTTCAAGTTTGCAGCTTTCCTCCAAGAAATACCTGTAGCCAGGTAATACAGTTCTGTAATGTGGGACACAAACACCTTTGGTGTTTTGTTGATGACATCAGAGTTTGAACAGTGACTGCTTCTTCAGAGAATGCAGCTTTAAGACAAGGTCTCATTTTAGCTAAAGCCGGATTACAAGAGAGCATATGTCTGGGCATAGTTAAGAACCAGGAAGAGTGTGGTATATTTCTATGCAAGTCCATCCATTTTATATGAATCAAGAATGGCAGTGCTGAAACAAAAATGTTCAAAGAGGAAGAGTATTCGGTATTCAGTTTCTTTCATATGCTTCAAAATATTTCTTTCATGTATAAGATAACTTACCATGTAAACTTTTTCTAAACGCAATAACATATTAACACTGCTCAGCATATATATTGAAAATGTTCTAGAAAATCTAAAATTTCTTCTTGTATTACACTGTAAGTATAGAAAAATGTGCAGATGAATTACATTAATTACTGTCTGTTACCACCCCCAGTCTCTCCTGCAACTCCATGCCTGAATTGTTTTTATCGAATTGTATTTTGGAATTATGCCCTTGGGCCACATTGAGAATCTTTAGAAGAAACAGCCCTGAGAAACTCATTACTTTATTTACCGTAAGAATTTTGTTAAGGATGTTATTCTCTGCATTGCCCAGCGGACGGTGTGAGAGGTCCCAGGAGAAATATATCTCCAGGCTCAGTACCAAGAATAGTCTTCTCTTTCCTGAGCTAGTTGTTGTTGGTCTTGTGGACACCAAGAGTTATAAAAGTGATTGTTCCCCAGTTTACCCTGGAGACTAGAAACTGCAGAGCAATTTAGGGCTCATCTCTAGGACTGATCCAGAATATCATAGCTTTTTTGTCCTGGTCTCACTGAAGTGTTTTTTTTGTTTTGTTTTGTTTTGTTTTCTTATTTTCCTATGTTAATTTTCCTTCACCTTGATATATTCATCTACTTAGTTTTATTTGAATTTACATTCTGAATTTCGGAAGACATTTAAAATTTTCTTTGGAAAAAGAGTGTAAATAAGCAAACTACCTTTATAGTGGTAAAGTAAGACCAAGATACCTCTGAAAAGCCTAAGTCCTGTTTTTAGATGAGGCACTTGATAGATAATTGAAATAGCTGTATCTCCATGAACTCCCATAGTGTGGAAGTATGTTAAATGAAGGTTTTGTTTGAATCAGAATCCCTGGAGCCAATACCAGAACGTAGGTATTTTTTAGAAGCTAGTAATCCTAACCAGTACAATCACAAAGAAAGACCTTTCTGGCATAGAAAAGAGAAAGTGCAGGGCCCTGAGAACACGTTTGGCCTGGTTCCAAAAGAACAAAAAGCCATGCATGCTTAGGTCAGAATGAGTTAAATGGAAAGGTGTGGCAGATAACATTGAGAAGGACATGGGCCTGACTTCAGGCAGAGCAATTAATAAAGTGTGATAAGAAGCTACATTTCAGGGAACTGGGGGGATGGGTCAAACAGGTGATGAGGATTAATGAGGGCATTTGTTGTGATGAGCACAGGGTGATGCATGGGAGTGTTGAATCACTATATTATACACCGGAAACTAATACAACACTGAATGTTAACTAGCTGGAATTAAAACTTTAAAAAATAAGAAGGTACGTTTTATTTCAAATGCAGTAGAGAGTCACCAGAAGGTTCTTTGTTAAATCAGGTTTATTGAGGATAATCAACATATGGTAAAATTCACTCTTTTTAGCATATAGGTCTGTGAGTTTTGATAAACATATGGCGTGAGATAACCATTTCCACCATCAAAACAAAGACAATTTTTGTCACTCCAGGAAAGTTCCATTGGGTCCTTTTGAAGTCAGCCCTTCCTTCTTCATCCAGTTCCCGACGACTATGACTCTGCTCTCTGTTTCTGTGGTTTTGCCATTTGCAGAGTGTTTTACACATTAGATCAAAGTCTAGGTAGCCTTTTGAGTTTGACTTCTTTGATTTGCATGCATTCATACTATATGATGCCATACTATTCATACTATGATGCACGTATACTAAGGGCTTTGAGCAGAGGGTGATGCAAGCCGCTTTATATTTTATGGAAATAACTCCATTGCTGTGATGAGAATCCTGGTATCATAGTTCTTAAGAGGTGATCGTAGCAGGCTAGACAAAGGGCATGGTGGCTTCCATGGGTGGCAGCAATGCAAGTCCTGAGAAATGGTTGATTTCGGGAACATTTTGGGAGTTGAACTCACAGAAGTTCTAGTGATAGATACAAGTAGCAAGGAGACTTACCCAATTGGGAAAAAATAATTTTAGCTAAATTAAAAATTTAAATGTTAAAAACAATGAAAGCACTAACTAAAAGCATTCTTAGGAGACTTACTTAATATAATCTTAGGATGAAAAATGACTTCTTAAGCAAGACAAAATATAAAATTTAGGGAAAATTTTCAATATAAAAAAAGTCGTATAAGGTGAAAGATACCACAAAGTTACAAGGTCAGTCAGCCCAAGAGAAACATGAATAGCTTATACTACCAAGTATTGACATACATACTATATAATGAGCAGCTATTAATTTCTGAGACAAAGAACCCAAAAGAAAATGGGCAAAGCAGGAAAATTGCTGAAGAAATACAGTGTCTACTATACATATAAAAAGATATTTATCCTCATCACTTTTTGATTCAGCAATTCCACATCTGCTCTCCATTCTATAGTAATACTTCTATAGGGGGGCATAGATTGTTGTGCATCAGTAGTGGAATCAGTATGTAAATTTTGGTTCATTGCAACAATTAAATATGCAGCCATTAGAAAGAATGGATCAGATCTATTTGGTGTCAGGAAAGTTCTATGTTAAATGAAGAACTTGTAAAACATTTTGTTCAGCATGATTCCACTGGTAGCTGATTAACTGCCAGGGATCCTTGTTCTGGTGAATCTAGGGGTCCACAAAGGACGGACGGTCAGGCGAAATGAAGTGAGAGAGCCATGAGAGATGGAGTCTGATGACCAAGCAGGCAGCCCTGGCAATTCTGGCATCTCTGCCCTGCTGGTCTCAGTGTCTTTATTTTTAAAGGTAGCAAGTGACATTACATCAGTGACAAGGCATTCTTAACAACATACATTGTTGTCTCAAGACCTATGTTAGTCTTCTATAGGTAGATTAGGAGTCATTCTATCCATACTAGCAAGGGCTCATGTCTATCTATTCTTTTATGATAGTTTCTGTAAGAGTATTTTGTTATTGCCTTTTTATTATAAGGGAGCGTGGGGATGAGAATTACAAAAGGATTTGTGAAATGTTAACCTCAGGAAGGTACTAAATATTTGTTGTTGATCAGTGAAGATATGTGTAGCTACTTTATCTATAAACAGTGCTTCTAAATTTTGGGCTAGGCTAACTTCCAGGGAAGGTCCTAAATCTCTTTGCAGTCTCTCCTATTAGTCTGTTAATCAAATACTGAGAGAAGCTTTACAGAGATGTGCCTTGAGGTTTGCCTTGAGGTTTTATGGTGGGGCTGAGGGGATGATTAACACAATGCGATACCTGCAGGGAAAATCTAGTTTGGTTCAAGGAGTCTTGGGGCCTAATGCCTACTAATTTCTAGCCAACTCATAACTGCTATTCTATATGATCAATTTGTGTAACCTATCCCCAAGAGGCAACCTTGGGGTTACTTCTGGCCAGGTCACTCTCATTCAGATTTTATCCATCAAGACATCACACTCCAGGTCCCCTTTTCCATATGCCATAAAACCAAAGAGCATTATATCCCTTGGGCCAACGAGAGCAGTTCAAGAAATCCAAGCCTGAAAGATCATTTAGAAGGAGGTAAGACTAGGCACCAGTTTGGCTGATGGGAGCTTTACTTCAACCTTTTCCACACAGGGAGGGGTCTCAACCTGTGAGCCCAAAACGGCTCCCAACAATTAACAACCATTTGTGATTATGAGGGGTGCCTGGGTGGCTCAGTCAGTTAAGCATCTGACTCTGGATTTTGTCTCACATTATGATCTCACGGTTCATGAGTTTGAGCCCTGTGTCAGACTCTGCACTGACAGTGTGGAGCCTTCTTAGGATTCTTTCTCTCCCCTTCTCTCTGCCCTTCTCCTGCCCTCTCTCTGTCTCTATCTCAAAAAATAAATAAACAAAAAAAATGGGGGTGCCTAGGTGACTTAGTCGGTTAAGCATCCAACTCTTGATTTCAACTCAGGTCATGATCTCACAGCTTTGTGAGTTCAAGCCCCATGTAGGCTCTGCACTGACAATGGGAAGCCTGCTTGAGATTCTCCCTCTTTCTCTGCAACTCCAGCGCTCACATTTTCTCTCTCTCAAAATAAATAAACTTTAATTTTTTTTAAATTAAAAAAAACACACACCTTTTGTGATTATGTATGAGTGAAAGAGATTGAGATCGAAATTAAGATTGAGAGAGAGGAGAGAAGTAGAGGAAGAGAGTAAATACAAAGAAAAGCAATTGGGTACGCACCAAATGGTTAAAGGTTAACAGGAGCTCACTTCTGCAGGGGATATGGGTTTGGGTGTGATTCTATAGAAAATCTTTCAGTTTTCTGTATATGTTTTATAAAGCTTGACTATTTTCAATATTTAAAATAATGCTGTTATAAACATTGTTGCAATTTTTACTCTTATTCATTTACTCTTGCAAATATGCATCTAGAATTTCTCTGAGATATTTACCTAAAAGTGAAATTGTTGACTTTTAGATGTATGCTTGTTCTCTTTTATTGATATTGGCAGTCAAGAAATGCATATGCAGTTGGAATAACCGTACAATGGGGTACTTTATAGCCGTTAACCTAAGTAATCTAGACAGTCATATATCAAAGTGGAAAAATCTCAAAACATAAGAGTGAGAAAATTGAAGAAGTCTAATAATATACTATTTATTAAGAAGTCTAATAATATACTATTTATGAATACTTTAAGAAAATGAAAAAATATATATTGGGAGGATACATATGAATAAATGGTTAAAATATACAAGGGACAATACTGTACAATACAGTGTTATAAACTATTTTTACCATGTTGTACATTATATCCATAGGACATATTTATACTCTAACTGGAAGTTTATACCTTTTGATCACCTTCACCCATTTTTTCATCTCCAATCCCTCACCTCTGGCAGTAACCAATCTGTTCTCTATTTCTGTGAGTTTTTGTTTGGTGGTTTGTTTTTAGATTCCATATACAAGAGAGATCTTATGGTATTTGTCTTTCTCTGTCTGATTTATTTCATTTCAGCATATCCTCTTCTTGGTCCATCCATGTTGTCACAAATGGCAACATATCATTCTTTTTTATGGCTGAATAATATTCCTGTGTGTGTGTGTGTGTGTGTGTGTGTATCTTTGTGTGTTTTACTTTGATGAACACTAAGGAAATTAATTGGAAGTACTTTGAGGAAATATAACAAACATAGTTTAAAATTGGGAGTGGGGAGAGAAGTGTTTGAAATGGAATGAGATGATAACATTATTATTTCTCTTGATGACCATAATACAAATATTAAGTCGGGAAGTTGCTGTATGCTAAAATACTTATAAAAATGTCTTATGTATATGTTGTCATTTAATCCTTACAACAGCTCTGTGAAACACATATGTTGACAAATGGACATACATGGAACTACAATTTTATCTGTGATCAAAAGCAATAAAGTGATAGAACTAAGACTTTAGCTCAAGCATGCTGACTCCCTCCAAAGCCCCAATTCTTAACCTCCATGCTCTGTCACCAAATGGAGTTTTTCTTTTGGGAGAGGAAATGTGAAGGAGCCCAGTGTTGGGCCAAATCAGATGAGTTATAATGAGATGAACTAGGGAAAACAAAATTTGAGGAAAAGTAGAGAAGAAAGGTGCAAGTTAAAACTGCCTTTCCTCCTGAAAGATTAGCGACAAATTAAACTTTTGCGAGGTTTAGTAAGGATGGGTGCAACATATTTGTATTTCCACTTTGGAACTGCTGGTTCAGGCATAAGAAACAGAGTATTCTCAGAAAGATCCAGTCTCAGACTTTATCCACACTGAAAAGGTTGAAGGATAAACAGGTGTATTACTTTTCAAGGGCTATCATAACAAAGTATGACAAACTGGTTGGCTTAATACAGGTATTTACTCCCTATGAGGAGTTCTGGAATTTAAAAGTATGAAATTAAGGTTTCAAAAGGGCCATGCTCCCCGTAAGAGCCTAGATCCAATCTTCCTTTGCCTCTTAGCTTCTGGTGGTGACTCTAATACTTTTGTGGTCCTTGAACTTGCAATTTCTAACTTCAAATCCTGCCTCCATCTTTATATGGCAATGTCTTGTATCTTCACATCTTTTTTATAAGGATACGGATCATTCGTTATTTAGAGATTCCTCACACACACACATATACTCCAGTATGACCTCAGTTTAACTAATTACCTCTGGTACAAATCTATTTCCATATAAGGTGACATTTAGAACTACCAGAGGTTAGGAGTTGAATATACCTTTTTATGGGACACAATTCAAACCCTAACAACAGGAAAACAGTAAAAGGCCTTCTTTATGTGTCAGGTTTCCTTCTTGATTTGATAGATATTCAGCATTAAAATCAGTTAAAGCGGGGCACCTGGGTGACTCAGTCAGTTAAGCATCTGACTTCAGCTCAGGTCATGATCTCCCAGTTTGTGGGTTTGAGCCCCTCATTGGGCTGTCTGCTGACAGCTCAGAGGCTGGAGCCTGCTTCACATTCTGTGTCTCCCTCTCTTTCTGCTCCTCCCTCACTTGTGCTCTGTCACTCTCTCTATCTCTCAAAAATAAATTTAAAAATATTTAAAAAATTAAAATAAAACCAGTTAAACCATTGACACATGCATCAATATATGCTACGCTTTATTTTGAATAGTACACACAGTTTAAATTCTTAGCATTTATTATTTTGTGTTGATATTTATTATCTAAATAACAATTTCCTTAGAAAAAGAGGTTCGGAAGGCATACCACTAGTTAAGAAACCAGTAGCATAAAACTGTATTACCTTTTCTCATTCCTAATTCAGAACAGCTTATAGTATTTTTGTCAAGCAAGTCATCGCATAAATAACCTTTTGGTGATGTAAATTGTTAGAGTAGACTTACAGGACATGCAAAATCATTGTAGGAAAAGCTGTCAGTGAGCATGGCTCGCATTTATTTTTGTTTGTTCTGTTTCGTTCTGATTCCTTCTCTAGCTGAAAGTCTTCACGGAAACAAAATTGTTTTTCTCAAGCGAAATCTTAGCACTCTTTCTCATGCTGACTTCCTGCCCTATCTCGAGTAGAAAGCAAAGCAAGAGTGTCTAAATAGGAATCAAAAGTTCTCGGAGAAAGATATAAAAGCAACAACAGAACAACTGGATATGATTCGCTTCTCAGGGACATCTGCTTGTTCATTGAACTGCAAAAGCTGAAGCACCTGGGCGAATCTGCCTAGGCAGGCAGGGATGTGCACAGTGATAGGAAATGCATTTCTATGTCAGCTGAGAGAGCTCGGAACTATTATACACTATGGATGGAGCGTGATCAAGGGAAATTCAAAAGAGATTATTTCAAGCCCTTATAGCATAACAATAAAATGTAGAAAACGGATGACAGGTCTGTCCTTTCAGACAGAAAGTATCTGTTTTGGAAAAATAAAATTTATCTATGCTGATTTAAAGACCTCAAATATGCCTCTCCAGGGGACTCCACAAGGATCCTTGTCCCAGGAGCCTCTAGAAATCAAGGATTACTGAAGGATACATTTACTGGGGAGAGTGTGAGTGTTTGATGGTGCAGGTTGCCTCCAGAAGAGATAGCGTGGAGGAGACAAATATAGACTACTCAAGAAAACAAAGAGCATTTTAAATACAGCTTTCTTGACTCAGTCCTTAATTCAGTAATGGATTGATACATAGGTGAGAAACCTTGAAATCGAAGTACTAAGTTTCCACTGTGTTCCCACCCTTGCTAGGGATGGAATCTCTGGTGTCAACTTGAGCACTTAAGGTAATACTTACTAGCATCCTATGGTCAGAGCAACTCTTTATTAGTCATCAAATTCAGGGAGCCCTGTTGTTGAACAGCAGGGGAGCTTAGATATTCTAGTTGCAAATGCACTAATTTGCAAGAATCACAATGCAGTTAAACTCCCTCCAAGTTTAGTTTAGAAGCCCCTGAAGCATTTATTTCATACACAAATTTGATATCTATAGAAAAGTAGCTTTAATGATCACACATTTTGAATTTTTTTTTTTTTTTTGAGATAGAGGGTAGAGAGAGCAGGTGGGGAATAGAGGAAAGTAAATTCACCTAGGTAATTAAAATCAATGAACTTTGTTAGAATATGTTATGATTAAATGCTATAAATGCTGTTTTTGCCTCGTACAGATGATGACAGGTGTCTGTATTTTATCAATAAATTCCTTTGTGATAGTTTAGTGGGAGCCTTATATAAATATTAACAGTTAGGAGCATTTTTTCTTTTTTTTTTTTTTTTTTTTTTTAGTTACAGACATAAAACTGACCTGTGATCTACTACTAGCTTTCATTTCAAACTGATGATATATGCGAAGAAGCGAAGTGTTTTGTGTTCACAAACTCAAGACCTGTTCTCCTAATACATCGCTGGGCCTGTGTTCCACCCCCACCTTCTCTCAGATTAACTCTTCGCAGTTTTATCTCACCATATTTTATATTTTTGGAAAGATCCAAAGGTTTTCATAGGGACTCGGAGCTAAGATCTTTTTATCTGTGTGTTGCATAACCTTGGTTTTTTGTTTGTTTGCTTGCTTGTGTTTGTTTTGTTCTGTTTTGGTTTGGTTTGGTTTGAGGGTTTTTTTTGTTGTTGTTGTTGTTGTTGTTGTTTTTGTTGTTATTTTTCTGTTTAGGTTAGGTTGTTGGTGGATTGTTTTAATTCTAGTCATTTTCTTATTTTTAAGATGATGGCATTTTCAATTCCATGAACAAGCATTATTACTTTAAAATCTTATATCACTCCATTTCTATAAGGCACCTACCTTCTTTGATACTTTTGTAATCTGTTTAGCTAATGCCTAGATAGAATCTCAATAGCCAAATCAAATTTACTTTTCATTGGTGACCTCTCCAAAGTAGTATTGCCAGATTAAAGGCAGGATACCCAGTTAAATTTGAATTTTAGATAAATAGCAAATAGTTTTTATTTTATTTTATTTTAGTATGGGGACAAAATATTTTCATGGAACATAGCTATATTCGAAAGTTGTTTGGATTCCTCTTAAATTCAGTTTTACAAGTCATTCTGTTTATTTGAATATTGTTTTATTTTTATCTGGCAACACTAATTTAAAGGGAAACATATTGGAAATTAGTTTTAAAATGTTATACATCAAATCATCTTTAAAAATGTGTGTAACTTTTTTAAAAAATAAAATGTGTACTGTTCCTAGGACAGGGGACCTAAGTGATGTGTTGGAGAGGGAGCTTCAGGTAAAATTTCCCTGGAGAAGTAAAATTTGGGCTAAAACCAAAGCCTAAATGAGACTAAATTGGGCAAATGGCAGGTAAAAAAAAAAAAAAAAAAAGAAAAGGAAGTGGATTTCTAAGTAGAAAGGAACTGAAAGCAGGCATCTGTGGTTGAAATCCCATGAGCAGTTAGTGTTGCTAAAAAGGCTGCAGAGGAGGTCTGTAAAAAGATAAAGCGGGACATGGTAGGCATTTTGAACCATAGGAAGACTTTGCAAGGCTTCAAGAGAGTAATAATATTTCCATTTGAAAAGATGAACCTAGCTGTGTGAAGGAGAGAAGATAGAGCTGACTGGAAGGTTTATAAAGCCTTTCCTGGGTGGTCAGTATATCCCTCCAGCCAAATGATCATGGCAGTCTACAAAACAGATTGATGAATTCTTCTGGAAAATGCCGTGTAGTGCATGTTTTTGGATTTTTAGTTAATGTGTTGGTGTTCTTGTTAACCATTTCAAGATGTAGCTTACAGGCTATACAGAAACAGCACTCATTCATTTTCTAGTGATGTGAAGTGTATTTGCGGAGGACTGGATGGTTTTGAGAGCTATTCTGGAGATAACATTAAGAGAACTGTTGATGGCTTAAGTGTGGGTGTTAACAAAGATATAAGTGTTTAAAAAGTCTCCCATGTTTCTCCTCTGTATGGTAGTGCCATTCCCTGAAACAACCAAAGGAGTTTGAAGAGAGAAGTTATGAATTAGGAGATGTTGGGTTTGGCTCTAAAACATCCAGATGGAGATATTGAATACCATCAGAAAATAGTTCAGCTAGAACTAAAACATTGATAATTACTAGGTTACCAGTCAATTGAAGCTTTCAGGGACTGACTTCCCTTCCCTTCCCTCTCCTTCCCTTCCCTCTCCTTCCCTTCCCTCTCCTTCCCTTCTCTCTCCTTCCCTTCTCTCTCCTTCCCTTCTCTCTCCTTCCTTTCTCTCTTCTTCCCTTCCTTCTCCTTCCCTCCCCTCTCCTCCCCTTGCCTCCCTTCCCCTCCCCTTCCCTTCCTTTCCCTTCCCTTCCCTTCATGGAGGTATAATTGACATACAACATTGTTTTAGTTCAGTTGTACAGCATAGTGATTCAATATTTATATATATTGCAAATGATCACCACAGTAAGTCTAATTAATATCTGTCACCATATATAAATATTTTTTCTTGCAATGAGAACTTTTAAGAACTACTCTCATAGCAACTTTCAAATTTGTAGTATAGGGTTATTAACTACAGACGCTGTGCTGTACATTATGACTCCATGACTTACTTATTTTATAACTGGAAGTTTGTGTATTTCAACCACATTCACCCATTTTGCCCCCCGCCCCAACCTCTGGCAACCACCAGTGAATGTATTCTTTGTATCTATGTATCTGTGAGGTGTTTTTGTTTGTGTTTGTTTTTAAGATTCTACATGTAAGTGAGATTGTACAGTATTTGTCTTTCTCAGTCTGACTGATTTCATTTAAGCATAATGCCCTATAGGTCCATCTATCTTTCACAAATGGATATATACATATGGATACGATTATATGTATACTTTTATACATATATTGCAGAGGCTCTGTGGATAAAGTAGTAAATCATTTTGGAAAGAAAATCATTTTGAGGTCGGAATATTGGTTCTATCTTAACTACTGATATGACTTTGAGCAACCATTTCTCTAAGCTTCTATTTACCAATTTGTAAAATGACATAATGATATTAAAAATAATAATTCACTTATGTGTGTACTGAAATTATGTAAGGAGATAATCCTTTTAATTCCTAGCATGGTGTTGGGAGGAAAACTCTTCCTTTATCAGGCTAGGTCCATGAGGCCAGGGGAAGGCAAATTGACTGACAGCAGATCAACCGGAGAAAAATTTGGATTCACACAAATGTGGGAGTACTCAGTAGTGAGGAATTTACAAAATAGCCAGAGGTGAGGGTATACATATGCCAGCATACCCAGGGGTAAGGATTTATACACAAGCTTAAGAAAGATGACATTTTGGGGTTTGGTGGGAAACTCTAGAAAGTTCTATTGGGCATTTTTATCCTGAAGCTAGTGGGCAGTCCCCTTTTTGACTGGGAACTCCTCCAGAGGGAGTGTATGACAGCTGAACTCTTCTCTCCCAGTGCTAAGGGTCACTTTTCTCTCAAGTAGGAAACTTCCTTGGTAGGGGGTTAATGGCAGCTGTATTTTCAGGAGACTCTGCTTAGTTTAGATAATTTTCTTTTCCCTGCAGCTGTGGTTTGTTCAGAAGTTTTTGGTTTAAGATAATCTCTGTGCCATTCTGATGGATTGTTGGTCCCTATAATAGACTTTTGTCTAAATAGTTGTCCCTCACCTATAATTAGACTGGAAAGAATTGTCCTATCTTCTTAGAATGATTCATTGCTTTGTGTAACACCTGAGATTCAGTAGACAAGTTAGGTGTGGAAAGTTATTAAAGCCTTCCTGGCTACATGAAACCACTCACATAGACAGTAAGAAAATTCATAGTGAATTGTGACTTACTTGTACATTTTTGTGCTAATATGATGATGCTCTCATGGTATACCCCAGACTGCATTCAAATGCCTTCAGTGAATTATTCTAGACAATTTAAAGACAAATAAGTATGAATATAAGCTCTAGAGCAAATATTAGACAACATATTTCACTGGGAAGGAAAGAAAAGTTTTATCTAAGTCCAAGGGAGTTTCAAGGACTAGAAAAATAGTTTTGTGTAGAGAAAATTATTATTATTTTTTATTCTGCCTCTTTTTAAAGGATAATTCAACATAAAACACTCAGATAACAGAATAGTCCAGGTATGATAATCAAATGAAAGTACAAACAAGGCAATTTTTTATTGTCGTTGAGTTTGAAAAGAAATGTATATTATAATAAATCTACTCATCCACCTATGAACCTTTAGAAAGAAATAGTTTGAAGAAACCTGGCAAGTCTTCTAGGATGTACAATTTATCTTGTGTGCGGATTTCTGCTTAGGGTCCTTCCTCCTTCATAGAAACCTGAGTACTTTCCTGACTATAATTTCATTGCTTGTTGTTGATTCTGTGCATGCATTATAGTGTGGAGTTCAAAGAATCCTGGGGTACCGTATGATCATGTTCCTATGTGGTTATATACATTAAAAAGTATAAGCAAAAAATCTGTGCTGATTGAATAGTGATTAACCAAAAAGTGATCGGTGATTAACCAAAGTAAAATGTTGATCATTCACAAGTGTCCACTTGCTAAGGACATGGCCAGTGTGTTCTTTTATATCTGTATCCTGAATATCTATATCCTTGTAAGTATCCTTGGAGTATAATTTCTCTTTCCCTGCCCCACTTCCTCACCTTCCACCCAATAAGTGATGGCTGATTTCTAATATACACTCTGAGAATCATCTCCCACTTTAGAAATAGTAATAACTCACTAAGGTTAATAACTGAGCTTTCGATAGTTTCTTTAGATGAGTAATAAAACAAAAAGACATTCAGCATGAAAAATTAAAGATTCCAAGAGACATTTTCTTAATTTTACTATGGGATTATCAGGAGGAGATGGAGTCTCACACTTCAAGAATAGCAATAGTAATTTTCTGTGGTTCCGTGGGACACGTTATGCTTAGCAATGGAACTGTGTGTAATAAACTCTGTCGTTGAAATATTACCTCTAGGTTCCAGAAGTTTATTCTGTTTGTCCTCTCAAAGGGATTCTGCATTCATGTTAACTCTTAGACTGCTAAGATTTACCTGCATTTGAAAATTCTACCATATTGTTTGTGATATTTTACATAAGTATTTGACTAATGAGCTTCAGAACTTTGTAACAGTCTTTAGTAGAAATGAAAAATGAGTTTTTGGATGATAAGATAGTTTTATGGAAACAAGTTTTCTTCCATCTAGGAATATTAATTTATGAAATTAAAGGAGAAAAAATTTTATTTTGTACATAGGATGGTGTTTTTCATGTCATCTGTCTCATCTGATATTTTTCTTCATTGTAAATATTTTCATAGAATATTTGTGATACATGATCAAGTATTTGGCTATTAAACAGATTCTAGTTGTAAGTCTTTAAAGGATATAGCTTATAATACTCAAGAGCCTTCATTCCTTGTGTTTCATCCATACCAAGTTTCCATCATCATTTTCCTTTTTTTTATTGCAACTTTTCTTAGAATCTAATACATTTTATTCTTTGTCATTAAGAAAAAGGAAAGAAAGCCAAAATTAACCATCTGAGAGCACGTATAAAATTTATGATTCATATGTGTTCATGTCAATGTATATGTATAATATAGACACTTCATAGGTGCCTATATGTCTGAAAACTTTGTTTACATAATGACAGGCTTTGGGATTCTGAAGTGATTTTGTCCCTGACATGCAATTGAAACAAAAAGAAAAAAAACTTGAGCATTGAATCTGCTCATCATTAGCCACTAGCTATATGGAATTCCAGGGATTGTTTGCCCATTAGCTGAAACTTCTCTGGATATACTATATTTAATGTTATTCTTTACTGAACATACTAATGTTCAAAACAGGGACTGCATCAAAATACTAGATAATATGACCACTTGAGATACAGACTCCATGTTTATTTACTCCATGTTACTCACTCCTGTGCATACTTCCATGTTTGTGTGCATAGCAATGCTTTATTTATTTTGTGTCCTGTATCTTTTGTGATAATCTTAAAACAGTTGCCTACCTATGTTTGAAATTTGAAGATCCTTCTTTCTTTCCTGAATTGATTACTTAATATTACCAAAGGTTTTCAATGCGGACTCTGAGATATCAACATTAGGTCTTTATCTTATAGTTAACAATATTGATATGTATGAATATATGTATAGTATAATCTTTTGTCAGAGAACACCCATAAAATCACCTTACATTGGTGTATTAATTCATAAACTATGTATTTAGTACCTACAAGATGTTAAAATTTTATCTTGCATTTGGCATTGTGGACTCTGGCTATAAATACCAAACCACTGGTGATATTATAGCTCAACACAGAAAATATATAGGCATCTTCTTATTCATTCAGGGAAAGTAGAATAGTGTTGTCTGAGGTTGGCCTTGAGTATAGCTATGACAGAGCTGGGACCAGAGCGAGGCAAGTGCAGTACCTGGGGTACAGAGTTAAGGAGGCATTTGAGTTGCACAAATGCCAACCTTGTTCTTGGACAGGAGTGGGCACCATCTTAAAAGTCAGATGCCTAGGGTGAAAATTTTAATGGACGTCTCCCTCTGAAGGTCATGCCAAGTTCTATGCAGGATCCTAGGATAAGTGTCTCTTTAAATTTTGCACACTAGTTGCCTCAATTTCTTTGCTCTAGTTTAATCCTGGAGTATAGCAGGTTTTCATGCAATGTGTTCCAAGGGAAATGCTGCCCTACCATGAGTCACTGAGCAGATGCAGTCTACGTGTCCCGGGAAATGAATGAGAGTCTCTTAAAAACAAAACTAAACAAAACAAAAACAAACAAACGATAGTCAAGTAAAACCTTAAGTGATTCTAGTGGGTTTGTGGATATAAGCCATAACCAAGCAGGTTGCATGCTTTCTTGAAGGTGTGGGACTTTTCCTGGTACCTTTTTAGGATAACTATGATTATAGATCAAAAGAGGAAACTTTGCCAGAAGGCACAAGAGGCCAAGGCAGAGTTCAGTGCTTCAAGAATGACTCACATAAGACAGTCGGTTCTACGAAGCCACAGAGAAGCTGCATGTTTATTACTATTGGATCCCATAGAGTTATACTCACCTATGAAAAATAAAGGGATAATTTGAAATACAAATTAAAGTTTGTTGGAATCTTGATATTGATTCCTTGCTAGAGGATGCTAGACTATTCATCGGGGAGACTGACTTGGCTTTCCATAATTGCCTGAAACCAAATGAAGTATTAGATTTCTGGTTATCAAATAGAGTAGAGTTTTCTTTCCCAAGAATGATATTCTTACAAAGAGTTGTCCCCTGACCTTCCTATGTAGATGAAAAAATTAGCATCTGTGACTAATACATTGGGGTTCAGTGTTAGAGGACAGTAATATTTGAAAAAAGGTCATCCACACATTGTGAAACTATAATAAATGACATCTAATGAGTGAACTCAGGCATTTGCAGAACCACCTCAAACTTTGTGTTTAAATCTATTGCTGATGCAACTAGAGGGATGCAAATCAGATTACAAGGACTATGCTATTCCTCTGAAAGCTGGAATGCTCCCAAATGCTCCCAAGTTGTGATGTGTCTGAAGTAATGGATGTCACAACAGAATGGTGATGATCTGAATAAGGCACCGTAAGGAGAGCCACAATTTAGAATGGTTGGTGCATATCTAGGAAATAGTAAGGGCTTGGTGGACCTGAATAATTGCTTTGCCATCTGTAGATAGTTCTAGCCTCTTATATAGAAGGGGATTCTCATAACGCATTACTCAAAAAACTGAGTTCAGATTTTTGGTATATTTCACATAACAGTGGAGTCTCTTTACTAGTGTGAATGAGTCCAATCACCTCTCAGTACACGGATGTACGGAATTTGTGTGCATGCAGAAATAAAGTTCCTGAATTTGAGCTACAAGATATTGAGCCCCTTTCTTCATCACCACCCTCTTTCTCATTTTGCTACTGTTGATGCAGATTTTTCATTGTACCTTCCACCTTGGGTACCCTGAGACCTGATAACTCACAGGTTTGGTATATTGGGCTGAGCCGTGGGCTCATTCCAAATGGATTATTATGGAAGTCTTTAGTTTAGATCAAGGGTCAGCAAACAATGGCCCATGCCAAGCCCAGCCCACTGCTATATTTTGTGTGGCCTGTGAGTTATGAATAATTCAGAAACATTGTAGCATATTTACAGCTGTGGTGTGTGTTTCAGCCAGCACAAGGCTGGGTTGAGGTTGTATTGTAGCAGTGAGTTCTGCAAGAAGAGCAGATATGAGGAAAGTAAAGGCTAAAAAGAAGTAATAATGTTGTTTCAACTCCACATCGGTGAGGGTAAAACTAAATCAACAATTGGACTTGTAAATTCAAATGTATTTTACAGGTCTTAAAAATGTTTTATGTTCCAAGTATCAAGCTTGGTAATTTCACATGCTTGATCTCATTTATGAGAAAACTTTTGCTAATACAAAGCGATTCATAAAAGTCATCTCAAAACATAATCATGTACTTTTCCAAATGATTATGTAACTTTTTTAATGGTTGTATCTTCTCCATAACTACTTTTTTAGGTATTACAGGATAAAACCTACATTCTAAACATATATTTATCCTCTCTCAGTCTCTCTCTTCTCTTTGTCTTTTTGTCTGTCTCTCTCTCTCTCTTCCCTTAATCTGGCACAGATAATGTAGCATGCTATTTAAAAATATAGAACCTGGAATCAGATGTTCTTGGGTTTCCATCCACGCTTTACTCACACAAGGTGTGTAAAATCAGACAAGTTACTTAACAATTGTATTTTCATTTTCATTTGTAGTATTTACCTGCCAGAACTTCTTGAAACCTCAATGAGATGATAGTGTACTCAGCATATATATGCTATATAAGCATAGGTAACACAGGCAAATCTTGCTTCTTATGATGAGTCTTCTTTTTTTTTTAATTTCTAATGTTTATTTTTGAGAGAGAGAGAGAGAGAGAGAGAGAGGATAGGGGAGGAACAGAGAGAGAGAGAGAGAGAGAGAGAGAGAGAGAGAGAATCTGAAGCAGGCTCCAGACTTCCAGCTATCAGCAGAGATCCAGACAGACGTGGGCCTGAACTCACTGACTGAGAGATCATGACCTGAACCATAGTTGGATGCTTAACTGATTGAGCCATCCTGGTGCCCCTGATGAGTTTTCTTAGAGGAATATCCAAGATGAAAATCATTCAAAAATAATACTTTAATAAAGGAAAGAATCCTCAAAATACAGTTTAATTTCTATAGCCACATAATATTCTGTTCATGTGGAAATATTAGGGTGGCCTGATAACTATTCTAGTTAAAAACCTAATATCTGCTTGGCCATTTGAATCCTCATGTGGAATGTGAACTGCATGCTGTGTATCACGAACACTTTCATTTGTCATTTACTAGCCAAATAAACTAAATTGGGTGCTTAATGTAATATTGCCAAGTTGCTTAGGGGGTGCTTGTAATAACAGAGCACTACAAATGCTAACAATTACAGGCGATTAATATTTTCTTACTAGTTCCCATTCCAAAATCTGAGTTGGGTAGATAACGAGCATTCCACTTTTTGTGAACCGTAGGATCTTAAACCGTATCACTGGCTCTGTCTTACCCTCTATACATCTCCACAGCTATAGAAGAATGTAGACAGTGCAAACTATATTGAAGGGGATAGGAAGAGAAGAAGAGAAAGAAAGAATGGTGGAAGGAGAGACAAAGAAAAGATGGGTGAAGAAGAAAGAGAAAGAAAGTGGCATTATTAAAAGGTATCAGATTTATTAATGGAGCACCTGGGTGGCTCAGTCAGTTAAGCATTTGACTCTTGATTTCACCTCAGGTCATGATCTCACCATTCCTGAGTTCAAGCCCCATGTTGGACTCTGTGCTGACAGCGTGGAGCCTACTTGGGATTCTCACTTTTTCTCTCTCTCTCTCTCTGTCCCTCTCTGGCCCTCTCCCTCTCTAAACAAACAAACACTTAAGCATTTTTAAGAATTAAAAAAATAAAATAAAAAGTACCAGACTTATGCAGAGTCAATTTCTACATAATGAAGAAGATATCATACAGAAAAAAAATGGCACAAGTCAATATTTTTTTAACATTTTTTAACGTTTATTTATTTTTGAGACACATAGAGACAGAGTGTGAGCAGGGGAAGGGCAGAGAGAGAGGGAGACACGGAATCTGAAGCAGGCTCCAGGCTCTGAGCCGTCAGCACAGAGCCTGACATGGGGCTCGAACTCACAGACTGTGAGATCATGACCTGAGCTGAAGTCGGCTGCTTAACCGACTGAGCCACCCAGGCACCCCACAAGTCAATGTTAAGAGTTCCTAAAGCTGAAAAGTATCAGTCTCTTGGACAACAGATGATTTCATTGTGCATAAAATATAACTGCCAGTAGCCATTTTATGAAGGTAGGTAGTTCAAAATTGTAGAATAATTGTTTCCATAGACCTTCGCAAAAGAATTATATGCTATTCTCACATAAAATATAAACTAAAGTTTAGGAAAAAATAAATTTTTATTCTCCTTGAATGCAAACATGCAATTCTCTTTCAGTAGAGGAAAATAGTGAAGGCGTGGAGGCAGATCTTGCTGGTTACATTCAGTTCAGGTGAAAACTGTTATCATTGGATTTGCATTAAATGCAGTTCCTTCCTCTTAAGATAGAATGATTGGCAGGGATTAAAGCTTTATTACTAAAGAGTTCTGAGCGGAGCTTCTTTTTTCATGAATAATATCTACTCCGTTATTTATTAATGGTGTTTGTGACAGCTGACAGTTCAAGAAGTGTACGTACTACTGTGTTAACTATTAAAGTTCTCTGTTTAGATTAAGCAGAGGTGACATATGCTTTTCTCATTGACCCAACCAGTTATGTTAAAATTATGGGTGAGAAATAAATTTATTGTAATAAAGTCATAATTAAAACAAGATATGGTTATAATTTTAGTTTTTTTTTCTATTTGGGAAAAATAGGGAAGTATTAAAGGAAAAATTTGCAGACTATCAAGGTATATTTTATTACACCTTCATCAGGGTTATTCCATCCGGTAATTTATTTATTTATGCATTAATGATGAAACAACTGAATACAAGTAATATTGCCTCTGAGTTTCATTTTAACTTCATTGAACTTAAATAATTCTATGCAAATGTCTTATAGATCTGTATATCTTTATATCTATCAATTAATTGGCGTATTTTTAGTTATTAAGTAAAGGCTTGCCTCTTACTATTATTCATTAGTATTATATATTTATTGTAGAGGTTTTCTAGCATGTAAAAAATACAGTCCTTAAGAATAATAGTATTAATAACGAACTTGAAAGCCAATACAAAGAGCATCAATGGAATTACTCCTCTCCAGAACAGCGCTGCCTCATGGTGAAAAGAAGGAACTGAAAAAAATGCATGTTTTGGTTGTTTATATCAGAGAAATTATAATGGCCAGCAGCCCTCCCTCTAGGGACAAAATTCACAGTTCGGTTTTATCAAAGGAAGGAGAAAGAGCCATCTCCTGTGTCTTGCTCGTGTCTGGGCCCGCACTTGGCATTCTCATGTTCTTTCCAGAATGATTATACCAACCTTGACACCAAAGAAGATTAAAATAAAAAAATTGGACTACAAAATCAAAACAAACAGAATCTGAATCCTTTCTTCAATACTGTGAGGCCATTTGTGCATTCTATCTGTTGTCTAGATAGTTTATTTATTTATTTACTTATTTATTTTTAATTTTTAACATTTATTCATTTTTGAAAGACAGAGAGACAGAGCATGAGCGGGGGAGGGGAAGAGAGAGAGACAAAAAATCCAAAGCAGGCTCCAGACTCCGAACTGTCAGCACAGAACCCAACACAGGTCTCGAACCCAGGAACCATGAGATCATGACCTGAACTGAAGTCAGACACTTAACTGACTGAGCCACCCAGATGACCCCGTTGTCTAGGTATTTTAAAGAGAAAAAATATTAAAAGCCTTGAAATTTGGGCTGGAATCAAGTAAAAAAATAGGTTGAAGTAACTAGAATAAATCCTGTAGAAGAAAGGAATTTAGGAATTCTTCTTAGGAAATAGATGTGATTTTTAAAAATACTATGATTTCAATGTCAGCAATTTATATTTCATTAAGGACAGGTTGCCTTTCTGGAGCCTGAAAGAATTGTGTTCAAGGGAAAATACTGTCATTTAAACCTCTCTATAGATTACTGCTGCATTCAGTATAAGTCACTGTTTCCTTAAGTTCCCTGTGTTTATTGTCTGGAGTATCTCTGTTTGGCCTTATTCTTAATCTACTCTATTGTTTTCAGTTGCTTTTATAGATTTTACTCTATAAATTTAAGTATACTTTGCGGTCAGTTTACACATATAGTAATGGAGATGTGCTGGCTGAATTAGTAAGTACCATTTAGTAACTTTGACCTTTAACTGTTGCTGGCATGTATAGAATCCTTTACTTTAATCTAGAAATAATTCAGTAACAGGATTTGACTCAGTAGCTTCTTCTTTTCTTGTTTTAAATTTCCATTTCAATATAAAAGAATATTTCAAGAATTTCTTTGAAACAACCTTTGCTTTCACTATGGTAAAGTATATGAATGGAGCTAAAAATGTTTTCTTGCAGCCTGTTGTCATTGAAGAGAAGATGCATTTAAACTCCACTCAGTTCCCAATGACAGTAAGGTGCATTTCTTCTTTCTCATTTTTGTTTTCCTTTCTGTGGCAGCAAGCAGCTGTCATATAAATAATTAAGAGTAGAACATTAAAAGGGTATACTTTTTTATTGTAAAAGATTACGCTTTTAACATAGAACTTCACTGTGTCGCTTTCCAGATGATGGTGCTGGTTTAACTTTCTCTCTTCACACGTGATTTCACTTATAATGACTAGTAATTTTTGGTTTGATCCTTCAGTTAGACTTTTTTTTTTTACTGTGAAGCTGTCTATACTAGTAACCAGCTTGGGTTCAAGCTAAGCTAATTGAAAGGAAGAGTCATCAGATGTTAAATGGCTTCCATAGTATGCAAAACATAGGTTCTCAGCTGTCTTCTTTTCTTTCAGGAAGATACCTTTATATGTGAGCTATCCGACACATTTGTCTAGAAACTTGATATAGACTGTACATAGCCACATCCTTTTCCTACAAGTGCTCACTGCTCACACTCACTCACTCCTCAGCAGGAGTTACTCCTCAGGAGTAATTGCACACAAGTGCTCTGTAGAAGCTAAAAGCCTTTATAAGTGTTCAGTGAAAATGGTTATTATTATAGTACTTCCAACTAGTAAAGAACAAAGAAAGCCTAGGAAGCCAATTTAGACTAAGAAATTTCTGTCTCAGGGCGCCCGAGTGGCTCATTTGGTTGAGCATCTGACTCTTGTGTTTGGCTCAGGTCATGGTCTCATGGGGTTCATGAGTTTGAGCCCCACATCAGGCTGTGTACTGATTGCCTGCTTGGGATTCTGTATCCCTCTCTCTCTGTCCGTCCCTTGCTTGCTATCTATCTCTTTCAAAATAAGTGAAAATAAACTTAAAAGGAAAAAAATAAAACAAATTCCTGACTCAAATAGACCATCTTTATCTCTAAAGATCCTAAGGCTCTTGGGCTTCCATTTTGAAGGAGATAGGCACAGTCCAGGAAATATTCCCTTGGGGATCCAGCTACTGATACCAGATCCTGTCATAGCAATTACTGCAGAAAGTAAATCAGCATTACACTAGACATTATCTAACTTTTATAAAGTTTATATGCACAAATTCAATTCCTTCTGAGTTTGCATTAAGGTTAAAATACCACTAGCAATGAAGGGTTCATGAAGAAGCCCAGGTGTGTGGTTCCTTAAGGTCATTCTTTTTTTTTTTTTTTTTTTTTTGAGAGAGAGAGAGAGACAGAGCATGAGTGGGAGAGGGACAGAGAGAGAGAGAGAGGAAAAGAGAGAGAGAGAGAGAGAGACTCAGAATCTGAAACAGACTCTAGACTCTGAGCTGTCAGCACAGGGCCTGACATAGGGCTTGAACTCGGGAATGGTGAGATCATGACTTGAGCTGAATTTGAAGCTTAACCAACTGAGCCACTAGGCACCCCACCTAAAGATCATTCTAAAGTCACTTTCCCATAAGGCCCAGAATCTCCAACATTTAACTTGCCTTAATCTTGCTGAATTCTAGTTACCTATACATTTGATGTAGCTCTAGCTGCCACTCCCCATTAGTCAGTAAGTCCATTGAGGGTACAGCCTCAGTGTTAGGACAGCACTAGGCCAGAGCTGAAGATCTATAAACACATATTGGCTTTGGCTATCATAATATCCAATGACCATTCATTTGCTAATTCTCCCATTTCTACCACATAATCAGTATGATACTATTTGGCAAAATCAAATGTGGTTCCTTCCTGAAAACAATCTTACTATATCCATGAGCTGAGCAAGTGTCAGCCCACATTATTCCCTCATTCTCATTAAGCAGTAATTCCTAAGCCAGGTTTATTCTTTTTGTAAATTTAATGTGTTTAAGATAAAAGGTCTTGTTTAATAAAATTATCATTTATGTAGTGATTGTTTTTAATTTTGTTTTTATTTTTTGAGAGAGAGACAGAGCACAAGCAGGGGAAGGGCAGAGAGAAAAGGAGACACAGAATCTGAAGCAGGCTCCAGGTTCAGAGCTGTCAGCCCACAGCCAGATGCGGGCCCAAACACATGCACTGTGAGATCATGACCTGAGCTGAAGTCAGCCGCTTAACCGACTGAGCCACCCAGGTGCCCCTTTATGTAGTGGTTTATACACTTAGCCAGAGGCTGATTTTCCTACTTAGTTTAGAAAATTTAATTATGTATTAAATCTTTATTATTTTTATTTTTGAATATAAGGTAAGTTTATATGATTCAAATTTCAAAAGTCTGAAAGAATAGTGTTTTGTGAGCCTATCCAGTTGCTCTTATCGGAGTTGTTGTTATTCCTCCTAAGATATTTTGTGTACATAGATACAAGCAAATACATATATAAAAGGTACACTAGCCTCTCCTCTTTGATACACAAAAGTTAATATACTCTGCATTATTTTTTTGATCCTCGAAATTTTACTTAACATATTATGGTGATCCTTCAATATCTGTACCAGAGGGGATCCTCATTCATTTCTGTTGCTAGTAAGCATCGTATTTTATGTTGTATGCAAACTGAGTTTTGTTTGTTGAATCCCATTTGTGGAATACAAATCCAGCAGGCATTTATATGCAAGTCGGTTATGTCCCCAAAACTGCATGAAAAATACGAGAGACCATGCTCCATGGCAAGTGTGTCTGGCCATGTTGTTAAAGTGACTGAGGGTTATTGACTTACTGTAATCGGAGTCAGATATCTGATTTAGTTGGGTATATCCATTTCAAAAGGAAAACCCAGGATTTTTGGTGTCTAATCCTTTGTGTACCTTCCCTTAACCCTTTGCTTTAGGTTGGACGTAAATAATACTTAGTATCAGTGACTAATGGCAGTCGTTCTTCAGCCTGGCGGCAAAACAGAGCAGTTCAGAACTAATCAGAGGATACAATCAGGTATACACCAGAAGTGAGGGCTACTTTTTATTTTCTTTCCTCTGACTCTCTGGAGTATTCTCTTTGCAGTAATTTAGATCATGTCTATATTTACTGAAATAAAGCTTTATTTGTTGCATTCTTTAAATGGTGACGCCAACTGAGTCTAGCTCTTAGCAACAGGACTTTGGAAAGATGAAGAAATCTTAGATCATTTCATTTGTTTGTTTAAAAGCATAGAAAAACTTATCTATCTTTTCTCTTTTGAGGTTAGAAGGGAAGTAACATTTTTGGAAATTACCATAATTTTATTACAACCGAATAGGTAAAAATCATTCTTTACAGTTTGGCAATGCAGCTAATATTTATTTAGAAATTTCTCTTTACCAGGTTTTGATTTAGGAACCTTGAATGTATTAAGTCATTGTGAGGTAGCTCCCTTTTATTAGCCCCCTTGGATAAGACAGGGAATTGGGGAGCAGAGAACTTAATTTGCTAAGATAACAGGGGAACTAGGATTCAGTAGAGCCATAATTAAAAGAAAACAAAAGGCATTTGGGTGGTTCAGTGAGTTTAGCACCCGACCCTTGATTTTGGTTCAGGTCATGCTCTCAGGGCCTGAGATCAAGCCGCAAGTGGCCACCTGCTCCCCACCTTCCCCCTTCCCCAACCCTGGCTCTGAGTGTGGAGCCTATGGATACCCCCTCCCTCTTCCTGTACCCTTCTTCCTCTGCTTGCACAGGCTGGCTCTCTTAAAAACAAAGCAAAACAAAAACAAACAAAATGGAATACAAAGCAAAAAATAAGCAAAACATTTAGCTCCTGCACTATTACATTTTACTACTGAACTTACTTATGTAGGCTGCCAGATGAGGAAACGAGTTCAAAAAGCTCAATGCCATGTCTTTACTCAGTGGCAAAGCCAGGGTTTGTCTCCAAGTCTGACACCAAACCTATATAGTCTTATTCACTAGAGAGTTATGGGTAAGTACAGATATAGGTAAAGATACTTGAGGTAGGTTGTGCATTACTGAGGTGAGTAAATTTCCCCTTGCCTTCACTGAACCAGTCATAGATTCTTTGAACTGTTTTATAATTATGGGCCATAACCGACCATGCAGTTGTTTCTGCATAGATGCTTGTGAGATCTCTCCTTAAGATCTGTTCAATTATCGTTTCTTCTGGGAAGCCTTCTCTGGTCCTACCACCCCTGACCCAGCATGCGGAACCAGTCAGAGTTGTCATCCAGCCTTAGTGTCACCTCTCTGCCATTTTCACTGCTTAGCTAGGTGCCTACCAACACTTTATCATATGTATTTGTCTAAATTTGTATCTTTTTGTTAGCCTATGATACCTTTAAATAAAGTATGGTGACTTGGTTTTTGTATCTAAGGTGTGTGGCATGTTGTTTGGCCCCTGGTAGGCAGTCAATGAAAACATGTTAAAAATGATGACTCCTGTACTGTCCTAAATGTGTCTATCTTAATACTTACTTAATCGTAATGAATTAGAACTATATACCTTGAAGAAATGTGATATTGTTAGATAAAGTAAAATATGGAATAATATGTTTGTACATTCTCAAATTGGATAAGTTTTTTTAAATAGTTTTAAATAATTTTTATCTTTTGTGAATTAACCTTGTAATGCCTCTAAACTCTGGTACTGTGACATTCTCCCATTTGACCTTCTTGCTGCTTGTTTTTAACACACTCCTTGGCTCTTGTGGAGCCTGTTCTTTGCTTCCTTGGGTCCTCTCCCTGTTGTACCCTTCAGCTCCTTCCCAGCCTTGCTACTCCCAACTCATCTCCTAGATGACGATCTGCTCCGGGCTCCCATTTGCCTTACCAGGTCCCATGAGAGGGGCTCTATCCTGTGGCAGTTCAGTTGCTAGCTTTCACCCTCCACTTCTCAGCCACGCAGATCATCTGTCTTTATCTCCAGGGGGAAGCAAAGTTATTTGGATTGACCTAAAACACTCAGGAAGACTTAATGGATAGTCACTCCTAAAGCACATTTTCTGTTCCAACACTTTTTTAATTTGCACCTCTGTGCAATAGGATACTATTAGTAGGCTACTAATATTAAATTTATGAAGCAAGAAACATCTATCAAAATAACTGCCATCAGTGAACCACCTGAATTTGACTTTCTTTTCTTATAATCAGCAGCAAGCCAAAAAAAAATCTTACTTTTTTTTGTAATAAATCAAAATAATGCAAATTTTACTTTAGAATCTGGAATGCCCTAGCAAAGCGAGCTGTTTAAACTTCTTCTTGGGGCATCTGAGTGGCTCAGTTGGTTAAGGGTCTGACTTCAGCTCTGGTCATGATCTCATGGGCCGTGAGTTTGAGGCCTATGTACGGCTCTATGCTGACAATGTAGTGCCTAGAGACTGCTTCGTATTCTGTGTCTCCCTCCCTCTCTCTCTTCTCTCTGCCTCTCCCAAAAATAAATAAACATTTAAAAAAGTAAAAAAAATATGGGGCACCTGGGTGGCTCAGTTGGTTGAGCGTCTGACTTTGGCTCAGGTCATGATCTCACCGTTCCCGAGTTCGAGCCCCGTGTCGGGCTCTGTGCTGACAGCTCGGAGCCTGGAGCCTGCTTCACATTCTGTGTCTCCCTCTTTCTCTGTCCCTCCCCCACTCATGCTCTGTCTCTCTCTGTCTCAAAAATAAATAAATATTAAAAAATTAAAAAAAAATTAAAAAATAAGCTTCTCCTTTTTAATTATTCTTCCCATTGTAACTACGGCCCCGTTGACTTCCATGTTAGGGACCTCGTGGGATGCCAGCCATTATCTTTCTTTGTCCATCACAGAGGAGGAAAATAGAGAGCTCGAAGAAAAGGTTAAAAGACACAGGACCAAAATGAAAATGGAAATAAAAGGGTAATAATAGAGATAAATTACATCTGGGGAGTTTTTTAGAATTCAATAATTAATAGAATTAGTCATGCTTTATTTTCTTATAAATCCTTCAAATTCTTAGATTAAAGTGCCACTCCTTTCTCCTCTCTCTCTGTCTTTATCTCTCTCTCTCTCTCTCTCTTTTTTAAATTCTCCTCTCTCTCTCTCTCTTTTTTTTTCTTAAATCAGAGCAGTGAGTGGTACAGAGATTATTTTCAGTGATAAATCTGTGTGAAGAGAAATGTTTCTCTTATTCTCCCCACTGATTAGCACAATCTCAAATGGCATGTATGAGAAACCTCCATCTTTTGATGCCATTCCTGCATCCCTACTCCAGCCCCAGACTCAAAGAGAGTAAGATCAGAGTGTTCCTTTTCCTTTTTCCCCTTGAAAAAGAAACTGGCATTTCTCCCCATTTCTTCTTAAAGCAGACATTTAGAATAATCAAGACAGCGTTCTTACATTTTCTGTTTCCATGGAATCTACAGAAGGTCTAACGTATCCAGGATGCCCTGTTAGCCCATAAAGCCATTATCAGATTTCCAGTCTCTTGAGCTTAACTTAGATCTTCAGAAATATAATGCAGGGCTGTTTTCAACAGAGAAACTCTGCATGAAGGGCCTTTTAAATGATAGCTTCTAAACTTTCGGTATGCCTTTGATGATTTCACACTCTGACTATTTTTGCATCTTCCTGACATTTGCAGTTCCCTTGAGGCGTGTATTATAGTACCACACTACCCATACTTAGATAATCACAACTTTAGATATTTGTGAATATTTAGGTTCTGAAGAAGAAAAGTGACTCCGGGCAAGGATACTTGTCAACATAAGCATAGAAAAATCTCAGCAAATTCTATTTGCATGTATTCACAGATGTGAGTATTCAGGGTTTTTTTTTTTTTATGTTTTTTTTCACCCCCATGTGACTTCTTCTTTATTTTTGCTATTGCTATTTCGTTTGGCTTGGTAGTCCTTTTCTGTCCATGTATGTATGTTTAAACCATAGTAAATTCATCATGGAAATTTTCTGATTTGTTGGGGGTGGGGAGATTATATGAGACTTGATATCATTTTGACATGAAATCTATTTTGTCTAGGGACAAATTTGATGTGTCCAGGAGGTTTCATTTTAACCCCCACCCCCGGGATAATATGCATTGAATGCTCAGGCTATGTTTGTCCTTGAGGTCTTGCAAAGAACTCAAAATTCCTGGTGGAGCAGGAATTAGTATTTTGGGGATATAACAATGAGTGAGCACATGTTAAAATAAAGATTGTTTAGGTTTTGATCTTATTTGCTATGCAGAGGAAATGGCAGGCCTGCTGATTGAATGGAAAGCTGTGTATGATAATTTTAAACCTGGAAATGGATATCAAAAAATAATTAAAATTTTAGATGAGACCGAGTAGACATTTCTGACATTTCCATTTCATATTCTGTTATACGTCTCTGATTATTTTCATTAATCATGACTTGCAAAGTCTTCCTTACTTAATTCCGTATTGAACCATATTGGATTTCAAGGCTTATTATTAGGGCAACTCAAAGTTGGGCTGAAAGTTTTGTTTAGGTTCCTGAAGGTAGATTTATTCATTGTGATCTAGAAGCTATTAAGTCAAGAACTCTCTTCTACACGTTGCCAAGGAGGAAAAGGAGATTGAGGAGGTGCTACCTGTAGGAAATGTAAGATTTGAGTTATTTTCTTTCTCTTTGCTTCATCCCTCCTTCTTCACAACAGAATAGTTTTCATCCATCATATGATCTTTAGTATTTCATAGGTGTTTATCACCTCCGTTGTAGTGCACATGCCTAAACAAGCTCAAATAAAATCTCTGCAAATACCAAGTCTTCATCTGTGTATGTTCGGGGAGGAAAGAAATTCTATTCAGAGCAACTTACCTAAAAGAGTTTTATCAAAAATTTCCGATGTCTTTCTAGAAAGAATTGGCCAATGGACAAAAGCAAAACACATTCTCCTGAGTGTTTTCACATGCAAAATATTTCCAAGAAAAAGAGAATCAAGATTGGTACTACTTTCTCCTATACCTTCTTTACATATGCATTCATCATAAATATATGTGATATTTGGGTAGAGATTAGTGCTAAATTGTTTACCAGGGTGCTAATATATATATATATATATATATATATATATATATATATATATATATATATATATATCAGCTGAAACTCTTTAAAGAGGATCTGTTTAATGCCAGAGTGAAATATATTAATTAATTTCTCTCAAATACTCTGATAATTCTTGCTCCCCAGAGTCTGACTGTGTAATGGCTTACACTACAGTTATTCACCCCAAGAATCTTTCTAGCAAATTCATCTCCTTCCGATCTGTGAGCTTTCACTATTAATTTTATTCAAATTATTTTCAAGAAAAAAAAATGCCCAAGACTACAAAGTACTCCTCAGGCCCATTTCCCAGATAGATAAACAGGTACTCTATTTAAACAGAAGATAAGTACCTTTCTTCAACTTGTAGAAACAATTGCATGATAGCCTTGTAGTCAACTATTAGAAGACTATACACTGCTTGAACACCAAGATTGTGCCTCATTGGTCTATATGCCTAGTACTTTTCCTGAAACACAAGAATACTCCATGTCATTTTAATACATACAATAAGAATTTCGCAACATATATTGAATGTTCCTTATAGAATCTTGAACAATCAATGAACTACAATTAGAATTTGAGTTATGAAAACTTGAAATATTGAGATCTAGATATGACCACTAGATTTATGGATATTTCCACTAATGGATAAAACTTTAAGTAGTGTAAACCTTCTCTCTACCCCAAGCTTTTCAGAAATTTCCACAATACCAAAACTTTTGGGCTCATTAACTTGCTGACTCTTTCTAGGACATACTTTCTGTTCTCTGATAAATAGAAACATCTACCATGTTTGGTTAGAACCCAGTTCTGATTTCAAATATAAATGTGTTTCTTTGTTTTACCATTTATTAGATCATCCATAAGTGATTTTAGTAGTACTGCCCTTTTGTTTTAACATTAACAATTATAATCATTTCAGATATTTTCCAAATCCATTGTGATATGGATTGATGTGGCCTTTTCAAGGCAGTAATTAGATCTAGGAAATGCATCTGGTGATAACTTTGGAATAGAATTTAACAATGATAAAAAAGCTGTGAAAAACCTAACCATCTACCTTGGCATATCTGAGGAGACTCTTCCTCCAGGTACCTTTTACACCTTTTCCTATGGGAAAATTGTATTACAAATGTTTTTACTCATGTGAGGTCATTGGAATGAACTCTCAAATGAAATAAGACACCTCAATTCACGATCCTACTGCTATGTTCTCCTGTCTCATGTAACAATGAAGACACTTCACCAAAGTGTTTTGATGATTTACTCAAAACCCTCAATAAAGTGAGTGACAAAACGGTTCCCGGCTGGCTCAGCTGGTAGAGCCTAAGACTCTTCATCTTGGGGTTGTGGGTTCGAGCTCCACGCTGGGGCTTAAGATTTTAAAATAAAATCTTAAAAAAAAAATGGAGAATGATAGAGCCTTGAACCTAGAACGCATATCCTAACACTCTGTCCAGGGATTTTTCTATCACTTCATTTCTAATCCTAAATCTAATAGTAAAATCTAACAATAACAGCAGCTGCAACAATGATACAACAAAGAGAAACAAAAATATGAAATGCTGCTTGTAAAGTAAATTCGTAATAATATCTATATTTTATTATTCTAATGCTACTCCTTATCAAGTGCTTTCTAATAGAGAGCACTGTGTACTGTGCTAAGTATTTTACTTGTGTTTTAGTATTTTATATTTACAGGAGCTCTCAAAAGTGACACTTAATATTATCCTTATCTTGCAAGTGTGAAAGATAGGATTTAAAAAAGTTAAATACTTCTCACAAGGTTGCACAGCCAGTGGTATCCTAAGTGGAATCGATTCAAATTCATTTTGACTTCAGAGCCTTTTCTCATAACCGAAACAGTAGTGTTACATTTCAGATTACAAACATTAGTTTAGTGTTACATCAGATACATTTGTAGTAGTAGCACTTAAGGGTCATAAAATGTGTAATTAAAACATGTTTTCTTAGCTGTTAAGATTTAGTTAATTTTCTCAACTAGATTATTCTCTTTTTTAACTTTATTTTGCTTGCTCAAGTGGGAAAATTTTGAAGGTCAAATGTTGAAGTGTTTTTGCTTTAATTATGAAAACGAGTATAATTTGTCCCACCACTTACCCTTGCCAAGTAGTCCGATTTTTATAGCAAAGTTAGTTATAGTCTCTTAATATCTATAAGCAGCCAGCTCAAATTCTGTTCTCGTATATTCAGACACTCATACATATACTCTTCCTATAAAAGTAAAATTTTACTAAAATGTAAATAGATGTGGGGTTCTTTTCTCAATTGATAGTGAACAACGAAAATGTTTTTGGATTCCTTCCACAAGATCAATATTAGGATCCCTTCTCTCCTACCCCTCCACCCCCAGTCCTCTCCTCCCCCCTCCTCCCTCCTTGTTCTCCTCCTCTTCTTTCTTTTTCTCACAATTAATGCTAAATTCTACTTTCTGCCGGGAAGGAGTGATGAGTACTTTATCACACTCTTCAATTTGGGCTTTTACCACCATAGTAAATTGACTGTAAATCAGGGAGGAACTTTAATACACCAATAAAATCTATAAAAAAATCTGTCTTAAAGAGCAGTGTTCTCTAAAAGTAATTTTTCAATGAAAGAGGATTTAGCATTTGTAAATATAGACCATACAGTGGACTCGGGTTTGTCTATGGAGATCTTTCTTTTTTTATATTTAATTTCTTACTTAAAAATCCTCCCATCCCAGATATATGCTACCAATTCAGTAGCCCCTAGCTCCATGTGCCTATTTACAGTTAAATTATTTAAAATTAAATAAAATACAAAATTTAAGTCCTCATTTTCACTAGCCACAATTTAACTGTTCAATACCTGCTCGTGTTGGTGGCGCTATCTCAGTAGCACAGATATAAAACATTTCTATCACAGAATGTTCTCTTGGACAGTACTGTCCAATAGAGTTAGAGACTTAACTAATCAAGAAAATCATAGAATATTACAGAAATCATTCTAATATTTTGAATACATATACATTTGTGTAGAATATATAAAAATATATATAATATGTATATTTCCTTACTCCCTTCCTTTTTTTTCTCTTTGAATAATTTTAATTTTGACCTAAGCCTATTAACATTTTTCTTCATTTTTTTTGATATTTCAGCAAGATCATATTGGCCTAGCCACATTATATCCATGTAGGTGTGTGTTTATGATATCACTTGCAGCTAGTGTGGATACTAAATCCAGAGATGTGCTTCTCCAGGCCGTGGAAGGACGAGGTTATACTATTGCCTTGCACTTCATAATGTCAAACACATTCACTCTGAAGGGATGAAAAGAGGATTATAGACCCGTGATTTTACTTGATGATCTATATCCAACAGGGGGAATGGGCTCCATCTTGGGGCTGGACCGCCTACCTGAGAGCAGGGGTTGGTGGGATGATGATGGTAAGAACCAGGGCTTCAAGCCAGTCTCTGAGCCCTTACATCCATATCAACTATATAGCTTTGAGTGCATCCCAGATTTTAATCTATAGGTAATCTGTAAACTGATTAGCCCCCTTGTTGAAAAACTAAAATTGGTGTAAAAAGAAGTTCCTAAAGTTAAGTATTTTAGTTTTCTTCTTGACCAATGAAAGCTACAATCAAAATGTAATATAAAAAGAAAAACACCATATTTTAAAGTAATTTGTGATTATTTATATTTTAAAGGCATGTGGCAATCTAGATTATCCATTATTCCCACAAGCATCACATTCAGTATACATGGTGTCTAAAAACGTTCTTATTGGGGTGACAGTCCACTGAATCCCCAGCACCCTAACATCTTAGAGCATCTCTCCAGTCTTCATCTCTCATTAGAACTTCTTTCAGCTTTCAGATAAGTGAACACATGTTTCCTCTCCCTTCTCTACACTTTCTGGATTTTTCCAGTACCTTTGCATTCCAAGTCTGTCTTCACCGAGATGCCCTCCTGAGTTCTGAGTCTTATGGTTTCATGTCCGCTGTGTTCCCTAAAAAGAATTAGCACCACCTTCTAGAATATTTCTCTTGGAGTCCATGGCGTGCACAGTCTGTGCACTGTGAGGAGAATATTATTTTGTCTTATGTTAAATAACGTATTCATAGAGCCAGGTGTTGTACTAGTTGAGGAAGAAGGGAGTATAAGACTAAACATGTCCCTAGCAAATTGCTCATAATCTCAAGTATTTGTTCAAATCTGAATTTTTACTATAATTCCCTGAATATGCATTATAATATAACATATAGCTATCAAAACAAAAAGGATTCCTTTTTGTAAGGGAAGAAGTGGATATACCTTAGTATGTTTGGGCTACCTCATTTGCTTCCTAAGATCTATTGTCCATATTCTTTCTAATCCCTTGAGACTTATTATTTCAAAAACTTAATTTTAGCCAGCTCATGCATAACAGATTTTTATCTATGGAAGAAATTGCAGTGTGAAATAAGAACTGTCAAAGCAGTGATATTTAAGGAAGCTTTGATGTTAAATTGAAGGTTGGCATTTTCGTTTAGAAGTGTATTCATCTATTCTTTGACTTCATAAATCATATTTAAACTATTGGTGGCTACGGTAATGAAGTTACTGTGGATTCTAGAAATGAGGTATTGCTTGTGTGGTCTAACGTGTATCTTTAATAGACTGTTTTTGAATTGCTAAAATGCAACCTATTCAACTCTGTCAGAAGAGCATTAATGTCCTTCATTGTGCAAACTTTGTTTCTGTCACCCTTGACAAATCCTAATAGGGATTAATTTAGTTATGGGTGTCAGAATGAGCCGCAGCAATAACCCTGCCTTGTGTCATGGATCCAAACTAGTTATGAGGTTTGCTTACCCCGCTTCAGGCAGAAACTTTGCTAAACTGACAATGGACACAGAATTATTTGCCTCTTTTTCTTTCTGTCTGTTCCTTGTTCTTATTTAGCATAACCTCTCTCTTCCTTGTGTGGCCCAATTTAAAATTATATATTGTGGAGGTATTTGAAATTGCCATAATAAATATGTGTTCTACACATTTTTAATCACTTGCCAGTCTGCATTAGCCTTTTAATTATTAATAAAGTGAACTCCATTGATTTCCTCCAGTTGTTCGAACATGAGTCTGACCTAATCCTGCCTCAGGCTTGAGGGGTTCTGAGATGAACAGCAAATCCTTGAGCTAAACATTAATTTTGTGGGATTTAAACATAGTACTATTTTTTTATTCCTGAAGGAGGCTGCTCCTTTGTCTTTTTCCTTCTGAATTTGCAGAAGTATTATGAACTTTGGTCTGTTTCATGTTATATATACAAAGTAAATCTTGGACAAAACAAGTGTGTGATGTCACTAAAATTTGACCTTTCTCATTATTTTGTTCTGATATTAGAAATTTTAACATGGATACTCATAACATGGTAGGTTCTGGAGACTTTAATACCATTTTTAAATTAAATTGAAGCACATTTATTAATAGAGCATTTGTTTACCTTTATGTGTTGGGAAGAGCTCTTTTTTTCCAGTTAATGTTCAATAACACATTTGGATTTATTGCGGATTTTCTTAATGAAATCTCATTTTCTATTTTCACTTGTTCATTGATATAATACCAGTTAACGTATTTTTATTTCTTATACCTATAGAAATTGAATGGCATGTAATGAAATCTCATTTTCTCTTTTCACTTATTCATTGATGTAATACCAGTTAACATATTTTTATTTCTTATACCTATAGAAACTGAGTGGCATGACAGTTCCCCTTTTCAATCTCTTATGACTTCTAAAAATATGTTAGTTAACTTGGGTGGCAAGATTGCATTTGAATGGAAATGTATATTCAGTCTTGCTTTTCTTTTTTTTTTTATAAAAGCAGTTTAGTTTTAGAAGCTGAAAACAGCATGAACTACAACTTCTAGAAGACAGAGAATAAGCATAGATACTCCATCTCATTCTGTATGCTCAAATATTGTTTCTCAAGGATAGAAGAAAAATTCATTATGATTGTAGTTCCGCACAATGACTATATTTGGCAAGGTACTTGCAAATATGTGAATAATTTATGAATAAATTAACTATTATTTTATATGATAGACTTCTCTAACAATGATATTTGATGATGACAGTTATCAGTTAGCCAGGACAATAACACCTGTCCTATTCAGAATAGTCTTATTTGGAGAATATTTGTTATAGCCTTATTGATCCAAATGCCATAGTATTATTATTCAATAGTCATTAATTTACTATTCATACACTAACTGTTGCATATTTAACTTGATCAATTTGGTTGTTCCTTGCAATGAAATCTAGGTTTCTTCTCTTAATATACTAAGCCTATAGAATATAAATTTATGTTCATCTTATATAGAATTTAATTTGATATACATACGTAAATCATTTTGCCAATTTATTAAAATCTATAGTAGACTTTATTAACTCAGAGTTGATTTAAACATTACATTTGGAAGCTGAGAAATGGAAGGTTACAAGTGGGTGTGTGTGTGTGCATGTGTGTGTGCGCGTGCACGCGTGTGTGTGTTTACCAAACTGTGGTCCCTCCACAAAAGAAAAAAAAAAAGTTGTTTTTATGTGTGCAGTCTTTCCCTGCATGGCAAGCCCTCATAACTGCTTCTGATCCCAAATCTCAGGGAATTTGTTTTCAACACCATAATAGTCTTTCAAAAGCAGCCCTGATTATAGTAACTTCAAAGCAGCAAGCATCTGTACTTTAAGATGGGCCAATGGAAGCTAGCATCAGTCTTCCATAAAAAAGCAATCCTGCTCTTCCCTGCTGCCACTTACAGGGGCTTCCTCAGGGACCTTGTTAGATGCTTTCATGTGAAGACCATTTGACCCACTTCTGATTAGTGTGCAGGTTTTCATGGCAATGGCTTCTGGGAGGGAGATGCCGTTGGCTGGTCGCCTCCTTATTCTTGAAGTGAAAGAAAACTCTCAGTGGAATATATTAAGGATAATAAAGGGAAGAAGAAACACCAGTTTAAAGAAGGTTGAAATATTGAACTACGATTAAAAAAAAAAAGAAACATATTTCTATACTGATTGTTAGGAGGATAACATAGTTGGTATCGCAGTTTCCTGTTTTGTGATCAGGAGACACTAGCTTCTCCATTTCTTTTTCCTGAAATATTTCCGAAATAAGGGTTTTGAGAATGCAGACTAAGTGACTCTAGCTCATTTTTACCTTTGGTCAGTCAGTTTTCCATCGCCTGAAAATATCCATTTTTCCATTTAGAATAACAGTAAAAACATTAAAATGTCTTTAAAAATAACAATAAAGATACCAAGAATGCCTGGATTGTTAAATTTCTAAAAACTGTCTTTATAGCTTTTATAGCCTTGGGTGCAATCTTCCCTCATCAAATTTCTGTGGGATGAATATCAGCAACCGAGTTGATATCAAGACATGAACAAGCTTCTGGTCATATTACACCATCTTTAAAATTCAATGCCATTTTTTCATTCATTACTATTACTCAGTTGAGAATTTATGCTTGCTTAAATAGGCCCATTGCTTTTCCATTTTTTGTACTAACAGGTTGCTTACACTCACAAAAATAATCTGCAAGAAAATAATTTACCCAATGGCTTCTTTTACTATTTTAATTTATTTATAGATATGGAAATAGTTTACCACATAATCCAGCATTTGCTCCCTTCCTGCCCCCACCCCGTGTAAGATTGCCACAGTCTAATTTTCCATTAGGATAGATTAAGTTTAATGTAACTTAATGTATGACAGTATATTCCACACAAGGTGTTCAAGCACTCCCATTTTTAATTTCTCCTGCTTTATCCCTTTAAAAACCACAGCTGTTACTAGGATAACAAAAATGATGTTGAGTAACTGCTTACTTTTCCACTTTCCCGCAGGGGTGGGGGAACAGCAGGTAGCGTAGCCTCCTCCCGAAACCAGATGTTGCTTTATTAAAAATTGAACATTTTGGAGGGACTAGAAGGAGATTTATGCTTTAGGAGAGCAGCAAAATTAGAAGGAGTAAGAATATCAGATGGTCTAATTTGGCTTTTAAATTCAATCTTTGCCTATATTTTACTGTTGGTGTTTTACTTAGATCATATTTTAGATGTTTGTGGGCTAAAAAAATACCCAGGGTCTAACCTAACAGTAATTAATTGCTATCATCATTAGTCAGTCCAACAAGTTTTGACATCAGGATAAGTTCTATAAAGGATTCTAATGGTAATAGAATTTAATACAGTATAGTTCCTCCCTTATGAGAGTCTAATTGTTAATAACAATTCACTAAATTATTTAGTTATCAGTAAAATTTTGTAAGGAATTTATTCTGTGTGGTGTGATGCATTAATCTACCGTTTAAGTTTATTTAAGTATAATTTCGTTGGATTATATTTTGCATAGATTTTTTTTTTTATTCTCTAAGACATGAACAAGCCATACGCTTCAAAGTGCTGTCACTTTGCCTGTGTTCAGAACTCTTATTTCCGCCCCCCCAATTCATTTTGGAAGCATGCTGAAAATTTCAACGACTGTGAATTAATTCCGCAAAAACTTAATTCTTTGGATATCCAAATAAGAAAATTGTGTATTTTCAAAGATAGCAAGAAGGTCTTAAAATGATGTCTGAAAAACTTTTTAAAGAAAATGTTTTCACATTCTTAATTGCATCTATCCACCTCCAAGATAAAGTTCAAATTAAAATTTTTTGTCTCATCTACTTCCTGGGTTACTATTTGCATCTCTATTTGCCAAATGATGATGATAGGCAGTGCTTTTTCAGTTACCACTCTAGCATAAAAGATTCATAATTTGTGGGAAAATTATAGAAGCATGAGTAAACCTTCTAAAGCTAAGCAGTTTCTTGTTCTCTCTAAATAAAGTTCTTCCTTGCTATGTTTCTCAGTTGTTTTGTCTTCGAAAATCAAATTTCTGAGAGCCTCCTCATCACCTTCCAGTGACAATGTCGTGACAAGAGAGTAACGACATAAAACACTTGATCTTTAAAATTATTGTGTATTACCGTTGTAGGTACTATAGCCACTAGAGACTAATTGAATGCTATTATTCAGAATCATTGATTTTTAATTTAGTGTACTTACACACATATCTATTTGCAGGTGTTGATATCTCCTCCCCTCCCCCACCATGCTAAATGTCTTCTGGACACAATTATCCTATTAGACTCTGCCATGATTAGATTGCTGTTGTTGAGTGTCTCAGTTATAGAAGTCTGTCAACTGCCAATGAGGATGGATAGTTTGAATCTTGCAATTAGTCAGCAAAACTACATCATGCCATTTGTCTTAATGTTGTCAATTTTGTTTTATAGCATTAGATAAACAAAGGAAAGGGAGACACTTATCTGGTCAAGTTATTCCATAAGACTCTGATAGTATGAGTAGAACAATTTTTGGCTTGTCTTTGTGGAGGGAATGGAGAGTTCATCCTTTAAGGTCCATAATACAAGTGAATGTACTGAGAAAACTTTTGCAAGTTTTGATTACATATAAATATATGTTAAAAGTTCCTGATTATAAATAGCCAAATGATATTTAAAGGTAGAGCATATTTGAATTTCAGAAAATATCTGTGTGTGTTGTGTTATATATTATCTGGTTTTACAGAGAAAATATCCATAGTGTTACAGTAGAAATAAACCATACTTCTGAAAAAAAAAAAAAAAAAAAAAAGAATCCAAGAGAGAATCAGTCTGTGCATATCAGGAACTCATACATGACCAGAAAGGCTTTGTCAGTGACAATGGTCATGGTGCATCCCTCTGTTGTATCCTACCGATCAGGAGATTCAGTGAATTCAAACTACATAAAACTCTACACAGTGGAAATGCTCTTCATGAAAATGCATTTAAACCAGGTATAACAGAGAATAATAATCAAAGACATTAGACACTCATTGGCAGGAGTTCCATCATAGCATATGCTCTTACCTAGAAAGTTCTGTCCACCTTCTGGTTTATGACAACCCAGGTTGGAGCTGGAGCTTTATAGATGAGAATGCAATCAGTTGATTTGACTAAAAAATCCTGCATAAGAAATTTCTTCATGTAACCTCTCTGTATATAGTAACAGCATTTGGCAAAGATGTAAGTCTTCCTTTAGACAATGTGTGTATGTACGACATTTATCTATAAATAAATGCCCATGAATGTTCCAATATGATTCATAAAATGTTTGTTGGCAATAAATTGGGGTTCATAAATGGCTTCTTTTTTAATATATTTTTTAAATTTATTTATTTATTTTGAAAGAGAAAGTGTGTGTGTGCACACACATAGTGGGAGAGGGGCAGAGAGGGAAAGAGAGAATCCTAAGCAGGCTCTTTTGCCTGCTTGTTAGTAAAAACAAACAAGAAGGAGACAGATAAAAGAGAAAGAGGAAAAAAAAAGTTAAACACTTTTAAATCCTAGTACCAAAAGAATGTTTTTAACATTTAAGTGTATAGTCTGCTTTATTTTATAAACATGAGGAGTTATGTAGTATATTATAGATGCTTCATTATATATGTAGTGTAATTTATGTATAAATTATATACATTAATATTTATTTCAATAATGAGATAATGAGTCATTTTTAAGCCAGTTATATTAACCTTCTCTTTTGCACTTAACTGGGCTTTAGACATCTAAGCCATTTGCAATCCCTTTTGACTCAGGGAAACCAAAATAGAGGATTTTCAGAGAAGGTGCAGGAATTAGTTTGGAATGTTGGGTGGCAAGAAGTGAGTGTTCAGACTAAAAGGGTAGCTGTGGGAGGTCTTGATGCCACGCTGAAGAGATTTTTCTTAATTTTAATAACTATCGCAGTGCTATTTTTCTGTTGTTGAAATTTTAAGAGAGAGAAGGAGATTAACCTTTGTAGTCTAGTTAGATTATATTTTGTACAATTTAAGATTATCTACATAAAAAAATAATTTACTTTGGTAAGGAACTTTTTCTGGGTCAAGTTTATAGACAACATACATTTTTTAATGGGCTTTTTTTAAATGATTTCATAAAAGCCAAGTGTTATAAAATCGCCTGAAGTTAACAGTAGTCTTTTTTTTAATGTAGTATATTATAGATATTTGATTATATATGTAGTAATCCTTTCTAAAAGGATTCAACTTCATGCTTGAGAAACTAACAAAAACTTGATGCTACTTAGTAGTTCGTTGCTAATAGGTGCCTTTGAACGTGTCTTTGAAAAGACAAGTTAAATTGCCAAGTTTGTTTGTTTGCTTTCATGTTTTCCTCCTTCCAGTTTTCATTACCTGTAGATTCAAGAAAATACTTAAGTGAACTGCAAGGAATAATTCTAGGAAGGCACTTAAGACTGTTAACTACCAGAATAGCCTAGTTAAATGCTTTGAATGAATGAATGGCAGAGAGTTAAGGTTATTTTAGTACATTAATTTCCTTGATATCTAGAGTTCCCCCAAAAAGCTCAGCAGACAGGGTACCTTAATGAAAACATTCTTTGATGGCAAGAGGTATTTTTATTCTGGCCTTGTACTCAAGACATGTTTTATGGAGGTCTCTTGGTGATTTCTTTACAGTGTGTGCCTTGACAACCCAATATTTTGTTTTGTTTTGTTTTTTGGTTTGTTTTTAAATCACAATTCAATACAACTTTAGGTGCTGAATCAAGAATCTGAAATCCATGTCCTCTGACACAAATTGCAAACTATACTTTTTAAAGCCAAACTCAAAGAAAGTTCTAAGTCTTGAAACGCCTACGTTTCTTGAGGATGAAATCATAACTTAATGAAAATGAAACCATTGTTAGGGGCTTCATGTTGTGTCTCACTCAAGTTCATATGTTGAAACCCAAATCCCATGTGATGATGTTTGGAGGTAGATCTTTGGGAGTAATTGGGTCATGAGAGTGGAGCCCTCATAATGGGATTAATGCCCTTATGAGAAGAAACAGGAGAGCACTTGCTTCCTCAGTCTCTTTCCCTCTGTCAGGTAAGCTCACAGCCTGAAGGTCACCATTTGCAAACCAGAAAGGGGGCCCTTACCAAATAGTGGATCTGCTGGCAACTTGCCCTTTGATTTCCCAGCCTTCAGACTCTGATAAGTGAAATGTTTGTTTTTAAATCACCCTGTCAATGGTAATTTGTTTAGCAGCCCAAACTGACTGAGACAACCATATATCCAAATGTAAATTGACTTCAGATTGCCATGATAATGACTGACACTTCTGTGGTACTTAATAGTATTAAATATAGTCTGACCTTTCCAAGGGTCAGCATACATGAGGAGTGTTTCTGTGTGTGCATCCATCTCCACTTATCTATCCTTTAACTTCCTTTTACATTTGTCAAAAGTAAAAACTTGTATGATATTCCCAAAACAGACCATAGAAACCCTAACTAACCTGAGAAAATCACATAGCTCTAGGAGTCATGGTGCTAAAGTGAAATCCAAGCATCCTGACACTATGGTGTAGGTTGATATCACTGCAGTGTACTGCCTTGAGCCAGGTTTTTCTCGGCCAGGAGATATTTTGCTGTAAGGGTGGCAGGTGGGAAAAGAGAGATGGAGGGGGCCGTGTGTGGAGATACATGACAAGGAACATGGATAAGCAGGTAGAGAAAAGGATGGAATTAGGATCAGAAGCATCGAAGTTGCTTTTTAAATATACTTTTTTAAAATTTCCATTTTGTGATTACTCTAACCAGGGAGCTTGCCTTTGCTTAAAAAGCCCAGGTTGTCATTATATATTGAAAAATTCAAACCTTAAAAATGATAGGCTTAGAGGCACCTGGCTGGCTCAGTTGGTTAAGTAACCAACTCTTGGTTTTGGCTCAGGTCATGATCTCAGGGTTTGTGAGATAAAGCTCTGTGTTGGGTGTTGGGCTCTGTGCTGCCAGGGTGGAGTCTGCTTGTGATTCTCTCCCTCTTTCTCTGCCCCTCCCTTGCTTATACAGGCTCCTTGTCTTTCTCTCTTTCAAATAAATAAATGATCTTTAAAAATAATGATAAATTCAGGTCAAAGGGGAATGTATGGGTGACATGAGTATTCTGACTCCAGGTAAATTCTAACCAAACAGAGCTAGTAAAATGTTTCAACTACTTTAAGGACATCTTGAATCATTACTAGTACTGATATTTCAAAACTTCACTTAATTTCTTTCCTGTGGCTTTTATTACGAATTGATCATGTGAAATCAGCCATGGATTCTTCTAGATTCATTTTGGGGGCCTTGTTAAGTAAATCAGACATTGGGAGCATAACTCCAAAAAGCCAGTACATTATCTTTAGTTAATCAAAATTATCCATCTAGTGCATTTTTTCTTCTAAATTTATTATTTTCTAAATAATTGTTTTAAAAGAGTTAATTTGCCTGTCTAAGAGTGAAAGATTATGATCAACTCTTCTTCTGAGGTGCCTCTCTTTGATAAACCGTGCTTGTTTTGTGATTGCCTTATTATTGGTTAAAGAACACTTTTATATGGCTAGTAGGCAGTTTATTATGCATTCGCGAGTGAGCCAAATGCAGATATATTTAATGTTCTCAGCAGCCCTCTGAGACTGATATTAAGAACTCCATTTGGAAGATGAAATAGAATGAGGTAGGGCCGAGTTAAATGAATTTTTAAAATTTTTACATCTACTGAGATGTGGTGAATTTCTAAATACAATCCGACCTTTTTCTAAATACAAATTTTTTTATTGTTAATTCCTATGCCTTATTTTTTTTTTTGAAAGAAGTTTTAACTCATGCGGACAATTTTTATGGTCTTTCTTACCTTCCCTGGGAGGGTCCTTATAAGAATAAAAATATAGGACTTAGTGGGGTTTCAGTTGAAGCCAGGGACACTGGGGATATGAAGATGTTCTAGAAAGAGTTAAATGTGTCCAGAAATGTGGTACCTTTCATTATTACTTCTTCATCAGCCCTACAATTTATTGAAAACCCTGTTCTAGACGGATGTATTATGATTATATATTTAATGTCATCCTGCTGGCCATGTGCTACTTCAGGGTTTGTTTTATTTTCTTTTGCTTGAACTCAGGGAGGGGGATTCCAAACCTTAAAAGGCAAAAGAAGTTTGTTTGTATTTCTGGAATTAAGCACCCATTCATCCCAGTGTTATGGACCTTTTTATAAACCCAAATATTCTGTTCACAGCTAGATTTTACCCATCTTCAGAGCAAGGACAGCATAGTTTTATTTTGCCTTGTAAATATACTGGATACAACTCAGATTTTTTTCCCAATGCTTCCTGAGTTGAATTTTGCACAATGATTCATTTTGAAGACTCTCCTAACTCTTTAAATAGAGGGGAGGAAAATTAAACCTATTGGACATAAAAAAGAGATGTGTATTTAAAAACTCGGTGGTCTGGTGTCTTTTAGAGAGCCTCAAGATACTGGAAAGAAACCTCTAAGGGACACGTATTCTGCGGAATTAGTAAACAGTGCTAGACCAAACGTTTTAGTGGAATAGTGCATCCAAGCGAGGACAGAGGAGTTTGAATCAGACTAAGAGAGTAAGGTTTCACAGTTGGCACTTGGTTCTCAGACGTGGATTGCTTGGAGCAGGTCAGTGTGCCTGTTTGGCACTATGCTTAGAGATGGCTGCTTTTTACTTGGCATTTGCTGTGTTAAATCAGCACTAGCAAATGGGTGCATCCACTGAGAGATACCCCAGCACCATAGTTCCTTTATGACTATGAAGAAATTGCAGGATAGTAATTCTCAGTACATCGAGGCTTCGAAAATTTTATGTGACAGTCTCTATATAGACTATCATTACTCATGGGTCCTTGGTTTTAAAACAAACATTAGGCATGGGGAAATCATTAAGAGACAGCAAAGTCTTATGAAATATAATATGCGACGTGTAAGCTTATGTACATAGCCCCCCTATATAAACATTAAGCGTGTGAGCATGTATATAAGAGGTAAGGAGGCAAAACCGACTTTTAGTTTTGTTTATATAAAGCAGATAATTTCATGATTACATTTCTTATTCTGGTGTGTCGCTTACAGCATTTCTTCTCACAGTTGTTGGACAACAAGCTTTGACATTTTAAGAGCCTACAGATGTCATAATTAAACTTAGTAATCAGTCTAGAAGTAAACACATAAATAACAAGGGATCACAAAGGTCGGCAATATGGCACAGCATAAACATGGAATCCCAGCGCTCACTTCTAACATGAGGAAATGCGTTCTGCAGTTCAAAGCATGTCATTCTTCGCATATGTTCGCATGAAATATGCAGGGAGGAAGACTCTCTCCAAATGATTAATGTAACATTTTACAAGGACATATGGATGTTCTTAGAATTTAATGGGGGAGGGGGAAACTTACCTGGAATCGATTATGGGAAATTTGGCAAAATGGAAGTGAAATATTCACTCGCTCTTCTTCTTATAATTACATGACATGTGTTATAAGAATTTCTAAAAATCCACCAGAATAAAACGAGGGTAATTTCAGTCAATGGGAATTAATTGTCTTCAGACAATAGCAAGACAACAAAAGACTTGCTCAGGTTTCGGAGCTGATTTTGAAGGACAGATTTCAATGGTGCTGAGTAAAGCTTTAGCCTTGGCATTGTCTCTGCTCTGAGTTTTCTCAGACCCTCCCCAAGCGATGACGGTTTCCCAAGTCTTGTGTTTCTTCAATCCATATATCTGCACATACTTCTCCGAAACTACAAAGTTCTTGAAAGCAGTGACCTCTCTTATCTTATCTTTGCATCTCTAGTTATTTATTTACTTATTTATTTTTTTAGTATTTCTTTATTTTTGAGAGAGAGAAAGAGAGAGGGGGGCAGGGGCAGAGAGGGGGGAAGACACAGAATCCAAAACAGGCTCCAGGCTCTGAGCTGTCAGCACAAACCTGACATGGGGCTCGAATCCATGAACCACGAGATCATGACCTGAGCCGAAGTCAGATGCTTACCTGACAGCCACTCAGGCGCCCCATCCCCAGTTATTTTTGAAATATCAGCTGCTTCCTATTTCATATATTGCTAGGTCAGGGCTGAGAGTACACAATAAGAGTGAAAATTTATAATTCAGTGAATAAAACAAAAGAATGAGTTCACATGCTAGTGAATGAATGTTGTACAGGTATTTCCTTACTTTGATTTAAGACTTCTCCTTTCAGTCACTAAGGAATGTAGAAATTGTACTTTTTCATAGGCAGGAAGAATATTTTAAAGCCTATTCTAGTAAAAATATGTAATTTATTTCAAAACATCAGCTGGGTTTAATTTAAAAAATTAAGATTACCGTTATACCTTTAATATCTTCATATCATCCTGACAATTAAGCCTCAGATAACAAGACTTTGCAGTAAGTGTGACAGTGTTCCACCTGAATAAAATATAACATTGCAAGTATAATGAGGCAGGGATTAAAAATGTGCAGAAGTCAGAGTTGTCATTAATCAATTAAGGATAAATATCAATTTTAGAAAACACAGCATTATGCCAAATAATTTTTCCAAGTCTACTAAAGGATCGGAGATTTTTAGGAATTTAGAAGTTTAAGGGAAAAGAGGGGAATAACCCCACACACCGTTGTTGGAATGCAAGAAATATTATTAATGCTGCTGCACAGGTCAGCAAAAAGAATCCGTGAGTCAAATCTAGCCTCAGCCAACACTGAAAGCGGTTACTATCTGGCCCTTTACAGAAAAAGTTTGCTGAATGGCAAAAGTTAGAGACCTCTATCCTTGTTATTCTTTGTACTAATTTTTATCTTTCAAATAAAACTTAGGATTAAAATGACAGAGTCAGATATGAATGAATCACTTGTTTTTCTTGGCTCCTGTAAGCAAAGTTTGAGGCAACAGATTTAAATTTTTATTAACATGACCTTATATTATCTCTACATGTTAAATATAAATGAGATGCTGACTGCAAGATCATTATATGTAGCAATCATGATTAATTTGATGCTAAGCGTAGGTATTGTATTTGACCAAACCACTTTTTTTTTTCCTTCCCCCGGATTTTAGAATTTATTTATGGATAAGTTGAAAAGGAAAAGTGTGACTACTCGCAGTCCATTGGATTTTTACACATTTTAAGTTCTAGGCTTCAGTGTTACTCCCTGCCCCCACTACATTAGTTGTATTTTTTTAATGTTTCTTTATTTTTGAGAGAGTCAGAGAGAGAGAGAGAGAGAGAGGGAGAGAGAGAACACAAGCAGGGGAGGGGCAGAGAGAGAGGGAGACACAGAATCCCAAGTAGGCTCCAGGCTTCAAGCTGTCAGCACAGATCCTAACGCAGGGCTAGAACTCACAAACCTCAAGATCATGACCTGAATCGAAGTTGGACACTTAACTGACTGGGCCACCTGGGTGCCCCATCCGTTAGATATTTTAAACTTAGCAAATGTTTGAATTTTATTTCAAATTTAGATTGTAATGTGGTGAGGACTTAGTGATAAGGCACTTCCATGAGGAAGGAGAGGAGAGAAGACTTTATTGCTTTTAATATCTCTAACTCCCTTATGTTAGTAGATATTTATCACTAATAAGTGACGAACAAATAGGAAGGGGCCACGTTACCCTCTGCCGTCAAGGAATATATGGTACAGGGACAAGTGGAGGAAAATGGATTTTTGATGGATTCAGAAAAAATGTTATCAGTGGTTCGGTCACATTTTTTCTGAAATAAATATCATATCAACCACCAAATACTTTGTCCTGAGTCATACAGATTTATACGACCTCATAAACAAATATAATGAAAAGTACTATGACAGTCCACTGATACATTGCCTTGTTGAGAATGTGGTTTCCATGCCAAGAACAAATATGAAAAATGACATAAGATCTCTGTGGCCCAGCTCATCACAGTGCAGTTGCCTGCCCGTCGGTTGATCTTTTGGAGGAATTAAGGGAAATTCAAAAGGAAGATTATCATGTGCAAACAATGAGAGCTTAGATATCTCGCCGACTGGCCTAAGGTGTCCCCATCATTCCTGCAGCGTTTACTTTTCGTATCAGGAGTTAATTAAGGTGAAACATGAGGTAATTAGGGATAATCCTCCTGGCCTCCTGCTGGCCTGTTGCCTCCTAGGCCATTGCCTATACCGAACTATGTTCACAGTTAAGAAAGAAAAGCAGATTTTCATAAAAGTGATGCCCATGCTTTTTTAAGACATGATTCTTCATCTTTAAGACTGTGTTTTCTAAGTAATCCCTTCGCCTGGGTAAAGTATGAAAATGATTTTTCTCTTCTTGAGTTTTGATCTAAAAATAATGAAGATGAATACATACCTGGTCGCTGGCAGAATTACGGAGTTACATTTGTTCACCTTGCATGTTACTACCAGGTTAAATCAAATCTGTACTAGTTTAAATCTTTAGTTTTGATTTTGCTAGAAAGTTACGCTCTTTTTCCCCAGCCCCCTAAATTATATTCTTTGTACAGACTTGTCAGTGTATTGTGCATTTCTAAGTATAATAGTAATTGGTGGGGGGGGGGTGAGGAGAAATAAAAAATAAAAGCAAAATTTTTATCTGAATAACATCCAGGTATTTTATCTTTGAGGAACATTCTAGTCTTTATAGTGTGGTGAAAAAATATGCCAGGTATTTACCGACTTCTCCTTAGAATACATACACCTCTGTGTGTTTAGTATGTTAGTTCCATAGTACGTTTTTGTATGACTATGTTTTGTGTGCGTGTGTATGTGCCATTTTTACTTTTGCCCTTTTAATGAAGGAAAGAATATAAAAATTTAATATCCTTGTTAAGCTTTTTTAAGTTGAAAGGGAAGCACGCACCCCTTTACAGATCCCCTAGCCTTCTAATGTACCAGCCATAATAGAATCTGTACTCTTGCCAAAAGGCATTTTATTAGGATGTTAAGATTTTAGAATTGACGGACCTCCTATATTAATTAAACAGCAAATTGCTAGTAAGCAGGCATGACATTTAAAAAGGAGGGCATTTATGAAAGAAGTAAAATCTCTTCTGCCATACTTTGTAATATCCTACAGGTTCTGGGCTAAAAAACCTATTATAATAAATTTCATTTTGTTGTTGCTGCTTTTTCAATTGCTAACAGAGTTTTAACTCCTATTAGAACACACTGAGTTCTTCCCTTTTTAGCTGTGCTTTAGAATTGTTTGTGCTAGCATCTCAAATATACATATTTTGAGCGATCAGGTATGTATTCATCTTCATTCTTTTTGTAATTAAGTCCTATACGGAGATTAAAATGATTTCTGTGGAGTAAACCAGTAAAGATTACAGATTAGTTCCACGGCAGCAAGTTGCTAATTCATATCTTATTTGAGACTCTGAAGCAGTTAGTATTTATGTTGGTAGATATGTGGCCAAATCATAAACTCTTATTTAGTAGTGAATATCAAAACCTCCAAATGTCCAATTCTTTTTTTAAAAACATGGAGAATAAAAAGAAAAAATAATCTTTTTTATTCTTAGGCTTTAAGACTAAAGGAAACTCAGGCTGAGGTTATTTGTGTTTACTTAGTGAATTTGGTGTCAGTCCCTTAAAGTAGACGGGGGGGCCTTTTCTCCTGCAAAATTGCAAAGAGAGCATTTGCACTATGGCATTTAAGAATATATCAGATGAGATTTTCTATTGATCCCAGTGGCAGGGACGAGTGCCCTGAGAGAATAAATGAGCCGCCTTTATGAGGCTCCTTGTCAGCAAGGATTTAGCTGTTTCATTTGCAGATTCCTGTAAATGTTCACCAGATTCATGGCCAGTAATTTCACTGGAGAAGGACTGGACCGTGGGTACGCAGATGACTCTTTGTCATTAACAGTTTCAAATAGCATTAAAAATGTTCGGGCAGCCCAGTTGATTCTGATGAAGCCGTGGAGCCCAATGCACTGTGGTTCTAGCTAATATTTACCATTATTGGGCCAAGTAAAGGACCAAAGTGAATAGTGTATAATAAACACACAACACATGCACACACATACACACACACTCAATACAGGCACAAATTCTGATCGCTTTCAGTATCAAGATTTAAATTGAAATCTAGAGATATTCACACTTAAAAATCCATGTGAACCAGAAACTACTTCTTACGTAATTAAATGTATATTTGCTAAGCTTTACTTCCTTTTGTGTTATCTTCCAAGCAATCTGTAAATTGCATGCAATCACTGATTTATATGCCGTTACAAACAGTAGCTGTATAATGATTTTGACTGTATGTACTAGCTAGTGTACCAAAATTGGTTTTGTTTTAATATTTGATGCAGAAATCTTCCAAAAATTTGGAGCCATGACAGATAAATGGATTAATATATCTGTTCGTGGGGGCACCTGGATGGCTCAGCTGGTCACGCTTCCGACTCTTGATTTCAGCTCAGGTCATGATCTCAGGGTTTGTGGGATCTAGGCCTGCATTGGGCTCCATGTTGACAGTGCAGAATCTACTTGGGATTTTCTCTCTCCCTCTGTCTCTCTGCCCCTTTTCTATTCATACTCTCTCTCTCAAAAGGAATAAATAAACTTAAAATATAGATAGATAGGTAGATAGAGCGATCGATATGTGTGGAATCTGTTTCTATATATCAAAGTTTTTAATGTGTGTGTTAATATATAAATCGCCTACCGTTAATGTAAGGTTTCCATTTCTAAATTTAATATTATCATTATTATTATTATTATTATTATTATTATTCTAAATTTCATTTAGAAGTATGTCAGAAAACTATATATATAGTGGACTCTATCAGTTCTGCTATGGGCTGACTCACAAAGATGACTGGGTTACATACAATAAAGTGATTTTTAGTTTCTCATAAGCTCAGAGTGGAAATAAAATAGTTTAGTATCACTTTTAGAATTTCCCTGACTCCTGTTGCCCATTTATCCTTTATCCAGGAAAGAAGTGCCCAGAGGCTATTTGCATGCTTGTCCAAGGTCATCCCTGAGGCCCTCTCATACATTGCTGGTGTGGGTGCAAATTAATAAAACCTTTATTGAGGGCAATTTAGCAATATGAATTAAATTTATAAAATGCCTGTAGTCTTAGACCCTGAAATTCCACTTGAGTAAATGTCTATCCCAGACAAATTAGTGTGTGCATGTGTGTGCATGCAAAATGGCATTTTATGTGTAAATTTATGCATTATAGCATTGTTTTAAATGGCGAAAGATAGTCATCAACCTAAACAGGATGAAGTCAGTAGGAGACTGCAGGAAGGCCTCTATGCATTGGTACAGCAAGGCTCCCAAGATACTTTATTAGGCAGGAAAAATAATGATGCTGAACTGTACATTCCCATTTTAAACTATTGTATAAAAGTAAGAAAAATGAACATATAGGTACATATACGAGTATCTGTGCACAGTAACTCATATATGCATGAACCATATCTGGAAAGGACATAGAAAAAATTAATAATATTATTTGATAATGGGGGATGAGAACTGAATGAAGCTGAAGGACAAAGCCTGGAGCCAGACATTCTACAATGTGCTTTAAAAATGTGTTTATACTATACTGGGTGACTCAGTCGGTGAACTGTCCAACTCTTGATTTCAGCTCAGGTCATTCATTGATCTGTTTTTGAGTTCGAGCTCTACATAAGCTCTGTGCTGACAGTGCGGAGACTGTTTGGGATTCTCTCTCTCTCTCTGCTCCTACCCCGTTCATGCTGTCTCTGTCTCTTTCAAAATAAATAAATAAACTTAAAAAATGTTTTTATACTCTAAAAATACATGCAAAAATACATGTCATCCTTTATTGTTTCCTCACCAACCTGGTCTATCAAGTTCGAATCTTCAAATTATGTTTTTCCTCCTCCCACTTTAGTGAGGTTGATTTTGACTGTCTATTAGAAAAACGGCCTAACTTCATAATAGCGTGTAGTAGGCTAAGAGCCTCATACCTCCTGGAGATGTTTCTGAGTCAGAAGAGGACAGTGTTAACTCACATGGGATTCTTACTGGTTCGGCTTCAGGCAGTTCCAAAAGGACTTTCCAGGGAGAGTGGACAGGATCCTTTGATTAAAGCAAGCCCAGCAAGTTAGACAGCTGTCTGCACCTCCCTGACAAAAGAAGGAGGTGCCACAGCAATCACAGCAAGCTTCTGAATGGAGACTGATGCCAGAAGGTTCCCAGGCGACTGCACTTTGGAAAACTAAGTGGAGCCAATTCCAGGTCCAGAAGGGACAGAGCTACTGAGCTCTTAGCCAGAGTAGCTTTAACCGTGGTTATGACATACGTTTTTATACAGACACACGTGACATTTCCTTAAGGCTGGAATGTTTCTAAAAAACAAAGACTTCCCCATTCCTTCCTCCAGATCTACTGACTCGGTCCCTGTAGAAGAAGAACTTTGATTTGTGCACTGTTGCTCCAGTGACTAAATCTCTGGGTCTGTTGCTTCCTGGATCCCAGTAAATAGGCGAAGTGCGAACATGCAAACACACTTCTCATACCAGAAGTGTTCACTCTTGGAACACCCAAGCGCTGGGCAGTCTTTGAGCAGCCAAACCCAGGGTTCTTGTTAAAGATTGGAAAGTCTTTGCAAAGACCTTAAAAGCCCCATCCTGCCAGCATGGTTCCCAGAACTGCTTTCCTATTCCATTTCCTGGGGGATCTCTGCTCACTCTTGGCCCAGCCCCACCCATTCTAGTGTTCGATACTGAGCTAGCCTCTGCCCAGGGCACTGAGCTAGTAAAGCGTGTTCCTTTTCCACTATAGCCAATACCTCTTAGCTTTTGGGGATGAGTCAGTGCAGCAAATTCTCTAAACTCTTTTTTGTTGTTTTTTGTTGTTGTTGTTGTTGTTGTTTTTAAATTACCAAGCATGATTTTGAGCCCAGTACTTTTCTAGGCACTGAGGATTCAAGAGGAAGCAAAAGAGACCAAAATATTTCCATGGAGCTTTCTTCCTAGAAGTGGATTATACACAATAAAGGCAAATAAAGAGAACATATTATTCAAGTGATTGAGTTGTAGAAGAGAGAAAGCATAAACTGGGAAAAACCTTATATGTATTTGGGGGTTGGAGGTGAGGCGAGCAGCTGGGGAGTTGTAATTTTAGATCAAGTGGCCGGGGAAGACCTCCCTGAGAAGGTGAATTTTGAGTGACGCCTTAAGGGAAGTTGACAAATAATAAAAATTAACAATGGGGATGAGGGGTGTGGGTGGAAAGTGTTCTAGGAAGAGGAAAGAACAAGAGCAAAGGTCCCGAATTAGGAAGTGCTAGAAGGTTTGTGCAAATAGAGCAGTCTGGTCCAGGAGAAGGCAGACTGAGTGATGAGTTGAGGTGAGAGTATGCAGCAGAGGCCAGGTCATGCACGTCCTCTGGGGACTTTGACTTTGATACCAAGCTAGACCACTGAAAGGTTTTGAGAAAGATGAGGTCTGTCTTATGTCTTAAAAGGATCACTCTTGGCATTGAGTTGAGAACTTCCCACATGGGGGCAAGAACTGAGACAGGGAAATATGTTACAATGATCCAGGTGAGAGCTAACTAGGTGAGGCAGTGGAGGTGGTGAGAAATAATTAGAATCTGATAAATATATAATCTAAAACCATCAGGATTAGAACACTTTATGTGAGATTACAAGAAAAGAAGAGAGTCAAAGATGACTCACCTTTTATCTGATAAACTGAAGGAAGGAAACTGCTATTACTGAAATGGGAAGACTGTGAGAGGTGAAGGTTTTATGGATAAGTCAAATTTGATATGTCTGTTTAACATCTGATAATGGAGACATTAAGTGGGTGGTTGGAGGTATGCGTCCAAGGAAGAGATCTGGCTTGGACATTTGGAATACTAGCATACTTGTAGTAATTAAAGTCATAAGGTTTGATAAGACTGTACATGGAGTGTATGGAGGCAGAAGAAATCTCAAGATTGAACTTTGGGTCACTGGGTCATTTTAGTTTTAAAGGTTAAGAAGATAGAGGACCTAGCAAAGGGGAAAAAAAAAAAAGATAAACTGTTACCCAGTAGGCAGAAAATTGAATGAGTATGTTATATTTCAGGTTGGTTAAATAGATATTTAAAGATGGAGAGAATGCTCTACTTTGTCAAATGCTACTGAGCGGTCAAGGAAAGTGAGAAACAGGAACCGATCATTAGATACAGCAAAGTGAAGGTCATTGGTTACCACTATAGGAGCAATTTTGCTGAAGTAGTAGTGGAGAAGTCTTTATTACAAAAGGTTCAAGACAGAATGTGAGAAGAAAAATCGAGGAGACCCCGAGTAAGGAAGTTACTTCCAGACTTCTGCAATACGGGGAAGAAAGAGATGGAGAGCATCAGAAGAGGAATGTGGGGACAATAGAGGAATTTTGTTTTCATTTGTTTTTGAAATGGGATAAGTAAAAGCTTGTCTGTGTGCATATGGGAATCATCTAGTAAAGAGGGGAAAGCTAATAATTCAGAAGAGAAAAGGAGAAATTACTGGAGCAGTTGTCCTTGAGTGGGCACAGGGAAATGGGAGCTAGGGACAAGCGGAGCTGTTGCTCAACTCTAGACACGTAGACAGATCATCCATTCATGAGACTTGGTAGATAATGGGCCCAGTGGCAGTTATATGGGTCAAGGAGGTAGGTAATCATATATATTTTATTTCTGTAGGGTGAAGGTCATGATGCAAGATCATTTTTTCACGTTAATATTTGGGGGAAAATATGGAAACATTGGATTCCATTGTTTTTGTAGAAGAACAATGAATTGTGTTGAAAGAGAACAGATTTCCAGACAGTGTTGAGATCTCTGGTAATCTATCACATATGGCTCCTTTTATAGTTAACTTGTATAAACAGAGAATTCCTTTTCCAATTTGGTTTACTTAAACAAAGAAACACTGAGTGCTCATGATTGCTAAGACCCCGCCCTGCCTTCAGGGAGCTGCCTATCTGGTGGGACAAGCCCCCAGATATGGTGACCATTTTTTTTTCTAAATAAAAATCAGGACTGATCACCCCACCCATGGGCTGACAACAGGAGAGGATATTTAACATGAGGACTATTCAGGCATATTCCGGGCATATGTTCACCATTATTGTAATTAGTATCAGATGTTTGTAAGTGCTGAACCAGAGAAATAAAAGTGTTACAGAAGAACAGACGAGGGAATATTTAACTTTGCCTGGAAGGTGTGGGAAAGCACAGTTAAGTCTTTGAAAATTACTGAAACAAAGGGAGAGGCAGGAATTAAGCTTGTGCAGGTAGATTACAGTCATACTGAATGCATCTCACTCTAAGGAGTGTGGATATTATTCTATAAACATCAACAGTGACATAATCATGTTTGTATTATAAAAAGGTAAATCTGGTAGCTATGTGGAGGAGAGATTGGCCAAACTGGAGGTCATAAACAATTAAGTGTTCTCTGCAATAGTCCAGGGAAAATATAATAAGAAAATGACAAAGGAAATAGAATTGGGGGAGGTGGGTAGATGCTAATATGACTTTTTTTAGAGGAAGAGAAACAGAACTTTGAGACTTATTTGGAATGTAAGTAATGACTTACTTACATTCCAAATATAATATGGACAAATAATAATGACTCCCGGAGTCTGATCAGGGTAATAAGTACACTTTGTTGTCATTTGTCAAGATACAGAATACAGAGGATAAGCAGTTTTAGTCAGCAGGTGCTCAAACACAATGAGTTCTTTTTGTGTGTTCAGAGTTAGATAGTTCGAAGCAGCTAGAAAGTGTGGGATTTCTCTTTGACATCTTTCCTTTCTTTTAATGGACATTCGATTTATCATTTGAACTCAACAAAAGAAGAAAAGTAAAATTAGCAATAAAAAGGTGCAATTAAAATGATGTGAAAGAAATTCCAGACTAAAGGACAAATTCATTATATACTTAGCAAAAGCAAGGGTTCCCAATATTTTTAGTGCATGGTGACCACAGTTTCTTGATAGAATTTTTGTTGTTGTTGTTGTTGTTTGTGTTTTGTGGTTTTTGTCATCTCTAAGACCGGCCAGAAATATTTTACTTTCTTCTTAGTTATTATTCACATTCAACCGATCCATTAATAAAAATAAAACAAAACCGGAAAAATGGTTAGAAAGGAAGTGGTAATACACATCAAAGAGGAGAAATAGTTTACTTTTCTTACATAGATTATGTGAGCAGAGGAAAATGCTTTGGGGCATAGTCTTAAGATTTCCAAGAACTTCAATAAAACATACATAATAAATACATCAAGCTCCCTAACGCATTTCCCAAGTCATTAATTATACACCAAGGCTATTTAATGACAGAATAGAATCCTTATTTGACCAATCCACAAAGACCTCATTGATTTGTATCTTTCTGGTCTATGTATTTCATTAGTTGCAAAACTTCACAAATTAGTAAATTTATTTTTTAACAATGAAAGAAATGCATGATATACCACAATATTTTCTTCTGTTTTCTAATTACACTATCATAATATTCTCTTACTCAGAAAGTGGTACCTACAACAGGTAGATTTCACATAAATTTGATATTGTTATTTTTATTGTGACATCATATATACTCAATGCAATGCTTTTTTTTAACCTAGAAACTTAGAGCTAAATTTAATGAATAATCATGGCAAATATATTAGTTGCTTTTATTGTTAATATATTTATAGTTTTCACATTTCACCTGTTTTGAAGAAAATTTTCCTTCTTTTCATTTTTAACATTTTTATTGAGTAAATGACTTCATTATATCTTAAAATGTTTTGAGTTTTTGTCCATGTATTTGTTTTGGGGAATTTTTTGGCAGCAGAAAAGATACAAGAAGGAATATATGAATATACAAACTGAACTAAGAAAGAAGCCATGTTGTTATGCCAGTTTTTATTGTTTTGTTTTGTTTTGTTTTTAGCGAATGTAGAGAATGAGAGAGATTGTGAGCAGGTGAAAGGTGAAAGGGGTAGAGGAAAGAGAGAGTCTCAAGAATGTGAAGCAGTCTCTGCCCTGAGCATGGGCTCAATCCCATGATCCTGGGGTTACGACCTGAGTTGAAATCAAGAGTCAGACACTCAAACAACTGAGCCACCCAGGCACTGTTGTTTTGCTTTTAATTTCACCTTGAACAATGTTAGTAGCCCACGGAAACTAATATCCTTATATGATTTTCAAGCCTGCAGAGATGTATGAAAAGGTCACAGCAGCCTTTTTGGCACTTCTGGTGTCTGAAACGATGGCAGCTCAGTCTAGCATGGGACAGGTACAGTACTTGAGCAGCAATTTTTTTATTGTTCTCTAGTTCTCCTAGAACTATAACTTTGCAACTTATTGGGTACATCTATATCCCAAAGCAAGTGTACACTTTTATTGCAGATATAAATAGTAATCTTTCTAATTATATGGTAGTTTTTATTAAGCATGGCTCAACTTATCAAAGATAGCTTAGAATTAATTTAATAATGTTAAATTTTGCAATTTATAATTTATTCTTTTTTTTTGCAGTTTATTCATTTTGAAGGAGAGAGAGAGAGCATGCAGGTGCAAGTGAGCAGGGGAGGGGCAGAGAGAGAGAGGAGGAGAGAGAGAATCTCAAGCAGGCTCTACACTGTCAGCACAGAGTCCGGCACAGGGCTTGAACTCACGAACAGCAAAATCATGGCCTGAGTGAAAACCAAGAATCAGATGCTTAACTGACACGGTCACATAACTACCTTTATAATTTATTCTATCATTTTCATTTACATTTCTCATTTTTTTTTTGTTTTACTTGGAGATTCACACTCTAAAATTTGACTAAAATTTATTTTAAGTACCACGGAGAAAAATATCGTGTTCATGCATTCATATAACTGAGACTTTTATGCAAACTATTTTACTAGAAGTTACAGGATTTAAAAGGGGAAGGCCCAACCCAGCCTTTTCCAAGAGCTAAGAATACGGCAGAGACAGACATTTAAACAACACGTGATGGAATATTATACGTTCCATTGTGGCATTTTAAAAAATGGTAAGCAGTGAGAACACCAAGAAAAAAATGTTAAGGAATGAAGGAAGCTTTACTAAAGGTGGCAAGTTTCGTATGCCACAAAGGATGAAAGAATAGCTGTTTATAGGTGGACGAGGGGTTGGAAAAAAGAAATAATGGGTGCACTTGTTTCCTAGAGCTTACATTTTAAATCAGCATAAGCTCAGTGGCTTAAAAAAGAAATGTATTCCCTCTTTGTTCAGGTAGTCAGAAATTTGAAACCAAGATTCGGTTCCTTCTGGAGGCTCTAAGGGAGAAACTGCCCCATGCCTACTTAGGAAAAGTAATAATTTCTCATTATTTATTATTTTAATTTCTGAAAAAGAAAGCGGCAGATACTGTAAAGGTCTTCTAAGGCAACAATTCATTGGTGTGGTTTCAGTAATGTTCTAGCATAGAAAGGCTTATCTTACACTCTGTCAATTTACAGAGCTTCGTTGACCTATCTAACAGTGTAATAGGAAATATTATTAATAAGAGCTATCATGTATTGAATTCAGAGAAGGTTTTTTTTATATATTATCTCATTTAATCTTTACTCTAATGGCAGCACTAGCCTGTTCTTAGCAGAGGAAAGAAAACTGAAGTGTAAAATGGTTAATTAATGATAGTGTCTATAACACTTATGTGATAAGCAGAGTAAGAATAAAATAAATTGAACAGGAGAACATATATTACTATAAAAATTAAAAAAGAAAGAAACAATACATTGTAACAGTAGTGTGGTCTGTGACTATAGAAATGTAACTCTGTGTATGACAAGCAACCTACTTTTTAGTGTTTTCTGCTTCTGCCTTCTGCAACAAAACCAGTTCCACAATATAAAACTATTATATGGCCACTTACTATGATCATAAAAATGAAAGCTATAGTACACATAGCTCTAAGACCCTACTGTTTGTTATTGAGAGCTATATTTGGTAAACTAGAGTTTAATACGAAATGCCATTATAAAATAATTGATATTTGTTAAAATGGAAATAAAACTGAGAACTCTAAAACGATTTCATTTCTATGCTGGGACTAAAGTCCTTGAGTTGCCTTATCAGGCTGTTATTTCTCAACTGTGATTCCTGTATGGTCTTCCTGCAAATGGGGGCTGGAGGAATAGTTAAAAATCAGATTACTGTACTTGACTCCACACCTTCTAAATTGAGGTCTCAGGGACCAGGATGAGGCAATCTACATTAAAAAAAAATTGATGTTTATTTATTTCTGAGAGAGAGAGAGAGAGAGAGAGCAGCGGAGGGTCAGACACAGAATCAGAAGCCGACTCCAGGCTCTGAGCTGTCAGCACAGAGCCCAATGCAGGGCTCAAACCCCCAAACAGTGAGATCGTGACCTGAGCTGAAGTCGGATGCTTAATAGACTGAGCCAACTAGGTGCCCTGTGGCAATCTACATTTTAAACAAAGATCCAGGATAATTCCTTAATACTAAACACCTGAGAACCACAGATCTAAGTTAAATGTCAAAATATTCCATCCCCCAATTTAAAAAAAAAAAGAAACCCTATTTCCTGAATTCACTCTTATAAAAAGATGATACTTACTAAGGTGGAAGAGAAGGCTCTAAAATGTAAGAGTGATCTGAGTCTGCAGTGGCTCCATAGATTTCCAGTTTGAAGGAGCTGTAGTAAGTAAATATGTAAGGTAAATATTTTACATGCTACCTTACATTAATCAAATCAGTACGTTTAAAAAGGCATTGTTTTTAAATGCTTTTTAATATATCCGAATACACGTATGTATATGTCATGTATAGTGTGTCTCTCAACATAAAATTTAAAAGGTAGATTTTGGTCTGTCTCTGATATTCAGAAAGAAGGGCTCCACCCATAAGGCCAAATTTCCTGGGCACACATCCTTCTGGGAGTGGCTGCTCTCTTTACTTCCCCATTTAGCAGCTGTACAACTGGGAAACGGCCAACAGAATGAAAGCCACCTGCTCCTCTGATGATTTCAGCCAAGCGGGCGGGATTGAAGCTTTACCAAATGTGTTGTCTGTCACTCTGATTCAGTTTTTAAAAGGAAATTATACTGGTCAGATATTCATATAGAAAATATGTGCCGTTAGTTAACTCCTGTTGTGCCTGAGGTTCCTTTCACGCGACCACATTCTCTTGATTTGGAGATGCCTTTCTAACGTGAAGAGTGGAGTTGGTTTGGAGGTCAAGGTTTCTTTGGAATTTCTAATGCATGTCTTTTCCCACCTCAGTCTCTGTAACTTTTTGAAATAATCTGCAAGATGGGTTAATATAGAAAGAACAACCTCACAGGCTTTCCAGTCACGTAGATGTGAGGTAGAACTTGACCTCCGCCATAATTTGCCGCGTAGGCGTGTTCATTTGCTACTCTGAGCCTTAGTTTTGTAATCTGGAAAATAGGATTATTTCATGGATTAGGTGTGTGTGGAAATGCCATGGAACATTTGTTTTCATATAAATGTTTAGTATTATCTTTTTTTAATTTTTATATAATTTCTGTATGTTTGTGATTTATGTATCTATCCCAATGATACCTACATCATGACAAACATCCAGAGAAGTTCCATTTCAAGTTTTCTATCACTTCACTTCAAACTGGCCACGTATAGCATCTTTGAATTTCTGTCTTCTTCAACGTGATCCTCTAATATCATTTGACAGAGGTGATGCAAATTCGTCAGTATGAATTTGTGTGTAAGAATATTTCCATGAGGATCAGGTATTAATGCTTTGTAAGGATTAGCCCATATAATAGCATAAGTATAGGTAGGAAAAAAATCCACAAAATTTTGCCTAACAGTTTCGGGAAAATGCTAGGCTTTTTTTTTTTTTTTTTTTTTTTTTACTGGACCTCAGATTTTAATCATTAAAAGCAATGAACTAGTAAGCACCTTCAATGAGCATAATACCATTAAAAACTCTGTAAAAATGAGTCAACTGGAGAGGGAAATGAAAAGTAGAAGGAGAAAAATAAAAGTCAATCAATAGGATTTAATGGCAATCCATCGATAATCTTATTTTCAATAGTTTAAGTAAATATTTTCTTCCAATGAGCAAATACAGTAGTTAAACCTTAAATCATTTTAAGTTTAACAAAAGAATGTCTAGTGTTAAAGCATGTTATCTTCTTTTATACATGAATGCTATTAATTTAGACTCCTTTAATTTGGAGCTCATCAAAACCTTTCAAATGGATTAGAAATAGCTGAAATACTAGATTCATGCACTGATTTGTATTCTTTCAGTGAATGGGCACTTTGCTTTATACTCTTCTGGCAATTCTAACTGCTGAGATAGCACCGTAGAAAATGCCAACATCGGCAGACAACTCACAAAAGTCAAGAAGCCATTTACCTAATCGCAACATCTGTCTTAACTGCACGGAAGCCTTTTGGTCTTATGGTACTAGTACCTGAAGGCAAAATCAACTTGGTATAGAAAGGATGGAGGATTAGCAGACTCTTAGTTTTGACATTTTACACCTTTCACTTCCCTCCTATACCCACTTTATTTTTTTATGTCAAGACAATCTTCCCTGAAAATAGACATGAAGGTTAAGAAGGCATTTACAGTTAATGTGTAACTTTCTGCCCAATGTCGTGGTTATCTTTGGATCTCAAAATGTTCCTGGCACAAATTGTAGCATATGGTGGGCATTTAGCACATATTTTTTTTAAATGTCTTTGCCATGTCCTTCTAGGATAGAAGTAGGACTCTGGAAACCATCAGCTCCCAAAGTGCTGTGTCAAAAATTACAGTCAGCTCAATGATATCGAACCAGAGAATTATTTAAACCGAACTGTGTGTCAGGCATGGATTTTAAAATGATCATCTTAGTATTTTTCTGCAAAACATAGCTAATGTGTTTCTGAACATTTTTCTGACCTGCCCTCATTGAATCACTCCATCTTTATTGCTGAAGCGTGCAGGCATTGCTTGGACACTCGTGGTGATTTGCACCTATTTTTCATGGACGTGTCAGCCTATGATTATGTAATTATATGACTTTTGATAAAAGCGTAGAAGGCTTGGAAAATAATGTGCCCTCATTTTATGAATGCTCAAGTACTCTTTGAATAAGACACTTTGCTTACTTTTAGAGCTATGCCACTGGAAGGCAATCATTGAGTCTTTTATGTAAATTACTATTTTTCATTATTTATCAATTCCCAGTTGCCCCATATATATAGTCTAAGTATATTCTCTGTGGCAGTCAGAATTGTATAACCTAGGAGTTAAACTATTAAAAAAAGAAGATTTTGTGGGATTAGATATAATATAATACTCTCTTGATATAAATAACTAGCTTTTCTTCTCCTATTACTTCTGGCAAAAAGAAAAGCATCAAAATATATGGCAGTTAAGTAAACGGTGACCCTATACTTTTAACCAGTTTATGAAGCAAGATTTCTTCAGTCTTACTATTTAGTCTCTACAACACTATTCAGATTAATCACTTTTAAAATTTTCTTTTTTTTTTCTTTTTTTTAACGTTTATTTATATTTTGAGAGACATAGAGACAACGTATGAGCTGGAGAAGGGTAGAGAGAGAGGGAGACATAGAATCTGCAGCAGGCTCCAGGCTCTGAGCCATCAGCACAGAGCCAGATGAGGGGCTCGAACTCACGAACCGTGAGATCGTGACCTGAGCCGAAGTCGGCTGCTTAACCAACTGAGCCACCCAGGCGGCCCCTCATTTTTAAAGTCTAAATGAATTATCAGAGTACCCGGATGGCTCAGTCAGTTGAACGTCTGACTTCAGCTCAGGCCATGATCTCATGATTTGTGAGTTTGAGCCCCACATAAAGGCTCTCTGCTGTCAGGGCCAAGCCCGCTTCAGATCCTCTGCCCCCCCTCTCTCTCTGCTCCTCCCCTACTCACACACACTCTCTCTCTGTCTCAAAAATAAATAAACATTAAAAAATTTAAATAAAGTCTAAATAAATTGTCATGTCATATTAATTACATATTTATTGAGTAGCTATTTTCAATTCAGTGATATTCTTATATAAGAAATAGACCTTTCATGCCACAAACTTTCAAAGTACAGTAAATTTGGATTGTAAGTAACTCGTTCTATGAGGGTTCTGCAAGATGAGCAAACATTTCTAATAAATTTTAACTTGATAAACGAGCGATGTCTTGCAATATAAGTCGTACATGATGCTGAATGTCACATGATCAAACTTGAGCCAATAGTTCTTGAAATTTGCTTTGATATACAAGTGCTTTGGATTACAAGCATGTTTCTGGAATTAATTATGCTTGCAAATGAAGGTTTTAGTGTAATTGCAGTACCAAGACACACATGCAAAATACAGAGCAACAAATAACATAAGTAAAAAAATAAAAGAAATGATTGCTAAGGTTATACTAGATTGAAATATATACAACTGTCCATTTTAAACTTTTGTTGATCTAGTGTAACTACAATCTTATAATTTAACCTAATATCCCTCTTTCCTGCTTTTCTATGTCTCAGTTCTTGTTGGTCGCTCTGCTGGGAAGGTCTTTCCCCACCATATAGTTTTGGCTAGAGCACAATATGCTCAAAGTATCTTTACTGAAATTCACAGGGTGAGTTGAATACCATGTTACTGATTGCGCACCTTCTATACTTAAAATTTGTCAGTGTGTGGCAGTACCCTACAGTATGTGGTTTCATATGTGCCTACCCCACTCTTGTCCTTCCTAAAAAATAATTCTTTCAGGGTGGTGTCACAACATATTTGTATCTGTAGAACTTATCGACATGATTGGCATCTAGCCAAAGGTAAGTAAGTGCTGAACGAATAAATATGCGAATATGTTAATAATTTAGTGACGACATGTTTTGAACTGGGAGAGACCTTACAGATTATCTACTTCGGCCCCTCATTTTACACATTAAGAAATATAGCTTGCTGTTACTCCTTAAGAGTTGAATTAGAGCTAGAGGAGTACAAGTAAAATGGTAAAAATCATCCAAACTTATATGAGTATAATATGTTTCTTTATTTATAAACCTGTGCTCACTAATCTATCTTATTCTATAACAACTTGGCTTCACCTCAGGTACCAATGTCTCCAACACTTGGAAGATAATTAGCACAGATTTTTAAGCAAAGAATTAGTAACTCTGGGATCACTCTTAGTCATAACAGTCAGTGACAATCTTATAGAACTGAGATTTAAATTGAATCTAAAAGTATGGGTCAAATTACAGTGGGTGGAAGAAATAGGAGAATGTGACTGGAGTGATATGAGCAAAATATTAAGCCAGGAAAGCCTAAGTGTGCAGAGAAGAGTGCAAAGAGAATATTAAACTAGTCAATGTCTGTCCTCATGTCCTTAGAAAGTATGTGGTTTTGGTTTTAGTCATAATGTGTGTGTGCGTGTGTGTGTGCGTATGATTCTAGAGACTGTCCTACATTGAAAAATAAATATCACATTATAAAAGTATCTTAGATAAAATGTTAGAACAGAGTTGAAAATTGATTATAATCTCAGACCTAAAGTTGTTTTTTTTTTTTAACATTTATTTACTTTTAAGAGACTGAGCACAAGAGGGGAGGGGCAGAAAGAGAGGGAGACACAGAATCCAAAGCAGGCTTCAGGCTCTGAGCTGTCAGCACAGAGCCAGACACAGGGCTTGAACCCACGAACCATGTGATCATGACCTGAACTGAAGTCAGACTCTTAATAGACAGAACCACTCAGGTGGCCCTAATTTCAAACTTTAAGACTTGGTTTACACATAAATATATTCCTACTTTAATAAAGCAACTGGCCTTTTGCCTAGATAATATAGATTTTTATCTTTTTTCTTTTTCATTTTTCAATCTTCATCATATTATTTCTATTAGCTTCTGAGAATACTGAGGAGATTTGTTAGGTAGTTTAGGTCTCCTTTATATGTTTCTTAGAGATAAATGTGAGCTCTGTGTGTGTTTGTGTGTTTGTGTATGTGAAGTCATAAGGAGAACCCTTGGAGGAAGTTGGTGGAAAGAAATCTCCCCTGGACAAGGTAGTTGAGGATTGGTATTAAGCCTCCCATGTACCACCCTTCCACTGCATGACTTCTGCAGCTTATAGAAGATTTTCTTTCTGTTTTTGGCCTCGGCTATAACATTCTACCACCATAGGTAGCCTCTTTAAATTACTGTGAATTGGAACAAAATATATATTATCAACTGGCTTAAGAGTATTAATTTTTAAAATTATATATGTGTCAGCCAAACTCATACTCATGGCTTATATTTAAGTGTTTCCTCTACTGAGTCATTTGTAATTCACTTAACCATTTATTGAGTGCTCACCATATGTTTGGCAGCATTTCACCTGTCAGGGATGCAATGGCAAAAAAAAAAAAAAAAAGAGAGAGAGAAGCATGGCCTTTGCCCCCATGGAGTTTTGAATTGGCAGGAGATAGATAATCAACAATTGGATAATAAATGTTACAAATTGTTGAAAGTATCTTTAGAGAAGTAAACGGATGATGTGGTAAACCAGTTGGGGAGGGTGTCCTATTTTGGAGAAGGTGGCCTGAGGTGTTCTCTTTGAGGGAGTGACATATAAACTGAGACCTGAGATGTAGGATTGAGTCACCCGGTCAAGGAGAAAGTGCTAGGCAGGGAAGCGGAACCATGTATGCAGTGGTCCTGTGGCAAGAACTTTGTAGGCTCAAGGAAGCTTGGTCAACCAACGAGAGGAACTCACCAGTGAGGGATAAAGGGGGAGGCTGCCTGTGAGGAAGCTGGGTGGTCCCGAGGAGCCAGAATCTGGCACGGATATGCAGACCATGCTAAGGATTCAGATGTTATTCTTTGTGTTGTAAGAAAGCACAGGAGTGTTCTAAGCAGGGAAGTGTGTTAACAGGAAAAGCTCCCTGCGTATTGAGGATGGATTAGAGAGGAGGAAAAGGAAGAAGGAAGTAGGAATGTCAGTTTGAAGGCCACTAAGTTGTCCAGACAAGAAAGCATGGTTGATTGGGCTAGGATAATGACAGTGGAGGTGGACTGAAATGAGCAGATTCTAGAAGTACTAGAGAGATGGTAGAGGTGTGAGAACGGGATGAACTGCTTTGTGATCTAAGGAAAGAGACTGATGCAGGACAGCTTACAGATTTCTAACTTCAGCAACAAAATGATGGATGAGCCGTCAACAGACACGGGAACCATTGTGTGAGCAGGTTTGTGGGGGGTGGATGAGAAGGCGCGTTCGGCTTTATAAGCTTTATTTGTGATGCTTGATTGACACTTTGTAGGGTTTAGAAATCAGGAGTGAGATTTAGATAACAGATATAGACTTGAACAATGCAAATGTATAGATAATTGAGGTTATAAAATTTCTCTTTTTCTTGATCATAAGAGAGAAAATCAAACCTTATTTGAATGGGTATATAATGTAAATATATAGAATATATAAATGTAAATATACATACATGCATGTGTGCATGAACACTCACTCACACACATACCCATGTCCTTAGGGAGTGAAAAGAATAAGTGATATATTAGGATAGGAAGGAAAGAAGGAAGCGAGGAGGGAAGAAGGAAGGGAGAAATAAAGGGAGAAAGGGAACCTTTGCTTGCCTAAGGAAAGCTGTGTTGAAATCAACTTCAAAAATTCAAATAATTTACCAACTCAGTTTATTTTACCCCAAAAGCTGTATATGAACATAAAAAGAAACTTATAAAAATATAAATAAGCTTAATTCAGCTTCCAAAGTTCACATAGGGTGACTGTATTTGAATTTCTGTATTCTCTCCTGAGAATCTTACTCATTATTTGCTGACAACGAACTTCACATTTTAATTTAAACCTAGCTGAATCCTCTAGAAATGCCATTGCTACAAGGAAAGTGACCTGGATTACTGGACAGGTCATACAGAATGTGTGAAATATGTAGGACCAGTTTGTAGGTGTGTATAGCCCTGGGAATGGAGATTAAGTTAACTGGAAAGGTCTCTATATTTGGGATTAGCCCTAGTGGCTACCCCCTGCCACTGCTACTGAAGTCGAGTCTGGTAGAAATATTGTCAGACCTCAGAATGTTTCAGGCTACTGAAAAGACAGGGCCAAACTAATAATGAAAATGGCAAATATGTATTATATTTATAATGTGCTAGCCAGTGCTGTAAACAGTCTACATATTATCTCATTTAATTCTCACCCTATCCTGAAATGGGTGCAATATTTATCTCTATTTCATGAATAAAGAAATTGAGGTTAGTTTCATTTGCTTAAATTGGCATAGCTCCTAAGTGGTAAAGCTAGAATTTGAACTCCTGTGGACAGAATAGATGTTTTTCATTGATTGCGAGAGGAGCGCTTGGGGGCAAAAGTTTCCAATCCCAGAGGAAAGAAAGTTAGCTATTGCCTGGAGTGGACGGCTTGCTGGCTCCCACTGGTGAAAAGGGAAAGAGAAGGAAATAACAGCAAGTTGTTAATTCATAAACCATAATTTTCCCAAGTGCAAGGCTTGCAGTTTCTGCACCTGGTACATTGCTGACTCATCTCACCTGAATCATGTAGTCAGCTTCGTTGTGTTTGCAAGATCTGCTAATTACCTCACTGGAATAATTTAAACTATCAATAAAGAATGCAATAAATCATTAAAGATAATGGTTAATAAGGAGAAATAATTTTGACTATTCAGCTTGCATTGATCCTTGATATAAAAAGATTAATTTTATGTTCTATTTTTGAACTTACAGGCAACCATTAGCCATGTCTTTTGGCAGAGTTGAGCTGAGCTGGTTTTTCATTAAAAACTTGGCATTTATCTAATCATTGAATTCTTACTGTGATATCTCATTCCAGGAATAGAAAAATATTGTGACTTACCCAGAAAGTGCAACGAGACAAATGTTACCTGTTTAATAAAAATCATTACAGCATAGCTTTGAAGTGGATGCAGTTTTAGTAGTATTACCGAAATCTTCATCATTTTGAACCTACCTAGGTACACGTAGTCCTTATTCTTGTTAATTTAGAAGATTGATCTCCTCCTCTTAGACCTAGAGGAAGTAGGTGATTTTATTTGTTACTGAAATTGAATGGGGGTACAGTATCAAAGCTGTGTGATTTGAATTACATAACAATGGAAATATTTTATGTTTCATGCATTCACATGAAAGCTTAGGGAATATTTTAGTGTTAATGTCCATTTGAATGTTCTCAGAATGGTGCTCATTTTTCATTTATTGTTATGTTTTTGCTATGGCTGGACAAATTGTATTACAAGAAATGCTTATATTTTGTAGTTATGTCAGTCCACTGCATACCAGGATTATAATGCATATACGCATGACATCAAGAAAGTTTTAAGTTTTAAACATTGTCATTTTTAATTTTTTTAACGTTTTTATTTATTTTTGAGAGACATAGAGACAGAGTGTGAGCAGGGGAAGGGCAGAGAGAGAGGGAGACACAGAATCCAAAGCAGGCTCCAGGCTCTGAGCTGTCAGCACAGAGCCCGACGCAGGGCTCAAACCCACAGACCTCGAGATCATGACCTGAGCCGAAGTTGGATGCTTAACCAACTAAGCCACCCAGGCGTCCCAAACATTGTCATTTTAATAGTAAAACAAAAACAGTGCATCCTGTGTCAAAACACATATCTGTGGAAAAGAAAGTCAGAACCATACTGTAGAATTTTGAATTTTTTAAGGTTAGAACCAAATAATTAATGCCAATCTAAAGTTACACCAGCTAAGTAATTAGTATCTATGAAAAAGGCTTCATTTTGCCTAATCTGAAAACATTAGAAACGTATATAACAAAACAACGGAGCAAATTTCACATAAACTATTGTAAAGCAAGTAAGTCATTTAATCCTCAAATATGAATTTAAAAAGTATCTTCAATGACTCATGAATATGGGAGAATGGTCGGTCACAAATACAGTCTCTCTCCTCTGTTACTTCTTCACTTACTGATTCTGCATTTTATTACCACCTCATAAATGCACCTGACTTGTTTTTTCAGAATTTTCCACATATTTTTAAGGCATCGCTATGGCCCCAACTAGTACCTACCTGTTAGAGAGCATTAAATGGAAACAAAGAGTAGAAAAATCGCATTTCCTCCCTCCCCCAAACCTGATGGGAAATTCTTTATGCAATCAACCCAACAATAAAATCTACTCTCCTGGTATCCGAGGAGAGCCCAACAGAGTATAGAAAACCAGAGACATTCCTGTTCTGTTTGTCCATGCATCTTGGGTTGTGAGTAATAAATAAATAAATAAATAAAGTGCAAAATGATTCACGTGAAAAGCTGGTTTACTGAAAAGGTGTATGCATTATTTCATGCAAGTAAAGACAGAAAGTGAAGTTGAAAGTAGCAAGGTTGAAAAACAAGATTGTAGTCTTCTCTATGAAACACAGCATTCTCTCTGAACCCTGTTTCTCTTTGGATGTTGATATCTCTTAGTTCTCCCTATTTAAACCTCTTACCTGTAGGGTGAAATGCTCCCATCCAAGTTACAACTTCATGGCCTCTCCGCTCCAGTCCCCCCTAATGGTGGCCAACAGTTGAGAGAGACAGAGCACACATCTGGAGTAGCAGGGCAGATTGCATGAGTGAGAGCCTGCCCTGGTCCGCTCCGCTGTGACCAGGGATTAGATGGAGTTGGTCTCAGAGTGGAACAGACAATGATAGGCATGTTTCATATAATCATACCCCATATGCCTGGAAACATGGCGAAGACATTGAATGAGAGCTAGAAATCTAAGACAGGTTTGGTTAGCGGTTTTGAATAAATCCTTTAGAGAAGAGAGGACTCGAACCAGTTCTTGAAGGATGAGTAGAAACTGACAGGTGGGAAGGAAAACTGATCAATTCAGACTGGGAGAATGATAAGAGCAAAGTCTAAAGCTTGGAACCTGCAAAGAATCTTGCTGAATGGTGACCAGAAACATGAGGAGAGTCAAAGGTCTGCATGAAGGTATTGGGAAGGAAGCTTTGTGGAAAATCTTGGAGGAAAGGCTAAGACGTTTTTGCTATCTGTGAGGACATCTTTAAAGTGTTGTTGTCATTGCTTTTGTATGCATGTGTGTGCATTAGCAGAGGGTGGCTATTAATCAGAGGTGTGCTGCTAAATGTTTAACAGGCCACTGGCTGGAATAAAAATGTGTCTGTGTGTACATATGTATTATCCTAAACTTTACTGGTACGACGATATAGAACACACGATTTATACATAACAATACAATATATCATATCCTTTATTGTAATCTCATATCTCAGATTGCTTTGATTGACTTTTGCCAAACTCTTTTTTTGAATGTTTATTTATTTATTTTGAGAAAACACACTGCACACTGTTGGCATAGAGCCTGACACAGGGCTTGATCCCAAGACCCCCGAGATCATGACCTGAGTCGAAATCAGGAGTGAGACGCTCAACCAACTGAGCCACCTAGGCACCCCACCAAACTCTCATATCTATAGCCAGTCTGCGGTTGCAATTCAACCATAATTTGCCAAATGTAGTTGCATCCTAATCTGCTAATTATTTTCCCAGTAAGTTTATTTCTATTAGATCTAATTAATGACATACTGTTAAACTAATTCTTCTATCAATTACATTATTCAAACTGAAAACTTTTTCAGCTGTAGTACCGATTGTAAATGTATATAATTTATCAATAAACTTGCAAAATACCTGAAAATTTAGCACTTGGCTTTTGTGACCCAGAATGAACTGTCTTTACCAAACAACTGCTTAGTGTATGAGAGGTGATGATAATCTCAATATCAGTGGAAACAAAAGTCGAATGTGGGGAAATTGGCGTGATTTGATTTGGGCAAAGGAGCAAGATGGAGTTAAAGATTTCAACAATTTATGTATGGGTGAAGGGGTTACGGTGATACCATAACTGAGAGGGATATAAAAATCCATCCATGGTTATCTGCATTATGATCGTTAAGTATGCAATACTTACATAAAATCCATTCATTCAGCAAGTATCTATGGAAGAGCAAATAGTTGTGAGAAAAAGCTAAACATTCTATAGACTCTACAGGATAACTTCCTAATTAATTGTTGATGTCACCTACAGTTCAAACCTAGATATAAATAATTATTGATTTCTATTAAATTAAGCATCACTTTTCAGCTTTTAGTGACGACCTTACTTGCACATTCTTCCTGAAAAGGTGGCCTCACTGGACTCTGAGCCTTCCCAAAGCAGAGTCTATCTTACTTTAATCCTGTGTTCCCAGCATCTAGCTCTAGCTCAGTGTTTGGCTGATACTGTTCAAGAAATATGGGCTCCATAAAAGACAAAGGCTGTGATAAAAGTAATGGAAAGAGCCAGGCTAGTTGAGTTCAATTCTTAGGCCTAGAGAAGATGTTTGCCTGTGGTTAAATTCAGAGAGGTGTTTTTTTTTGTTGTTGTCATTGCTGTCAAATCTTAAGAGTCTATTGGTCCAGAAGGAAGTCTATACAGAAGATTCAATAATAAAAGCATGTGGCTTGATGCTGTTGTTTCATTGTCTTCAGAGTGAAAACTCCAACAGTTTTAGGGATACCCTTGAATTTCAAACCCTGTAACTAAGGATAAGGATAAAAGACTTGTGTTCAATATTTATACAGATATAAATATTTAGCAAAAATAGGCAGAACGATCCCCTCTATAGCATATAATCCATCTACAATGTAATTTCTTTTTTAGGAGTATACCTTTTTTCTTAAGCAATTTGGAATAAAATCTTCGTAAAATGTTTTGACTCTTCTGTTTTTATTAATGAATATAGAATAAGAATAAAGAGGGAATTACAAAACAAAATATTTTCATAATCAAGCTAGAGTGATGGTGGCATTTAAACAATTTTATAGGAAATATAAGGAATGGCTTTTTTTCCCCCTTGTAATCATGTATCAATAAAGTGAATTTTGTTTGAGGAATGCAGGTGCCCTCTGTGAATTTTTCAAGTTCCCCAATTTCATTTGTAAATAATAGTTTGCAGTGTGATGGATCATTTTGCATAGAAACAGTATTAGATGTAGTTTTTTAGTTACTGCACACTAGTCTACAAAAGTTGATTTAGTGCAATGGCTGAAGTCTGTGAAGGCACTAATGATATTATAGAGTAAGGGCTGGCAAACCAAGATCTGTGAGCCAAATCCAGTCTACTTCCTAATTTTGTAAGATAACTGTATTAGAACACAGCCATGCTTTTTTTTTCCCCCTCTCTTTTTAAGTTTATTTATTTTTGAAAGAGAGAGAGCACAAGAGGGAGAGGGGCCCAGTGAGGGAGGGAGACACAGAACCCAAAGCAGTCTCCAGACTCTGAGCTGACAGCAGACAGCCTGATGCAGAGCTTGAACCCACAAACTATGAGGTCATGACTGAAGCCGAAGTCAGACACCCACTGACTGAGCCACCCAGGCACCCCAGGCCGTGCTTGTTTTTTAACGTGTTGTCTATGGCTATTTTAGGGTCACCGTGGCAAAAGTTAGTGGTGGCAACAGGGACCTTTTGGCCTATAAAGCCAAATTTTTTAGAGGAAAGTTTTCCTATCCCTAGGTAGTCCTTAATCAATATTTAACACCATAAGGGAGGCGAATTATGGGAAATTTAATTCAATTTTCACCCTGAAGGTTAGGTGTGGATCTTTCTTGACCAGAGCAGTATCCTGCCTTGCTGAGGCTCATAGCTCCCTCTTGTATTTTCTTGCCCTACTCTTCAGTGATTGGTACAACTTCATGTGGTCAGAACTGATTCACAAGGTCTGAGGAGGGGATATAAGAGAGTGGAGACATTTAGAGAGTGGAGCTAGGTTAAGTTCTTCAGCATTTTCTGGTCTATTGGAGAAGCAAGGATGAGTGGCTAGATTTGGGGTATTTCCCTGTATTGGAGACTAATGGTGAAGGAGTCAACAGGTTTGAATCTCCTCTGTTTCCTTCCCTCTCACCACAACTATTCCCACTATGCCCTTTCTGCATCTCAGACTCTCCTCATGGTGGGTCTTGGGCTGAGGTACTGTGTGCACATGAGTTGGAAGCAAAAAGATTTTGTCTTGGGCAGGAGCCAATAAAGCAATGATCGGAGCTAAAGAGGATATTATAGGCAGTTGTGAGGAGGGAAAGGGCATTCCTGGGTGACTAGGGTATCTCGGTTTATTAGCCAGGAGTGATGAATATTAACCAAATATTATCTATTTTGTATTAAACTTTCCTAAATTTTTGTATTATGCTCTATTTTTCTATGTTATACTGGCAGTATCACTGCTCAATGACATTGGTGTGATGTTCGTCATGGGCCCTGGCAAGGTGGTTGGCATTCTCCAGCACTGTGCTCTAAGTTTTGTTTTATTTTCCTTTTCTTTTCTTTCTTTTTTTTCTTCTCTAGGAACCCCTCCTCCTCCTTCTTAGATACCAGCCTCATTGTATAATCTTTCAAAGATTGAGTTCCTCTAGACTTAGTTGTATGTGCTTTCAAACCTCTCATCTATATGATCTCCCTTGACCTTCAGTTGCATCCACTTTATTGCTTCAGCCTTCTATAAAATTAGAACTCAAATGTCTAAAAGGTGGGAGTTTTCTGAAACTCTTCTGAGTTTCAGATCTAGATATCCAACTGTCTGCTTGGAAACATTTCTATTTGGCTCACTCTTGGTTTTTTGTTTTGTTTTTCTCCTACTCTTCCTTCATTTCCTATCTTACTGAATTAGCGAGTGTCTAATTTATGAAATTTCCACCGTCCAGGAATTGCTGTGTCAATCCTGTCCCTTCCCTTTCCCTTATTCTCTGTGTCTCATCAACTCTTTCAGTGGATTTTCTCTCTTAAATATCATTGCAAACCCATCTGCTTCTTTCTATTCACGCTGCCACCATCCTGGTCAAAGCAGCGGCATTTCTCCACAGGAGTAAGAAACAGCTTGTTAGCTGGTCCACCTGAAGCCACTTTTAGACCTATTCATGCTGCTCTTCTCCTTGAAACTTTTCAACGACCTCCTTTTGCTTTTCAGAAAATGTCCAATATCGTTCATGTTACCTACCAGGCCTCGCATGATCCCTTTTTCTAAAGGTTTATTTATTTATTGAGAAAGAGAGAGAGAGAGAGCACCCTCATGCGAGTGCAGGGGAGGGAAGGAAAGAGAGAGTCCCAAGCAGGCCCGTGCTGTCAGTGCAGAGCCTCACAGGGAGCTCAAACTCACAAACTGTGAGATCATGACCTGAGCTGAAATTGAGAGCTGGAAGCTTAATCAACTGAGTCACCCAGGCAACCCCTTGCATGGTTGTTACATAACCTTTCAGCTCTTCGCACATGTCATTTTTCTTCCTATCTGTGATCACGTGGTTCCCTCTGCTGAGAAGGCCCCCACTTCCCTATACTGGACAATATCTCAACCACTTTCTTGACAGAACTTAAGTCATATTCTTAATGTGACTTCTTCAAGGATGGTCAGACTACATAAGGTATCCTAAATTTCCCAAGTGTAGCTGTATTTTTAATGATTAATTAAATTAATATATAATAATGTAAAATCTGTCAGCTTCATTAAAATGTTATCTCTAGGAGAGCAAGGCTCTATACTCCTGGTTAGAGCTATGTCTCCATCCCCTAACACAACAACTGTGTAGATATTGAAAGAAACAAGTCTATTGGCTGACTGAATGAATGCATAGCTCATTTAACGGGCACAATCTTATAATATTTACTGTTAACAGGAGTCACAGTAACTAAGTAAAACCAAGTTTCAAATCTAGGCTATCAGACCTCAAACCATGCACTGGAACATACTGCAAAGAAGGTTTAGGTTTTATTTGCTCTCTTCCTTGTTCCCCATTGGCATGTATAATGAAACGTTGATGAGGTCCAGCAACTGGATCCTAGGCAAAGGAAGAGCAAATCAATATGTAACAGTGTTTTTGGTGTTAAGGGTCAAATTGAATAAATTTTATACCTTCTTACTGTTACATAGATCATGGCTGCACTGGATCTCACTCTTTTATTTTAAGGCCACTTAGTCTGGATATTATTATTTTTAATGCATTCACATATAAAATGAAGAAATGGCTTGATAATGAATACTTGATCCCCAAATCATGAAATCAATTTTAATATGCTTAGAAGATTTAATATTTTCTTAGTGCACTGAGATTGATGAAGTCCTGTTAATGAATATATTGATGAGATAGAAGGAAAATGGGCTCAATGCTCCTTTGTCACCAGTGAGATGAACCTGTGATACAAACTAAAAAGTAGGTAAAGAAGGTATTAAAGCAACTGTGTTACGTGCAAAAAGTTACTTCTTAACTTTCTGGGCTTTTTAAAATTATAACTGCATTTTTAATGGAAATAAAGCTAATTTTCTCAGAAAATTTATTTGAAATCAATACGATTATTTTTAAGTATCTTAAATCCTCTAATGAATCCATTTATTTTCTTTCTAGACCAGTGATTATTCAAAAAGAATTCCTTTTCCTGATATATCAATGGAAAGTATTTTATTTGTAATCATATTTTATGAAAAATCTAATCTAAAAAGAAAATGTCTTCTTAAACCAAGTATGTACTAAGAAGTGTGAAAATTAGCTGTTCTTTCAATTAAAATTTTCTTTCTAAAACATTCATATTTTAGAGGTAATTTTGAATACAGATTTAACAGTTTCAAAAGATTTTTTTCCATGTAGCGTCTACCCATCAAGCTGTATTCCCATGTTAACTAGCTTGAAGACAGATACTAATTGTACCCCCAATTTGTAATGCATCAGTTTAGCACTATTGATCTACTTTAAAAAATGAAAGTAAACTAAGTAAGAGCCAATCTCAATACCAAAGGAATGATATATTGATTTCGCCTGACGATGCTTTGTCTACAGATCAATGTGTATGCGCAGCATACACTAGTGAAGAATGAAACAGGGTGGGTAAAGGTCATGAAGGAAACAGTGTCCAGGATTACTGGACCCCATGAAAACCCCATGAAATGAACATATCTTAAAAGTTTATCTGATAGGTGTTTATAAAGGAATTCAATAGGCTTACTGTCCTAAAAGTTCATAGCATAAATATTTGATGACTAAAATACTATGTCACCATCTACTTTGAAGAAATGAAGACTCGCTTCTTAATTAAGAATGAATTTGTAGTGTGTTTGTGAGATAAAGGCACTACGTGAACTCAGTATTTTTCTCATGTTACTCTATGTGAAATGTTTTCTGTTAAAAACCTGTTTTCAATTCCCTCTATCAAACACTTGTATTCAAGTGTCCTCGAATCCAGAATTTTCGGACACCTCTCCCTAGGCCTTATTTTAGATCCTAATGGTTGACCTGTACAGTCCTCTGGGAACTAAAGATTCTGTTTACCTTTCAGTCTTTTCCAGGTTTTTATTAGAATAGGCATACTTTCTTTGAACCTGACAGCAGAATTTAGTGTGGACAATAAAATGCCATCTTATTCAATACATCTCTTGTTTCTTCCATGTTATTTTGGTACCATCAAGTTTATCCCTTCCCAATAGAACCATTTACTTAATTTATAACCTGATTAGCTCTCTATAGATGTTCCTCTTTTCCAGCTTATTTAATTTCCTTAAAATATATTTGCTTCTTACTTTAAACATATGCACGTATTATGACTTTGGACTTAATTCTCCAAGTAATGTTTATCCCACAGCTATGCTTCTTCCTAGAGAGCTGAATGTGTCTGGTTTTTAATGCAGGTCCTCCAATCCATGTTTTATATTACCTTCAGATTTTCTTAAGTTTCAGATATTTAAAAAATCAGATCTATCAAGCTGGGCTGGTAAAAGGTTAAGAGATGGAAGAAATATTTTCTAGCATAATCATAAAGTGCTATTTCATCAGATGCTAGCTTTCTTCCCTGTGGAATAAAATTTAATATGCGATAGTAAAATACATGCATATGCAAAAAATTCTCTTTGTATAGCCTTAACTACTATATTATAGAACTGCAGAAAGCTAATTGTAACATTATATCCATGGATAAAAATTGCCTACCACAAACTTTCTTTTTTCCCCTCATATGCATTTTTTATTTCCTGGAACTTGTTATTTTAAGAGAAAAACTAGGTGTCATTCTGTATCAACACTGGTACTTCAAGAATAATTATATTCTATTTTATCAATTATTCAAGTTAGCCTGCCTTTGGGGAGTTTTGAAGATTCTAATATGGTGAGATGTGAACTTATGAAATGATACCAAAAGAAAATAGAATCGAATTCATGTGTATCAGTATTGGATTTCAGAATAAAATAATATAAAAAATAATCAGAATGCTACCTCCCAAAAAGAATATGCACTTTATCTTTGCTTTTAAAAACAATTTTAATATTTGTTTTGGTTAAAATCTAAGGAATAAGGATAAAAATACTTCCCAAAACCAAACACTGATGACAACAGACAACTATGATAACTTATATCCACAGGACATATCTGCCAATCTACAAAGCAAGAACCATGCAAAACATAACGCATGTCCCCTCTCTTTGTTTATGCAACTTGTGTTAGCATTAAGAAGTATGAATCTTCCATACTAGCAATCCCTGACCAATCATATACATCCTTTTCTCTGCTTACCTACCTTCTAGCTAAGGTCTAAAGAAATATTAACACACAGCTATTGTAATCCATGCAAGAAAATATGTTCCCGAATACCTTGCATAATCCAAATCTTCTGTCATTCACAGTTCACACAGGATGACAGCTTTTCTTTGAATTGCTAAAGTGGTCCCAGCCTGTGGTGATAGTATAAATCCAATTCACCAATAAGTTGGCCTGTCAAGATCAAAATTGTTTGAATAATTGGCAAATTATTTTTTTTGATTTGTGATTTCTAAAATTTTGTTCATAATATGAGGGTTTATTTTATTTGGTGCCATCTCAAATAAACTCAAAAGCTACCGCACAATATTTCCTTTTGTCTTATAAAACTTGTGCTTGAGAACTGAAATTATAATGCGATGAGAGTCATATATTTGATTTAAATAGAAGTAGTGGTTATTATTACTTTAGAAACAAAAATACATCAGAGTTAGTAGTTTTTTAAGTTAGCAAAAGATATACAAGTTTCAAGTAACTCCTGAGAAAGCATCTTATCTTAGTTTATTTTCTTGGTTCTTATACTTATGTTAAAAAATATTCATATAGGAGCAGCTGGGTGGCTCAGTCGGTTAAGCGTCAGACTCTTGTTTTTGGCTTAGGTCATGATCTCATGGTATGAGAACAAGCCCTGTGTTGGGCTCCACACTGAGTGTAGGGCCTACTTGGGATTCTCTCTCTTCCTCTTTCTCTGCCCCTCTCCTGCTCACATGAGCATGCATATTCTCTCTCTCAAAATAAATAAGTCTACATTTAAAAAAAGAAATATATATATATATATATTTGCACAGAATGGAGAATGTCTAAGCTTTCTAAGTGAAATGGAACTAGAAAAATTCCTTTATTAATTATATCATCCATCACAACCTTGCAGATAAGTGGAAGGATTTGACATTGTTTTCAGAGTCTAGCATTGAAAATGGCTGAATTTTTATTTGGTAATTACTTACTCAAAATTCCTTCTGGAAAATCAAAGAAAATCTCTCTTGAAAACATTCAAAGTGAAATATGACAGCCTTCTGTGAACACAGTGTGTTTTCTGAGCAATCTATTCTTTCTTTTTAAAAATGTTTAATGTTTATTTATTTTTTGAGAGAAAGAAAGGGACTGAGCAAAAGGGAGGGTGGGGAGGGTCAGAAAGAAAGAGAGACAGAATCCGAAGCAGGCTCCAGGCTCTGAGCTGTCAGCACAGAGCCCAGCACGGGGCTCGAACTCATGAGCTGTGAAATCATGACTTGAGCCGAAGTCGGACACTCAACTGACTGAGCCACCCAGGCACCCCAGTCTATTCATATCTTAGAATATGAACTTCCATCAGTTGGAAGCCCAAAGAGTTTGGTATGCAAAACTAGGATAATTAATAAAACGTACCAATGTAGTAATGAAAATCTATGCTTGGTAGCATCATTTATTATTAAGATTTAGGTTACCTTGTATATGATATCTGTGAGAATTATGGTCTTACAATTCCCATTCTTCTTTGGTATACGCTCAGTTTCATATACAAATTCTTCAACCTCAGCAGCCTTTATTGGTCTGGAAACACTCTCTCCCCCATCGCCTCTCTTTCTGCGTATATGAGGACTTGCCTCTGAGGTGGCTCAGCAAATAGCAATAGTACCACTAAGATGGACAAGCAAGACGAGGAATTGTACAAAATCAGTACACCTACGCTGATTTCCCAGCATTCAGACCTGACACTGATATAAACTAAGTATGGAGAGAGTGCACATGTGTGATCTGTGAAAGAGCAGCCTTACTTTGCTCGAGCATTTAAGGGTGTTTAGGCTGAAAAGGGTATGTCTGAAAAGGCGTGTATACCAAAGGAAATGGAACACACACACACACACGTACACACACACTCTCTTGTATTATTGGTAAGCTTTCCGGTCAACAGCAGGCTATTAATGGTTAAGTTTTTGAGATTATGTATGTTACATATATATATTACTTTAGCATTAATAGATATGTCTATTATATATAAATATATAAATAAAGGATATTATGTATGTACTTAACCATTTAAGTTACCACTTAAAAATGTAAATAGCATTCTTATCTCACTAGCCATAAGAAAATGGACAAAGAACTTGTTTGACCTGCTATTCGCAGATCCCTATGCTAAACTGTTCTTTAAGTATATACAAAATAAGACACACCTTTTTTTTGTGGAGGTTGCATTACTAAATAATTACCCTAGGAAACTGAATAACTCATATTGGTTTATAAGAAAAATTGAGGTATTTTCTCATAGTAGTATTACATGTAGAGATATCAAATAGGTAGTATTCTATATTATTAGAGTCATTTAAAATAAGAGCAAGCTCAGTAGTTCAAGAGAAAGGCAAAAATTATAACCATTATAATTGGGGAGGACAAAAAGTGCAAAATAGCAAAGAACATTATACATATATATTTTTTTTAAGTTTTTACAATTACCATCAGCTTTGGCAGTTAATTTTCTCAATGTTAATCAAATAGAATAGAACCTTCTATTTACCATTTTCAATTAGCCATTAACTTAATAGCAAAAAATGAATGATACCTTGTAAGTCATTAAGAAGCAATTAATATCTTAAAATTTCCAGACTCTGAACTCATAGCTTTATTGAAATAGCCCCCTGCTTTATCTGCTTTGTTCAGCATTTGAACCTGAGGACCAAGGACATATGTTAAAATATGAGGAATATGTCATTTATAAAAGGGAATAATCTGGTGATTTTTCCATTGCATTGAATCTATATTTTATCAAGCTGTGTACTTTTGTGGCCTCTTATCATATGAATTAGTAATTTGGTCTCCAATTTAGCTCTGGAAAAGATGGACTGCATTTTTCTCTTCCTCTGTCCCCTGGCATATGCTGAAATAAATCCTTATGGTGTTCAGGGTAGAATAGAACAAGATCCACAGAAAAATGTCTTCTTCACGCTAGAAGGAGGGTTCCTGGCATTAAGGAACATTCTGAACAGGTCATTTCACATTCCAGTATGTTATAGGTGTCTTCTACATAGATTCCCTCATACTTAAAATACCTTGTTCTCCAGATGGCTTTTTTTCTTTAGCTTTATTCAAGTATCATTGACAAAATTATCAAATATTTAAAGTGTAACAGATGATTTTATATACTCCAGATGTCTTTTAACCAAGTTAAATACTTCGGTGTGGTGCTGGTCCAGCAGGCAGCAGAATAGTGTTTGTTGAATGAATGATGTGGTAGAAAAATATGCACGTATAATTAAATTTTTACTTAATCTATAAAGTCACAAGTTATTATATATGGGTTCAATCTGAGAAACAAGAATACAAATGTAGCTAACGTACAAGTTCTTTCAATTTATATTAGCCTAGTACATCTTTACTCTAACAATGAAAGAAATACAGTTCAATAAAATGACCAATGTTGATACCATATCCTTTCTCATGATGCTCTTCACCTTGTCTTTACATATGATGTATTTTATCATTTGGTCAATTAAAAAAAGCCTAATTCCTTTTTTATACAGATGGCTATGATGTACTTATTGGATCCCTGTAATTACTTCCATATGCCGTTTTACACCTTTCTTTGTATGGCATGACAAAATTAATTGATAACTTGGGAGTCTTTTGATCCAAACAAAAGTTAAATTGCAGCAATGCCTAGTAGGTATTTTTACAATAAATGTAATAATTTTACATTTATAGTAAAAATCGTTATTTTTTCTAATGAGTGGTACATACGATTTTAGTAATTGTAATACGCACTATCTCAGCCGATTTACATAGGTCATGACATGATAAATTGAAGATTTTTTTTTATGTTTGTTTTATTTTTGAGAGACAGAGACAGAGAGTGAGCAGGGGAAGGGCAGAGAGAGAGGGAGATACAAAATCTGAAGCAGGCTCCAGGCTCTGAGCTGCCAGACAGAGCCTAACGCGGGGCTCAAACTCATAGACCGTGATATCATGACCCGAGCTGAAGTCAGCCGCTTAACCAACTGAGCCACCCAGGTGCCCCAGGGTTTTGTTTTGTTTTTTGTTCTTTGTTTTTGTTTTTTTGTTTTGTTTTGTTTTGTTTTTTATCTTTAACCTATTAGAAGTAATATGAACGAAGAATGTATTTATAGCAGAGTAAACTTTCTATAGTTTCTTATGGTCTCTTCTTAGATAAAATGTCATAAAATTTCTCTAAATTTTATGCCTGGATGGCTCAGTCAGTTGAGCATCTGACTCTTGATTTCTGCTCAAGTCATGATCTTGTGGTCATGAGATCAAGCCCCTCACTGGGCTCAGTGTTGAGGGAGGAATCTCATCGGGATTCTCTCTCTCCCTCTCTCTCTTCCCCTCCCTGGCTCATTCTCTCTCTCTCTCTCATTCTCTCTCTCTCTCTCAAAAAATAAATAAATACATACATAAATACATAAATAAATAAATAAATACCTTAAAAATTTTCCCTAAATCGAATTACTAATGTGAAAGCCTAATTTTATTATTTATTGATTCTTACATGGAAAGAAGGAAAATCACAGCCTACAGTACAGTCTTTGATATCGATCAGTTTTGTTAGGTCCCTCTTCCATTTCCACTGTTGTGAATTGACCTAGTTCTGGAAACTCCCTCTCCAAAAACATGTGAAGGCATAGGGAAAATGGATGGGAGGCAAGACTCTTGCACCCAGGTCCAGGAAAAGCCCTAAGTCCACCTTCTTTTCTTCCTTGCGTCCCCATTTGTCCCTTTTCTTTCACTAATATTTTTTTAGATTTAACAAAATTGGTGCAGTTCTTTCTGACAATGATTTCATACTGAGTCTGGAAAGTCAAAGTCCAATGGAGAAGATACATGTGAGAAGTATAGAGTAGTGAGTAGGGTATAGTTCCGCATGTCATCCTCTCCTTGTGAACATTTTCTTTTTCATTTTGGGGGTTGGCCCCATGTGACTTTCATTGTTCGGGTGTTTTATATGTGGTCGTTTTGTGTTATTTGTTTTAAGGGGAAGCTCTTCTCCATTTCTCTTCAGTTTGAGCATTGTATTCTTTAATTTAATCCAAGAAATATGTTTTGAAGTCTGCTGTGCACAACATGTAATGTTTTCAAAAGTGTGACAGGAATGTGGTTATGTGTATTTATGTACATCATACGCATATTGTTGAAAGTAATATATAGTAAAAAGTAGATAACAATTGTTATGTTTAAAATAGCAACAGGGGCATCTGGGTGGCTCAGTTGGGTTGAGCATCTGTTTCAGCTTAGGTCAATGATCTCACATTTCATTGGATCGAGCCCCAGTAGGGCTCCATGCTGGCATGGAAGAGTCTGCTCGGGATTCTCTCTCCCCCTTTCTATGTCCCTACCCCCTGCACACATGCTTTCTCTCTCTCTCAAAATAAATGAACTTAAGAAAAATAGCAACATATTGGGGCACCTGGGTAACTCAGTCAGTTAAGCCTTCAAGTCTTGATTTGTACTCAGTAATGATATCACGGTTCATAGGTTTGAGCCCCATGTGGGCTTGTACTGACAGGACAGAGCCTGCCTGGGATTCTCAGTCCCCCTTTCTCTCCCCCTCCCTTGCTTATGCTCTTTCTTTCTCTCTCAAAATAAAGAAATAAACATTAAAAAATAATACATCTTATTTAATGTTATTATAAAGCAGTATTCAAAAAGCATTTTGGGAAGCTTAAAAATAAGATATAACAAATATGGATCTTCATATCTGCATTTTAACAAGGAGATAATTCCATTATACATTGAATTGCACTGTATAAGAAATCAGTATTCCAAAGGACATCTGTTTGAGTGAGGCCTTGGGGATCAAACTGAAAAAAAAAAAAATGATCACCCGGAGTAAAATTTAGAAGATAGATGTCTTTGGTCGAGGTTCTCAAAGTAACTTTTGTGCCTCTTAGAGACAATAAACTGCTAGTTTCTAAAGTTTAAAAATCAATTTTGGTGAATAAGCTTAAAGATACTGGAAGAATGCTACCTTAAGCTATTATTCTTGGCAATTCAAAGAAAAGACAAATTTAGAATGATCATTTTTGCTGAGATTTATCAACATTTTGTTTATTGAGCAAGAAAAGCAAAAAAACATTAAAGCATTTTAAATTTGAATTTGCTTCCCCCCCCTTAGGCTTAAACACAAAACCTTTTAAAATTGATTTCTAAGTATTTTTTAAAACCTAAGAGTAATATAAATTTTACAGTCATGAATTGTTGCGTGCTGCTATTTCCAGTTCAAAAATAGAGTATAGCATTATGCAAGACCATTCTATTTTGTAAGAGACAACCCTGTATAATTAAAAGTATTGAAAGACATGATTATTAATGTCTGATGATAACCGTATAAAACTGATGGATATTAAAAGATTAGTCTATGGTACTATAGTCTATTTCATGTTGGTATAACTAATGTTATTTCTTTTGGTATTGGTCAAATAACTGTAGCACTGTGATGTACCCTACCCCACATAGCAGATTCCCCTAAGCATCAACTGGCCCTCCCAGAGTTTACGGGGATAGCATTCTCATTTGGACCACTTACAAGTGAATACGTTTCATTTTTAGTTTTTGACAAGTGAACAAGCTTTCAATAACAATATCATAAAATCTAATGATAAGTCTCAACCAGGACCAGTGGTAGTGTAATGTACGTGATGAACATCCTGTAAAAAGTCCCTGAAATGGTCTTGCAAACTTTACAGTTCTATATAAATACTACTAATAATAAATACTTTAATTTTGCATTCAGTACTCTGGAAAACTTTCGAGTTTAAGCTCTGAACATCAGTAAGATTCAAGTTCAAGTGAATTAAGTGGGCAGCACCTTTTGTAGATTTAAAATATATCTTATTACATATTATTTTCTATTATATTTAAAGATAGTAAGAAACCAACCTTAAGATGAAATTCAAGTCTAACATTGTTGGATCCCTTGGCACCTCTATGGACTTCTGGAGTTGGGTTGAATACAATCAGAATAAAAATAAATGGAAAATTAAAAGTCATATTGTTGCTTATAATAATATTTGTGTAGCTCTGAGCAGCTTATAGAGTCATTTCTCACACATTATGTTTAATAATCTTCAAAACAATACTGTCAGGTATATAGAATAGGTTGATCATTATTTTTTTTCAGATGGGAAATAGACTAAGAAGAAAAATAGATTCAACTTCATATGGATTTTTTTTCTCCTTTGAAACATTAAATTTCCAAGACTTTTTCATCTAAGATCTTGGATGAATGTGGCCACATCACTCGCATCTTCGGCTGCATAACATCCTCTGTCTTATACTTGTTGACTCAGAGCAGTGCAGTTCTACTCAATAGTATAACAAGTAAGCTATTGTCAGTCCCATGAAGCACCATCTCAGAATAATAGAGGAGGATAAATACATGTGCTTTTGGCGTTCCTGTTTCAGAGGCAGGACACTTCTACTGAAATTGAATTTTATGTAATAATAGAACAGTTTGAGAAAAATACACGAAATTATCTTCATTTTTCCTCCAAAACATTTCTGCATTCTTTTCAGACACTAAAATAAGTAATTTATAATTTAACATCTTAATTGCTTTTCTTATTAATAAAAAGAATTTAGATCCTCTGAGTTTATTTGTAGAACTCTCTCTTTTCCCAAACAAGTCATAGCTATGTACCCAGCAGGCAAACATAGCATTAAGATGGCCACAGAGGGGCACCCAGGTGGCTCAGTCACTTAAGCATCTGACTTCGGCTCAGGTCATGATCTCACAGTTCATGGGTTCAAGCCCCGCATCAGGCTCTGTGCTGCCAGCTCAGAGCCTGGAGCCTGCTTCCAATTCTTTGTTCCGTGTCTCCCTCTCTCTCTGCCCCTCCCCTGCTTGTGCATGCCCTCTCTCTCTCTGTCTCTCTTTCTCTCTCTCAAAAATAAGCATTAAAATATTAAAAAACAAACAAATAGAAAAAGATGGCCATCCATTTTCGATTAAAAAAAGAATAAAAGTAATGGCGTGAACTATCTAATACAGAGCCTCCTCTCACACCAAATCTTATTTATTTTTCTTGATTCCTTGTTACCAACTTTACAGCCTTCTAAATAATCCATATACACCATCCCACGCTGCTTGCTTTTACAAATTAAGCAGATAATGTCCCTAATTATTCTCACTTTTTTTTCTTCTGATTACTTCTGCATTTATTTGTCATTTATTATTGTCCATACCTTCAGCTTTGATTTTAAATTTTCTTTTCTATTTATTCAATATTCTCCTCCAAACTTTACATAAAGTAAATTCAAGAATACTGCTGAGTAGAATTTTAATATCCATATCTCTCCTTCCTACACATATATTTGCATAAATTAGTTTAGGTTTATGTATTTATATATTTTATTAGAAAGACTAACCTAATTAATACAGAGGATAAGGTTTTAAGAGAATATACTTTTTTTATGGTGCTTGGTAGATTTGAGTATGTCATTATGTACTTACTCTGATTAGGTGAATATGTATATAAAAACTTTCATATTTTAATGGACATTCTGTATACATTAACTAACATCATGTAAATATCCTCAATAACTCTGTTGAATGTCCTCTTATAATAGTTTCTACCTGTTGATGTTTATTAGTTTGTCCTTTTTTAAAAAATTTTTAATATTTATTTATATTTGAGGGGGGGGCAGAGAGAGAGAGGGAGACACAGATCTGAAGCATGCTCCAGGTTCTGAGCTATCAGCACAAAGCCTGATGTGGGGCTCGAACTCACTGACAAAGTCAGACGCTCAACCAATTGAGCCACCCAGGTGCCCCTATTAGTCTGTCTCTAACTCACGAATGCGAGATCATGACCTGAGATGAAGTCCGATGCTCAACAGACTGAGCCACCTAGGCGCCCCAAGAGTCCAATTCTTGATTTCGGCTCAAGTCACGATCTCACAGTTTTTGAGTTAGAGCCCCACATCGGGCTCTGTGCTGACAGCCCAGAGCCTGGAGCCTGCTTTGGATTCTGTGTTTCCCTCTCTCTCTCTCTCCCTCTCTCTCTCTCTCTCTCTCTGCCCCTCCCTGCTCTCTCTTTCAAAAATAAATAAATAAATATTAAAAAAAAAAAAAAAAAAGAACAAGTGCTGCCTGTACAGTGAAGTCTCTGAGCGAATCAGACCTAAAATGCTGTATGGGAAAAAGGTGGCAATTACTAGAAAGAGCACATCTGTTCACCTAGGGCTTTGGGGATTAGGAAAGACCAGTATTAACATTCTGTAATGTATAGAGAAGAGCGTGGGTATCTGGTTAGTTAGTAGTATCTCGAGTCGGGAGTTGTCAGCAGAACTGTCACCACTGTTTGCAGTGTCAGGTGGCACCCTTTGTAATTGCGATGACTGAATCAGGATGGGCCACGTGTCTGCAGTGTGGTGCTTTTCAGTCCCCAAACCGGAGCCGGTTTGGAACCATTCTCACTCTTTAAATGGCATATTGCCCTTTTTTGGCGAATAAAAATCAGTGAGTGATTGATGTCCCAAACCAGTTTGGTGACATCTCCTGCTGTATCACTGACATATTTTGCCTTTTTTTTTAGATGCAGCCTTTTCAAGGACTCAAATAATTCAGTGTCTAAGGGGGATGACTGACATGAAAGCAGAAAGCTGGGAACCTGGCCTCTCCATCATTAGCCACTCTGTGCTAATAGTAGAGTGAAACATTGAAAAAAAAATTGTAATCCTTTTTTAATGTAGGGAAAAAGATGCCGGAATTAGACTAGTTCAGCTAGCAACCAAGTGAGCAAATGTAACATTCAATAATGGTCATAATCGATCAGGTATAAGTTAAAATAAACAAACGAGCACTTATTTGGGGTAATATGAGCAGGTTAACTGCCCGCAAAAGATCCCCTCTCCCCAATAATTATACTTTTTATATTCTTGTCCTTAAATATATATATAAAAATGATCATATATGCTATCTGAAAGTAACTTTTGACCAAATCTCATAAAATGAGAAGAAAACAAGACTCTTGTAATAGTAAATAATCCTGTAAAACAAGGTTAGGGATTTTCTAAATTTGTCCATAAAGTCTCTCAATAAGTTAAATGCACAGTTTAAATACAGACATAGGCCTAACTTGGTAGCTGTGGAAGCTAAGATTTCCATGGTAGTTTCTCAGAAGAGAAGAAAGATATATAAAGTTGTGTTTTTGTTTAATTCATTTTCTTGGAATGAAAAGGTTAACAGTTGCTTTTTAATAATGTAAAAGTGTACTTTCACAAGTTTTAAAATAGCGAGACTAGCTTTTCTTTGAAATAGAAACCATAGGAATACTTGAAACTATATCTAATACACTGCAGAGGTGAAATAATTACGGAGGATGACATGTAGTAGTTGGGTCTGTAACTCCAATTACCCCGAGGCATTGACTCATTTAGACTTATGCCTTTATTCATCATGTTTGTGAGATAAGCGTTTCTGTAGAAATAAATCCAGAGTAACTTCCCTTGAATTCTAGGATTCCACAACTCTCCTCTCTAGAGAACCAGCGAGAAATCATTGAATTATTTGCTAATTGTGAGCAAAATTTGTATTGATTTTTTCTGTCTCTCTAGCTGATGTTAATAGCATCATACTTCAGGTCATTAAATACTTTTCAGCACCATCTAATTGTCAAAGAATCACTTACTAAGACAAAATTGTAGACATCAAAGCCACACACACACATGCATACAAACACAAAGAAAATGATGACACAAGCAGTTAACATTCTCTTTCTTCTCCACCTCATATGGTAATATTTCACAATAGCTATTACATAATATGAAACCAATAAAAATTCTAAACAGTATTAAAACCACTATATCACCAAACTCTGATTTAATTACTGGGCAGATATTAATTTCTCATCACGCCCCAATGCTGCTCCTACAAAAAAGTACAACAAAAAATAAGCATCCTTTTTGGATGTTAAAATAGATAATTGTGTGTTTTTTTCATACTGTTCAAATGCTAAATGTGGTTTCGAGTAAAACAAAACTATCTCCAAGTACTACAATCTCAACAACACATTAACAAAGTGTTTTAAATTAAAGATGCTTGTCAGTTCTCTGCACAAAACTATTGCCCAATAAATTTAACTAAATTTAGTGCAATATAGCTATGGAGAAAAACAGAAAACAATCCTTTGAATGCTCACAATAAGCTTTTCCATGGGAAAAGCAGTTCCTCTCATGGCCCCTAAATAGTTGTTAAAACCAATGTACCTCATCTTTGACATCTGTTTGAGCGGGATGAATCCATTTTAAATCCCCAAATCACTTTCATTGTGACAGAATGCAGTAAATGAAACAAAATGGTTTGGGGAAATGAGAAAGTGTAAACAAGCCAATCAGATGCCATTTAATTTCCTGGAGGCCCAGAAGTTTTCTCAAAGAAAAGTGAGATCAGACTTCGATAAAAGAAACCCTGCTTATAACCCATTGCTATTTGAGGGAAGTTTCTCTCACATATATTGAGATTTAAATTGATGCTATGCCCAGAAATGTTTCGTAACAACGGCCAAGACTAATAATTTACCTAACAGAATTGCTAGACAGTCTGTGAGTATCTATCTCTTCTTGTATATACAGGAAGAAGGCACCATTAATATTTTTGATGAAACTCGCCATACTGAGAGACATGGTATTCTGATTGCCATATGTTGGAATATTCAACACTTGTGCTTTTCTTTCCACCATCATTAATAATGATGAGGTTCTTTAGTATTGCTGGATTGTTAACATCTGTTAAAGTCTGAGAACATTAAATAGAAACACACTGTTAAACATTAAGGTTTTTATACACTAAAGTTTAAAATAACAGTTGTCCTTCTTTGCCATAAAAACCCATTCAGTCTGCTCATGAGACCTCTCTGGAGAGACAAATAGGTCACGAGATGGACCATGTAATTTATAGGAAAAAAATTGGCATCGCACCTTGATTGGGATGGAATTCATAGCTGACATCCATACGGTTCCTTCAGGCACATTGTGAATAGTGTACCTTTGAACTAATGAGCATTTGTCTGATAAATTAAAAGTAAAATTGAGGACTCACCTGCTGGTTCCAAAATTAAAGTTCACTAATTGAGAATTTCTAGTGAATAACACAACAAAGAAAAAGAGAACCTATGTTTATTATACCTTTATGTTTTGTTTTGTTTTAATTTTTTGATTATTTGTTTGAAAGACTATAAGAGGTAGAGAAAAGTGCCTATGATATTGAGCAATTTAAATCCCTATGCCTGAGAAATATTTTGTCAAGTATAAACTCTTGCTTATTGTACATAAACATTATAAATGTCACATTAATTTTTAAAGCTTTTGTAGAGAGGCCTCTGGCTGGCTCATTTGGAAGAGAATACAACTCTTGAGCTCAGGGTCATGAGTTCAAGCCCCACGTTGGGTATAAAGATTCCTAAAACAATAATAATAATAAAGTTTTAAAAAATAAAATAAAGCTATGGTAGAGTGTTTGCAAAGATGGGTACAATAATTCCTCCCACCCCTGTAGTTATACTCTTTACAATTTATTTTTGTCACTTCTCTCAAGATGAAGGAGTCTGTTTCTCTACTGCTTGAAACTAAGCTGACCTTGTGACTTTCTGAGGCCAATAGAATACCATAGAATTGATAACCAAGCATACACCTCATAGGGGTCTTGCTGATTCCACACTGGCCTGCTTGGGACATTGATGCCACCATGTGAAGGAGCTTGGCCTGACCCCTTGAGGTGGAGAGACTGAGTGGGAGGGTGGTCCAACCATTCAGCTTCACCATCCCAGGAACCCCTGCTAGTACCGACCACCTAGAAATGTGGATCAGGCCATTTTCAACCATTCAGTTCCAGTAGATCCCCCAGGTGACTATAGATGGATGAGTGGCCCCAAGGAAGAGCAGAAGAATCACTCCGCAGAGTCCCACCCTAATCATTGAGCCACACAAATGTGAGTGAGCCGATGAAATAGTTGTTATAATCCATTCAGTTGACTTTTTTTAAGCTACTAAATTTTGAGAGGGTAAAGCATCAATAGCTAACCTAATGTGTTAGCTATCAAGGGAAAGGGCAGTATTAATGATGTTTCTGTGCCTTACTCTGCCCAGAACATGGTAGAGAGCAAAGAAAAATTATCCAATGAAATGAAATGAAACGAATAGAAATCTTTGCTTCAAGAGAGTGGCAATTTCACTAGGAAACTGGGCAACAGAAACTTTTTCACTTACTGAGCCTGTAAGAGTCACCTCCAACCTCTCACTGAGTTCTGGGCTTGAGACCAATAGTTAGTGTTTTCTTCATAAAGACACTTATAAGAGCCAGGTAAAAATATTTATATGCATATCTATGTGAAAAGAAATAACCCGAGGAAATTCGGATGAAGTCCATCTATAATCCATTTCATTTAGTATGATTATATTGTTTTACTTGAAGTACAAAATTATTTATAGATGTTTAAAGATATCTATGAATTGTTTGTAAGTATCTTCACTAAGTAAGTTTTTTGGTTTTACTGGTCATGAAATGAAAGGTGTAAACATTTCTAAAAAGTATTGCATATTCAGTAGAATGTCTCAATTGATCTAACATGAGGATGTTTTTTATTTTATTATATTCATCAATCAATTTCAATAGCTATATTTTTAATTTCAAATATATATATATTTTTCAAAAACCCGAATGCATTTGAGAACAGTCCGATTCTCAGAGGAAATCATAACAGATGATATATAATTTTTACATGAAGATGTAAAATAATCATAAAAAGTAAAATTAGCTTGATCTTTGGAATTAACATTTATCAAATATTCGATTCCATAACTCAATATTAATTAAATTTTAGAAAAGAAAGCTTGAGGTAAAAGTTGAGGGCATAAAATAATCACTTTAAATGGTAGAAAGAAATGGTTATTAAGATTATAAAAATAGTGATAAGAAAAAAAGGTATGTATTTTTAATTTTCATCTTTGAGTTAAAAAGCCCAAATAGAAGCAAATGAACTTTTAGGTTATTGGATATGCAATTAGATTGTCAAATATAATTCTAGAGAACTTAAGGGAAAATATATGTTCTGTAATGTCTATACGTCTTTGAAGTATATTAGAAAAGGTATTTTTTCTATCCACAAAATGTGTTAATTTTAATCGCAGAGGGGACAGTCTTGGTTGAGTTTCATTCAAAGGAAGGAAAAGAAATCTGCATCTTTCATTAAAATCTCCCATCAGCCATGTTTCCATTAGAGTTCACTGAAAAATGACTCATAAAACCAACAATTTTATGCATCAGGTGACAGGTTTTGACAGAAACAGCACTGCAGTTTTTGCGATATGCTACATTTTGAATGCTTAAACTGTGTGATTAGGTGTGCTTTATATGACTTCCACGTGCTTAGCTAGCAAAATCTGAGTTTATTTATACAAAATTATTCAAGTGAAAAAAATGGTGTCTCTCAAGTGAGCAAAGTCAGACCTCGAAAAAGACCATAGGGGATTGGCTAGTATTTTATTATCAAGTGAGCCGTTCCAGCCCAGCTAAGAGTAAAGCACAGACCTTCTTGGTAAGCACAATGGGCTTTTTATTTGGAACTGACACAAAAATAGAAATAATGAATTCCACCATTTAATAAAGTAATTTTCTGTTTGAGCGTCTGTTAGTTCGGTTCTAGTAAAAGAAAAATCTACACGTTGCCTGTACACAGAAAAACAAATTGTTCTAAATTAGTTATATGTGTGCCAGAAGCTTTTGTTTTTCCATAAGAGAAATACCTGGTTGCTAATCTTTAGATACTCTCTAGACACTCTTCTCTGGGCATGTTTTAGAATAATTGCATTGTAGAGTCAGCTTTTTTTTTTTTTTTTCTTGAATTGGGAATGCAGTTGTTAAAGTGTTCAAATCAACATCTAACACTTTGTTGTTGAAGGAGGAACTTCACTCCTTATTGTTAACATGGAATATTAATCATGCAATTTAAACTGGTATGAGCCCTTTTCTAGTAAGGGAAGTAAAAAGAGTATATGTTTTGGACATGAAGAGCCCTGGGTTTCCAACTCTAAGCTCTATGACACTTGTAAAGTCAATTTCTAAAACTCAGAAGCAGACATCTTTGAACTGGAGATAGTCTTTCAAAAGGTGGTATGAGTTTTGGAGGTTATATGCCCTATATGGTTGCCTGCCAGATAATAATATCCCAAGAATGATGTGATGATGGCAATGGTGACGATGATGACGATGATGAGTAGAACTGGTATATGTAATATTTTTTTTAATTTTTATTTCTTTTATCCAAGGAGTTAATATAAAAATTAAATATTATTTGTGGCTACTTATCCTGTGGATTTTGAGTTTTTTTAATATCTGATATGGTGGAGTGAGTGAAACAAGTCTAAAGCCTTTCTTTTTTAGAAAGAGTAGAGATTTCCTTGTCATATTCATAAGTCAAAGCAGGGTAAAAGGAAAAGTAGTGGGAGGAAAAATACCTTATTTACATTTTGTATATTTAGAATATTATTTTTAGATAATATATGGCATTCAATATGAGTAAGAAGAGAGTTAATTTTTGACCCTTATAAATTAAAATTCAAAGTATAGTCAAACTTATTGTTGAATGTATATATGTATATTTGGAATTCTGCAGTTAAAATTATATCTCCACCCTCATAGTTGCCTGTCATATTTTATTATATTCATCAATCAGTTTCAATAGCTATATATTTTTAATTTCAAATATATATATTTTTCAAAACTCTGAATGCATTTGAGAACAGTCTGATTCTCAGAGGAAATCATAACAGATGATATATAAATGGATTCTATCTATTCTTAATTTCCACTTACATCATAATTTGCTTTAATAGCATGAAATTCATTGCAAGTTTCTCTACAACATTTATAATTTTCAATTGTCTCCATTTAAAACCTTTGAATTTTGAAGTTTTAAAAATCATTCCTGTCTATAAAAAACAAAATTTTCAAATGACATTCTAAAAGGATCCTCCAAACTTAAAACAAAACCAAACACAATCTTCTCCCATTCCTACCTTTCTCCTAAATTCGTATGATCTCATAGTGCTTTTCTTTGAACTCCCATATTTTTAGCTATCTAGATCACACAATCTTGCCCTAATGTCTTCCTGATGGGAGGGCGTATTTATTTCAGTGAAAGCCTACAAGGTTCATGTGTGTGTTGGCTCAGCTTTGCATCCCCCGATGCTAACACAGTGCTTGCCCAAAGTTGGTTTTTATTTAATACATATTAAATAAATAAATGAGAAGATGATGGCAAGACCTCTCTCTTTGAAATTTGAGTATTTCATGATTATCAGTCAAGATGTGCTAAGCCTATTTGATTTCCTCCTCATTCCTTCCACCCTTCTTTCCTGGCTTTCTCCCATTCTCTCTTTTTTCCTTTCATTTTTCTCCCTGCCTTCCATTTTCTCCCCTAGAAAAACAATAAACATCTTGCCGAATTGTATCTTAGGTAGGAAATAATTTTAAAAATTAGTTCACAGGCAAAATAATGTAAAAATCATCCTTGAAAACCCCTCAAATCATCCATAAGGTATCATATTCTCTAGTCACTTTCAGAATAATGAGATACTTACATTACATGTTGAATTGGAGAATGAGAGGAGAACAGCTGTCTAAATCCTATATCATAGGAATAGTGTTTGGAACTGACAGAGTTGTAGAGATATGGTCTCTCTCTCCTTCTGAGTATGTATAGTTAAATTCAGGTTAATTCGATGTGTTTATGTTTCAATCCTATATAGTGAACACAACGAACATATTTTGGATAAAACAGACACAGATTTCAATCTTCCAGTTACCGTTGACTGTCATGGAAAGAGTGGGCAAAATAGTTACCAGGTATATATTTGTATGGCTAGGGAGTCTCATTAGTAAGATTGCAATGTAACAATATCCATCTCTGGATTATTTTTAAGATTAAAACAGATAATGCCTGCAAGGTGCTTAGGACAGAAACCAGTATACAGGAACTACTCAATAAGTGTGTTAGCTATTATTAAAACAAGGCACAGGTTATAGCTGGCAAAATCAGTTTTAAAATGATTACTATGAATGTGATTTTTTGTGTCCTAAATCTAAAATGTGTTTCTCTATAAAAACATGACTTAATAATGGAAATCTATGAAAAAGTTCATTTGATTTGCAGACATATGTTTGAATATCCAGAGTACACATACAATTCAGTGTGAATCAAATTGCAGTAAACTTTACAGTTTCCATTTCTTCAACATGCTCTGTAAAGTTGGTATTTCTTAGAATTCTTTTAAGGACTACCGTTTCCTTCAGTGATACCTTTTATCTCATATTACCAGTCACTTCATGGGTGCTAACATTTCTCCGGCCTAGCTACAATAGATCTGCGTACCCAAACCTACTCAATATTACCACTTGAATGTCTTAGAGTCACCTTTACTCTGTTTTCTCACTGGTCCAAACTTAAATGTACCATCTCATCTATTAAACTACTCTAAAAATTAGGAAAAATACTTATAAAAGAAAATGAAAATATATATTTTCCTTGAATGATTTTCCACATCATCTTTTTTAACTCAGTAAACATCTACTGAGCAACTTCCTAAATATTATATTAGACTTTGGAAGGGTAGAGTTTAATAAACAATGATTTCTCCTGAATATTCATCTGTATGCTTATTTCTGATAAGTTACAGTTTTAAAGATTGGTGCTTTTTTTTCTTACTTTAATCTAAATTTCTAATCATATCCACTAACTGGAACTTACAATTTCACATTCACTGATGACACTTGCTTGTTTCCATTACTATTTTATTTACAGTATAGGATGAGGTAAGGGCTAAAAAGAATTGGAAATGATCTAATCCCCCAATTTGAAGATACTAATTGAAGTTCAATAATTTGAGATTTTTGCCATCGTCAGATAGCTATAATAGTAAAATATGTAAAATTAAGTTAATAGGTCTGATTATTTCTGAAAATTATCTAACATTTCCTCTTTTTCGGTTTCCATTAGACTCATAGATCGTTGAGGAGAGAAACTAGATTTATTAACTGTTATTTTCCAGGTGCATGGCATAGAGTTGTAATTAAACAATCATTTGATTAATTTACATTAATTAACTACCCAAATCAAAGGCAAATAACAAGTTGACCTTTTTATAATGTGAGCTTCTAAGAAGAAAAGTGAGGATGAATCACTAGGAGACTGCAAGATATCTGATGTGTTTCAAATGCATGCCCTTTCTGTTGTTCCCTCTGTTAAATCAGCACATTTTTCTCACTCCTTGTTTTCATCAACGATTAAAGGTGGATGAACCAGATACCCTCATTGGAATTTAAACAATAGAACTTGTGTGCAGCCTTATTTGAGATTGGCATCTCCCTCAAAATCTTCTTACAGTGACCCTTTTATGCCATTCTCTTCAATTGTCTCTCCAATTATAGCACAAATATATGCTAGTACATTCCTTTTTTATTTTTTTAATTTGTTCTGGTGTTTGTGTTCATTTTGATCGCTACTCTGTTGTTTGTCATATAAACATGGTTGTGTTTGGGGGAAAAAAAGATGAACATTCAATTTAATTACTGTGTTTGCATTTTCTGACATTGTGCCTCGCTAAATGTAGCAGTCTCTAGTCGGTTTCATCAATTTCTATACATTTCCACTATCATCACGTTGGTCATGCACTTATGCTGAACCCCAGACTCCTTTACGATCACAACTCTCCCGATTGCATACCAGGTTTTATATTCAGGAACCTTTTCATTTCATCATTGCGTATACTAATATATCTTGAGGCAGAAAGATGGAAATACTTATATTAATCTTCTACACAGCAATAATTTGTGCTATGATACCACTTTAACTCTATCTACTGGCAGCATCCATTCCCATTTATTCCTTATCCATAGCGTATCTGACCTATAACATTTCACGTGTTGTCGAAAGGTTGTCTATTAAATATTTTTTTGACATTCTTCTAAGCTCATGAGAGACCATCATGGACCCTTAAAAATTTCTAGAATTATTATTTTTCCTTATAGCTAATTTTATCTCATTACCTATTCTTTTCTTTTTCTTACTTTCTGATTACTTATGTTATTTATTATTGGTTTACAACTATCCACCTACTATGGAAGTTGACATGCTGCTAACTAGGTTTGTTGGGACACCATATGAATCATCATGGTTTGAACAAGTTAGCTTTGCCTTGTGGTGCACTCATTCCTACACCCAGGCTGTATTTGTAATTTAGTCTGCCTTTCCTCAAGTGTATGGCTTAATATTAGGAGGTGGCAAGAGAAATTGCTTGAGTAATTTACTGTTGCCGAATAAAGGAGTTTTTTTGTTTGTTTGTTTTTCGTTTATTTTATTCTATGGCTTGTAATGTCACAAGGTAAAATTATCATGCGATAATATAGAAGAATGAAACTATAATGCTGACTCCAAAGCTACCAATTTAACTGAATTTAAAATGAATAGAATTGCCATTATAATTATCAAAGCTTGCATATTATTTGATTAATGTCAAGAACCTTTTTTATAGCTTTAAGAAGATAATATAGAATCATTAAATAAAACTTGAAAAAATGTTTGAGCAGTTCCAATCATTAATGGAAAATCTTTTTTTAAGTTACACTGACTAGGGGAAAATGTATAGAAACATTCAAAAAGTATGGCCGAAAAAAAAAAAAAAAGTCCTATCATAGCTGGCATTGTGAACAGGGTTAAAAAGACAAAATAGGTGAATCTGAATGTTAGGAAGAATAAAAATATTTTTTTCTAAAAAAAATGTTGTCTATACCCAATATGCCTTTTTAAATCATTCATTGATAAGTATCAAATACCATCATTATATATATGATCTCATTTTCAAAGCAATATTCACATTTCATTTTTTAGTAAGGTCTTTGGGAGTGAATGTAATTAAGAACTTGGTCAGTAAAATGTCTCTGAATGTGGAACAAATCTGAAAAATAGATGTAAATCTTTATTTTCCTTTCCTGTTATAAAAAGACATTATCAAGGCTGTTCATGTCTTCTTGTAATAAAGTGATAGAGGAATTATTCAGAAAATATTATCAGTTACTTTATATCACCTTGAATCCTGAGCACATTGTTCAGTAGCCTGCTGTAAAAATATGGCATAATAACATAGCATGTTCTATATAGAACTACAAATAAATAGAATGCCACTGGATATCGGCTAGAAAAGAGTAATGTTAAAAGCTATTTCATAGTTTTCACTTGTATGTAAACTTTTTCATAGTTTGACACAGCAAGCAAATGAAACGAGTCATTGGAAATCTAAACCTAAGAGTGAACAGAAGTTGCTGTCTTTAGACATGAAGCATAATTGTTTATGTTTTGTTGGCGGTAGAAGATATGTCAGGGGTTGGCTCTGCTTCAAAGGAAAGAATCTTAGCTTGGTAGAGAGGAGATAGGGCGCAGTCTTGGAACTGATGGGCAAACATTCACGTGAAAATATGATGTTTTAATAAAAGCTAAAAGATACAACGTGCTGAGATATGCAAGCAAGACTTTCATTCCGTTCCAATTAAATACTGAGTACGGAAGCGAGAAATTCAGTGGCAAAACTAAAATGAAAAGAAAACAAACAGACTTCTTTTCATCCCGATGTGCCTAGGCAGCAGTCCAAACAGAGATCTTAGGCACCATATGTGCTGACCTCCCTATGGGGATGATCTTTTAAACTTAACTGAAATGACTGGGCTCGTTTGATTCAGCCAGATTGTTTTTGCCTCATTTCAACATAGCATGGCTCTTCCTGGAAGAATATACTCTCAGAAGACACAATATTAATTGTCAAAAGGAAGACAGTGAGACCAGTGTCTTTTGCTGACATTCGGGTCCCATCATCTAAAACAACTCAGTGGCACGACCTAAATGTGGGGATGGGAGGTATCTCCAGAGAGTCTGCATTTAGGCACCAAATTTCCTGGCTCATATTACATGTCTCCCCTCTGTCTCAAGAGTGCTGAAGGATTATTTGTTGCTTTTCAGATAACCCTTAGTTCTTGCCCCCACATGGAGTAGAGATTATACTCTTCCTCTAGCCCTTTCAAAGTCTAGCTCACCCAGCTTTGCCATGTGTGAGCAATCTGCAGGCACTATTAGCCCTGCTTGACTAGCTTTTGATAAAACTCTCTAGGAAGTCAATTAAAGATGTCAGGGGGTGTACTGGACTGCTTTTCTTTTACTAGCAGGCGTTTGGAGAGTGGAAGACAGAACTGTCAGGCACAGGTGATTTTTGGTTCTCCAGCAACTAAAGCCCTCGATGGTTTTTCCTCTCACTATTTAAACTTTTACTTTTCTTTTTATAATCTTGAAATAAATGATCAATTTTAATCTTTAATCAGCAATAGTTCTGTGAGGATCAGGTACCCAACCTAGTAAATAAGGAAAACACATGTGTTTGCCAATTAAAAATATGAAGAGAGATAATGTCTTATAAATTTAAGCATAGTGAAAGGCTACATTAAGAAGCTAATTTTTTGTGTTAAAATATCAACATTTAAATTAAGACTAAATGATTGTTTCCTAAGAATTAGGTATAAAAGTGACTTGACATTAATACTGTCATGTTTAGCACCTACCTGCTACACATTGTTATCTCTTCTTTGCTAAAAGTCTTGACCCATTTTTTCTGTTTTTTTTTTAACTAAGGAAGACTATGTAAAAAGAATTGTTTTTTTTCTTAATTATTATAAAGCAAAATTAAAGTATCACAACTTTTCATATAACAAATTTGCATAAATACTTAAACTGATTATTTAGACAAATGGATATTATTTTGCTAATGCAACATATTATCTAACATTAGTCATTAAATATTACATTATTAAATTAGCGTGATAATAGAGATTCCATTTTATTGTGTGTTACCTACAATTTTGTTCTAAATCTATGAGCCTAATCAAGGGAATTATCACAGTGCAGAGATATGTACTTTATAAGAAAGTATACATATATAACTCTGATGATAACGAATGAATACTTCCTCTTTGCGAGGTATGTGCTAAATGCCAAAAATTCTTTCACATAATTCTCATTGCCATCCTGGGTGAGTTACTGTTGTTCCTATTTTACAGATTAAGAAGCAGAAGCTTAGAAAGGGTAAATAACTTGTCCTAAATCCCATAGCTAATAAGTAATGATGTCAGGACTCAAACTGAATGATTTCCTTCACCAAAACCTGTGAGATACCAGGGCCCAACTTGCAGAGGGTAAGGAATAGTTAAAGATATAAGATTCGGGCTGTACTTGTAATTGCAAAAATTATAACCTCATAATGTTATATCACTCTGAGAAGTGAACTGTCTGCAAGATGGCTACGTACTTGTCCTAATCTGTTAAAAATGAGAATAGAGAAAAGATTGAAGCTGAGTAGAGATTGACTTACATATTAACAAAATTAAAAAAAAGGAAAGAAAGAAAGAAGGAAAGGAGGGAAGGAAGGAAGAAAAAGGAAGACTATAAACCTGAGGGCTTGAGCATGTATTAGAAGAGCTTCCTACCATTAGAAAGACAGTAGTATAATACTTATCAGCAATTCACTCACCATTGGCTTTTGTTCTTCAGGATTTTTTGAAAAAAACAATTGTGTAAAATCAAGTTCATATTAGAGATTTATTCAAAGAAGCAAGTTTCAGTATGAATTTTGTGTTAAACATAGATTTAGCCTAATGTTTGAAATCTCCATCCCACAGCATGATACAATAATCATGATTGTAAGGAAGATCTTAGTTACCAAGTTAAATTAATTTTAGCATATTTAATCATTAGGTTCAGGAATTATGAAATCTCCATCCCACAGCATGATACAATAATCATGATTGTAAGGAAGATCTTAGTTACCAAGTTAAATTAATTTTAGCATATTTAATCATTAGGTTCAGGAATTATAAAATATGTCTGTTGTGCCTAAGTTTTCACTACAATAATCTTTAAGTGTAGGCTCTAGAATAAAAACAGAAGATTTATGTTCATATCCTAACTTATTAACTGGGTGAAGTTGGCATCTTGGAACAGCTGTCTCTTCATTCATAAACCTACCTACCATACTGGGTCATCATGAGTTTTCCATTGACCTTCTAGGCAGGACATCTTGACAATTAGTAGGCTTTGATTTTCCCACCCTACCAGGAAACGAAATATGTTAAATAAACATTTAGGACATGGATTTGAAATTGTTATAAATGTGGTACTCAGTGACATGAGATTCTTTTTTCTGACTGTTTGAATAATGTGAAATTTTTGAGTTGGTTTTTAACTTTGAAAATAAGACAGTTCCAGCATTTCATGGAAGATCATTCCACAGTAATGTCTCTCATAGCATACTGTATCATTTACTAAAATAAAGAACAAGAAACTCTCTGTACATTATTCAGTAAAATCATTACATCAAGTTAAGTAACTTTCTACTAATGATGCATCTGTAATAATGGACTGTATCCAGTTTAGCTGATGACAAGAATTAAAATTCTTGACTCATCTATTCATTCAACAAATATTTACTCTGCACTTACTTTGTGCCATGAATAGCATTCTAGACCCTGGGGATACAACAAAAAGCAAAATGAACTTAGTCCCTGCTTACATGGAGTTAGCTTACATTCTATTGAAAGCAGATAGATAAGGAGCAAACAAACTATAATAATTTCACATAGTGATTGTGATGTGCAGGGAGAAAAATACCAGAGAGCTGTGATATGTGTGATCTTGTTGCTTCTTTAGATTGGGTAATCCTAAGAGGATTGGGGTAACCCAAAGAATTGACATATAAACTGAGATTTGTTGAACCAAAAGAGGAGAGCTAAAAGGAAATCTTACGGAAAGAAAATTTCACAGCAATAGTATATGAATAGGACCTAAAGAAGTCATTCGCCTTGCCAGAAGAAGAGAAGGGCCAGACTGGTTGGGGAAGAATGGAGTAAGAGGCATGAGTAGTAGTAGATGAGACCCAGATCTGAAGATGCTTTGTAGGTGAGAGTAAGGATTTGATTTTTCTTTTCGTAATTGTTTAGCCTTTCGGAAAATTTTAGGCGGAGGAATGACAAGATTTGTCTTATAATTTTAATGAGATTACTCTGCTGGGTGGAGAATTGACTGTGAGAAGGGTAAGACTAAAGTAATATTGTTCAGAGTCACCTTCACTATTCCTGGTGAGATGATAGTGACTCAAAGCAAATGACAGCAGTGGAGGTAAAGAAAATCAATTCTGGGGAAGTTTCAGTCATTGGGACCTACTGATAGCCAAGATTGTGTGTGTGTGTGTGTGTGTGTGTGTGTGTGTGTGTGTGTGTCCATGGTGGACAAAAATGGAAGAAAACTAAAAACTCCTTTGAGCAGTCTGTATATGACAGCACCTTAGACACTGAATATTGGGGAGATGAAGGTTTGTGTGACAAAAATCAAGAATTCAATTTTGGTCACATTGAAGTCAAGATACTTTTAGGCACTCAAGTGGCAATGTCAAGGAAGTAAGTCTGGAGCTCCAAAAGGCTCAAGGCTGGAGGCATTCCCTTTAGAGTCATCACCAAGGAGGCAGGAGTGGCAGGGGTTAACTTGGAAAAATGTTTCTGAGGTCACTCCATTTTTGAGGAGTATTGACTATGCTTTAAGAACAGGAAGTTTCTGGCAAATACATGCAAGAGTAATGGCTCGTGGGGGGAAAATTAGGAGAGATCTTAGGATACAAGATAGGAAATATACATTAAAATTCATCTTTATGCAGTGCTTTAATGTAATGGCTTTATCTGTCAGATTTGGGGAAAATACAAAAAAGTCACTTACACAAATTTTCCACATCTTAACTTTCAACAGTATCATCAAGTATTTACTTGGGCTAAGCTACTATGGGAGAGAAACATGAAATAATTACATCTGCATTGGAGATATAGCTAATTTCCAATGTAATTTCTACCTACTTTTCATTCGTACAAATTACTGACATAGCTAGTGAAGGCAATTAATTGCAACATTTGATTAAGCCATCCACCATCGTATGGAAATCCTATTCACCTAAACATTATAAACATTGAAAAAGATATAGACTATGTTAACATATTTTATTATTATTTCAAATGATTTTCTGTCTCTAATATAGCAACTTTTTCTAAATGAAAAAGAACAGAAGAATTCTGCAGTAACAAAATCATTTTTAGAGAATGCATTTTTAAATTATTGGGCTGCTTAATATTTGAAGACTATTGAAAATATACAATGAACCTTTTTATTATGCAAATATATTCAATACTGAAAACAATTAAATGATAATAAAGCATTCTCTTTTTCTTTACCTCATATTACAGTAATGAAGCTGTTACCTCTGAGTGTGGGTTTTAATGAGTTTTAACTAACATTTTAATGAGCTGACATTATCATAAACCCAAGGATTAGACAAAATTGAATTTACTGGATAGAGAAAGTATCCTCAATAGTTAATTATATTGTTTAAGATGGAATATAATTCATTTTATGATATACCACCAACTATCATCCCATAAGAAAAATTATATTAAAAGATTGAATAATATCATTATACTTAATCTGTACATACATGTATCTTGGTTCCTTACTTTTAAAATAAAAAGCTAATGATGTTTTTATATATCCAAATCATATGAAATATAAAAGGCATAGACATATCAAAGATAACAAATCAAAATATTTATAAAGTCAAATGAGTTTTTTTTTTTTAACATTTGAAATAAAACTCCATGAAGAACTACCTTCAAATGGAGACAAGATTTTATTTTTAAAGGATCATTTATAATTTTCTTGATACATATATTTAAAATGGGTTTTTTAATTCACAACTTACAATTTGAGAGAGATGAAGAACTTTTTCTAAGTAAATGATATTTTGGGGGTTGCCTGGGTGACTCAGTCGGTTAGTCATTTGACTTCAGCTCAGGTCATGATCTCAGGGTTGTGTGAGTTCTGAGCCTCGTCCGGGCTCTGTGCTGACAGCTCAGAGACTGGAGCCTGCTTCAGGTTCTGTGTCTGCCTCTCTCTCTCTGCCCTTCTCCTGCTTGCGCTCTGTCTGTCTCTCTGAAAAAAAAAAATTAACCATTAAAAAAGTTCTTAAAAATAAATGATATTTTCGTCTGTATGCACTCTGCGAAGACAGTTGATATGTGATGGCTTCAAGCCTCTCTCAGCTAAAACATAGTCACCACTATTTACTCCTTCCTCCATAGCCTCCTTGCTTTTTATCCAATCTTCTATTCAGGCACTAAGAGGCCTACGTCTGGATCAAATGGTTGTCATCTGAGGGAAGCAAACATAAGAGACTCTTAAATATAGAGAACAAGATGAGGGTTGCTGGTGGGAAGTGGATGGGGGATGGGGTAAAGGGGTGATGTGTATTGAGGAGGGCCCTTGCTGTGATGAGCACCAGGTGTAACATGTAAGTGATGAATCACTTAATTCTACACCTGAAACTAATTTTACCATATATATTAACTAGCTAGAATTTAAATAAAAACTTTAAAAAAAAACAAAAGATTATCATCTTACTCACCTTCATCTCTCTTGTACAAAGCTCATAGTAAGGCTTCGATTAACCTTCCATGAAAAGAGGCCATCGCAATATTCAAGTTTTCTGAATTTTTATTCTATTTTAGAAAAGACCTGATTAATCAAGTTATATATTTTGATCTCTACGTCAGACTTTTCATCAACCTACAGATATTCTGTTGACATTTGTATTTCAAATCACCAATCTTCTATAAACTTGCAGTTTGTGTTAGAGTGCCTCAGGAAAATCGAGGTTTCCGTACCCTCTTTACAACTCTGTTGAATCCAATCGGGAAGGTTGTATACTTGGAAAGCACTCAGAGTCGATTTTATTTTTATTCATACATTGTTAAATATAAATATTAATAAACAATTACTACAGTCACAAGGTTGTAAAATCAAAAAGTTTAAGATGGATATAGCGAAGCCTTCCCCTTCCGTCTTTGACTTCCCCATTTTGTTTTTCTCCACGAAGGTGTTTGTTATTATTGGTTTCTTAGGTATTCTTCCGGAGATTGTTTTGTGCCCATGCAAGCACATTCCAGCCTGATTCTTTTCTTTTGTAATTAATTAAAGCATATGCTGAATAGTCAAACCCAACTCTGAAGTTGGCTCCTCTAAAACGCCTTCCTTGTTGAAGGCAAAGTTTCTCTCTTTTGGACTTTAAAGCATTTTGGATGTACCTCTCAATGTAGTTCTCTGTTACTGCATTCTTTTTTTCTTTTCTTTTTCTTTCAAATTGTAGCTTTTGAGTTCTCTATGGTAACTTTCCTAAATCTATGTAGCAGTCTAAAGTCAAGATCTCGGCTTGAAGTATCTTGTACTTCTAAATGTGTTGCCCAGCACATTGCAACAACAAAATATGCAGTACATATTTATTAAATAAAGAAGTGAAAAGTATCTGGCCGGCTCAGTCAGTGGAGGCTGTGGCTCTTGATCTCGGGTTGTGAGTTGGAGCCTCACCTTGGGTGTAGAGATTACTTAAAGATAAAATTTTAAAAAATGTAAAAGAAGTGAATGATTTGAAAAACTCTTCTGTTATCTAAAAGATAGTTACAACTATGTAGTTACAACTAGAAGTGATTAGAAAGTGAAGAATCTCTAGTTTATCTGGTATCGGCTAAAGCAAAATTAAAAGTTATGTTAAAATCAACTGTTACAAATGAACTGAGTAAGAGGCACCTAGGTGGCTCAGTCAGTTAGAAGGCTGACTTCAGCTCAGGTCATGACCTTTTGGTTCTTGGGTTCAAGCCCCACGAAGTTTTTTGTGCTGACAGCCTGGAGCCTACTTCAGATTCTGTGTCTGCCCCTCCCCTGTTGGCACTTTCTGTCTCTCTTTCTCTCTCCCTCTCCTAAAAATAAGGAAGCATTAAATTAAAAAATAAATAAAGTAGGTAAAACTGGTCAAATTTAACTTTTTGATTGAGAGGAATCGATGTCATTTTATTGTCCCGTTAATGCTTTATAATGTAAATAATATCTAAATATGTTTGCCTTAGGATTATACTATTATATATATATCCCAACTCCTATAGTACTCACTTGGAATAATTTATCATTGTCTAGTAGCAATTGCATAGAGTTTGACAGTCTGACCACCAGGACTTTAAAGTAGAAAATATTTTATACTCGGGATTCTTGGATATTATTAACTTCTTAACAGTCAGAGGAATTAAAAATTGGCAGCCATTGAGCTCACTTAAAATTAGATACAAAAATAGAATTGATTGTAAGGACCTTTTTATGTACTACCATTCCTAATACCCAAAAGCAATAATAATTCTCATTTATGAAGTGCTTTCTTTATGTCACACTGTGCTTTACAAAGATCCCTTTTTTAATTCTTTAAAAAATTTTTTAATGTTTATTTCCTTTTGACAGAGAGAGAGCACGTGTGAGCTGGAGGGAGGGACAGACAGAGGGAGACACAGAATCTGAAGCAGGTTCCAGGCTCCACACTGTCAGCACAGAGCCCAATGTGGGGCTGAAACTCACGAACTATGAGATCATGACCTGAGCCGAAGTGGGACACTTAACTGACGGAGCCACACAGATGCCCCACTTTTTTAATTCTTTGTAACAATCCAAAAACACAAGCTTTATTATCTCCATTTTATAGATGAAGAAGCTCAGATTGTATATGACCATCTGGTTAATAAAGTAGCAGAGCTGAAGTTCAAACCCAATCCTTTACTAAATCCATTATTTTAACCACAATGCCATACTGCCTCCTTACCAAATAGTAGTATTTTCATAAGCATAAATTAAATGCAAGTTCCAGGTCCCATGAGAGCACCTGGGCAAATGGCAGAGAGGAAGTAGGATGCATTTCAGAAAGAGAAAACCAACTACATGAAGGCCCGATGGTGAATAGGAGCTGGTTGTGTTCCAGGAAAGGCCAGTGTGAGTTGAGTATTATGCTTGAGCGGCAAGGACGGACAGTAAAGTTTTAGAGGATAAACTACATAGAGCTAAAGCTGGGGGAGGGTAAGCGTCCCACCTGGATTCGCTGGCACTGTCCTGGCATTATTATAAAGAATGCTTCCTTTTGCTTTCCAAAGTGTTTAGTATGGAGTAATATATGGTGATCCAATTTATAGGTAAAGTTGAAGATTTTAGATTTCACAAGAAATGAACAATTTTTTTTTCCTGGCTTCTTGGGATATTTGAGGAAATTCTTTGATATTTTAGTCCAAATTCTACAGCTGGTACTTTTATCAACTGACAACATCCTTGGGATATATTGAAGCCATCTTTCATGGCAACTTACCGAAGCCAATCTATTTCTTTTAAGTAAATATGGGGAGAAACATGCCAAGGGCAGTATTAAACATGTGCTTTGGACATAATTGGATAAATATATGTAACATCTGATTATTTGAGATCTTCCGTTTTACTTTGAAAATTATCCCATTTGCCAACTTCAGATTTTCCTTTTGTTGCTCACATTTTAGGCATGTTGCCCTAAGTTCAGAACAGTTATAATTTGCTTGTTGAGAACATCAAGAAAATGTCTCTAATTTTACCATTTAAAGACAGTTTTGGAGATGAGTGGGGTGAAGCAATTGATATTTTGTGCATGAAAATGTTCAAAATTTGGGATTATAATACTTTGTTAATTTTAGTAATCTGGTATCACAAATAGCCTTGATTAGGAAAAAATAATGAAGGTTTGACGGATTCCAATAACTCTTACCTATCAAGTTTTGGTATCCTTTAAGGTACAGAAGCTAAAACAATCACGTGCAATGAGGTAGTTATCTCTGTGTAGGGAGTTGGCACCTCTCTAAGCAGGAAGTGGCTCTCTTGACTCTTTGTCTTAATTTGGGAATGAAAAGTATTACTTATTTTGTCCTCACAATATCAGTGGGGCCTAGAGAATAAAAATATAACCAGAGACTCAGAAGACAATTTGATTTATTCCCTTATGGCTGAGCATATACTCTGTGGACGGCCAAGGATGACTCCAGGATATGTCAGAGGAAGAGAGGTTTTTTTTTTTTTTTTAAACTTACATGCTTAAGATGACATTTTTCTGGTTTCATATAAGATCTGAAGTTTTGATTCAAGTATACATGAATGTTGAAATAAATATTGAAACACTTTTCGAGAAAATAAACCTACAATAAATTTTCATCATGAGAAGTCAATATCCCTTACCCTAAAATGATATTTTTTATTTTTTATTTTTGGTGTCAGCTTGTTTTCGTAGAGTATATGACAATGGGTGGAGTAGGGGGTGGGTGGTGGACTTAGCATCAGGAATAAGTGAAATTGTGCTTCTCATAGTTAAACAAAAAGTACCAAGCACATTGTTTGCAGTTTTGTCAATGGCGTTATATGAGATTTCTGAAATCATTTAAATGTGGTCTTTAGCACATTTGCATTCATAAAAAGTGCCTGGGTATGCTCATTGCTTCTTCTTCTCCTGCTTAGCTGTCAAAACATGGTGATGCTTTTGAAGATTTATGGTAGATGGGTAATGAGATTACTGAATGTTAACTGCAGCATTCAGAATTCATTTGGTGGCAAAAGAAAAGAAGGTTACTGGGTCTTTGGGATATAATAGAGAAATGATAGAGCTGGTTTTAATCAGCCAAATTGAAAATAAATATACTGTATTCTGGATTAGGAAAGATTTCAAGCTTTGTGTCATGTAGTAATCAAGTAGAACATTTCTAGAAGAATATAGGATGTCACATTACATCCATTTCAGCAAAATTCATGACAGCTTAGAACAATGGCCATATTTTGTGGTATGGATATATGCAAATCTTAATATTGGATGGGAAAGACAGAAGAAGAGTCCACAGGCATGTAGGATGCGAATTAATAAAAAAAACAAATGCTTTCATTGGTGCGTTAAAAATGTAAGTAAGTCTCATGCAGTTGGTCTATGTTCTTGTGTAAAAAAAGGAGAATAAACAATGTGCTTTCAAAGTGGTCATTGTCAGATTTATAGTGGGGTAATGGCTCCCCTCTAAATCGGACCTCTAGTGGTTATGGTTGTGAAGTGTGTTGTTAAAATAGGCAACATGATGAAAATTGTGAAATCAGCATAATTAAGTTGAAAGCCCAAAAATGCGTTATGATATATATTTCACTTAATCAGAGATTTCACTGAGTTTCAGGTAGAGGAGACAAAAGATAGAGCAACAGTAGTTTAGAAGGAACTGGCATTCTTGACAAGGAAGGTTGACCTTGACCTTCTTCTCCTTCCAACCCTCATTTCATCAGCAGGGGTGAGATTACTTTGAGACCCTGCCAATAGGTAATAAATAACACATAAATTCCAGGACACCCTTGCACTGTAGGGTGCCCTAATGTGTAATAATCCTTAGACTATTGAGTTTATAACTCATGACATCTGGCAGTTACTTGGCATTGTAATTCATGTTGATCACGCACATCAGAATACACCATGGGAGAGAAATATTGGAGCAATAACCCGTTGATACCGGGATGGGGTGGAATGACAGGAAGATGCTGACGAGATTGTGTACCTCTGTGAACTACAGTGTTGGGATGCTGTAAAAACTAATGCCTTCAGATAAGGACTAACAAGGCAGGAGGAGGGCAGTAATCTATGGGGAACCACAATGAAGCAGCACATTAATATTTACTTGATAGCATTCTTTATTCCTTTATTCAAATTGACAGATGTAGCTATAAAGCAGTAATGAATCCTGAAGTTAGAATTTAAATACATACTCATGTTTATTTTAAATTTAAATGTGACCTTAAATAAATATATGGAATTTCATTTTTTTACACATCTACATATATGATATTCAGTCCTCTGAAATTGTTATTTTCTTTGGTCTAATGGTGAGGATTAAATGAAGAAGAAGAGAAAAGAGAGGGAGTAATGGGAAGTAATGGGCAAAAAGAGCACATGCAAAGCGGTTGTAACAAGCCTTCCTGAAATCTCGGAGCCTAACTGCTTTGGCTGAAGACTCAAGGCTCATGGGAAATGAACCAGATTGAAAAGCTAGAAGCAGACAGATGGCTATTTGCAATCACCCTGTAAATACAAATCCTGTAAAGATGTTGTGATTATTTGTTTGTTTGTTTGTTTGTTTGTTTATACTCAAACCCAGATCTAGAGAAAATAAGAGGCAGTATTATAAACTCGACATAATCTGATATTTCCTCTTGTTACCATTCTGAGAAACACGACTCAATCCTTTAAAAAAATGCTAGTCTATGTAGTTCTGAATTTTAAATTCAATGTGCTATTTTTTTCATTACCCAGAGTTGTAGGCTGCTCCGTAATCAAGACTGGAATTACCCCTAAATGGAACAGGTGCTAGAAGGAAGTTGTTTGGGTAGCAGAGCAGAATATGCTGAGGGTGCCCAGAGGAGGTTTTTCTTCTGAAAGAGGAAGGCATTGCTTTGAACATGTTGAGACGGATACCTGCTGTTCTAGGTGCCACCCTCCTCCTCACATACTATATTTGGGCACATCTCTAACCTGCTCTCATCCCTTCGAGCTCTCTGTGATTCTGGAGGCATCAATCCCACAGGAACAGTTTTGTGGACGATGGCACTTTAAGGAAGAAAAAAGAGGAGTTGATTAAACATTAATTAGCTTCAATCCACAACTTCCTCCTAAGCTAATGGATAGAGTATGCAGATCCCTGTCAAATAGCAGATGCTAGGCTTTGCCAAAAATAGGACTTCCAAGTGTTGAAGGTATGCCAACTGCCGGCTCCTTAACTCAAACCAAAGGAAATGATTGCCAGAGACAGGCCTTGAGTCTGCTGTGGTCAGATGTCACCAGTTTGCCGTGCCACATGTGATTCAAGAGTTTATGAATGATCTCAACACTTGGTCCCCAAGGAGAACATATGCATTACAGAGGTTACGGATACAAATTACACAGAGCAAGATGTTTCCATGCAATTTCTAAGAATCCTTCAGCAAGTTTTAAACATTAATGGAAAACATTAAGAAAGACTTGGCACTCTTAGCAGGACTTCAAATTATATTGCTGGTGAGGACAGAACAGAGCTGAAAAAAGGGATTCAAGAATAAAGGCTTAGCTAAGAAATCTGGAGCTGGCCATTCCTCTTTGAATTGTGCGTTTGTGTGTTTTATTCCCTGCAGAATTACCAGGCTTCGCAAAATGCTAGGACTTGAAAATGAACAAGTCACAGGGCATCCTTGTTTATTCAGCATGCTCCAGTTCATATCGCTGGTTTATCTGGATCATTTGCTGAGTGGATCTGCTTGCACAGGGAGTCTTAGTAGGGATGGGGGGCGAGAGCGTCTCATTTTGGAATTGTCAGCATGCTGCAGAGGTGCCAGAGTGCCAGAGTGTCAGCTTGCACAGCGGGAGCAGGATGTCTCCCCACTGAGTTCTTTCTTCCTCATTCCCCTTCTGTGCAGAAGAAACCACTTACCACTTGTCCCCTAAATATCAGATTTTATCATCTATTTAGCTGGTGGCTAGCCTGTCCATTCTGACTGTATCTTGTTTGATTATACCAAGTACAATAAAATGGTTTATTGGGAATGATGATTCCTCTTTCATTTTTTTTTTTTTTGGTCTTTGAGTCATTGAAACTTCAGGAAAATACAGAATTATTACAGCTTGTCAGTGAGAACCTTTCAGTTGAAAGGGTCAGCTCAATTTAAACTGGTCTAAATGTGAAGGAAAGGTTGTTTAGATCATGTAACTAGAAAGCCCAGATTTAGCACAGTCTTCAGGATGTATTTATCCAGATAGGTCATCAAGAACCCAGATGTTTTCAAGTGCATGGCCACAGTTTCATCCTGAGACTGGAGCTCCCCCTGGGGTCACAGCCTGGCTGTCAACAGCAGCCATTTAGTGCAGCAGGAAGAGACGGTGTTCTTTCCTCAGAAATAGAAGATCTGAGCTTCAGGCTGGTTGGCATTATGCCGGATCATTCCCTGTGGTGATATAGGTGATGCTGGTGCTGCTAGTGGTAGAAATAGGGAAACAATATGTACCAGCTGTAAGAACGGCTATTATATTTTTTTCTAGTCCATTATAATACCGATAGTATAATTTGTTCTAACAGTTTTACTGGTTGACATAAATCTGTTGTGTCTTTGACGGATTGATTTCTGACTTTCTTGAACTGACTGGTAGGCGATTCAAGCATTCTGTCTCTTAAATCCAACCAACTTAAACTGTTCTTCACAAATGACATTTTAAAATCCAGTTAAAATATTTGGGCTTGTTTAATATAATAAGAAAAAGACTATGACACGCCTCCTGAAGAGGAGTTCATCCATTCAACCTATCAAGAACCCTCGATGAGCTCTTCTGATGCCCTTCAAGATGGGAGCCCATTGGAGGCTTACTTAGTCCAGTGTGAGTATAGAAGGAAAAACTTTTCGGATGACTAAGTCTGAGGCTGACACTGAAGGAATGATATGCGTTCGAAGGAACAGGAAAAAGTAAGGAAACAAAGGGCTATCTGGGGGAGATTTTCAAGCCAAAAGACCACCATATGCTAATGTACATTGATAATTAGACGTTCCTCTGTGTGTTTTCTACTGAGAAGTCTTGAGCCACACAGCTGTGACAGCTCCTGGGCACATACAGAGAGAAACCCTGCTGGCAAAGAAGCCTTGTTACCAGTATTGCTCTCAATTGCTATCAGTCTCTACTGCTGCTAACAATGCTTTTAATTATAATTTCTTTTTAGATTACCTTTCTCATGATCAATTTAGTTTGTTGTGGATGATGTTTTTTATCCAATGGTGTGTATGAACACTTCCATCACTAATATCTCCAGGTTCTGTATTTCTAATAACTTCTTGGAAGCATGCGTACATTGTAATCCAGAAATACATCTTTTGGTCTCTTCATTACGTAGGTCCGTCTCATCGTTATTGTAATTTATCTTAGTAAAATAAGATGGAAATGTCTGAGTCATGATTTGCCTTGTCTGTGTTGACAAAATATAAAATAAAAGTGTAAAAAATATATAAAGTACTTTACAAAACATAGAAAGATATAAAATATATATTTTTAAAATTCTTGACAGCCGTTGATTTAGGACAGAAGGGAGAGGACCTGGTGAGTGAAAGAAGGTGGTATTATGAGGAAACAGGGGTCAAAGATGTAAGCTGCAAAGGCACAACTAGATCTAAAACTCCTTAGGGCATTATATTAGTTACCTACTTTTGTGTAACAAACTATAAGACTCAGTGACTTAAAAAAACACACACATTTATTCTCTGTGGATCAGGACCCCAGATAAGAGTTATCTTAGTTGCCTGCTATAGGATCTCTCACAAAGCTGCAGTGAGGGTGTTGTTGGTTAGGGCCGTGTTATCATGTGAAGACTCAGTTGAGGAAGCTCGTGCTCTCAACCTCATATGGCTGTTGGCAAGATTTGGGTCTTAGAGTCGTTGGACTGAAAGCCTCAGTTCCTTGCTTGCTGTTGCCTGGAAGCTGCCTTTCGATTGTTGTCAAATGGGCCTCTTCACTGAGCACAAAGGTATCTTACCTGACCAGAGGAATTCCATTAAGGAAGAGAGGGAGAGACCGAGACAAAGAGAGAGAGTAAGAAAGATGAAAGTAATAATCATTTGTAACCTAATATTGGAGATGACATTCTATCACTTTCCCATAGCCTGTTCATTAAACACAAGTCACTAGGTCCAGCCCACAGAAAAAGGGAAGGGGATTACACTTGAAAATAAATGCCAGGAGGAAGGGATCATTGAGGGACATCAAAGAAAATGGCTACCACAGGCTTTATCATGTGATGCTTGTTTTAGATTTTTTAACCATTTTATGGGACAGAGCCAGCTCCATTATTGTGTTTAATATGTTCCTGGAGAATTGAACTAATTTGTTACAAATCTTTATGTCATGACTATGAACTATATTTTACCAAACACATAGTCATTCAGAGCTTTCTGACCTTCCAGAATAACTCCCTAAGTCACGGTGCATGTCAATGTAAAAAGAATGCAAATCTAACCCAGGTTATGACTAGCTGGGTGAACTCTCATTTGTGGTTTTCAGCTCATCTACAGAAATGATTATTTGAGTTCTAGCCAATTAGGACCCCCGCCCCGCCTCTAGAGATTTGAACCTTTGTATCTAAATTTAGCTCCACAAGCAAATGCTATATCAAAAGTGTGCCTATTGTATCTTTATTTTTAAAGGGTAACTTACCACTACCCAGTAAACTTTTGTCGTTGTAACCAGATTATTTTCTCAGTTAATCAGGTTTATGTATGTATGTACGTATGTATGTATTTAATTCAACATCAAGATCTGTTTGGAGCTTTAGTCATTACACATATTGCTGAGTGCCCTTGCTTTTTGCTTTGGCTTATTTGTCAAGCCACATCAGAAATGTAGCTCTCAATTCTTTCTATAATCGGGGCTTAAGGAGAAAAAAAAAATACAGCGTTAATTTGGACTTGCTTTGCTTTTCTACCTTTACAAGTCTATTTTACTTCCTTTCATCCAGCGTGCATTAATTCTTTACTATAAAGAACACTTTCTTTTCTTTATCACCTGCAACGAAGTATAGGGCAAAACCCAAGACAGAAATGAATAATTAGCACAAACATTGGAAGCAACAAATATTTCATTTTATTTACTTATGTTAGTGAATGGATATCCAAACCTCAAAAATACGTAAGCAAATATCAGAACATAATTAACCTTTGGCACGGTCTGAGAAGAGTTAAAATGACTTCACGTTCCCCTAAGAGTAAGTGTTCAACCTTCTATGCTAGGACCTGAGGTAAAGAATTGTTTCTCTTGAATGTTGTATTGAGAGAGAGAAGAAACACATTTTATTACCCTGAAGACTTAAGGTGAAAGAAATAGTATCACTAAGCAAAAAATGAATTAACTGGATGCTACAAAAACCCCAAAGAGCATTTTACAAGTTGAAGAGGGTACAGTACCAATTATACTATTATCTCACCCTACTCTCTGGGTGAATAGCCTGAAAGCCTAAAATTACAGTTGATGTAAGATTTCTTGGCTTCATTTGCAAATTGGAGTCATTTTCTTTTTGTGAATGCCATAAACACATGTTACATTGTTTAAGAGTAGCAGTCCTTAGTTTGTTATGATATTTTTCTCCTTTTTGTCCTCCATGTCAAAGGACCTTTTTTTTTTTTTTTTCTTCTTAATTTGGCTTGTTGCAAATTGATGTAACACCGTGTTTCTGAATGATTTGCAATGGCCTTAAGTACCATTTGAGCAGAGGCTTTTTGGCATGTCATTTGTTAGGGGACCCGTTCTAGAGAAGGTCCTTCAACTGGCCAGATGTGTCATTTTGGAACAGATTGAGGGCCTGCCAAAACACCATTTGTTGCCAGTACCGGATATTGTAGGGGTGCTCACCACCCCGTTCCCATATTTTTGCATGTCTTAACATTGCATAAATAGGCAGCTGTTCTGTATTTAGAATATAAATGAGTCACCAGCTTGCTTTCCCAGGAGGATTTACCTGCAAAAGGGAACCACAGTGTTAACCCCTTCCCGTCCCCCGCTGCCTGGACGTCACATTAAATGCACTCTTCTCTCAGCCCATTCAGAAGCAAATCCTTATGCATATAAATCACACCTCTCTTGCCAGTGAGACAAGAGAACCAAAAAATGTGCAGTTCACCGTGCTAAAATGGAACACATTTCCTTAGCAGCAAAGGCAGTAATCAGCTTATAAACCGAGAGTGAGCAATTTGTGCTGAATTCTTCTTACTGTTCCCTTCAATAAGGAGACAAGGTTCTCTAATCTCTAAAAGGGCCATGACTTCATTAAGATGGAAAACCGTGTTAAAGATGTGTTGCAAGAGGAAAGAGAAGAAAAGCCCTAAAAGTCACTCAGTTGTCTCTCTCGAGCTGTTTTCAGGCCGGGGAATTTTTATTTATTTGGAGAATGACAATTAACCTAGAGACTTTGCCCAACAAAGGAGCAGAGTGCTGAAGTGGGTCTCATTATAGGACACCAAAGGCAGTTAGTTTGACCTATTCCACATTTGTAGCAGGTGATTTACATAACAGACTAGCAGAATCTACTGAATTTTGATTTCAAAGAGCCTAACCAATTAATATATACGCATAGATATAATACACCGTCTCTGCATATGTGTGTGTGCGTGCACGCGCGTGTGTGTGGTGTGTGTGTGTATGTTTGTGCGTGTTGCTGTTAGTTATACATAGGAAACAAAGTTGTCATTGTTGGAATATAAAAGAATAGGAAAGTCAAGGCAACTAGACAAAGCAAAGGCAGTTGAGGTATATGGTATATCCCTAGTCTCAACTACTTTTCTGAATATTTACCCTAAAAGAGACATGGTCCTTACTTGCTAAAGAAGCCCAGCATCCTGCAGTCTGATAGGGCCAAGTCGTTTCTCCAGGCTTTTCATCCTGCCAGCAGAAGAAATGCACACACAGACAGATAGGTGACATTTGGAGAGCCAGGCGTGCCAGATTTGCGGAGGTTACAATGGAGGTCCAACCTGCTGTTCTCCTAATGAAAGGAGGGGAAATTCAGACTGGCCAAACTGCTATAAGGGATATCTCTGCTCCGAATGTCTCGCTGCCCAGATGTCGCTTGGCAGGTGGAGACGCAGAGAGAATGAAAATGTAGCCCAGTGTACGTGGGTGCTAGTGCGTTGCGGGGTGAACAATGAGTCTATCTTCTGAAGTGTAATGAAAACAGTGTGGATCTTGTCCATATTCATGTCATGAGAAAGGGTGTTCTCAGAAAGTCCTCACTTCACTTCCCCTCCCAGACTGACATGCATACGTGCTCACAGACCATGTGCACAGGACTTGATTAGGGCTTTTACGTGTAAGGTGACAATTTATTTTAAAGCATTTATATACATATGTGCATATATGCTTTTTAATAGAAAATAGGATCCTACTGCATGAGGAATTTTGTACCTTGAATATTTAATCTCACAACTATATCACGAGTATTTCTTATCTTGTTTTCCTTAGACTTTTCTGATTTTTTTTAATCAAATTTATAGCAAAGGCGCATGATCATATAGTCAGCCATTTCTTTGTTGAACATTTAGGTCGACTCTAGGATATTTTAAGATGGACATGGCTATTTCTCAGTAAATATTCAATAGTTATTAGAACGAAGTAAGTAAGACTTGAAGTTACATTTTGCAAGAGAAAGCTAAAGGGGCTGTCATTGAATTTTCTTTCAAAAACATCGAATTATTTTTCTTCAGTGTTACGAGATGACTTCCGGCAAAATCCCACAGATGTTGTGGTGGCAGCTGGAGAGCCCGCAATCCTGGAGTGCCAACCTCCCAGGGGACACCCAGAACCCACCATCTACTGGAAAAAAGACAAAGTTCGAATTGATGACAAGGAAGAAAGAATAAGTGTGAGTGAAATTAAAAGTAATGCCGACGGAGACCGAATATCAAGTCTTAAAATGGATCATTTTATTCTTTTTGTTATTGTTAATAAATCTGTAGAACTGCCTCGAATGCTAATTGCCAGTTAGACTGCATTGAAAGGACTGAAAAACAGTAACCCAAACAAAAAAACTTTAGGATGAGGCTTCAAAGAGACAAAAATTATATAAATCAGGTATAGATGATAGAGTAATAATTGCACCCATCTGAATATGTAAATATGTCCTTGCACTACAATATTGATGACTTAGTTTTTTTAACATCTCAAATACATTTATTGATCATGCCGTCCATGAGTGATAAAGGGCAAATGATGGCTGTAAATCATATTACCTAGCACATTCTTTTTGCAATATTTTCAAAATTATAAGAGAAATAATTTGAGGTCATAGGTATGTCAAGCGCCTTTTCCAATTTTTCCATTTAATTTATTTTCAAATCAATTTATTTATAACTAAAAGTTTATAAAATTTTATAAATTTAGGAGGTATAAAGTAAAATCAAAGTAAACATGACTTTTTTGGTTCTGCAGTTTAGCTCTTGTAGCAAAATTGCTTTCAAGGGAAATTAATAATTAGGTTCATCACGATTAATATTCAAAACAAAACACCCAGAACATCTAAAGAGGTCAAGAAGGAGAATGGCATACAATTATTTTATAGTTTTGGAGAAGCCACTCAACATTTGTTTGTGACACTCATGGGAATCAGTCCACTGAAATAATAGATAATGCCTCAAATTTCTGATGTTATTTTTAGTATAATTTTTGTATTTAATATAATTATCAATCATAAATATACTTTAAAATAATGTCTCATTTAACTGAACAAATGTGCCATTTCTATCAAAAATCTATATAGTCTGGGTGTCTATTTAAAAATATCTTATAAGTGAGGATTTTTTTTTTTTTTTTTTTGCATGCACTCTGTGGTTACATCATAACACAGAACTGGATAGGCCATGTAAGAGATCACAATATATAGTCATACGATTCTGGTTTAAACTCTTGACCCCATGAGGATCTGCCTTGCCAGGGAGAATTTGGCTCTCAGTGGTCTATATTTGGGTACCAAACATGAAAATGTGCTCCTGATGATGGGGTTATATCAACATGGAAGGGTTTCTAGTCCATTCACATTTGCATCATTTACCTTTCCCTTTGTACAAACCACCACAAAATACAGAGACTTATAATAACCATCTTATTTAGACTGCAGTTCTGTGGGTAAGATGACAATTCTTCATTCTGGGCCAGCTGGGCTGATCTTTGCTAGGCTGTCTCATGCTTCTGTGGCTTGTTGGAAAGATGTGCTGGCAGCTGGATGATCTAGGATAGCCCTACTCACATGTCTGGCAATTGACTGACACCCATTTGGGCATCTGGGTTCTTCTTTTGGCCTATAATTTTCCAGCAGGCCTGCTCAGACTGGTTCCCCCAGTGGTCTCAACATTCCAGCCGAGGCGAGGAAACATAAGTCTCAATGTGCACACTTTCCGTGTATTGAAACATTGCTTTAGTTTCGTCTGTTCAAATCAAGTCATTTTGCCAAACTCAGCTTCAGGGGAGGAGGAGTGGCCTTCGTGGCCAGTTTTATAACTTACAGTTTATTATACTCCACTGTCTCTAATTAGGAACAGGACGATGGTCTTTTTGTCCCATGGAAAAACAAAGTTGAAAGTCCTTTTCTCTGACAAGACAAGTTTTAAAGCCTGAAATATCTCTGCTGAGAACATGCCTATGTGGATTTTGTTTGCCTAGGAGATAAAAATTAACAGAGGAAAACAGCCTGTTCTTACCTCATATCTCTGTAAGGAAACTCAGTCATTGTGATGTTAAGATCATTGAATTCTATAAATACAAAGAAAAAAATTGGAAAAGGAGCTATGCATTGGTGATACACTTGCTGAAAACCTAATTCTGCTTCAATATCCTCTTTAGACATTTTAACATATGCATTGGTTTATTCAAATGTGTCTCATTTAGGAAACATTTAGGGAACACCTCTCAGAAGTAGATGATTAGGGAACACCTTTTAGAAGCAAACTCATACTCATTATTAAAATCATGTATTTATTTTTATCTCACCTGCCCTCCTCTTCAAAAATTATTTCATAAATACAACTAAGGTGAGACATAGATGATTAATGTTAACGATTGAAATGTAAGCTCCATGAAAGCAGAGGTTTTTATCATTTGGTTTACTACTGAATCTCAAGTGCCTAGAACATTGCCGAACCCATAGAGAGGTACTCAGTCAAAATGCGTGTTGAGTCACTCTGAGTCAGTTCGATTCCACTATAGTACCAAAAGCAAGTATTTAATGCTTCTTTCTGATAACAAATATCAATAGCAATTCATTCAACCTACTTCAGAGTGAAGAGTAACCATTAGGATTTAATAGAAGCAGTCACAAGACTCAAAAGAGGACCAGATGAGAGAGAGAATGACTGCCCAAGTGCATTTTCTGGAAAGGGAATATGGAGGTTTATCCTGAAGGAGAATTTAAGAGAAGAAAAAAACACATGCCAAAATTGTGGGAAAGTTTTGTGTCTTAGACACTGAGCTATTTCCTTTAGGGAAAAAAAAAAGTGTTGTGCTTAAATATTCAAAATTATTTATCAGTCACCTTCCCTTTGCTGTTTATTTTCCTTTCCATTTTCTCCCTCTCTTTCTTTCTTCCTTCCTTTCTCTCTCTCTTTTTCTCTTTTCTTTTCCTCTTTCTCTTTCTTTTCTTTTTGTCCTCTTTTTTCTTTTTATTTTTAACAGATTCGTGGTGGAAAACTGATGATCTCCAATACCAGAAAAAGCGATGCAGGGATGTACACCTGTGTTGGCACCAATATGGTGGGAGAAAGAGACAGTGATCCAGCAGAACTGACTGTCTTTGGTAAAACTCTCTTTTAAGTTATAAATTGCTATTTTTATATACTTTTCATTTGATTGTAAATATGTTTGTTACTACTAAACACCAGGTCATATAGGGACAGTGACTTATGACTCATGGTGAGCAATGAAGACTGGATTTGTCTTGTTTTCTGGTTCTTTCTTTCAGATGAAAACTTTGATGTGAAGAAAAATAGAACTTTTGAAACAATAATTCATTTACTTTATTCACATATATTTATAGAATTTTGCCTTTCATCAGAATGTAAAAAAATGATCTTTCTCAAATTCTGCTTGAGATATTATATCCATCTGAAGTTTATCCATTGTGATGTAATTATTAAGTATCTTCTAAGAGTAAGGCACAAGGTAATTTTTTTTAATCACTGCAGTGCAAAGTCATTTCACTTATCTTCTACTTTAAAAAATTTCAATTGAGATATCTGCAATTTTAGCTTATGATAAAAAAAAAAAAACTAGCTACACACATGCACACACATATATACATACAATCAAAATTAGGGAAACAACTCCATGAACGCTATCCCTAAGACAGGCATCCTGGGTCTAAGAACCCAGGGGACCATCCAAGAGGATCCTTGGCTTCACACAGGGTAGAAATCAAATGCGAGCCGGAGAAAGTGAAAATAGCATTTACTGAATAGTACAAATGGCAGAGAACAGCAGACCGAGTGTCTGAGAGACTCTGAAGGAAAGAAAAATGAGTTTTGTTGTTGCTTGTGGCTAGGGGTTTATATTAAAAAGGGTCTAAGGCTACAGGAATCCAGGGTAGGGTTCAATCAAAGGCAAGTGTCAGGTGAACATTAGGCGTTACTCCATAAATTACAGAAGGTGATTGTATTAATGGCAGTATCGGCCGAGGTTTGTTTGAAGCGAATGTCCTGGAACTTGTTTGGGGTCTGGCTTTTCTTAGGTGTTAACAGGTGTTTGGGGCCTAAGACAAAACTCAGAGAATGATTAACTTTCTTGCTTCCCCCTTGAAGTGGGAACAGAGATTTCTGGGCTTACTCAGAGGCAAAATATGGAACATGAGTAAATGGGACCCAACAAAAAACAGCAGAGATGAAGCCTTTCTAGAATGGAGTGCCATCAGCTTCCCTACCTCATTGCTATGATATTCATGTTTCTTCCGATTTTAGAACCAAGGGATTCTTTAGCGGAGTAATAGAATTCATAGGTTAAAACTTATTTAGGTCTGTATTGGAGAAGTTGTGGAGAAAGCATTATGAAGGAGAAAATCGGGTAGAATAAAGATGGCAGGGTAAACAAAAAAGGAAAATACTACAGGGCAGCTGTGAAAAATTGAAAGATAAATAAAATTACAGAAAATTAGGGAAAGTAGGGATCCTAAAGATTTTGGAAAATGAAACATTCCTTTGGAAGTCATTGAAATCCCATTTAAGTCTCTGTGTGGATATATGTCTACGCACATATATATACATGTAGATGTATGTATGTGTGTGTGTATCTACGTGTAGCTTAAAAATATTTGACTATTGTTGATATTGTGTGATTTTTTTAACATAGAGATAAGTGTGATTTTTAAGTTATTTTTGTGCCAGCAAAATAATCTTCTGGTTTTATGAGTTAGAGTAAGATTTTATTGCTGGTCTATACTCCATAAACATGTTTGAGCGAAGCATCAGAATTCTGCATATGTTCCAAAAGAAACTTCTTACGTAGTTTGAGATGTGCCACCCCATGGTGTTATGGGAGTGCCCCAAAGCAAAATAGCTATGTTATGATTTCCATTACATTTAAAGCATTAAGGCGTGCTTTATGAATATGTACCCGAGTGCAAGCCTCTCTTTTCAATCACGCTGAGTACCGAGTAATCTCTGGTAATACTCCTTACGGATACTAAGCAGCTTGAAGTCCCAAATGACACAACCAGGAGAAATTCCATAATTCATTAAAGGAATTGAATAGTAAAAATAAAATTGCTCAAAGTGGGCATGTAAATTTCTGTCCTGCAGAGCTCAGGCAAGTATCAGTTTGCCCTTCAATTTCATGCAGTCGGCTCTAAGACTCTCAAAAAGAGCTTCACTCCATAATGAATAAAATACAGTTTTTTCCTGGTAAGATATGAAATTAGTGGTCACTGAACAGTAGCATTGAAAACCCACACGTACAGCTGTTCTATATAAAGAAGCACTCATTACTACTTTTCTGTAACTGCTACTAGCTTTGAAATAGAAAAATGTTGCGTTCCAACAGTACCTACTGCCTTCAAAAGGAAATTGAAAGGGTTTAATATCATTACCCAAGCAACTAGAATTACCAAAATGTGACTGTGTTATGAAATATTTACCCTATGTTCCCTAAAGACATGACAGGAACTATAGGAAGTCCTTAAACATGTCAGCAGTTACAGGGGAATGTCTAAATTATTTTGAAAAAAGCTATAAACCAAAGAGATTGAATTTGTCTAGGGGCAATACCTCTGGAAGAACTGATTTAAGAAACTAAGACCATTTATCTGATGGTGTAAACTAGTCCGAACTGACCAAAGGGGTTATAAGTACAATATTAAGTTGAAGGAAAAACTAAAATTCCATTATTGATAAGAAAACACCATCTGAACCCAGACATAAAACATGAAAACAGTAGTGATTGTCCAAATCAAGGATGCGATAAGGATCCTCGAGAGAGGTACTTTGCTCAGTTCTTAGAGAAAATAACTAGTGTCCTATGTATAATAGGGACTTCTTTATTTTATTTTGGTGCTTTTGTATCCATACACGTTTTCTAATAAACTTCTTTATATTGCACCATTGTTAGATATTATTATTTTTGACCTAGGGTTTATAAAAGTATAACTGATTACATTTCCCCTCCCTGCTCTCAATTTTATTTTAATGTAGCAACAATTCTCCTTAAAAAAATTGTGGCTACTGTGACCACTCTGTAGCTACAGAACATTTAAAAATGTTCTTTGCAACTCCATCTTTAAAGTATGTTATACAGAAAAAGTAACTAATAATATTAATTGTTCAAAAAATATAATTCTAATTCTCTTGAAAATGGCAAGAAAAACAATGAAGGAAATAACAGGTCTTTGCAATACAAGAGCCATCTATAAGAATTTTGATTCTTTATGAGTGGGCTTGGGTTAGAAGTTTTTTAGTTTGAAAATTGCAGCTAATCTTATAAAAATCTGCTATTTAGACAAAGACATGGTCAGTGTAACTTAATTTTCAAAATGTTACTATCCTATACTCCATGAATCATTTATTCTATTTGTTCTTCTTTAATATAGTTGTTGTTCATAACATAACAGCTTAGTTAAGTGGGCAGTACCAAATCTAAAATTAAGAAGTAGTCATCAGAGTGTAAATGGACACTAAGATCTATGGCACACTCTAGATGCCTTCAAAAAGAAGACTCCCTAACACTTTATGTTAGGTTAATTAATTTCTAAAGATCCTGAAGTCAGAGAAACTAGAATTGGATTTATAATTATGGGTAAGTTTGGATATCTATTATATAAAATTTCACCACACTAAAAAAATGACATAATTTTTTTCCAAATGACTTTTAAATGTTTATCAAAGTAATCCATGAAAAAAAATTGTTATACTTCTAATAAATAGTAGAAATATTACCAAACTTGTAGTGAACTACAAAAATATCTAGCCCCACACCTCCTTCCAGTTCACACGCACACACGCACGCGCGCACACACACACACACACACACACACACACACACTCCTCATCCTTGAACATAACTGCAACCCTGTTTTATCTTTTCTTCTGGGGTTTATTTCCATATTTCTGAATATATCCTTGTTCTGTCATTTTATCCATTATTTTGACTTCCCATTTGGAAAATGATTTGACCCATTTTTCCCCTTTGTTACCTCCTCACCTCCACTTTCCCTTCTTTCCTTCAGTATATTGACTTTAGAAAACATGGTTATATTAAGATTCTGAATTTGAGTGATTAAAACCATGTAAATATGGACTGTGAGCAGAATGTTACACTATTACGGTGACATTTCTTTTCTGGCACATATTCTTTGAATTAATAATAAACCCATTTTTTTCTTTTTACTTATGTTTGTCTATTCCTGTCATGAACTCTTGAAATCTCTAACGGAAGGCTTAAAATCCTCTAAATTCTACTTAGCTAGAGTAAATTTCAGGGTAAAAAGCATGTATTCTATCTGAAACTTAATTGATACTTTGGCTGGTTATAAAATCCAGTTTAAAAAAAAAAAAAAACTTTGTCAAGAATATTAAAATCTCCCTTCCAAAATCATTCAGCTTCTCCTGTCGCTTTGTGAAGTCTACTGTGCTTCTGACCCCTATGTGATCGATTTTCTTTCTTTCTTTCTTTCTTTCTTTCTTTCTTTCTTTCTTTCTTTCTTTCTTTCTTTCTTTCTTTCTTTCTTTCTCTTTCTAGTTTTAGTGCCATATCATTATTCCAGTGTCCTAAAATATTTCAATACTATGCCTTGGTTTGGCATTTTCTTTCCTTTACTGGCTGGACACTTGGTGAACAATTTCAATCTGAAAACTACTAAATAATTCAGTGAATTATCCTCTCCAGTTGTTTGTATTCAGTTTATGTGTCAAACATGAATTTATTAATTAGATGTGCAACCTCCCAGGTCTTTCTTCTCTCTCATCCTTCCTCATTTGTCATATTCTGTTCTTGTTTCATAGTAGTTTAAATTCTCTTGCGTCTCAGGATTTTAATATTTTTTTTGAATAAAATTTTCTTGTGATGCTTCCTGCTTTATTTTTTTTCTGACTTCCTCCTCACCTTCTTGCCAGCTTTGTTCTTTTACCCTGAAGGCTTTCTTCGAATACCAAGTGATCTACTTGTTTGTTCATATTGAATTGCTGCTCACTAAAAAGACTATTGGAAACTCTATGTCAACTGATGGCTTTCACTGTAGGGCAATCAGACTGGGACCTAGCCATTTCATTGTTGATGAGGACAGAATTTAGGGCTGGTGATGTTGATTTTCAGATAATGGATTAGGTGGTGACCTGACTGTATTGAGATACCAGTGGACAAAGCTATGAGAGAAAATATCTTAGAGCCAAACCATAGGAAATATCTAAGTTTTATTGATATCCTGTGGCCTTCACTTAAGAATTCCAAATGTAAGGCATTATTAAAATCAAGACTATTATTGAAAGCTATCTTTTAAATAATATTTACTTGCAAACTTTAAAACAGCAAAACATGTCTTACTCATTTTCTCATTTAACAAACCTCTCTTGAGCACCTCTCATGTGCCAAGCCCTGTTTAAATGATTTAATCTAGTAGTAAGATGAATAGACAGGTGCCCTGATCTCAGTGGAACTTTTACATCACATTATCAGCAATAACATGAAACTTTGCCTCTGAAATATGGCAAAAGAAGCATTTTTCCCCTCTGAAAATGTTTATCTATGTTTGTCTTTACTTCACAGGATGACTTGTCTCAGACAAAGAAAATTCTTGGCAAGAAAAAAAATTAATGCAGGCAGGATTTATTTAATCACATTCAGACAGATATCATTTTCATCCAGTCCGTTTTGGAAGGGCACAATAATTCACATTCAATAGCTATCATAACCCTGTCCCCTCATGCATACCCAGTTAAATAAAAAGAGACATACTAGGCCTAGCCATCTGACTTCCCAGGTTAATAGACACCGTAGGGTGGCAAGTACTTCCAGGTCAGCTGAAGTTAAGATCAGGTTTACAAGCAGTGGTTACCTCTACTGTCCTTTTATTGCATACCTTTGGTCTTACAGGACCTAAAGGACTTACCTATGTAATTATTGCTGTAACACCACTTTCATAATGTCAAGCAAAGTTTATTTTAAATTGTTAAGATTATACTGGAAATAGCTGTCAAGACACAGCCATTGCCAATTTCACAGACATATTCAGTGCAGTTGAAAAGAGAAATTTGTTCACCAGGGATTTAATTTCCTTCATTGTAGCTTGTAAATAAGAAACATAAGAGATATTATGCAACCCCACTTCAGATTTATTGTAATTTGTATTAAATTGAACATTTTGTTTTCTGAACATTATTGACATAACTACAGTGAGACTTGGCATTTGATTTTATTATAGCCACCCACAGTTGGATTTTCCAGAATGCCAATTTGAAACTAAATTGACCTGACTACTTGAGAGCTATACTTTACATAGTACCACATTGCCAAACAACACTACTGTCTCAAGAGAGATTAACCTCGTAAGCAAGTTATGCAGGTGATTCAAATCCAGTTAGTCTGACATAAAAAAAAAATGTTAATTGCATTGGCAAAAACATTGCCTGTGATCACTCCATGGCTATATAATTAGGGATCAAGCCATTCAGAGGGACTCTAATCTAATTGATAAGAAGTCAGGAAACAGCCCTTGAGATTTCTCCCCCTGTTTTGCAATATGTGATCAGACATAAGGTGATAACATGGAAAAAACAGTGATGCTATTTTACATGCCTCAAAATTAATTTTGTTCATTATTTAGTAGTTCAGGATGTTTCATACATATTTATTTGAATTGTGCAAAGTTTCATGGGATACCAACTCCTGGGGCATTAATGGGTATTGAATGGGATTACTTACCAACTTACTTGCCTTCTAATCCTTGTAACTTTACATTTATTTGCAGATCATTTTGACACAAAACAGTAAGCCCCAAGACAATTCCTTGTAATTTGTGTAATTTGTGTCTGTAAGCATGTCTTTATGTTTGGCTTATAATTATAGTAGTCACTGCAAAGGCAGAGCCTTTAAAATATGTTTTCTGCCTGTATAACCACTTTAGTCTTCAATATTCATGTTTCTGATTCTCAGATTTTCTGGAAATAAAGTCTAGTTAAAGAAACTGGAAATTATTCTTACAAAAGTATATTTCCATTTGAATAAATGTTAGGCAAACCTACAGTTTTTAGCATGCCATTTTTTTGTAGGCAGTTACATTGAAGTAGAAGGTGATTTTATTATAATTAGCAGAAAACAATTGGAATAATGAATAATACAATTTAGGGATAATTACTGTAATGGGAGCTATGGAAATTCTCAGAATAATACTTTAGAAGTTGTGACCAAACTCCAATGTATTAGTAAAGGTCCATGTCACTTTTTTGGAAGGTACAACCTAAGTTACTGAAGTATAAAATCCATCTTGATGTGTCCTATATGTGCAAATGACTTTTATTTGCATTTTTTTCTCTCTTTCCTGTCAGTTGAATTACATTTTCCATCATGAGCCAATTCTAGGCTTCCAAAAATTCTATACCACATACTCTCCTGTGGTTATCTAGTTGCTAGGCAACTAGACTCTGCTTGAGGGCAGAAGGAATAGAAAAAGTTCATTGCGAAGTTGTCCACTCCTGCTGAGTTCATCAGAACAGCAGCGGGGGATCCTATATCTTCCTTCTTCTTGAATTATAAATTGGGTGCTTCCACATGTCTCCATAGAAAACAGTGGGGCTTAGAACATGTATGAAAGCCATAAAACCCTCAAGGATCCTGATGGTGTCCCCTGGATAAAGAGACAACTTAGTTTTAGTAACTATAGTTTCAGAATAAGTCTAATGTAAAGTTTATCCTTTGGGTTAATTACACTCATATGTTGCAGTTTTGTGACAGGTAGTATGTTAAAGAAACCAAACAAAAACTTTGCCTGAAAATATTCATGTGTATTTTAATGGAACTAGTCTCACATACTATTATACAATTTATTTTATAATTAGCATCATGTCATGAAAAGTTTACATGTTAGATAGATAGATGATAGATAGATGATAGACAGACAGATAGATAGATAGAAATAGTTTTAACATTTCAATAGCTTACTAATTTTGCAGTTATGAATTTGTCACATTTTTTTCGAAAAGCACCCATTTTCTAATACTTCCAGAATTACTACATTGATCCTGTGTAGTTCTTATTTTTTATTGCAATTTTTGATTATCGAAATTGTTCTTTCTTTTTCTTATTGATTACTAATGTTGGCATGTCCACCTTGTTCCTGATTTTTAATAAGCATGATTTTAGCATGACCTTTAAAGTTTATTTATTTATTTTGAGAGAGACAAAATGAGTGTGAGTGGGGAAGGGGCAGAGAAAGAGGGAGAATCTCAAGCATGCTCCATGCTGTCAGCATACAGCCCATGCAGGGCTCGAGTTCACTAAACCATGAGATCATGACCTGAGACGAAACCAAGGGTCCGTCGCTTAAACAACTGAGCCATCAGGCGTTCCTAGCATACTACTTTTAAAGAGAAGTTTTGATTTAATTTCTTATAAAATATCTTCACCATACTTAAGAAGTTTCTTTTGGTTCCCCCCCTTTTTTTTAATTCAAGAGCTTTTCTGTATCTAGATATGATCGTATTTATTTTTTCTTTTTCCCATCTATTTTGTAAGTAGCTCCTTCATCTTGTTAATTAAGAATGCATTTAACTTCAAGTAACAGAAACCTGACCAGCAATGGCGTAACGTAAGGTGTTCATTTTTCTCATGTCTGGCATTTCTGTGATGAACAGATCTACACACACATATACATGCACCCCCCATATCCATGCTTTACCTGCCAATCTGTTCCAGTGTGCTAAATGGAAACTTGAGAATCTTTCTAGACTTTTCTTCTTCAACATCCATTTCTGATTGATCACCCAGTTTTGACATCTCTTCATTCTGCCCCTTTTCCATATCCATAGAACCACTGTGTCACTCGAAGCTGAAGTAATATCTTACAAAATCTATTTGACCTAATTCACTGCTTCATGTTTCTCTTCTAGTTCATCTTTCACAGATCTGTCAACACAGTCGTTTTCACATGTTTATTTAAAATGTTGCTCCTTTACTTAAAATACTTCAGCACTCTCTATCACTCTCCGGACAGAGCTCACATTCCTAGACATGGCCTGCAAGGCCCTACGTGGTCTTGCCACTCACTATGTGACCGGCTTCCTCTCCTACTACTTTTCTATTTTTGTTTTTCTTTTTCTTTTAATTTAAAAAAATTACGTTTATTTATTATTGAGAGAGAGGCAGAACACAGGCAGGGGAGGGGCAGAAAGACAGAGAGACACAGAATCCAAAGCAGGCTCCAGGCTCTGAGCTGTCAGCACAGAGCCTGACGCGGGGCTGGAACTCATGGACCGTGAGATCATAACCTGAGCTGAAGTTGGAGGCTTAACCAACTGAGCCACCCAAGCGCCCCATCCCACCACTTTTCTGATGAAACCAAGCTGCTGGCTATTCACCAGCTACCAAGCTCAAAGACTGACATAGGAAAAGCTGTGTTAATATGTGGTAAATGAAAGAGTGGATGAGAGATGACTTCTGTCCATATACTAGGTTATAGTACAACACACCCATTAAAATCAAAGAGGGCAGGAAAAGTCCACTGACAGATCATTTCTCAGTCTCAAGTGATATCAACTGTGGCTTAGCTCTCCTAACACCAGGTATTGCAGTTTTTAGGTGAATCGAATGGACATCCCTAAGCGATTGCAAAGAAAAAAGTCATTCCTGCTTTCTGTGCTAATTCATTTTTGCTATTAACATTCTAAGCACTCATAACGAAGATACTGTACTGATCCTGTTGCCTGTTTGCTGCCAGAAACAGTAGCTCAATATCAACTAGTCAGCACTAAAATAGTTTTTTGGGGCATGTCATATCCAAGGTTCAAAAGAATACACTGCATCCAACATGCAGATTTGTTCTATCTTTGGGCAGGGTGTGGGGTGGGGAACACTTAGCTGTTAATTAATCCCAACTACCTAAAATCTATTTAGGAGCAACTTTTTTTTCCCCCTTTCAAATTTTTATGGATTATTTCTAAATTCTTCATTAAAAAGACCTCTCCATGAAAAGTTCGATTTGCCTGTTTTATGGCTTGGGATTTTGGGGTCTCAGTGTGCAGATACTTATACTTAATATGCAGGTCGCTGTTTTAGAGAAAATTTTGATCCCTAATGTCGGCTTCACTGTGGGAGATGGAGTTGTTGTCTTCCTTCTGAATGCCAGTGATTGTTGACTTTAATGCAATAAAATATGTATATCACAACTTACGCATTTATTTTATAAATCTAGATCTTACTAAGTCAATAAAATTATGTGTACTTCCATCCTATACTCTTAATATATACTACCGGAAGTGATTTATTTTCTTTAAAGATTTTTTTGCTAAATATGTTTCCATTTTTGTGCCGCTATTAACATTTTTAAATTGGGTTTGAAACTAAAGTCTTAAGTGACTACATACGACCATATGGCCAGATAAATTGTGTCAAATCCCAATGGATTTCATCTTTCTTTTCCTGGACTTCTCTTTCTACTTCAATAAGTAGAACTATTGGACTGCCTGTGATTTGGAGACATGCGCTAATGAAATCTTAACTGGTAATATTTCCTGTATCAGACCATCATCAAAAAGGGAAGAAACTAGACAAGAAATTCAGGTGTTTAGAGATTTGTAAAACTACCGTTTGTTTTGTATTTCTCTTAGATGGTCAAATTTCTATGGAGAGAGATTTATTTTTTCCTAGCTTTATGTAGAGGAGTGGAAAAATGCAGATTAAGGGTGATAGGTGCAATTTAACAGCAAAAAATCAAGGATTGAGAAAACTGAACCTGAACACTAGAGAAATAAAGAACATAAATGTTAAGTAAAGGAAAATAAATGGGTAAATATCTGAAACCCTGAGGAGAAGATAATCGAATCGGCCTTAGAAAATTATGTATGACAGTAAATAGTTAACAATAATTAATAAAATAGTGTTTTTTGTTTAGGAATATCAGATTGACAGCTTTTTTATTTAAGAAAAAATAAATCAGGTTGATAGCCTTCCATATATGAAGTGAAAACATGCATGGAATTGTTGAGTCCTTGTGAAATGGTAGCCTATGTGGGAAAATTGAGATGATGCTACGTGTGAGGGCACAACTTTTTGTGTGTAATTTCTCTAGTGTTCTTTCTGGTTTTGTTTTTATCGTATTTCCAGTACGTTAATGCTAGCATTGTTGATGGAACATTAATATTAGTTTCCTTTTTGATATTTTCGATCAGTTTCAACTTTTAATTTTCCCCACTCAGTCATTGTGGTCGATTAAAGTAATCATTTTTATCTCTTTTCATGTTTTTGTGGAATTCACTGTTCAGATTTTTTTATGATAGGATTTTACATAGCTGGGAATTCACCGAAGAATCAATTTTTTCCCCAAAAGATTAAATGGTCTTATGTACAAACCATAGCTATTTCTGTGTTCCAGAATATTTTATTTTATTCAGCTGCATTGCATTATTAAGGTCTTATCAAGATATAGTTGAGATACAGAGTTTTTTTCTATACTGTACTTAAAACATGCACCACATTGATTTCATTTTACCATTGTTGCCTTTTTTTTTTTTTTCCTAAGAACGACCCACATTTCTCAGGAGGCCAATTAACCAGGTGGTGCTGGAGGAAGAAGCTGTAGAATTTCGTTGTCAGGTCCAGGGAGATCCTCAACCAACTGTGCGGTGGAAAAAGGATGATGCAGACTTGCCAAGAGGAAGGTAAGAACATCGTACAGATGGAAAATCGTTAGCTAACCACTGAATAATTAGAAGGAAAAAAAAAAAAGACATTCCCGATTGTACCATCAGCCATTCATATCTTGGTGTATTATTTCCAGACATATGATTTTTACATATGCAAGCCATGTAACTGCTGTTTAATATACTGAAGTCCTATAAGCTTTTAATCACTCTTTCACTGAATTTTAACATAAATGCCTGATCCTCCACTCTATCTACTGTCCCAAAATATCAAAGATTCCTGAGGTGGCCCCTTCTAGGTCTGCCATTCTGCTCCTAGTGAACTCTTGGCTGTCTATCCTAATGTCTCCAACTACCGCTCCGCTGCCATTATACTTCAGCCCACCTTGAATGCTGTCTGCCTTCCTAGTGATTCCAGAGCATCGCTCACCAAAAGGCTGCCGAGTGTAGCTGACTTTAAGGTCTGGAGTAAAGAAGAGGTTTCGTGCAACACGACACTGAAAAGACAGCAAGTACTGGACCTCACCGTCCACATAGGGAATTTCTCACGTAGGGATGGCCTGTTAATTTCTCACTTTCCATCTCTTCATGGTGACCTTTTCCTGCATCTACTGATCCTATCACCAAAACCCTTAACCTAGTCACTCGACTTTCTAGGGTAAGTCCAGACATGCTTGCTATCCTTTTATAAAAATGCATTTAATGTTTTTACAGTCGGAATTTTTCCAAGACCTTTCCCTTTATGACCACAAAGTGGTTTTTTTTTTTTGTTTGTTTTATTTTGTTTTGTTTTTCCTTATAATGAGCAAGTCTAGCTGTAAGATTAGTTTTGCCTTTCTCCTAGTGTTACTTTCTGAAACTATGGCCATCAGCCGTCAAACCTACTACAATCATCATCTGAATAAGATTTGACATCCTGCCTTTTTTGTAATATTTTCCTAAAAAAAAAGAAATTTGGTTTCATTCAACTGACTGAAATTAAACATACTTTCACAGGCATTGGTTGTCTTTTATCTGCTTTCAGCAGCAACCGCTATGGATATTTTCCTGAATTTATGCATTCATTTCAAAATCTTGATTTATTTATCCCTCAGTCTCTGATACTATATTTTCTAAAGTCGTATGATCAGCAGCACTGGCCTCAAATGGACCAAACATTTTTAATAGTCAGGGAGACATTCTTTGCTGTCTAGGAAATAAAACAAGTAAAAATTTAAATTTGGTTCACTTTTTAGCCTGTATTGTAAGGAAAGTTACCTCCATGTTACTTTGCTGTTGGACATCTAGTTTTAAAGGAGTGTGGTTACAGGAGTTTGTGAATGTGAGAATCCTCAAGTCTTCTCAGTGGAGAAGTGGATGAAAATGCAAGAAGAGTTTATGGAGCTGAGAGCAGTTAATGTGTAATTTTAAATGTTCATGTAAGATGGAGAGATGAATTATGTAGTAAGATTTAGCCTAGTGTAGACAAAGGTTAATTTTCAATTACTGGGATAAAGATACTTGTCCGTTAAAAAAAGAAACAAACAAACAAAAACTTTTATTTTGGAATATTTTCAGATTTATAGAAAAGTTACAAAGATAATATGGAGAATTCCCATATATCAGCTATTCAGTTTTCCCTATTATTAACATTTTACATTACTAGGAAACATTTATTACTCCAAATGAACAAATGGCAATACATAATGATTATAGTTTATATATTATTTTTATTTCACCAGTTTTGTCATTAATGTCTTCCTTCGGCTCCAGGATCCAGTTGAGGGTATTTATTTAGTTGGATATTATAGAATATTGAATTTCCTTGTCACGTTTCTCCAGTCTTTCATTATTTTTATGACCTCGACAGCCTTAAGGGGTACCAGCCAGGCACCCCACACTGGGATTCGTTTCATGTTTTCTCATGGTCAGACTGGATTTGTGGGGTGTTAGGAAGAAAGCCACAGAGAATGCCCTTTTTGACACGAGATGTCAGAGGTTAATGATGTCTGTATAACATCCCTCATGATTCTGCCATTTTTAATCGTTAAACAAGATCCAGTTCACAAAAGTTTCAAAAGTAGAAAGTGGTAAGGCTGTGTTGCATTTTAATGGCTCTATGTCTTTGAATTGAGGTAAAATAAAACATAATCAAGCCCAGTTTAATTTGTTCCCAGATTTCTCTAGGTGTTAGGTCATAAGCCTGACACCTTTAGTTGCTATAATATTCTCCAGTCTTAGCAAATTCGTTTGCTTCAAAGTTCAAATAATACATAAAAATCAAACAACACTATTAATACTACATGTTTAGAATGAATGACATAAAGACCTCTAAAGATAAGGTTGAGATTTTGAGAAATCTTACTTTCATCAACTTTCCTTAAAACATTTTCATAGGTTTCTGGCCTCTTTATTCTTCTATTACTGGGATGATACTACTACAGTGCTTTGTGTGCCCAGCTGAATATTTTTTAAAGTATTAAGCAAATGGAAATGCTGTATAAGCTTTAAATTTTGTGTTAGAAAGGCTTAAAGTAAGGATCAGTGCAATATAGAAATTGAGGTCAATATTTTTATCATGATAGAAGCCATGTACTATTTCATGAATTCTCAATATTTAAATGGTATTTCAAAGAAGCTTATTCATTCTTAGATTTGTATGCATTAGCATAAGCTTCACTTATGCATAATAAGGGGGGAAATAGACCTCTTTACTTGGTGAGGAATAACAGTAATGACTTTTAACCAACCATAGCCTAAATCAACAACATTGATTCTATTACATTATTTAAGTCTCAGACTAGGGAGATGGCCATTGTTCTTGTGTAAGCAATTGTGTGAAGTGGTGTGGAGGATGACATTTCTTTGGCTTAATATTTAATGCAATTTGAATAAGGTTTGTGTAGTGGTTCATGCTTAACACATTTATAGTAAAGCTTTGTAGGGCAGCTGCATAGCCTGTAATTACTACGTAAGTAATATGTGACTATTTTTCTTTGGGAGACAAGAAAAGCTTTTCAATTCAAGTTTAAATTTATGAAATGCTGTGATAGCTATTTAAACCTTCAGCACAGAAGAAGATATCTGTGCCAAACTTGCCGTAACCAGAGATGAATTAAGGGAGTATTTTTTTTTTCTTTACTGGGAAAATGTGTTTTTAGTAGTATCCTTATATCTCTTTCTTTGGTTTAGCCTTTAAACTCTTGACACTTCTCAGTGCCTATCTTTAATAAAATTAAAATGTACCCTTGGTGAGTTGTATTAAATATATTTTTTGATTAGATGAGTGTTTTGGTGATGTGGGAAAAGTAGCATTTCCTAAGGCTAGCAATAACCCTAATGCCCAACCAGGGAGAAGTTGTTTATTTGACTATTTTCCACATAACAAAGGGACAAAATAGGAAGGAGCCTTTGTTTTACACATGCTACTGTCAAAATGTTAATTGCTTGGAGAAGCTTCTGGGGGTACTACTATTTCACGATTGAAGGTTCTAGGAAATAAGAAGTCACTGCTTTTGTTTGTGACTGTGTTAAGTACCAATATCTTTTTTTTATGGAGTGTCTCATTATATATATGCTCAAATAAATGAACATTGACTCATCTATTAGGGACAAGAATTTCACACACCAATATGAAAATGAAGTGGGTAGAGGGAACAAACGGGAGATAAGGAGAAAGAGGGGAAAGACATTTTTTTTTTGTTTACAATGGTTATTTATTTATTTTAAAGTTTATTTATTTTTGAGAGAGAGAACAAGCAGGGGAAGGGCAGAGAGAGAAAGAGAGTAAGAGAAAATCCCAAGCAGACTCCATGCTCTGCTCTGAGCCTAATGCAGGGCTTGATCTCATGACCCTGAGATCATGACTTTAGCCGCAATCAAGAGTTGACACATAACCGACTGAGCTACACAGGTGTTGGTATAATGATTACTTTTTTTTTAACACAGGTTTTATTAAAGCATAATTTAAATTGTAAAAGGTACACTTTCAGATTTACCTACATTTATTAAGTGCCTCTTATGTTTTTAATACTCATTAGTCTGTAAAACAATTATATTTAATCAAAGTAAATGTACTGTTATTGATTGTTTATTTTTTATTTTATGTTAACCAGATGGGTGATGTGGAAAAGTATTTACATACTGAACACATTACTTAGGTCCAAAGTAATCCTAGTTTCTTTCTTGGGTAGTACATCTTTTTTGTAGGCAAACCTAGACCTTTTTGCTAATTAATACTCTCTTGATGACCAGGTGCCTTCACCACATCTTTCCATAAAGTATTTCATGTGATAAAAGTTGCCAGTGTTTATAATACTGTGACGGTGTTTCATCTATGCTGTGCTCCATCTTACCATAGGGATATTGTGTATTTTTGTTATACCAAAATAAAAAATAAATATTATATGCATATATATGCTGAAACTTTCTGAAAAATACTGTGTTCTAATGTAAAAAGAAACAGAACATAATAAATTTACAATGAAATCAATAAAAATTAAATTAAAATATACCAACACTACAATATTCTGTTCAATCTAATATTAGTGAGAATAATACAAATATCCCTTCTCAGAATTTAGTTAAGAAGGAGTGTGATTCATCTAATTGTAATTTCTTATCTGGGCGTGTCAGTATAGATTGTGTTTCAGTGAATTATTACCAGTCTTTTAAAGAATTGTAAATAGGAGATTTAGCATCCTTTACCATTCATATAATTTTTAGTTATATCGCTGTATGGTTAGCTCCATGAGTTTTTAATTTCGTTTTTATTTATTTTCTGAGCCAACTCTAAAGTGACACTAACTTTCTTAATAAAGATCTAGAGTACAGAAAGGAATGTTCATAATAGCTTGTCAGAGCAAAAAGGAAATAAAATATGCCATTTACATTCTTATGTATGCCTGCAAATTCTAAATGTGGTTGATGGCTTGCACATAGTAGATATAATTCATGAATATTTCATAAAAATAGAAAAAGGACTAGAGAATAAGAGTTGCAAGATATATGGTGGAAAATTCTATCAATTTTCTTGAAGCCACTGACAAATTCCTTTCCCTGAAGTGCAAGTCTATTTTAAGAGAGATTTTTAGAGTTCTTAGTTCCATGAAATGTGCGATTCACATAAATACATGAATCCTTAAGAAAAGGCACTGAATAGAACCACTTATAATTCCCTTTTTTTTTTTTTGCGGCATTTTTTGCACTAAGTGGCTCTTTCCACTTAGCCCTGGAAAATGTTCTTATATTAATTGTTCTGAAGCTCCATTGTTTAGAGAATGTGCTTCTGGGCTGCGGAGTTGCTGAACAGGTGCTCTGCCACCCTGCTGAGGAGATGGGGCTTCTTCCATACAGCGTGTGCTTCAAGGACATGTGGTAATTTGGGCTCCTGACAAATAACCACGCTGATTGGTAGGCTGGTCAAGATTGGTCAATTAAAAAAAAATTTAAGAAAGGAAAGAACTGAGAGCAGGAGAAAAGCAATGTGTATAAACATTGTATGTGACATCTGAAAAGTGAATTGGTCCCTAAGGCTCAGAAATATAAAGAAATGTGTTAATGAACACTCTGTGATTTTTCAGCTATACAGATGCCTTAGCCGTTTCTGTCTGGAAAAAAAAATAGAACTACATGGATAATTACTGTGAGATCTTTTAATGTAGCTACAAATACTGTGAAGAATATTGAGGCCATTGTCAGAGATGTTAAACTTTAAGCTTGTTCTGGTACTGTTCGGTCATTTAATCAGTTTAGTTATACTCCCATGTTCTGGAAATGGTATTTGACAGATTTCTCTACCACTAACTACGAGTGTGACCTTGAATAAGATATTTAAACTCTTTGTGTTTTACATTCTGAAGAAATGGACCAGCAATGCAGTGGGACTAATGACTAACCTACACTTTGACTCATTTGAACAGGGTGAATAATTATGCCATCCATTCTAACTCAAAGGGTTGTTAAAATGATATAACTCACTCAAAGCACTGTAAATACTATACACTGGATACACATAACAAGTGCTCCAGTTTTATAAATTCAGCTGATTGGTGGCATTTATTAGCTGTATAGAAAACTACAAGGAAAATGTAGTAAAGGTGAAAAATATAGAGTGTACAGTTTCTATGGATGCTCAATTTCTTTGGCCAATCAATTTCTATAGAAACATAAAATATTACTGATTTAATAGGTACCATTTTGCTTTTAAATTATATATAGATTTATTTAGAAATGTTGCCAGTTTGCCAGGACTGAAAGTTACCTCCGATTTTTCTGCCTCTCAAAGATTGTACATGGTCCACATGTTTTATTGCAGCCCCAGTGGAATAAAACATCTGGGTTGGGAGTTTCAAATTTCACACATTTTATCGTATCATTTGTGTGCTGATAATAAAAAAAAATCACTTGTGTAAGAAGATTATGTAACAATAAAAACAAGTAATTTTGAAGGACTTACTATTTGCCATGCACTTTTGTTTTGCATATGTTAATTACAGTAGTTTGAATAGTGTTCTAGAATAATATGACTCCTCATTTGAGAGATATGGAATTAGAAGCTTAAATAACTTGCTTCCAAAGTCACACATTAATACATGTTAGAGCTAGGACTTGGTTAAAATCTGCCCAGCATAAAACATGTATTTTAAACTAATGGATGTTGTAATTATGTGATTATTAATTGTTTATAGACTTGACCACTGACAAATTTTATATTTGAGAAATTTTAGATAATCAGTTAAAAACACTATATTGTGAATAACTTTATAGGAATGTTAAGTGTAATTTTAAGACCAATTTCATAAGCCATACATAAAGTGTCTTTGTGTTTTGAAAATCTGTATTTGGACCATGTCAAGGTTACCTTTTTGGAAGCTGAAGATATAGATTTTGTTTACAAACAGGATTAATTAGCAACTTTCAGAGGGATGCCAAAATGGTCCTTTCTCTGTGTTTTCATCAAATAGGTGCTAATAGTTGCTGTTAACACAAAACTAATTGCCACCTAGGTTGAGGAGTGAAAGTTACCTCATCCTGTGACCACATTGGCCCATCTGTTGAGAATCTCAGCTCAGGGACAATGCAGGAACTAGCATCCAATTTGGGTTGTGGCCAGTGGTCAACTAACAAGCTGGGACACACTTGGAATATGAAATGCCTCGAAGTCAAAGATGTCCATTAACTGGCAGCTCTTGTGTTGTGTCAAGGCAGAGCCAAAACCAGGTGCCAGTTTGCAGAGCAAAAAGATTAGCCTGAGTGCCACCTATCATTGGCATGCAGGTGTTGTCCAACCTAGGAACCAGGGCAGGATTGTTTCTTCCATCAAAATGTAGCATGTTAGAGAATTCCCTAGACAGAGATCAGGACTAGGGCAACATTTTACCCTTAGGACAAGCCAAAGGGTTATCAAGAGATAGTCATGTGTCAAGCCACCAGGTGGATATATTGGATATTTACCATTGAAGACACACTTTCGAGTACCTAAATTCTTACCTCAACTATACACAGAATATAAAACGGAGAAAGTTGGGGTGCCTGGTGGTGGCTCAGTCGGTTGAGCATCTGACTCTTGGTTTCAGCTCAGGTCATGATCTCACAGTTCGTGAGAGCAAACCCCACATTGGGATCAACGTTGACAGCATGGAGCTTGCTTGGGATTCTCTCTCTCCCCCTCTCTGTCTCTCAAAATAGATTTTAAAGAAAGGAGAGGTGTCTAGGTGGCTCAGCAGGTTAAGCATCCAACTCTTGGTTTTGACTCAGGTCATGGTCTCATGGTTCATGAGTTCGAGCCCCCCGTTGGGCTCCATGCTGGCATCATGGAGCCTGCTTGGAATTCTCTCTCTCCTTCTCTCTCTCTACCCCTCTCCAGCTCTCACTCTCTCTCAAAATAAAAAAAGTATAAATAAATAAATAAATAAATAAATAAATAAATAAATAAATAAATAACCTTAAAATTTTTTTTAAAAATTAACAAAGAGAAAGTTATTTAATTGACTATATTAACACAAATCCTTGGCTTCATATGATAATTTGTGGTTAGAATCACTTAGATGATTTTTAATCACCCAGGGGTTTTTCTAAAGATATGCTTCTGATTGATTTTTGCTATTGCTTTTCTTAATAAGTTGTAATTGCAATGTGGGCCTACAAGTTAAAGTTGAATTTAGGAGATTAACAATTTTATCCCAGCTCTCCAAAATGCATCATGCTGTTTTAAATCATTTACATAATATGATGAGTACTAGAGTCTACACCTGCAAAATGTGTAAGTTGGATTGGATGGCTTCTGTGTTGCCTTTAAATTCTGAAATGGTACGATTCTGTGAATGGCACTCTAAAAAGTATAAGACGTTTTTATAGGAGGGAAAAAAATTGAAATGGATGGGCCTAACAAAGAAAAGTAGAGTTACTTATATAAGCGTTTATCACTGCCAACTACTTTTTATTATGTTTTGCACATATGCTGTCAGGTTTGTATGCATAGGTGGACATTTTTTTAAATTTAAAATTGCCTTTGACCCTGAATGTTGTTAAGGTTTTTATAGGAAAACTCTAATATTGATCCAAAAGAGTTGTTTTTATTGCATTTTCCTTTCCTATAAATATATTTATAGCATGCTTCCTCTATACCATACCTATATTAGGCATTTTACATTAAAACATTTATCCTTATGGCAACCTTATGATATAAGTACTATTATTATTCCCGTATTACAAATAAAAACATGAGACACGAAGAGGGTAAGTAAGATGAAGTCGGTCATCAAGTGAAGTATCTAGGAGGACTGGCTTCAAGGTCCATACTCTTGACCACTAACTAGAAGTGCTGAGTGGGAACCATTTTTTTGCATTCTCCACTTGGGATTAAAGACTAGGAAAAGGCAGCTTAGTAAATGTTTGCCTGTTAGATGGTCACAAAATACACCTGTGTAATAAGGTACTTATTAATGCTTTTATACCTTTTATCATAATGGCAAGTATTAGTACTATGTAGTCTGTTATATTGTATCAGATAAATAGGTTTGCATCATTTAAAAGATTATTATTTCCCACAGCCTACTGAAACAAAGTTTAAAACAATTCTGTCTTTATTATCACAGAATATTTTATTTTAATATAGTCTTGTATTCTTCTTAACACTATCTGGAAATAAAAATGAAGTCACTGGAAACACAAATCAAGGTAAAGAAATGGTTGCTGAGAGAATTAAATAGTAGAGATATATAAATCTGGAACTATGAACTTTTCTAGAGCATAATGATGTAATTCCTCTTCTCATCTGCATTGTCTAATGGCACTTAGGCAATGGTTAAGTGTACTAAAAGAGCATTATTTTGTATTTTCTTGGTAATATTTGCTTGTAAACAGTTCCATGGGTAGTTATGAGTTGGCTGACAGGACTGATTTATAAAGATTTTTTTATGTTTATTTATTTATTTGTTTATTTTTGAGAGGGTAGGAGGAGAGAACCCCAAGCAGGTTCCACAGTGTCAGCACAGAGCCCAGTGCAGGGCTCAGTCTCGTAAACTGTGAGATCATGACCTGAGCCAAAATCAGAAGTCAGCTTAACTGACTGAGCCACCCAGACATCCCCGACAGGAATGAGTCTTTCTAGAGTTTATATTTCCTCAAGTTTAGGGCTATCATCATCATTATCATCATTATTATTATCATTAGTATTATTTCTTATAATGGTCCTTCTGGAAACGTTGTTTTTCAACCCAATTTATTCAAATCAACCAGTATGAACTGAAAGAAAAAGAAGAAGGAAAAATAAAAAAAACAAAAACAAAGAATAACTTGAGACCTGAGACCTAGTATTACAATAACATGATGAATGAGATTTATGTCTTCATTAGTGTGTGAGGAAGATACAATTGTCAAAGAGACAAAAAGCAAATGCTTCCGAAGCATTGCAAGAACATACCCTACTGCACAGAACAGAATCCATTATTGAAGAAATCTACTGTAGTTGGCACATAACATCAACTCATTGGAGCTTCATTCTCAAAGGACATATTCAGGCCTGGGGGCTGCTACTGGGACATAATGAACCTTTGCCAAGAAATTAAAGTACTAGAAGTCTCTTCTGAGAAATGATTCATCATATAAATCTATAGGATAGACCTGTGGCAAGATCTCAGTGTGGAAATTTTACCAGTCATTCTTATGATTATTGTGACTTTTACAATTATAAAACTTACCATAGTACCTTTCCACTCATTTCGTCAAATGTATGAATGTGTGGTGCCTTTATAAAGAATGCCTGGTTAACTATCACGGCCATTCATACAACAAATGGCACTTGTTATAAAAGATATGTTTGTTGGAAACTATAAATACTTCATCCATTAACCCACATTTTCTAAAAGTTTTGTTCAACATTTATACCACAAATAATAGAAGCAAAAAAGTCAATCAGGACCCTTACCTGTATTTGAAGAATTCTATAAAGAGAGAGAAAGAAAATATCTTCATCCTTACTAGGAACACAATTTACAGCAAGATGGCAATTCTCTCTAAGGAATAATAAATACCTCTAATGTGGACTAATAAAATGCTACATTTCAAAAATTCAAAAAGAACCATACATATTCATTGAACATTTTTAATGTTGATAATGCAACAGATTAAAAAAGATGAGATTGTTTTCAAGGATTCGAGGAGAGAGTATGAGGTATGTATAACATTAATTATTAAATAAAGCAAACTACATAAAAAATTATGATATACAGGACTCTTTAAAGTTGTAGAAAGGCTAAGCTGCTTAGTCCCATGTGGTGTTAGAGATGGTTCTGGAAAGGAGAAAAAACTTCTCATAAGTGGAGCTGCAAAGAATATTCCAAGAGATGGAAACAGGATGAAAAACCTTTGATGGCAGAAAGAATATGCCAACAATTAGTGGTTCCGTTTGCCTGGAGTGGAGTGGAGTGGCACTTGTGGCCAACAAGGTTAGTCGAGGCTTTATTATGAAAGCCTCTGATTCCAAGTAAAGTGTTTATGCTGAACACGCTGTGAAACGAGGATTCACTGGAGCACATTCAATAGAAATGAATCTTTGTCTCTATGTTTAAAAAAATTGATTCTCGAATTTGACGTAGGGTAGTTTGGAGTAGAGAATGTTCGGAGGTAGCATACCTGGTAAGAAGTTGTTTAAAAGGTAGGTAGGAGACTCCTTTGGGTTATTTCCTGTAAACATACAAAGTGTCAATACAAAAAAGAGGGTTTTTGTTTGTTTGTTTTTTCCTTAAAGAGATCGATTCTATGTCAAGATTCATGGGGAAAGAGAGGGTAAAAGTAATACTGAGGTTTATAATTATCCAGGTACCTGGATAAAAAGTGTTATCTTTAATAAATAAAGTCAAAAGATTTGTTTAACCCAACTATTATCTTTAATCACATAGTAATATTAGAAGTCACTGAATTCAGGTTGGAATTGTTTGTAAGATCCGCCAGTACTTTCTCTGAATGAAGGAGAAAAAAAATCACCTGTTTGAATATATGTCTTCTATGGAAAATTATTTCTAATGTCAGAAATGTTAAAATAGGAGACATGTGTATCTTCAAACTGATTAAGGGAACAATAGCTAATTTTTCAAGTGCTTTACATATAGAGAACTCATTTGAACTTCACGGTTTCTTCAAGAAACAAGTGTTCTTATCATTCTTATGTTACAAAGGAGGAATCTGAGGGGAAAATTCAAGTGATGGAGCTTTGAACCCAACGAGGCACTTTAGCCCTCAAGTCCACTCTCTAAACTACTGCATACACTCAAATAATTCATCTTTTTTTTTTAAAGATTTTGTGTTTAAGTAATCTATACACTCAACGTGGGACCCCAACTCACAACCCTAAGAGATCAAAAGTCACATGCTATGAGGACTGAGCCAGCCAACTGCCTCTAAAATAATTTATCTTTACAGGAAATTATATTAAAATAATAAAAAGTACGCATATTTTTGAGGACCAACTGGTTTTATGCTAGGTGTTTGTACAGTTAAAATTAATCTTCCCAATAGCCTTGAAGTACGAATCACCTCCTCCTCTTTTTTTTAAGTGTATTTATTTATTTTTGAGGGGGAGAGAGAGAGAGAGTACAATTGGGAGAGGAGTAGAAAGGGAGAGCAAGATACAGAATCTGAAACAGGCTCCAGGCTCTGAGTTGTCAGCACAGAGCCCGATGTAGGGCTTGAACTCAAGAACCCTGAGATCATGACCTGAACTAAAGTTAGCCACTTAACCAGAGTTATCTACCCAGGCCCCCCAGGAATCCCCTTTTTAACAGTGCAGGAAAATGAAGCTTAGGGACAGTGAGCACAATGCTCAAGGTCACAGGACCTGAGGATAGAAAAATGGGATTCAAACCCCAGGTCTCTCTGACGCGAAAGCTTGCGTTCATTTCCCATTTTGGATCTCAAACACCCTTCATTCCTTTTTTTTTTTTTTTTTTCTCAAAAGTCCTTGGGTTTTTTGTTTTGTTTTTATTTTTTGTATTTATGTGTAACTAAGCGAAAACAGTGTTAGTCTCATTATTGTAATTGTCTGTTTCTCTGTCTCCCAACTCCCCTTGCCATATCTATCTTCATTCTCAAATATCCAGCCCCGTATTTGATATGTGGTGCTCACCAGATATACAGTGCAGTGCAGCAGTTCTTCACTGGGGCCAGTTTTGCCTTTCTCATTCCCAGAGGCACATTTGGCAAAGTCAGGAGACATTTTTGATTGTCACATTTGGGGAATTCGGTGCTACTGTGTTCTGGTGGGGAGAGGCTATAAGAATGCTGCTAACTGGCTGACTATACGCAGGACAGGTCCCACAATAAAGAATAATCTGGCCCAAAATGTCGCTAGTGCTGTGGCCGAAAAATGCTGTTCCAGTAGAAAAGATGAACTAGGCATTGCTTACCTGATTGCTATTTTACATGCTTTTTATTTTTGTTTTTACTGTTAGGGCAAAAATAATAGAATATTGTTCAAAGAAACAGACTTCAAAGCCGATTCTTATTGTCTTAGTTATGAAGGTTATACCAGCGAGATGGACAAATAAGGCCATGCCAGGACTTGACATAAATATGTCATCATTGAATGCAAGAAGATCCTTTGGTTCACTAATGACTTGAGATGAATGTATATTCTTGCATATTTTCTAGAATATATGAAGCATGAACTGTTTCTTTATATTTCTTGCTCATTATATAGTTGCTGAATTGATAAAACTAGTTAAGAGTAGCTTAATTAGAGAAGTGTCTGAACCTTCTATTTTCAAATATATCTACCAACCTCCATGTTATGTGACACACTTAATGATGACAAGTGCCCCTATGTAACTGTGTTGAATTCCTAATTATTCCAGGAGCACATTTCATGATGAGGTTTTTGTGGGCAGAAGTAAAGAGGAGAGATAGCTCTTTAGTCCTCCACAGCACAACCTAAGCTGATAATGCAGAAAACTCCTGCCCCACCTCAGCTAATGCTCACTTCGAACACCAATGGAATCTTCACGAAGGTTGTCCAGTAAAGATCACAAGGCCACCAAGTAGATGGCACATTCAAAGACCTAATTTACTCCCAACTTTGTGTCCCTTAGTGCACAAAGTTCTTTCTCGACTCAGAAGAGTTCAAGAAGCTGCCTGTCAGAAACGTCTGGTCTAAGCTATGAATTTTATGGATTGTTGTGGATTTAAGCCCCAAAGTCCTTCTTCTAAATGAATTTAAAGTGGAGATTAATTTCTGACCAAACACACAATTATGAAGTAGATCCACATTTCCAAACCTGATGTTACATTTCTTAGTCCTATAGCAAAACCAAATTGTCTTGAATGAATCGAAGCTAATAATTAGTTCTAAATTAATGGATAATTTAACCTGCCTACACCACTTTATTTGTTCCAAAATGCTTCCCTTAATTGTGATTTATTCGCAATTTTTACCATAAATTTTCATGTTCTAATTAGTTAAACAGACATAGGGAAATAATACTAGTAAGTTTTAAAAGCATTTAAAGTAATGCATTTAAGGGATTTCAGATATTATTTTATTTGAATAAATCACAAGGATAGTTGCATGGTAAGGATAGCAAGAAATATAATTAAATATTTGTTTCTGCTATTATGCACCAAATGAAATTCTAATATCTCTAGAATGGTTTTAATTTAACCTTATATGACTTTGGCAGAAAATAGTACATGATACATAGTACATGATACATAGTACATGTATACACACACACACACACACACACACACACACACACTTTTTTAAGGGATTTAAATTTAGTGAAAATCAGTATAACTATAAGATGATATTAAAAGTTCTCTGCAGTTTTGAAACAATATTGTAATAATCCATGTTAGGTCAATGCCTTATCTGCAAATAATACCAAATAATGATAAAAATAAATAAGTAAAAGAAAAAAGAAAACCCATATCAATTAAAATAAAAATTATATTGCCAGGCAAATAATGAATATCACATCAATAATAAGAAAAAAGTTCTAATTTTAAGATTGTAAAGTTAAGCCCTTTAATGTTAATGTTTCATATAATGAACAATTATCAGTGATAAAATATATTTTATCATATAATTTTTATCTTTAAGATAATTTTTATTTTAAGCATTTTGGACCTCACTTTTTTCTTACTGCTGTATGTTGAACTTGAGGTTTTTTTTGTTTTTTTTTTTGTTTGTTTGTTTGTTTTAATCTAGGCAACAGGTTAAATCACAGAATAACTGAGTATCTCCTTTAAACTATGGATTTCTCCGGGGCCCTTGTAGTGTGTTGTTAATTATGGTATTAGTCAATGATTTGGAGAAAATGAACACAGAATATGCTTTGAGATAAAAACTATGAGTAGAAGATATAATTTAAATAAACTCAATCAAAATTCAAGGCACTGAAAATAAAGTGACTCTAAATGCTCAGAATGCATCCTGTGTTGTCCTCAGCCTCTTTATTATACAGACTTGGCATTTTGTTATCCGTGATGTTGATACTGGTGAAAGAGTAGAACCTTCCTCTTCCTGTGTACGTATAGCCTTAATTTAAGTTTTCATGAGCAAATCGGTCTTGACTACCTACTCAATTCACTGTACTAAGCTCTGAGGATACAACTGTGAACAAAGACATGACCATGCCTTTGTGAAGCTTAAACCCTGAATTATAGATAGATATCAAAACATTGATTTTGTATCAGGATAACCAGAGGTAGTTAGGCTAGAAGGAGGGAGAAACGGGGTGTGGGGAGGCATGGAGAAAAGTCCAGATGTGAGGACACAGCATATGCTGAGATGCAGAAGCAGGAGAGAACTTGAGAATTCTGGAGTACAGTCGAGGGCTTGGCTGTACAGTGGGCAATGGTGCAAGATGGGACTGGAGAGGTGAGCAGAGACCAGATCAGGAAAAAAACGTATTGGGCAAGTTTAGAAGTTTGAGTGGACTTTTCTCTAGAGAGCCAGTTAAGGGCAAATTGAAGCATTTGTAAGTCTACTTGTGGTATATAAAGAAGATGGTAGACTATTATATTAATACACAACACAAAGGCAGTAACACAAGAAAAGTGAGGATGTTGGCAGGTAACTTACAGAACACAGAATCTAGATAGGATAGAGGAGGAAGTGATGATGCAAAGTGTTGATAAAGAGAGGTAGAGGAAGAGGTTCAATTTGTAAGCTAATTAATACAGTAGGAAACATCCAAAGTTAGGGCAGCATCAGACATTTGACCTTCAGATTTCAAAGGTGGAGCCATTCCAGCAATGCTGAGGATCTGCTATAATACAACGGCTAAGGAAAGACAGAGACATTATCACTGGAGGAGGAGATCTAAGTGAAGTGAGGGGCAACCATGGAAAATCTCAGTTGACATTTTGAGCATTTACTGTCTACCAAGTTCAGGTCTCAACACTCTAAATGTCTTAACTAACTTAATTCTTACAATGGCCATATGAAGTAAGTCCTATTAATTACGATATTTTCTAAAGAGGAAGAAATTCTAAAGTTTCCATTTGCAACCTGGATGACATGATTCCTATTCAACAAAATAGGATTTTGGTTTGGTTTGGTTTGGTTTGGTTTATTTTCATATGAGAGGATAAGCAACCCATTAAAAAATATTTACTGAGTTATTGTTTGGAATGGCAGGGAGTATACTTTCCACACCCTTCCTCTTCCAAACTCTCACCGACTCTCAGGTAAAAGCTAGATTTCCATTAAGACATGAGGTGAAAGTAAAAATCTGTGAGAGAAGATAAGGAAGTTTTCCAGATCAGTGAACTAGTATTTCTGAAGGCACAGTGAAAAATTTTGGAGAAGGCTGCAAAACGCAATTGTAAGAGGTTGTATCTGAGGAGACAGAGCTCACTGCAGAGGTGAAAAATGAGAGAATAAGATAAGAGAAGATGGAAATGGGTAGTGACTAAAGACAACAGGCTGTGAACTTTACAGTTGTTCACAAATACACCAAGAGAATTAATCCCTGGAGGCCCCGTTGTCTGTCAGAGGAGGAGAAGATGGACAGACAGGGGCACTCAAAACACGGCAGCAGCCTGCAGTGATTAAAACTTAGAGGCGCTTCTAGTTTAGGATGAGCAGGATGCTTTAGCCTTTCTGGAAGGGCTCAGCTGTAGTTTGGTTTAATTACTCCAGCTCCAGAGAGAGGCTCCGGTTTCAAGATGGTTGGCGGTGTCAGGGAACCCAGGGAGTGTTCTTTTGGGCCTAGTTATCCTGTGATCTGAAATCTGCACTTCATTAAATCAATTATAGTATTTTTATCCTAGTGTGGGTATTTTTAAACCTTTTTTGTTTGTTTGTTTTCACTCAGCTGTTCAGTTGGAGAATACTCTGCTCTCTCAGCTATGCTGAAGGGAGACTTTGTGGAGGGGTTTTCCGTCTATGGTCAGGCTGACAAGGAGGGAGCCATCTATGTCTCAGATCGAGGTAACAAAGATAGCCTATAGGGGAAGCCAAGAGAATCTAAAATATTGTTTTGTTTTTTAGGGCAGAGTCAGAATGTCATCATATTTTAAATTTCATCTTGGCTTTCAGTAGAGGCTTTGCAACACAGAACAGCAAGTTCTCTTCAGAGACTACTTTGCCTCTTACTATTTCGCTAGAAGTCTAAACCCCCACAATTCTTATTTTCTTTCCTTTTCAATGAATGTTACATTAATTTTCATTTTTTAAGAAGATATCTGCCCTTCACACTTATCTTAGGTACCCTGCCCAGAAATTCTTATGACCTGAATCATGAAAGAATAAGTAAACATTTCTTCTTCAAACCGCAAACCTTAGCTTTTATAATTGTACATAGTAGTAGTATTATATGTACATACTACATATGCAGTATTATATGCTACAATTAGTATTATATTAGTAGAAGTATAATTATAGATAAAGAGGAGAATGTGACCCAAGTTGGCTGTCAACTATAGAAAACTTGACTCAGTATCTGTTTGCCGGCATAATAGTGACCTACTTGGGCTCATTTTGGCTCCCAGACTTTAGTTGTTATTTAAGAGCTTGACTTTAGAATATTCCTTAAGAATCAGAGAATATGAAATCATCACCTGGAATTTATGTTGCTAAGAAACGCTTACACGAATTTTAATGATAGTTTCAAGTGTTGTCTGTGGAAGGATTTTGTTTGAAAAGTTGTGAGCAGAAAGATTGTTTTAGGAAAATTGAGCAACTTTTTTTCTATTTTATCAGCTTTCAAGAGTGAAAAAAGCAAAAGACTTAGTTTCTCTAAGAAAGTTTATGTTTTATATAGGAGTGCCTCAAGTTAAAGTTGTGAGTTGTTAACGTGTTTTTTTTTGCTGTATTTCCATGTCCACTATAATCCATACGGTGCTATCAATTAGTTGATAAGTGTGTCTTTAATTATCAATGAATGACTGTAAGATTAATGAGTAATTTCTATCATGAAAATCCTTCTTTTGAAAGCAGGGCAATAGACTTTGTGATTTTTTATATGATGTCTCAATAGTTAAATTTCATTGAATTACAGAACTATGGAGTGGCCCTTATTGTAGACATTTCTTCATTTTCTGCAAGAGTCTAAAAGGTATAGAGTTATCTTCAGCTATATGGATTGAGTGCAAATATTTTGAAAAATTGAAAACAAACTTTTTTTTAACTCTCCTTTAGGGAGGAAAGTCATATTTACTTACAAAGACATTTAGTGTTTCCTGGTTCAATTCATAATTTTTACCAATGGCCAACATAATGATTAATAAAGCAGATACATAATAAAATTTTAAGTGCTAATTCAAAACATTTGTTCTAAAATTGGAGCCAGACATCTCATAGCAAGAAGTAGTAGGTGATTTTAAAAAGTAAAAATCTCGAGAAAATAAATTTCCTCCCATAAAAAACAAAGGTGCTTTTGAAATGGGAACAGCCATTCAGGAAGTTTTATTAATGCAGAATCCTCACATAATTCAAGCAAGGCGATGAGGTCCACAGGCTTACACTGAACTTGGTAAAATTCCACTTTGGAATAGAAATCATGTTGTATTTTCTTTTGTTCTTGTCTCCTTCTAAATTGTAAGGCCATTGTGGAAAGCTTGGAAGGGGTGGTCCCTAAATTATCTGAATTATATTTACGAAAGTCAGAAAATCAGGCAAAGTTCCTACCCTAGAAGCTTACAGTGCATCAGAGATTGCAAAGTATGAGAAAGTATGCAATGTGGTTTGTATATAATTTTGCCAGTTTTCTAAAATCTTGTTATCTTCAAAGTAAACTTAGATTTATAGGAATTCTCCCCACTATCCATGAAAGTAATAAAAGAGATCCTTTAAATTTAGGCATGATTTTAGAACACAGTACTCTCTTTTTTGAAAATGAATAACATTTTCACTTTTGAAACACTTTTAAGATCAGTCATCAAATATAAGATCACACATAAACAGAACCTTGTGCATAAACTGTTGTTTTAAGTATTAAATTTATTTTGGTTTGTTTATTATTTAGCTGAACAGATGGTAATGGTTTTGACACAATTCAGTTTCCTTTTTCTTTCTTTTTTTTTTTTTAATTTGGGGGAAAAAAAAACAACACAAAAAACAGAGCTTCTTTTCCTAGTTTGTCACAGCTGGTTACCAATCAATCTCAATTCACGGTACAGTGATGATAGCACATGTTGTCCGGGGGCCAAATCTGATTGGGTTGCATTTTTCAACAGTGTTCCATATCAGGAAAAAAAAAGGTATCTTTATGGTGAGGACTGTCAGCACATGATTGTACAACTGTCATTAATCAAACCTGGCCACAATGCCTGCATTTATACAGGTCTGAGACAGACAGATTTTACAATCAAAATCGCCCAATTTCTATCAGGATTTCCTCACTGGTACTTTTCCCCCTCTATTTCATTCATCCCCCCCTGTTTTTAATTAAAGTCAGACAATACCTCCTACATGTCGATCGCATATATCGTACCATATTTACGAACTATCTCTTTTATACCAAAGTATGCTTTAGTTACTTAAATTGATTCTCAACTATTTCAAAAACGAAGAGAAAATCAAGGGAAAATTTAAGTACATTAGATTATTTAATTAAACAATGATTTTAAAGAGTGTATATATTAGTAAACACACTTATGAAGCTTGTAGGATTCCAGCTGTTTTACAGGAATATTGAGCAAAATACTGATAAAATTATTTTCTGGAATTTTTGAAACTCAGTATAGAATCACTGGGACAGAAATGCACAACAGCCCAATGCACGCGCGTGCGCGCACGCACACCCACACACACAGAGCAATATCACACATGTCTAATGGAAGGGGGGTGTCACTCTGTCTTAGAAGAATAAATGTACTTTCTGCAGAAGACACTGATTCTAGTCTCTACAGCTCAAGACAATAATCTCACAATCTTCTATAAAATGGTGTTTGTAAATAGGCAATTTTTTCTAAGTCATTTATTGTTGTGAAACCATGCATTAAACTCTTTCATAAACTCTAACGATCTCTAAATATAAAGACTTGTTTTCACTGTTTTGTATAGTACTCAAGTCAATATTTACTTTCTAGGGAAAAATGATTATTTCTCCAATTATCCAATGTATATAGGGAAAAGCATCAATGAGATTACTGTTATTCACGTCTCAACTTATCCAGAAAGAAATATAAGAAATAAGGCCACATTTTTTGGACCTGTGGAAAGATTTGACATCCAATTGCTTGTGATATATGTAGTTTTAGGAAACAAATTCTTGTCTCAGAAAACTCATGACCCATTAGAGAAAACAAAGATTAGTAGTAGATACTCATGACAATTTTTGCCTCAATGTGTGGCCTTTGGAAAGGAAATTTGTCATTTTTGCCTTGTATTGCCTAAGTGAGAAATTAGGAATGAGCCATATATTTATTTCTTTTTAGTTTTGAAGTGTTTTTAGATACAATTTCCTTAAAATCGATTCTTGTATTTCTTCAGTTTTTGCAGGTTAATTTGATCACATTAGAAGTCTACAGTTTCTCTGTCCCAAGATGCTTCTTATTGTGAAAATAGATAAAAGTTCATGATGTGCTTGAGTTCCCTGGGCTCATTAGAGTACCATCAAGGGTTGGGCGAGAAATTGCCACAGTGGTTGAATGGTATTGGAAGGAAGATAGTGTCCCTAACTGAACGGCACCATTGTATTAGATGCATTGGGCTGGCAATGTGATAAAAGAGAAAGGGTGTGTACTTTGGAGTAAGAGAGACCTTGGTTTGAAAATCTGTGTATATGAAGATGTCAAATTTTAAACGAATTTAACTATTGAGGTAATTTAAAAACATCTGTGAGCCAAACACACACACACACACACACACACACACACACATAGAAAACCTTGCTTTCATGCATATTTCAGCCCACAAATAACCAAATTGCAATTATGAATTTATATTATCTAGTATAAATTTCTATACCCAGACCATGAGGCATTGACCATTTATTTATTGAATCCATTAAGAACAAAGTTGGTAGGAGCAGGTGTCATTTGGGTAGTATTTCCCATGCTTACTTTAATTTTTCTTTATAGACTTCTACATCATGTTATTTAAAAAACTGAATCTTTATGCCATGTCTTGATATGAAGTTGTAACCTCTGCAATATAGTTGATGAAAAATCTAGACTCTAGATTGCAATATGGTCTAAACCTTTGCTCCCAATGTATTTCAGCGTTCTGGATAACTTAGTGATATTTTTCTAATCTTAAACTTAGGACATTAAATTAGACTCAACTTTTAAATTCTTTACTCTGTCTCAGAATGTATTATCTGTTAGCTTCTTAGAATAACTCATCTCTATGTACTTTCTTATAATTACGTAATGAAATAGTAATCCCACCCACTTCCCCTAGAGGTATTTAATTTAGGCTTCGAGCGTTCACCATTAATATTGATATACTGGGTAGTTCTATGTTTATGGATTCATGTTCTTCATGATTGAAGATTACAGAAATTGGATTTATTCTGAGTGACTAAATGAGAAACCATAGTTATGTAAAATGAAATAACCATTTTTAGGTTTATCAACCAGTAAATTTGTATTGATGCTCTTCATTCTTCTTAAAACCCTTAGATTATATATCTGCTATTAAATTATACAGTTTGTTGTTACTAGAAATATTTGACCTAAAATGAGATAATTCCTGCGGCTTCATGCAGGAGAGAGAGTGCACTTTTCTGGTTCACACAGGAAGTAATAAGATTACTTGAAACTTCTGGAAGAAGTGTTTTATTTTATCATCTATAGAACATCATATAACAGAGATGTTCAAAATTGAAAGAGGTCATTCATCATAGGAATAAGTTGGAAGACTGGTTGGTAGATTGTGACACGCAGGATTCAAATGGTGATGGATGGTTGCAGAAAGGGTGCTTTTTAAAGTTTCTCTTGATGGAAAGGTTCAGACATCTTATATACAATCAAAATATTTTCATATAAATCCATAATGGTGATAATATTCACAATCTCCTCTAAGGCAAAGATCCAGTGGACAATGAGAATTTAAAGATTCTGAGCACCCCAAGATATCAGAGAGTTTTCAAATCTGTTTTGTCATGTTTTTTGTTGTTGATTTGTTGGTTTTGTGTGATGAGACCCAGAAGGACTAGTGTATTTAGCAGTTATTTCTAATTGGGATAAGACAGCATGGCGTTCAGAAATGTGTGCATATCAAAACTGGGTCTGAGGAAATGTATGTATTAGCTGGAGAAGTCTTAGAGGTAGTTCTGATATAGCTTTGGGCAGACGCTTTCATTGCTTCCAGTTAAGAATTATTTCCCTAGGCCTACCAAGACATGTATCCCCAACATTTCCTATGGTACCTGGCATGTAGAAGACATGTATGTTAAGTAATACTTAAATGTTAGTATTTCTTGAAGAAAATAATTAAAATTACTAAATTTTCATTATAATTTTCTCAAATGTCAATGATTTTCAAGGGTAAATTGAAATGAGACAGTGCTTAATGAGCATCCACTAATTCCAGGGAATAAGCACTTTAAATTTTGTTAATGTTTGTTTATTTTTGAGAGAGAGAGAGAGAGAGAGAGAGAGAGCAGGGGAGGGGTAGAGAGAGAGGGAGACACAGAATCTGAAGCAGACTTCAGGCTCTGAGTTGTAACAACTCAGCCCTGACTCAGGGTTCAAACTTGTGAACTGTGAAATCATGACATAAGCCGAAGTCAGATGCTTAACCAACTGAGCCACGCAGGCTGCCCCACTGAATAAGCACTTTATATAGGGAAGATCATTAAAATTATCTCAGGGGTGCCTTGGTGGCTCAGTTGGTTGGCTGTCTGCACCTCAAGTCTCAATCTCATGGTTTGTGCGTTCGAGCCCTGCATTGGGCTCCACACTTACGGTGTGGAGCCTGCTTGGGATTCTCTCTCTCTCCCTCTCTCTCTGACCCTCCCCCATTCATGCTTTCTCTCTCAAAGTAAATTAAGTTTAAAAAAGTTAAAAATTATCACACAAAACCCTCTTTCTACTCCAAAGATCAACTATCTCACTGTAAATGGGCCATTGTGACATGTATTCTCTGTACCTAGTTGGAATCCTATAAATATTCTAACAAGAATCTCCATACCACCAGACCATTGTCCTTATCTAGAGTTTTACAGCCTGTTACTAAAACCCAGTCTATAGTTAGAAAAAAAGTATATTTACTGTTTTCTGATACTGGCATGGTATCTTTGAAAGGTAGTCTATTTTAATTTATTAGTAGCTAAGATTAATTCAATTTATTCCTACAAGTTATGTTTCATTTTTCATTTTGCTTATGGAGACAAAATTATAATTATTGAGTAGAATGCACAATTACTTGGATCCCTGATCAAGGAACCCTTGATAAACAAACAAAACACAATTAAAAAATATTAAAACACTGATACAGTATTCCCACTCCTGTTCTTGGCGTTCTTAAACACTCCTTAAAAAAATGAGAAATCTCAGCAATTCTGATTTCAGACTTATTTCGGGTTGAAATATTATGCAAACCATAATTTATAATTGAATACTTTTTAAAAAAAATGTATATTTATTTAAGAGAGATAGAGAGAGAGGGAGAGCATACAAGAGCAGGGAAGGGACAGAGAGAGAGGGACAGAGAATCCGAAGCAGGCTCTGCACTGACAGCAGAGAACCCACTGCAGGCCAAGAACTCATGAACCAGGAGATCATGACCTAAGCCAAAGTCAGATGCTTAACTGACTGAGCCACCCAAACACTCCTAAACACTTTTTCTCAATAAAACAAGATGTAAATAGCTGTCTCACTCTATTTATCCCCCATGTTGTTCCCTATATAGTGAATTTATCAAACCTGAAGTAAAATTTGTCAGAAGGTATAACTATGTTTGCTGAATGTGAAATTATATTTCTATCCAAGTGTTACAGATATTGTGGCATGTATGTCTTAAGTTAAAAATTCAACAAAGAATTTTGCTGTAGGAAAGGGGTACACAGAGAGTGGGAAAAGCACCAGGTTGAGAGTCTGTGTTCAAATTTGAATTCTGATTTTTCTCTTGAGTCATAAAGTGACTTTGAGCAAATCATTTCACTTGACTAAGGGTCAGTTTCCTCATCCATAAAATCAGCATTTCTGGTTTATTATTTTGAGGATTATTTTGCGTATGCTATGCATTAATGTGTCTTTTTTTTTTTTTTGTACTGTGAGGTGACATACAATCTTTTTTCCCCCTCAATGACCAATCAGAAATCATGAATAATATAAGTATCCTTTTTTTTCTTAACGTTTATTTATTTTTGAGACACAGAGACAGAGCATGAGCAGGAGAAGGGCAGAGAGAGAGAGGGAGACACAGAATCGAAGCAGGCTCCAAGCTCTGAGCTGTCAGCACAGAGCCGGACGCGGGGCTCAAACTCACAGACCGCGAGATCATGACCTGAGCCGAAGTCGGCCGCTTAACCAACTTAAATATCATTTTTTAAAACTTAGAATACTGGGGCACCTGGGTGGCTCAGTCAGTTGAGCATCCAACTTTGGCTTTGGTCATGATCTCACAGTCCGTGAGTTTGAGCCCCACATCAGTCTCTGTGCTGACAGCTCAGAGCCCAGAGCCTGCTTTGGATTCTTTGTATCCCTCTCTCTCTCTGTTCCTCCTCCATTCATCTCTCTTTCTCTCTCAAAAATAAAGATTAGGGGCACCTGGGAGGCTCAGTTGGTTGAGCGGCCGACCTCAGCTCAGGTCATGATCTCACGGTCTGTGAGTTGGAGTCCCACATCAAGCTCTGTGCTGATGGCTCAGAGCCTGGAGCCTGCTTTGGATTCTGTGTCTGCCTCTCTCTCTGCCCTTCCCCTGCTCATGCTCTGTCTCTTTGTCTCTCAAAAATAAATAAACATTAAAAAAATTAAAAAGACATTAAGATTAAAAGAAAAAAAAACTTAGAGTACAGTTTTCGTGTGTGTTTGATCCAGAGAAGACTTTGTAGACATTCAAGTTTATCTTCTCCTCTTTTAGCTTTTGATAAGAAAAAAAAAAAAAAAATCAGAGAGCTATGAAGACACTTTACTAAGTTAAACAAGAACCAGTAACAAAACTCTAACTAGAATTCAGGTTTTTTGAGATGAATTTGAAATATCTGCTGCCGGGGTCGGTCCTTGTTCCGGCGAACCTAGGGGTCCACGAAGGACGAATGGTTAGGCGAAATGAGGTGAGAGAGCCACGAGAAAGATGGAGTCTGATGACCAAGCAGGCAGCCCTGGGAATTCTGGCATCTCTGCCCTGCCTGCCTCAGTGTCTTTATTTAAAGGTAGTGAGTTACCTTACAGCAATGAGTGACAGCCCATCAGTAAGCATAGCTTGAACAATAATGTGTTATATGAGTAAAGCAACGATCTCCTCAATCTTGCAAGTTGTTTTCAAGTTAGTTAGCATATAAATTTAAGGCTGGGGGAGAGGACAGGAAGTTACCTGGGCCTGCCTATGTTAATTATCTATAAACAGGCAAGGAGTCATTGCCTATTTTTCCAATTACAATGGGGGAGGTCCAACCCGTCTGGCAATGACAGAATTCCCAATGCTTGTCCTTTGCCCGTGAATGAGTGAATTTACATAATAGGAGCCTAACATTTACACAAATCACACCAATATTCAGCCAGCTCATAACTGCTATCAATCTATGCAACCCATCCCGAAGATGCAACTTTAAGGTGGTCAGGCTACTGTCATTCAGATGCAATCCATCAAAGCATCCTTCTCCAGGTCCTTCCTTTTATCTAAATGCGGTAAAACAAAAGAGCATTACATTCCTTAGGCCAAGGAGAGTAGTTGTAAGATTAGGCGCAGTTTGGCTGGCAAGCTTTTGCTTCAACCTTTTCCACACAGGGAGGGGTCTCAACCTGTGAGCCCAAAACGGCTCCCAACAATCTGCAAAATATTTTTCTGCATCTATTGAGGGGATCATATGGTTCTTATCCTTTCCTGTACTAATGTGATGTATCATGTTGATTGATTTGTAGATATTGAACCAGCCCTGCATCCTAGGAATAAATCCAACTTGATCATGGTGAATAATTATTTTAATGTAATGTTTGATCCGATTGGCTAGTATCTTGTTGACAATTTTTGCATCCATGTTCATCAGGGAAATCGGTCTGAAGTTCTTCTTTTTTAGTGGGGTCTTTGTCTGGTTTTGGAATCAAGGTAATACTGGCCTCTTAGAGTGAGTTTGGAAGTTTTCCTTCCGTTTCTATTTTTTGGAACAGCTTCAAAAGAATAGATGTTAGGTTGTCTTTAAATATTGATAGAATTCCCCTAGAAAGCCATCCGGCCCTGGACTCTTGTTTGTTGGGAGACTTTTGATTACTGGTTCAATTTCTTTACTGCTTATAGGTCCATTCAAATTTTTTATTTCTTCCTGTTTAAGTTTTGGTAGTTTATATGTTTCTAGGAAGTTGTCCATTTCTTCCAGAATGCCCAATTTGTTGGCATATAATTGCTCATATTATTCGCTTATTATTGTTTGTATTTCCGAGGTGTTGGTTGTGATCTCTCCTCTTCCATTCATGATTTTATTTATTTGGTTCGTTTCTTTTTTCTTTTTGATCAATCTGGTTAGGGGGTTATCACTGTTGTTAATTCTTTCAAAGAACCAGCTCCTGGTTTTGTTGATATGTTCTACATTATTTTTATTCAATCCTTGTATCCTAGAGCTAAGCATGTCATGCAGAAATAGGGTAACTATAGGAAAAATTATTTTTATTAGACATTAAATATATCACCAGCAACATTTTCATGTTTTTAATTGACAAAGTTAAGCAGAGAAAGTTTACATGCATTACACGCATTACTCTTGTATGCATTTTAGCCCAGGATTTGTCCTCCTAAACTGTAAATGTAGCTCATAAGAAAACCTTAATAGAAAAATCTGGCAAATTTGCAGCCTTGCAGTCATTTAGATTTGGCTGACCCTTTTGTCAGTAACAAACAAGATATTTGTTATGTAATGAACCAATAGTTCCTGAACTCCTACTAGGTGTAATAAAAATGGCTAAATGTATTGTGCTTTCTGTGTCATTATCAGCACCATTTTGCTAATGAAGAAAATGGGACCTAGAGAATTTAAGTATCTTGTCCACTTTTACAAGCATAAGGCCTAGATTTAAACTCTGGCCATTTGGCTCCTGAATCCATCCTCTAAACCACCTGCCTATGCTACTGGACGTTAGAAGCTCTGTGTTAGAGGCTGAGAGGACATAGCAATGGGTGAAGCAGACAGGATCTCTGCCTTCATCAAAATAAACAAACACAAAAAGTAAACAAGTACAGAATGAGTATATAGAAGTAAGTTTCAAGGAGAGATTAATTACAGTTTTCTACTGTAGTGATGGAAAGGGTCAAACAAGAGATAAAGCTTTTCTAACAACGTATGACATTGTAACTCAGCAGACGTTTAAATTAAAACATGGCAACGATAAAGTAACCACCATAATTGAAGGAGAGACGATCATGGATTGCTAAGTTTAGTTGGCACGACTGGTTTATAAACATTGCTTTTTGTCATGCAAAGCTCTGTAAAACAGAAGTATTATTAGGTCTGTGTCTTACATTGCAATAAACATAAGCTATTATTCTTTTAGCTAAAGCCAGAAGTAGTAGAAATCTGATTATAGTCATCTTCAATGCAGGCCTAAAAAGTTTGTTTTTGTTCTGAAAGCAATGGGAAATCACAGTGAGTTGTGAGCGGACAGAACCAATTAAGGGGATATTTTAAAAATACAGCTTTAACTGTGTGATATATATGTGGAAGAAAGGCAATGTGATCAATCAAAAGCTATTGCAAAATTGTGTGTGTGAAATAACAAAGGCCAATGGTAAAAATCAAGAGGAAAGATCAGACATGAAAAGGATGATAATAGCTTTGTTCTTCTGCTCGTGTAATTGTAATCTCTTAGAATCTAATAAGCATATTTTATGTAAGTATTTCAACCGAATCATGTTAAAATTTTATAATTGTTTTCTGAGCTCGTGTGTTAGTCTACTTGTTAAAAAAATGGAAGTGAGAGGGGCACCTGGGTGGCTCATCCAATTAAGCATCCGACTCTTGGTTTCTTCTCAAGTCATGATCTCAGGACTTCGTGGGTCTGTGACCCGCATCGGGATCTGCACTGGCAGTGTGGAGCCTGCTTGGGATTCTCTCTCTGCCCCTCCCCTGCTTGCACTGTCTCTGTCTCCTCAAAATAAATAAATAAACTTGAAAAAAAAAAAAAAAACAGAAGGAAGCAAATAAATGTGTGAAAGAGCTGAGGATGTGCATTTCTGAAACTCAGTCCAGGGCATGTTGATGTTTTAAGAGTTAATATTACTAATTTAAAAAAATCGGCCCCTTCTTAATTCTTTCAACAATGTATTTGTGTCAATTTGCCAACAAGTAAGAGAAAAAAATTTCTTTTAATATATTTCAGCTTTATATTCAAGATGCCCCAAAATTAAATCCGGTATTTAAATACAGCGTAATTTACAAAGTGATAGACAGTAACTCACCAAGAAACCAAAATATACACTATTTCCTTACTACCTGAGAACTACCACAAAGAAAGGTCAAAGTGCGAATAATGCCTTTGGTAGTTTTGGCAGTAAGAGGTGTATATGTATATAAGATATCAGTAATAATCAAACTGCAAGGGACCACATATGAAATTAATGATCTTATTAGTAAAAGCTTTCATCTAAGCAATTGCACTTTGTGGCTGAGCATTACATGTGTATGTCTACATGTGTTTTATTTTAGTTAAAATACAGTCAGAAAAGAGAAAAATGAAGATGAAAACAGTGTTAATATACATAATATGTTATTTAATAAAACCAATTTATATTCTACACAGATATGACATCAAAGATGATTACACACTGAGAATTAAAAAGGCCATGAGCACAGATGAAGGCACCTATATGTGCATCGCTGAGAATCGGGTTGGAAAAGTAGAGGCCTCTGCTTCTCTCACAGTCCGAGGTAAGAAACGGAAGACGTGAAATACAATTGAATCAGCAGACTAATATTTGGTTAAATTGGTAAGTGAACTCATAGTCAAAATAATAACTGACAATCATTGTTTTTATTAAAATGTTTAGATTTTGTGTCCTTTCTATTATTAATTGAAACAGAATTACTTTCAAATTTGGTTCAAAGCGATGATTATTTGAAGTGATTTTTTTAATTAAATAAATAATAGTTAATATGGTTTAAAAGTAAATCTTAAGAGCAGAAAAGATTTATATGAATCCTCGTGGTCTCACCACTTTGAAGTATTTACTGCTTTTAAGTGTTACAGTTTCAAAGATACTCTGTTTTCTGTTTACTAGTTTGTCAATTTATACTAAAGTAGTACTCTAGTATAGTAGAGTACTACTTTGAAACTCTTTTTATTTCAGCATCCAAAAAGCAATTAAAAACAATAAAACTAACACTGCTTCCGAGGTGAAAAATGGATACAAATGAGCTACCATTGAGAAAATCTGATTGAGAGAGCAATTTGTGAAGTTCATTGGCCTTTAATAATTGAAATAGTGTGGCTCCTGTAACAACTTTCACTTTTTGGGAAGAGTCTTGGACTTTTCCATTCGTATGGGAATGATGTTCCTTCATAGACTCCCTGGACTTGCTTAGAAGTGAAAGAAGGCATTACTTAACCCTACAGTGAGATAGAATAAATTAACTTCTTCCTGGTGGTGTATGTTGACCCACATGAGTAAATTATGTAGCCCCGGCTACCAGGTGGTACCACTTGGACATCTACACTTCCTCTTGCCAAAGACGTTATCACTCACGGCATCATTTACACTCATGGGATTCAAACAGCGAGAGACAAGCATGTCGCCTGCTGTCTTTTACCCTTTCTCCCACTACCCCAGCTGACGCCTCCTCCTCTCAGCCTTTGTCAGGTCAGCTGCCTGCTCTCATCCTAATCTCAGTTACCCTGTTTAGTCCTACCTCCTACCTTATGCAGTTTTACTTCCAGAAGTTTTCATAGATGGGTGAAAAGGTTTGGAGGAGTTTGGCTTGGTGAGAAATGTGTCAGGGATTCTCGTGTTGGTCCTCCATCTGGACCAAAAATGATTTTTGCTGATCCATGATTTCACCATCAAACCATTAAAAATCAACCAACCAAACAAACAAAAAACTCCAAAAACCCAACTTCCTTTAGGTAACTATTAGGAGACATGCACTTTGGATGACTTGGAAAATATTGATGATTTCCTTACTTCTCAATCGATTCATTTTTATTCCATTGAACCCATTTTTCCCCCATCCAGTCATTCTAGTGTAAACTTAGATACAAAAGAGATTTAGCCAAAATTAGGAACTAGTTAAGCTAGTTACTTAAAAACATTTGCATTCCTCATTAGTTAACAGATCACAAAAAGCTATGATCGTATACCAATCAAATATATATTATATATATTATATATTATCAAAATCTGATAATCTTTGTAATTCACTATATCTTCACTATGCCACTTCACTATATCTAATCTACATTCCTTGTAGGTGATTATGTATTGATACAGATTTGTTTGCTAGGCAGCCTTTTGGGAAAACAATTCACTTGACCAAATTTCCCCCAATGCGTATTTATTCGTTGTTTCCAAAGTGAGTGGGAGAAAAAAAATAAACAACCCACCAAGAAATGTTCCATTAAAAGATATATATATATATATTTGCTGACTAAACATAAATGGTGAGAAAATGTGAGGAGTTGTTTGTTTGTAGAAACAGCAGGGGTTCTTTTTATACTTGAATGCTTGGCTGAATGAAACGTGAAGTGGTCTGTTTGCTTTAAGATATTTCCCAGCTAATTGTTTTTGTAATTTGTTGAAAGTTTCAGGTTTAACATTTCATTTAACAAAGCATGCTCCTCTCGCATGGATGTTCGAGCTAACTTAAAAAACTAATAGAGTTTTTTTGTTTTTAATAGGATTTTTTTTAAATCAGCAAACCTTAAATGGTCTCTCCCCTAATCTGTGTCCTGTAGATGGATTAGAGAGTTTAATCTGTGTGGTATGTATTTATTACTCATCTAAGACTGAATGAACCTCAGCAACAGGGTTAAAGAAAAAACAAATCTCCATAATACAATAGAATGTGGAGGAAAATATTGTTTAAAAATATTTTTTTACCATTAAGAAAAGCAGTTGGACCTTCTCATGCTAAGAGGTTAACAGGAGAAAAACCATGTTATCTATGACTTAATTTTTTTCTGTGCTCATTTTTCTATGCACGTACATGAAATGGTTAGCCTTCCCTGGATTGTTTTATTAGAACAGGCTCAACTGACCCAAGAGGCCACATTCATTTTCATCCATTTAATGCAGGGACACAGTTTAGTTTAATTTGCTGATTTTGAAAACATCCACCTGCTGTTTTTTTTTTTTTTCTCCAGGATAAAATGTTGCTATATAACAAAAACAAGAAGTTTAATTGGGATGTTTCTGCAAAAATTTTATCATGATAATCAATTGGGGAAAAGGAAAAGGACTTTTATAGTCAAAATCTGGAACAGAGATTTACTCCATTGTTTTCTACTTCAAAATAAGGTGAAGATAGACTATAAAATTAAATTTAACAGCAAATAGCTCCGTTTGCTGACTTGATGAACACAAAATTAGAAAGAAGTAATGCTAAACAAGCTTCCTAGCATTTATATTCTAATCAAATAATTCATGATCTAAGAGAGCTTTTTTAAATTGCTCCAGAATGAGTTAACACAAACTGCATATTTGTAAACATTTTTTTCCCATTTTCAGTTGCTCAAATTGGCTTTGCATAAATCAAGACTTCATTGGAAAAGCTCTCTTGCTTCCAGGACAATAAAACTTTTTTCTCTTTTGAATTACCCTAGAATAGGTGAAAGAGAAATATGTTATTTTTTTAAACCTGATTTTTCACCATGGTTTCTTTTTCTCTCTTTATTATCAAAGACTCAAAGCATCTTTTTGTTTCTAAATGAAACATGTTTGAGATTCAGCCTGAGGTGGCACCTGAAAAATGCAAATTCAAACAAAAAGACAAAGTTCTTTTCCTACTGGACATTGACAAAATTAAGAGATATCTCTCTCGAATGAGGCACAACTTTATGATGTTAGTCTCTTGTCTTGTTCTTGGTTATTATTTTTCGTGTACCTCGCCCCAAGATAGGAAAGAAATTGTGCATTGGGCAACTTTCTTCTTTTCTTCCTCTTGTTATGTGAAACACCTCCTAGACTGTAGGACACACTAGAACTACACTAAGCTGGAATTTTCATCCTGCTGCTATAATTGCTTTACTCTTCTTTGAATTATCTTAATCCCCCTTTTAATTATAAATAATAATATAAGACCTTGAATCCTCTACAGAGGCAACTCCATATTGTTTCAGAGAGTGCACAAAGCTAGAATCATGGCGTATTGGTTGAGTGAATGAATGCCGATAAATACGGTTTCAAAGACTGTATCCATCTCATCATATCCATTGAGACAACATCAAGAAAAAACTATGCGAAATTCTAGAGTCACATTATATATGCACCAGAGCTTTATTCACTAGGAAGTGGGTGAAACACTCGTCTGTCATATAAGTTTATATTTTGAATGTAAGACTTCATAAAAGTTCAATTGCTACTAAATACATTTCTTCTTCATTGGAATAATGGCACCATATGTTTTATATTTGCCCATTGCTTTTATATAAAGTGTTTTACTATCTAAATTGATTTGGCATTATTCTTTGTAAAGAAAATATTATTAAGCCCATGTGTGTCTCTTTACAATTGCTGTGCATTAATAAGAGGGCTAGCCTATTACTACTGATTTTAGTGATTGAAAGTTATGGTATAATAAAAAAAATAATAATTTGTTGAAGCAGCAGTTCATTTCATGAAAGCCATTCTCAGTGTGAATGAGAATCAACTTGTCAGTCATTGTTTCCTGCCCTCTGCCAAAAAAAGAAGAAAAAAAAGAAAGAAAAAAGAGAAAAACGCTTAACAGTAGTTAGGGAGCTACTCAGTTGAAATCTCTAAGGATGTTCCAACCTATTTGTTATATTTTCATCCACCCTGTCCGCGGATGAAAAGTGATGTGAGCTTAACTTATTACTGGCTGAAAAGCAGCGTCAGGGGCTTTTCTGTAGTCCTTGTAATGGTTCTGACTAACCATGCTTAAAATCCAATTGCTATTTAAATCAGACAGCGAGGCCTTCTTTTATTGACATGACATTTGCTAGTCTGTGACTTGAATAGTTATATTCATCAGGTTCTTAACTTTCGGGGTAATACAGACTGTTTAAAAAGTTCTTTGAAATAATAACTATAGTAAGTGATGACAGTCAGACTTTACATAAAATTATCTCTCAAATCACATAGAGAGATTTGGAATGCAAAAAAATTATTTTCTTAGAATTATATGTAGAACTTTCAGTTTTAGCAAAACTCAGACATCCTGTTCATACTTGAATTTTAAGACTAGAAATCACTCTACTGTCCATACTTAAATGTAACATTACACATCATGCATTCTGATAATTTTCTTTTTTTCTTTTTTTTTTTTTAATTTCTTCTTTATGTTCTCACCACACCATTGTAATGTCTACAGCTCGCCCTGTGGGTAAGTAGCCATCCTTCTATCCATTTAGCTTGGCTTTGTACGATGTTTCATAACTCATGCATACTAGGATTTAAGAGAATGAAATATATTTATCACCCATGTTAAAATATTACTTGAGGGACTGTCTTCTGTAAAAATTGAACCTGATCTTTTCATCACTTTGATAAACCATTTTATAGTGACTTTGGGTTTTAACAATGAATAGGAAATGATTTCATGAAAAATAATATATGAATGTTTAAAACTATAAACCGCTAACTTTTCCTAAATAGAAAAATACAGTAATTCTTTTTTCCTATATATATACAATAAACATGTATTAGTTATGCTTGATATTAAGATAAATGATTATGAATGAACTCAATTAAGAAGTTTGACTACTGGATGTACTTTTTTTATTTTAAACTGCTTCGACTCCTTGTTTATTATGGGCAATTTTAACTGCTATATACTAATTATCTGTATGCCTATTTAAACAAAATTTGGTAAAATGCTTCAGGTTATTCTAAAGAGATGCTTACATTAACAGGAAAAGGGAAGGATGAGTTGTGTTCTTTGGCATGAAAAGTTGGTGTTTTAATATATCTCATCCTCCATTTGGCTTTGCAGAAATGAAGTTAACTGTTTGCATTTGCAGTAATAAGTGGTAATTATTTGTAAACATTTAGGAAATAAAATATTTTCAAATTCATTGATTTAATAACATTTCTGCATCTCTTTTAAAGGTTAGCTTAACCAACCAATACATGTGTTTAAATAAAAAAAATCTTGGTATCTATGTTATAAGGAAATGAACAGATGGATGCATAAATGGATGGATGGATGGAGGGATAGATGGATGGATGAATGAATTTAGTATGTTTCTTTGTTCATATATCAAGAGATACTTTAATAAGTTATCAATTTGACACAGCTCTATAAATATTCCATCTAACTTCAAAATCTTAATACACTGATTTTATCTTGACATTTGATATATATTGGTCCAAATTCATAATGTTTTTTTCCCCCATTGGTTGAAATATTCATAAACCTTATTGTTATGTAGTATATTCTTACATACATACCAAATACAGAAAATAGAACATTGGTTTCCCAATCTGAGTTTCTGGTCTACTATTTCTGAGCAGTACTTCCTTTGTTAGTTGTTTGATATCCCTAATCCTCAGCAACTTCATCTAGAAAATAGAGACAGTAATATTGACTTCTCAGATCTCTTGTAGGAATGAAATGAGTTCAAATTTGACTATGTATGTGAAAACAGTTTGTATGCCAATATTAGTCAACATTTCTAGTTTCCGAGACATATATAATTTTATACTTCAATGTTTTTGAAACACAGCTATGTCTTGCAGTCATAAAATGCAATCTTGTTTTCCTTCAATACAGTTATTAAATTGATCATGCTTTTTACAACTGAGGATGTAGGAAATTGTAGAATATGTTTCAGTGTTAAGCCTCACTTTTTAGTATGTGTATGAATACTTGCTAATGATAACTTTACATGTATGATATAAAAAATTAAGAAGCGAATGGGAAACAATAAGATAACTCTTCTAGTTAAGAGGAAAAATAGCATTTAAATTGTAAATCTTTATATGTAGAAACCTTATGCTGATAAACCATGACCACTTGATTTACATTACATCATAAGTTCCCAGAACATAAAACAATATGTTAATAATTTCCAATACATTTAAAACTCATACATAAAAAAGATATTCATTAGTTAGAAAATGTGATGCACAGAGAGTATTGAGATGTACTTGTCACCTACAAGGCATTTCGAAGTTATTTCTGTTTTTATTCTTGTTTAAAATGATGTTTTTTAATTCCCATTTGGGCTGGAACTAAAGAATAGCTTCTTGACACATTGTATTTTATTCTGGGAAAGTCTGTCATTTCATAAATCTATCTCCAATGACTTATGACAATGTTCAGAAATATGAAGAACTATACTTTAAGCTTGACAACTGCTATTAATTTTGGAGACTGAATGTTGGATATACTTTTATTGGATCACCAAAGAGGAGACTGATAATGAGGAAATTATCTTGCTTTTTCTTTGCGTAAACTTTTTCATGAATTTGAATTCAGGAGCGATAGATATGCCAACTTTTATTTTAAGGTAAGAAGGTACAAATCAGGTAAATCATAAATTAAATATTCAAGTAATAGAAAACCACATTAATATTAATATTTGTTGACTATGACACAGCTTTTCAACTTCGAAGTTCTCTGCAAAGTACATTAATATTCATATTTGTTAGTGGACTAAAAAGCAAGTTTTTCAACTTTGAAGCTCTTAGAAATAGCATAAAGGGTATAACAAAGTAGAAGCCACATAAAGAAGAAAAAAATCTAGCTTCAAAGTCTAATATAAATTAGGTGAAGAAATATGCACCAAGTATATAAAATGAAGAGAGAATTTAAGGGATCGTTCCTAAGTAAAGCTTTTGAAAGAAAATTGGAAATATATGCAGATTCCAGAATATGTAAATATTGTAAATTTTAATTTGTAAATTTAATTTATAAATTTTAATTTTTAAAATGTAAAAAAAAATCTGTAAAGATTCAGAACCAATCATTACATTACATATAGAATAAAGAAAAAAAAAAAGTGGGTGGAAAGCCCACTTAGAAATCATTATAAACTCCCAAACTGGTAGTTTTGTCCATATGTAACACTCTTATGACCCGCATTTGAATTAAAGAATTGGCAACTCTGCAATTCGCAGTTGGAATAAACACCTTCTGGTCTCTATTTTTGAGACTGTAGGAAAAACTCTTGATTTAGAGGATCCTCAGTGTGGGAGACATTACTGAAAGCAGACAATCACACACTTGCCAATGGAGAAGAGTATTCTCTAGATTTCACTTCCTCGCCTGCAGCGTCATCAACGTCTGAAAAAGAGTCCTGTAATCCAATTTCCATATTTGCTGGTTACCACAGAATCTAGACAAATGCCACTTTGATTATTAAATGTCTGCCAGCTCTTCCCGTGGCTTTGACTTTTTACTATTCCAAAGGCATTCTTTACATGAGAAGCAAAAGTACATCCTCGGGCACAGTTAACAAAAAATGCGGAAATGTCCATTTATTTGGAAAACTCTTCTGATAAGGGAACTGACAGAAGAAAATGATCTAAATAGGGATAAATAACTTGCTTCCTATACCCATCTGTCTTATTTTCTATTGGAAGCCTTTCTCAAGCTTAAAAATAAAAAAGAACATCTATTTTGGAGATGGGCGACACATTTTTTTTCTAGCAGCAACTCAAAACATGATGAGTAATTTGGAAAAGAGCTGTCAAATCTACCAGCTGCCTTGCTTGTGAAGCTGAGCCCTGCTCCATTTTCTATTATGTATACCATATGCTGACTGCCTCCAGTATGGAAACGGAAAGCTGTGTGCATCAGGTGAAACTTGTTTAAAATATCAAAAACAAACTGACAATACCCAACTTTATGGAATCTTCTACGCATTTCCTTATTTAATGACTCAAAACGATGTGTTCTTTTGATGGAAGAACATAATCGGCCACACAAGAGTTTGTAGGTATTTAGAAACATATATGTTTTAGGCAAAATTGCCCTGTTATTATTATTATTTAAAAGAAGCAGCCACTATTCTGAACAAAAATCTACAGGCACATTTTTTTTTCAATCTTCTCACTGCTTAAACACAAAAATAAATATATCCTCATTTTAGAAAGTTTTCTTTTGAGTTGAAGTGCAGTTTTGTTTTAACATGCTCTAAAACACATTATTGAGACCACCAAGAGGGTCCAGTGAAAAGTGAGTAATTGAAAAGTTCATTCAGGGAAAATTATAAAGTAGACATTACCTACAGAATAAGGCAATTTATTTTTTGACACCACCACCCTCTACCCACCTTGAAATCTGCAAAATGTTATATGCTGTATATAATTTAACTTAGTATTGGAAATATCCCAGGTTTTCTTTTTTTTTTTTTTAATCAGAAAGCATGTAGGTTTTATACATGAACCCTTTCATGTCAAGATCCACTCTTCTGCAAAAGGCATCCTGAGTGTGTCTTGAAAGGAAACGTATACTTTTATTCCCTGCAGACCTTTTTCTTTGGGCAAGCTGTTACCCCATGACCTGGTAATCATCTCCCTTCTACAAGCACTTAATGTTTCCTGCACCTGGCGCTAATTAGCTACCTTATGCAGAGTCCAATTTAATTTTTATTAAGCATCACGTTTTTCATTGCTCCATATGTTTTGATTAAATAGTAGGTTAAAAAAAATGCGTTCTGTTTTGTCTCCTACATTCCAACAGAGTTTCCATAATGTGAAACGTTTAAAATAAGCTAATGCTAATTATTAAAGTGAAAACAAGTGCTAGTTATTTCTCATGGTTGGGTGGTTTTAGTCACTGACTTGATTCTTCTACAAGGGCCTTGTGTGTTGGACAATGTCTGTTCATTCCCTCTAAAGAGGATAGGTATAAAATTATTGAGTCATATTTTTTCTCAAAACTTGGTGAAAATGTTGGATTGCTTTAGTATTGGAATGTTACTATAGTGAAGTCTGAGCCTTATATAGAATATTTTTATCTTTGGCTGAGATTCCATTTTACTATTTGAATACCAGTGTGGTCCTTTCTTCCTTAACTTTTCTGGATTATATTTTGGTCCTGATCGCCCTGTAGCTAACATTCCTAGGACACAAATCCCTCGAATCTGCAGATTCATGCTTTTATTTATTCTATTTCAAGAGTGTTTTCTTCTCTTTTATCTTTGACTATTTTTTCTGTCTCACTTTTTGTCTCCCATGAGTTATGTTGGCCTTCCTTTATCTTAATTCCACATTTATTCAGTTCAGTATAATAGCTTTGAAATCATCATTTTTTATTTCATACTGTCTGATTTCTTTTTTTTTAATTTATTTCTTTTGAGAGAGAGAGAGAAAGAAAAAAAAAAGAGCACAGGCAGGGGAGGGGCAGAGAGAGAGAGAGAGAGAGAGGGAGAGAAGGAGAATCCCAGACAGGCTCTTCACTGGCAGTGCGGGTGGGGCTTAAACTCATGAACCATACATAGATCATAACCTGAGCAAAAACCAAGAGTCAGACATTTAACCGACCGAGCCACCCAAGTGTCCCATACTGTCTGATTTCTGAATGATTTCTGAATGATCCCCCTAATCATTTCAGTTGAAATTTTATCATTTTTGTGTTTCCAAATGTGTTTATTTCTTTAATTTTATTATCTCTTTGTTCATTTCTTTGCTAACTTTAAGTATAATGTTCTTCATCTCCGGTTGCCTTTCTTTTATTACTTTTCAAGGATTTTTTTTTAAGTTTGATTCTTTTAAAAAAGAGAGACCCTGTTGTATGAAATTTCATTTAGTCTATGGACAACTAATATAAAGTATTTCTGTGTTTCTTTGAGTAATTCTTTGAAAATAGAGATTCTTTTTCTTTGACTACTTGAATATTTTTTTTCTCATCAATAATTAAACAATGAGTTACTGTACAGTTTGTTTCATTTTGTTCTGCATAGATCCTGTTGTAGACCCTACCATTTAGTTAACTGCTGAAAATTAGATTTTGCATGTTTGGAGAAGAGAAGTGGGAAGTACCAGGGTCAGTACTTGGTAACCTCTACTAGCACTAATGTCTTGAATATTTTATCAGAAAAGAAGTTGCTTCTTCTTAGTATGCTGGTGCTCCTGGTGGTACACAGCATATCTCTTTAAGTTATAAACTCTATGTATTCCACATGAAATTTCTCTTCATCTTTCTTCATAATTCCTGCTTCATAATAAAAAGTAAATTTTAGGGTGTTAGTTTTCTACTGCTGCATAACAAATTACCACAAACTGAGCACCTTCATTAGCACCCAAGGCCGCAGTTTGTAGGTCAGGAGTTGAAAGAGACTCATCTAAGTCTTTAGCTTAGCATCCTACAGGCCAAAATCAGGATTTTGACCAGGCCGAGCTCTTCTCTGAAAACTCTCCAGAAGAATCCAGTTCAAAATCCATTCAGGTTGGTTGGCAGAATTAAGTTCTCTGTGTCTGTAGGATTAAAGCCTCTGTGTCCTCGTTGGCTGCCAGCAACAGGTTGCTCACATTTCAATTGCCAGCCTTTGTACATGGCCCCCACAGCCATCAAAGTCAGCAATGGTCTGTTGAATCTTTCATATTATTTGCACTATATCTCTCTGACTTCCCACTCTGTTATCAGCTAGAGAAAATTTCCTGATGGAAATCTTTCATGTAATTAGGTTAGGCCCATGGTGATTATTCTCTCTATCTTAAGGTCAACTGATTAGTAACCTTAATTACATTTACAAAATTCCTTTTATCATGTAACATAGCATAATCATGGGACTATTTCCAGAAAGTGAAGTTCATGGAGGCCACCCTACAATTTGGCCATTGACAGTAGGCTTGGCTTTTCCTTTCTTTCGGTAAATTCTCCTCAACTTCTGAATTATAACTGGTTGTCTACGAATTCATGTCTCATATTTCCCCAGTCTCCTTCATGATTCTGACTTTTCTTCCTCTTGTCTAAGAACCATGGGATGGACTTTCACAATATTGACATAGTTTTTGTGAAATTGGTATTGATAGAAGATTGTGGATGGAGGCTAGTTGGCGTTTACCAAACTTCCTCATTTTCTCCAGACTTGACTATATTTGGCAAAGATACTTCACCATTTGTGGTTTGGGCCTATGGTAGTTTTTCTATGCTATTAGTTTCTCTTGTAGTAAAAAGAAGAAAGTGGAACGATAAGCCTTTACTCCATTATCTTAACCCAAGTATCAAAAAACTTAAATACCCATTACTGTTGGAATTTATTCAAGTAGGAATAAAATAAATACTAAATATATTAACTGAGCAGTTAAAATTAAAGTAATATAGGTATCAAACATCACAATAATATCATACTCTGGACTGAAAAAGTGTTGGGAGATAAGTATTAAGAGATTTCACTGGCTATTGCCAGAAAGAAATAGCATGAACATTTTAGTCACACCTTCTAAGAAAGTCAGAATTTTCATTCATATAAGTTATAGTATTTTGTAGACAGAAAGAGATATCATGATACATATGTGTGTGTGTATATATGTGTACCATAAAACAGATATTATGATGTGCATTACACCTAAAAATTATACGCATGACATTTGAATTATGGCACTACTTACTTAAACATATTAAATGTCACTCAAAGGAATAGTACATAATTATATGCATTAAATATATATAAGCTACCATGTTAAATTACATTTTGAGTTAAAATATATCTGGATGCCTTTTAAAATCTCTCTTATGGCAACCATTGCATTCCAGATTTATTGGGGATATTATTTTCATCTGTCCTACAAAACTATTAGCTCTTTGTTAGTAAACATTTTGTTGTATTTATCTTTCTGCTGCCTCTAGGTCTAGCATAACACTTACATGTGGTTGGGGCACGCCAAATGTTAGTGCAGTTAATTGATACACACATATGCATACATAGGTAATATTTGCCTAGAAAATGTTTATGCAAGCAGCTTTAAATAGTGCTATAAAAAGATTAAGCAACATTAATGGTAACAGGCCAATCACATAGTCCCCATTCTGCTAGTAGGAGATAAAATACAACAAAAAGAAGGCTCTAATGAGTTAGGATGGTGCCTTACTAAGCGTGTAATTAATGTTATTAAGAAACATTGCAGTTGCATATTAAAATTCCGTTAACTAAGCAGCCCTTCGGCATCAGTACATTTGTTTCTTGGTTGCAAGATCTTTTTTTTTTCTTTCTTTATTTTTTTTTTTTCTGATTGGCATCTTCGTGAAATCTTTTTCTAAAAAAAATGAGATAATGGGATGTGATCAGCCTTCATGGTTTAGCTCAAGTGCTGACATGACAGTTCTGGCAAGTTGACAGGTTAAGTGAGTGAAAATGGATGTCTTGTCTCACCATTTACTTGAAGAATCCCCTCCTCACTCCCATACTTATGGCCCCTTCTAACTGCAGTGTGAAAAGTGTAGTTTCCCAAGTTAGGATCTAGATTAATGTTTTTCATTACTCATTAAACTATTCTGTCTCTGTTGGTGAAAAACGAGATATAAAATATAATGTAAATATTGCCCTATTTGAGAATTCATTCGCTTTTAAGTTAATAGTTTTTTTTTTTGTTTTGTTTTGTTTGAGAATGAGAAGTCCCTTAGAGAAATTTTATTTTGTTCTCAATATTTTAGTCAATCAGGAAAGCAAGTGGAAAAGTAAAACTACTATTGATAAGGGATAGGATAATATAGTAAAATGTGCTCAACAATTCAGAATTTGTTTAAAATTTGGTCGGGTTTTTCTAGGCATCTTAATTTATAATTTATATAGCATTTGGAAATCCTATGAAATTTGCATGTTGAATGTCAGAATGATTTCCTGTAGTTATAAGGTTTCCTGTACTTACCTACAATCAAAATTACTATTTTAGTCATCTGGAATATAATAAAGTTTAAAACTATCTTTAAGCATATCCAAGTTATTACTTTTGGAATTAACTATTACATTTATTGCAATGTAGAAATATTTAATACTGTTAGAGGATTAAATTGGACTTGCTAAAACCAATGTAGATTGTTTACATGGAAAAAGTTCAGGGTTCCACCAACACAATCCTTCACTTTAACAAACAGACTGGTTTGTCAAAGGTGGCCATGCAGGTTGGTCAGTGTACTAATTTTTGTAGTCCGAGAAACATATCTGGAATATAATGCATGCTTTTTTCCCCTCTATGAAGAACAACTTCCCACTTTCCCTTTCTTATCTACTGTATTTCAAAGGAACAATTCAACCTGTCTCTCTCTCCCTCCATTCTTCCTCTCTCTCCTCTCTTCATGCTTTCCCCAACTGTTGGAGACGGACTGAATCAAATTATTGTCACAATGGTAGGACTTCCTGTATTACAACCCTCATTCATGTTCCTTATGTTGCACCATACTTGATTGTTTCCATGTGAGTTTCCACGGTACCAGTGAGTTCCAGGGGACAGATATCTTAGAACCTTCAGCTCCTAACACAAAATAAAACTAATAAGTGTTTGTTTAAAATAATTGAATAGTATTATTAGTTAAAGTGCCAACCAATATCTGAATTCATTTCTATCATAATTTTATTACCATGGTGTTTTCCAAGGATGTGTTGTCTTTTGAAAAAGTTAGGACCAAATTCAAAATAGCTATGTGCATATAGTTGTTTATCGTAACACTGTTTTTATGCGCTTGCCTATAAAATCCAAATGTCAAGATATTTTGGACCAAATGAATTTATTCTTTTCAAAGGCATTCTATGCACTCTAGATAATGTTAGAATTATTTCATTTTGATATTATCGTTCCTTTTTAGGGAGGAGTATTTATTATGTATGACTATAAATTTTCCAAAAAATGGTTTTAACCACTGTTTACCAAACACGCATACTTTTGTGTGTGTTTCATACGTACTAGTAACACTTGGTACTTTCAACCTTCCTTGGAATAGCTTTCTACATATATAAAAGGCCTCTTACATGTTTTTATAGCCACACTGTATAATTCATTTGACTAACTCAATGGCCTTATTTGATCATCAGTTTTGAATGGCCATGAGTTACTTTTAGATTCCTAGGTATTATTTGAACCCAAAAAATTAAAGAATAATTTGAAAATTAAAGAGACATAAAAGCACTTCAAAAATTTAAAGAGTAATAGCTTAATGACTGCAACATGTCTTTATTCATACAGGATTGAATGGAATTTGTATATGTGAGACCTTTCATAGGGAGGGAGTAGAATGCAAAGTCTGAATAGGTGAAGACCATTAGAATTGTGATTTCCTATAGTCATCTATTGCCTATAAACATTTACTTTACTTTTTATATTTATGCAAGCAGCATGCCATTTAGTACTTTTATTTTTTATTTAGACAGTAAAGAAGTATATCTCTAGGTAGATACATACATACATACATACATACATACATACATACATAGATGTAGATAGATAAAGAGGTATTAGATTATTGAAATGCACACATATGGATAGGCCATTATTAGATTATTAGATTGTTATTAAAATAAGAGGAATAGATATTAGTATTTTATCATGGAATGAGAATTTTAATATTAGCCAGAAGTAATGCACCGGCTAAGAAAGAAGAAATAGCAGTTGTCTAGAAGAGTTATTGCCATGGACTCAGTAAGAAAGAGATTAACTGGAAAGGTAAGTAATTTAGCAAGTTGATCACTTGTATTCCTTGAAAATAATGACGAATGGATAAAATGTGATTAAAAAGACTTTAAGTGTAATTATTTTAAATCCTCTATCCCTAAATTATGTTTTCCATTATAAATGGACTACTTCCTCTGAGATGAATTATGTGTTAATAAGCTTCAAATCAAATATTTTTATGACATTATGCATTTCCAATAAAACTAACAGAAATTGTTTTGAAGTCAAATGAAGTGTTAAATAGTAAAAATTAAACAAAATTAAGTAAGTTGAAGAAACAATCATTTATAAATTAGAAGTCGGTCTGTTCTGATGATAAATTAAGTAAACATTCTTCTCTTATTCCTGGTCTATATTGCATTTTAATGAAATGATTTCTCAGTCTTTATTGTTAGTGAGGGTAAGCCTATTAACCAATATTTTGCAAGAACATCTAGAATTGGTTGTTACACAATTCCTCTATTTTTTTGCATTGCTTTTATCACTCTCACATGGTGGCTACTCATTGGTAGTCTTTGTGTCATAAGTTTCCAATGTGCAGTGGGGGGCCTTCTCTACAGAGGGGCATATCAGAATCAGTTGGGAGATTTTCTTCAAACAACATATTTTTTTGGCATGCCTCCACCCAAATTACTGCAATAGTGAGTCACTGTCACTGGTGGGAGTGTGTCATATCCTTCCGGTATGATAAGATGGAAAAAACATGGAGTATTTGCTTGCGATCAAGATGTCTTTTTTTTTTTTTTTTTTTTGTCCTATTTCAAGACACTCATTCAGTGTTCCCTATTTGGGGCTTTCCCAGGCCAAATAAAGATACCATTTCAACACAAAATGATAGCCCCTCATTCCAGGAAGACCTGTAGGTAGGGGGAAAAATGGAGAAAAGAAGCCATGCAAGCAAGAGCAGGTATTTTAAAGTAGAAGGAACACAAGAAAAGTACAACATGGAGTGTGTTCAGGTTAATCATTGTCAACAAGGTGGATCAAAGAATAATAGATAACGAAGTGGGTGAACCACAAGAACAAGGAAATATACGTGGGAGCGATTGAAAGTAGGCTATTCTGCTGAAATACTGGAATCAGTTTGGGATAAGTGAGTGTCAGGATGGTAAAATTTGGGGCCAGTTAATGGAAGCCAGAATTCTACACTAAGGAGGATAATTTGCAAGCATTGCAAAGGCAAGCTATAGAAAAAGCACTGTAGGTTTTTGAATAAAGAATGACTTGAAATAAGTATACTTAAGAAAAGTTGGACTTTTAAGTAGTACAGAAAGACCAAAATCATAAGTTTCCTGCTACTTTAACAAAGAAAATATTTAGGGAAAACATAATGTTATGATTTTAACATTATTATGCCATATTGGAAACCATAGCATATGATTCTTACCCTTCTGTTTGGTACTAGAGATGACAAATTTTAGCCAGGTCATAGTTTGAAGTCAGATGAATTAATCTAAAACTCAGTGTTTAAGAGGTCCAACAATGGCATTAGACGAACCATATGTAAAACCTGTCCTCTTAATCTTGAAAACCCTGTGTGCCCTTTATAGGATCGAGTTTGCTGATCTTCATATCGTAATGGTTAGCAGTTGATACATAGAATTCTTTGAATATTAAATGAGACAATGCTTGTGAATGGTTTGGCGTACTCCCTGACATTTAATAAGCACTCAATTAATGTAATTATTGTTGTATTCAGCAATTTATGACTCAACAAATCTTTAACACAAGCATCTGACAAATGAGTGTGTTTTTCAAACATGCTTATACAATACATTAGTATCTAACAAGCAAAAAATATTAAATACCAAAAAAACATGTTCTACTTCTTTAAGATACAAATTTCACAATGTTTATTACTACAGAATAAGAAGCTTCTTCAGTCAGGCAAAAATTATGCCCAAACAAAGATCTGCTGAGTATGTCTGTAACCATCCTGTCACATATTAATGTATGCAACTGCTGCATGACTATCTCCGTGCTCACGCCTGCCATAGAAAGTCATATTTCCCTGTAAAAACAACTTGGAACATGATGCGATTAACCTTTGGGTCCCCCATCCTCTCATCTCCAAGCCCACCTCATGCATGGCCTATGCTTCCTACTCATGTTCAGCCATCTGATTTCCATAACACCCACTCACTTCCGCCAGCGGGGCATTAGCATAACAGAGCTGTAGCGTGACTTTGATTGAAGCCAGCTTGGGCTGAATGCAGTATCAAAGCATAATTTAGCAGAAATCAAATCTAATTCACTGTGCATTGTATTTAAATTCTCAAAAATGCAGTTTCAAGGGAACAATACCAGGCCTCTAATCTTAATTGACCTTTTTATATTTGGGTATACTTCTCTCGAAAGCACACAACTTGTTCTTCGTATAAAGCTATTGTTTTTAACTTGTAAGTATCAATTGAACGCCGAATTGTACCACTGTTTTCTTCATCTCATTTCTTGGTATAGCTGTAACAATAAGGTATAATCACTCAACAGATTAAGCAACTCTGTTATTACATCACAGCCACAAATGATTTGCCTACTGCTTTTGGATTTTAGAGAGGATATAAATATGTATTTTATAGTCTTCTGTCTTAGAAATATGTAAGAGAATTGCCATTTCCGTAAGTAGCATATTCTTCTGGAGTTTATAACTCAATCTCTTTAATTCACAATGGGTTTAAATGTGTGTTTTGAATTGTCATCTTGAGGACCCAATCATGGTTTTTTATGTTTAATGAGAGCCATCATAGAAAATCCATTTTAGGTATAGCACACTTTGTGCTACCGTGCTGTATTGATAAAATGCCACCTCTCTGCCTACTTCCTCCCATTGGTACCATCAGCCAAGTACTGCCTTTTCAGACCGTTTTCACTGCCACCTGGCAGAAATACTGAAAATGTGAAATGTTAGCAGAAGAATTATTGATGCAGTTTTTCACTTTAAAACCTCAAAAATAAATTCCTTCAGCTGATATCCCTTCACAGAAGATTGCAATATAGATCTTGAGCAGAGAGAGTCCACGGAAGTAAAAGTGATTGATGCAGTTCGTTTGGTGGTCCAAATGAAAGTGACAATAGGAAAGGATGTACATTTTCAGAGACTTAAATACTTTTAAATTTTTTTGCTTAGTTTTGATATGTTTATTTTTGGGTTTTGTTTGTTTGTTTGTTTAATCTTGGAAATGATAAGGTGAGTCCTATTCCGTGTGGTTTATGTTCTGGTAACAAGAAACTCTTTGGTACTTTAGAAATAGAGTATATTTGTAATAATTTGGAATAAAAATACAACGTAAATAAACATGTGAAAGAATACTTGACAGCGTGAACAACACAAATGCTGATAGTATTTTGTTAGATGTCTTTTAAAAAGCTCAGTATTGGGTAAAAACTAAAAAAAAAAAAATATGATCTCCTGGCCTTCTTAGGTTATAACATTACTGATAAATGTTACATTGTAACATTTCAGAATTTCTTTGTCCTTTAAGAGTTCTGATGAAAGGTTCTCTTTAGGTGCTACCATGACTAATGGTCCTCCACTGGATTTTCTGCCCAGCTTGCTAATATTTTCCAGCCTCACATATGTCCTTTGTCTTTTGGAAAGAACATTCTATCTAAAACACAAATTTCATTACATCTTTCTTGCATAAACATTTTTGAAAAGGTCTCCATAGCTTTCAGGACAAAATTTATGCTCTTTTAGCACAAATTATCTGTCCCTATGCATAACACTTTTACATCTCCGATTTTTTATTCTTATGATCTTTTACCCTCTGGTAACACATCCTGCCCCTCACGTCTCTGCCTTATGTCTGCTTCTCTCTGTTATAAGTGACCTACTTCTCTTCATCCAGTGAACTCTTGTGCTTCAAAACACAACTCTACTATAGCCCTTTCTGGCATCTTCCTCTTCCATCTTCATCGCCTGGTCTATTTGCTGCTCTTCCACACTTTCTCACCCAATGCCCACTGCCTTTTGTATTATTATACAAATATACAAATCCTGCTCTTCTGTATTTGTGTTTATTTACTTATTTACTCGGGAGTTTCTGCCGATTGTTTTCGGTTTTTTTGTTTGTTTGTTTGTTTGTTCGCTTTCCAGCCCTTGTACCAAACAGTGTCTCATAATTTGAAGTCAGTCAATGCATTTTGAATGAATAAATGAATGAATCATATCTTTTCAGGAAAGCGGAGAGATAGATGTGCCAGTCCTTAGGGGGGGCTGTGTTTTAGCAGCTGGTTAAAATTGTAGGATCTAGATTCCAAAAGCATTTTGCAAAATAACTCATCTATTAAGAAGTTCTTAAAAGCTTAAAAGTTCGAGGATATCTGTAGTTACAATTCAAGTATAGAAGTTAATTTTACTGAAGTAGATGGATAGACAGATAAGAGTGAGCATAATATGCTTACAACTATAAAATATACTTTCATTTTTTGATGATTCCAATCATGTGTATTCTCAGTTATTACATTTTAAAATTTAACTATATAAGGAAGGGCTTCATAGCACATATGGGGCTCTAAGATTTTACTAACTCGTTATGTAAGCCACAACAATGAACACAATAAGCCGAATATGTGACTTCTGTCATACTGTTAAATTATTTTTACTAAATCTACTTTTTATTTAATGAGATGCAAGCTAAGTTACTTAATACTTCTGGCTTAGTTAGTGTCCGTATTGGCACTAAATTTGTCTTTCCTAGGATTACTAAGAAGTGGGAACTTTATTTGATCTTTAAATTTGGCTTAATACATATTATCTTTCTTGGATATTACAGATGATAGAGACCAATCTTAAGTCTTTTTTTGGTATAAATAATCTGGTGGTGTCACCTCTTCCCTGAAAAATGGACATTGCACTGTTTTAAGAGTTGTCTCTGAAGTAATTTTGTAACATTGATTTAATCTATCATTCCTATTAGAAAACATGGAACAAAAATCAATGTATCTGCTGATTCAGTGAAATTGTGTAGAAATAACAAGAAGATTGTAGGAGGCAAGTAATCTCCTGAAAATGCAAGGCAACATAAACCACATTCACTTCAAATAGATCCATAAATCTGGGTTCTCCATCCTGTTAGACTGAGTCTTCTGTTATCTATAGTTATAGAAGAAAATTTCACGTAGTAGATTTATCCCCACTCTCCCTGGGGTATGTGTTGAATGTGTCGAGTTAGGAGGCGGTATAATAGAACACCAAAAAATAAGTCACTACGAATCTCAGTGAACTAAAAAAAAAAATGTTGCTGCTATATCTATACCAGCATTCCTGTAAGAATGAGTAATTTGTTATGTGTTTGAGGCTACCCTACATTTACTGTATTCTTGGACCTGCTCTTGTGTACTCCTGAAGGGCTGAAAGAATTTTGGGTAAAGACTTTTATTGAATGTCATTTTTTGTTCTAATTCTTTAGAGTTCAAATTTTAGGATGGTTGCCATGTAGAGCAGGTTTTAAAAATTAAAGTTGATTTTAAAGTTTTTTTTCCATCTTAAATTTTTTAGCAGAAGCAATGATTTCAAGTATAAATAGATGATGAGAAAAGTCGTGGAATAAACATGCTGTTTTCTCTTCAACAGGAGTGGGTTTTGGTCTGTAGATGTCCTGGTGAAAGCTTCCAGTTACACTGTCTCCTGTCTTTCGCTTTCTTCTTTCTTTTTACAATCAGCTCCCAATTTAAACCTGAACTTCCTCAGGATTTTTACCCCCATCCTTTATTCTCTTTTCTATTGGAGCTACTCATGTCTAGATCTCATTATCTCTGCCTATGTATTTTCTCTCATCTTCCAGCCAGACTTCCTACTTTGTTGACTGATATGCCTCCATCACAATCCATACTGTGTTCCTGAGAGGGTTAAAATTCCCAAATATTTCGCTTTGCATTAATCATCCCTTAGCTTAGAAAGAGCCTGAACAAAATCCCCATTTCAGCCACTCCAAGACTTTCTTAGGCTGCATCCAGATCTATCTCTTTTAGCCAATGATGTTTACAAAACCTGGACCCTTCATTTCTGCCAGATTACACAGTGTACATTAAATGTGTTCTTGCTTCTTGCACTTTGCTCAGTAAGCTCCTTGCTTGGAATGTGTTCATTACTCCACTTACCTAAATGCTGCCCTTTCCTCAGTGCCCCCATGATGTGCACTTTCTGTGCACTTTCTTTCATAGTTGCCATAACAGAAAGGGATCCGTCTGTGCTGTGCTCTGAAAGCACATCAATCGTTGAACTTAGCGTGGTCTTAGATCATTGCTTTACCTTGCTTTTGCTGTTGTCATCATGTTTTGTGTTTCTCATTTGGTTGTGGGTTCCTTGAAGGTTGAAAAATAGATACTTTTTATGTCTGTAACTTTAGTGTCCAGTAGGGGAACATAGTAATTGTCTGACTAATGCTTATTTATCTAAATGAAATGAATTAAGTAGAAACAACTACTTTAATACGTGACGTGACGTTATATCATTAGTAATCTTTGTATATAATTCTCAGCTCTTCAATTCTTTGATGTCTTTAACACATCAACTCTTCAATTCTAGAATGTAAACGCTTTGAGGATGGGGATTATATTTTCAGCCTTCTGGTATACCTGCGTATAGAACAATGTCTTACAAATACTATAGAAATGGCCAATATTTGTGAATAGATTAACTTCAGAAGAAAGAGATACTGGTATAATGAAGTGATATTTTTTCTGCCTTTACCTATTCAAAACACAAAACCAAATTGGGAAACCATGTTTTTCCTTAAAAACATTAGAATATCATTAAAAATCTATTTTTCTGTGCAAATATGTGGGCTATAGGATTATAATGTACAACATTTAGAAAGTGTCTACTGATAAATTTTCTTTTCTTTTCCTTGTGTTTGATTGAATGCTCTTCTCCGTTCCCCATTGTGTTTTGGAAAACGCTTCACAAAATTAAAAAAAAAATTAAAAACTGTACCTTCTGTCTGGCACTGAGCAATCTGCCTCATGCCAGATTTTCCCTTTGATATCTTTTTTCTTTGTCAGTGGTTGATATTTATATACTTTCTTTCCTTTTAAATTGTAGCTCCTCCACAGTTTGTGGTTAGGCCAAGAGATCAGATTGTGGCTCAAGGTCGAACAGTGACATTTCCCTGTGAAACTAAAGGAAACCCACAGCCAGCTGTTTTTTGGCAAAAAGAAGGCAGCCAGGTGAGTGTGAACCTTGACTGCTCTTCTGAAATCTCTGAACTCCTCCTATCTCTGGTGCTCCTCAAAGTTTGTCTGGCTTTTCTTGCTATCAACGATGTATTTATTTTATTTCTAAGGAGAGAACAATGTTCAAATATAATGTTCTTTATTTTCTAGTGTGAATTGTACACCATTTTGTCTCTTAACAACGAAAGGTACAACTCAGTGTAACTAAATGATCTGAAAAAGTCTAATAGACTTCTCTGTAGCCTTTTAAAATCTCTGAACAGAAAAATGATTTTACTTCTTCGCAGTGAGCTAAATTGGGATTATTAAATGAGTTTGTATATGTAAAGTGCTTAGAATACCCCAGGCACATTTAAAGCAGTCAAACAATATTTCCTTTATTACTCCACTTAGAAACCAGTTTCAACCCCCTTTCATAGATAGATAGTATAAATACCTTTTCTGTATCAGTAACTTTAGGATGCTTACATTTAAGAGTGGGAGAAGTATTTATTTCCATCATCGCTTCTGGGCTCCTTCATAGTGGGATATATAGCACATTATATACAGAAGGAACCAACACATGTCTGCTCTTTGCTGTGCCCTGGTTTGTCCACTCATGGCCATCTCTTGGTAACATGGCCTTTCCAACTCTCTACTCAAAGTCAATTGGATACACTATTTTTTTTTTCACTTACGACTTGGTCCAAACTTGGACAACCACTTAGCCTCTAGATTCTCAGGTGATGAATGGCATTTTCAGCTTAAACCAGAAACTGTTCTTTGCCTACGAACTTATCAGTGCATTCCTAAAGACTCCAGAGACATTTTTGTTGTAGGCTTTCCAGAATCATCTTCAAGGAGGTAAACAGACCTCAGCCTCTGCTATTGTTAGGCCAAATTCTGGAAGAATTTCCTGGGGAGTGATGAAAACCATGATTAAGAGTCCCAGGAAATCTAAAAACTTTGCCAAACATGGGAGATTTTTAGACTATATTAAGAAAACCTGTTGATCAGAATTTATGTATGATTATCTGAGTAGAGAAGCATCAGGAAGTTTGACTTAGTCATCATCTTTAAATGTCATGGATTCCTGTACATCCCTGTACTACCCCAAATTAGCAGTTCTAGCAACTCAGTATAAGATAGACAAATTGTTTTTCTCCCATTCCTCAAACTCCTTGTTTGATTCATTTCCCTTATGATTTATGGAATGTAAAGGTAGTAATACCAAAATGAAATAAAGTGCTGGCCATTGCTTTATCCCACATTAGAACTGTTCCAGGCCTGAGGTGCCTGGGTAGCTCAGTCGGTTGATGGTCTGGCTCTTGGTTTTGGCTCAGCTCATGATCTCACAGTTCATGAGTTCAAGTCCTATGTCAGGCTTCGCACTGACAGAGTCTGCTTGGAATTCTCTCTCTCCCTCTGTCTCTGCCTGCCACCCCCAATAAGCAAATAAACTTTAAAAAAAAGTGAAGCTATACTAGGCCTTAATATGAATCTTTTTAAAATTAATTGGTGACTATGAATACATTTCTACTCACAAAGGTTCTTGATTTTTCACTTAAAAGTTTCTTTTTGATGAAAACATCCCAAACTCTAAAGTGAATATAAAGCCACATGAAATAGTTATAAACATCTTGAAAAAGGAAAGAATTCAAAAGCCATTTTCCCTCCTTATGATTATGCAATCTTTATAGCACTATTTAACTTCACTGAAGCTTCCTTTCTTGATCTAATGTGTGAGGATAATACATTTTACTTTGCATAAGTTATGAGGATTACATGATTAAGTTGGTTTATATGTAAAAGTGCTTTGCACATTATGAAGGTCTAACAAGATGTTAGAAATGAGGAAAATGCAAAGGGCCTCCCCTGTATCCTGGCTGAAGTGGCAAGTTCATACTTCTGCTCAGGCTAGGGATGCCAGGCCCTGGACATCGCTGCCCCTCATCAAGCCCCAGCCTCACAGTGTCTGAGGAACCTGGGACAGGTGAAACCTGGAGAGCCGTGGTAGCTCGACGAGATTCCTCCTCCTTCCTGTAGCTCCCTCCCTCCACCCGCCCTGAGGGGTCTGGGGTCCAAAAAAGTTAGTCCCTCAAGCCACTGATAGTAAACATGATATTAATATATTATTTATGAACTTTATAAATATAGTGTTGTAGTGAAATTTGATTGTTGTAAATGTACACTTTAAATCCATGTATTGAGTCAAATCCCATTATTATATACCTTGTTATTATATAGATAAAACTGTATCATGTGTAAATATCATACCCTAGGTTGATATAAGATATTGCATCAAAATGTTTTGGTCAAAACATGATATTTAAGTAAACAATTATATTTAAATATGCTACATTCTGCTTTAAATTTTTTAAGATAATCAAATAGCATTAAAGTACTTCTTTTTTCTCTTATTTGACAAAGTGGCATGTAGTTCCAGAGATACTAATCTCTGGAAAAAGATTTGCAATTAGGTAATTTGATTTGATTATGATCATAAGTCTGGTTTTCTTACCTTCATGTATCTCCCTTGCATCAGAGACAAAGAGAGACAGAGAGAGAGACTGTAAATGAGAACAAAAGTGAATTGCCTGAGCAAATTGTAAAGTTTCAAATTATGAATTGGAATATTCGGAAAAATAAGTTGGTCTTACTGTCTCCAGTATCCAATTTTTACAGTGATCTATGACTCTCCATCAGTAGAGAGAGTTAAGAGCCTGGTCTTAATGGTCCATATTCCTCAATATGTGCTGATAATGCCAATTAGCACTAATAGGATACCCGGCCACTTCAAGGCAAGAAGAGCTCTGTAGAATTCCTGGGTTTTGCTTGTAATCCATTTTCTTATGCCTATGTCACACAGGCAGCAAATAAAGATGATGGGTTAACCTCAATCATATGCCATTTTCCATGTCAACGAATCATTTAGAAGGTGGACTGATATTACACTATAGAGGAAGAGATCCCAGAGAATATTAAGCCCATCTGATGTATTAGTACTATGTAAATTAGTATTCTAATGGCTAATTGCAGGAAAGTGCATACTTTGAGTTATTGTATCATTTTCAAGTGGCTTTAAAATTTAGAGCCTTCTTTTTTGATGGTTTATTTCAGTAATATATTTGGATCCCACAAGAGAATTAGCTTTGTCTCAAATTATTTCATATGCGTGAAAATGTCTAGCCTTCTATAGTAATACAAGTTTTATAGGAGGGCCATAGCATTTTGAAATTATATTCCTGACATGCTTGCAAACATCAGTTCTTTTAGAAAGGGTTTAATAACATGGTAATGTTTATGTAAAGTGGGCTTATAGTGTCACACTCAAATCTAATAAAGTGGACATCCATCATGTTGCAATAAAGAGAAGAGCTTCTAATTAAAGTAGGACATCATTCGTAGGATTAAAGTCATTTAGCGTAATTGAAAAGTGTTAATACCCTATTTTATCCTCTTCCATTGGTATTACTTCAAGGGTAAAAACATTTTAAGGTGAAAATGTGTCTTATGCCTTTAATTGAATGTTATTACCTCCTGATTGTAACGTATTGAAACTGTTTAATTACAAACCTGGAAAATTAATTACTATGTCGAGAGACAGATCCCAGAGGGTTTTAATGTGCTTTTTTGTAAGTAAATACAACATAAAAATTGATATGTTCTTATTTATAATCCAACCTGGAAACATATCTCAATATGATTTGTTACACCCAAATGTTTTTCCTAATTGAACAACAGTAATGCAACGTGGGTCATCCAAGTTAACATTACTATTCTCATAGAGTAACTTTCAAAATTTTATGAGCAGGCTGCTTGTGTTTAATTTGAGATGTATAATCAAGTACTTTTTCATAAAAATCCATATTATGAAATTCTTTAAGGGCACATGCAAACTTCAGAAGCATTATGCATCTTCTTTTTATTTTCAATGATTTGCTTAATCTTGCATAGCTGGTATTGTTTAAACCTACCTCTTTTCATAGCTGTTACTTGGGGGACCTGGGTGGCTGAGTCAGTTAAGCGTCCAACTCTTGATTTCAGCTTAGGTCATGATCTCAGTTGGTGGGATCAAGCCTCACAGCATGCTCTGTGCTAAGAGGGCAGATCCTGCTTGGGATTCTCTTTCTCCCTCTCTCTTTCCCCATCCCCTCTCTCAAAATAAATAAACGTTAAAAAAAACTGTTAAAATCTGCACAAATCTTATAGCAGGAGTAGATTTGGCTATCTGTCTCTGTCCGTCTCGGCCACACACTTTTGAATACCTTTATGAGAAATTCAGATAATTACATCAAGTATTCAATATGATGAGGGAAAATCTATTTTGCATTCCTTAGTAATGCACAGTTCAAATCACATGCATAGTTAAAGTTATATTCCACGTTATCACAATATCTGATGAGTCTTTATTATGCCCGTTTTATAGATGAGGAAATCATGTTTCAAAGATATTATATAACTAGCAGTAAGTGTGGGAGAAAGTAAATGGATAAGGTAAATATCCAGGGATTTTAGGTGATTATTCCTTCGGACTGGAGCATGTTGACTTCTTAAAGCATATTATTTTCTCATGATTTGGAAAAAGTTTCCCAAGACAACACTATTTAATGTGACATTTAATCATTTCAACACCATATTTTTATAATAAATGTATTTTCTTTTTCCAACAATATTCCAATAATCGTAATAGTCATTGTTAATGTAATGGTCCTTCTTAGTGGGTAACAATAGTGACGAGACTGTGTTTCTTCCACAGAACTTGCTTTTCCCAAACCAGCCCCAGCAACCTAATAGCAGATGCTCTGTTTCGCCAACTGGAGACCTCACAATAACCAACATTCAGCGCTCGGACGCGGGTTACTATATCTGCCAGGCCCTAACCGTGGCTGGAAGCATTTTAGCAAAAGCTCAACTGGAAGTTACTGATGGTGCGATTTTATTGTTACATTTGTCTTAGGAAAATAGTAATTCTTATTTCAAGATCCATATTAACCAAGTGAAATTAACCAAGTGAATTACATATTGCTAAATATGTAAATGAATGCTTATCTTCAAAGCTTACTAACTCTAGGTAAAATAACATTTTTAACAGTTTCGAGTCTCCTCGATTTAATGCCATTTATTTTTCCAAAGAAGAATATCAAAGATTATCTCTTTTATTCTTAAAAATAGAGTGATGCCTTATTTTAAAGAAATGACATCGTACTCCCAGCGTATAGATATGTCATCTGTATATTTTTTAGTCTTATGCTGATGTGATTGCTTCTAATGGATATTAATAATTTTATTTCATGAAAGGAGGAAGAGAGATCATCTTTAATATTATCAGTGGAAACAGAGATGAATTTTCAGTTAGCTAATCACATTAAGGCATCCTATGACTTTTTAATTATTCATTCACTAAGTTAACTAAATACCTTCCAAACTACTGATGGATACTAAAATTGTTTTTTTATTTGTACATATGTACTATAAATCTTAACTGAAATTCCTACATTTATAGTGACAGTTAAAAAAAATATAGGGATTTTCATAATCTTTTTTTCCCTCCCCTGATTGCTTATTTGTCACAATTGATAGGTAGGCAGCTTTAGATACTTTGTGACCCTGAGTTTGAATTTAAGTCCTGTTCTGTGATGACTTAAACTAAAAATTCTCTCTTGTTCTCCTATTTGTGAGGTGTGTGAGGTTTTTATTTTCCCTTGACACTGACTTCTGAGATTCAAGAATTTTGGTTTGCGATCTCTTTGAGTCTCTTCTTTCTCTGCTCATGAAACTTGATGTACTTTTATACAATCGGATTTAAATGTAGGTTATATGGTAATTTAAAATTAATAGAAAGGCAGTATTTTTTTAATGTCTGTCCATGGTATTGCACTATGTTAGAATAGGAGTAAATGGAACAGACTAACATTGGCAGGGGGAACATTGAGTCATTAATGGCTGTACCTGCTGGTGTTACAGACATTACTGCCATGAAACCGAAAGAAGTCAGGTTCAAGGGTAACAGTGCTAAGAAATTCTTCCTTTAGATGGGCAAGATTTTTGATCCTTCATACCTGTGTATTTTTTTAAGAAATAAAAGATAATTATTCATCTTTTTAAAGCCAGTATATTTTCTATCATTAGCAAAAATGTCTGGGTACATATGCTGGGGAAACAAGATATTCTGGCCATAGCCTAAGTTGTTTTCTATATATATATGTAAGACATTCCAAACAAAATGCTGAAGACCTCTACTATAATCTAACTGCTTATATTATTTTACAAAGCAGAGACTCAAAACATTTCTAAATAAAGAAATTGTTATGGAAAAGGCAAACCATATTTTAGAAAGCAAAATTGATGAATTAGAAGAGCCAATTGATAGGACAGACACTCCAAATTATGTTTGATGCAATGAAAGGGAAAACTTCTGTTTTCCTTGTGTTGGTTGATGACCTAATCTCACAGAACAGTAATTATTCCTGCTTTGTTTCTGAGGTTCAAATTAAAAGAATGATAAACAAGTTTAAACCTGATGACTGAAATGACTGTGAACATTTTGTTACAACTGGCTTGAATATTAATTCCTACATTGATTTCTACTTAAATAAGCAATCACAAGGTGAAGATCCTTTTGCAAAAACATCGAATGAAGGTTATAGAGTTATTGATTTTGGCAGTAAAGAACTCTGACTTCCAGACATACACACACACACACACACACACACACACACACACACACAATTATTATTATAAATAAATGTTTCCAAATATTAACTTGCCACTTTGGCTGCTGACTTTAGCTTCTATTCATAGTTTTGAATTTTTCAGATTAATTAACAATTTAATGGTACATGAGCTATCATTTTCATTTGGAACATTTTTTGGAGGGTGTGACCCAGGGCAATTTAGAGCTAATTGAAATTCCAGTGTAGAATAAAAACGTATGTCATGTTCAGAGAAACAGCAAAACATCCATAGCGATGTTTCTGTTGCTACATTTTCGCACTTAGACTCCTTTCTGGGAAGTATTTTTAACTCAAGTGTTCATATAAGATGAGATTGCTAATGGTGATGAAATGTTCTGTTGAGTGATAATTTTACTGATTATAGATTGAATGAAGATGCTTCAATATACTTGAATTTCAAAATATCTTTTTAGAAGACCTTCTCAATTAATCCATTGGCACCATTCATTTCTTCTTTTCTTCTGTCTTTCTCTCTCAGAAAATGAGAAAATTATAATGAGAATTCTGAGTAGAGCCAAAAGAATCTAAAAGGACTGGAAAGAAGAAATGTATTTATATATTATGTTGACAATAAATGTCACACCATGCTCTTATATGAATGGTTTATTGAGGATTTATAATGCATAGTTAGAGAAAACTGTGGAGTTGTTCACAGATCACTGGAAACCCTCAATGTTCATTTAACCTCTGACCTCAGTGTCATGGAAACCTGTGGTCATCTCTCACGCATAACATCTTTGAAACTGGAAATTCCTTCTGGCCAGGAGATTTTCAATTACTTTATTGATCAAATTCATTAAAAAGACATTGAGCTACTCATTTGAGCAATAAAAAAGAAAGAAACTAATTAGATGTCCTTGGCTATATCTAATGATTTCAGGGATATAAAAATAAAAACAGATCATAAGAAGTTACCTCGATTCTGTGGAGATATTTAATTTGAAATAAAGAAGTAAGAATATTTAAAATTGAATAAATAGATTCTACTCCGGTAATGCAGACCCTTTTTTCTCATTAAATTTAGAAATTATTCATAATATTTTGTGAATTGGCCTTCTACTTTTGACTCATAAAGAAAATAAATTCCGTGAATGTTCAGTTAGAGTATCGGTACAGTTACTGCCAGATGAGTCATTATTGGTGTAATATCTTATTTTCACATTATCTGAAGATTATTTTATTTATTTTTGAAATGAAGAATTTGATCAAGAAAATCAGGAAATAACTGGTTCTAATTTTTGTTGGTAAATAATACATAAACAAAATTTTATTGTTTTCTTGGGTTTTTATAAGGTTTTTACATATATATATATATTCACAAACACACAGACCGAAGTACACATTTTAATATATCTTTTGAGGTAGTAGGGTTAGTTTGATTGAAAGTTCACTGTCTCTTGACATGCAGTGGATCTATTTCATAACTTCTATTTTAAATTAAAATTGGGGGGCTTTCTCAAGGTATGCTGTAAAAGTTCTGCTTAATGTATGTTTCCCCCAAACCATGAATTATAATAGTAGAGATGATGCTTATAGATTGGGAAACAGCTAATCATATAAACTATTACTCATGAAAGCTGGTGGACTAAGAGGATTGGAGTGTTAATGAGCAAAATTATGTTTTGATTATGTACATTTTAACACAAGATGACTTGCTTTAAAGACACTTTCTCCTGACAGTTGCTTAGCAATCATTAAAATCCACCACTCTTTTTTTTTTTCTTCCTTTGTGTGGAAGTTTTGTGTTTATGATATTAAGATTTTTGGTAATTTTATCATAAATGTAATATAAACATACATAAATATTTTGGGTAGTTAACCAAAATCTATTCCGAAGTTATAGAACTTTTTCTCAAGAAAGCCTTCCTTGGACATGGACATTTCAGCTTCACTGTGAAGTGTTCTTCTAATGAGTTCTGGATGAAAGTTTGTATGCAATTAACACCATATTTGCATCAACCATTTAAATCATACTATACATTCTGATATACTTCCTAAATCATTATGAAATACTTCCAAAGGCAGTGAAGAGACTGCTACAAAATATTAAAAAACAACAACACTGAACTAGAAGTTTATGAAATTGTGTAAATTTTACCCAGATGAACACAGAAATTGATATATAGGTAACACTTATTTTACATGAAAACCCTATTTTTTTATACCGTAAATATAGTATAAATAGATTAGTTTTCTTTGCTTAATTCTAAGGAATAATAAAATCATGGCATCCAAATTGCACGACTGTAACCTAACTCCCAGTGTCATAGTCTTGGAAATAAACTGTTTACACCTAATAATTTAACATCAACCAAAATATCATAATCTATATAAATACAGCAAGGTGCCTTGAAGGGTGAAATGATGTATTGTACATATATTTATAATAAAAGCAAAAGTGAAAATAGTTTATGCCCATATGACACTCCATAGATTTTCTTGCCTATTAAAGACAAACTGGACATTTTATGAATAACTGCCATGAGCTCTTCATATTTTAACTTTAATTTTAATATGATTAAGACTTTCAACAATACAAATATTTCAGAATTTATTTCGTTATCATCTACTATAGGTAATTCAGAGTAAGTTATAAATAATACTATGTCATCAGTAAATATGATGTATGTATAGTATGTATAGATGGTAAATACATAATGGATAAAGAATATGCTGAATAAATTATAAATCATATGTGCGTAATACACATCTAATAGTATAATATAACTTCTGAGAAGTTAAAATATCCTGAAAATATCCGTATCCTTTAGTTTTGACAGATAGACCTCCACCCATAATTCTACAAGGCCCGGCCAACCAAACACTAGCAGTAGATGGTACAGCGTTACTAAAATGTAAAGCTACCGGTGACCCTCTTCCTGTAATTAGCTGGTTAAAGGAGGGATTTACTTTTCTGGGTAGAGATCCAAGAGCAACTATACAAGAACAAGGAACATTGCAGATTAAGAACTTACGGGTAAGTAATGTTTGCCTTGTATTTGGATCTTCATTTCAACCTAAGTATTGCCCTAGGGAAAAATTGCTTTGTGAACTTAAAATCTCACAGACTAGCACCATTGATATACCTTTTGTTGTAGGCCGTGTTATATCTAATTTTGCAAATGATGAACTGAAATTAGAAGGAATGTCCTTATGTTAATGATAAGTTCATAACACACCTACAAACTTTTTACTCTTTCATCCCAGCTCACACTTACCCAAATGATTAAACTAAAAATCGTAAACCCGTGAAGTTAATGATAGTAATAAGATATTTATAATTGAAAAGTATCAAATGCTTCTGATTTACTCTCATGAGAAAAGGAAGCTTCTAAGAAATGTGGGTAAGTTGCCTTGACCAAACTATTATGTGGAAAAAACTAGAGATAAAATTGAGTACATAAAAGGCAACTTTGGCTAGTTGGTGGAAAATGTTACATTTTCAGTTAAGTTGCTGTGGAGTTTAGATTTAAACCTATGGGCAACGGCAAGTCATTGTTGTTCTTTTAACAGAAGATGATATGCTAGAGAATGAACATTCTTGCCTACTTAACATACTAAAAGTACTTCAGAAGCAACTTAAATGCCTATTTCTGAATATCATATTAGCTATCTACTGCTGTTTAACAATATTAGCAAACATTTAAAGCCTTAAAGCCGCATAGATTTACTATTTAATAGTTTCTGTGGGGTTAGGAGTCTGGGCATGACTTAACCGGGTCTTCTGCTTCTGAGTCTCACAAAGTTATAATCAAGTATCAGGGTTGTGGTCTCATCTGAAGATTCGCTGGGGATAGAGTTGCTTCTGAGCAACACGATTGTTGGCAGCATTCAGTTTCTTATGGCTGCCATACTGATTGCCTCAGCTTCTTCTTTGTTCTTTACTGAAGGCTGCCTTTAGTTCTTTGCCATACTGATATTCCCATTATGTTTACTTGCTTCCTGAAAGTCAACGAGGTACAGAGCCTTCTGCCAAGACAGGCATTACAATCTTATGTAACATAAGATGTGACATCTTATGCATCACAAATGTGACATCCTATCACCCTTCCTATATTCTTTTGTCCAGAAGCAAGTCAACAGGTCCCACACACATTCCTTGTGACAAATTGATCATACAAGCCTGATGAATTGTTATCATGGGGACCACCCACCCTCTACAAGTATATTCACTTCATCCAACAAAATGTAGACAGCCTCCCCTCCTTGTGGCAATCTCTACACTAAAATTGAAGAGCATGCTAGAATATTCAAGACTGTGAATGAGAGCCAGAAATAAGATGCTTGATATAGTAGCACATGAACTAAAATTAATTAAAAATTATTTGGTGGAAGAACAATTAGTAGAATCTGGTATCTACTAAGTAGAACCAAGATTAAACAAAAAAAAAAAAAAAAAAGGAAAAACAATGTTGAATTTTCCCATTAGGAAGCTAGGGGAAGAAGATAAAATATTTTTTGTTACATGTATTTTCATTTTTTTAACGTTTATTTATTATTGACAGACAGAGAGAGACATAGCATGAACAGGGGAGGGGCAGAAAGAGGGGGAGACACAGAATCCGAAGCAGGCTTCAGGCTCTGAGTTGTCAGCACAGAGCCTGACACGGGGCTCAAACCCACAAACCACGAGATCATGACCTGAGCCGAAGTCAGACGCTTAACCACTGAGCCACCCAGGCACCCTTGTTACATGTATTTTCAAATGATTATAACATGGATTATTCTCTTAAAATACAAATATATTTACAACCCTTTTTTATTTGGTGTTTATCAGTGTCTCACACAGACATACGCAAAAAAGGAAGAAGGACTCTTTTTGTAGCATGTACATACCCACACAAACACACAAACTTTCGTTAATTTGTATATTTGTTAATAAGATTAATGTATGTTTTTTTATTTTAATTTTGAGACATAAAAATTAATTATCGCTTTAACTAGAAAAATACTGTCAAATTCAGTTAAAAGAAAAATTAGTTAGTACAGATTTTAGCCTGTCTTTTATTGATGGCAAATTAATTGTTAACCTTCTTTGAACAAATGGGAGTTATTAAAAAATTAATGCCAACTCTCCTTGAATAAACACTTTCACCTCTCTCTTTGGGCTAAAGTCAGACTTGGGCCATGGAGGTTAATGCATTTTCACTGTACTGCTGACTTAAAGGGTATGCTTGAATAGTCCAGATCCCCAGTAGTGTTTGAAAGAAGCAATTAAAGGTGAGTGCTTGATGATGTCAAACAAACTTTGAGCCCTGTGACAGGCTTCTGAGCAGTCTCTCTGAGACGCAAGCTCCTGAGGGCTTGTTGACAGCCAACCACACAAGGAGAAAAGCAGGTGATGGAGTGTGCCAGCACGTTAATCTTTTTTTAAAGCACTTGGTTAAAGATAAAGAGAGAAGGATAGAAGAGATATGAAGTACTCATGACCCGAAAGAAAATATTTAAAGTTAGAGGAATAAAAATGAATGTAGTAATGGTGATGGTAATGCAAGAGTGATATTTCAGCTTTTGATATTGCTATCAATATTTGATAAACTCCATTATGAAAATGTTGTTATTTTTCTGTAAGATGACTGTCTTTAAAGGGAATTAACAATGTGTTTTACAGTACTTCATTCGTATAGTCAAGAGAGGGTTTCTGTAGGTCATAGTCCTTTGTGTCTCTCTTTCTTTCTTTCTTTCTTTCTTTCTTTCTTTCTTTCTTTCTTTCTTTCTTTCTTTCTTTTTCTTTTTTTCTGGTATTTAATATAAGGGGGAGTAATGTGATGAACACTGTGTTCTCTTAGTCCAGCTAATTGGTAACTGAATCTGTATCTTTCAAGAAGTAGAATATTCCAGTACTCATTAAAACCTACCTACCACAGCTAATGTCAGACTGTGTCTCTACACAATGACAAGGAGATGCAGTTAAGAAGCATTACCTACATACACTTATTTTAGCATTTGCACATAATCACAAGTGCTACATTTTAGTTCAACCGCTATAATAAAATGCAAATTCTTTACCCTTTCACAGACCATATTCAAATGAACATCGCATTAAAATCCAACCTTGGCTCATTATATTTAGTTTGTGAGTGATGCTTCTTAAATGGAGAGATTTCTAATGACTGTAATGCATGCACAGCCACACTTGAGAGAATGGCTCTTTCTACAATGGCTATCCCCCATCATCCTGCCGTATAATAGAAGACAATTGTGTGAAGATAATATGGCAAAGAACGATGTGCCAGAGCCGTTTGAAACTCAAGTTAAAATACATAATGACATTGAAAATCAATTAAAATGGTGGCACAGCAGTAACATCCATACACTGGTAATTTACCTGAGATTTAGCTGCGGAAGGTGGAGTCACCAAGACACTTACATTTTGAACCCAGCAGGTATATCCCATGAACTCCCAGATTTCATCAACAATTAGACTCATGCTTATCACAGAATTTTAATCTTAATCAGGTGACCTGCCTCATTCAGTTTAGTGATCAAACTGATTATATTATCAACCTCTTTAAAAATCTTTTGCCACTCTTCAATGAATAACAAAAACAGTTTAAGTGATCGATGAAACGGCAAGTTTTAAGTATGCTTTAAAGAGTTTTGAATGAGATTATTTGCATGGTCCCTTTCAGCTCTAAATTGCAATGATTCCACAGAAATGGTTTGTTTGGTTTTTAATGATACCACTTTATTTCATTCTCTGTCACACTACTACAATTTAAATATAAGTGAATACTAATTTAGTTAAGGGGAGAGATTTAGTTGCTTAGGTGTTTTGTTTTGTTTTGTTTTCTTTCTTTCTTCACTTTCTCCATGTCTTAAAAAAGAGGGAAGTCATCTCCCTGTTATTTCAGTGCTTATTTACTCCTGAGTACATTTTATCCCCTAAAATATAATGTATTGGAAATAGGACAGCTTTGTATTTCTAATCTCTGAGTATTTATAAGATTCTGAGAAGTTCTGTCTTCAGTTGTCCATATGTCTCTCTGACACGGGGAAGCCCCATCATAAATTGGAGTTGTACAAAGATAAAGGTATTACCGTTGAGGCAAAAGGGTCAAAGAGTTTACCAGACAGATAACATTTAATTGTAGAAGTATAATAAAACAATCATTGAATTCCTATTATGAATAAAATAACATTATATGAGTTTATGTTAATATTTTATGTGTACATATGACTCATTCTAATGAATATTATGGACCGCTAAATTATACACCACATTTTAAGAAATTAAATATTACCTTGTTGAGATTGACTAATAACTCTCAAGTTAATTAAAACAGTGGAATTCTCTCCCTTCCTTGCACACTAGATTTCTGATACTGGTACTTATACTTGTGTGGCTACGAGTTCAAGTGGGGAAACTTCCTGGAGTGCTGTCCTGGATGTGACCGGTGAGTCTTTGGGAATTGTCTTAACAGAAGGAATCTTGAGCCCACACTAGGGATTAGCTCATCACTAAATAACAATTGATAGAGATTAAGATTTTAAATTCATTGAATGTAAAGACTAAGTCATATGCCACTTTTTAATTCCTCCATATAACATTGCATTCATGCAATCTTATACAGTTAAGGGGAGAGATTTAGTTTCTTTTTATTCTTGATAAACATATTTATTATCACTATCCGAAGAATAAGTAATTCTAGAGCTTGTAACATGTAGGAAATGCAAATATTCATTTATATACTTTTGATTCATGGAAATGAACTGCTCATTGTCTAGGTCTTTAATAGACTATTCTTTAGTAGACTATTCTTTAATAGACTATTTTCCTGTTTTTAAGTATTACATCATCCTGTGCAATCAGGAATGAAGCCTTTTCTGTTTGTCCTCTATAGAATCTGGAGCAACAATCAGTAAAAATTATGATTTAAGTGACCTGCCAGGGCCACCATCCAAACCACAGGTCACTGATGTTACTAAGAACAGTGTCACCTTGTCCTGGCAACCAGGTACCCCTGGAGCCTTTCCAGCAAGTGCATATATCATTGAAGCTTTCAGGTATGAGACACCTCTTTTTTTTTTTTTTCTCCATTGGGTTTTTGCTTTAGCTTCTATATCCTAAAATCTCGTGTAAGCTATCCTGCTGTTTTGTCTTAAGAACATGTCTAACAGTGCATTTTAAGTATTTATCTATTATATCTTATTTTCTTCAAGGATAGACTCTAGTGTTTTTGTTCTTGCATTAATAACCTGATTATAGGATTAAATATGCATTACCCATGCCTAAGCCTATGGAGATCTAGCTCATGACATAATCATATAGATCCTTTTTTTTTACCCTGACCATTGTAAAGATTTAAGATGAAAATTTTTTCCTTAGAACCAGGCAGAAATTAATTTAATTGGAAACAGACACCTTTTAAGTTCCGCATATTTATTTAAGGCATGGAACCCTGGAAACTTGCTTCCTAATAACTAAAGCAGAACTTAAAATCATTGTTTTTATGCTCTTTATTTTAATACATTTATTGGATATGCCTAAAAAATGAAAAACTGTGGTTAAGGAATTGATTCCATGCCCTTCTGCTTGCTCAAAGGAAGATATGCCCAATTGTTATTTGGAAAAAAATCATCAAAATAAGGATATAGACTATAAATTAGCAAATGCCATGATAAAATCACCACGAGAATTTAATTAAATACTTATACAAATGGGAAAATGAAGTTTGTATTGTTTTGATGTGCTTTAGTTTGCCACTATCAAGCTAGTGATAGCCACTGTCATTTTTAAGCAATAGGACAAATCATTACTTTCATTTCAGGCTTCCCTAATCTATTTAAGGTAATGATCAATAAATATATCATGTCCAACTTTCAAAATACTATTTTACTATAATTTTCATGCTTTGGTATATAAGAACTACTGAAAAGTAAGCAGACAGCCCTGAAAAATCACTTTTTCTCCTCATTATGAACAAAAGCAGCATTTGGCTTTAGACAAAGGTTTCCAAATGGGCATCCCGTCTATAACTGGCCGTTAAGGGGTTTCCACACATATTTGCAGAAGTATTTCACCATTTGAAGATGAGAAATCACAGTACTATGAAATGTACAATTTTATTAAAAATGTGACCAAGGAAAAATATTCCTTACATGCTTCCTTTCTTCTTTTACAGATATGTAGTTTTAGAAGGCTCTATTATAATATTGCATGTGGAATTGATGCAAAAGAAAACACAGCTTGTAACAGGAAAATGTATTGGCATAATTTACTCTGTAGTCCATTTATTCTTTCTACAGGTTAATTCTTTTCAAGGTATATATACATATACATTTATGAGGACCATATTTATTGTATAAACTTGATGTTGTGATCTTGGCCTCTGTTCCTTTTACAGGTATTCATTTAGTGGGCTGCTGTGCATTAGCAAAGGGCTGTCACATCTCCTGGGCTGAGTTTAATTTTGTTGTGCATGGCACTTCCGTTAGGTGGGCTCGGCTTTGTTGTTGAATAAACTGAAATCATCCAAATGTTTCATTTATTGAGCTTAACACTTCAAGTGTTGTGCGTGTGTGTGTTTAATTTTCAGCCATTAACTTTTGTCATTGATACCCAACTCCATTTCTGATACCTTTATGACTGTTCTTTAAATGGAAGTCCTGTTCACATTTCAGCCAATCAGTGAGCAATAGCTGGCAGACAGTGGCAAACCATGTGAAGACCACACTCTATACAGTGAGAGGACTGCGGCCCAATACGATCTATTTATTCATGGTCAGAGCTATCAACCCCCAAGGTCTGAGTGACCCAAGCCCGATGTCGGATCCTGTGCGCACACAAGGTAAGTTCAATAGCTGTAAACATGACTGGTTCTGGAAAGAGGCATTAAACAGATCTTTAAGAACAATGGGATTGCAGGAAGAAAGATAAATGTGCCTGGTCACTAGTTAAGATGATTCATTAGACCTTATCTAGGGAATGAGAAAGGAACTTGCTGTTCACCTTGGTGAGTGTGTCCTCTTACGGGAATTGTTAGGGTCTGTTTAGTAAAAACTAAACAAAACAATTGGGTCCATTTACATGATAAGAGTAAATCACCTAAGTTAAGGCTTTACTATATTTTGAAGGAGGAAACATGTCTCTTTAGAACTAGTTTTGCAATAGCAAAAACTGATCTTTAATTGATACAATGCCCAGATAAGGATATCAAAATCACTCCTATTGTTCAAGAATTCTATTTTTATAGCACAGAGCATCTCCAGGTGGAGTAGAAGCAGTATCTCTATCACCTAGAACCATGTTAGAAAGGCTGACTCTCAAGCCCCAGCTCAGAAGCCCTGGGGGTGCAGCCCAGCAGTCTGTTAAGGTGCTCTCCAGGTGATGCTTTCTGCTCAAGTTTGACAAGCATCCCTACAGTGTCTTTTATCAAACCAGATGGTTAAAGAAGCAATTCATTTCAGAAAGGAGTAAATCAAATTTTCTTTGTGAGGTATGTGATTCTTTTGCCTAATTAAAAAAAAAAAAAAAAAGAAAGAAAGAACAAAACAAATGAGAAAAGGAGAGAAAAAGAGAGAGGGAGGCCAACCAAGAAACAGACTCGACTATAGAGAAAAACTCGTTACCAGCGGGGAGGTGGGAAGGGGGGGACTCAAATAGCTGATGAGGATTCAGGACTGCACCTACTGTGATGAGTACCAGGTGTTGCATAGGAAGTGTTGAATCACTATACTGTACTAATATCTGAAACTAATATTACTAATATTACTAATATTGTATTGGAATTTAAATAAAAACAAAAAGAACCCACCCAGAATATTATAATAATCAAGACCGATGTGTTTCTTCTAATCTTTAGTAGCCTGTCTCTTCAAATTGAGATGTCATGAAGTCTAGGGGTTAAATCAGTATGTTGCATTACAGTTTCCCTTCCTACTAGTAGATGGAATTAATAAAACAGACATTGTGGCTTTATTATTTGTTACAACCTACTTCCCACAGGTTTCTTGAGAAAGGGTTAATTATTTCTAATTTGTAAAAGGCTTGGAACAGGATATAATTCAAAGTAGTATTTTTATGCCATGAAAAGCACCATACAGCCATAAAAATATTATTATAATTACAATGTAGTTCAGCAATAGTAACTAGCATGCTATTATAACAGAGAAGGGCGCCTTAAAGGAATCGAGTGAAATAAAGTCACCACGTGATTTTGTAACGTTGCTGACATGATGACAGTCAGGGGAGGAGGGAATGCCACTTCGCTATTGTTCTCTAAGCAGTAATGTGATTAATTTTCCATGATGATAAAGGGCCTGTAGGTAAAGAACCTGTCTCTAGAGAAAGAAAAAGTACAACAAGGAATTTGAAAATCTGAAACTGGTTACATTTTACCTTGCTTAGATCCAGTCTCCTTTAGTGTGTCTGAATTTAATGAGTAAATTAAATTATTGAACTTGAAGAGGTATATGGTTTTCACTCAAGGAATTATAGTACAAAGATCATTTTTACTAGTGTAGATAGAAATAGTTTTTGTGTGTGGTTGCAGTGAAGGTGGAAGATAACAGAATGGGGAAACTTTTGGTATGATTATATTTGGCAGAACTTCTTGATCATTCAATAATTCTGCCAGACACTAAATCTTGACTCATAAAATAACTTCTCGGTGAAAAGGTCAAGAAAGATTAATGAAAAGTTGTTTGTGATCTGGCTTGTTCCAGTTGAGAGACTATATAGAGCAAAAGACTTATGTTCTCTAACAGATATTTAATAGGAAAACTCATGTTTTTGGTCTGAATGTCAGTACCATTTTTTGACATCACACTTTTAGCAGCTTCGCGTTCAGCAAAGCACTTCTTTTCAAAGAACACTTTGCTGTGTGAGCTCTTATTTTTAAAGATATTAAATATATTTAAAGATATTAACTACCATAGAACTTAGAAAGCTTTTATTTTAGAAAAGCAGAAAATACTTGTACCATCAACATCACAGGGGTTCACAGATATGACACGTATGTCAATATTATTCATATAATCTTATTAATATGTTATTTCTCCTAAATCGAGTAAAACCAGTTATGCTATTTACCTTAAGGATGAAAAACACTGGAACTGAGAGAAAAAAAATCACCAAAGTGTAGTTCCAAATTATTTGTGTCCTAGTTTTTTCGTTCATTTTTAATTTACTTATATTATACATTTTCCAAATAACAGTAGCAAATATATATCCTGAGTCATGAGGTAAGTTTGTGCTTTACTCAAATTGGTACAGAAGAAGAGATCTAAGATATTTTAATCCTATTTTAATTAAAATCAAGTCTATAAATTATTGATATGAATTCCAAATACTAATAAAGGCAACACTTTCATTTTATACTATATGCCGATGCCAGATTCATGCATTCTTCCAAGTCATGCTAAGATCCTTGAGAATTTTTTTTGAATTTTTTTGAGTATAGTCGACACACAATGTTATATTAGTTTCAGGTGTACAACATAGTGACCCAATATCTCCATACATTATGCTATGCTCACCACAAGAATTGCTACCATCTGTCACCATACAACACTATTACAATACCATTGACTATGTTCCCTATGTTGTGGCTTAAAGATATATATTATTTTTAAATTTGAGTATAATTAGCATTCGATGTTATATTAGCTTTAGGTATACAATATTATGATTCAATAATTCTATACGATACTCATTGCTCATCACAATATATGTACTCTTAATCCCTTTCACCTATTTCACCCATATCCCCCTGTCATCTGGCAACCACCAGTTTGTTCTCTGGTGGTTGTATACCCTATGCTGTGGCGTTTATTCCATGGGTTATTCATTTAATAACTGAAGCCCGTACCTGCCACTCCCCTTCACCCATTTTGCCGATAACCCTCACCCCCTTTGCTATTGATTTCCTAATTCAAGTTAGGGTACCCAATTTAACTTATGGCTGAGATATGCACTTCAGGATATTTTTTCAACAGTGTTGCATTATGGCCTGAGGAAATAGGAGAAAAGAGGATTAAAAAATGAATTATTTCAAATTAGACCCCTCCCTTAAAAGTAGTTAGAGAAAAAACAATTCAACTTAGTTTTGCTGTGCACCAGTTAAAGTAGTTGTTCTGAGTATGTGTGAAATTCAGTCTATGATATCAATTCAGTGAATTGGATGTCTGTAATTTATCTTATTTGTTTTTCTAAATGGGTACCTAGAATATAAACCATTGTATGGAACAAGAGTAGTATTACGTCAGTGGTGAATACAGGGCCAAATGATGTACGGCTGAGAGTATGTCGTTCTAAATATTGCAATTATTTTTCCCTCTCCCCTCTCCTCATCACTTCCAAAAAGCAGCTGAATTCCTTTTTTATTTGTCAGATATTGAAATTCTCCTCAAAGTTTATTACTCTAGAACAGTTTATCAATATTCTTCATTTTTCAGTCAAAAGTATTTTTGTGAATTTGGGGGGCTTTTCTCCGTCTTTCCCTCATTTTGTTAACCTTTCGTGACATAATTCACTTCCCAGATTCCCCGGATTACTTTCTTTCCATGTTTCCGGACTGGAATAGTCAAGGAGTAAGAACATTCAGTCTACCAATTGGGATAAGAGAGTAAACAAATTCCTAAATAACAGTTTTTAGATATTGCTCTGTTAACTACTCAGGAAAGCCCTTCCATATACCAGCATCTATAGAAAACTCATGTTCCTAAAGAAGGCTTATGGCACATACTTTATTACTTGATAGATCTTCCATACCAATGCATTTGAAGGGAGTAAGAGATTATAAACACTTTTATCAATATTATTTTAGTAAAGATAAATATCACCTCTCAAATTATGTCCGAGCCTGGGTGATATGTATATAAGTATACTCGAATGTTGTTGTTGTTGTTGGTGGTGGTGGTGGTGGTCACAAAGGGTTTTAATTTTTTCCCCCGCAATTATTTCTAATGACCTATAATATTGTCTTGTATAATATACATTGGAATTTTACTATGACTTTTTAAATATTGGGATGGTTATCTCTGTAGATATCAGCCCACCAGCACAAGGAGTGGACCATAGACAAGTACAGAAAGAACTAGGAGATGTCATTGTGCGTCTCCATACTCCAGTCGCGTTAACTCCCACCACTGTTCAAGTCACATGGACGGTAAGTTTCAAAGAGAGTATTGATGGCAGTTTCTTTTATTCCTTTAAGAAAACAAATCAAAAAAGGAAAATGCGAATCAACACACAAATATTAATAGAAACCCTCATCATTTAAATAAAGGTGGAATCAAAGGTAAAAAAGAAAAACATGCAATAGAATGAAAGAGTAAAGGTAGTCTGATTGTGATAGAACTATGACATTTCATCTTATTTTTTAAAAGCTTTATTGAGATATAATTAACATAAGAGTTAGGGTGTACAACTCTGTTTCACTGTATTTACAGAATTGCACAGTCATCCTCAAAATCTGACTTTAGAACACTCCATCACCTGAAAGTACCACCATGTGTCCATTAGCAGTGCCTCCTCCATTCCCCCTGCGTTAGCCTCTGCGAGCACCAGTCTACTCTCTGTCTCTGTAGATGCGCCTGTTCCTCTCGTATGAGTGAAATCATGCAGTGTGTAGTCTTTTGTGTCCTGCTTCTTTCACTCAGTGTCAGGTTTTCGAGGTTCAACCATGTTGTAGTCTATGTATCAGTACTTTGTTCCTTTTTATTACTGGATAGCCTTCCATCACACAGATATATCACATACTCTGTTTATTCACCAGTTCATGTGTCTTTCAGTTGTTTTCCACTCTTGGCTACTGTGAAGGTGGGCGCCATAAACATTCGAGTACATATTGACATATGTTTTCATTTCTCTTCAATCCACCTAGGAATTGCTGAGTAAAATGATAATTCTGTAACATTTGGATGAACGGCCAAAATGTTTTCACCAATGGTTATCCCATTTTGTGCTTCCACCAGCAATATTTGAAAGTTTGAGTTTCTTCCACATTCTCCCCAATTTATCTCACAACTTCCTCAACACTTGTTATCTTCTGTCTATTTTACGATAACCATTCTAGTGGGTGTAAGTGAAATATCCTTGTGGTTTTGATTTGCATTTCTTTAATAACTAATAATATTTTCCATCTTTTCATGTGCCTGAGGATTTGTATATCTTCTTTAGAGAAATGTCTATTCAAATTCTTTGATCATTTTTAAGTTGGACTGTTTATTCTTATTTTAGACCTGTGTTTATTATATATTGGATACAAACCAGTTGTCAGATGTATGACTTGTAAATATTTTTCCTCAAGTAAATATTTTCTCTGTGAGTTGGTTTTGACTTTCTCCATGGTGTCATTTGAACCACACAAAAAAATTTAATTTGTCCAAGTTTCTTTCTGAAATTAATCGTATGTACATTCTTTTAGCTGAATCTCAAGTAGCAGCACCAAAACATGAATATGACTTTAATTATTTGACATATATAGTAAAAAGTAATGGATTTTAATAAATAAGTTGATATGTTAGTACATGCTAAGAATATTCAATTCCATGCGTTATTAAATGTCAACCTGCCCACTGTTATATCAAAATGCAAAATGTTTTGATCACGTAGTAGCCACTGCAGTGAAGACAACAAATAGCATAAAAATAGCCACATTAGTCATATTAGAAAATACTAACATTTGTGTACATGTGTTTGTATCTACGTGTGTGTCTGTTTTGAGAAGAGACAGATAATGTTCTTCCAGTGCATAATGTAGTTAGTGCTAACTTCTTATTTATATCCAAGATTTCTCTGTTATAACCTCTAAAAATCCATCATATAGCAGGTGTTAGAAGAGCACAGCTTCTTTAAGCCCTCTATGTATGTGATAGATCTTGTGTATTGTGTGAGTAATGAACATTTGAGTTACAGATACTTACAAATTTTTTTACTTTAACTATAATATTAATTGGGAAGACTTTATAATTTTGTCACTATTGTTTTTGTTGCTGTTTTGATGTAGTAGAAGAATGACTAAGTAAGAAGAATTTGGATTTTCACCTTCTGCTTTTAGAGTCCAAGTTTCTTTAGGGAAATAACCCTTTATCAACTCCATCAACGAAGGAAGTTGAGAAAGGGAAACCGGTTATTTTTCATCAGTTCTTAATTATATTTGAAGTATAAAATACAGATAAAGAGAATTATTCCAGGGTCCCCTCAGTAATAAATCCATTGAACAAATCCAACTCAACAAGCATTTTTGTGGGCCAGTTATGTACTAGATCTCGAGGAGAACTATATAAAAAGACACAAATCTGCTTGATAAAATATGGAAATTCTGAATAGCAGTAGGCAGGGATAAGAGGCATAACAGGCATATATGGACCCTATAGAGAAGTTTCAATCAAAGAAGTCATTAACTGCCCTCAGGCACCAGAAAAGGCATCACCACTCATTTTCAACTATATGGGGAAATATGAAGGCATTATCATATTAGAATGGGAAAACCCAAAATAACATTTAAGGCTGGTTAGTGTACTTCTACAATTTTATAAAAGGAAGCCAACGTGTTTGGGTTGAACGATATTCCCAATATCCCACACCTGTAAAAATAGGATTAGAATTTATTTAGTTCAAATATACTTTTTTTTTTACTTTAAAGATAAACCGTAGACAAAAATATATTTGAAAGACGTACCTTTTAATGGTGGAATTCATTTGGCTTTAGGTCCTAGATGGGGCATTTTGTTACTTCTTAAGCCAGATCACATGATCAAAATTTTGGCCTATGAGTACAAAATTGTCTAATACTTCCACAAAAATAAAACTTAGAATATAATAATTATTTAAGATTGCGTTGTTTCTGATTCCATTTTTAACATTACTTTATTTAAAACTTACTCTGTTTTCTGTGTATAATGATTTCTATTCTTCTGTTCCCATGGAGGGGACATAATGACCTCACCATTCTTCCAGTGGTACGGTAGGGGGGTCATCGGACAGGACTCTGCCATCTCTCTGTAACTTTGACCAAACTAGCAAAGCCAAGCAAAGAGTTGTACTTTTGAAGCAGATTTTTCTTCATTCTCAATTGAAAAAGTCTTCTCAGCTCTGTTGGGAGTTTCGAAAGGGCCTCTTTTAGGCTGCTTCTAAATGTGGAAATTATTTGAGTAAGAATCAAAGTCATTATGTTTATGAAGTTAATCACTTTAAAAGTCACTGAGTTTAAAAGAATAAATCAAATTAGATCAAAATTGCAGCTCTGTAGTCTGGGAGTTCTTCCAGCAGAGGAACCTTGTCATATTCATCTCTGTATCCCACGAAGCTTGTCATTATTGGTTTGCATATCTTTCTCTCTCACGAGCTTGGCTTCTGTGAGTCTGGAGTCCGTGTTTTTCATTTTTGTTTTTCATGGCAGAGTATCTATTACAAAATGCCTTTTCACTGTCTGTCGAATGATCAGATCAGTTGTTTTTAACATTCTTATTTTTGTTTTAAAAAAGACAGTGTTCGATTATATCACAGGGTATTGTTCCCCACAAATCTGTAGTTACACATGAGATAAGTATGTATCTGAGAGGTAACTTCAGTGAAATAAAGTCAGAGTCGTGGAGGGATCAGTTGCTAAAGAAATTATAACCAAATATTTTATTTCCCCGTCATAGTTTCAGTTGTTAAATATATATGTTCTTTAAATTATTGCACTGTTAATATTTGAGTTACAGATGTGATGTTAGAGAGGAGAAATGTCTTCCCCAACCCATGAATTTAGACTTGGAGGCCAGCTGACATGGTTTACCGTGGCTAATGGCTGCTTTCTAAAGATGACTGTTCTTATAATGAGGATAGGGGAAAATGATAAGAAAATGAATGTTTCACAAGAAAATCGCAATAAAGCTCTTATTTAATAAACAGTTATTCTAGTTTGGGTGTGTACGCGTGTATATCTGTGTTGTTTTTGTTCATGGACAAAAAGAACCACAAACCCTTTGCCTCTTAAACATCATGGCTACTGAAATTGAAAGTATGCATTGGCAAACTAGAATTTCGAATCTCAGCTCAATCCAGATCAGTCACTTAGTAGGCTTAGCTCATGAAAGAAAATTCACTTTGAATTTTCAGTTGAGATGGATTTTTTTTAATTGAAAAGTTGGAGGTAAGCATCTCACTTAAAAATTCTAATGAGCATGCCAATTCGAGGGTCACATATAGACAGACCCTTTTTCCTTTTTACCGTATCCCTTACTTAACAAGGGTGCTCTGTCATTGTGCGTCCCTACAACGTACAAAGTTCTTTAACTTATAGTAGCCATTTAATTGTATCTGATCCCATGCAATATGAATATTATTGGAGCAAATTAAGAAAACTGAGGCTCAACTGAGTGTTAAATGTAAGCGATGAATCATGGGACACTACTTCCGAAGCCAAAAGCACACTGTATGCACTGTATGTTAGCTAACTTGACAATAAATTATACATATAAAAAATAAAACAATAGTTATCTCTAAAAAAAAGAAAGAAAGAAAACTAAGCCTCAGAAAATGTAAAAGGCTGAGCTGTAGCTCATTTGGAATCTTATGACTGGAAAATGGAAACTGGCTTCATCCTTTGGCTTTTTCCTGTAGACAAAGCTTTTTTATTCCTATTTCAGAAAATACAAATTTTTTAAATTCTATAAACTCATGACTTTGTGGCCAGACTCTGATTATAATCAACTCTAAAGAAAATCCTCCTTCTTACAAACAGAATGTTAATAAAACCAGTGTCAAGCATATGGTTTAACTTGAAAATGACCACCTGTCAAAATGTGCTCTAAAAGTCAGTGGTGGAGAACATATATCCAATAAAAATCCCACCTCGTTTTTTAAAAGGTAATGTTCGGCATTTTCATTTTTGCTTCCACCTGTAACAACAAATTTTCTCCTGGAAAGAATGTATTGCAACTGCACAAAATCAGGTTAAACTATTCAGTTATTAAACAGACCATTAGAATATACCGGTTGAAAGCAGTGTACACTGAAGTGAGGAGACATTGTCGTGTAGTAAACATTAGCTTCATAAAGTCCCTAAAACACTTAATTAATGAAAACCAAACATGGATAAAACCAATTTACCCTGATTTACAGACTCTCTTCATCTGGAAACAGCTGCTTAATGTTCTTCTTAAAAACACAGCTTGCTTCTTTCAGTATTAACAAGCTATTATTGTGAGTTATGTCTTTCTTTCAGTATATAAATTCACTTAAAGCAAATGCAGAGAAGTTTATAAAATGCCAGCCTAATGTTGTTTTAACATATGCTGCAAGGAATTTTTGAACATTGACAGTTTTGATTAAAGACATCTCTCTTTGGCTCTCATAAATTTAAATTTTTTTTGCTTTGGAGTTGCCTTGTTTTGTAATGTCAGAACAACTTCTGCTCTTCAAAAATGATGCCTATTGGTACAAAAACAAACTGGTAGTAGCATGGATGAGGGTTCAAAGATTATAAGCTTTGTCATCAGAGCTGGGCTAACTCTTTCTTGACATAACCTCATACTAGTATAGCACTAATGCCAGAAAATCTTTTGAGGGTTAGAAAACTGTCAGGTGGATGAAAGAATTCTTAGTTGTTAAGACACAGAAACTAGCTAGACATAGAAACACATATGCTTAGCCTCCCAGCTTCATGGACTCTCTAGCATGGACATTCAAAATATAGACAAATGTCCCTTTGTTCCACTATATTTTGATTGAGGTTCTGTGTTTGTAAATTTTCTGCTTTCGCTTAAAAATAATTTTTAAATGCTGCAACATTTAAGTTAATACATAAGAGAATACCTTTTATTAATGTGTTAATAGTTGGATGAAGAAATTTTTAAAAAGTTGAAATAACCATTTTCATCATCACCTTCTCTATTTCTTCTCTCCTCAACTTTCTGAAATGAGGTCCTCCCACCTCTTCTCCATTAAGTTTTACACTTTATTTGACTGAAATATGTCAAGTTAAAGGCTTCTTAGAATATAGCTATTACTGTATAATATATAGAAAATTAATTGAAGGTGCTGTGATAGTTGTTTTTAAATCAAGCAATTTTACAAAAATGGCAAGATACTAAAAAATGCTTAAAAACTAAAAATCCTCTTCTCCCTGAAAATGAAACAATGATGAAACTCCAATAGAGATTGTTTAAATAAATGTATAAGGAGAATATGTTTTATTTGTAGCTTGCATTTTTTATGTATCCAGTTTTCCTGTAATTATTATGAGTAAACAATAAAGCTTTTTCAAATTTTTATTTGATATGAGTTTTCAGAGTCAAAGTTTCAGATTTTCATTCAAAACAGCTGCTTATCCTCTGTACTTCTAAGTGAATGAAAGGATCAAGAAAGTTGTCAAATTGTGCCAATAGTGAGACTATTGAAAGAGCCAGAAACTGGTAAATTCATTAAAGTTTTTCATTTAACATTTGCTAGTGGGTACAAGTTTTTCATAAGCCTTTTTAAGTTTATTAATTTATTTTGAGAGAGAGAGAGAGGGAGCTCAAACAGAAGAGGGGCAGACAGAGAGCGAGAGAGGGAATCAATCAAGATTCCACACTTGTCAGCACAGAGCCCAGTGCAGGGCTCGATCTCACAAACTGTGAGATCATGACCTGAGCCAAAATCGAGAGTCAGTCACTCAACTGCTGAGCTACTCAGACATCCTTCAGATTCCTTTGAAACAGAGTCTCTAACTTCACACTTTCTAGTCTTCGCATACACTTCCTCCAGCCATAGGAATTTTTGTTTGTTTGTTCGTTCATTTGTTTTAGAGAGAGAGAGAGAGAGCGAGCACATGCACATGAGCAGGCAGAGGGAAAGAGAGAATCTTAAGCAGCCTCCATACTTAGCACAGAGTCTGATACAGGGCTTGAACCCACGACCCTGGAGTCATATCCTGACCTGAAATTAAGAGTTGGATACCAAACCTGCTGAGCCACCCAGGCAGCCCACCATAGGAATTTCATACTTGCTGTTTCTACACTTCTTCCTCCGGAATAAATGATCCTACTTTCCTTGAAGATTCGGCACTTGCTCTTTTTCAGGGAAATGCTTTCTCCCCTTCCTGATTCTGTCAACTTCCTCTCTATTCCAGGTTCTCTTAGCTTCTTGTCCATCTCATTCATAACATTTGTTTATGTGTATTAGTTATAGATGTAGCTTGACAAGTAACTTGATTAGTAGCAGTTCAAGAAATGTTTTGAGTGAGTGAAGACATTAGTGAATGGACAAAAGATAAGAATAGAAACTCCTAAGAAGCAGCACATTACATAGCCAGTCATAAAAATGGGAACTGTTGAATATAGGAAAAGGATAGACAGATGAGAAATGAATCTAGACAAATCAGCAGGTCTTGGCCTTATCAGGCCTTTGTGCTACTTTAAGGCGTCTGAATTAATTAAGTAGACGTCTTAGATTGGAGTATTTTAAATAGGAGAGAGAGTTATTCCACTCTTCATTTTGGAAATAATAACTTGAGGGCAATGTGAACTCAGAGCTGGAGTTGGGTATGAGAAGCAGGGTGATCAATTACAAAGCAATAGTGTCCCTCAGGTGAGAGTTGATGACGACTGAAATAGGGACAAGAGAAATGAAGATGGATTCATTGTCATGTCTAAAATATTTCCATTTGGTTTCAAAAGCTTTGTGCTATATTTTTCAGGTCGATCGCCAGCCCCAGTTTATTCAAGGCTATCGAGTGATGTATCGTCAGACTTCAGGCCTGCAGGCTACGTCAGCATGGCAGAACGTGGAAGCCAAAGTCCCCACCGAGAGAAGCACTGTCTTAGTCAACCTGAAAAAGGGGGTGACTTACGAAATTAAAGTTCGACCATATTTTAATGAGTTCCAAGGAATGGATAGTGAATCTAAAATAGTTCGTACTACTGAAGAAGGTCAGTTTTCAGATTTCTAACAAAAGACAAACTTAAAACATAATGAAGCCAATTCCTGGTGAAGTTCTAATTTATCACCTACCTTAGAAGAATAGCAAGAGAGGATATAAAAAGTGAATTTAGGAAGTGTCATTTTCTCCTTTTACTGAGAATCTCATAGAATGTGAGAAATGAAAAAAATATATTTGAGTAATGTGAATTTTGCTTGAGTAAACATTTGCTCCAAAGTTTGCCAGTACCCTGGGATTCGATTACAGTCTTTTCCCGTGTTATTTTTCTTAACATGGATTGAATTCATTTGGTTTCATTAAGGGACAGGCTACCGGAAGTTCAAGAACACAGGTTATTCATTGTCACTCTTTTTTTTTTTTTTTTTTGATGTACTAGAGCATGACGTTATTTTTTTTATAAGTCTCCTCCCCTGTGGACTCTGCCAGTCTGACTCATAATCCCTAATTCAGAAGGCCACTTGCATGTTTGCAATAGCATTCTTGTTAGTGACTTTCCCTCCTGTTCCCCCATTTAGAAATTGTCTTGCACACAGATCCTTTCAAGTCAATCTGTGATGGACATGAAGTTAATGTCATTTTGAACCAGTCACTTACTAGCGTCCCCTTCACTAAACTAGAGGCTTATAGTAAATGGTATTATCAAAATACAGAAAGTCCTATGCCATGTATAACGAACCATCCCCCCTTTTCTGCTTTTCTACTAATTTAATGTACACAGCTCTGTAAAAAGCCATTTTTTATAAATCAATATGTGAACAATCTTAAGAAAACGTATGTAGGTTGCTTATGCTAATGTAACTGTTCATGTTTGACAAAAGAGCTAAGTTACACATATCTTATAGTCAGCATCCCTGTGAAAACGTTATGTTCACATTGGTTTACAATGTGATACACTGAGAGGAGCAGCAGTACATGTCTGAAAGATACCATTAATCTACTTTTAGGATATGTAAAGAAAAAGTCCTAAAAATTAATAATGATATCTTCATCCACCATTAAAATTTACTTTGTGTTGGAAATGTGTGGTACTCATGAGTGGAGGGAGTGAATTTATGCAGAATGCTATAGTTGAAGCATACTTCCACAATTGAATGTCACCGGAGTGAGACTTTCCCTCTTGATTAGACATTTGTCACCAGGGGTATGCGTTCTTTCCAACCGATGCACCTTCGGAAGGTAAAAACAGGAACTCAGCTGGGGAATGACGAGCAGTGATTGGGCTCTTCCACAAGTGTAGAAAGAAGCTGAGCCCTGGAGGAACTGACCAGTCGGGAAAGCAGGCATGGGATTTTCTCTGAGCCCGCAGCAGAGCAAAATGAGAAGCCAGTTTTCAAAAGTGTTATTTTTCCATGCAACACAAAACTGGTGAACGCGTGGTTGGATTTATGTCATCAGGCCGTATTTTGGAGCACTGTTATCATGCAGAAGAATAAAAGAGTGGTATTGTGCTACCGTGTCTGTGTATGTCCTATATCTTGATGCAAATGTCATCATACCTCACTGACCAATTTACTAAACGTGGGAGACTTTCGATAGGCTTTTAAAATATCTTTGACCATTCAATTGCACATGTTCAAAGGACTAAACTATGTAAGGTTATGAAAGCATTGATCCTTTTACATAAAAATCTTTAATGCCACAAAATTCTTTGAATTTTGTTTGAACTATTTCATTTTGTTTTTCCTACTCAGAGATTTACTGAAAATTGATAAATTTTCCTGTAAAATTAGTATTTTTCAACTCCCAGATAGACTGGAGAGCAGATGCTGCAGTCTAAAATCAGAAATTTTTTTCTCACTCATCTTTTCTCAGTATGATTATAATTATAGGAGAAACCAAAAAGGATGAGAACTGTAGGAAATTAAAATCTGTCCATTTCACATTTGACCCAACATGAACTGTTTTCATTCATAACTTCATAATGCCTTGCCCATCAATATAAAATAAGTTTTAAATCTTAAATTATGAGTCGAAGTGTAAGTCAAGTATTTTTCCCAATATGAAAAAAGCATTTTTTCATGTGTTGGTGAAATTTATTGCTGTGTTTCTATTTTTCTTTATTAAACACAAAATAAAACAAAACAAAATCATTGTTCTTAATGACACCGCTCAGAGAAAACGTTTGAAGAAAATTCAAGGAATACATCCACTCAGAATACTTTTGAAAGGGTTTTTGTTTTTGTTTTTCCCAGAAAGAGAGCCTCTTGGAGTTAAAAGAACCAAAGTTCTAGAGCCAGACATATCTGGGTTCAAATTCTGCCTTGGTGTTTGACTTAGACAACTCTTACAAGTCCTCTTCTCTTTCCTTTTCTGTAAAACCGAGATAAGAGTTGTTTTTACTTCTTGAGGTTTAGTGTGATAATTAAATATGACACTTGGCTCAGCGCTGGGCATACAGAAAACACTCATTAGAATGTAAGTTGTTAAATTTATTATTGAGCACATAGTAGCATTATTGAGCATAGTAGCTGTTGTATTTGCTTTAAATATACCCATTATATTTAAAGGACATTAAAAAAAACTGTCACTGTTTAACACTACATGCAAATTCAGAACTACTGGAAACCAGACTTCGTGCTTCTCATCTTCATATTCTATAAGCAGTATTAATGCACATCAAGACTTACAGTTTGTGTTTATTCTAACTACTTCCTCTGCAGCCCCAAGTGCCCCTCCGCAATCTGTCACTGTGCTGACGGTTGGAAGCCACAATAGCACAAGTATTAGTGTTTCCTGGGATCCTCCTCCTCCAGACCATCAGAATGGAATTATCCAAGAGTACAAGGTAGGGTCTGCGTGAGAAAGGAAAGCTCACAGAGAAGCTTCCCAAAGCTCAGTGTCATATGCATGAAGCATATCTCCAAAGGCTTTCTTATTGAGTCTGTGTGTCACGTCATTTTTATATCTTTGTATGACAGCTAAAGAAACAAATGCATAAGGAGTTAGAACTGAACTCCAAGACACAGATAACAAAAACTCACCTGGACAAGTAAATCATAACAGTTTTTTTGGGGTTTTTTTTTTTGTTTTTTTGGTATAGCATAGAGAGATTGGGTTACAAGAGTAGGTAGTGAAACCCTCATCCCAGATACTTCCTGTATCATTATTATTAAATTTTTTGTGATGGGCCTTCGCAGGGGTATTTTTAAACTGTGGTCTCATAAAAAGATGCTTCTGAGGTTTAGAAATGGGGGGGGGCAGGTGATAGGGGGTGGGCATCACCAGCTCCCACTCTTAAGCTCTGCTTTTGTCAATTGATTGAGATTTTGTAAAATATGTCACTCAAAGAAGGGGAGCCATTGAAAAAACAAATTGTGAAAAACTGACTGACAAAAAATAGTTTATTATTGCATTTTTTGACCGATAAATCTGTTGCTGTCTAGAAACAGTATATGTATGTGTATGGTTTCTTGCCATCGTTTGATGTATAAGAGACAGAAGATGTCTAACTTTGAGAAATAAGATTCTGATTAACTGTGGTATGATTAGAATAGTTACAACAGTAAAACACCTCATTAAAACTTATAAAAATTCAAAACTATGATTTTTCCTATTAATAAATATTTATGGAATTCTGAATATTAACATGCCAAATAGATTTGTTAGAATAGAAAACTGGACACCCCACCTTACCCCAAAGTTTATACCTGTTATGTAAAACAAAGCTGAATAATTTCATTGAAAGCATTGCAGATTGAATTCTGTTACTTCCAATGAAAAATTATAAATTCAAAATAGAATTTTCTTAAGTTAAAAGTTAAGTTTCTGAAACTAGCAATGTACAGAAGCACTTACTCTAAAATTATTCCTATCACTTTATAAAGAAATATGTATAAAATATAAAAATAAGGTTTACAATAACATAATTATGAATATTATATGTATATGAAGTTTTACAAGGATTAGGGCACATCGTTTTAAGAACGAAGTATGATCTATTCTGGCATGTGTGTATGTGCAGGTATGTGTTTTAATGAAGATTATGTTTGTGTATTATCTGCAAATAAATTTAAGTAAAATTTCATTTACTTAAATCCCTATCTTGATTATAACATGATAATTTTTGTCCTAAGTGGTAAACTTTCTTATTCATATGAGATTGCTTATTTTCATAACAAAGTGTATATTGTGATGAAGCCTAAATATTCCTGCATTAGTAATTTAGAAATCATTGTGTAAACAAAAGAAATATACATTTCACAGGAATTATTTTTAGTAAAAAGTCTCAGGAATTTACCCATTCCATTTCAGAAACAAACCATGTGTGTTCCCACTTATGTATCTATATGTAGATTATGAAATACTGTATGTTATGAATACAAATATATATTCACAGTGTAATTCTTTTTGTAATGCGTTTGACAATAACAAACCCCCACATCCCAGAAACATAGTATGTCTTAAAATGTGATTCTGACTTTTGGTAAAAGCCTATGTTCTCTCACGTCAGTGTTTAAAGACTTCACCACTTTGTTCTCATGCATGTGTATGTACGTGTGTACATATGTTTTGATCAATATTAAGATTTATTACTGTCAATGTAAATACTGGTTTTAATTTCATCTCAGTCAATACTTATAACTTTGGTCAATTAATCTTGTTAACTACTTCTGGGTAAGTTAATATTTTCTTAAATAATATATAATAATATCATTGTGCGATGAACATTCAGTTTTGATTGTAAGATATAAAGGCACATGGCATAGTTTTAGCTTCCCTTATTGTTCTTCCTTTTTTTTTTTTATTGTTCTTCTCTTAATACACACACACACACACACACACACACTCACACACTCACATACATACACACATAAATAAACTACAAAATTAGCCTCTTGAAAATGTCATTTGCAAATACTTCTATAAGCCTAGAGAATAGATTGGTTACTTCTAAGAAAATCTTTCATCAATTTAGCAGAAAATATAATTTTATATTCTTTTGTTTTTCACTTTATATTTCTGTAGATCTGGTGTCTGGGGAATGAAACACGATTCCATATCAACAAAACTGTGGACGCAGCCATTCGATCAGTAATAATTGGTGGATTATTCCCAGGTATTCAATACCGGGTAGAGGTTGCAGCTAGTACCAGTGCAGGAATTGGAGTAAAAAGTGAACCACAGCCAATAATAATTGGTAAGTACCAGTGTGTGTGGCCTGTGCTTTAGAGTTAGTCAACTGGTAACAAGGTAGATTTTTTTTTTAACCTTTATCCTTACAGAGGATATGCAGCAGTCATCATATAGCAAATAGGTTGACTGACTAGGGTTTCTTATAAAAATAATTAGCAATTTCTTGTGCTGTTAAGATTCCCACAAACTTTAAATTATTAGCACTGAGCTTTAAATGCCAAAAGTTAGTTTGAAAATAATTTGCAATCAATAATTTAATTAGTATTTTTGATGCCATTGAAATATAATAAAAAATGAGGCAGTTATTGAAAAAAAGTGCATTATGTTTCAAATCTCTATACTTCCTTTTAGCCAGAAAAATGCCAAAGTTTAACAAGAAACAGGCCAAAAAAAAACCTTTATAAGCCAAATATATTATCCCACAGAAGAAATCCCTATTTTTTTAAGTTTACTTATTTATTTTGAGAAAGAGAGAGTGAGAGAGTGGAGGAGGGCAGAGAGAGAGGGAGATAGAGAATCCCAAACAGGCTCTGCACTGTGAGTGCAAGGCATATGCAATGTTTGAACTTACAAACTGTGAGATCGTGACCTGAGCCGAAATTGAGTCAGATGCCTGACTCACTGAGCCATCCAGGTGCCCCAAGAAGAAATGCCTATCAAATCTACCGTCATCATTACAGAAAAGTCTTCCCTAGTAGCTTTGGTTGTGTTTGCTTCTTCATGAAATATATGTAAGTGAAATCAGACAAAATATAATAATTTGTGTCTAACTTTCACTAAACAATGTGTTTTGAGATTTACCCAGGTGTGTAATATGAAATTCATATGTGTTATTTCTGAGCAGTATTCAAACCGTTGAATATATCATATATTGTTTCTCTGCTTTTCTCTTGAGAGAATGAACATTCTCCTGTAAGTCTTTTTGAGGACATATCCTTTTATTTCCTTTGGAGAAACATTTCGAAGTGGAATTTCTGGGTAATAGAATTGATATAGTTTATGAGAAGCTGCAAACATTTTTTCCTATTGTTGTATAATTTTATACTGTCATTAACAAAGAATATGACTTTTCCTTTTTCTGGTTCTACAATAGTTAATGTTGCCAGTCCATAATTTTAGCCATTCTAATGAGTGTAAAAGACTACCTCACTGTCATTTTAACATCAATATTCTTTGATAACTAGTGATGTTGAACAATTCTACACGTGTTTATTGGCCATTTGCATATTTTCTTATGTGAAATTTCCAAATCTTTCTCTTTTAAAGATTATATTGCTGATCTCTTGTTACTGGATGGAAGAAGTTATACTCTGGATATAAATTCTTTGTCATATATTTGTGTTGTAATTATTTTCTCCTGCTCTATGGATTTAGTGTAGTGAACTACAGTTTACCACATTTTTCTTTTATGTGTAGTGCTTTCTAAGAAATTGTATCTTACCTACAGATAGCAAAGATATTATATTTTCTTCTAGCAGCTTTATATTTTCAGCTCTCAGACTTACATCTGTAATTCATCTGAAAGTAATTGCATGTGATTGAGGTTTGAGGCTTATTTATTTTAGTAAGTATATCAGCACATGTTTTATTAAACTTTCACTATTTGATTTTTTATACTATTATATTTATAAAATTTCCTTTCTAACTGTTCTAAATTATGTATAACTTAATTTTTTATGTTGCCCTTTTATCTTTTGACCTTATTCACCTCACTTATTTTAATAGTGGTGACATATTTTTCTGACTGTATTCAAATAATATTCTCTTTTCTTATTTGTTTTAATATGGTAAATTCTATTGTATGGTTGGAAAGGTGAATAAATCTTTCACTTATTTATGGGTTACTATAAAAGGAATTAGGAAGTTTTTCCTTTCTCTGCTGTAGTCTGCAAGAGTTTTTGTAGTTTGGGGCACCTGGTCTGCCTTTAATTATTTCTTCCTTAAATACTTTGTAGAAATCAGTGATTATATCTGTGCCTTGAGTTTTCTTTGTGGATTCTGTTTATATTTATGAATTTACATTTATTTAGAATTCTATTAGTCCCGTGTTGGTTGCGGTAAATGGATATTTGGTTTTGCCCTCAGTGAATTTGTCTAATCCATCTATGTTGTTGAATTTATTACCGTATGCTTATTTGCACTGTCTCCTTATTTATAATACCCTTATTTGTAATGATTGCAGGATGTGTGGTAATGTCATCTCTTTTATTCTTAAGTGCTGAGAATTTGTGTTCTCTCTCTCTCTTTTAACTCCTTTTTATTGTTCCCTCCCCTTCAATTGCAAGTAGTCTTGATATGGATTTATCAATGTTATTAATCTTTTCTAGGTAGAAAAGACTTTGCTATTTTTATTTGTTTTATTTATTTTCTTTCTAATTAATTTCTTCTCTTTTTTCTTCTACTTACTTCTGTGTTGCTTCTGAAGATAGATATTTATATCGATGATTTAGACCTTTCTTCTTTTCTAATATGGATATTAGACTTTGCTATTTTTATTTGTTTTCTTTAATTTCTTTCTAATTAATTTCTGCTCTTTTTTTCTTCTACTTACCTTTATGTTCCTTCCCAAGATAGGTATTCGTATCAATGATTTGGACCTTTCTTCTTTTCTAATATGAAAATAAAGTTATGCATTTCTTGCTAAGCACATGTTCAGCTGAATCTTACACATTTTGAGGTGTTGTGCTTCCATTTATCACAATGTTGAAAATATTTTTCACTTCCCCTAAGGATTTCTTTTACTTTGTATAGGTTATTTGGAGGTGTATCATTATATCTCCAAAAGCTTTTGGGATTTTCCAGATAGCTTTTTATTTCTGATTTATAATTTAATTCCATTGAGGTCAGGGAATGTATGTTGTATGAATATAGTCTTTAAATATGGAGAATGATTTTATAGCCCAGACTTGATCTTAACGACTATTCCTTGTGAATTTGCAAAGTATGTATATGTTTCTGTTCTGCTGTGGAATGTTCTATAAGTGTCACGTCAAATTAGTTGGTAGTATTATTCAGGTCTTTAATGATTTTCTGCCTATTGATTCTTTCAATCAATAAGAAAGGAGTCTGGTAATGTATTATAATTAAAGACGTTTGTATTTCTCATTTCCATCTATAAGTTTTTGTTTTTGCTACTCCTTTTAAGTGAATGCATTTTAGGATTGTTATATCTTATTAATGAACTTACCCCTTATCATAATGGAATGACCCACTTTATAAACCAGTAAGATTCTTTTTCCTTAAATTTACTTTATCTAACGTTAGTATAGCTATATCATCTTATAAGTGTTGTCATGGTTTGTGTTTTTTCCATCCTTTTACAGAGAAACCGTGCATTTATGTTATTTAAATTGCATGTTGACACTTTTTTAAATTCAATATGATACTCTTGGGGTACCTGGCTGGGTAAGTCAGTAAAGCGTCTGACTTTGGCTCAGGTCATAATCTCATAGTTGGTGAGTTTGAGCCCTGCATCAGGCTTTGTGCTGGCAGCTAAGAGCCTGGATACTGCGTCAGATTCTGTGTCTCCTTCTCTCTTTGCACCTCCCCTGCTCGCACTCTGTCTGTCTCTCTCAAAAATAAACATTTAAAAATTATTTTAAATATGACAATCTTTGCCTCTTAATCGGAATGTTTAGACTATTATCTTTAATGTAATTAGTGATGCGTTTTTGCCTTAGAATTACCATCTTGTTATTTGTTTTCTACCTAACTCTGTTCTTATTTTCCTAGTTTCCTGATTTCTTTTGGAGGAATTAAATATTTTTCTATATTATATTTTATATCCACTATTGCATTCTGAGGTATAACATTTTTTTACTAATGGTTACTCTAGGATTTGCCTAAAAGGATCTTACAAGAATATAATTCCATTTTCCTTGCTCTCAATATTTTTGCTGTTGTTATAATTTTAGTCTTATACATGTGGTAAACACCAATATACAAATGAAAGTATTAATATTTGCTTCACTTTAAATAACTATCTTTTAAGTAAATTACAATTGAGGAAGGTATTTTATGTTACTCATTCTTTTTTATGTTACTCACTTTTTCAGACATTTTGTTCCATAAAGTCAGTTTCCTCAGTGTCCCTCAATTCCTCTATTTCTTTAACTCGAGAATGCTGTTTAGCCATATTTGGGCTCCTCTTCACTGAATCACATTGTAGTATTGTCTTCAGATCAAAAGCTATGAAAATAATATGATCTCCCTTGTTTATTTCCTTTTTTTCCACAATGCTGCCCTTTTGTTTTACATATTTTGCCTAATTTTATACTTATTTATGGTGAAATTACATGTCTCATTCCCATTATTTCTTTATGGGCAGAAACGAAAGTATACAGTGAATTATTAAATTAATATAATACACTTTTGTGTTCTAGAAATTCCATTTGTTTTCTTTTACATTTTCCATTCCCCAGGTGTTCATCCATTCTGACTCTATTAATTTAAGTTCATGAACATATTGTAATAGCCACTTTAAAACTTTGTCTCCTAATTTCAACATGTGTATCATCTTATGGTCTGTTTCTATTGATTACATTTTCTCTTGACCTTTGGTCATTTTTTTCCTGTTTTTTGTGTCTTATTCTTTCTTTCTTTCATTTTTATGCTGTTGTTATTTTGCTTGTTTTTGCGTGGTTAGTAGTTTTTTTTTATTGTATACTAGATACTGCAGATGCATACCATAAAATTTTGTGATCTTCTAAAGAATGTTGGGTTTCGTTCTAAAGTAATGTTACTAGCTGATTATCTTGATCTTGTGGTGGCTTGGATCTTATATTTGTTAGCACAGGGACTGTTTGTATTTGACCTTATTCTCAAGCAAAATCTCAGTATGATCTTTACTTCTAAGTCACGGCTCACAAGAGGGTTCAGTGAAAAGCCTAATGTGTTTATCTGTTTTCCCAACTTGATGAAATTTGAGGTTTGAACACAATCTTCTCTGCAGTGGACATCCTCTGAGAGTCTATTCAGCCTTTTCAGCTTTCTAGCTTTTGATTTTCACCAGATCCTTGGAATCTTCAGTCTGCATGAAATTAAGAGTTCACCTTATGATTGGCGGGGGGGAGGTAAAGTAGAGTGGATTAGAGATTTGGGAACACCATTCTCCTGTAACTTTTTCACATGGCTTCCCAGTGAAAATTTTCAGTCACTCTGTCATCTCAGAACACTATCCTCTTGACACATCAGACCAGTATAATTGAGGATTTCAGCTTGTGTTCTAGCTGCCCAGCACTGTAGGGATTAAAATCTTTAAGGGGAAAAGAAAGCCTCAAATATTCAGGTTTCCCCTAGAGAGGTTCTCTCCTTTAAAGAGACAAATCCTTTTAGTTCTTTCAGTTTTCATTAGGTTATTAGTATCTTTCATTTTTAAAAAGATACTCTTCCTAGAGTTTGCATATTTTAAGAATACTTGTTTGGGGCGCCTGGGTGGCTCAGTCGGTTAAGCGTCCGACTTCGGCTCAGGTTATGATCTCACAGTTTGTGGGTTCGAGCCCCGCATCAGGCTCCGTGCTGACAGCTCAGAGCCTGGAGCCTACCTCAGATTCTGTGTCTCCCTCTTTCTCTGCCCTTCCCCTGCTAACGCTCTGCTGTTCTCTCTCAAAAATAAATAACCATTAAAAAAAAAAAAAAATACTTGTTCAGAGTTTGATACTATAGAATGTGCCAGGGGGCGCAAGGGTGGTTCAGCTGGTCTGACTTTGGCTCAGTCATCTCACAGGTGGTAAGTTCAAGCCCCTGTTCAGGCTGTCTGCTGTCAGTATAAAGCCCACTTTAAATCCTTGTTCCCCCTTTCTCTGTCCCTCCCCTGCTCTCTCTCTTTGGCTCTCTCTCTGAAAAAAAAAAAAAAAAGAAAGAAAGAAAATAAAAAAGAGACTGTGCCAGTTCCATTACTTTCTGTTTGTTTTATATTTGAATGATTCACACAGACCACACTGCCAATTTCTAGAAAATTGTTTCTTAATACAAAATATTTATTGAATATGAAGAGATTTCTCATTCCATCATATTGTTGATTTTTTATATTCTCCAAGTTTTTGTTCTTTTATATATTAAAAGTATTAAAGAGAAAAGTTATAGTATTAACTTTCCTTTAAATTGCCTTCACTTTCTTAATTAGTCATACAGACTGAATTAATTTCTTAACCTGAGGGGAACCTACAGTCTTGCCCTTCTGAGATTTTCTGAAATAAATTGGAATAAGACAGAAATACAGGTACACCCAAAAGGATTTAACTGACATATGTGTGTGTGTGTGTGTGTGTGTGTATACATATATATATAGCATGCATGTGTGTATGTGTATATATATAATTATATATATGTATATATAATTTAGAAGTAAGCAATAATTTTTTCCCTGAAAAAATGTTTATGATATATCTTTAAAAAGCATTGTTTTCTTTGAGAACCCTCAGATAAGTAAACAAAACTTTGAGGTTTTTACTCTCCCTTGCATATATGAAATGTAATATTTCTAATTCAGAGATTATCCAGTATCTACATTTTTCTTTCCTGTTTTTTCTATTATGTTTATTAATAAGTAAAATTCTCAAGAAGTGAAGGTTTTTTTCTCCATTTTTTATAGGACTACTTTGTTTTTCCCCACATTTGGGGGATTTATTTCACTTGGAAGCAAATAAAACATTACAAGAATACCATTTAACCAAGCTCATGTCAGGTCAATTAAGAATTTAACAATTGTATAGTAACTTAAAAAAACAAAAAAGAAAGCTCATTTAGTGTATTTTAAATCATAAGACAGTTTTCTTAAATTTCTGTCATTTTAAAGGACTAAATGTGTTCAAATGTATAATTATTACCTTTTTTAGTGTATCATATAACTGTTTCCAATTTTCTCTGAATAAAAATATAGTAATAAATAATATTTCTATCTTCTGTTCAAGCAGTTAGAATATGCAATATTCAGGATGTAATCAAATAGAATTGAAAATAAATACACGCACTCACACATAATCACACACACACACACACATACACACACACACACACACGCGTGCACGCATAATTCAATGCAGAAAAGGCTATTCGTCCTCTAGAGATTTATTTCTTTTTAATATCTACCATTGTACAGAAGAAGCCTTTAATTGTTTCTTTAATTACTCTGGCACATCTACCTTAACATCTTGTCTGATAACCTTATCTACACAACTGGTATTCCTTAGTTGAAAAGTGATTTACTGATGGCTAATCTCCTTTTCTGTTTCAATCTGTGCTTTTTCTATTGTCTATTCAGTACTAGAAACAGCACTCAAAGGGACTCAAGCTCTGCCTCATTTCCACTTTGCTTTAATTAAATCATATATTGGCATTTGATGTAATTTATGGCTGATAATTTTAGATTTGTCTCATGCCAGACTATGTACTGTTTCATCTATTTCTTCTCATTTTAGTTTTCATTCCAGAAAGTTCTATTAAGGGAATATTAATTAAAATATTGTATAAGGAAAGTAGGCTTACACAAGTTTAAAAGCAATATTGTTCCTTTGTCTGTATTTTCCACTGATAAGATAACTTTTACCTCAGTGCCCATAGTTCTAAACTGTTGCACTTACACATGTAGAAATGCAAACACTTGTATTTACATATGTAAGCATCAAAGAGTATGCCATGTGACAAATTTACTTTGACTTAGAATTTTCGGTAATCTTGCTTAATAATATGACTATTGTTTCCTTAATCATTTGGCCATTTAATGCTTACCTTATATAGTTGGTAATAATATGTGGAACAGCTGCAAACTTTCACAGTAATAGGTACAATCGAATCTGATGTGTCTAATTAATTTTTAGTCCAACAAATTAGTTTTGTTCTTCATTACTCTCCAATGGGAGGAAGACATTACATTTCATTATATTTTTTGTCTGCAAGAACAATGGAGCGTTACAGGTCACACGCATCCTTGTCTATGCTCTAATTAGTCCAACTGACAACATTGTTTCACAAATACCAGAAGCATAAGAAATAGTAATAAACCTTGGGTAGCATAAATATCACACTATATCAAATACGATATTTTATGGACCTTTTACACAAATGAAGGACAGATTTTCTTTTCTCTTGGTTCTATCAGTTGTTTGTTTTCTTTTTAGTAACTATTAGTAGCTAGAAAACTCACCAGTATGTCTCATGTCAAAAATATGAGCTCAGTTTAAATACATTTTTTTTCAAATGTTTATAATTGAAAGAGAGCAAGTGAGCATGGGAGGGGCAGAGAGAGAGGGAGACAGAGGATCCAAAGTGGGCTCTAAGCAGAAAGCCCAATGCAGGGCTTGAACTCATGAATGCTAAGATTATGACCTGAGCTGAAGTTAGATGCTTAACCCATTGAGCCACCCATGTGCCCCTTAATACATTTTTAACTAAGTTTATATGTATAATAATTAGGGCAGATAGGTTGGAAAAATTAACCAGTTTTATTACATAAGTGAATCTGGTTTTTACATCTGGATTTTAACACAAAAGACATTTCAGAAATGGGATATAAATATGTATAAGAAAAATACTAGCAGCTATAACAAATAAGCCTACATATTGATTAGCTTAAAAATTAAGGTTGTTTGCTTTTCTTATTCATAACCCAGTCTAGTATGAATTATCAGAATGGATGGGGCTTCTACTCCACACAGTAATTCAGGGAATTTAGATCCTTCCAATCAATAGTTGTGCCATCTCTTAGGGGGGTCAGAACCCTCAAAGATCCCTTCTTTCTAGTTAACATTAGGAAAGAGAGAATGTCAAGTATTGTCACAGTAGTGTATGGGTCAGGTCTGGAAGTAGTATGCATAATTTGTGCCCAGTATTGGCCAATAACTCACTTACTTTGTTGTACTTCAACTACAAGTCAGTCTGTGAAGTGTAGGCTAATTTTCTGACCTGGAAGAAAGAAGAAACTGGGAATCAAGTCATCTGTGGTTTTCAAGACTCTCAGATCTGGACAATTTATAACTTACATCCCTGAAGTTATGTAAGTGGCTCTTAAAGTAACCCTTGCCCATACCTGGGTCATAATTTTGAGTCAACAAACTACTGTGTTCCCATCAGCCTCTTTACATACATTTTCTTAAATAACACTCCCAAATATTTGAAATAGGACTCTTGCCAACTAGCAGAAACATGTACTGGAAAAGATAAAGGGCCCTGAATAAGGTTATTGCCTACTTAATCTAGTAAGTGGCAGGGATGATATTCAAACAGAAAACTTCAAAGACTATGTTCTTTCTAATATATTGTAGTGCCATGATAACTAAAACAATGAACATTGCACATTCCTTGGATGTGATATGTTGAAATTAGCCACTTATATTTTGGTTTCAATTTCTTTTTTAAAAATCTTTGATTAGTAATTAATGAGATATGATGTTGACATTACAAGTCACTTTGTACCAGTGTATCAATTTCATAATCTGTTAAATGAACATCTAAATCTTTGCTCTTAAGTGATACTATGATTCCATGAGTTTTTAACTATTTTAAAGTGTGGGTTAAGATTTTAATTCTCTGAGAGGTCTAAATTGTCAAAACCATGACAACTTATAGAATAATATTAGTCCAGATATGAATGTTTATTCTAGTGTGGTGCCTGGGTGCCTCAATTGGTTAAGCATCTGACTTGATTTCAGCTCAGGTCATGATCTCACGGTTCATGAGATCAAGCCCCGTGCTGGGCTCTGCACTGACAGCATGGAGCCTGCTTGGGATTCTCTCTCTCCCTCTTTCTCTCTGCCCCTCCCCTGCATTCCTCTCTCTCTCTCTCTCTCTCTCTCTCTCTCTCTCTCTCAAAATAAATAAATTAATTTTTAAAAATGAAGTAAATATATGTTTAATAACATAGACCTTAGAATTAATTTTAAAGTTGTCTTTTTAATTAAATTTTCAAGTGGGTATTCAAATTAGTTTAGTTTCAAGGGAATATATGAGATTTATCTTTTTGTGACATTGTAATTATAGATACTACTCTGTATGAAAAGATACTTTTGTAATTGTCATTGTATTATATAGTAGTTTTGATACATTCCAAAAATTTAAAGGCTGTTTGATCAAAATAAATCCCTTGCTAGAAAATTAAGGATAATATCAAGTTACATATTTTTAAATCTTGAACATTTCAATATAGGCAGTGCTATAGAGGAAAGACAATTTATAAATACCCTGTGGATGCTGTAGTTGCTTTTTTAATTTTGTTTTAGCAAGACTATATTAAAACATACCTTACTTAGCTGAAGAAAAGTTGTTCTTATTTTGTCCCCTAGCACTTGTTTTATACTTATTTATAAGGCAATCAATCAAGAAGCAGTTCTGAATCTATTCATAGTAAACCCAAACATAAGGGAGCAATGTTCTTAATCACATTTTAAACTCATAATTTGATTCTTCTTCTGAAACATTTTAAAATACACTTATCAATAATTTTGACAGACTCAGAGCTCAATTATTACCTGCCTTCATAGGAATTTTCTAATTTTCTCTGCTTTTGATACACCATGCGTGTATTCCTGTGTTTACTTTCATAATAATGTTTGCTAAAACTATTATTTCTTCCACAGGGGGACGTAATGAAGTTGTCATTACTGAAAACAATAACAGCATAACTGAGCAAATCACTGATGTTGTGAAGCAGCCAGCTTTTATAGCTGGTATTGGTGGTGCCTGCTGGGTAATTTTGATGGGTTTTAGCATCTGGTTGTATTGGCGAAGAAAGAAGAGAAAGGGACTCAGTAATTATGCCGGTAAGAGACTACTTCTAGCTAAGGAAACCTCTTATCTTTAGGAATGTAATGAAATGAAAGAGAAGGAATGGAATTGAATAAAAAGTGAGTGAATGAACAAATAAATGAATAGATGTTTTTGGCTTGTTCTAAACACCTGCTCTGTAAAATGCAATTTTAAACAACATGCTTTGATGCATTTCTTTTTTCCATATTACGTTATAACTATAAGGCAAGCTTTTTGCTTGTATCTTCAATGCAGTGCAGCAAGAGTGCACACGGATAAATGTATAACCATTTTTTTCTCAATAGTTCTTCAAAACACACACAAGCGCAACACACACACACACACACACACACAGCATGCTTTGCAACCATTATCTGAGATGGATTTAGGCAAGAGCGTTACTAACATGCTCAGGAAGAAAGAAAATACTTGAAATATAGCTTTTAGTATTTCAAGATGCAGATTACAATAGGAAATGTCCCAGATGGCAAATAAAAATAAGCGAAAATCTCATCAGAATTAATAAGACTGATGAGGCATGAATTAAATGACTTAATAATCCCTTAAAGAGGGTGTCTATTTCAAGGTAACCAATCAGCATTTCAGAAGGAAGAAAAAGGAGTAGGAAAAGAAGCAGCAGAATAAAAAGAAGATCCTAGATCTTATCTTCTACCTATTTGCAAAAATGTTTTCTTCTTAGAATCTGAAAAAGGGTTTCAAGGATATCAAAAATTGTGACCTTCAAAACATTCCTGAGGCAGAGGAGATAGAGGAGGGCGTGGAATCATCAAGGCAGTGATCAGAAGAATGAACTCAGCATTGAAGCTATGCTTAATAACAATTTTAATAGCAATTCATATTAAGTATTTTCTAACAACAACAATCAAGAAAATAAGTTGTCTCACAATATTTCACACTTTCTAGAATTTAGAAGGGAATAATTTTCATTTAACATCATCCTACACACGCTTTAGAATTTTTTGACACATTTTATTCAGCTTTCTATTTCTAGTTGTAACTTTAAATGTTTATAAATGTCTTAATAACTGATTTTGACAGAAACTTCATAGTTTATTAAGCTTATAAGCTGCTGTAGCTTGTAGGCTTCTAAGTCACTGATGATGTCTAAATACTGCAAAATGGAAGGGATAGCACCCACTTGGTTGTCTTGCTTGTTACTTGACAGCATCTAAATATGATGATTTGATTATAACATCATGGCTCATATCCATATCTTATGAAAATAAAAAGTTATTCTTTACTGGTTAGAGTAAATTTCAAAGACTGGAGAAAGCAGTGTAGCATGCCCATTGGAAAGGGGATTCCAAGCTCTGTGACTTCCAGTCATTCTGCCATTCTCATATCCCATTGGTTGCTGATGGTTTCTCCCTTGCACTTTATCGTTCTGAGTGCTCTCTCGCCACATCAGGGAGGGGTTCTTCCCAGCAAGGAATGCCAGGTAACAACTGCCAAGCATCAGGGTCTTGAACATTCATGATATTTAATGTACCTTCTTGTTCTGCAATCCAGTCCTCTACCTTCATCCCTTGTAGGTATTGTTCATCAACCCATCTGTTTAATCAATCACCCTGTTACAATTCATCTCTGTGACACACACGCAAATCATCTAAATCAGAGGGAAGAACGGACTTAATTCGTGGACTAGTTTGTGTTTGTCCCTTTGCTGGACTTTAGTGAAAATAATAAAAGATTGACCGTGCTGGTTCCAATGCCAAGGTCTTGGATATCCACATTGGAGGCCTTGCATTTTTATCCTCCACATTCATTCACTCGCTCCTTACAAATAACATAGCTCTCGTCACGTTTAGGTTTGTATTTTTAGTAAAATTATATCAGACTTCTTTGTTCTTCTTTTTCTCCTCCTTTTTATTTTTTTAACAGCAGTTCTTTGTAAAACCTGTGCATTTAATTTGAAAATATCTGTTGGTTTTTGAGCTTGACAAGAATAGAACATTTCCTATTGTCATTTCTCATTGTGATTGATATCCATCTGCTTGTAGAGGAACTGCTAACTCAGAAGGTGTTATGCCCTTCAAATATTTTGGAATAAGGCCAAGCCAGAGAGCAGCCTTTCAAAACCTTTATACTTAATTGATAGATGGCTGACTCTCAGAATGGATTTACCTTCAACTAATAATTTGCCTTCTAGCAACTGCTGTTCTCTTCTAAGCGAGAAGCAAATGAAAATTCTGACCACAGGTACCTAGCAATGTATATCTGACTTTATGATATTTTTTACACATCTCCCTCCATATATATATATCCTACCCTTCACCCATTACATTTTTCATTTTCTTGTCCTTATACAACTTTTAAAAAATGGGGATTTTATATAGGAATGATTAGTGGAGTATGTGTCATAGTTTTAAATTTCTGATATTTCATGCCTGAGCTAATGGTCCATGTAAAAGGGTAAAGATTTCATACAGGGCTATTTTTTTTCTTTCTTTGAAGTGTGTTATAAAACTTATACAGAATATACTTTATCTGCACTGGTTCTGTTTATATTTTGGTTTTCATAAAAAAATTCTCTGAGAATCTTACAAATTTTATAAGGATGAAAGCAATGTTATTTTACTCGCAAAATGGAAAGCCCATTATTTTCACAGTTTCACTGCATGGTGGTGTCTATATAGTGTCCAAACTTTATACATTGGTAATTTTTTTCCCCAAATAAAAAGTCTACTTTGGGATAAATATTTAGATTAGTTTTGTAACATGAGATATTTCATTTATTTCAAACCTCAGTTGTGATCTTGGATTATACTTAAACATCTGGTACAATTTATATGTATTAAAGTACACATATGTATCTCATGCAATTTACATATATACATGCATTTTATTTATTTTTTTTTGAGAGAGAGAGAGTATTTATATGTATTAAAATACACATATGTATCTCATGCAATTTACATATATACATGCATTTTATTTATTTATTTTTTTTTGAGAGAGAGAGAGTGTGTGAGTAAGTAAGGGGCAGAGACAGAGAGAGAGAGAGAGAGAGTGAGTGAGAGAGACTCACTCTCACACGGGCTCCAAACCATCAGCACAGAGCCCAAAGTGGGGCTCCTGAAGCAGGGCTCGATCTCACCCAGTAGGGCACTTGTGCTCACCCAAAGCAGGGCTCATGCTCACCCAAAGCGGGGCTTGAACTTACCCGATGCGGGGCTCAAGCTCACCTGATGCGGGGCTCAAACTCGGGAACGTTGAGATCATGACCTGAGCTGAAGTCGAATGCTTGACCAACTGAGTCACCCTAGGTGTCCCTATACGTGCATTTTAATTAAGCTTGACTGACTCTAGGTAGAATTGTAAAGCAAGTAAAATTTGCTTTCAGCACTCCTTTTTTCCTGCTTCATTCCCAATCTCCTCTTCACCACTAGAAGTAGAACAGGGAAGATTTTAACTAGTGGGAAGATATTTAAATATCATTCAGGTTGGAGATTCTCTCAGCAAGGGTGACTTCCACTTACCTGTGCAGGCAAAAACTTACTGTCTTTTCTTATAGCTAGTCTTTGCCTATCTGTCTTGTGGGAAATTATTATGAATGTTTAGAAGGAAGGAAAATAAAAACGTGCTACTCAGTGTTGATATTTTTTTATATATTGAAGGATTTGCAATATTTATCATCGAACACTAGTGAATGACACCTTGCATTGTAAAAACGAACATCAAAAATCAAATGCAGGGGTGCCTGGGTGGCTTACTTGGTTAAGTGCCCTACTCTTCAGCTCAGGTCATGATCTCACGATTTGTGGGTTCGAACCTCGTGGCAGCACAGAGCCTGCATGGAATTCTCTCGTCCTCTCTCTCTGACCCTTCCCCCTCTCTCAAAATAAATAAATAAACTTAAAATAATGACTTAAATGCAAACTTATATATTTAAATGATCTGAGAGGAGAATTTGGCCTGAATATACTTTGTTTCTTTACATAGCAGATAGTAGAGATTTCCCCAGGGCAATGTTGCATGCTAACTTCTTATTCGGTTGTTTCCTATTTATCCTTTATTTAATTCTTCAGATACAATCACAGGCCACCTCTTTGCATATGTTGCAAAGAAAGGCAGCTGGAACAAACAAACAAACAAAAAAGGAATCCTTATATCTTATATTCTATGTGAAATCATTATATACTTTCATAGAGTGTCATACAATGTTATTTATCTTACTCTCCGTCGAGCCCTAAAAGTCTACTTGTCACTGCTTGTGAGGTTCATGACTGCTCAATTTATTCGCCACCTGACTTGTTGTAGCATCAAATGAATTGTAAAAGGATTTGGGCAGAAAATACAGAGAATATTAGGTGATTCTTGAATCTGGAATAAATGATCACAGGTATAACAGTGTTTGTTACTAGATAAGTAAACAACATAAGTTTGAATAAAAACCTTGTAGGCCTCATGAGGATTCTGTATGGTTATCTTGAATATATAATATACATATTCATATATATCCATTTTAGAATCCATATGAAGGCTAATGACCTTTTTCAAACTTACATTGTTCACTTTTCCTATTCACAATTTTTAAGTCTTCAAGTTTTTAATGAAAGTATATATTTTTTCACCTTTAAAGGGATGAGTGATATTCTATGAGTATTACATTACTTCTGAGAATAACAGGCTTCATGAAACTCAGCACATATAAACAATTTATTATTAAGTGAGCAAATTATGAAATGCTAAACACTTCTTACATAGCTTTAAAACTAATGGTGAAATATAAATTATTTGACAAAACTATCCAAAGAGAGCTAAAAGGTTTGATGGAATTTTTATACTCTGATTATCTGGGCTGAGTTAATGCTTATTAAAAGAGGATTAATCTACATTCATATTTGAGAAATAGCTTATCAGGAGAGGGACTGTGGCTTGGCTGGCAACATTCAAGTTTCCATTTGGAGTAGGAAAATGTGGCCTACGAGAGATAGGCGCTCTGAAAGCTTCCTTACCTCAAAATGTCAATTTACCACATAGTTACATTTCCCTTCCCCCTCAGTTCTAGCAGGCATGAGATGAGGATTAATCCTGTCAGATAATAGTAGAGGTACTTTCTGTATCACATAAACTTGCAAACTCTCTTTACCTTGTATCCTCTATTAATAGTGCAATAAATTCAAAATATTCAATGCAATTCTAAAACATTTAAGATTGTGGTGTCTGTAGAACTTTTTGGACATCTTAACACATTCCAGTTAGCTTTAGATAAAAAACTATATGTTGTTGCCAGAAAGTTCTTTACTTCAGATACTAACAGGAACTCGTTCCTTGTAAAGATTCACACTTATTTCAGATTTATCTTGGTAAGCACAAAGTTATTACACTGTGATTATCAAAATCATGACTAGAGCAAAATTGTCCAACGACCTCTCCTTCCCTCCCTCTTGCTTTCTAAATTCAAGGGAATTCAACATCTCTGAAATGAAAACCATATCAAATCAGATGAAATAGCTCGCAGTTTGCTGTGGCATTTACCCCCACCCCCCGAAAGAAAGAAAAGAAAAGAAAAGGAGGAAGGGAGAAAGGGAGAAAAGAAAGAGGGAGGATGGAGGAAGGAAAGAAGGAAGAAAGAAAAAAAAGGGGGGAGAAAAAATGCTAATCAAAACATCATATATGACTTCTATTTGTGAGTTCTAATTGCTCGTCCTTATTTCTAGTCTACTTTTCATTTCATGGTCTAGTACAACTCAGTTACTTTTGGTCTACTTTTCAAAATAGAACAAATCTAAAAGTTTGGAGTATGTGGTAAAAAAGGAAGCTTGAATATGTGTCTTATTTCTTTTTCTTTCTTTACAAAGACAACTAATCAAACTTTTTATAATTAGGGTTTTTTTTCTTGGTTGTGTTTTTTTTGTTTGTTTGTTTTTGGCTTTCTTTTGTCATCTTAGCATACAAAATAAAGAATTTTCATGTACACCAAATTCTGTTTATGGACCATTTTAGGTTAGTCATATATTTATATAATGTCCTGTTCATTTTTGCCTTTGTATAGTTGGTATGCAGAGGTGCAAAGATAAGAGTCTTTATGCGATATTTTGCCAAAGCTCTCTAGAAACATTTGAAAACATGTTTTAATGATGACTGGAACACAAATAGAAAATGGATATGTCCTAAATGCTTTGAAATTTAAACACATTTTACTCACAACATTTAGCATAGAGTCCACAGCATAGACTCCATTCTCTAACATGTCTGTGATTTAACCTTGATGATATTTTACCAATATTCTGTGTTAAAATACACATAACATAAAATGTACTATTTTGACTTTTTAAGTATACAGAGTGGTGTCATTAAAACATTCATAATGGGCAATCATCACCACCATCCGCCTCCAGAACTCTTTTCATGATTCAAATTGAAACTTTATGTGCTGTAAACAACAACACCCATTCTACCTCCCTGCTCTAATTCTCGGAAACCACCATTCTACTTATTGTCCAAGATTCCGACAGCTCCAAGTACCTCCTATTAGGGGAATCATATAGTACTTGCCTTTTTCTGATTGATTTATATCCCTGAGCATAATGTCTGAAAGTTCACCCAGATTTTGGCATGTCAGAATTCTCTTCGTTCTTATAGCCGAATTGTATGTATATAAAAATGTTTTTTCTTATCCATTGCTTCCAAGTTTTAGCTATTGTGAATAACGGTATTATGAACATGAGTCCACAAGTATCTTTTTGAGACCTTGCTTTCAATTATTTTGGGTATATAGTCAGAAATGGAATTGTTGGATCATATGGTAACTTTATATTTTAAAATTTTGAGGAACCACCATACTGTTACCATTTTCCTAGATGGCTATACTTGTTACATTCCACCAATAGTGTGCTGCAGTTCCAATTCCTCTTCTTACCAAGACTTGTTATTTATTGTGTCTTGCATAGTAGTCATCCTAATGGGTGTGAGGTAGCATCTCATTATAATTTTGATTTTTATTTCCCTAAAATCGGTGATGTTGAGCACCCCTCAGGGCTTAATGGCCATTTGAATGCTCTCTATTCAGTAAAATTTTGAGTGTTACCTTATAACTTTAAAATTTATATTTTATGAAGAATTTACCATTAGTATATAAAAGTACAACTTAATTTTGGCAACTCTGTTTCAGTTGCCCTTTTTTTTTTCTTCTCTCCAATATCACTTATTGCTCTAACAATAATAGAAAGTTTGGGTGGGGACAAAGGAGCATCTAAATAGGAGAAATACTTAGCTTGTTTCCGCAGGTCTTCGAAATTGCACATTTGGAGGTGTAGCCCACCAGTGCCTGCTTATTTGCATATTCACAATGATATTCACAACATTATCTTAACTCTCTTTTAGTAGAGTAAAACAATCACTTGATAGTCCATTAAAAAAATCCACATAAGTAGAAAGTCACATCATATGGAAAGCTAATTAGCTGTGCTGTTTTCACATTTTCTGTGCGTATTTTTCCCCTAATCAGGACTTTCTTTAATAGTTGCAGTGCTCAGTTTTTTTTTCATTAATTGTTCCAAATTAATTCTTCTTTTGTTGTTGTTAAAAGCAGTTATTAATGGGACCCAGTGTGGTGTGGGACCACTACTGATTGTTGATTCCCATCACTTAAGCGAGCTTGTCAGGAAGCAGAGGAGCGATCAGTGTCCTTTCATCTTCTCTGAGAAGCTGTCCGTAACCAGTTCTGGGTGGATGCAGAGGATATGTCAGGACTGGTTTGTAATGAATTTGAGATGTTACCTGATAACGTGATAAGTTGAGACGGCAATATAGTTCAGGTGCCAGCACGATGTTCCTGAAGCCCTGACAGACCCTGGGAATCATGATCATGATCATATCACCTAATTACGATGTCATGAGAGATATGTCCTTGGACGACCTTAGGAAAGGGATTAGAGAACTGTATTTGGAAATTGACAAAATTTAAAGAGCAATCACATTTCATAGCAAAAACGTGAGGGATAAATGAATTATGGACAGATTATTCAAATTAAAATGATTTGCTGTATGGATACTTTGAGTGACAATATAGGCTCTATTTATTTAAAATATGAATCAATTCTTGGGAGTAATAATGTCCCCTGACATTATGACTCAGTCAGTTGAGCATTGGACTCTTGATCCCAGGGTCGTAGGATCAAACCCTGCATTGGGCTCCATACTGAGTTTGGAGCCTGCTTAAGATTCTTCTTTTTCTCCCTCTGTCCCTCTCCCCTACTAGTGCTCTCTCTCTACACACACACACATATATATAAATAATATATATATTAAATATATATTATATATAAACATATATAATATATATTCATAAAACTTTTATTTTTACATTTACTCATTAGGAAATCATGGTAAATATAATTTGTATTTTCCAAAGATAGGATATATTGGATTCACATCTATGCAACATTTTATTTTTCTTAGATTTTTTTTAATGTTTCAAGTGTTTTTCTAAATTCCAGTTAGTTGACATACAATGTAATATTAGTTTCAGTTGTATAATATAGTGATTCAATATTTCCATGCAATAGCTGACGCTCACCATAGCGAGTGCACTCCTTAATCCCCGTCACCTATTTTTCCCATTCCTCCCAACCAACTCTCCTCTGGTACCCTCAGTTTTTTCCTTCATCCCCAGGAATTGGTTTAGCTGATCTGTGTTCATTTTAGTCAGAATTGGCATTTTGCAATCCATGAATTTCTAAACACCAAAAATTTTTCCACGATCTTATAGTTAACTCTTTGAGAGGCAAATTTTGATCCATGCTAATGTGAAACTATTTATAGACTTTATCCCACTCATCATGAATATTTGTATTTTATTCCAAACATATTAAAAATGCTTTGACTAGAGTTGCTGTCTTAGGTCCTCTCTTTAGTAAGCATTGTTTCCTTTCTGAGATCTGAAACATTTTGAATACCAAATATGTTTGGTTTTCAAAGGTTTTGGATAAGAAATGATGGACCCTAACTGATATTTACATTCTTTGGCCAACCCTTGAAACCCGTTTTTATGTAGATAGCTTTGTGGAATGGAATCTAGTGTCTGCAGGGAGTGGACTCTCCAGCTGTAATTCTATGGAATGCTTGTTGGTGTGACTAATAAGCTCAAGAGTTTTATAAGGGACTTAAGTGTTTGCAATTATTACATCCAATTGAATAGATTCAGTATGACTTATTTGAAAATTTTACTTTTTGTGAAGGTTGGATGATAAAACAAAGCACTCAGCACATCATTCTCTATTAATTATAGTTTATGTCTATTGTAATTGTAGTTGTTCAACTCGTAGTGATTAATGGTGTCCCTAAAAGGATCTGTGATGAAGAGAAATATGTCGTCAATCAATACCTGTTTTCCTTTTCAATGGCAGAATATTATTTCCTATTTGAATTATTTTATTTCTTTTTTTTTTTTATTTTTAAGGTTTATTTATTTTTCAGAGACAGAGAGAGACAGAGGGTAGGGGTGGAGGGGCAGAGAGAGAGAGAGGGAGACACAGAATCTGAGGCAGGCTTCAGTCTCTGAGCTGTCAGCACAGACCCCGACACGGGGCTCGAACTCACACACCATAAGATCATGACCTGAGCTCAAGTCAGATGCTCAACCAGCTGAGCCACCCAGGCGCCCCATACACTATTTTTTTTCAATTTCTATTATGTGCATTTTATGTTGTGCCTTCTAATTAGGACATCCACATATTAAGATTAAAAGTCGTGGTTTGATAATCCCCCATTAATGCATGTCAGTCTTCCAATGCCAATTCCAGTTGTAACAGTTTTTGACATCCAAGTACAAATTGCCCTTTTGACTTAACCATACATTTGGCTTGAAGTATTTTTAGATGTCTTATTAAATGCTGGCTTTGCCCTGGGCCAAACCACTGCTTCTTATTCTCTGTACAATTATGTTAATTATATTTTGTTAAAATCCCAGAGGCCTCAGCTCTAAACTAAGGACCAATATGTAGCTGTTATTAATCGTAATTAATATTGACTACTTGTATATGTGTGTCTTTCTTTTTTTAACAGTTACATTTCAAAGAGGAGATGGAGGACTAATGAGCAATGGGAGGTATGCTAAGCAGATTCTTTTTTATTATTATTTTTAATCAGGACTGAGAAAACTATAGTAAGAGGCTATTATTGTAATAAACGATCACTTACAAGTCTGAGAATTCTGGAAGGAATTAAATGGCTTACCACAAGGTTTAATGATCTATCTCTTGTGCACTTTAGAGGAATCAAGTCCAGATGTTTCATATCTCCCAGATGCTCCTGAAGAAATTAGTAGTAAATATCACAAGGAATGTGTTCATTTGTTAGCAGGATGTTTATTGCATTAATTAGACATTAGCAAATGAAGTTGCTGTTGTTTAAGACTCCTTATTGGCTCTCACTAAATTGCTGTGAGTGAACAATTACACATAATCGATCACAAAGTAAATGATTCATGGATGATGAATAGGCTGTAGATTGATAGGACTGGATTCCACAACTTTGGATACTCTATTGAAATTGATAAAAGCTGATAACAAACCCATATATCCTCATCTATTTTCCCTTTGCCAATATGGAGATTGTAATTAGGCTCTGGTAATAACTTCCAATCTCCCATTTAATCAATATTTTAGCAAAAAGAGATTAGGTCTAATGAGAGCTACTGCATGTAGCAAGTAAGCAGTTGGATCTTCTTCTTGCAGTTTCCATGGAAACACATGTTTCTCTTAGGGACTGCGCAGAAATGGTCTATCAAAAATAAAGTACAATGATTATAGATGTTGCTATTTCTTTGTAAATATGCTAATAATCTGGAAAGGAATTGGATTCCCATCTTTTATATCAAAAATAGAAATTCTTTATTAAATACGATGTGAGGGAAGTTTTTCTCATAGGCTGTACTCACATGCTGGATGAGATCACAGAGAATCTTTAACTACCTTACAGATCCTTAACATACCCCTAATATTTTGCAATTTAGAGAATTTGGAAATGTGCTATTGATGGAACAATATAAATACTGTTCATTAATTTTCTTCAAGTTCTTTGCCCCTAAATCAAGCATGAGGGCTTATAACAGGGATTACAGCCTACAGGGGACAGATAAATATGGGGGCTGCAGGAATCGAGGAAGCAATAGCCCAAAGTCCTGGAAATGGCTGATCCTGGGCAGTCACTCTGAGCAATTGTTCCCTTGAGGTGCCAATTTATCATCAAACCTTGTTTCGGGATCCTGCTATGTTACTGATCCCCACCAGTTTCAGGGCAAACAACTGAATTCAATTGGATGTCAGCAGAATCCCAGGCAGGACGCTTCTGCTTCTACTGACAGGCTATAGATAGTCTTAATCAACACTGAATTTCCCTAATTCTTGAGAACCTACACGTTTTAATTTGAAGTGAATTAAAATCTTCCTAAATTCTTTAATCTTGTACATGAGACAAGTATCCAAATCTCTCATTGAGCTCCTTGGGTTGATTGCCTTTTAATTTCTGTTTTAGCCGCCCCGGTCTTCTAAATGCTGGTGATCCCAGTTATCCATGGCTTGCTGATTCGTGGCCAGCCACGAGTTTACCAGTAAACAATAGCAATAGTGGCCCAAATGAGATTGGGAATTTTGGACGTGGAGGTAAGTTGTGTTATTCAGAATTTTGTCATTTGTTTTCTTGGCTTTCCTACATGCTTTTAAAAGTATGTACTTGAGAGCATTTTCTTCCATAATCAAAATTAGTGTAGTGCATGTACCAACAGTACTAAATATTTTATATAACACTATTACATCTATATGACCTTGAGCCAAACCAAGCTTTAAGATAGTCATTACCAACCACGATGACAATATTCATAATACATTTTGTTTTTAGGACTATTCGTACAAGATTAGTGAAATCAGGAACTATGCTGCTAACTAGGGCTTAGGATTTTGGACTAGTCATTTCTGTTCTCTACATGTCATCCAACATAGATTATTAAGTATGTCCTGTGCTCCTGGCACTATGGTGGCAGTAAAAATAAAATATCAGTATAAAAAAAGATGATGGTCCTTATCTTCATATGAAAAATCTTATAGAGTAGACACTTAAATAAATATGACAACATATTGAGAGAGAATTTAAATATAGTTCTACAATTGATAACGAGTGTCCTAAATAAAAGACAAAAAGGTGCTAATTAGCCGATATGCTAAAGTCTTGAAAATTTGGTACCACGATCCTCTCCGTAGGTCTTTATAAAAAGACACTCCATAGGTTTTTATAAAAAGACAGAATTTGACCTACTATAAATAATCCAACCTTCCTACTACCTTTTCACCCATTCTAAAGGAGAGTGTTGTGTTTAGAGAAAGATGAGACTAGAGAAGTCTGTGGTCTCAGTGTTTAGTTTGGCAGGAATATTTGACTTTGCCATTGGCAGAAAGTTCCGTAGACAGTTAATGGACTGGAGCTGCCTTGCCAGTACCCAGCATGAGACAGCTACCCATTGGAAGTAAGAAAGTTCTATGAACGGAGTGTTGTTTAAGTTGACATCTGAAGGAGAGGTAGAGATTAGTTAGAATTGTGGGAAAAATGTGTGGAAAAGAAACAACTATTTAAGGTTTATAAATAAGAAAGACATAGACTTAATTGACAAAGGAGTGAATTTTCTAGTGAATATAAGGTACTAGGCAGCAGAAGTGGTAAAAGCAAAAACAGAAACAAATACAGAGGGACACATAACAGAGGGCCTTCTAAGCCACACAGAGACTTTAAACTTTGTCCAAAAGGTAGTCAGAAGGTATCAATGGATTTGTAAGGGGGGACGCTAGGATCCAAGTACAGCGTGAAGTCATCCAGCCTGCTGCTGGGTGAGGAATGGAGTTAGGGTAGAAAATGGAGTGATTAATTAGGAGAGTAGCACGATGATCCAAGTAAGTGTGGGTGAATCTGCTAGAGGACTTCTACACGTCTAGATGGAATTAATGCTGGACCCGGGGCTAGGCTAAACTATTATAAGCTTCAGTGGTGGAGTTCACAGACATGAGTGCATAAACATACTGACTTAGAAGAATAATTATGGACACTGGCATTTTCTCTTCACGGATGGCATGCCAATGTGTGTTCGAATATAATTAAAATAGTATTTCAAATAACAAAGCTACTAGTTATTGCATGAGTACGTATTCTGTCAATACCAACTTTAAGAATGGGAGATTTTTCCCCATTCTTCGAATAATATACAGAAAATAGCAGTCCCCGGTGTCATAGGTATATAATGAGGATTAAATGGATGATTACATATACAGGTTTAGCACAAAGCTTGAAATACAAGCAATGCCCACCAGGCATCAGTATAGTAAATAAGAAAATAAAAAATATTGTTGTATGACTCCTCAGCTTCTTGATTGTCTCTAACCACCCCATTTAGGATTCTTACTCACCCAGAGCCTCTGAAAGTGGCTGCTTCCCCTAGTGACCAAACTCTGAGCCTTGCAGTCATAGGCTATAACTTTTCCACGGATAGGTTCTATATCTGAACATCTCCTCACCAGGAGAGCAGACGACTCCTCTCTTACCCAGACGACCTTACCCAGAATGATTTTGTGGAAAAAAAAATTCTCTTCTGGAAGCTTTTATCTATCAAGGATTAGATGCCTCTTTTACTTGGTATATTTGTATGTGATTAGTGCACCATTCTCTCTTTACATCAAGAAATGAATGCCTAAAGATGGAAAATATGTCTCGTTCTATTTTTGTTTTTTCAGTTTGTAGCGGGCTACACTAACATCTAAAATGTCTCAGTCTAATTTCTCCAAAGGATACATTTATAGATTTTCAAGGTTTATCTTCCATATCCACCTCATTTTTATGATACGAAATATTTCACAGATGAACATCAAGGTCGACACAAAGTTTTTTCAAGGTTTACTGTGTTTCCTTTCAGGGTGATGGGTATTTTAAGCATTTACTGTGCACCAGGAATAGATATGATTTTTTGTACATTTTATTTCATTTTCTTGCATAATAAATGTGTCACATAGATAATAGATAATCATATTTAAATTTTAAAGACCAGAAAACTGAGGTCTATCAAAATAATAACTTGGGATCTAGGTATAGAAAGCAGGTCTAACACATTTTAACATCTGCCTTCTTTTATATGTATTGTTCTGCAGTTCTCAAGGTGTGATTCACATGTATGATTGTATAACTATATTCACTTAAAAGAATTATTGTGGATACTGACATTTCCCTTTTAAGAATGGAATACAATGAAAATAGTCTTTTGAATGATAAACTTACTAATTATTACATAAGTCTGCATTTTGTCAATACAAACAATAAAAGATTAATTTAATCATTCAGGGAGTACTTACCCTCTGCAAATCTCTAGGTGAGGAATTATGGAAATCCAGACATACATATCATACGTTCCTCTTCCTAAGTTATCTTATGATACCAGGAAGGATATAGTCATGTATGCAAGTGTACCAGGCCAAATGAAATAAATGCATGGATCACTAAGGGGTGAATCATGAGTGATTCTACCTGGAGGAAAGTGTTTCTATAATTCATAGGTTTCAAACTCCACTGTTAACAAGTGCCACTCAACCTAACGCTCTCAGAAAGGTAGATGTTCACTGTAAGAAATGGAAAATGGAAGGTCCTGCCTAAAGATGGAAGCACCTATGCATCTCCTGTCTGTTGGAGGAAGGCTGGTCCAGAGTTCCCAACCATCTGATATTATAGGATGCTTCCCTAAATCCAGATATTCATGTATAATCTTCTGATATTCCAATGTTTGGATATAATTCAATTGGTCAAAAATGTAGGAGTGATCAAATAATAGTTGAAGGAAATCTGCAGCCCCCAAATCAATAGAGAAGCACTTAGACTTGAAGCCTGGCTAATTTCACCCAGCAGGGAGAGAGATTCTATTTCTAGTGCTTTAGCTTTTGTTGTTGCAGAATAACATTCTATAGGTTTAGATCCTCAACTTTTTTTCCATTTTTAAACATTCGAACATACAACCATTTCAAAAACTTACAGTTAACGTGACTCACAGTCTAAATACAATGTTTTGGATATTCTCAAGTTCAAGGTTTTGGAAAATTAGGGTCCATGCTAGAGAAACCTGTTTATCTAGTTAATATTATCAGTGAACAATGGTAGAGGTGGCAGAAACAACATTCTGAAAATGTGAAATATTTTTGAGAATGAAAATGATATTAACATTTGAGAATGAAGTACACTTTTTCATTATTAAATTTTCTAATTATGAGTAAAAGCAAGAAGGGCAAAAAGTAGTTAAGGAATCCAGAAACCAAGAAACAATGTTAGTTGCTTATACAACTTTGTGAAATATTATATATTTGAATATCTTAAATAAATCTACTGATATGCATTGAAAATATTTACTTCAATAAAGTATATATCCACTTCATTGTAAAGCAAGTTGGAATTCCAAACTTCTAAAAGACCTAAATTATACAGTGTGCAAAATGCATTATAAATGTCGTATTGCTGGGGTGCCTGGGTGGCTCAGTCAGCTAATCATCCAACTCTTGGTTTCAGCTCAGGTCATGATCCCACAGTTCGTGGGTTCAGGACCCATATCGCACTCTGCTCTGGCAACTCGGAACCTGCTTGGAATTCTCTTTCTCCTCTCTCTCTTCCCTTCCCTGCTCATGCTCTCTCTCAAAAAAAACAAAAACAAAACAAAACAAAAAAATAAATAAGTGTCTTGTTGGTATTGCTAAAGAAGATAAGTTTTAGCCTTTGTAAAATGCAAAAGCAAAATTATTATTATTTTTAAATGTTTGGGTTTTTTATTATTTTGAGAAAAAGAGAGAGACAGAGAGTGTACAAGTGGTGGAGGGGCAGAGGGGGGAGAAAGAATTCCAGAATGCAGAGCTCAATCTCACAAACCATGAGATCATGACCCAAATCAAGAGTCAGACACTCAACTGACTGAGCCACTCAGATGCCCCCAAATTATAAATTTTATAAGAATCTTTATTTCAAGTACTATTAGGTATCATCAAATCTAAAAATTTAAGGATATTTTGTCTAAGTTTCTACTTCCACATTTTCTTGTGATGACAATTTAGTTTGGGTACCGCGATAGTTAGGCTTATTACTTAATATTACACTACTATAACTAGTTGAACATTTCCTATAATTGAAGCAATCAAGTCAGTTGATAACCTCAAGTCCTAGGAAGTGTGACCTTCAGAACATAGATTATTAAGGAACGTACTATAATTAGATTCACTTTTAACTCTCCGTGATTGACAATCTGTCATTTAGTATTATTGTCGTTGTTGTTGTTTTAATTCTAGTATCTGTCTTCTAAAAAAAGGGAAAATAAGAGCTCGGGAGAGAGATGGCAGGTCTGAACTATAAACCATCGTGTAAAGATAATTCAGCACACCAAAAGATAAATGGACTGATTGATATTCAGTGTTGTTACCAAAATTTAATTTTACTCTTGCTGTATTAAAACTTGAAACTATAATTCTCCACTTCCAAGAGTTAGTAGCATAAATTAAACTTAACTGAGAGTTAGTAGCATAAATTAAGCTCACTGATCACTCAGATTGCTTTTCCTATAGTTCGGGCCTGCTGTATTATGAAAATGACTTATTCATGAAAACTTTCCTTTGTCATTTGAGAAAAAAAAGTGCTGCCATCAGCTCCACTCCGTACTAGAACTCTGAAACCAAATCCGATAAACAGCAAGTTGGGACTTTAGAAAAATGCATCTCACAGTTGGCTTGTACACTATAATTTTGGGAAAGCTTGCATCTATTCAGTACTTTATTCTATATCTTTGGGGATAAAGTGGAAAAAGCCATTTTCATCCATAATTTGTAGATTCACTGTTATCGCTGCTTCCATAAAGAGCTAACAACTCCATTGGTTCTAAAAGCAGTACAAACAACTGAAAGCATTTTTCGGTAGTGAAATATCCCAAACATCTCATTCATGGTTGAAGAAAATGGGGGAAGGGATGTGTTAAGCAGTGAGACGTGAAGGGCGAGCGACGGGCCTGCCTGTCACTGAGGCTGATAGCTTGGCGATGGTTGTACATCATCTCCCCTTCATTGGCTCATAAAGCCCATCTCGGCTGAAATGCAAACGTGTGGCATGACACGTTTATTTTTCATCTTCTATCCTGATAGTTTGGGGCTTCCTGTGCATCATTAAATTGTTTCATTTCCCTGTGTTCACCACAGATGTGCTGCCACCAGTTCCGGGCCAAGGAGATAAAACAGCAACGATGCTCTCAGATGGGGCCATTTATAGCAGCATTGACTTCACGACCAAAACCACTTACAACAGTTCCAGCCAAATAACACAGGCTACCCCATATGCCACAACACAGATCTTGCATTCCAATAGCATCCATGAATTGGCCGTCGATCTGCCTGATCCACAATGGAAAAGTTCGATTCAGCAAAAGACAGATCTGATGGGATTTGGTTATTCTCTGCCCGATCAGAACAAAGGTAACAATGGTGAGTCAGGTTCCTCTTACCGGAGGAGTTATTTTCATATCATTTGTGCATGAGATAGAAATTAGTATTTGTTGTTCAGTTTAGTGACTCATTACCAGGTTCACTGCCTAAACTAAAAAAATATGACCGGCATGTATTCAGTACCTTGCACAATCCCTACCACCACCACCACCACCGCCACCACCACCGTCACTGCCACTACACTCCAACACCAAGCGGCTTCATCCTTTTAGCTCTTTTTCAGTAGAGTGATCGGTAATCCATCTCAACTTCCATTAGGCAGGATAGACGAAACATCCCTCCACTGTCCCACAACATCTGCTTCTGAATTGCTAACTGCATGTTCTGCATGGGCTTGTGCTGTGAACTAATCACATGATGCCACTATGACCTCTGCCCTTTAACCCTTAGCCTTACTTTACATCCCTGACTACCGATTGGCTGAGGGATTGTCTAATAGAATGCCACACAACCAGTCACAGGATTTCAGCACCACCAGCTCTCACAACAGCTCAGAGAGGAGTGGCAGTCTCTCAGGTTGGTCTCATCGCAGTAAGGAGAAATATTTGTTTGTCACCAGAATATGACCTGTGTTCCTAACAACCGTGAAGAAATACTGAGTCCCAACTCACTGTCAGGCATTTATCTTTCAAATGACAGTAGGAGTTTATCCTAATGAAATCATGCTTTCGGAAGGGGGGAAATAAAAATCACTGTCGCTATGTACTAAGTGTACAACACCGTATTTACTCAAAATTAGTGTGTTATTTTACTATTATTTAGTAAAGAGCAGATGAGTTTGATCTGCCTTGAACCCTACCTAAAAGCCAAGAGAACTTTAAAATAAAAAAAATCATACAGGAAAGTCAGTTCCATGACATGGTCAGTTAAACAATGAATTCAGCTAAGATGCAAATTGTTTGGGACATTTTTCATAATATTAACATTCCAGGGATGTGCCTTTTTATTTTTGGACAATCTTTTACAAATATTAGTTAATAGGATTTATTATCTATCGGATGATAATATTTAGAGTAAGGTGCTGCCACCATACTAACCAAGAATGTTTAATATCGGACATTATTCTTCACAATTAATTTCCAAAAAATTATGATCTTTCATACTGATACTTCTGCTATGTTGTAAATGTTAGTACATACTGGAGATCTATCAGACAAACTAACAGTCTGCAAGGCAGGCGTTGTATAGCACATCAGGGCAAATTTTCACTGGATGGAAATATATGCCTATTATGGTGGATAGCACTGATATCTTCCAGGCTCAAGGACGCTTACCTCTAAAATAAGGAAGCTGTAGTAGACACACTCTAACTTAGGACCATAACATGTACATTGTATGACTGATGGCTTTATCTGCACCTTTCTATTGAGTTCACCCCCATATTTGCTTATTATTTCATATTAATGGCATGCCATTTCTTTTTACGAATTTTTTTAACTAAAAGTTCTTAGTAAAGGATTATAGTGTATTATGCTATGTCACAGGCTACCAAGCCATAAAGAGTTAACTCTTTTACATCATTAGGGTAACATTTACTAAATGACTTTTCCTCAGGAGATAGAACCCTTTCAGTCTGAAATGTTAATGCTCTCTCTTTCCTCCACAATGAGCCATTTGCTCTTCTTGCCTCTTGGTAGAATTAGATACATTATAGAACCCAGAAAATTTTAAACATCTGTTATGAATTTAAACTGACTTAATAATATCGAGGGGTATTTTGAAGAAGCTTGTATGTCATTTACACTGTCATTTATTTATAACGTGTCCCACAATTGTACTGAATAATTAAAAAGTAATGTATCCTAGGCCTATTTCATTCAAAATATGTAAAGTCCTATGCAGTATACATATTTTAAAAATCTATATATTTTAAGCCATGAATCACATAAGACCTTTTGTGAATCTTGCATTAAATATTCTGTATATGTTGATTGACACTGAGTTTCAAAAGTTACCTTTTGAGTAATTGTAAGCAGAACATGATTCGCAATAGTGCTTACTGCTTTTTTTAATCCATTAATCTCCTGAGTGACATTTATATATATCTATGAATTATATTAACTACTTCATCTGCATTTGAATACAAAATTACTTAAATTGGTGATAGAAAGCATTCTTTAGGAGATAAGAGTGAAGCGATTATTCTTTTTTAGTTTGGTCCAATTGAGTTTAATATTACAGAATTTGCTTTATTCTTAGAATCACAGATATGTTTTCTAAGGCTCAAATTTAAGATCATACTGCCCTGTTGATATCTAATCATATCATATTATATGATTTTCTTAATCTGTATACAGTAATGAAATCAATTTAAAATAATCACAATAATAAAGAAAATTGGACATTTCTGAATTATTTCAGTGAGTTTCTCATCCTCTTAGAAACATTTTTATAATTTATTCCATACATAAGTTTTGAACACTTGTGTAAAAAATCCAACCATTGAAAAATATAAAAGAAAACTCAGGTTTCTCAAAAACTATATGCAATCATAATTATATATACACACATATATGGCACAATATCAGTAATGATAATGAAATATTTTTATACACTAGTATTTTTTAAATTGAGTTATATGTTTAACAAACTTGAAAATGAGCAATTTTTATAAAATTCTATACAAAGAAGTTATGTGTTCAGCATAAATGTCAATTTAAATATTTACATTTCGAGTTGAAGAGAAATGGGTCGAATATAGTTGCCAGTCTTCAAAATATGTTCCCAGAAACATAATGCAGACCGTTCTCACTTTGAATGTTTGGGGATCTTCGGGTGCAAGTAACGACAACAAGCTGTGACTCACTTAGCTCAAGGTTGAGATCTTAGAGGAACATTTAACCCCTTTAACCTATGTCATATGGCCACCACCAAGCTAAGAGCCCATGTTAGCTCATTACTAAGGGAGGACAAAACATATATTTTGAAAAAGTTTTTTAATGTTTATTTATTTTTGAGAGAGAGAGAGACAGAGAGAGACAGAGCACGAGCAAGGCCGGGGGCCAGGGGTGGTTGGTGCAGAGAGGAGGGTGACACAGAATCTGAAGCAGGCTTCAGGCTTTGAGCTGTTAGCAAAGAGCCTGATGTGGAGCTTGAACTCATGAGCTGCGAGATCACAACCTGAGCTGAAGTCAGATGCTCAATGGACTGAGCCACCCAGGTGCCTGGAGAGAATAAAACATATTGATTGATAGATAGTTCCATCAAGACTTCCCACAATGACAGAGCAGAAATTTCCCCCAAAGAAGAGAAAGCGGACATTGGATGCAAAACCCTCACAAATTCTTACTATGAATCAGCTTTGTTTCCCCATTTTTTTAATGTTTATTTATTTATTCTGAGGGAGAGACAGAGAGAGAGAGAATCCCAAGCAGGATCTGCACTGTCAGTGCGGAGCCCGACAATGCAGGACTCTATCTCAGGAACCATGAGATCCTCACCTGAGCTGAAGTCAAGAGCCAGTCGTGTAACCAACTGAGCCACCCAGGCACCTCTCCCAGTCATTTCTAAAAATCTCATATTTGATAATGCCTTTTTTGAACTTGGAAAAGAACTTCAGCAGAATTGGGGTCAGATTCCAGAAATATTAATTTCTCATAAAGCTGCTGCATTTAATTTTTTTTCTCTTACTATGTGAATGTGGACTGTATAACACTCAGAAAAAATTATATTTCATCATCTATTAACTACGTCATCTACATTTGAATACAAAATTAGTTAAATTGGTGATAGAAAGCATTCTTTTGGAGGTGAGAGTGAAGTGATTATTCCCTTTTAGTTTGGTCCAACTAAGTTTACTGTTACAGAATTTGCTTCTGAAGATGTAAGAACTCCCCTATTTGTGTCATTCGGTTCTGGTGGTGATCATATAATATTTTTAAAGTGTTGTGAAGAGTGAAGAAAACATTGTACACATATAAGTATGTAAGGAATAAAGAATGCACAATTAGGGGAAAAACACTAAAAACACAGCGCCCAACCCATTCCTCTTTTAATTATTAAAATATAGTTTTGAGACTACACAAAATATATGATCCTGGTTTATGAGTTTGGTGCATGATCAGGAAACAAAGGGTTAAGGCTCATCCATTTTAAACACAAAAATTATAGACTTATATCAAGAAGTATAGACTTATATTCAAGCAACTTTTTAATTTTTTATTCTGAGAGTCAGACTATTTCTGGGATACTCATTGGGGTCGGAGAAGTCGAGCCTGACAAAGGCTGTAGAAATGAGTAGAACCATGTTTGCTATAAGATAGAGGAAATGAAACAGAGTAATAATAAGTGGCATTTATTGAGATGTCTGTAAAATATGAGTCCTTTCCATACTTTATCTCTTTTCACCCTCAAAATACCCTCAAAGAAGTAGGAACTTTGTATCTGCTTTACACATGTGGAAATCAAAGTGAAAGCTATTGAGTAATTTATCAAGTATGTGAGAAATTAATCTTAAAACCCACATTAAGCTCTTACCCTCAAAGCAGAAGATACCTGCTCTTCTTTCTCTTAAATACTTCTCCTTCTACCCAGGATAGGAAGTGAAAGGGAGAAGAAAGCGTTCTGTCTATAGAGGTGAACTTTTAAATCTGTGCGCATGACCTGGAAAGCAGACATAAGACATAATTGGCAATAGTGTCTCTGTCCAGCTTACCAGCAACGTCACTTTCTGACACTCTAATAAGTCATTACTAAATGACATAATTTTCTGAGTTGGTTGATTCCATTACCGGATCATCAACTGGCTGATGCCAGTTGCTGATGCAAATTAACAGTTGGTTGAAGAAAAGAAATGAAACTCCTGGTAATATCAATGCTCACAGCTTTCAGGTTCAGAAAGATGAAGCCCAAGGGGTCTATATCATTATTTTTGGAAATACAACTATAGGCCATAGAAGGAGTGAAGAAAGCTACTTGGATTCTTTTGAACAACATCCTTTCTTATGCTGCTTAAGAAGTGCTCATTCTTAGAATCAACCGTGGGCCAGTTAGGAAGAAATTTGGTTTACTTAAATTCTGGAAGAATGAAAGTATGGCACTATACAATGATGAATTTTCCTTTTATATTTCTTTAAGCTCCAGTAATTCCAGATTTGGCTCATATGCTGCCAAGTTATTTTTTGCTCATGTTTTGTGCATGAACTCATTTGTATTAACAATAATATTGAAACTGATCACTGCATCTCCATTAATTATTCCCCTCTTTTTGAAATTTTAGGAAATGTTATGCTTAAAACATCTGGGAACTACACTCACTATAGGCAAAAATAAGTATGCCATTCATTAGTTTAAAATTCTACAAAACTTATCATTGTGAAAGATTTATAAGTATCCATATTATAGTTGATTGATTTTTATCAGTCACTTTTGAGAGAAAACTGTACTCTCCTGGATTAATTAAATTGAGTAAATTCTAATGGAAAAGTTTAGCCTGTATCCTTAGACACTGCATTTTCCACTGAGAGAGATTATGCAAAAGAGCATTATAAACGCACTAAAATCTGACATTTGAAAGAATTTGTTATGGCCCATTATTTCGTCTAACAATGAAAACGTAGAGGCAGCAGACATGAATAAATCAATAAGTGTACTTTTGCTACAAGAGCCCATGTTTTTGGTTTATTCGACCCTGTAGTTCATGCATTGGGGAAAAAAAAAAACAATGTAATTTTGAGTGACTTATAAAAATGTTTTCTGACTAGATCACTTCATTGTTTATAGCTTTTAACAAATGTCATATACTGATTGTGGTGTTTCAAAAACATAAATACATCTTCCCATCTGATGACTCTGTTTCTTCCGATATTTGGTATATCTGAATAAATGCATTATTACTTTCAGGTGGGAAAGGTGGAAAAAAGAAGAAAAATAAAAACTCTTCTAAACCACAGAAAAACAATGGATCAACCTGGGCCAATGTTCCTCTACCTCCTCCCCCGGTCCAGCCCCTTCCTGGTACAGAGCTGGAACACTACCCAGTGGAACAGCAAGAAAATGGGTAAAATTGTCTTATATACCAACAAAATGCCCAGGGCAATCGTCTTGCTCTTTATTGTGCTTTTTTTGTCTTTATCCAGGTTCTCTTACTGTTTTCCCCCCCTCCTTCCCACCCTGTTCATTGCCTTCCCCCGACCCCCATTTCTGTTGTTTGCACCATCGCTGATAAATACAACATGGCACATATTGAGTACCTAGAATCCTTGGCTGTCAAGTGCCTTAGATTGTCTGCAATCATGATAATGCGGCCTCCATTTATAATATTGCTTGTTAGTTTGAAAGCAAGTGCCCACAGCTCTGTGAACTAAAGAGCCACTCCTGAGCAGGGCTGAAAAGGGAATTAAAATAACCTTCTTCATCGTCTCTCACAGTTTTCTAATGACTCTGTGTCTGCCTGTAGCAGAGCGCCCACTGTTGAGCTCCGTCACATGGTGTAATTGTAGGGACTTAAATCGTCAGCTTTAATGGGAATCTAGGGACTGGAACGATGAAAGAGGTTCAAGCCAATGCACATTCTGTAACAAAACCTCTCTTGAGTTAGAAAATTTCCTGCAAGGGCCTTTAGATGTGACCGGTTTCCTTATTCTCTCCAGATATGTCTCAAGAGTTAGTTTGCCTCTGTGAAAGTGTTAATTGAGTTTAAAGCAGAAAGACATCAATACTTTTTTTTTCTCTAATAAAAAAATAGTAAGGGAGGAGAAACATAGTCTTTTTTTTTTCTAATTTAATAATTCTAACTGCTCTGTCTTCCTCACAATTCTCAGGTCACCACTGCTTTTGACTGAAAGTGAAAAATGCAGAATAAAGGCACCTTTTGTTTTACCAAGTTTTTTTTTAATTTAGACATATTTAGATATTAAGACATCTCAGTTTATTCGAACAATGGTTTTATTCCCTGTCTTGTTTTATGTAGAGTCACAGCACATAATTTTTTGCTCCATTTTCTTTTCTTTTTATTTTTTAAATGTTTATTTATTTTCAGAGAGTGTGAATGCACACATGCATGAGAGAGAGAGAAAGAGAGAGCAGGCGAGGGGCAGAGAGTGAGGAAGAGAATCCCAAGCAGGCTCCACACGCGTCAGCACCGAGTCCCAAATAGGGTTCAATCCCACAAACCGCGAGATCATGACCTGAGCTGAAATCAAGTGCCAGAGACTCAACCGACTAAGCCACTCAGGTCCCCTTCATCTGCCTTTGAAACAGATGCTCTAGTTTTACAACTCCTAGTCTTCTCACACACTTCCCCCAGCCATTAGATTTTTTTTTTTTTAGAAAGAGAGTAATAGAGAAAGAGAGAGAAAATGAGAGAATCTTAAGGAGAGCTTGGAGTGGGACTTGATCTTAGGAACCATGAGATCATGACCTGAGCTGAAATCAAGAGTTGGATGCTCAAATGATTGAGACACCCAGGTGTCTTCCTTTTCCTTCTTTCTTATTTGATCATTTCTTTAAGTTTATTTATTCATTTTGAGAGAGAGAGCTAGAGAAAGAGCACACAAGTCCGGGGGGTGGGGGGTGCTACAGAGAGAGAGAGAGAGAGAGAAAGTAAGACTGACTCCCAAGCAGGCTCCATGCTGTCAGTACAGAGACCAATATGGGGCTTGAACTCAGGAACAATGACATCACGACTTGAGCAAAAATCCAGAGTCAGGCACTTAACTGACTGAGCCACCCAGAAATTTTAAATAGGTGCTATCTTAGTTATCTCCAGATTAATTTTCTTAATTGGAACTTACTTTGTCACAGCATTTGCTTCCTTCAAAATACCTCATTTACCTTTTTTGGATTTCATAATTTATATATACTATACACCTACATCGTACACACAGAGGATAGGTAGATTGCATGTGCACACACGCGCACACACACACACACACACAAACACACTTATATATTCATATACATTCTTCTACATTTTCTTCTCTACATCTTTCTTCTCAAAAAGGCTTTACGTGCTTCTGTAGGGTTGTAATTTCCATTTATATATGTATCATTATTAGTTTACATTTTAAAAAGCTCACATTCGAAATAGGAAATAAATTTTCTCTGTCATTTTAGAAAGGTAAATTTTGCACCCGATCTTACAAAATATAGATCAATAATGTAAACGTGCCCAGGTCTCATGGAACCTGTCAAAGGGAAAAAAACCAAAGATGTGTATTCCACAAGAAGAGATTAGCCAGGGCTCAGGAATCTGCATTTTAAAGGCCATATTCAGGAAATGGGAAAATAGAGCTTGTGGATGGGGAGGAGTAAATAGTACTGTAGAAATGTCTGAGCATAAAATTTTGAACTCAGATCCCATGAATATTGTAGGTAATTTGAAATATTTCTCTTTTTTTCACACTAAGTCTACTTAAAAGTAGACTATAATAGATATTACCCATTGAAATAAAACTAATTCATTCCAAATAAGTGCTAAACTTCTCACTTGATTTTACTCCTGAGCAAATATTCATTTGGGGCGCCTGGGTGGCTCAGTCGGTTGGGCGTCAGACTTTGGCTCAGGTCATGATCTCACAGTTCCTGAGTTGAGCCCCACGTCAGGCTCTATGCTGACAGCTCGGAGCCTGGAGCCTGCTTCGGATTCTGTGTTTCCCTCTCTCTGCTCTTTCCCACTCATGCTCTGTCTCTCTGTCTTTCAAAAATAAATGTTATTTTTTAAAAAAAGATATATTAATTTGATGAATGAAATAATACACATCAGTGAAGACATTTATTTTTTGATGTAAATTATTTTCTGAACATCAAGCTATAAAATATAAAGTTATTCCTACCCAAATTATTTTAATATTTAGTCATGATGTATGATACTAAAAAGTCTTTTTTTCTAAATGATTTCTAAAAATCCATTGGATACTTTGGATAAGCAGAGATATATATATTTTGATTATATGTACTCAAAGTCTTTGTGGCTTATAGTTTGGTTTTTAAGAACTTTTGAGTTATTTGCCTTAAGTATCTCATATTTCCTGAAATAAAAATTATCATTTTAACAAAAATAGTGAAGTCTAATCTATCAGTAAACTGACAGCAAAATTCAATTTTCTTATTCTCTGGACTCAGTTTTTCAAAGTTTAACACTTCAAAGTTCTTATTTCAGTTGTTGGTAATGACAACACATATTTAAAATCAATATGACAAGAATAAACTAAAATTAGTAGATTTGTTATGACTTTATCCATTTCTTGATATATCCTTTACACCATTTTGTTTTCTAATCTTGAAAAGGAAAGATTTTTAAAGACTTCCTAGATTATTTTATAATCTGCTATTCATGATACTAACATTGAATATTTTACACATGAGTTCTTCTATAGAGTTGTTTATATGCCTTATTTTGAAACTCATACAGTTGTTTGAAAGGGTGTTTTTTAGGTGTTTTTGTTTATTTTGTTGGGGGGGGGAGAGAGAGAGAGAGAGAGAGAGAGAGAGAGAAGGAACCAGTGGTGGAGGGGAAGAGAGAGAGAAAGAATCCTAAGCAGGCTTTGTACTGTCAGCACAGAGCCTGAGGTGGGGCTTGATTGCACCACCTTTAAGATCATGACCTGGTTGTGATCAAAGTCAGATGCTTAACTGACTAAGCCACCCGAGTGTCCCAAGGTTTTCTTGAAATATAAACAACAAAAGTTTAGATGTCACCTCTTGCTTTTTAATAATTTTTATTTTAACAATCAAGAATTCTGCAACTGTATTTCTTATGGAGTTACATAGTTTTTATTTTTGTTGTTTTTAATATATTATAATTGAGAACTTATTCACACATAATTGTTTTCAAGTACATAACAAATGCTAAGCCCATTGTCAGGAAGAAAACTAACAGAGATGAAAGAAAGAAACTCATAGTTATTCAGGAAGACTGATCCCTGATCTAGAGAGTTCACAGGAGTGGTAGGTAGATAAGAGAAAACATACACACTCACACACTATTTTGCATGATAAGCCCTAGATGAGCAATGTATACAAAATAATAATTCGCATTCAGGAAAGGATAACCATGTATGCCAGGTAAGGTTGGGGCAATCTGATAGTTCAGTGTTGAGGTGAATCTGGAATCATTTATTCACAAATAATAGTACCCAGAGTTGGTTGGTTGCTGGATGTCAGCTCTGAGCTTTCTGAAGCAAAAGGGACAAAGATAATGAGAAGTGGTCCCTAACCTAGGCTCCAGAATAAGTTGTTAACCAACAACTAAAACAAAATGTGACTAATGTTACCATTTGCTGAGCAGATGGAGAGAAATTTCTGTAACCAAAGGAAAACAAATAGAAATAAAATAAAAGATGAGAATGAAAATGAGTAGCCCAATTAGTTTTCCTTTAGTACTTTCCACTCTTCCTTCAAACCCCATCCTACTGTAGTTAAGGTTACTTGCCTTTCCTTCATTTCTTTATTCCTTAAGCTTCTCTATTGTAGCACTCATCACATTGCATTCTAATTGCTTGTGTGTATCCTTCAGCAACCGGTATGAGATTTGTTGAGTTTGACATATTCAAAGTAGGAGATAATCTGAAAAGATGTCTTAAGGCCAATTGTGAAGAGTTGTATGTCATATAGGGAGTCTATCTTTGGATATAGATGATGAACTAAAGGACACGAGGCTAGGGCAGTTAGATAACATTTGGGATACTGTAGCAGAACGTCATGAAAATGATAAGGTAGTAAGATAAGGCAAAGACAATGTAATAGAGAGAAATAGATTTCAGAAACATATCTAGACCAGAATAATCTCAATCTTGAAAAGATTATCTGTTGTTTTTTATTATGATGTTTAATATTGTTTCTAAAGCTTCAATTTTATCACATTTCTTTCCAAGCTTTTCTTGGGCCATTTTCCCCCACAGAACTAAATATCAAAAGTTATCAAATCATTGTCCAAATAGGAAAGTATATAATTGTTAATGCAATATTACAACAAAAATGGTAAGTGTTCTCTCATCAATATGCCCCTCTCAGCTTGATAAAAATGCATCACAGTGTATTCACCCTTAGCTATAAACATAATGTATTTTAATGTCGTCATATGATGCCAGGAAGAATTCAGTAGGGATTCAGTGGAAATCCAGTGACTTTCTTTGTAGCTACAATTAGAGATTGGCAAGCTTTTGTGGGTGTTGAACTGTATTGTATTTTTATTAGTAATTCGGTATTTGTATCTGGCCTTTAACTACCTAGTTCACATGCAACATTGATTTATTGTCATCTTTCTCATTATTTCCCAGGCAAGACAGATAACATGATGACTCATACTTCACTGACAATAAGTAAACAAACAAACAAAAAACAAAACAAAACAAGATATTTTCTAGGAACGGGTGGCCCAAAAGACCTTTGATTTGGTCAAATCAGGAGCATTTTCACAGTCTTCTTTATGCTACTGCAAGAAAAAGTTGAAATTCCATCACTCAAATAGATATATATCTGTAAATGTGAGAAAATACTAAAAACAAAGCTACACTTTTGATAACCTTCATAGAATCATCTGTTAATTTCTTGCCCTTCAGAAATGGCCTGAAACCTAGCATTTGTTGCTCTGGAATGGATTAGAGTATGGATACCTCCGAGATGGTGAAAAACCCTCCCCACCATATCATGAGTTCCGTGTCCCAATTTCTTTCATCTCTTCTGCCACATCCTTCTCCCGGTCTTTCTTTTCTCCTCATCTCTCTATTTTTCTGCTTCTTGCTCAAACCTCTGAGATGAACCCTGTAGTTGGTTTTGCCTCTGTTCTGCATGGGTGGAGTTTGCTCGCTCCCGTGCTAGATTGCCTTTGTAGAAAAGACTCAGAGAAAGTGACGGTAAGCACCCATTCTAGTTAAGTGGAATAGCTACTGGAGAATTTTTTAGTCATTAATATATTATGCAGTGTGTTTGTATAATTTTTGGTGAGGCTCTCTTTTGCCTGATGGTATTTGAATAATAAAAATGAGTTGAGTACAACCAATTACAATTTTTTCTATATAACCTTAATATATGATACATATAACATTATTTCTTGTTTCTTTTATGCTGTCTGCATATTGTCATTCTTTATGTATGCTCCCTTTAGATTATTGAAAGCAAAGATAGTTTACTACTTATGAAGTAGGGAAATTTTAGAGAATAATTGAAAGATTGAATATCTATACATGTTCTTTATTTATTCAAATATAGGAAGTCCCTTACAATAAGCCAATGTAAGCAAAAGAAATACATGCTCTGGGGCGCCTGGGTGGCTCAGTCAGTTAAGCATCCAACTTCAGCTCAGGTTGTGATCTCACGGTCCGTGGGTTCGAGCCCCGCGTCGGGCTCTGTGCTGACAGCTCAGAGCCTGGAGCCTGCTTCGGATTCTGTGTCTCCCTCTCCCTCTTCCCTTCTCCTGCTAACGCTCTGCTCTGTCTCTCTCTCTCCAAAATGAATAAACATTAAAAAAAATTAAAAAAAAAAAGAAATACATGCTCTAATTTATGGAACAAAAAAACTGTGATATTTTATGGAGTAAATTTAATTATAACTATGGATGAAGTATAATAGCACTCACATTCCATACTGAAAATGGGCAGGTGTTTCATATTTGTCTTTTTTTTTTTTAGGATTCTTATGTATATATTGTTGTTTGAATTTATAATATACCATTTAAAGTCAAAAATTAAGTTACAAAAATAAACCTAAACATTGTTTTTTTTATTTTAAATTCTGATATAGTTAACATATAATGTAATATTAGTTTCAGATGAACAATGTACTGATTCAGCAATTCCATTCAACACCCAGTGCTCATCGCAACAAGTGCAGTCCTTAATCCACATCACCTATTTCACCCATTTTCCCACCCACCTCCCCTCTGGCAACAATCAGTTTATTCTCTATAATTAAGACTGTTTCTTGGCTTGTCTCTTAATTTCTCTCTTTTTTCCCTGTGCTCATTTGTTTTGTTTCTTAAATTCCACCTTTGAGTGAAATCATATGGAATCTGTCTTTCTCTGACTGACTTACTTCACTTAGCGTTATACTCCGTACCTCTATCCATGCCGTTGCAAACCATGAGCATTCTTATTAGTGAATCAATTTGTGCGTTTTCATTTCAAATCAATGAACAGGCTTCTCGTCTACTATTTTTAACATATTATGTCAGGTGTGGCCAAACAGAAATAATTCAGTGTCATAACTTTAATGTAGCATGAATCCACTTGAGGAAAAGACACTAGTAACATGTGAAAGGTTAAATTCTAAAATAAATTAGGCAATAGTTAAATAAACCAATGTTGGAAATGCATAATATATTGTATGATCAGTTTGCAAGTAAATGTGCAAAAATGTCAGTGCAAGTTCAAAAGAGTAATATGTCAGTGCTAGTTGCCCGTATCAGGGAAATCTTTATTAAAATTATGGGATATAGCCTGTGGCTTGAAGGGCTTATAAGATTAAGGTAGGTGAAATTGGAGGAGTGCAGCTTATTCCAAATAAGTTGAATTCTTTAAACTAATAGACCAGAATGGAAAAGTATATTTAAAAACAACAACAACAAAGCAACAACTAAGGAAGAGGAGAAGGAAGTGCAGTAGAAGGAATAGAAGAAGGAAATGAACCAAATTATTTTAAGTAGGAGATTCTTGTTGAGAACCTGGAAAACCCATGTAAAAAGGTACATTGAGGCTTAGACATAATTAATGGACAGGATACAGTGAACAGAAATCAATGTTTTATTCAAACAGTTCTGACGATTTCATAGACCAGTTTGTAAGTGGTGTGCGGGATTGATTAGTGGATGGGGAGAAACTGGAAGCCCTGAATCCAACTGGGACCATGGATTGCAAACTTTGTACACGAAAGAACCTTCTTTTTTTTTTTTTTTTTTTTTTTTCCAAATGAAATCTTACTCTGATCACCAACATAGAAAGCAGATCAAAATGGCATCATTTTGGAGCAATGTATTGTTTCGGGTTGGATAGGTATTTTCCTAGTCAATAGATGGGAATACAAATTTAACCAATGGTATTTTCTAATATATAAAAACATGTTATCTGTAACGCATTAAAGTGTGCCTGTTTTTACTACAATATAAACAGTATTTTAAAGAGATACTCCTATCAGAGTGTACAAGGTTTCTGAAACAAGGTCTTCAGTTTACAACTCACTGAGGTAGATTATTGAAGTAGCCTCAAGAAAGAGGAAAATTGACAGATAAAGGTGACATTACTCCCTGTAGAAAACCTCTCAGTGACTGTCCTCACTTACAGTCCTTCTCAGGGCTCACGAGGCCCTGCGTGATTGGCCTATCCTCACCTCTCCTGCTGCGTCTCTAGCCAACTCCCTTTATATTCCAGCTCCTACCAGTTAGGGAACTATGTGAGTTCTTCAGATACTGTTATCTTTTCTCTTTCTCTGGGCCACCATGTGTGTTACTTAGAATATCCCCCTTTCCTGTGGTCAGCATAGCCTTGTCCTGCCCCAAAACTAGTTTCACCTACCTCCTCCCTGGTCCTATAGTACTTGTATTGTTAATCATTTGTTTCGTATCAGTCGGCCCCACTCGACTGCATCCTCTGTAAGCAGATGCAGTTACCTGACGCATGGTTGTCGGATAAACAGACGATCAGTTCAAGGGTTTTTTCAATAGACTTTATTTTTTAGATAAGTTTTAGGTTAACTACAAAACTGAGCAAAAGTACAGAGATTTCCCATATACCCCCTACCCCCAGAGATGCATAGCTTTGGTCACTATCCATGTTTCCCTCTAAAGTGATACACTGTTAAATTGATGGACCTCCATTGATATATCAATTTCACCCAAAGTCCATGGTTTACATTAGGATTCGCTCTCAGTGTTGTAGATTCTGTGTGCTTGGATAAATGTACAATGACATGCACCTACCATTATCGTGTTATAGAGAGCAGTTTCATTGTCATAAAAGACCTCCCTGCTCTGCTTATTCATACCTCCCCTCCTTAATTTCTGACAACTCTAGTCTCTTCACTGTCTCCGTAGTCTTGCCTTTTCCAGAATGTCATATACTGGAATTTTATAATATTTAGCCTTTTCCTATTGGATTCTTTCACTTAGTAATGTGTATTTAATTTTCCACTAATTCTTTTCATGGCTTGATAGTTCATTTCTTTTTAACACTGAATAATATTTCATTATTTAGACAAGTTTAGAATTTGACCTATGGATGAATTGTGTCACAGTTTGTTTATCCATTCACCTAATGAAGGACATCTTGGTTGCTTCCAAATTTTGCCAGTTATGAATAACACTGCTAAAATCATCCGTGTGTAGGGTTTTTTTTTAAATAAATTCAGCTTTAAAAAGGTAAGTGAAGGCACTTGAGTAAAAATATTCAAGAATCATCTGGATATTTACGAGTTAGCATTTGAAAGGGAGATCAAGACTATATACACACACTTATAACAGCCATTCTATTTTTAGTTTCTTTAAGGAAAATCTTCCATATGCTAGATACTGTTGCATAGTATCTAGAGGTGCTAGAAATGCAAAGTTGAAAATTACAAAACTCTTAAATTTAAAGGCCTCATAGAAGAGTAGGAGAAAGCAGACATGAAACAATCCCAATATAATATGCGAAGTACCACAATGTAAGTATTTTGGAGTCGCAATCAATTCCATACAGCAGAGGCAGAGAATAGCTCATGAAAGCGACGACATTTGAACTGGACCAGAAGGAAGAGCAGGAACTCACAGGCAGATGATTTGAGAATAGTCATATACAGGCCCAGAGTTTCGAAAAAATACACAGTTGGCTGATGTTGGGGAAAGAGTATGAAATTAATTAGAAAGATAGGTGGATCAGATGGGAAAGGGTCCTGCTATTAAATTTGAACTTTTTCTTATATTAGCGATAATCACTGAATAATTTAAAGCATAGTTGTGATGTGAATGAAGATTTTAGAAATATAATCCCACTGTCTGCATGGAAGATAGGATTGAAGAGATGAAGACGCTATCCCGAGAGACTAGGAAAGCAAGCTACTGATCTAGTTCACATCAGAAGGGTTCTGATCTGGGATTATGGAAGTAGAGGTGAGGCATAGGAGGAAGATTCAGTAGAAGTGGAATTTATGGGACAATTACACTCAGTAATATTGTTCATCCTATTCTCAAGTCTCCTTTTTAAAATATACTAGAATCTTTTTGATTTATGAAAATGATACTATAATTTGGAGAAGGTGCAAATGGAAATGCCACTGATTTTATGTCACAAAGAAAACCGTTTGGGTGAATTTTCTATAATTCCCTTACCAGAGTCCTTAAAAAAATACTGTTTTTAGAAGTTGTTATTTTTCTTTCTTTTTTTTTTTTAAATTTTTTTTGACGTTCATTTATTTTTTGAGAGAGAGAGATGGAACATGAGCAGGGGAGGGGCAGAGAGAGAGGGAGATGCAGAATCTGAAACAGGCTTCAGGTTCTGAGCTGTCAGCACAGAGCCTGACCTGGGGCTTGAACTCACAAACTATGAGATCGTGACCTGAGCTGAAGTCGGACGCTTAACCAACTGAGCCACTCAGGTGCCCCTATTTTTCTTTTTAATATATATTTTTTTTCAGACTAGCTTTTGAACTTCTGTTTTATAGATTTTAGATGCCAACATACAGGCAGACATGAGTTTTTACTGAGAAGGTTAGAGAATCGGGAGCATCAAAGGGCCATTAAAGACATTTTGTAGCACAAACTCTTAATGACTGACATGTCATATGGACTGAAAGGTTGGCATAGATCTAGAATAAGAGTAAGTAAAATTCTCAGACACTTCTTTGATGATCAATATTGGTGTACACAGGGATGAACAGGAGAAGAAAGTAGTTAAATCTACAGGCACTAAAGCACTAAATTAATTCATTAATTGTCTTTAATTAGCAATTTGCTTTTTCCACGTGAGTAACTTTGTTAGGAAGTTATTGCCTTTTGTAACTGTGGGGTAACAATTAGCTAATAAGATCTTCTAAGAATAGATTGAGATACAGAGATAGCACTAGTAATTATGATCAGAAATTAAGATAACAGCCAGGTGATTTACTATGGTCCCACCAACAAATTGAAATCAGGACAGAAAAACCAAGAGAACGTTTTAGGTGCTGTCGTTCCCATGGGAGTTGTTATTTATTAACAGTATAATTGTGTGTTATTAGAAATCAGACCTGCTGTGTGTGTATGTATGTATGTATGTCCGCATCCGTAGTTTTTATATTTTCTTATTTAATTTCAGTTATGACAGTGATAGCTGGTGCCCGCCATTACCGGTGCAAACATATTTACACCAGGGTATGGAAGATGAACTGGAAGAAGATGATGATCGTGTCCCGACACCTCCGGTCCGAGGCGTGGCTTCTTCTCCCGCTATTTCCTTCGGACAGCAGTCCACTGCAACCCTTACGCCATCCCCACGGGAGGAGATGCAGCCCATGCTGCAGGCTCACCTGGACGAGTTGACCAGAGCCTATCAGTTTGATATAGCAAAGCAAACATGGTAAATACTCTCGTTAGGTCAGGGCACGCACGCCTTCGACACAGGGATAAGGAAGTGTTCTTGTACAGGAAATTCATAAGGAGTTCTCATATAACTACACAGCAGAGGTTTGAAATGCTTTCGTGCCGCTCCTGTATCGTCCGGGTAAAGAAATGGACCAAGGGAATGTTAAATAACCGGATCAAAGACGTATAACTGGTTAAGGAGTAACCCGGAGCAGGAATTCAGATCTGCTGAATTTCATGCTAAAGTGCTTTTGGCTACCCCAGATCTTTTCTGATTTACAGTTTAGCTTCAATTAGCTTATCCTTGAACTCACTTCCAATGCTGTAATAAAAGACTCCTTTCAGATTCTTCAAAGTGCCTGTGATTAATTCTGTATGTGGTTGTGAATATGTAAATGTAGGCTTCGCAAATCACATATGGTCAGTTATTAAAAGATCTTTGGGCTGAATAAAATGAGACAGGAAGCAAAAACAGCAGTATTAATAACAGCAAGTGCATTAAAAAATAAAACCTTGAATAACCAAATTCCTTTTTTTCTAATCAACCCGTAACCTTTCCTTAGGTATTGATGGCAGTCTACTTAGGTATCCGTGCAAGCATGGAGAGAGTACAAGTGGGACCGGTTCTGGCAATTTTGTACAATCATTTTTTTTTCATGTGCTCTCTCTTCCCTCAAATAGTGACATATGAGTCTGATTCTTGATCATGAAATCCCAGAGAAGTACCTCTGATTATCTTCTGTTGACTTCCATGGTGTGCTTTAAGTTACATTTTTATGCAATAGTATTTGCTTTTTTTTGTACAGTTTTAGTTACTAGGATAGCTGATAATGAGACATATCTCAGTCTCCATGTTAATGAACTATTTCTTTTAAAAATATAGCAAAATGTACAAAGAGATACTAAAACCAAGAATATTGTTTAAAGCGTATTATGAACATAGGATCTTTTCCTAGAACCAGAGGTCTTTGAACATTGCTTTGTCAGTCATCAGATTTTTTTTTCCTAAGGTTAAAGAAAATCTGTTAAACAGTATTATTTTGCATCAGGCTACTTCACAAACTATCACTATTTAAGTTGAAGCCAACTGCTTCAGGAGCCAGAGGATTTCCTTCAGGTTAACTAATGTGGCCTTGTACTTTAGTAATTTAAGACACAGATGATAGCTCAGGTGTTCCCAAATTCACCTACATTTTGGAATCACCTGGATAACCTTAAAATATATTGATACATAGGCCCTACCTTCAGGTATTCCAGATTGCCTGGTCTAGGATTTGACTGAGGTCAGTCGAGGTTGGGAGCCGTAGCACGGTCACTACTTACAAACTGTATGTCAACGAGTAACTTGCTTAACATTTCTGTGCTTTGGTCCCTGATTTGTAAAATGACGATGACATTGCCAATTAGCTCATATACGATGTAAGAGCAGAGTGCAGTGTCTAAGACCACCCTCGGTTTCAGTAATTCACTAGAAAGAACCACAAAACTCACTGACTGCCATTATACTGAAAGTTACAGTTTATTATATCGAAAAGATACAGATTAAAATCGGCCAGGAGAAGGGATGCACAGGACAGAGCCTGGGAAAGTTCCAAAGGTAGAACTTCCAGTGATCCTCTCCCAAAGGAGTTGTGGAAAGCATTTCTTTCCCAGCAATGGCATGTGACAATGCACGGAGTACTACCAGCCAGGGAAACTCACGTGAACCTGGAGCTTCACGGCCTTTCTTGCAGCTTTGTCACAGAGACATGGTTGGCTATCTGCATGGCTGACCTCAGTCTCCAGCTCCTCCAGAAGACAAAATGATACCATGGGACTAAAAGCCCTTAAAATAAATCACATTGTTGGACTCTCTGGAGAAACCTATGATTACCAGGTAAACAAAGACACTTCTATCAGATAGGACAGTCTAGAACTTCGAGATTACCTCCCTGGAGCACATGGCAAAAGCCTAACTTTTCTTCAGACAACGTCAAATTCTTTATTACTGTCATATTTTTGTGAGAATTAAATGAGTTCTGACTGGCTCAGTCAGTAGAGCATGTGACTCTTGATCTCGAGGTTATGAGTTGAAGCCCGACATTGGATGTAGAGATTACTTAAAAACAACATCTTAAAAAAAAATAGAGTTAAATGAGTTTACTTCTGTACAAGACTGAGTACAGTATCTAGCTGTAATATAATGTTATTATTCAGAAGAGCGTGGGTTTTCACTTGAATTATTCACTGCTCCTCTTGGCACTCTTAGAAGAGCACTACCCTTAGTGAGTTTTGCACAGATTCCAGCTAAATGAGTGAATAAACTAGTTCTTCTTTACCTGCTCCGAGTACCCATAGGGCAAACCCTGTTTCTTTTTCTGAGTGTGTTTCTGTTCATTCCAACAATCCTCGAGAGTGTCATTGCTGGCTCCCTGTGTCAAAGTTATGAGCCTCTACCTGCTCACATAGGATCTCACCCTTCAGGAATGGAATATTCTCCTCATCTGTACATCAACATCGCAGGAGGAACATTTTAAAAATTATAATTCCTAGGCTCCACCTTCAGGACCTCTGTTCATACTGACCCATGTAATGCATAGCATGGTGCTTGTCACCGGAAAATAGTCATAAGTGTTTGGCACCCTCTTCCTATTTTAGTTTATCTCCAAATTCTGCTGAATTCAAGGAGTACATTTTTATTTTCATGTATATTTGTTCCATTCAAAGGTGTCAGCAATGATGTAAGACTGGAATGTCAGTTCGTTTGGTTTCTTCCAGGGCCAAAGTTCACACCCTTAGAGAAGGAGTCATATATATATAAAGATCACCTTGTATTCTATTGCTCATGACTTGACTCAGTCCACCCTTGATTCACAAACAGAATCTGAGGCAACATTTACAGGATGTCATCAACATTTAAGATTTTCTGCCTTGGTAGTTAAGAAACTTCCTGATTTTTACATCAATGATCTATAATGAATGTCAGGTAACGACTTGGGACCTCAGATTCCTGACCCGTTAAGTTAAAGATGTAGGCTTGATGACATTGAGGTGGCTTCTGGAACTAACATCTTAAGGTTTTTTTAGCATTGAAAAATTTAGAATGTTGTTAACATTGGAGTTGCTTGCCAGTTCAAGAATGCATTGGGAGAGGGATACTAAATAAATTCTGGAAGAATGAAATAACTGCCCCCAAAATGCAAGTATTGAAAATAACCTTGTATCTCTAATTGAAAACCTTCCAGTAAAAATTCTTACCACTTTTACATCTGCCTTAAATGGCCAAGGTCTTTTAAATACTTTGTATCAAGGCAAAAAAAAAAAAAAAAGACTTACTGTGTTAAGATATGTGGTATATTCACTTCTTAATGACAGGACCTAATAACAAGTAACAACATATATACATATATACATACATTTATATATATATATATATATACACACACACACACACACACACACATATGTATATATATATATATATATGTGTATGTGTGTGTATATATATATAATATATATATATATAATGGCATTTTATAATTTAGAAGAAATTCTTTTTTTTCTTAGTGTTTATTTTTGAGAGAGACAGAGTGCAAGCAGGGAGGGGCAGAGAGAGAAGGAGACAGAATCTGAAGCAGGCTCCAGGCTTCGAGCTAGCATCATAGAACCCAGTGCAGGGCTTGAACTCACAAACCATGAGATCATGACCTGAGCCGAAGTCAGAACCTTAACCGACTGAGACACCCAGGCGCCCCTGGAAGAACTCTGCATATTGCTAGCCATGCCGTTTGAAACAAGTCACTTAGGTTTGAACTTTACTTGAGTAGATTCTAAGACAGAGCTGATGATATAAATTCTGTCTACTTCGCAAGGTTGAGATTAAAGTTATGCGTGCATTACAAAGGGTGTGTTTGGCACACCTAATATTCTAAACACAGGAAATGCCGAGATGAATCTTTCTTTGTATTTTAGGTGTTTTAGACTTTGGTAGGTAAAACAGAGGCACGGATAAGCAGCCTGAACACAAAGTAGTGTTTACGACTTTAAACTGGGTTAAAGTGGAAACAATCAGTGGCCTGATTCATGGGGGAGCCTGAAGGAAGAAAGCCTTGTGGGGCAGGCAGTGTGCTTATGGTTGGGAGAAGAGTTATTAAGTTTTCATGTGACATCTTTTCTTCATAAGGACCAGAAGGTCATATGGACTCCACAAGGTGAATAGAACTTCCACGCTAAAATAGAAACAAACTTATTATATTCCTATTGTACAAAAAAAATTAAATATTTGTTGCAAGCATTCCTATTCTCCTTTGGATGACTTACTTACACAAAAATACTGGGTCTGTATTTTTTCACTGGTCATGTATACATAGCCCATTGTCTCTGCTCAAATGTAAGAAACGACCATAAGCTCCAAAGTTAGTTGGTAGAAAGCAAGAAGACAAAATTACTCACCATAACATGCTGTGTAATTCTAATTATAATTTTATGGGTTGTTAATGAATTCCCCTTTTCTCCCCGCCTTTTAATTCTAGGCACATTCAAAGCAATAATCAACCTCCACAGCCCCCGGTTCCACCGTTAGGTTACATGTCCGGAGCCTTGATTTCCGACTTGGAAACAGATGTTCCTGATGATGATGCTGATGATGAGGAAGAAGCTTTAGAAATCCCCAGGCCCCTGAGGGCACTAGAGCAGACACCCGGATCCAGTATGGACAATCTAGACAGCTCCGTGACAGGTAACAGAACTGATTTAATAGGAATAACTGACCTCTTTATTACATTCAAATGCATCAAAAATCGAACACTTTCTTATGTAAGATTTATTCCACTCCAGCTATTTCTATAACATTTTAAATATGTTAATATTAAACACAAAATTCAAAAAGGATTTGGAAATACTTTTGCTTTGCTGCAAAAATGATAAGAAAATTCATGAATTTTAAAAAGCTTTAAAGACATGAAAGAAAACTCAATTATATCCAGGGCTTTCATGAAAAGTTCACTCTACTGGGGAACCAAGTCTATTACATAAAAAACCTTGACTTTTAGAAATGATATATTTTGTATATCAGGAGCAACATACAAAGTGAATGCAATCCCAAAACGCTTCTTGATATTTCGCTGTAAAATCATTCACTGATGAAAATAAGCAAGTCTTCAGAATGAGCCTCTCTAAGGTTGCACGAGGTATTATTTTTAGAGTGGGGAAAATGTATAGCGAGATAAGCCATACATTTACGATTTCGTGTCATTGGATTCAGTAATTGCTCCTCTCCTGAGTAATATAGTTATTTTGGCTGTTTGCTTCTCTGGCATCCTTGGGCTTTGTTCACTGAGTGAAATGTTGCAGTTGCTCCTAAGATTCTCCCAGGACTGCAACCTATTTCTAAGGATTTAAGTTTATCGAATTATGTGGAAAAATCTTGACCCTAATGTGTACACAATGGATCTGGAGAAACATAAAAATTTACTCTTTCTATTCCATAGAAATACCATTCTTTGACAAAGAATTCCATTCTTTGACACACATACATAAATGTCTCTTACGTGACTGTAAAGACACAACTACCCCAAATGTAGATCTTGCCTTTGCATGGCATTGGGTCTTCTCAGAAAATCACCCATGTCTCTATTTACCTTGATGGTATCATCTTCATCCTAGGAGGTGTTTGCCACAGTCCTATTTCATTCATTTGAATGCTCCCAACTTGCAAAGATTTTTCACTCTGTGTTAGACTTGAGCCAACACTGATGGAAACTTCCTTGGGACGGCGATCGAGAAGTTTGAGGACCTATATGTTTCCTCTCTATGCCTTCCTGAATAATACAATGTGTGATGCATGAGGCCACTTTTTTTGTTTTGCTTCTTACCTGGGGGCTGTCTGCTTGCCGGGCTAATTAAGATTTAAGAACTCCAGATATACTGCTGTGATTTGAAATCCAGATCCAACTGAAAGTGGCAAAGCAAAAGTTTAAGTCTTTGAATGCAGAGAGCTAACTTATTAGTACACTATTATGTTAAGCCCTTTTGCCTGAATTTCTAACGTAATCTCCTTCAGGGTAAAATTCTGCATATTTTTGCATATCTCACTAATGATATTGAACTCTTCTCCATTAGGAATGCAGTAAGAATTGCAATAATAACACACAAAAAGGGAGCAACTATAGCCTATGTAGTTCTTTTATTAAATATTATAATGTAGAAGATGGTAAATATATCTATAAATCAGGAGACGGCCATTTTGCACTTTTACATGCTCACCTACTAGTAACGTGTTAGGCTGTCTACTGTGAACATGGTTAAAACCAAGCTGCCTTTCTCCTCGTAGCTAGTATACTGTTCATTCCAAATGAAGCTTTTATTGCTAAGAAAACAGTCTGTTTTCCTACTTGAATTCACTGCTTAATTACTGCAGTCTATAAAAATCTCAGGGTGTTTAGGTATGTATTACATGATGAATTTACCCAATGCATAATGCATCTTCTCAGTGAAAGAAGTTGTAGTCTACAGGAAGTAGCCAGAGGAAACTCTTTTCTTTCTTTTTTCCTTTTTCCTTTTCTTTCTTCTTCTTCCTTTTTTTTTTTTTTTTTGACTCTGCCGTAACTTCGTGGGGAAGGTATGATCAAAGATTTAATTTGTTTTCTGTTTTCTAGTATACAAGTGTAATGTAAGTAAATACAAATTAAAATAAAAGTAAGTATATTTTCTTAAAAAAGTATGTGTGTAGGAAGTGTGAGTGAGTGTGTATATATAGATGTGTGTGAAAGAATATTGATAGGGTTTGTGATCATATCTATGTCTGTGAGTGTATATAGGACTCTGCGTGTAGGGGTGTGTGTGTGTGTGTGTGTGTGTGTGTGAATAGAATTGTAAGTGTATTTGAGTGTGTAAGTGTGTCTATGTGCATGTGTGGATATGTAAGCATACATGAAGATGGCCCTAAGGTGACCAAATGTTATAGAAATCACCATACTGATGAATATTGTTCTATTGTGTTTATGTTTTCTTCAGACCCCTAAACCTAGTTTAATGGCCTTAATTGAGGTGGGCAATAAAACAGACACTGTTGCCATTGGCTTTTTATGTTTTTAAGATGGTAAGTGCCCACAGAGAGGATTCTGACTCTACCGTAATTTACTCAGGGTTTTAAATTTGTGTGCATTGTGAGGAATTCAGTCCTAACTTTCACCTAAATTATCTGGTAGAGATTTTGATTTTCATGAAACTAATAACTGATTTTATTAAATGGAACAAACAGTTATATTCAATTTCCTGAAACTCTGAAGCTAACCAGAATGATAGTCTAATGATAACACAGAAATGGGCTAATAAGCCAATGTGTACAATTATTCAAGATTTTACTTGCATATATAACATTCTGATACTTAACCATATTAAGGAATAGGTGCAGAGCCCATCTTTGTAAAGAAATAATTATATTATTTCCAAATATTTTCAAAAGAACTAAGTAATCTGTGATAGATGTCTTAAATTTTGAAATAATGGTCCATGAATGGAAAAGCAAGAAGAGAAGGAAATATCAGTAGTTCCCTATCCCATAATCTCAGTGTCTTAGTCTGGTTAGGCTGCTCTGACAAAATGCCATAGACTGGTGGCTTAAACAACAAACATTTATTTCTCACAGTTCTGGAGACTGGGAATTCTAAGGAGATTTGGTTCCTGGTGAATTTCTCCTCCTGGTGTACAGCCAGCTATCTCCATGCGTGTTCTCATATGGCAGAGAGAGACCGCAAGCTCTCTGGTCTCTTTTTAAAAGGTTGCTAATCCTGTCATGATGAATGCACCTTCACGACTTCATCTAAACTCAATTACCTCCCAAACGCCCCACCTCCAAATACTATAACATTAGGGGTTAGGGCTTTTAACATGTGGATTTTAAGGAGAAATAAACATTCAGTTTCCAAAACTCAGTAATGTGGAAAATGTATTTGCAAGTCTACTATATTATTTATTGATTCCAACAAACATTTATCAGAGGTCTCTTCCTTCCAAACTTTTGACTAAGAATTTAGATAATAATAATAATAATAATAATAATAATAATAATAATAATAATAAAATAATGTCATCAACAACAAGAAGCATACTAGCTTGAACATACTAACAGTCTTTAGTAAGTTCAAGGCACGCTTCCCAGAAATGGCCTGGTTTCTTGCTGTGACTCTATGAGCTAAGAATATTTCCTACACTTTTAAATGATTGTAAGAAAACATGAAACAAACAAAAACAAAAAAGAGACAGCAAAGATTCAAATATTTGGTGTCTGGAACTTAAAAGAAAAGTTTGCTGAACCGTCTCCTAAAGTTTTAACATATATTAATCACTTACCTGTCGCAAGCCTATTTTAATTCTCATTTTATAGATTAGGAAATTGGGGCACAGAGGGGTTTAACATCTTTTAAGGTTATATCCACATTATGAGTAGCAAAAGATTTTTCAAAATAAATACCTTACCTTTAAGATAAATTACCATGATCCTTGCTCTGGATATGACCAGATTTTTTTTTTCTTTTTTTTTAATCTCTGAATTTAACATATTAAAGAGAAAAATGATCTCTTGGCCTATTGCATAACATATGGATCTCTATCTGTGTCTTTTTCTGTCTCTCTCTCTTTCTTTCTGTGTGCATACATGCATTTGTGTACATGTATGAATAAATATATATTTATACATATGTGACATTTAATTTATCTCTGGAAACCTTAGTTTTCCCCCCTATGCACTTAATCAACAGTAAAAAATATTAATTTTTAGCTGTAAGCTTTATTACTTATTTTCTTATATTTAGTTCCATATTCAGTTATGGTGACTCATGCTAACAAGAATCAACTGTATCAGCACTTTTTGTGGGAAGTCTCATTTTTAATTAATTTATACCATAATTTAAAAGTGTTTGGTAGTAGTAAAATCTAAAACTCTCTTGATTATAGCACACTCTGATTTGGGCTGGAAAGTAAACATATAGAATAATTTCAGTCTTTAGGAATGGGCTTGTCATATTTCTTCCTAAATGCCAAATCCACCATTTGGGGCAACAGGGTAGGGAGAGGAGTTAATACTTCTTTCTATGTCTTTCATGATGGGAGTCAAGGGTAAGTATTTCCTGCATTTAATGACTCCACCACAGGAAAAAAAAGAAACAGAAGGCAATGTGAGAGAGGACAGAGGCAAAATGTCCTGGACACGGAGCCAAGCTTGTAACTGCTTCACTGATCACAAAAAGTGCAGCCGAGACTGAGAGCCATGAAGTGAAACGAATAAGTTTCCTTAACTGCTGGACCCCACATAAATACCACAGCTGAAAGGAAATCGTGGCTCTATATTTTCTGTGTTTTATGTCTTTGGAGGTTTTTACTGGAACTCCCAAACCAGATCATTTTGAACACAGTAAAACCTGGCAGCCTCACCACCTGACTCGACCACACAGCTTTTAGAGAACCGGCCACTTAAAAGTGTGACCTGATGCCTTGTTTTTGTTGCAGAAACTAAAGGAAAATACTGTAGTATGAGAATTTCAGAGATAATGCTAAAAATAATGAAATCATTATCTTAGACTACTTCAACAGCTGTGATGTATTTAAAAAGAAATTAAATATTTACTTCAGAATTTAACAGATAAAAGGGGAATATCATGTTTTCATCTGAGTGGAGCAAGTTAACAGGTGTCAGATGTCCCAAGGAAGACGTTTTTTAATTGCTTATTTTGCTTCCCATGTATATTACACATTCTTTCTCTCTGAGGAATGCAGGTGGAATTGTTGCATATTAAATATGTTTGAGCAAGAGAAGAATTTCTAAATATTAGACCTGTTTTTCTACATTTAAGTGGGGGTCAATATTCGGATTGATTTGTCCAAAGAGACGTATAGCTGAAGATTTTATTTAACAGATAGTTAGACTGATTGCACTTAATAGGGAGAGTTCCTGGATTAAATATTGGTTGAAAAAAGTGGGGGACAGCCGGTTTTTGTATCTCATAAAAATGGTAATGCAACAATTAGCAGGGTCATATTATAAAGCACAGGCTCTACTCTAGCTTAATGGATCTAAGGATAAGCATTTATCAGCAAGGAAGGATTTAGCATAAAACGACATGTAAATGAATTGATGACTGATCATAAATTAATTTTAGTGCTGAAGATGTAATAGAGACACAGCAAGATGCCACTTTATCATGGTATTTTACTGCTCAGTAACATTTGAGCAACAACTTAATGTCCTATAGGCAGTTCTTCTTTAATAGCTTGAATACATTTGAGATTTTTTGGCCTTTCAGCAACTTTAAACCTGAGAAATTTCAGAAGATGGAAAATGTAAACACCAATAAATTTGGCTATGTGACATAAATTCATTTTTCATTAAATGTTTAAATATATATTGATTATGTGTGGGGCTATAACATGTCAAATTGGATGGATCGTGTATAATTTGTAAAGAATCTCTAGCTGAACTCTTTCACTTCATGTTCATCTTAATTTTTAAAAATTTATTTATTTACATTCGAGTTAGTTACACGAGTAGAACCCAGCGATTCATCACTTACATAGAACACCCGGTGCTCATCCCAACAAGTGCCCTCCTTAAGGCCCATCACCCATTTAGCCCATTCCTCACCCACCCTCCAGCAACCCTCAGTTTGTTCTCTTTATTTTAAAGTCTCTTATGGTTTGCCTACCTCTCTGTTTTTATCTTATTTTAATTTTTACTTTTATATTTACTTTTATGAAAGAAAACCAGTATCCTCAAATGTGCTTACTTTCTAATTCATGAATCAATGTTTTTCTTTTCTTCCTATCTTCTTCTTTTTTTTTGTAATTGTTTATGTATTTTTTCAGATCATTCTTGATGCTTAAATCTAATGAAAAAGCAAGAATGGTAGCCACAGATAGGTGAAATCAGTGATTGCTATATAAATTTTAACCACGTTATAGGGTGCCTGGGTGGCTCAGTTAGTTGGGCATCTGTCTCTTGATTTTGGCTCAGGTCATGAACTTAGGGTCATGGGATCGAGCCCCACATTTGGCTCCACGCTGACCATGGAGCCTGATTGGGATTCTCTCTCTCTCTCTGTCTCCCTCTGCCCTTTTCCCCCATTTATGCTCTCTCTCTCTAAAATAAATAAAATGAAAAAAAAATTAAATAACAATCTTACAACAGGGAGGAAATTTAACATATGTTCTATACTTTTTTATTCATTATGTATTGTCAATTTTCTTTAAAAATATTCCCCACAAATGCACCCATTCCATATATCATACTTAACTAGAGAAGAGGGGCTATCAAAGATAAAGTCCAAGAAACAAAGAAGAAAGAAAATTTACTGCCTTCCTTTGATTTGTTTCCTTCTTGCCCTTCATTTTGAAGGTGAGCTCAACTATAAAGAGAGGCACTTGCCTCTCTTTAGCTTGGGGTGATTAGGATTTCTGTGGTCCACTATGGCCAAAACTATACAACACATGTCTCTTCAACTCTGAAGTCATCTGTCTAATTTCTTAGCTCTTCCATAGAGTAGTAAAGAAAACAGAGGTGGTGCTCTTTCTATATTGACCAAAATCTACTTGAAGCCATGTCTTCCATGCTACTCTCTTTTCCCAGAGAAAGAAAAAAGAAAGCATCAAAGAAACCTTCATGAATAACTGGGATTTCTCAGGGCATAGAAAGATGCATTAACTCTCATGATAAACTCAGAGCAAAGACACAAAGGCAGGAAAATAGTTGATATGTTTAAGGACTGACAAACTTGTACTTTGAAACCCTTGTATGAAGGACTCACTTTCACAGGAGATGAACAGAGTGTTTTTTAAAAAGTCAAGCTAACTCTGTTAAGAGATGTCCCTGAGTGGCATTTCTTTAGTGGCACTGCTGTGGGGTAGGATTTTTCCTACTTTTTCAGGTTCAGAGACTATTTGTCAAAATGCCTAATCATCAACCTGGAACCACACATCAAGCCAAAAAAAAAAAAAAAAAGAGTTATTTCAAAAATGGACTAAGTACATTAAGATAGATGGTTGAGTGTGGATGGGGAATTCAGGGGAAAAAAAGTAAATTGCCACTTAATATAAATTATCTGACGTTGAGTAAGATATTGATGAATATCTATATTCAGGTGTATCATGGAATAGCCAAGATATGTGTATTAATTATTTTTTAAATGTTCCCCTTTGGGTAATAACTCACTTCTTTTCCTATTGTCCAAGTTATCAACAAAAGTTGACTGACATCATATTCCTTATTTACTCTGTTTCCCAAAAGTTCTTTTGAGTACATTTTTTTTCTATAAGTAACGTAAGTTCATTGCCGGAAAATGGCACAAGGGATAGAATCACATAGAAATTATGCTGAATAATGAGAATGTTGAAGACATTCAATTCAGTATGCCTAATGTTTGTTGAATTTCTACTGGCAAAGCACCTATAGAAAAAAATATGAAAATGAGTAAGGGATAGTCACTAATTTCTAGAGTTCCACTGTCTAGAAGAAGAAACATTTATATGCAACAAACTGTAGTTTGTAGACACCTGATATGCTACTATATGCATATTGTTCGAAAAATACAGGAAGTAGAGAAATCGATTCTTCCTAACACAGAGTTCAAGGTGAGGTGGAATCAAGGTGATAGAAGGGATATTGATTTGGACTTTAAGGTTTGACAGTGGTCCATAGAATTGGTGACAATCCAGAGGTGTGTTTAGGAACGGGAGTTAAGGTTACGTAGGTCAGACAGTGGGGGTGCACAGGCTATTAGGAGGGTCTGGGTCTGGAAAGGGAGGCTGGACTAGATATTGAAGGATCTCAGATGCTTAACGTTTTAGCTGGATGTGGCATTGGCATACTGGTTTTGAGTGAAGGAACCAAAACATGTGATAGATGAGAAAAATAATTCAGATGATGAGGAGGAAGATAAAAGGAAATCAGGAGGAGCCGAGGAATGAAATTGGAGATGTAGGAAAGGAGATGCTTGTTTGGAGAGTGAGTTTCAGATAGCTGGCACAGATTTATTTGCAGATATTCAGCAGACATTTAGAAATACAGAAAACAGTACATAGCAGGGACCAGGACTGAGCTTTCATGTATTTCAAAACTGTCCTCAGTTCTAGGGTTTCATATTCTCTGGCCATCATCGACTGAATCACTTTGATTTTCTTTTTCTTATCTATGGTAGCATTATACTGCCAAGCCCACGACATCATTTCTCCCTTCGTTTTGGGCTGTTGGTCCTTGACTTGTGATTATTAACTCAGAAATGGTTTCTCAGAGGAGGCTCGTTGCTGGTGTTATCTGTACTTCTTTGCAGTGGCCTGTGTCAGGGGAATTTGTTTGGAAAATAATAAGTGTATCCCTGTGCTTTTGGCAAATAGAATCAAAACTCTGTCTTTCTCTGCCACACTTAACACCCTTTCAACTTCTCAGATTCTTCCAACCCTTTGATTTCTGTTTTCTCTCTGCCCTGCAAGTGCATGAACCTGTGTTATTGTATCCTGCGACCTCGACTAAGAGTACATATACTTCATCACAGCAACACTCTTAACTATACTGTTGTCTCTTAAACATTTGAGAAAGCGGGGTGGGGGGAATTCAATGGCACTTGACTTTAATTTCTTCTATGTGAATTTGTGATTGGTTTATTTAGAAAGCTAAAATTAACTTCTTACAAATACTTCTGTTTGCTCTCTCTTTATAAAATTTAGGCTAAGCCACACTTGGCACTTTACTGTGTCTGAAAGTATTGGTATATAACTTAAATAAATATTGTGATATTAATTGTATTAAGTAATAGATTATGGTTTCAGTGTGACGTGGTTTAAGAAAAAATTATAAAATCATAAATAACTTGCCAAAAAATAAGAATACAAGTTATTTCTCAGTATGTTCGTATTTTGCAGCTCTTGACACATCAAAGTACGATTCTTTTCCTCTGTTACCATGTTGTATTTTGCAGAAAAATCGATAATAATGCCAATTATATTCTTCACGATGGTTAATTTTCTAAGACAAAGATTAGTAGCAAAGAGAAAACTAGAATTCTTAAAATAATTAAAATACCAAAAAAGCATCCTGAACTTTGAAATTAATAGAAATTTTCAAAGATATATTTTTTTCTTTTGTTCTAAGTCTATTTGCCCTGATATCATGTATACATTTTTTTTGGTTTATAATGTTTGTTGTTTCAAACAACAAATCCTTGAATTTGTATTTCAAATCCTTGAAGTAATTCTAGCATTTCCGCAGTATACAAGTGTATATTTAATGGAAATTATCATTAGAGTCTGCATTAAATTCAAGATATATTCACACTATTTCTTCATCTGAGTCCTTGATAAGTTTACTTTATACACTATAATTGACTTCAGCAAAAGTGTTCTTCTCCGAATTGTAGGACATAAAATATACGTAGCAATTCTCTTTGGGAAAATGGTTATGTAATGATTCAAACAATGTAAGAATGGAACCATATGAAACATGTTTTGTTCATGCATTGCACACAGATACAGGTTTTAATTGAGATTCATTCTTCCGCACTGGGGATGTTTAAAACACGGACGGTGCTTGCATGTGACTAAAGAAGTTGTGATGAAACCAGGCTAGCCTCAAGGAAGAATGAGGAATCGAGGCCGCCTATTTGTTCCTTAGCAGAGTGTGTGCAAGCAGACGGGCTATCCAGTATATACCACTCACTAGACAACTACATTTGTTTTTAGGTTCAATGGTAAATGGATGGGGCTCTGCATCTGATGAGGATCGTAACTTTTCTAGTCATAGATCTAGTGTAGGTAGCTCTTCAGATGGCTCCATCTTTGCCAGCGGCAGCTTTGCGCAAGCACTGGTGGCAGCAGCAGATAAAGCTGGTTTTAGGCTGGATGGAACCAGCCTTACGAGAACAGGTTGGTAGACTCTGAGTCAACACTCTTTGCATGAGAGAATCTCGTCCTTTAGACACCAAGCTATTTTTCTCCTGTTCTTTCTCCTCAGTGAGTCTGACTGCAGGACTTTTTTTAATATGCATGACCACGGCTGGGATCCTCAATTACCAGAACTCTCTTCTGATGCTACTTTTGCAGAGCCAACAGTAGGCTCCTACTCACCACCTTCTTTCCTTTATTTCCCTTTCCCTTCATGGCTCTGCTGATTAATTGGAATATGCTTCCTCTCTACATTACAGCCAAGCTGCAACCGAGATTGCCATTAAATTTTCAATAACTCACACTTTGCAAAATTCTCGCACAATCAATAATGTGCCCAGTGATTAAAATTATTCAGCTTTTATCTCCATTACTTTCCTTTGCCCCATTTCTTTCTGCAAATGTGTTTTCTGGGAAGGCTTCCTCAGCATGGGGTGACTGGGTCTAAGGCTGTCAGTCTAACAGGTCAAATGGCTGATGGTCTTATTAATTGTTTGGCTGTTAAAATTTTAACCCAATAATGTATTATTTGTTTTAAAGGATGCTAATTAAAGATACACCCACTGCATTTGCAACTTGAATAAAATGATGACTACATGCATATTGCTCTTTAGCATAGTCTACTTTGGGTTTCTGACAATAATTGAGTACCAATTATATAAGTTTGCATATACCTAATTAATTTCCCCCCAAGATAAGTATGAGAGTCATTCTAATAATAGATCAGTAATTTGTAAGTGTTTGTTTTACTGAAACAAAATAACTTTGGCATGACCCATGCTTTTATATGACTGAAATTCTTAAATGCACATATAAGAAGGTTCTACTGTACGAATTAAATTGAGCTACCTTGCAAAACCAACTAATGACACTTGAAATGCATTTTTGAAATCTTAATAGTATTCAAATAGTAAAGTGAAGAAAAACGATTTTGACCCTTCGCTAAACTCTCAGGTTATAAAAATCAGTCTTGGACATTTTCTTTGAATTATAACATCAGTATTTCTTTTGAGTATGCATTAGGAATCTTCAAACGATATAAAAATTTTCCGCAAGCATTGCAGAGGTTTATTTTTCATATAGCATCCAAACTAAAATATGTTGTAATATAACGGTTATTTGAATTTTCTTGCTTTATAAGGCATAAGTCAGAAACTTTATGTTGCCTGAGTGCTTTTTGTGGATAGCTTTAAGCACCGCAGTGAGACAGTGCAAGGAAACTAATAAATTAGAAGGCATAAGTGCATTTCTTGCATGTATGCTAATAGCTAATAAAGCATTAAGCAATATCATGTCACATTGACTTAAGAAAATGTAACTACATACAATAATTTTGTGTGAAATGAAAACATGCACAAGAGAATAAATACATGCACATAAACCAACCCTCTCTCACCATAATAAACACTGTATTGAAATCATAAGATGTTGAAAATTTATTAGCTACCCTTTTCACGAAATAAATTTCCCTGCACATGTACTGAAGCTCAAGAAAAGGACATAACACAATTTAATTTTGCAATGAGAATTTGGAGTCTGCTCAGACATAATAATATTCATCAGAAAATACCTATTGCACTTTGGATATGCAAGGTGGCTTTAACCTGCTATCTATCCTATACTATACACTAATGTTATTGAATTTCTGAAAAAAAAATAAAATTCATCATGTATTTGTATGGGTGGTAAGGTCAGCTTAATATATGTCTGTGAGCAGACCTTCCGTGTAAATTTTCGAACGAAATTACTTTAGGACATTTCTGTGCTCAAAGAGACTTTGTACGATTCCAAGGGTAAGATTTGATGAAGAAAATGAGACAGTACATAATTCATTTCAGAAATAACTTCCTTAATTTTAAGAAGTAAAAGCAGCATGAATTTGCATACATCCATGAAAATATCACTAAGATCATCAAGGTTAAAGAATAAATCAAGTAATATCAAGCTTTTGGTTGGTGGATTTGTTTTGTATTCATTTGTTTAAATTTTTTCAGCAGGTAGTGTGTTGGTTACTAAAAATTGGATGAAATAAATGCAACACGGCATTTTTTTTTTGGAGATGCGCCCAGTATTTGGTATCTTCAAATGGCATCTCTAGGCAAGTTTATAGGTTAGTCTAAGGAAGAGCAGAAATACAAGATGGGCACAGTCACTGCCTTATAACATTCTCTGTACCACATTCCCTTTGTTTTCTTTTTAGGCAAAGCTTTTACCTCCTCTCAAAGACCTCGACCAACTAGCCCATTTTCTACTGACAGTAATACCAGTGCGGCCCTGAGTCAGAGTCAGAGGCCTCGGCCCACGAAAAAACACAAGGGAGGGCGAATGGACCAACAACCAGCATTGCCTCATCGAAGGGAAGGAATGACAGATGGTAGGTTTGTTTCCTTCTCTCTTGTCTCCTCACTGAAGAGATGTGCTCTGTGCAAATCATTAACCTAGATTAAAGTAGCTATGGTAGATTAGGCATTGCCTCATTATATAACAAGGCAGAAAATCTAGCAATATGGTCTTGTTTAAATAAAACACCCTCTTTTTTTCTTTTCTTTTCTTTTTTTTTAACAATCTGGAATTATTTCTGTGTTACCAAGCCCCAAGAAATGTATGCCATACCACTTTTCAATGGTGATTTTGCTGCCATTCTGGCATTTTCCATTCATGCTTTTTACTGAACATTCCCTTTTGAAATTAGGAAAAAAAAAATGTAATAGCATGTACACTTCACATGCATTTCTGATACTAAATTTGGAACATTTCTGATATCAAGATAACTTAGATGGTATTTCACTTTTGAAGATCATGAAATGATTTGTAGTTTAGTAATTTTTCAGTTTCATGGAATTTCAGGGCTAAAAAAAAAAAAGCTACAGATCAGCTGGTGGATGGGTCAGCAAACTTTTCTGTAAAAGTCCAGATAGTAAATATTTTTTACTTTAGCTGTCCGTACAGTCTGTGTCACAACTTCTCAACACCGCCATTGTAGTATGAGTGTACCTATAGAAAAAAACAAATGCATGGGTGTGACTGACTTCCAACAAAACTTTATTGATAAAATAGGAAGTGGCTGAATTTGGCCCATGGACCATAGTTTGTTGATATATTTCAACCCTTTTATTTGTGTATAGCATTCAGTCTTTGAATATTTGCTTAAACACAGTTGGTTTCAGGAAGCACAGTATCCCTGGGAGATGTCCTTGTTCAATAAAGAGGAGTTTAGTAGCTCTCTAGAGCAGGATCTATTTCCCATATGTTCAACTTAATTCTCATACATTTAAATGTAGGAATGCAACTATTTATCATGAAATTTTATTCTAAGGAATATTTAAGATGATATACGTAAAGGGCCTAGTATATATAATGTCAGAGCCAACGGTAAATTTCTTCCCTCTTCTCAACACCGTCGCCTATAAGCACACGAAGTTTGTCCTGAGATAGTTCTACTAAACACCACGAGAGTGAACCTAGCCAAAATGCACATTATAAAGATCTAGGGAGCCCTAAAATTGTACTCCGGAGATTGTGATTTAATTGTTCTGGGCGAAAACCAATTACAAGTATTTGTAAAGCTCCACGAGTGACTCTAATGTGCAGCCAGCATTGAGAAGCTGTGAGTGAGTCGCTAGCATTCATTTCAGTCTCTTAGACTTATCGTTAGAGGACAGAATGAGGCCTAGCTGGGAAAGAAGCATTTGTTCTTCATTAGTTTTGGGGGCGGGGTCTGTATCTGGCAGCCATCTTTGTGCTTTCTTTTGTCATTTTTTAAGACAAGAAAGACTTTAAAAGTCAAAGATGACTTGTTCTAAAAGCTTTCAGGTTTACTTATCTTTCCTGTTACTTTGTTTTCATTGGGAGGTGTTTTATGGAATATGAGGGCAAGGGTACACTTGAGACTTGGGTGCTTTAGAAACGAATATCCTGTGCTGAACAAAAATGCTCACTGCAGCCTTGCTGCCTCAGATGATCTGAAGATTAGTTGAACACTTAAAGCAGTCAACAGTGTTGATCTTACACCCTCTAAATAAAAAGGACCACTCCCACCGGTGCGCTACTTATAAATCTCAGAATTAATAATTTTGTATAGTTTTCCTGCTATGAATGTTGTGGAAAAAGAAATTTTTTTTCTGAAATTTTGAAGATTATATCCAGAATATGTGGAAGTTATAAAATATAAATCAGGGGTGCCTGGGTGGCTCAGTCGGTTAAGTGGCCGGCTTCGGCTCAGGTAATGATCTCGTGGTCTGTGAGTTCGAGCCCCGCATCGGGCTCTGTGCTGACAGCTCAGAGCCTGGAGCCTGCTTCAGATTCTGTGTCTCCCTCTCTCTCTGCCCTTCTCCTGCTCACGCTCTGTCTCTCTCTCTCTCAAAAATAAACGTTAAAAAAAATATTTAAAAAAAAATTAAAATATAAATCAACAAGATAGAGAGCTCTCCTTTTCTTCCTAAAATACTTTTCTTGCAATTTTTTTCAGAATATCTGTTTAAAGCTAGCTTCCTCCTAGTTTAAAGCATGATGAATACATTGCTTATCTTTCTAAACAACAAATAGGTTCCTAACTTTTAAATTTGCCAGCATTTCAAAGCCGGGTTATGGATTATGTGTTGTTAGTAGATATATTTTGGAAGTAGTGATACTGCTTAGGAAATTTTGGTTCCCACATCTTCCCAAATGTATGGTCCAATGATGTTTCATTTATGATATGAGGGCATTTATGGTGGACAGCACTCTACAGATTATCCTTAAGGATGTTGTTATTTTATAGTAAATGTATATATCATAGCATTTATATCAATCCATGCATTAGTAATAATTTTTAATTATTTGTATGTAAACTCAAACTGTTCTTTTGGGGAAGGTTGCTGTTTATTTATCTATTTTTTTAATGTTTATTTATTTTTGAGAGAGAGAGACAGACAGACAGAGCATGAGCAGGGGAGGGGCACAGACAGAGAGGGAGACACAGAATCCAAAACAGGCCCCAGGCTCTGAGCTGTCAGCACAGAGCCTGATGCAGGGCTCAAACTCAGGAACAGTGAGATCATGACCTGAGCCGAAGTCGGACGCTTAACCGACTGAGCCACCCAGGCGCTCCGGAAGGTTGCTGTTTAGTAGCACTTAGTGCATAGACATTTTTAGGCTAAAACTTTTGCTTTATACATTTTAAAATTGTGTTTTGTGACTAAATTAATCAGAATAATTACTGCCAGCTGCTATACCAAAGAACTTCTATCCTTCAGTGGCTCAGTACAGCAAAAGTTTGTTTCTCATGGACATGATCATTTATAGAGGTCAGGTGTCTCTCCTGTAAGTACTAATGTAAGAAAATATGCTTTTTCAGTATTGGGATACCATTATTTTTAAAGCGAGACATTTATGGCTTCTGAGTAAGGGGAAGACAAAGGTAGGGTGATCATTTGAGAGATTGTATGGTCAGGCCTGTAAGTGGTACATATCCCTTCTCATCTCGTTCACAAGAACACTGTCGCATGACATCAGACTAACTACTGGGAAAGTAATATTCTCTTGTGTCTAGGAAGAGGAATTGGGAATGGTGGTAAACATCAGACTCTGTCTCAAAGGCTATTCAAAAACCTACACACATGTCAAGGAATGTTTTTCTCCTTGGAATACTCTTCTAAGCAGGGATTGCTCAATCCAAATCTTCTATTCCATTTGTGTAAGCGAAAGAATACCCTTTAAAGCCAATATATTGACCAATGCTGAAGAAAAAAGCAAAGAAAGTAGTTTTCTATCTATCAACCTTTTCTCCCTATATCATCTCCTTCTAGCCTATTCTCCTCTCGTTCCTAATGTCCTGGTTAGAGAAGGTGCTCTTTCCTAGTTCTGCCATAGACAGGCTTGGACTACTGAGTGAATTTCTTTATTAATTTATACATTCAAATGTTTACTAAGCACATACCAAATGGTAAGCAATGGAAGCCAAAGAGACAAAATTCCTTGCCTTCCTGGAGCTTCCATACTACTGAAGGAAGATGAAGACAAACACAAATATATAAGTGAAAATAAAAGTAGGTAAGATGGTGGTAAGTGTCATGGAGAAAAAACAGAGGAAGTGGAGAAATACAAAAGTTAGGCAAAGTCTTTCTTAAATAGAGTCTCAAGGAAGGTTGACTAAGAAGATGACATTAGAGAAGACTAAAAGATTAAAAGTGAAAGGGCAATGCTGATAACGAGGAAAGGTCATTCCAAAAACTGAGAACAGCAAGTGGAAGTCTGAAGCTTATTTGATGAAAAGTGAGAGAAGCAGTGTGACTGAAGCAGAGGGAGCAAGAAAATAAAACGTAAAGTTAGACAAGCAAGGACCAGTGTTTTTAGGGCTTTAAACTTTTTAAATGTTATTTTAGAGAGAGAATGAGAGACAATGTGAGAGTGGGAAAGGGACAGAGAGAGAGGAAGACACAGAATCCGAAGCAGACTCCAGGCTCTGAGCTGTCAGCACAGAGCCCGATGTGAGGCTTGAACCCACAAACTGCAAGGTAATGACCTGAGCTGAAGTTGGATGCTTAACCAACTGAGACACCCAGGCACCCCAGGACCTAAACTTCTATAAGGACATTGGCTCTTACTTTGAACAGGAAACCACTGAAGGGGTGTGTGTGTGTGTGTGTGTGTGTGCGCGTGTGTGTGTGTGTGTGTTTAAAGCAGAGTAGTAACATGATCTTATTTATCTTTTTATTTTTTTTATTTTTTTTTACTTTTTAAAGTTTATTTATTTTGAGAGAAGAATGTGTGTGTGTGTGTGTGCGTGTGTGCAAAGGAGGGATGCACAGGAGGGGTGGAGAGAGAGGGAGAGAGAGAATTCCAAGCAGGATCCCAATCTGGATGCAGGGCTCAAACTCACAAATCAAATAGTGAGATCACAACCTGAGCTGTAGTCAAAAGTGGGATGCTTCACTGACCGAGCCACCCAGGCACTCTGATTCTATTTTTCTAAAGCCACACCAGCTATTGTGTTGAGATAGATTAAATGCACTACCACATGGAGGCACAAAAACTACATAGGAGGCCGTACAGGTAACATAGGGAATTGATGTTAGAAGTTCCTAACCAGGTAAAATCAGTGGAAACGATGAGAAAGGTTGAATTCTGGCCTGGGTCAGTGCCCACAGGATTTGTTAATGAAATTAGTACAGGCTTTAGAGCAGGGATGTCCACGATTACTCCAAAGTCTTAGTCATCTTGTAGAATGTAATTGCTACTCATTGAGATGATAAATCCTACAGAGGAAGCATGTTTTGTAATGGAAGGTCCAGAGCTCAGTTTTGATACGTCAAATTGTAGATGCTTTCTAAATATCTAAGTGGAACACCTCAGTGTGGATTTAGTCATGTGAGTCCGAAGTCGACAGAAGGAGAGATCCAAGCTGGAGGTATTTGATATCCTTTTGCCTTCTTTTTTTTTTCCCTAAAAAGAGGATAATAATGGCACATATTTCGTTGGACTGTTGTGTGCCTGACAATAGCAAATCCTCAGTAGGCCAGTAAGAGACTCTTTAGTGAATTGATTGAGTTGAAATGAATCAACATGGAAATGAATAATAAATTTAAGTAAACATATTTGATTACATATATTTTCCACATCATTCTTAATCCCATATTTTTTCTTATTTGTTTATTTCAATGTGCACACCATGTACTTTCTTCTTAGAGTATACAGATTCCAAGTATATGACTTAATTTTGTAGCCATATAATGTCAGATTAAATTAAATAGTAATCAGAATTTTAACCAGCATAAGCAGATACATTTTGTCCATTTTCAAAATGTAGCTGCTTTGATGGAGAATGTAAATCAATGACAAGATATGTTATTTTGAAAGCAAATATAATAATCCCCTCCCCACCCCACCCCCCCGCTGGCAGTTTTAAGATCAAACACTCAAATAAAACTGAAGGAAGTCAGCACTGAATATAAAGGAAACACTACACCCCTTGGTGGACGATTCTTCAAAAGATATCATGATATTGGATTAGCTCTTCATTTTGGAAGAAATGTTTCAAATCCAACTGTATTCTCCCAGATGAAAATCTTGTTCCCTTCAATAATTAGTAATTCATACTCTACCAAGAGGACATATATACGGATTGGGAATGCTGCTTCAACATGGGAACTCCCAAAGCAGATGCAGAGGAGAGTATTATTGTCAATTCAGTGGAGGACAATGTCATTTTGCTCATTAAGAGAGAGGGTATAAAGCTCCTTAACAAAGTCTTTAAAAAGAGCAACTTAGCCTTCCTGAAGGAAGCAATCTTTTGTACACAAGAAATTTATACTTTTTCCTTTTAAGTTTCACAAACAGCACTATTAGAAATAAGAGCACAAATACAACAATGGCATGGGAAATAATGGGGTATATTATATGTAATATCCCCCATTAATAATATGAATATGTGTATTATATATGATATTTGATTTTATGAACAGATTATATATCATCGACATATATAACTGATCTGTTACATCAATATATATATTTTATCAATACCATATCAATAATAATTGATATTATATAATCACTGATATTCTAAGGACGAACAGAGAAGTTTGCAATAGTATACCAGAAAAATTACAAGGTAATACTCCAAAAGAATGTTTAGAATGTTCAAGAGATTTCAAAATCTTCAACAAAGTACATCTAGAACTAGTATAATGGCATAAATCATATAATAGAACCGATATAATACTTAAAGAAATATGAAAGAAGAGACTATGATATCACAGTTGAAGACAAATCAAAGTATAAAGGTGTCATTATCCAAGTAACTAATAAAAAGAAAATGAAAAATTAGCTAAGCAGTTGAACTTTTAGTTGTTTTTTCACAACTTATGTTTAATTTAAAGGGCTTTTTGGCAAAGTTATCTATTCTATTACATCTCAAATTTTTATGATGCATTGTCTACTCTAGCACCATGAAGCATATTCTATCTGTACTCTGAACATTGGTTATTACTTATTAAAATTAATACATTGGAAGATTATAATGTATTAGTTGTAACTCATTAGCTAACTCATGAAACGAACAGTGAGAATTGGTTGTCAGGCAGAATGTTAATTGCATTTAATAAATGTTAGCTTAACCCTTTGACTGTTGCTAAATGTACCACATACATGGGTAAAGGCAGTCATATGTTGCATATGATACGGCATATAGTTCTTAATTTCCCGAGGGCAACATTTTCTACAGAGATTGACAGGACAGCTTTTATTCTTCCCAGGGCCTTTTATTAACACAGCTGTTAGAATGTCTAGTTATTTCGCGTCATGGTATTTCTACTTTGGAGAGGTGGGGTGGCCATTGGATAAAATATGGAGAAAATATAAATTGCCTCTTATACCTTGAACATTAGCCTCAATGTGCAATTGAAAAACGCTCTCCACATATAATAGTTGAAATTAGTCAATTTTGTTTCAAAGACAGTGTGATCAAAAGATAGCAAAGAGATCAATAATATGCATTTTAGATAGAAATAACTGACCTATGGTTCCCCCCCAACCAAATTTCTTTTGCTTGAGTGAGACCTTTACAAGGGCACGGCTTTTTTTCTTCATCTTGAATTAAAACCTGTATTTTTCATTAAATTTTAGTCCATTCTAAACATTATTCACAATTTTTAGATCTTCCACCACCACCAGATCCCCCTCCAGGTCAGGGTTTAAGGCAGCAAATAGGCCCGAGCCAGCATGCTGGTAACGTGGAAAACTCAACAGAGAGAAAAGGAAGCTCTCTGGAGACACCACAAGCATCCAACTTAGAAGACACAAAGAGCTCATTGGATTGTCCAGCTAGAGCATCCCTAGAGTGGCAGCGACAAACCCAAGAATGGATAAACTCCACAGAACGCCAAGAAGATATACGGAAAGCCCTACACAAACAAAGTGTCGGACCAGGTGTGTTCTGCACAGTCCTAAGAAAGTGTGGACTTTTACCTTTTTTTTTTTTCTACCAGGTATTTAGAAATGGCAGTTGTTTAAGAACATCTGAAATATGTTTGTCTTGAATCACTAAAAAGTTGGGATTCCTCAGCAGAGCTCGCTGACACATCTTGCGTCTCATTCCCATGGGGATTGTTTCTCAAGTTAACCTCTACATAGAGGTCTGAGCTCAAGAGACCTCCAAGCTTTCTTGATCTGTATTATTCAGGAGACAATTTGATTTTTTACCTTGTGATGTTTATATTGAATGCTTTTAAGACCTCTAAATTTCATCCTAATGTCAATATAATCTCCGCCTTCAACCAGTTTCATTTTGACTGAAGTACCAGTCATTTTGAAAGGAGACCTCCTTTCAGTCAATTTGTTGAATTCATTGAGATAACAAAAGTTGTACTGAAATGCCCAGTCACAGTATTCTCAGGAGAAAAAAGTTTAAACAGGGCCTACAGTTTCTCCAACTGGTTAAATTTAGTTGGCTGTTAACACTTCATTCGGAAACATTCCTCTTTAAGAATCAAACTTCCTGGAGCTGTTGCAAAATAAATTCCATCGTTTGTGGTTGGATTTTTTTTCTTTTTTTCTTTTTTTCCTTTTTTTTTTTTTTTTTTTTTTTTTTTGCAGGGGTGGTTGTTTTTTGGGCCTATAATAGAAATACATTTTCTGGAACATTTCTTCTCATATCAGGATTCATTGAGTATTAAAGTGTACACACAAACACAAATGACATTTGAGAGTTTCTTTACACGTTGATTTTTTCATTTGGACTCCATCTTTTCTAGATATATCCTCTACCCATGCATTTTTAATAATTATATGATGTCACAACTGGGTCCTCAGGTTTTAGAGAATGTAATATATACAAGAACTGAAATATATCAAATTTTAATGTCTAGACTTAGTGAAACATTTAGGAAGTCGACATCATGCAGGCTGTGAGAGAAAAACCATGTGATCCCTGTGATTTCATAAAGACCATCTAAGGACAAAAGCAGTCATCACAGTAATAGTAGGTCATACCTGGAAAGAAAGAAAAAAAAAAAAAAACAGAGGAAGTAGAGAATGAGACAGGAAGAAAGAAGAAAAGAAAAAAGGTTTCAAAATATTAGATATTTAATAATACACATCATGAGTTATTTGTAGAGAGTTGATGCATTAAAAACCCGTGTTTTTATTTATTACTATTTATTATTTATTAGAATGTGTATTTCTCTGTTTCTTTTAAGGAAATACACAATCTTTAAAATAATGGCTTCCTATCCTAAGAAACAAAAAAAATTTAAGAAGCTTATTTTAACTAATACATGGTTCTTTATCTAAATTGATTAAGAGAATGTTGCTATAATTTAAAGTGAAAAAAGACCATATTTCTTCAATCTTAATGGAACAATTTAATTGGAGCCTCACTGAACTCCAGAAATTATGCTCAGAGATGCTTTTGTTAAATAATATGGTTCGTTGTCTGTAGCTCTCTTTCGTAATGAATTTAAATGTTCAAAGTGATATGTAATATTATATTTTTATCCCCAAATTTCCTTTAATTCATCCTGTTTCAGTTCCTATTAGAGGAAATGTTGTGGGCATATGGAAATTCTTTTTAATACCCGAGCCTTCTCAAACCTCTTATTTTTAATTTTACTAAAGAGTGAAATGGTAGAATAGCCCTTCTTAAACATAATATTCAAAGTTAAGTTTCTTTTGCCTCTATGTTGCTATTTAGCTTAGCGCTCTGTGTTTCTTTTTCAGAGGAGACATTGGTGCCCTACAGCAAGCCCAGTTTCCCGTCTCCAGGAGGTCACAGCTCATCAGGAACAGCTTCTTCTAAAGGATCCACAGGACCTAGGAAAGCTGAGGCGTTGAGGGGAAGTCACCAGCGCAATGCCAGCGACCTTCTTGACATAGGATACATGGGCTCAAATAGTCAAGGACAGTTTACAGGTGAATTATGTAAGTGCTTTAGGTCATTTAAGAGCCTCTGGTGATTCAGAACTAACATTGGGTTAATAATGTAGGGGAGGTAAAAGTTTTCCTTGACCTCTTAGGGTTCCTCGCTGGGTCTGAAAATTAACAGATAAACAGGAGAGGGGCGCCTGGGTGGCTCAGTCAGTTAAGAGCCTGACTCTTAATTTTGGCTCAGGTCATGATGTCGCAGTTTGTGAGTTCCAGCCCCTCATTGGGCTCTGCACTGACAGTGCTGAGTCTGCCTGGGATTCTCTCCCTCTCCCTCTCTCTCTGCTCCTACCCTGCTCACACTCTCTCTCTCAAGATAAATAAAAACTTTAAAAAAAAAAAAAAAGATAAGCAGGAGAAAAGCATACAAATTTTACTGAATTTTTACGTGTATACACGTGCCTTCACAAGAGAATGAATCATGACCCAAAGAAGTGACCAAAGCAGAAAGCTTTTATATCTTTTGGATATAGAAATAATAAATTTGTGAAGGTTTTATGAGACAGAAGTTTTAGGTAGGAGTAGCAACTCGGAAGAAAAAGGTTAGTTTTAAAAAAGTTTGTTCTCACAGTTTCTCAGCCCCCAAACACCCTGTCTCTGGGAATAAGAATGCCTTCCTTCTTCCTGGTACAAAGAGGGTATCTTTCACGTGGGAGTTTTAGGAGCTATTTCAGAGAAACAAACTTGGGTTGGAGGAGGGAGGTCAGAGTGACCTTCCTGCTTCTGTTCGTTTCTCAAACTCTTTTGGCTTCAGATATTCAGTATGCCAAGGTGTCATATTCGGGGGTAGCATGTCCTGAACCCTGACAATAATATTGGCACAATAAACAAATTTCGGAATAGAAGAACTCTTTGCTATGAGAAAAAACTCATTTCTGATTATGAGCAGTTTTGGTCATAATGTAGAACATTGCAGTTTCCAGCTGTCTATTAAATAAATATATCTTCTATTTCAACTCTGACTTATACAATACAAAATTGCCTGCATTTAGGCAGTTAATTTATTATTTATGAGTTAATTATTTGTAGTTTGCCTTTTTAACTGAGCATAAAGAAAGGGAAACATATTGGCAACATTATTGGCACTGTTGTTAGTTTTTAAAGAACCTCAGGAATTCCACATTCCCTAGTTGATATGTCTTTATTTATTTGTTTGTTTGTTTGTTTATAGAGAACATGTGCTAGTGAAAGAGATAGGGAGAGTTCAGGGAGGGGCAGAGAGAGAGGGTGAGAGAGAATCTTGAGTAGGCCCCACGCTCCGCATAGAGCCACATGTGGGACTCGATCTCACGACCCTGAGATCATAACCTGAGCCGAAATCAAGAGTCAATGCTTAACTGACTGAGCCACCCAGGTCTCCCTGTTTATTTGTTTGTTTGTTTGTTTTAAGAGTCAACTTTGTGAAGTTGATTTTTGATTTCAGTTAATTTGAAGCACTTTATTTATAATAAAATATTATATACATAATTTTCTTTTTGAATAAAGAGCCAACATTGATAGTTTGTATGACTAATCTATAAAAATATAATACCAGGCAATAGTGAAAGGCAGGATGTCACAATATGTCACGGTAAGAAGCTCTGAACTCTTTGTGTTCATTTTTTTCTCAAAATTGACCAATTCTGCTAGCCAATATCCAAATTATACTTGTCGAGTATTTTCAGCTGCTTATTTGAATTCATGTTAAAAGCAGTGCTGAAGGAACAGCCCTGAGTTCCAGTCTTCTCAGCCCAGAACAAGTAAACTACCTTCCTAGTCTCCACTTCCTTATCTTAAAAATTGCATTACTATTATGCTTACATCACAGACTTGGGATGCAATGAAAAAAATGAAAAGTAAAAGTACTTTCAGACTGCAAAGTTGTTTATTGACTAGAGTTAGCATTATTGGTGTCTATTACTAATCTAATTATTATTAGTAAGATATGTTTATATTTTTTTAATTTGATTCATGACTACTTGGATTTTTCTTTGACATTCAGAATATTTAGAGATTCATGACAAGTGCAGAAATAGCTCTACTTGGATTTTAAATCTCCAACTTTTGCAGTGTTTCTTTTTCTTTCCCTTTCCATGACTATGTTTTCTTAACTTTGCACACTCACCAAAGCTAGCTGATGATGTTATCTTCACTGATTATCTGTTTGCTTTGCTTTTTGTTATACCGGTCAGGATTGAAGACTACTTACTTTCAATGCAAACTTATTTCTGATTTTTTTTTTTTATCTCTTTGTAGAGTAACTGAGAGGAGACATGCAAAGCTGCTCTGAAGGACCATCAGGTCTGAACTCATGGAAGTGATGACACTAAACAGTGCAATGAACAATTTCTTTATTTATGTACTATTAAAAGAACTGTAAATGCAATGTAAAGACACACAGCCACACATATCCCACAGATATTTTACTTGTGTTCTTCTCTTAAGTACACCACCCACCTTAACTCTTTCTTGTCAGGAGTATATACAAAAGAAAGAAAACAAAACTCGCCCTCCAGGAAGAAAAGGATTTTCCTCTGTATATAATTTCTTTTGTGCGTTGCTATGCAAGCTCACTCTTTTTAGCTCTGTTCATACTATTGTCTGTTTTGATTGGTCTGTTGTACTATATGTGAATTAATAGGCTGTGGTGCCATATATTAACTTTTAATTGTGTAACTTTTATGTTTAAATTTTGCACTGCAATTTTATTTGGTGATAAGCACAAATCTCTACTCCTCGTGACATGAAGAACAAGACTGAATGTGAAGGGAGTTTCTGTACTGTAAGCTAGGCTGGATATGCTGGTTGGAACCAATCACGTTAGATGGTTTACCGTTGGGGTGTAGGAACGGGAAGATGCAAAGGGAAAGTGGTGTTGGCGAAGTCTTCCTTGAGTATCAGGGACTGAGTCAATAAAAAGAAAAGCAGAAAGGTGGCTTTTACTATTGACAAAATGTGGGGGTCAAAGAAGGAAATCTAAGTCTTAAGGCTAAATAATTATTAAAATATGCAGGTAGCAAAGATGTACTAAACTCACACTCACAAAAAAAGAGAAAAAAGAAAGGAAGAAATAAAATTAAAGTTATGTGTAGAATCAACTTTACCTGTCATTGTAATCGACCCATCTGAGAATTATAACAAGCGAAAGGAAATTAAGGTGTTTCACAAGAGCTGTGTTTATATTCCAGTTTTTTCAAAAAGCATTTTCTGAATTACCGTAATTAATCTCTCCAACTCATTAAGTCAGGATATAATATGAAGTTCCCCAAGGAAACAAACAAAATGAACTCTGGAATATCTAGCAAATAGTTAAGGCGGCAATTTATTATTAGGACATACCGGGGCTGCTTCCAAATGCAAAAACTCTATTGCAATACCTTGTTTCATCTTTCTAATACATGTTCAGTACACACTAGAGCATAGAGCTGCATCGCTTAAATTTATGACTTCAAAAAAAATCATGCAGTCTATAGACAATTCTGTGTTTTGTTTGATGAAGAAGTGAAGTTTATGCCACCAGATGTATAGCCAAATTGTAAGTGCTTAAAAAGCAGTGCTCAGAGTATGTTCAGTTCACAGTAAGTAGATTTATTGAAAGAAACATTTTATGGTACATTCTCAGAAATTGGCTACCAACTAAAATATGTTTGACCCATTTTGAATGAGTAAATTGAAAAGAAAAAATTTTGAAGGAGAAACAATGCATGTTTATACACTTTTTAAATAAAACCAAACCTCGTTAAGTGGACATTAATCACAGTGTCCTGCCTCATTTGTTTTCACGACTTTGAGAACAAGAAATTCCTGAACCTCAGTCATGTGTGGTCAAAATGAATATGGCTTTGAAATCTATGCTAGCCACTGTCCATGTAGAGTGGAGCAGTCCAGTAGAGGAGAACTTCCCTGAAATTCCCACTTGTGACATTTTTCCATGTGCTGCCTACGACAGCTGTAAATTCGATTTCTAGTTATACTTTCTCATGTTTTCCCTCTGATGTGCTCAGTAGTTGATGCTCTGAAAAATATTCGATATTATGATTAGAATCAATTCTAAACTATGGGACCCTCTTGAGTGATGATTCATACTCCATGCATTATTGGCTCAGTCACTAATTCTGTGTCATATTGTAATAGCAAAGGGATAACATAATTTGATTTTTCTCTTTTTTGTTCCCTGAGACTGCATCAAGACAGGCCAGAGTGGAGGAACCTAATGTTCTTTATGGGCCCCGACATGTTCTTGGTGCCATGTGGTTCGTTTCTTCACTGGAGAGAGAAAATAGCCTGAGACATACTTATTAAATGCTTTAGCAACTTTCTACAATCAGTGCCTGAATTGTAATGCAGTTTGATTTCTCTGGGTCAGAATGTCCACGCAAGGTGGGTTGGTTTCTGTGAAGAATGAATACATACCATTCACAACTATAGGATGTGAGGAATTTAATTTCTACTTATGCCTTTCCCGATTTCACCTCTTTCCATTTAAAAGCAAAGTTTTGTTCATTTGTATTCCCTCTTTATGCTTTTCTATAACCCACTTTAGATAAAAGCTTTAATTCATTACATTTATTACACATAGACTTTGTACCCTGGTAAAAGGTGTAGGTGACTAATAAACCAAGACTTCAAAATTAGAGTATGTGTATACAAGTGACTTCTGGAATAATGTAGGACATAGCCATATACCTTCCTGACTATTTTCAGTGTATAAAAATTAACTGTTTTGGTTAGCTTTTGGCAGTACAGACCTTATGGTTACCTAGAATGTTCTTTTAGAATATTCCACATACCTTGTTAAATCTAGTTTTAAATAAATTTGTCAGTAAAATCTTATACCCAATATATCATCCTCACATAGATATAGAGCAAGATCAAATGCTGTGACTATCCAAATGAATACAGGAATCCTGGCAAAAAATCAAAAGGCTTTTGTCACCGTGGTATACGTAAAAAGCTTCTAACCAGTATAAGTCAGAATGTCGTTAAAAGAATACAAACATGTATGAGACCTACCATCATTTTCTCGTCTGTAGCCCAGTAAATGAGTGTCATTAGAAATCACTGAGTTCACTCTTCTGCAGGTCCAAACAAGGCCTGCGCACCTTGTCAGCGGGAAATCTGGATGGGAGAGAATGTAATCTTATCTTGCCCTCCCAGGCAATGCCCCTGTGCAGTCAGGCCCATTCTCAACATGCAAAGTCACCACTGAGGAAGTGCCCATCAGTGCCCCAGCTCAGGAATGCCTCAGTGTGTGCAAAGAGAGTCACCCCACCCCTCTCCAGATCTTTTCCAGGGTGTATTTAAAGTCCAGGGACTTGACAACAGTGGATTCTATCACAGGATTCGAATTCAGTGCAAGGGAGCATGTAGGAAAATCAAGACCAACACGTAAGGTATCTTACAACCAAAGGGAAGTAAAAACGTTGCACATATCCTTGCTCTAACAAAACAGATAAAATGGTGTTCTTTGTCATAGTTTAATGCTCGGGACATTTAAATATATCTTCAGTGGGATTCAAGTTCAAAATTTATATGAGCTTTGATAGAACACCTCCAACTTCTATTCAACAAATTTATGTAATTGTCCATTGACAACATAATTATAATAATGCCGGTGAGCTCCAAAATGTGGTTTATCTTCACCACTGGAAAGTGATTGTGTATCAGTATTAAAGATATGCAGAACCATGACATTCGCTAAATTGTACATCTGCTTCTGTACATTGTATTTATCAAGTTACATGCGGAGAATTGGTGTGAAGCAACATGTCTTTCCACATTATCTTAGAGATGAAGTTACTTTTATTTTGCTTCTCTATAATGTGTACTTCAAATGAAACCCCATACCTTTTTTAAATGAAATTCAATTTACCGATTTTTCTTATCATTTTCAAAAGCATTGATGTGATTTTAAAGTGTTGCAAGATAAGGGATTTTGTGGCCGTGGGTAGACTTTTTATACTTTGTTTTATAGATTGACTTTTTTTTAACTAGTTTGTTTAAGTCACCAAACAGCGTCCAAAATCTTAATGTGTTTCATTTGATGTTGTTAGACCAGAAAAGAAATTGGCATAAAATTGGTTAATAGTATTGTCAAAGAATTGTGTATTGTGTACTCACTGGGAAAAAATAAAATATATTCACATTTCAAATTTGTAAAAAAGCCATTTATGTAAAACAGACTTGCCTTGTAGAAAAATCAAAAACAGACCATTCTCTCACTTGTGCAACTCTGCATGAATGTTTTGTGACCAAATGCATCATCTTATTTTCTCATTCGGTAATGGGTTGGGAAGTGGTAAATAGAAATTGGCATTGACTTAAAGAAATGACTATGCTAATGACACTGATGAAGAATATAAAAGAGCATTTGAAATCATAGATTCCACTTCACACACCCTACTTTCCAGATCCGACCTTCCCCACCCCATAAAAACTGCAGACGGATAGACTACAAACCTCTTGTCTACAAAATTACCTTAAAAATCATTCTTTAAATATAAATAAGGATGAGAATTGGAAGAAAGTGGATATTTCTTAATTGCCTTAAAATAGCTAATGATAACTCTTTTAAGATGATGGATGTTGAAAAGTTATCTTACAGACCAGGTAGTCAAGAAAAAGTCCCTATTTAATTGTATTCCATGAATATTTCATTATTTTTCACTAACTACATTTATAGGATCGAAGTACTTCTAAAAATAAAAAGAAGGTTATGAATTCTTTAAAATAATATAGTAACAGTGAAAAAAAGAAACCTATTGAATTCTGAAATGATTTATTTTTAAAATATTTTTAAAGCGCACAGTAAGTGGGTAATACACTTCACAGTTCCATTTAATTTAGATTAACAATATGAAAATAAAATAGTATTGGAAGAATCACAAATAATGTTGCATTAATACAATACAATGGCAATACATAATACCTGTGATTAAAGACAAATATATATTTTATCTGTATGACAAATAGTAGAGGAACTACAATACCATCATTGCTTTATTGAATCTGGGTGCATTATGGAAACCCCTACAAATGGAAAAAGTACAAAATTATCAGAAAGATTTATTAAAATGATGCACTATGCTGTCTTCACTATTATATGTTAGCCATAGAAAAGATATATCGGCATTGCAGGAAAGCATTTTAACAAGAAATAACACTTAGTGTCTTCAATTTGTGAAAATGTATTTTACATCGGCCAAGTTCATGCTAAATTTCCTAACCAAGATGTGAAATAAAACTGCAATAACTGAAAAGCAAGTTGTACGAATTCAAAAGAAAAGACACATAGAAAGATGTACCGGGAAAGGAAGAAAATCTGCTGTCTCCAAAAAGTTTCAAGGACTCTTTCGCCTCGATGAATTCAGTGCAGTCTTGGTTTTGGCTTTCAGCCTCAGGGAATTTTCTTCAGGCCCAGAGAAGGAATTCAGTATAAGAGAGGGATGCAAAGCGTTAAGAAGCCCAGAGGCAGAAGCAAGACAATCGTATGGCTGTGTGTGACCCACCTTTGTATCTTCCAGCCTGTACCCTTTCTCCTGGCAGCAGTCAAGCTACAAGAAATATATATATTCAGTTATCTTGGTAATTAAGCGGGGACAGGCGCTTTTATAACTCAAATACACTGACTTTGGGCTCTAGACAATGTCCATGATGTCCAATGTCTGCAGGCCACTATATATGCCCATAGCACCCTTAGCCTGGAAAATGCCTTAATGGATGCAGCTTCCGGGTAGGAGACAACTTTTTTGGACAATTTTTATACAATGTTTTCTAGACAACATTTACCAATAATTTGTTTCGGACAAAGGGCGTGGATTTTTTGTTGTTATTTTGGTTATTTATTCATTCATTTTTTGCAAGCAAGTACTAAGACATTGTGCTAAGAAATATGGAGAATGTTTAAAACAGAAATAGCTTTTGCCTTCATGAATAGATTAGTATCTTCTATTAAGTAGGTCCCTGATCTCTAGGAAAGCATCTTTTTGATGAATGTTTTTGAACTAAGGGAAGAGAGGCAATGAAAGAGGCTTTTAAATATATTTGCAAGCAATAAAATCTGCATTAGCTTCATTCGTACCCCCTCACCCTGTCATATTATCCATATTCTAGTCTTTCTCAAATAGTCCATGGAATTTTAATAGGTATCTTAAAAATAAAGAAGAAAAGAATGGATGAACATGTAAAGAGATTTCTTTACTACTTGACTCCTTTTCAAAGTGGCTCAAATTTTGTATAACACGGAACCCTTTGTCCTGAGGCACCTTGTGGAACTTGTACTTTGTGACACCCACTTTGAGAAATACTCTTGTAGAAATCATACTACTTCATTCTGTCCCTAGGCTCTGCATTAATGGCCCTAGAGTACCTCTGCGCTGTGTGTGTGTGTTTTCCTTGCTGTGGTTTTGTAAAGTCGATATCAACTCATGAGAAAGAAATGTGTGAAACTCAGGTATTCTGTGGAGATAACAGAAAAAGTTTTCAGTGAAAAACTGCATGTATCCTTCCCATTTAGGACAAAGTTTAAGTATTTACTTGAGATCGGTGTAGCACTTGAGCAACAAGTATGATTCCATTTTCTTCTTTAGCTTTTCCACAATCCTTTTGTATTCTGTAGAGTCTCCAAATCATTAGACTAAAACTAAAGCATAAAATTACAATCATTAGCTCCCCTCGCCCAGCTCCCAACTCTCACAAATGGATAATTTACTCTTTTTAAGGCTACTGTCTGATTATTGCAAAGTTCTGCTTCAAATGGTGCTAAAAATAATTTAATAATAACAAAATAAATTTAAAAAATTAGGTAGAGAGGACTCAATGATTTCTTGGTAAGACAATATGGAACTAAGTCCCGGTGGAAAGCAAAATGCAGCAAATCAGTAATGATGAAAATGAGTGTACTCAGAAATAGATAAATATAAAAGTACAAAAGAGAAATTGATATTACCCTTATAAGAACTTCTACCAGCATTAAGTATAAAAGAATATGATATAAGAGAAATTAAAGTGAAATGGAGGAAGGAAGAATTCGAATTTACTTAATTAATTTTGAGATGGTAGATGAACACAATCATTAGATTAAAATGCCCCAACATAGGTGATTTGAGAGTAATTGCCTATGGGTAATGGTTATTCTAATAAAAATGATGGAACACACAAATGGAAGCAGCCTTAAAAAAAAAGATATAAATGGAGAGTAGCATTCAGCTTAAGAAGAGGGATTAAAACATTTTCCATAAATGTGCAAGCCTGTCTTGTGCAAGTAATTATCCACCAAGGATTAAACCTTGTTTTCATTAATGTTGATGATACTATTTTTTTCCTAGCATTTTCCTGGCATATATTCTACAACTATACCTAAGAAACATAACACAAATACCCATATATGTATGACAGCAAATTTAAAGAAACATGTGTGCTAAATATCTAATACTATTTAAGTCCTACTAAAATCTTTTGAATAGTTATTAAAAAGGTTAAAATTTATAATGATGATAAGAACTGTTTTCATCAATGAATCACAAGTGGAAAGATATTTTGAATCTGTTCTAATAATAAGCCAAATAAAAAAGAATTATAATACTCAAAATGTTATTATACCACCAATACATGTCATAGAAAATTCATGCATCCATGTACACAAACGCATACACATATCCACACATACGTACATACACACACATGTATATATATGAATAGTTTTCAATTCAGTAGAATCTAAGATATGATGAATAGACTCATAGACCTTGAAAAAGGGACACTAACAAAGACCATGGGGGTTAACATAGGCATTCCAGACAAAACAATACTTCTGATAATCTCTATTTTTCTAGACAAATTATATATGTATTAATATGTACATATACCTATACTTATGTGCATTTATGTTTATATATATGCATTTATATTTGCATATATGTATACATACACATTTTATATGTGTATTTATATATATGTATATATACACTCATGCACACATATACATATATGTTGGATATTTTGTTGTTCAAATGACCAAATGTTTTAAAATGAATAAACAAATGTTGTATACACAGTATTTTGCTTGGCACAATGTAGTGGGGCAGGCAATAAAAATAATAGGATCTCAGGGGCACCTGGGTGGTTTAGTCAGTTAAACACCTGACTTCAGCTTGAGTCATGATCTCACAGTTCATGAGTTTGAGCCCCGCCTTGGGCCCTGTGCTGACGGCTCAGAGCCTGGAGCCTGCTTCAGATTCTGTGTCTCCCTCTCTCTCTGCCCTTCCCTTACTCACACTCTGTCTCTCTCAAAAATAAATAAATATTAAAATAATAATAATAATAATAGGATCTCATTCTAAACTACTTGGAGGCAATATAAGGCATAGAGTGAATATTTTATTGGAAGTAGAAAGTGAAGCAAATCATGTAAGATAGTGAGTGTTTTAGAAATCAATTTCAGGAGTTAACAGATAGGAGGAGGCATAGAGGATGGGTATGGGCAGGTGAGACTTCAGTGATAAAAGGGTTTGAGTTGCTCTTGACTGTAAGGATTGAGACCAAGCAGACAGGATACCGTCTCTAGCCTACAGGAAACTACAGTCTAATGAAAGAACCAGTGAACTGAACCAACATTTCCAATTTGGTGGAATGCAAGATATGGTAAATACACACCGACTGTTACTGTGGCATATGGAAGGTGGGTACCTAATTCAGATTCAGACCCTAGGAATTAAGATGGGCATCCCAGACTGGATAATGCTTCAGACAGTCTCTGTTCCTTCTAGACAAAAGAGATAAATAAGGGCATCATTTTCCCTCTGCAAAAGCATGGAGCCTTGAGATGCTACAGCAGCATAAATACAGAATAGTAAATGGTAAGTGAAATAGTCAATAGTATGGAATGTTTGGAAAACCACAGAACAAAGATACACTGGGGAAAGAGTGAATGGGATGAAAAGAGGTAGATTAAGAATGCCTAGACTTGGTGAAGACCTAACAAAACACAGACAGTCTCCTATGACCATTTCGCATGCTTCCTTTTCCATTCTGGGGACGTAAGGACATCTCATCCTCAAAGGGCAAAGGGGATTTGTGCTTTTGTAAGTGGGAAAATTCAATTCTACCTCCAACTTTTATGTATCCAAACTTGCCACACATGTGGTATGTTTCCCAATAAAGAATGTTATATAAGCAGAAATCTACAAAATAAATATCATAATTATAATAAGAGTGAGAAATATCCCCATTTAGAAAGTGTATAGTTTCATGTAAACAATAAGGAGAAATACCAGACAGAAGTAGAATGAGACCAATTATGATTAATACAATACAATCCCAAATGGGGCAGAGCGACTCTCTACACATGTGCAATTGAATGCGGCAGAGCCAAACCAGACCCCAGGGCTCAAATAGGAACTTCATTAGGGAAAATTAAGGACAATACACAAAGCTGATAAATCTCGCAATAATAATCTGCCTGAGGACCAACTACAAAAGAAGCACAAACAAATAAAACTATATCCTGGAAAGACCACATGAATGAAAACAAGGATAATAATGTGCAATAAAACTTAGTAGGGAAAAATAGATTTGAAAGCAGATTTTGGTCTTCCTGCCTTTCCTCCCTCCCATTCTGCCTTCCCCAGAATCCTAATTAGTTGTTGATTATCTCTTTTTAAAGACCAAGTACAGAAAAGCTTAGAAACATGAAAAATAATTAGAGCATGAGACTGTGGATAATTATGAAATGGGAAAATATAATTAATCAGCCATTCCTTGCGAATGTCTCTTTTAAAACGACTCCATAGTTTTAAAATGCACAAGAACTTTAATGTTGTGATACCCACACACATGCATAAACACACACATACAAACAGCATGCAAAACTATTTGCTCACCAAATAAACTTGCTCCAAGGCTTAGAGGCAATATTCAATGTACTCTTGAGCGTGAGTTTGCTAGATTGGCTCCCCAGGCATAAACTATACCTATTCCACATTTATTTGATATTTCCTTAGTTCTAGCTTGTCATCAGGGATTTTCAAGTTTTCCAGGTTTGGACTTAGTGCTATTAGAGACGTTTTTTTCCTCTTGAAGACGTGTATATTTATTTTCCCAACCATTTGAGACTTTCTAAACAAAGATTATGAAATATTTAAAAATGAACAGCACTAAAACACCACGGCTTCTACTCCTTTCGCAACTGCCAGTTTCTGACACAACGCTGAATTGAAGGGCTGCCTAAATATTGAATTGATTTGAATATCCTGGCACCCACTGAATTATTTTACCACATTAAGTTGAATGGCATTGTGACTTTCCTTGTAAAAGCATTCATTCCATTTGACTAAATAACCCTAAGAGCTTAAAGTCTAAACATTTTGCAAAATAAGCTAATTAGTAGTGGAAATAGAATAGAAGGCAACAAAAATGTATTTAGAAGCTAACAGGCACAGGGGTAGTCCAAAAAGTAGGCTTGGACTTAAACCCACCTAAGAGAAGCAAAACATCATACCACATCATTTTACCTATTTATATCAAAGTAAATAGCACGAAATGCCTCTGAAGAGACAAACATATTTATTCCGCTAAAATCTCAAGCAAGCAGAAATTTAGCAGGAGATTTTTTGTATAAATGATGGGTAAGCCAATAGCACTATCTTCAACTGCAGCTTTGCAAAAGTCAGAGGACTGTTTTTCAAAGAGATCATTTTTTAATATAAACCCTTTATACGAGCTGAGGATTGAAGTCACAGTAAATATTACCTATTCAAGGCAATTTTATTGGTAGTGTTAAACTATAGGCGGTAGACCAGTATTTTTTACCTGGAGAGGTCAATCCACTTAAGCAGCATATACTTAGGGAGTAAATAGAGTCAATATTTTCCGGTGAGAAGATCTCTGCACCATCTTAAGCATTTAACAAATGCCTGAGTATTGCATTGTATGGAAGAAATTGTCCTTAAGCTAAAAACGATACTGGCATATGCTCCCACAAAAGAACTTCTCTCTAAAGGAACTCAGCTATGCTATGGAATATGTACTACATTAGTCGAGCCCACCAGAAGTCACTGAATATACTCTTAGGAAACAAGACACTCATCAATGAAATGAGTGAAACTACATTTCTCCATACAGGTGTTGATGAATGTGCTATACACACACTGGTTTTCCTCAGTACAGGACGGCTCAGTGGGAATTACCAGGAAAAACTAGGCAACAGGTTTCAGCCTTATTAACATTTCGATTCTGGTTTTCTTGTTTAATTACTATCATAAGAGTATGAATTTCTTTTTCCTAACTCTCGATCCAAATTGTTAAGGTTCATATTGAAAACAAGGAGAAAATTATAAGAAAAATATGTAATTTTTATTTTAAAAACCATCATTAGAATTAGCCCTGGAGCAGATAATGCTTTCGGATGCAAGACACAGAATATGCCCCAAAGAAAATGGTTTAAAAATACAGACTTAATATAACATAACACGTTGCCAATGTGTAAATAGTTTCAGAGTAGGTGCAATGAATGAGTTGGCAACAAAATAAATGTAATTAGTTGTGGAATAATGTTCCCCAGTCCTACCCACTCTTTCTAATTAAATTAAGAAAAAATGGCACAGAGTGCTAAAGCTATGTTCAAAACATTTTTTCGTTTAGAGATACAATCATACAGAAAGAGACTTATATGCAATGTTAATTATTTTCAAGCGATCATGTTTCATACAGATTCTGAAAAATCCTAGAAGAAATAGATATCTTGAGATCTTTCCAGATTTATGTGAATCATCGGACATTTTAGAAAAGATGGAGTTAGTGGACTGCTAGAAGGAACAGACAATAATAAAATAAAATGGATTATATGGATAACCTAGTGATTCTCAAAGCATCTTACCAGTACCCTGGGTGTCCTTGAGACACCTTCAGAGAGATTGTGGCGTCAACACTATTTGTATTATAATATTAAAGTGTTATTTGTCTTTTTTGCTGTGTCTATATTTACAATGAGAGTCCAAAACTAGAGGTAGGTCAGTTAACCCTGTAGCACAAATCAAATTAGTAGCACCGAACTGTATTAATGGTCATTGTATTCTTCACCGTAGCTATTGTATTAGCTCCTAGGACTACTATAGCAACATATCACAGACTAGGTGACTTCAAAACAAACGTTTGTTTCCTCATAATTCTGATGACTAGAAATCCAAGGTCTAAATTTTGGCAGAGTTAGTTTTTTCTGAGCCCTCCCTCCATGGCTTGTGGATAGCTGACTTTTTCTTGTGTCTTTATATGGACCTCTCTCTGCATCCTAATATCCTCCATTTATAAGGACATAGGTCATATTGGATTAAGGCCCACTCTAATGTCCTCATTTTAACTTAATTACCTCTTTAAAGACTCTATCTCCGAATACACTCACATTTGACATCATGCTGATTAGGAATTCAACACTTGCATTTGAGGTGGGGGGGGGGGGCAGAATTCAGCCCGTGATAATCACCATCACACAATTCCATTGAAAAATAAGAATATTTGGGGCACCTGGGTGCCTCAGTCAGTTAAGCATCCTACTCTTGATCTCGGCTCAGGTTATGTGAGTTCAAGCCCTGCATTGGGCTCTGCACTGGTGTTGCAGAGCCTGCTTGGGATTGGGCCTCTACTTCTCTCTGATCCTCAACCAGTTGTGCTCTCTCCCTCGCTCTCTCTTTCTCAAAATAAATAAACCTAAAAAAATTTTTAAAGATAAGAATATTTGACGATGCAGTAAAAAATATTAATATCATGAAGTCTCAAATCCTGAGTACATGTCTTTTTAGTACTATGTGTGATGAAGTGGATAGGAACTGAACTACCCATGAAGCACTTCGGCTTTACACCAACAGATGAATGGGAGTTCCAAGATAAACCGTGTGTGTGACTGAAGTAACCACTTTTTACAATGAACATATTTACTTAAAATAACTACTGCCTATTTGAACATTTAACAGATTTTTTTTTCAAAAATGAAAGAAATGAGCCTAACACTTCAAGCAAATATGAGAGAATTATTAATGAAAACATTTGAGCTTTCAAGCAAAAATTAGAATTTTTGAAAACTTGCATGGGCTACCATGGACTTGACAACCTTCTAATACCTTAAAGACTTTTCTAGTGATACTGGCAATGATACTGGTATATATGATTTTTGATATGTAAGAAAATGAGACTGCCATTGGAAGTTCTGGATAACTCAGTGAGTCTATGTTTTCCAAATGGCCAAAGCATGATATGTAAAATCTTACATAGACAAAGGACCTATTCAAAGTGCATGATAGACTAATGGATTTTAATGTAACAGAGTTTTAAAATAAAAGTTCAATGATATGGTTACAAATTTTACATTGCAACTTAATTTCAGAAAATTCCACTTGTTAAGTTTATTATCAAAAAGACTCTCCATTGTTATCTGAAAAGACTATTAAAATACTCTTCCTTTTCCAACTATGTATCTTTTTAAGGCGGAATAGAAGAACACGTGTGCCTAACCCTTAGAATGTTCTCCTCCTGCCTAGGCAATGGAGGGACCATGTGTTTCTGGGGTAGAAGTTACAAGATTCTGGACATCCCATAGGGCTAGATGACTCAGGGAGTAGCTGGGGCAGATTCCCGTATGCCATTAGTGAACAGAATTGTCTGTACACTTTGCAGGGCCTAATGCAAATGTGAATGTACTGAACGAATGCCATTGAATTGTACGGTTAAAAATGGCAAAATTCATGTTATGTATATTTTACCACAACTAAAAAACACTTCTTAAGAATACCAAGATGATTAAAGCTTTTAAACCAAACACTGGTCCTTCTTGAACATGAGGTCTTGTGTGACTACCGATGTTGCAGGCCCATGAAGTTGGCCTCGTTAGTAAGAAATAACCTCATTGTGTTAAGCTATTGGGATTTTAGTGTTATTTATTATCAGATATTACCTGACATGTCTTGACTAATCAAGAGCTAAAGAAGGCTTAACTAAAGAAATCACTTCCTAAACTAATATCCAAAGAATAAATAAGAATTAGCAAAGTGAATAGAAGAGAAGGATTACTTAAGGAGAAGGAATGGTATGCTAACACCCTTAGTGAGGAGAGAGAATCACAAACACAACATAATGATATCCCATTCGTTAGATATTGCTGTTGTCCAAAATACTCTTCAGCATCCAACTTTCTCCTCCAGGAGTTGACCTGTATAGGCCGTAACAATGGATTCCTTTAATTTGCGCTCATAGTTAGATTTGGCCACTGGAGAGCCCTGATTTTTTTTTTTTTTTTAAGCTGAGGGAAGAATAAAAAAGTCAGGATATTTTTTTCTCTGACCTTTTCTATGGGGGTGCTTCAGGTAATGCCCTTCCACTAAATGCCACACTTTCTTTCAAGTCTTCTCCAAAGGGATCTTTCTTCCAGGTTCCATAACTACTGTCATTCCACAATCCTTTTTGGTCCTGAGTGCGGTAGCACTTTTTGATTGTGGTTTCAATCTATCTACTCACATATTTGTATATAGATTCTTTACTGAGCTGTCACTGAATTATTTTGTTTTAAGAGTTGCCATATTGTTCCCATTTGGGGCCATTATGGCAATGCCAGTATCAGGGAGCACAGAATGAGTAAGGTTTGAGATATGGTTAGAGAGCAACGTACATGTGGATATGTTAAACAGTTTTGTCTATCACTTTTTAAGAGAAGTCACTAAAGTACATGCTGGAGTCATGTTGTAAATGTAGGTACACTTGTTAGAAGAAAACTATTACTACAGGTTATATATGAAGAAAAATACAACACAGATTTTTTTCCAGTGGATAAATTAATCCTCACACGCTATATGTTTAAATCCATTTTTACTGCAAAGTCAATCACAAACTCTTGTCGTTAGTCTGTAGAGAGAATTATAACATATGAGTTGGAGAATAAAGTAACCAACTGAGTTGCCTTCTCTATAGAAGAACAAAAGTGTATAATCAGTCTAGAAAGTAGACCCTAGAGGTAAGAGGGCACATGTTTTTAGGTTTAATTATCTCTAAACTCTAGGTAATTATCCATAATTTCAAAGTAAATTTCAATTATGTTACCTAGTTTATATTTTTCTCATTCCTGTAAAGAAATTTGCATTATACTTCTTTTATAGTTAGAAGAAGAATTATTCTAGTTACCAGTTGAACTATAGGTTTGTACCTCATTGTGGCTAATAATGGTACCTAATTAAAATACCCTGACTAGCTAGAATAATTGGTTAACACCTGGAATAATTTATTATAATAAAAGGAAATCATGCTATCTATTCATGTCTGTTTGTGTCCATTTACTAAACCCCAGAAATATTTGCTTCCTTTTCATCAAGTTGTATTTTAGAAAAAGTTGTATGTTGTGAACAGTCTTGTTAAGAACTGAATTGTGTCACCTCTTCCCCCAATCATATAGGAAGCCCTAACTCCCAATGTGACTGTATTTGCAGAAAGGGTCTTCAAGAGGTAATTGAAGTTAAATAAGGTCATAAGGAGGGCCCTAATCCGAGAGGACCGGTAGTCTTATAAGAAGAGTAGAAGGGTAGAAAAGAGGTCTGCCACAGAGGAAAGGCCATGCGAGGAAACAACATGAAGGAGGCTAGCTACAAGCCAGGGAGAGATCTTTCCCCAGAAAGCAACCGAGCTGGGCCTTAATCTGAGACTTCCAGCCTTCAAAACCGTGAGAAATAAATTTCTATCATTTAAGCCACCCCATTTATGGTATTTGTTATGACAGCCAAAGCTGACTAATACAGATTTGGGGACTGAGAAATGGAGTCCTATTGTTACAAATACCTAAAACTAAGGAAGTGCCTTTAGAACTGAGTAATTTTTTTTTTTTTAATATTTACTTTGGCAAAGAGAGAGCACCAGCAGGGGAGGAGCAGAGAGAGGGAGACATAAAATCCAAAGCAGGCTCCAGGCTCTCAGCTCAGAGCCTGATGTGGGGCTTGAACTCACAAACCATGAGAGCATGACCCCAGCTCAAGTCAGACACTTAACCAACTGAGCCATCCCAGGTGTAATGGGTTTTGAAGTGCATGCTAGAACAGCCCTTGATTGAAGAGAAGGGACTGCCGATAGAAATGTTGATGCTAAGGTAATTTTGGTGGTAGCTGAGAAAACAAAGCAGAGGAGAGCTGGAGAGAAGGTTTCTATCTTTTTGCAGAATACATGATAATCATGAACAGAATGTTGGTCAAAATATGGAAATTAAGGGCACCTGGGAGGTTTAGTCAGTTAAGCATCTGACTTCAGCTCAGGTCAGGATCTTGCAGTTCGTGATTCGAGCCCCATGTCAGGCTCTGTGCTGACAGGTCGGGGCCTGGAGCCTTCTTCAGATTCTGTGTCTCCTCTCTCTGCCCCTCCCCTGCTCATGCTCGGTCTCTCTCTCAAAAATTAATAAACATTAAAAAAGATTTTTTTTTTAATATGGAAATTAAAGACCGTTCTGGTGAGATTTTAGACAGGAAGGAAAAATACAAAGTGTAAGAAAGACAATCATAAAATGACAAAAAACTTTGTGGAATTGTGTGCATATTTAAATGTTTGTAGAAAGTAGAATTTACCTGTGATTAAATTAGATATTTAGATGAGATTTCTAAGCAAGTATTGAAGAAATGGCTTGGTTCATCTCGACTGCTTATAGTAAAATGCACAAGGAGAGAGAGAGAGAGAAGAAATAAAGAACAGGTTGTCAAGCAAAAAGTAACCAGAACTTGAAAATTCAGAAAATTTTCAGGCTGTATATATTGCAAAAAGTGAGAAAGCTTGTTCTGAAAAGAACACAAAGGGTGTGACCAAAAAACCATTTGATAAAGAGATTAGTTTGAGTGTTGTGGGATGACCCAATAGGGGAGAGGTGAAGGAATTAGCCCTAGGTAGAACAATGGAGAGAGAAGTTTATTGAATACACTATAAGGGAATGGCGGCAACACACCAAAGGAGAGACAATCTGCCATGAGACACCGGTGGGGGGCTGTGGTCTAGTGGGGAAAGGTATGGGAACATATGGAATATTCTTTTTTTGGTGCCTGTGCCTGCTTATAAGCAGCCCGTTGGTCAGCTAGGGCTTATGGATATTATGAGGTGGGTGGCCTTATGAGCCTGTTTGTATTCAGCCCAGTGGTTGTCATAGTGGGCCCTTTTACCATGTTTCCATTGCTCAAGGCTGTTGTCTAAAAGTGGCCTCTACAAGTGTAAAATAAAGCATGATTTTAATCAGCCATCTCAGTAGAAGGCAGGATCAGAGATGGCCTTATGCCACAGAAACAACAGACCAAAGGAAACAGAAAATAGGAGAGATTGAGGAAAGCTGCAAACTTACGTGTTAATCTTTGAGAAATAGGAAGATTGACCCCAGAGTCAGCTCGGAGATCATGAGAGATGCCATTCCTGCCACAGTCCCGGGGGCAAGACTATTTGTGGACTATTTGTCCACTATCAGTGGACAAGGAGACCATCACTGATAACTGTGTGAACAAGCCTCCCACAGAGAACTGCATGGGTAGGGCTGGACTGCAGAAGCAAAGGAAGAAGGATGCCCTTAAGAGGCAGGGGTGACACTGCAGCCCAGCAGGCCTGGAAGGTAGGACATTAAACCAAAGAGGATTATTATTGAGATTTAAGATTGAATGGAATTTGCACTCCCAGGTTTTGGACTAGGGTAGGGCCTGTCATCCCTTTCTTCTTTCCAGTTTCTCCTTCCTAGAATGAGAATGCCCCTCCTATGTCTCTCCTACCATGCTAATTTGGAAGTACATAATTTGTCTGCTTTTACGGGTTCAGAGCTGAAGACAAATTTTGCCTCAAGATGAATCACACCTTAAGTCTCATTCATACCTGACTTAGATGATATTTAGATGGGAGTTTAGACGTTAGAATTTAGACTTGATGCCTAAATGAGTTGACTTTTTGGGCTGTTGAGGTAAAACAAATGTACTTTGCATGTGAGAAAGGCATAAACTTTAAGCTATGAAATGAATTCTCACCTAAAATTTCTATGTTAAAACTCTAACCCTCTATGCTATAGTAGTTGGAGATGGGGTCTTTAGGAGGCAATTAAGGTTAAATTAGGTCCCATGGGTGGAGCCCTAATCTGACAGGATTGTTTACCTTACAATAGAAAGAGATTTCTTTTCCTCTCTAGCTCGCTCTCTGTCTCCACATTCCACAGAGGGAAGGCCATGGCAGGAAGTAGCAAGAAGGCAGCCATCTGAAGAAGAAGAGTTCTCTCTAGGAACCAAATCTACTGACCCCTCGAACCTGGGTTTTCTAGCCTCCAGAACTGTGAGAAAGGAAATCTCTGCTGTTTAATCCACACAGTTGGTGGAATTTTATTATGGCAGACTGAGCAGGATAGTATAAGACTTCTTTTAAAACTTCAGATAATAAAAAGAGAAAAAAAAAATCCCTGTCTCCCCTGTCTGAATACATCTTATGTAGTTATTTTTGAGTTTGTTTTTTGGTTTTTGTTTTTTAACTGAATCTGTACTAGTTTCCATCAGAAGTCTGGTGCTGAGCCATCAGCACAGAGCCCGACACGGGGCTCGAACTCACAGACCATGAGATCATGACCTGAGCCGAAGTCGGCCGCTTAACCAACTGAGCCACCCACGCGCCCTTCACTCCTATTTTTTAAGCCAGATGGTGAATGGTGCTACTGCAGGATTCTCCTCAAAGACCATTGTTAATGTAAGAATCCTTTGGCGGTAGCTTTTTTTCCCCCTCCACCAGTTGCCAGGGCAACTCAAGTATTGATCATTGTCTTTTTTGCTTCTGTTAGTTTCCTTTGCCCTATCTTTTGAGTTTGCTGACATACATCTAAGGGAAGTGATATGCATGTGTGGTGTGTGACATACATGTGACAGCAGCCACGCATGTGTATAGATAGATACGAAAGTGAGTGAGTGCTTCACGTGCACTCATCTGACCATGTTTATTTATTTGATTTTTCCCCATCTGACTAGTAGAACACTAACTCTACTTGAACCTTGTAAATTCTCTAACAGAAGCAGAGCTGTCCTCCACTGTGCTTTTTCAAGGCATATGATGGCTTCCTCTTTGTTAAATTATACCTCCTAGATTTAACTGCAAATGAGAGACTTTCCTGAAGACCGAAACCTACTCCTAACAATGTTACCAGTTTGGCTTTCTTTATGCTCCAAGTTCTCATTAAGGTCATCTAGAGGAAGGAGTGTGGCCTGAAGAAACTTCTAGCTCCACCACTAACTAGCCAAACAGCTTTGCACATTGTCATTTAGCCTTCCTTGGCCTCATTGATTCATGAAACATTTTTCAAGGACCCAGAGTATGTCAGATGCCATTCAGGGCTGTCCTAGATTTCTGTACCCAGATCAGAACTTCATTTTCCCAGGAAGAAGGAGCTTTTGTGGCAAGTAGAGCAGAGAGCTAAAATACTGTTCAGCTCTGACAAATGCCACACGAACAGAAGATGTTACCAAGAGAGGCCTGAGGCTGCAGCAGCAGTAACCTAGAATCAGAGAATCATCCTTGCGTCCATGTGATGTCCACAATACTTGAGAAGTGAGTGGGGTGTCCTTGCAGAAACTTCCTCCTTAGCAGCATCATAAATGTGAGAGAACTGAAATAACAAATGAATATTACTGTTAATACAACCTTTATGGAGTCTATGGAAACTGTACAGATTATATACAAAATTATCATTAACATATAAGAAATATCTAATGAATGTGGATACAAACAGCTATGAGATGCATAAAGGTTTGGAATTAATAACTCACAGAGCACTGAGAAAGGATTCAACAGGAAAGGCTATAGTTAATCATTTTCTTAAAGGTAAAATAACACATTTCCTATAAAAGGAGGAAACATTTTGAAAGTGTCAGGGTATGAAAAGGCATGGGAAAATAATTATGGCATTGTGAGAGAGTGTATCAGCTAGGGATGTTCTCCACTGCAAGTAATAGAACACTGAATGACAGTAGTTTGTTTTTATCACATAAGAAGAAAACTGGCAATAAATCTTTGTTGGATACGGTTCCGGGAATTAGGTACGTCTTTTCTTCATGGTGGCAGGGAGGCTGCTAGAGCTTCAAATATCACACACGAACTTCAGTCAAGAGGAAAGGACAAAATGATGACAACAGCCATCCTATTTTACCTGGGAAGGTAGAGCTTTGCTAGAACCTTCTTTCCTTCTCCTATGCTGTAAGCTAAAGTATCACACGTTCCCTTTCATCTTCCTCCCACCTCACCACCTCCATTAGCAACACGGCAGTCTAGGAAAGCAAATCTTTAGCTGAGAACATGGTTGTGTTGAAAAAAAAAAAAAAGAATTAAGTTAGGAAGAATAAAGGATGAGCCAACAGGGAATAGGAAAAAATCACATATGGCTAGAATGTATGATCTTTGGGAAGAAAGGCATGGAGACTTTTAAAATGAAGCCTAGAAGTAAAGTTGTAGTATGATTTTAAAGGCCCATTTGGGCTATATTTACAAGCCTTGGCTTTGTTCCTTAAAACAGGGAATAGATAAATACTCTTTTAATTTCAAGATTCTGTAAGATCTTTTGTCAACAATATCTAATATTTTATAGAATATCCATATTGGAACATTAGCAGTTTTCTCTTATTCATAAACTTGCTGCTTGCACCATTTTCCTTAAAACTAAATAAATGTAGAACAGGAACCCTTCTTCCTCCTCTTTCTCTCTTATCATGTCATTGCTAAGACCTTGGCCACATAAAGATTAGTATAACCAAAAGTTATAGAGAAACAAAAGTTAAGAGTAAAGCATCTGCATATGATATAGATATATCCAGCATCAAAGAAAAGCAATGGAATGAGCAAAGACCCAGTAGCAAAAACTTCTGTTCAAGTCCTGTCATAAATGAGCTGTGTGTGCTTTAGTCAACTCAGTCTCTCGGCTGGTATCATGGAGGAAAAGCTAAAATGATAGAATTGAACTAGTAAAATTCTAGATTCTCTTCTAGTTCTGTGATTATGTGTTAATCTATTTCCTCCAGCTCCTCCAAGTTTGCATATACACCATGGCTGTATTTCTTAATGACTTATAGAATGAGATTTAATGAGAAAGAAATCAAGGCAAAAAAAGTCCCTTATTAGAGATATATGGATCTCCGACTTAGCTAGGTGTACAATCTTTGTGCAGCTAACAATTTTGCTATAAAGGAACCTGTTAAACAACACCCTCTTAGTTTTGGGGGTCTTATATTTCTACGAATTTAATTTCTTTTATTTCACTGTCATATGTTTTGAAGTCTTGGATTTTGGGTAATTTCGTTATTTCTTTCAGAGCACATTTCTGCACATTGGAGCTGCAGCCTCCATGTTTCTAGACAGTCACAAATATCTTTAAGTGTCTTTCAGGCATGACTGTGCTTATAAGAATGAGGAGGTTTTGCAATTGGGTTCAGGGGAATAATGACCTCTCTGTCATTTATCATCAATAAGCCCTTGACAATGGTACATGTAGGCACTCTGCCGGACATAGATGCCAAGTGAGGCTACTCAACTAGCACCCAGGCTCAGTTGTTTATTGCTCTTCTTGGATCATTTCCTTTATTTAATTTTGGCAACTTACCAAAGTTAAAGAAGATATTTGCTGCTGTTGTGGCTGAGATCAGCCCACTTGTCAAACAAACTGATTTTGAGATTTTGGGGGAAACTTTTCAGTGCCAGGCGCCAAAGACAACAATGCTCACTGATGGAGAAAATCTTTATTGCTGTGAGTGTCGAGTGTGCTGTTGCTGCAGGAGAGCTGTGACATTTTTCTAACTGGATTGCATCTGCACTTTTAAAAGACAGACAACTAGAGTATCACTGGAGATAATAGGATCTGGGACTGGAAAGCCTTCATATTTTATTAGGGCTACATTGATCCCATTTCTTTAAGTCACTGGAGTGTTATTTCACATTCCAGTGTCTGCATAACTGTATTGCCTTTGTTTCTCAGTTCCATTTAAAATTCCCTGGCATATCAAGGCTAGTGAATGTCAGTGAAGATAACTATCAACATGTAATAACTTCCAACTACAGGAACGTGTAGCTTGAAAACACTTAAATGAACGGGTCTCTCTGTAATAAGTGGGCGCCATGGGAGGACAAATTAACTCCAACCACTCTGTGTATGTCAGATTTCATTTGAATTTTGACTGTATATAGACATAGACATTCATTACAGATGGTCAAAGGACTGGAGTGTGTTCCAATGAATAATAGGGCTACATAAACCAAACGAGAGACTAATAGCCTACAACACAGAAAATCTTTATATCAACCAACCTCAAAATCATGTAAGAATAAGGAGAAGATATAATTCAGATTGTAACTATAAGGAAATCCTACAATGAGAACTTAATTCAGGAATTTGCTTAGAACTCTGTTTTGGTTGTCTATTGTTACATAAAACACCATGAGAAACTTAGTGGTTTTAAGCAACAATTTATTATTACCGCTACTACTGATTCTGCCAGTCTCCTATGAGACTACAGTTAGATATTGGAAGGGTCTGGACTCTGCTGAAGGTTCAATTGTAATATTGAAGGATGGACATACAGGATGTCTTCTTCAATCACAGGTGTATCATTTGTCTGAGATGGGACAACTTAGGGCTGCTCAGGCATCTTTCTTTCCTTGCTCTTTCTTCATATGAATAACTTGAGCTTCCACAGAGCATGGAAGTCCGAAGGAGCTAGCTTCCCCTGGAGACTGCACACTAAAAGACAAAGAAAGAAACTACAAGAGTTCTTATGACCCAGGAGAACCTGGATGGCTCAGTCAGTTAAGCATCTGACTCTTGGTTTTGGCTCAGGTCATGATCTCATGGTTGGTGAGTGTGAGCCATGAATTGGGCAATGCACTGACACTGTGGAACCCACTTGGGATTCTGTCTCTCTCCCTTACTCTGCCTTTCTCCTACTCGCACTCTCTCTCTCTCTTTCTTAAAACAAATAAACTTAAAAAAAAAGAGTTCTTATGCCCTAGGATCGGAAGTCAGACAGTGTTATTTCAGACATATTATTTACTTACAAGTGAGTCATAAGAGTCAGCCAAGATTCCTGGGAAGGGAATTATACAAGGACACGAATATTAAGAGGCTTGGTCCTTTGAGTTCCATCTTTAGAGAATCTAATATGTTCACTACATAAGTGAATTGTTATAGCTTACTATGTGCCAAGTACTACGATAAGTAATTTTAAATAGATTTTCTCTTCTAATCTTTACAACAATTATGTTGTATGATTATGTAGTATTACCAGCTTTATTTTATAGATAAATTGATTCATATATTTATTGATGGCAATTTTATGGCAGACTGGGGTAGACAAAATTCTAAGATGGCTTCCATGATCTCTGCCTTATAGTGTTATTCTTGTGACTTTGTTATGTTACCTGGCAAAAGGGATTTTGCAGACTTAATTAAGTTTCTTAATCAGTTGACCTTATTATAGAGAAATACTAACTCTAACTACTCTACGTGTATGTCAGGTTTAATTTGAGTTTTGACTGAATGTAGACCTAGGCATTCCATCACAGATGGTAAAGTAACTAGAATGTGTTACAGTGAATAACAAGGTTACATAAACTAAATGAGAGACAAATACGTTACATCATAGAGAAGCTTTATATCAACCAGCCTCAAAATCACATAGGAATTAGATTCCTATACAGTAGAATAGTCTAACCTGATCTCACAAGTCCTTTTTGAGAGCAGAGAATTTTCTCCAGTTGCTAGCAGAAGGGAAAGTCAGAGATATGAAGTACTTGAAAGGCTCAAAGGGTCATTGCTAACACTGAAGATGGAAGAGGCCCTGTGCAAAGGTGCAGAATAGCCTTTAGGAGCTGTGAGTGCCCCCTGGCCAACATCCAACAAGGAAATGGACTTTGTTTCTACACTTATAAGAAACTGTATTCTGGCAACAACTTAAATGAACTTCGAAGCAGATTCTTCCCATGAGTCTCCACATGAGCTCTCCCTGGATATAATTTTGATTTTCACCTTGTAATCCCCTAAGCAGAGAACCCAGTTAAGTCACCTGGATTTATGACCTGTAGAACTTGAGCTAATAAGTGGGCTTTTGTTTTTAAGTCTTAAAGTTGTAGTAATTTGTTATATAGCAATGGAAAACTAATTCGATATTTATAACACTTTTCTTGATAGCATACCCCTGCTTGATCACCATTCTTTTCAAGTCTTGTTATCCCACTTTTATGCCATTTTTTTAGTTAGTCTTCTCAGCTAGAGCCAGAGAGTGGACCACACTGAGGTTCAAGCCTAGAACTCGAGGATGAATCTAGCAGATCTTCAAAGAATGATAAATTCATAGCCTTGGAATGTCTATACTCTAAAGTCTGCAAGAGAGTGAATCTCATAATCTCTATGAAGAAATTTGGGTGAATGTGCTTGAATATATTGAACATAAAATTACCTAGAAACTCCTGTGTCTACAAGTGGCCACTTACTATTGCTTGAAGACAGCCATATCTACTTTCCTAAAGACCATGCAGAAGCACCTATTTCCCTGAATCCATACTGAAGTCTCCCTTGAAATCACCCCTCTTGGCTAAGACAAATAACTCGAATCAAGTCTTAGGGTGGCCCAACTAGGAAGCACTAACTCTACTAAAGGAGGATAGGGATTATTCACCACAGAAACAATAAGACCTGGATACTGTACAGGATCTAGAATCAAGAAAACTTAGCTAGGAGTGGATTTGAAGGTACTGGAGAAATTGAGTTGTATATGATGCTGGATTGGGAGGATTAGATGATATGGGGGCTCTCTCTCATGATTCAGATTCAACACCCTAGCAAAGGGCTTGGACTTAATACACAGCTAAAATCGCTCCTGGAAGCATAGTCCACATTATGATGGTTCACATTAAAGTGCCTGGGGATGACAAGTCTGCATTTGTCATAATGTTGAGGAAGGAACAAAAATACTCAGAAAAGTAAATATGCAAGAATAGATCTATTATGATAGTGTAAACAACTTATCAAATAGCTATGTTTTCTAAAGGACTCTAAAGACACTTCTTTTACTAATAAAAGCACTTAGTGAGAAAGCAACCATCAAATGGAAGCTCAGGGTGGAGTGAAGGCTATCCACTGGAGGCCAATGTTAATAAGAAGAAATGGTGTTGTGAAATTGCACCCGCTGTTGTGGGGATGATATGATTACAGAATAACAGAGGCTAGGTGGTAGCATTTAATCAGCAGACACAGAGTTGAGTATTTTTACCATTATGGGTAGTAAGGTTGTTATTGAAACCTGGGAACGCTGACCCACAGGGATCCATGGTTATAGCCAATTTACAACAGTATTATCAAGTCCAGAAAAATGGATGACCAACAAAGTATAGCTTAATATGTATAATCAAAAAAAGAGTAAGATCAGATGAGCTGATATTAACCACCCTGGTGGAACACCATCATTCCTCATCCAGTTTCCAGACCTGAGCTTGACTGAAGAATATACAAGTGAATTTGTGGCTATATATGCTATAGCAATTCGCCCAATGCTTCCCCAAATTAATCTATGTATATTAGGGGTGGTAGAATACTCAGAATTTTTGAAAGTTGTCAGTTATAAGTTCAAGCTATAATGAGATCAAGGACCCCAAATCCCATTGTGGCCACCTATTACAGAGGAATGCTAAGTGATAAATGGAGTTCTTATCCAATTCCAGAGAAAACATGAGTTCACTTTGTGGTCATCTCCGAAGCCTGGAGTTTTTAAAGGGATGACTATATTGACAGCTAGGGCAGACAGTAATTAATATACATTCCAGGCTTGATCAATGATACTTTAACTTTCCTGCTCTACATCATGGTACAGTCCAAGGGGATCTTGACAGTCCTCTGCATAAGGAATCCTGAAAGACAGTGGCAAGAAAAAAATCCTCCCAGTGGTCAGAGTTTGTGTAGTCCATCCAGTCTTCTCTCTCACATGAAGAAAAAAGTGGTCTGTGGTAGGGACATACCCAGATTCCTGACCAGTTGTAAATGGCTTGGCGAATTGACCAGTAGCTTGGGAAAAGCAAGAGTGACGAGAAAAATCTAGAGAGAGGCATATGGATGGACTCATGGTGTGTAGATATTTGTAGCCCACATTAATGTCAACTAAAGTATACTTTGCATAGGAGGCCTTAACAAGCTTGTGGGTAGGATGACTCATCCAGTATGTCAACTACTCTCTGTACTCACCTGTGCCAGTGCTCACAAAATAGACACATAAATGGACTAGTCATGGTAAAAGAGATGGTGGCTATAAATAAGTCTTGTTATTTTAACAAGTCCGAGATAGGCATTATTGCTGTTAAATATCTGACTTGTCAGCAACAGTGTTTGATATGCTATCAGTTCTCAAGATTAATCAGCCACTTAGTGGGAAGATGATTGATTCAGATCTCATCCACCCTGCAATGGGCAATAACTGACAGATATGTTGGTATGTGTTTTCGTTTCTGCCCTTAGTGTCTTGGTCAGTATTTGAAGGCTTACAGTGTGTCTGATTTACTGACATTTTATCTTGTATGATATTTCTTCAGATCAAAGGACACATTTTGCAGAAAAGTGATCATAACATTGAGCATGGCCCAAAGGGTCATTAGCCTTACTATTTTCTATATGACTCAAAGCCTGACTGCCTAACATAATGTAGCAGTGACTACTCAAAGGCATGCCTAAAGCTCCAAATTGCAAATAAAACCTTGCTAGTTTGGAGAATTGCTTTCAGATATGGTATATATTTTTAGCTAATGGCCATTTTGTCCTGAGTCTCTGATACTTAGATTATGTGAGTCCAGAAATGATGGGATGGAAGCAGAAGTAACCCTCTCACCATCACTCCCAGAGTACCATTTAGAGAATTTGTGCCTCTTGCCCTTGCAATTTTAAATGTGGCAGGTCTAGAGTTCCAAAATTATGACTTCTACCTGGCCATTTTGAGCTCCTCATGCCGGTGGACTTGCACACAAGAATCTTACACTATTGGCAATGGTAATTGACTCTGATCACTGAGAGGAAGTAGAATTGCTTCATACAAAGTAGCACAAAGTAGTATATCTGAGCCTCTGGAGACATACTATGGCATCCTTGGTGATCTCAAACCTTGTTTTAACCATGAAAAACCCTAGCCAAACAAGGGCACAGTACCAAGGACTCAGTCACTTGAAGTATAAAGATCTGTCACTCATGATTTCACTAGCCTAGAACCAGAGACATGCTGGCCAAGGGTGAGAGAAAAGAGGCAGGTGATGAATATTACCTAAGCCTCAAGACCAATTACAGCAGTGGCAGCTGTAGCTCCCCTGGCTGATCTTTCTTTCAAGTCTTCATTTTTTTTTTTTTTTCTAGAAGAATTGCCAAACACCTTCTTGAGGAATCAGTACAGTAAATTTAACGTGAGGATTGAACAGATGCTACCACTGAAATGGGTGGATTGTAGCACACATTGTTTGTACTTTACACACATTCCCTGAAATCATTTTACCAATTTCATACACTATGATTCCAATAGTCAAAACCCGCATCTCTTGCTCATAAGGCTCTCCACAGAATGTTGAGTTTAATTTACTCATACAGATAGAGTGATAAACACCTTAAAACTTACATCTCTCCAGGCACAACTCTTGAACAATAATTTTGTTGTGAAGGTATTAATTCTTAACTTTCTCACACCTTGACTTAGACAATTCTAAGATGCGATGTACTCTGTAGGCTAGCTTTTTTAGATTGAGTTGAGATTACTGTCTTAACTGCTTACTACCTCTATACTTGGCCTCTTTCCATTCTTAATATACTTTCCTTTGAATTTTAGACATACTTCTTCCTACCTCAGTCATGTAGGAGCAATTCTATCTTCTCATGATGTTCAGGGTCAAATAGCTCAGCCAATATGGTTCTGCAAAAACCCTACTATGGTAAATATTTTGTACTTTATTCTGAGTGAGATAGAGTGCCATTAAAGTTTTAAGCAGAGGAATGACATGAATTTACTTTACTGGACATATATGAAGCCAAGTCTCCACAGGACAAGAATGGAATCAAAGAGACTAACAAGGAAACTACTACAGGCAAGGGATGATGATAATTTGGGTGCAGCTGATAGCATTGGTGGTTGATATAAAGTAGTCAGGTTCTGGATAGATTTTGAAAGTAGAGCTCATATCTGTTGATTAAATGGATGTACACCTAAAGGAAAGAAAGGTTTCAAGAATGACCTTAAGGTATTGGCCTGGATAATTGGAAGAAAAGAGTTGCCAGTTAGTGAGAAGGTAGAAACAGAGGATTTTTAAAATATATACACATTATAATGCAACTGGAGAAAAGCAAAAAGCAGGTCAATCTTATTTGTGTGAAAAGACCTAAGATGTTTTTCTCTCCTTTTTCTCTTTCATTTAAAGCCAAATCAGAACTGGAACATCCAACTTCTCTGCTTCTCATACCTTCCAAGTTCATTCTTGAATTCCTGTTCAACACAAAATTCAACACAACTTTGGGAAGCCATTTTACACCAGGTCCCACCTCCATACCAACCCCTTTGAGCTATTATTATGTTTAGAGCTGCAGACTCTGGAATTAGACTGAAATCAAAATTTGACTGAATTCCTAATTTGCTTGGGAGGGTGACAAAAACTCTAAAACAACTCACTTATAAAAAGGGAATAAAGAGGGGCACATGGGTGGCTCAGTCAGTTAAGCGCCCGACTTCGGCTCAGGTCATGATCTAGCAATTTGTAGGTTCAAGCACTGTGTCAGGCTCTGTGCAGATGGCTCAGAACCTAAAGCCTGCTTCGAATGCTGTGTCTCCCTCTCTCTCTCTCTGCCCCTACCCCACTCACTTTCTTTCACTCTCTGTCTCTCAAAAATGAATAAACTTAAAAAAATTTTAAAGGGAATAAAGATAAGAAGTGCATCTCAGGATTATGTAATAAATAAGATAATAACATGATAGGTTTAAATAATCTAGGCTCTGTATTCTGGTAAGTGTTTAACAACCAGATCTCCAGGAAAGAAAAAGAAAGAGAGAAAGAGAGAAGGACATAAAGAGAGGAAGGAAGGAAGGAAGGAAGGAAGGAAGGAAGGAAGGAAGGAAGGAAGGAAGGAAGGAAGGAAGGAAGAAGTAGAATTTAATAGATATGTACCAGACTGGATCCTGTGTGCAGGTAAGCTCCAGCCTACCACTAGGTTTGGCACAGTGCTTCACATATAATATGTATTCATAACTATTATCTATTGGCATTACTATTTGTGCATGCATCCCACTTTGGATGCTGTATTACACTGTATACTTCTGTATCAGTCTTTCTTCCTATATTGTATTCTTCTTGAGGTCAAGGATCATGGTTACATGGTTTGGAAAACCTAATAAGACATTCTGACCTCTTTTCTTAGTATTTCCCACCCCATTTCAGGAATAAAGACCCATGTCTTTATTATGATGTATGGATATGGCCATCATGTGGGCCTCCATCTCTCCCAAAGCTGAACTGGCTAGGTTAGGTTTGCTACCCCAAATTGCCTCACCTCTTGTCTCTTATCTAAGCCTCCTTTTACCTGCTGCTTTTTGCAAAATATTAACTAAATAAATGAATTATTGAACTAATGAACTAAGATAATGGACTACACAAAGAGTATCAATACTGAAGAATTAATGCAAAACACCAGATTGTGAGTTTGAGAGAGGTAGGCGTACTCATCATTAGGCCTTGAAAGGTAATACTTCCAGATAATTAATAATAATGATGATAAGAAGAAGACACATAATAAATATAGATATCACTAATACAAATAATAAATATAGCTATACTCTGAGGGTCATTTGTCTAAGCATTTTCTCTCCATTTTAAAAATTAATAATCACAACGGCCCCATGGGATATACAGCATTGTTTCTATTTTACAGAAATTAGCAGCAAGGGACACTTGGGAGAGAAATAATGACTGGACCTTTAATGATAAGTATAAGGACATAATGATTGAAAGCCCCAGTGGATTAGGTTGGAATGAAGGAGAGGATAGTATGGCTGCTGTGGGGAGTTTTTCTGGCCCAGTTGGGACTAATTCAGGAAAACTGGGTATGCTGAATCTGCATATGAGAAGTCAGTGGATCTATTTATGAAAAGTTGAAGAAGATAGAGAGAGGAAGAAAGAACAATGGTGCATATAAAGTTCCCAAATCAGCACGAATGTGAGGAATGAGTCTGGTATGGAGAAAGAGTTCATTTCAACTACCATGCATTTACTACCTCCTTCTAAGACACTTTCCTGTATTTGAATTATTTTTATTTTCACAACACAGCCCTTTTGGTAGGTTTTCTTATCTCATCTCTCTCTCTCTCTCTCTCTCTCTCTCTCTCTCTCTCTCTCTCTCTCTCTTTGTGTGTGTGTGTGTGTGTGCGCGTGCACACACGCATGCTATTTGGATTTTGATGTTACCTTCTTCCACAAGACTATGAGTTCTGTCTTCATTGCTTGCTACACAGTAGCTGCTGTATCAATGAATCTGAATAAAAAGCAGGGGAAATATTATCAAACTTGCTCTGTAAAGAGCTAAACAAATCTAAACTATTTTTAATTTGACATTTTTATCTTTACTTAGTGGTCATCCAGCTAGGTTTTAACTAGTTTGTATATAGAAAATCTACACATTTTTGGTGAACTGGAATAAAAAGAGAAATGATTTAATATCGTCTGTTGATATAATCTCATCACAAAAGGATTAAATTTCTGCTTGTACTAATGTGTGGAACACTTAACTATCGGAAGCTTGTCAACATTATTTAATCCTTGAAATATAGTTTATATAAATAATTTTATTTAAAAAAAGTTTTGGTCAATTATAGACAGAACTCTGGTACCATAATTTTTACATAGTATACTAGAGTTGATACACAACCATCCTTCAATCCAGAATACCTGAACATCCTTGACCTTGGAAATTATATTAGTTGAGGCTTACAATTTCAAGTAAGTTCATCAGACAACACTGGTGATATTTTAACTCAAGAAATATAAGGTGTAAATGAACACTCAGTACATAAGAAAGTTGGTGACGCAGCTGAGGCTTAGGAACTCCTAGAAACAGGACTCGAAGAACTCTAGCTAGACTCCTATTTACCTAATTATATCATTTTTCGCAATATACAGAAGTTATAAAAGTTTCTTCTATGTGGCAAAAATCATGGCTTTTTAATACTTTCTATGTTTTTCATCTCAAAGTTTTAAGTCTCGCTGACAGACTTATCCTGATTGGTCTTGTATGGTGGAGTTCCCACGCCTGGGCCGGTGACTTTAGCCGGGGATCAAGCGACTCTATTTCTATCAGCTTTGTCAGATTTAGACTCTTGCACCAAGGATGGTGATTAAAAGATGGAGTCATGAGAACATAGCCTTCATTGACAAAACTCTTAATTGCTAGTGAGAATTCTAGAAGACAGAGTTCCAGGCAGAATAAGCAATAGTTACCCAGGACAGAAATATAAAGACAGAGTTTTCAGTTCTTATGTCAGTGGTCACTGGGGACCCAATAACCTCTTTAATATGGTTCAGAATGGTCCTAGGGTACCAACTCTCAGATTCCAGAAGGCTCTTTTTACAGGCTGGATCTATCAGGCGTTGCTCTCCCCCTGTTTTTTGTTATTCCTTCTCACAAAAGGAGCACTGTTAGTATTCACAACAACACTTGACAAAATGAAATCATCTATTTACTCAATACCAAAGGCAGTGTTAGATATTAATTAACCCTTGTCGTTGCTATAGAAAAATAATAAAAACAGTTCTCTCTCTCTTTTTTTTTTCTATTTACTAAGATTGTAATTTAGCGGTAGTTCCATTCCTGAGTCTCCTTCCTTAACAGGCAGTGACCTTTAACAAATATCTACAAATGACATTAATATTTTCCTTCTCAATCCTTGCCCTCTCCACCCGTTGTCTCTACTCTGTCTTTCAAATCACATTGGGTCATACAGAGGACACATGCTAGATGTTTGGATTCTAGAATTACAAGCTTCACAGCCAATTTGTATTTGCATAAAAGCAGACTCCTTTCTCAGACATTAGACACACATAACAGTATTCAGCCTGCCAACTTTATTACTGTTCATTTCACCATCTTACACTAGCTTTTGCTGAAAAGAGTAGCATAAATTTTAGCGTACAAAGGTAGTATTCCATAATCACTCATCAAAAAAATAAGATATTACCTTATTCTATGATACACGTCAATGATATGGTATTTGTTAAGCCATTTATGATTTGGAAACAAAGATAATAATGTCTGATTGAATACCTGAACCAGATATCTTGAAGGATAATATAGAACCTAGGAAAATAATACATATATCTTTTATTTTGCCTGAGAGTCTATGCCAGGAATAGTACCAAAATACTTAGGTATAAATGTGGTAGCATAATAAAAATGCTTGGATAGGGAGAGACTATCCCCTATATTTTAAAATAGAGAGACACACACGCACTCTTTATACAACACGTTCACATTCTAAGCTTCATTCTGTGACTTGCTGAACCAGTTAATGGGTTACTTCATATTCAAAGATTTACACTAAGCCTTTTCTTACCAATTTTCCTCTACTGTGAGAGTTACTGATGCTGATTGAACTCAGTGGCTCAATAAACAACTTTGCTATCTCAAAAAATACATCCTCTTGGCCTGCAAGATGTTTGGAGCCAGTCCAAGAAAAAGAAAAAAAAAAATTCTGGCCAACAGAGAGAAGGGACCACATTGAAATGTATGCTCTCCTATTTTTGCTCTGGTCATAAATCATTACCCACTCTGGCATTGATTAATTGTTCTTTCTGAAATCCTCCAGAATTCTTATGAAAATTCAGGATAAAGCACGATTACAATATGAGCAGCCAACAGAAAGGGATACATTTCAAAATGTTGTCTGGAGATAACAGTGTATAGACAAAGTTGTGCCACATTTCAAGCAGCTTTCTGATTATTTACATTTTTAAGTGATTTAGTTCCTTTTGTCAAAGTCTTCATTCACCCCCTTTCTTATCTTAGGTCTACAACCGAGCCCGAGAAAGGTGGGGATGACATGCTCTACATCTTCCACCTGTCAGTGTGACGCCAGGGTATCCTGGACCCATTGAAACTTCCATGTTATGATGTCTAATTCTTCAGGGATTTTTGCTAATGATCAAGTTTTGCATTGGTAATTGAAGCTAGTATCTTAAATAGATTATAAATGGGCTAAAACAGCTGTCTGAATGTCACATACGGTCAGTCTCTTGGAGATTAGACTTGTAATTCTAACAATAGTTTCACTTTGAGAATTAATAAGCTTCTCATTTGAGGACCGTTTGCTGGTTCCTGCTTTCCATTCATCCACTTTTTTCTTGCCTTACTTCACTCCTCAGTGATTTTATATCTTCCACTGTGTTAAAGTAACTTCCTCATTATATTCTATAGTTTGGTAGTTAGCATCATGAATGATACATTATTTCTCAGTAAAGATTGGCTACTACTATAAATTTATAAAGGTAAAAACGTCTGGGAAGGCATAGGTAAAGAAAAAAAATACACCAATGGATTACATTCAAGAGTCCAAATATCGGGCCATTAATATATGGACATTTGGCATATGACAAATATATGGACATTTCTTTATATGGATGACCTTAATATATGGCACTGGGAAACTGGCCAATTATAAGGATAATACAAATTAGATTATTATTCTATGCCACTCAAAAATTTAGAATTTAGGTGGATTAAACATGAAAGAAAGGTTATACTGTAAATACAATGAAAATTTAGGAGCATATCTCTATGTTACCCCTGGAATGAATAAGGTTTTCTCAATATCTCTGAAACAAACATGCTGAAGTGCATTTAACTAGATTAAAATTAAATGAACAATATAGATTAAGTTTAAATAGTTCCGTGATGATCGTAAGCCATCTGAGTTATAAAATATTAGGGGATTTAAGTATAGAAGGAAAAATAAATGACAGATTACTGTTATTTCTAAAATGTTACTTAAATTTACAAAACTGAACTTTTTAATTAAACAGAAGAAAGAGGAGAGTAATCCAACTATTATGACATGCTCATATTTTAATTATCATATGTACAGGGATGCCTGGGTTACTCAATTGGTAAAGTGTCCGGCTCTGGATTTCAGCTCAGGTCATGATCTCACTGTTCATGAGTTCAAGCCCTACCTCTGGCTTTGTGCCGACAGCACAGAGTCTGCTTGGGATTCTTTCTCTCCCTCTTCCTCTGACCATCCCCTGCTTGTACTTTCTCAAAATAAATAAAATAAACATGAAAAAACATCTTTAAAAATAAAACAAGCAACAACAAAAAACCACAAAGGACTCTTCAGCCCTATTGTCCTAAGTACTGTTAGAAATATTAACCACATTACCCATCGTAACAACTACATGAAGTTAGTGCCATTATGATCATCCTCAATTTACAAATGAAGAAAATAGAAAGAGGTCTGTAACTCGTCCCAAGTAAGACAATGAAGAAACGGAGTCATTGAGATATGACCTCAGGCGGTTCAGTTATAGATCTGCCCTGTCAACCATTAACTTGTATTGTTTTCCTCACAATTTTATATAGTAATAACAATTAACACTAAGATGATTTTCACCTTAAATATCTCATATACTTTAGTTACAATGATGGAAAAAAAAGCAAATATTCCATTTAGTGACAGTTAAGTATTTCCAGCTTACCAATGTAGCCTTATGACAAAAATCCCTACATCTTCCCACGATTATGATATATTTCCATTTTACTCCTTTTGATGTTTTCTACTAATTAATCTGTAATTTAACCAAAATAGCACATTAATTCTTACCCTTTTCAAACACATAAATTAGCAAAAAGAAAAATAGAATAAATATAAAAAGTAAATTAGGTGAAAATACATTTGGGAGAATTGGGAGTTGGATAGGATGAAATTAATAGCCTTAGTTTGTTAACTGTCTATAACATGGAGCACATGTGGGCTCTTAACAAATATCAGTAGAATGAATTAGTGAGTACAGAAATGCGTGCTGAGACTCTCAATCTCTTCAAATGATAATTAACAACTGAAACACTATAATATTAAAATTATAAAAAAAAGAATATGAATTACTAGTTTGAGAGACAGGGACCAAAATTTGACTTCATGTAATTGTCACCAAAAATTGAGTGATAATCCTTCAAGAAGTAATTAATTTTTGTTTCAGATATTCATGCATCATAACAAGCCACCCACAAATCTTAGTGACAAAAAAAAGCAAAAAAACCCCACAAATTAAAAAAAAAACAACATATGTTTTTATCTTGATCTGCAAGTTGGTCAGAGCTTGGCAGTCATCAGCTTCTCTCTGTTCTATTCGGCCTCAGCTGGATGGGTCCAAAGACTGATTTTGCAGGAGCATCATTCACTCAGATGTCTGGTGGTTGATTCTGACTATTGATTTATACCTTATCCTGGGCCGTGGCCAAAACATTTGCATGTGGTCTTTTCATGTGACCTGAGCTTCTTTCCTCACAACATGCTGGCAGGGTTCCAAGGATGACTGTCCAGAAAAATGATCAGGTAAGCTCTAACACCTTGTATGACCTAGATGTGGAAGTTATTGAGTCTCGCTTATTCTTCAATCTATTTATGAGAAACAAGTCACTATAATTTCAGTGAATTCAAGGGGAGACAAATCAGTCTTCACTTTTGTTAAGCCTTTTAAATATTTGAATATTAATATCATGGTTCCTTAAATTTCTTTTTTTTCTTTGCTAAATGCACTCTTCAGTTTTTTAAAATGTTTTTATCAGAATACGTTTTAAGTTTCCCAGACTATCTTTCTGACTTAAAAAAAAATCTTTTTTAATTTTTATTTGTCTATGTTAAATGACATAAAATTCTAAAAATTATGAAGCAATAGCTCTCAAAATATGAATCTGAAATCTTTGGGGGTCTCTAAGATCTTTTAGGGTTGGCTCTGCAATGTTAAAACTACATTTTACTATTTTTTAAATGTTTATTTGTTTTGAAAAAGAGAGGGGGGGAAGAGAGAGAAAGAGAGAGAGAGAGAGGGAGAGAATCCCATGCAGGCACCATGCTGCCAACACAGATACGAATGTGGGCCCTGATCTCAGGAATTATGATCATGATCTGAGCTGAAATTAAGAGTCAGATGCTTAATCGACTGAGCCATCCAGACACCCCAAAAAATATATTTTTATAATACTAAGGCATTATTTTTATCTTTCATCTCATTCTATAAGAATGTACACTGAAGATTTCCGTTTCTACATAACAAGTAATTTTACTGTTAAAAGATTCTTTTAAAAAGTTTTGTTTTAGAAAACATCTTTCATTCAACATTTGTTTTAGTAATCTCTCTTGATGGCGACATCAAGATTCATTGCTCTGTTTCTGGAAGAATCCAAGTTTTGGCTTTTTAAAGAAAAATGGGATTACATTTTATCATTTCTTTTGTCCTTTTGTCAGGTTACTGGTAGTAGTGTCACCAGCTAGACCTCAAAACCTGACCTTTACTGCCCACCTGCTTGTACCTACTGACCTTTGCCCCACATTTTTTCTTAAGCTCTTCTTTCCAGTTTATCTCTTAACTCCAGCCAAAGACCTGACAGGTGTAGCATCCCTCGATGGAAACTGAAACTCCCCCTCAACCAATAATGACTACCCTGATGAAGAGCTCTGGTGGCCCAGACCACCTGGTTTGAGCTCAGCCTCTGCCTCCTTCCTGTGCAGATGGACCATGAAATGACCCATGGAATGATTGACACTTTTACCTCATAACATTACAATCTCCACCTAAGGAGGAGCACAGTCCTCATTTACATAACATACAATGTATGTATAAGCATGTTTCCTCAAGGCACATGTGCGACCTCAAGGCACGTGTACTTGCCTCTACACGAGAATTCTGACTACTCATCCTAACCCTAAATAAAAGGAACCCACTCACCCTTGCTCAAGGGGTCATGGCTTTGAAAGACATTCCCTGTGATCTCCTCATGGCTGTAAATAACGTTTTCTTCATGTGACAACTACGCCTGGTGCTGTTTCCATCTGTGGTTCACCAAGGAGCAACTTCACTTTAGCTCAGTTACAGTGGTCCGACGCTTTTCCCTGATTATAGGTAATTTCTATATTTCTTTTAAGCTCAGTTCATTCTATTGTCAAACATTAGCTCTGAGTAAATACTTAGTGAATAATTCGGTTTACTTTAGGCATGGCATTTCAATCTCATTTGTACTAAGACCTACTGAGCTTGGCATCCTCTTCTTTCAGATGATTTTAGATCTGGACCATTATATTCTCTACAATCTCTTGACTCTTTCTTTTTGTTTTTGTTTTTATTTTTTTTTACATTTATGATCCCTTAGAACAGTGCTTTTTGAAGTCGATCCCATATCAGAATCTACCCTTGTTTAGCTTGCTAAAAAATACACATTCCTAGACAACAACCCACTCCTATTATATCAGAATGTCTGATTTGAGTTGAATTTCTGTCATTTATAACTGAAAGATTTTTAACTGACATTCTTATAACAGTAAGCCTTTTAGGAGTCTCTGCTATCTTACTCATTTAGTCCTCATAAGACCTTATAAGCCCTATTTTATGATTGAGGACACTAAAGACCTAGCTCAAGGTCACACAGTCAGTAATTATCAGAGTTGGGAATGAAATCAGAACCTTATTTATTTATTTATTTTTTCTCCCTCCTGATGGCCCATAAGCAGGTTAAATACCTGAGGGGTACTGGGAAGGGCTTGGTGGCAAAAAATCACTCTCACTGACCTGCTCAGAGTCTGGAATCCTCAGCATTCTCCACTCCTTTCAGTTAAAGGCAGCTGTTTAAATGCAAATTATATCTGGGAACGGTGTCACATTAATAGCTACTAGCAGCTATTAACTCCTAAACACAAATCAATGTTCTTGTTCTCTAGAGTAGACAACTCTTAAAGACTGTAACATTGGGAGGAAATTTTGGAACTGAGGATGAGGGAAATGGTATAGGCTGGGAGTATAAGGATGTCCTCACGGTAGAGGCTTTGGTGAGTGACAGACCACAAGTGCTAGAAGGTAGGCAGGCTAAGACAAGGGAGGGTAGGAGGAGGGAGCAGGAGCTTGCTGTATGGGATGTAGAGCAATAACAGCAAAGATTACCTGCTTTGCATTTTTGCATAGAACCATTCAGAACCATTTCAACTTCTGGCATCCATTTTGATCATGCTTTAGTCTTTATGATAAAACACAGGAAATTACCCCCGAATGTGTAGTGTGTGTTAAATATGAAGAATTAGTCCAAGACTGCCAAATCTAATACACATAAGGTCCCAGCATGAGCTCATATTCGATGATCATTAACATCTTTAACCTATTTTTTCAATTTCTTTAATGAATAAATGTATCTTATTTCCTTAGATGGTAGGACAATTGGACTGTTTTTCTTCAGTGTCATATACATATGCAATGTAAAATATGACATTAAGAGGATTAAATCATGTGATAAACATGACCATGCCGCTTTGTTGTCAGAATCATAACTGAAGAATGATGTTTGAAAGGTTTTGCTGAAGCGACTCTAGATTTATAATTTTTCCAATGAATTACTCATAAAGGGAGAGTTCGTAAACCAATAAAGTAATTCCCAGGCTGCATAAATTACTAACTGACTTGTTAAGTTAAAAAAAATAAGTGACAAAGCTTTTTTTGTGCCATAGTGGCTAATGTCGGTGCCTAACAAATTTGTTATACAATGGTATAGGATTAAAAAAAATGATCATCATTTAGGCTTGGATTTACAATCAAAAAGCAGGAGCTTTTCCTAAAGCTCGAGGTGAACAATGGCACTTGAAAACGAAACGCTGGCAAATTGCCCATCTCCTGTGGGAAAAGGAGGAAGGAGGCAGCAGCATCTTTGTAAGCAATCACACTAGAGAAGGCAGGCTTCTTCCTGGGGCACTAACAACATCTCCACAGGACTCAGAGATTTTTGTCAAGAGCCACAATTTACACAATAATTACACTCATTGGAGAAAATACTGATCCCAAATTGCCCCCTACTTCTTGTCCTCTCCCCAAACCAAATGTTTTGTCCATGTCCCCAAGTTGTTTCAAAGGATTAGTTAATTCATGTATTCATTTAACAAAACTGGCTTTTGTGAGCCAGTTTTAGTTTTCCAAGCAATCAATTCATAAAGCAGGCACTATTTTCCTTTCTATTAATGTACTAAAGAAAATAAAGAATATGATTTTAGAAGCTCCTGACATATCTAAGCCAGGATTCTGCTATGTTTGTAAGAAAGTAGATATTTTTTAAAAGTGTGGCTAAGCGCACTAATCATAATTTATTAAGCAACACAAACTGAAGGTAAGGAAAGGCTAGCTGGATTTATGAGGAAACTGCCAAGATTATATTGTGCATTTTACTAGACAAGGGTAGTTTTTCCAGACTAGTAGTTGCTGGTTCTTCAAGGACAGATTCAAAGTTATCAGTTTTCCAGATGAATAGAACGAGGGAGAGAGGTGCATTTGCTGTGGCCCGTGCTCACATGCTTACTGTTGATCACAAAACATCCACCCATGTCTGTCTTGACAACATGGGAATTCACTGAGCCCGTGATCAGACTCTGCCTTCATGACGACATGAAAGAGAAGGGTGATTTTAGTCCACAACAGCTCCAACTATTGATGTCCAAGCTCATTATGCATTATTAACTTCTTTATGGTGTTGGGACACCAAAGAGAGTTCCTGTTAAGAAGCAGAGAGTGCAAAACAGGATCAGTGGGATATTGTAATCAGGTGGAGGAGTAACCAAAGTGCCTGGGAAAAGACCTCCAGATGGTGATGAAAAAAAGATGACCTCCAATGGAGATACTACACAAACTCCTGGAGGGGAGTCTCATGGCCACAAGCTGGGAAGGGGATCTAAGGAAGAAGAAAGAGCAGTCAATTTTTTCCTTCTAGGTAGAGATCAGGGCCAAAGCCTCCTTGGGGATAAAGTGTAAACCCTTTGAGCCAAAGAAGTTTGTTGATTATTTGTGGATTTCCATCATCCATACATACTCCCTGCTCCTCACCAGCAAGAATGAGGGCATGCACATATGCATGAGAATATCGTGTCTATGGAGTTTGTGAGCGTTGGTACCTCTACCTGGTATGACAGGGCTCTGTTGTTTCTTCAAAACTCTAAAGGAACAAACCTAAATCATATTCCAGGAATACTCATTTTGAGGCAAATTGAATGCTTTTATATGAGTTTTTTTTTCTGCTATTGGGAAAAACATCAATGATTTATCTATTAATAATAATTTTTCAATCTATAGGGTTGTGAGAATGAAATAAATTGGTATTTGTTTTAGTATTTAAAATTCTGTACAGATGTGAATTACTTTTATCATCCTATTGACATCGAAATCCACGCATTACCTATCCAATTAATGTAAAGCTTGCACTATGAAATGATGAAGCATCCACTTAATATTGGATCCTACTATGCACTCCAGATTTCCAATCTAGTTGACAATAAGTTCTTAGACCAATGAAATTAGATCATCTTTTTTCTTAAGTGAAATTAAAGAGAATTAATATGTAATGATTAAAATTAGCCATCGATAACATTGCTCCTACCTAAAAGAAATAATAGTGATTTAGGAGATTTAAGGACATGATACCAATATTCTATTTGAAGCTATATATTAATTTTTTAAAATTAGCTGACACTCTAACATAACTGATCCTATCCAATTAGAAATAAACACACCATTATATGCAAATGTATTTTGAAACACAAATTCAGAAATAAGTACATTTCACTAGGAGACAACTATCAAATGACAAAGATAAACAAATTTAATAATGAGTTTGAGGCCATGTGTTTAAAGTAAAACTGTCCACAGACTGGGGGAGTAGAGTGCCTCATAAGCACTGGTTTCAGAGGGATTTGGGGCAAGAGTGAGTTTTACAGAATGCTAAATACGGCACCATGAAAACAAGACACGGCTAGCTGGAAGATCAGAGATTTCCTTTTAAGGCTAGCAGGTCTGTATCGTAGGGTTAGGTAAGCTAGCTAAAGCTGAGTTGGAGGATTGTGATTGATGTATGTTAGACTTCCTTGATAGTGAGGCATTTCCCTATGTCAGCCGATTTGTGATATGGGCAACAACACTGAGGCATCCTCCATTTTGTGGGTCTCAATAGATGGACTACCCTTATCACAAGTTACAGGCACATTGTAGAATCAAAGTAAAATGGAGTTACTTATGTCAAGAACAAAACAGAGACAGTCAATGCAGATACAGAAAGGAAAATTAACCTAACCTTACAGGAATTTGCGGCTTTCCTTCGAAATCAGTGGAAGACACCAGCCAATCCTCAAATGCCAAGTTTGTTCACATTATCTCGAGATTTCCTTGTTCCCCAGACTCACTTACCTTGACCTAAATAAGAAGGAAGGCCACTAGGCAACAAATCAGCTGAAATAAACATATAACTTTCATACTTAGTCCATAAAAATTCCTTAGTCTGTGAGGAACTTGGAACTCTTTGCCCCTGTAGCTTGAGTTTTTCTGCTTGCAGTTCTTCAAGGAACAATGTATTGTGAACATTACTATTGAATATTCATTGAGTATGAAAATTTTCTCAATACTACCCTGAGTCTAGATTACTTTCTCCTAAAACCGGTACAATACACTTCTGTGTATTGTCTTCATAATGAAGCAGAGTGTGATCCATCAGAAAATGGAGTTAGTGAGGGTGTGTGGGGGATACATGTGTGTCTAGAGGTGAGGAAATAGTGGACGGCCATGTTTGGTAGAAGTCATTATGTCCGTTACATTATGTAATATTCACTGAAAAAAAAAAAAAAGAAACCTGTAAAGGATGGTAGGTGTGAAATGCCAAGGTATGTTTAAGAGAGTAGGACCACTCTGATCATGCCCAACCATTAGCTGTGAGGTATTGTAAGAATGCAAGAGAAGAAGAAGGAGTGAAATTTTACCTGGTTGGAGAAAGAGAGAGGGGCATGTCATCATCATCATGCAAATGAATCTCATGTTTCCATCCTCACGGCATCTCTTTTAATATTTGTCTTGTGTTACTGGTAAACTATACAACTGTTTATTTATTAGCTTACTGAGAGCAGACATTTTCTTCCTCATCTCCAAAAGTCTATCTTTAGTGGACTACCTCACAAAACCTGGCACTCAGTAAATATGGGAAGTAAGAGAGATGGGAAGAAGGAGGGAATCACAAACTCTGACACCAGCATTTGACCCGCCAAGAGAATCTGACTCCCGCTACCAGGATTCAGGAGAAAGATTCTGCTCCATCTTCACCTTCCAGGGAGTGGCTCGTGGCAAAAGGGGGAGGCAACCAAAGACACCTCACAGGAGCAGGAGCAGGATTAGCTGTTCACATCAGCTCACAGAGAATGCAGCATCTGAAAAATAAAGTGAGGGGAGGCCCAACTAAATGGTCCTACATCTCGAACCTCCTGCCATCTCTAGCATGACGAGACTACATTCAATTGTCTGTTGGTCAGATGCAGACAACATTATCAATGTGTAATGATTTCATTAACGACAGAACTCTCATTACAGCAAGGTTCTAAAAATGAAATGCACTATTCCTAATAACCAGTGAAAGAATCTGAAATGGGCCTAAATTAATTTAGCTCTCAGGAATTGTAGGGTTATACTGTAAGTTGTGAATAATCTGCTTTAGATCACTGCAGAAAGTGCTGTGTATTCAAGTAGGGGAGAGAGAACATTTTGGTCCTTTTAGTAGGTAGAGATTAGTGTGGTCATTAGCACACTTTATAAATCCACCAGCTGAGAATTAGAGAAGGCTGGAAGGTCACGGGTTGAAATTTCTCAGAGCACAGCCCATCAGAGACATTTCAGGAACGGTTTTATAATTTCTCCTTGAACTCGTGTGCTTTCTGCATTAGACTATTTACATTTTGACACACATCGTGTCAGTCAAGTAAGAGAAGATAGACATCAAGTGCTCGAGGGCCCTAATATACCATTTAGGAGGGAGCCGCCAGCTGTGGCAATGAAAATGTGAGGGAAGAATACAATCTTTTTAAAGAACCCTTTGAAACATAAAAGAAAAATTACAGTGTGCCTTGCTGCTTGATTGTCCCCTGTACAAAGGCAACTGACACTGACTAGAATCCGTGGCCTTGCGCCCACGTGCCTCCAGATGATCTAAATTACTCAGGCTTGAAATGAGAAAACTTGAGGCCTGGTCTTGTATGTAGACTGATGCAGGCATTTGCTTGTTTTCAATCAAACTTCAACATGAAGTAGCTCTCAGTCCCCTCCTTCCCGCACTCTCTTGAAACAAAACAAAAACAAAATCAAAACCTGACATGAAAAATGTTCTCTTGATTCTTGTTGAACATTGTCGGTTGAAAACCACATCACAGCTCTCACAAATAAACGGGTACCCGCAGGTTGCCGATGATCATAATAATATTAATATTGACTCTCGGCACTGTCATTTCTCAGCTGGTAAATGGAACTTACCGTCTTTTTTCAGAATGTCGCCAGGTCTGAGTTTGGGGCTGGATGTAATCGAGTGCGGCTAGATGAATGAATATTTCTTGAAGATCTTACCATTCCCATCTGTATACAGCTTTTAGCTAAAGAAAAAATACATCTACGCCATCCTGTTTAATGCTAGTGGCCAGCTTGTGTGGAGAGGTAAAATGCAATAGCTGATTTTGACTCAGTGCACACCGTTTATAGGATGAGAGTTAATCTGTGCTACCAAATCTTATACTCTGTCTATTGCTTCACTGAATAAACAGAATAGCCCAGATAAGTCTTACATGTTATTTTTTTTTTCCATCGGAGGCTCAGTACCAATATCTGAATCAGAGATACTGTGTACATTTTAATGGGAATGAATGGGAAAAAGGTAATCAGCATTTATTGAGTGTCTACATAGTGATCCAAGGCATCACACTCTGGGTAGTGTTCTCAAATTTTAGTGTGCATCAGATGTCCCAGGTGGTCGTTGTTAAAAAAAAATAGCTCATGCAAAATGAGTCTCAGGAGGTGGTCTTGAAGCTCTAGAATGGGGAGCACCATGATGATTCAGGCAGATCCTGGGGTTTATATTTTGAAGTCACTGGTTTATGAATTAGAACCCAGCAGCATGGAATGGTGAAACTGGTACTGGATTTAGAAGCAAATCACCTTGGTTCTTTCATAGTTTCTTGGTTTGTTGTGTTCTTGCCCTATTAAATTAGCATCATTAGACCTTGGTTTCTTTATCAATAAAGCCAGAAGGGCTAAGATAGCAGTTTTCATTCTTCAGGATCAATCTAGCATTATAATTCAATTCATTTTTTAATGTTGCATTTTACAGAAATTTTAATTTTTGTTTTTTTTCTTTTTGATTGTACCGGTTTTAGGAGAAAGTAATCTAGACTCAGGGTAGTATTGAGAAAATTTTCATTCTCAATGAACATTCAATAGTAATGTTCATGATACATTGTTCCTTGAAGAACTGCGATTATAAAGTAGATACGTGAAAATGAACTCAATTTTATTTACTCAGGTTTGAAGTAGATCAATGTTAGCAATATGGTACATGGTCAAAAATGGGTTCTGGTACTAGTGAAACAAACAAACCAACAAAAGAAAACAAATCATCTTAGACCTCAGAAAGTGTGACAGGGCCAAAGAAACAAAGCAGAGCTGTGGTCTTGGTGATGACATGGATCCTATTTGGAGTCTAGGTGGTGTTCCAGAACTCAGATCCTGGGAGCTTGTACCATCTACCCTCAGTCTCAAAGTTTAAATGTCAAGAGGAAGAAATTTACATAAATGTACCCTTCCCTTCCAAAACAATACTTTTTAAACTCTTCTGAAGTAATATTAGTTCTGGAGTTAATAGCTTATTTTATTTCCTTCTTGTGAAGAAATGATCATTCTGTATTTAGCTATTGCAGTTGTTGCCAGGGTGATTGTCATGCATGCAAGGAAGAACTAAGCTTCTTGAAAATTTCCTATTTGCAGACACTCCCCAGCTCCCTCATCGCCTAAACAAAAAGAACGTTCTGGTGAAAAATTACTGTGTACTATATCCACTCCTGTCTATACCAGAAGATTTAATCACATGGATGGAAGTTTATGTACCATCTTTGCAAAGCTAGTTTACATATGCAATTTGGTGAGGGCAGGACTAGGAAAGACATCAGAATAATTTATGATTGCTCAAGATTGTATTATTCATATTGTTGAATATCCTGTGTTTCCATAATATTTTTCTATTTATAATTAGATTTTATCACAAGTTAAAACAAATCAGACCAATGACATTGTCTTTAGAATCAGAGGAGTACAAAATTAAGCATTGGGCAATTCATCTGTGGATTTGTTTTGCACCTGCACAATTCCTTTCTGGGTTATGTACTTGGAGGCCTAATGCCATGCCTCAAGGGTAAATCAAGGTGTGCCCTGGCAACAACCTTATAATACATTTCCCAGCACCTGCAAATATTAATTGTTAGTTGAGTTTAGACAGCTGAGGTAGGCAAGTCCTTTTTTACCTCTTTTTCCCCCCATGTGGTTCCAATCACAATTACAGATAACTAGATGATGTTTGACATTAATAAATGCAAATGTATTTCTAGGTCAGGTTAGTTTCTACAACATCGGAAAGGGGAAGTGATATTCCCTTTAACTAGTGATTAGAATTAAAATGTATTGTAATTATCAAAAAATTGGAGGGTCAAATATCTATGAGGAGACAATATATAAGAAGGAATTAAATATGAGAACACATGTATAAATCTCTAACACTGCTAAAACTTTCAAGGTGGGGCAGAGACTGAGGTAGAGAGGCCAGAAGCAAATTCTGCAAGAAGGTGATTAGAAATATTACACTCCATGTCCCAGGCATGAATGGTTTAGGTGCCTGCCACAAGCCAGTAGATCTTGGGCGACTATACCTGGCTAAGGGGCCGGAAGAGACCACACGTGAACCAATGCTCTTTTTCTTATCTTTATTGCTCAGCACCGTGTGTTGTGCAAATTTGAAACCCCATAAATATCTGCTGACTGAATGAATAAGTCAATAAAGCATTTCTTAACTCCCTTTTCTGAAGATGATGATAAGGACCTGAAGGTGTGAAAATGAAAGATCTTTGCCACACTCTACAACTATGAAAATACTCTTTGACTTCCGACCAATATTTACATTTTATTGCCGAAATTTATATATAACAAGCCTTGTCAAAAATTAGTTTTCAACAGAGAGAGTGGAGAGGTCTAATAGACTTTCAAGGAACTAGGCTAGGCATGCTATGTACGTTCTTACACGAGATAGATGTTATTCCTCCCATTTCGCAGACTATGAAACTGAGACCAGACTAGCTGGCAAATGGACATGCTTTTATTAAGTGATAAAAACTATTTAATGCCTTTTAGGAATGGGATACCTAAAAGGCTAGAGAAGTAGCTTTGACAAACAAACAAAACAACAACGACAACAATAAAAACCCGTCCTTTGAATGGCTTTTTTAATATATTCTTTGGTGTGCTTTGTATAATTAAATAATAAACACCTTTATTTTGGTTTTTGTTTTTACTACTGAAAATCTATGCTTTTAAATTAAATCGGTGTTCAAAATGGAATATCATTGCACATGTAAATATATGTAGATACAAATAAAATGAAGAATAAATAGGTTTGTAAGCAAAACCTATCCTATTAATACAGTCGATTCTATACTTCAATCAAAACCACTCACTGAGTAACAGCTATAGGGAGTCTCAAATGATTAAGGCTCGCCGTCGGGCTTAAAGAAGTGAGGAAGAGAGATAATTAGAGAAAATTACTGAACTATGTCACAAAAACTATCATGGAGGTATGTAAATGGTCTATCTAAGCAGGAGGAGTGGACAACCTTTCCATCAAGAGAGAATGTGAGTGGAAAAAATGCAATCAATTGAGCAACCTGGGACATGCATGCACGCGCTCCCTAGAGCGCGTGTGCACACACTCAATTTTGTTTGTTTAGTGAAATTTATGTCCTCCTTATTGTGCTCAGATCTAGTAAAATTTGAAAAGCATGTTGCTCCCTTATAAAGATACCAAACTGGACCCTTTTATGAGACTGAGATAAATAAAAATTCACATAAAACTGGCATACTATTTTACAATACTAAATTGCAAGATAATTTATGTACAAGATGGTAGAGTCTTTTTAAAAGAAACAATAATGTGATCAGTTTTGTATTTTTAAGAGATTATTCTGTTATCATTGTAAAGAATGACGTGGGAAGGAATAGAATGAGCCCTAGGCGTGTGGCAATAAGCAAAGGCTCCATCAAGCAATGACAGTGTTAAGAAAATGGTAAGGGTGGCATGTGTGTAACAATGAAGCTTTACAAGACATTGGATGAAAATCAACCACTGAAAGGAACAGAGCAAAATGTAAGAATGCATTCAGGGCAATCAGACCCTACCACTAGGCCACTCTATCTTGCCACTTTAACTTTGGGAATCTTAAAAAAATAAGATTTGGAGATATAGTTTGGCAAAATATGACACAGTTTGTAGAAACATCTTCCCATTTTTTATGTATGTGATAAATAATTTCTGTTTTTCCCTCCAGACCCACTTTGCTCTCTTTCCCCCAACTCTTGCCTTCCCTTTGCATCCTATGAGGCTGGCCTTTATGGACACTCTTGCCTCTGTCAGGCCCAATTCATAGATCCTTAGATCTGTACCGTTGCCTTGTTTGCTTTCAGAGTGGCATGGCCTTAAGAAGGGCTAACATTGTTCTGAAGATCATAGAGCTAGATATTTCCTCTCACTTCAGGCCCAAGGTGCCTCTGTTTTTATGGTTCACTTTCCTTTAGACTGCTCACTGGCACAACCCCATAGAACCTTGGCTAAAGTTGGCCACCTCTTTCCTTGTACCCTACAGCTTGCCCATTGTTGCTGAGTGGAAGAAACCATGAGACCACTTACTGTCCACGGTTACATGGTCCAGATCAGAGGAGTTGACACTTCATGGGGCTATTAATAGTCAACGGGCCCCTTTAGACTCCTGAGAGACATCATAGTTTCATAGCACTTCTCTGGAGACACTTTGTGAAACTAAGCAATCCGCAGCTTGTGAAGATGGGGCTATTTTAGTAAAGCACTTTTTAAATATTTGCTCTCCCTTTATTACCTCATTCTTTTTTCCCTTAACTTTGCTTCCCAAAGAATATGCTAGCATAAGCTAGGTTTAAAATGGCTAACACACCGTCTGGCTTCTAATTTGTAATTACCAAAAAGAAATGAGACAATGGGAGGCATGGCATGATAATAGGTGTTTTGGAAGAAAGTCAGTTTGGTGTGTTGGTTCCCTATCTTCATCCTTGCCAATTCCACTCCAGCCCTCTCTTATAGCTCTCTGGCTTCCCGTGTCTTCCTGTCTTGGGTCCTTTAGGCTTCCCAGAGGTAATGACTCCAGGGTAGCACACTAGTCCTCTTAACTCTGCCCATGCTTTATAATTCATTCATTTATAACATATCCTCATTACCCAACTGATTTGTTAACATCTTTTTAGCAAAAGATTACAACAGACCCAGGGAATATACCTCATAAGTAAAGTTGGAAATTTCTATGTTGAAAACCCTAGAACAGGAACGATGGAGAAGTCCTGCCAAGCATGCAGAAGGTGTCGATGAAGAAAAGATTTGGCAAACCTGGTATAAGGGTTGAACTACATCGTAGTTAACATCTGCCAGGTCTAACATTCTGTGATCCTAGCTCAGGGAGCACAAAATCATCACAGTTAATCATATCTAATGAAGGAAACAATAAAGGGCACAATTTGGTAGTTTTGTTTTTGTTTTTGTTTTTGTTTTTTTTTGAGTTATGTTGGTAAATAGTCCAAAGCAAGCAGGAAAGGTGCTCTCATATGTGAAAGCATAAAACAAAAAACACTCAGTTTAGGGGCGCCTGGGTGGCTCAGTGGGTTGAACGTCTGACTTTGGCTCAGGTCATGATCTCCCAGATCATGAATTCGAGCCCCATGTTGGACTTTGTGCTGACAACTCAGAGCCTGGAGCCTGCTTCTGATTCTGTGTCTCCCTTTCTCTCTCTGCCCCTCCCCCACTCTTGCTCTGTCTCTCCTTCTCTCCTCCCCCCTTTCAAAAATAAACATTAAAAAAACCATTCAGTTTAAAATCAGAGTAGATGAAACAGAGCCATCGCTGAGATACATATTATTATTTGACACTGACCAAGTCATTTCCCTACCGTGCATTTTAGTGTGTTAATGTGTAAAATGGTGATTTAAATGCCATGCCACATGGTCCCCATGGTTCTTTTTGTGACTAAATAAGATGAATCCTTTTTTTCTAGAGCACTAATGACATTATAAAAATAGATACCAATGTTTGCCCTTCCTGGAAATAGCCTAATATGCATAAAATATTTCATCTAAAACTATGAAACAGGGAGCCTGGGTGGCTCAGTCAGTTAAGCATCTGACTCTTGGTTTCAACTCAGGTCATGATCTCCCAGTTCATGAGCTCAGGCCCTGCATCTGGCTCCACACCAATAGTGCAGGGCATGGTTAGAATGCTCTCTCTCTCCTTCTCTCTCTCTCCTTCTCCTGCTTGTGCTCTCTCTCTCTCTCCCTTTCAAAATAAATAAATCAACTTAAGAAAAAAACAAACTATGAAATAGAAAACATTGACATGCTGTTTTCCTTGGGAAGGGAACAAGTTCTGTGCTTATCCAAGGTGAATTTATCTTTTGATATCAAGTTATAAATCTTTGTCTAAATAATGCACACTTAGACACAATGTACTATGGAAGCAAAGAGAAAAGAAAGGTCCGTTTTACATGATTTCTAACAAAAACCCCATTTTCCTGGCCATTATTTTACAAAAATACTTCTCTCATCTATACATGCCTGATTTTTTTTTTCAACACTCTTTACCATTTATCCAGTGTAGTAAAAAATAAAAATAAAAAAGGCACCTCTCCAGGCAAATTAAAGGAAGGCAGCCAGAAGCATAGACCAGGCCCCAAGCAAGTCTGGGTTGGAAGAGAAGGCTGACGGCCAGTTCCTCTGGTTCTGCAGTGCTTTGCTTTATCCATTCCGTGGATAACCAAGCTGCTTTGAACCAGCTATTCATGGCTCCCTGCACCGACTCCGTCTGAAACCTCAGCATATGTTACCACAGACATTCGATTCACTCTGATTTCTGCGACTAATTCAGAAAGGGCATCTATCAACTGTTCCTGCTTTCTTGGGTTCGCATGTTGAAGTTTTGCTGACATCCACTGCAGAATTGAAATTAAATTCAATATCCCATCAATTTTCAGCATAGAAAAGCAGGCACATTTCAGCTGTGTCACTGCATCAGCAGTAAACATATTTAATAATATCAATTACTGACTTCAACACTCCCATGATCTGGAAAAACATACAGCTTCTTCTAGATAGAGCTTTCTGCAACTAAGAAAATAATGCATTCATTACAGAGTATGGCACAAACATTTTCCGCGGGTACTAATTATGCAGCTACAGGAATAGCATAATCTTTTGTGATCCTTTATTTGGGGAAACAGAAATTTAAGATGAGGAGCTAAATAAATCATCTAATTCCTCCAGACACGGTTCTTTAAGCAATCATTGAATTCCTTTAGAGGAGCAATATTTAAATATTCCAGAGAGTTAAATTAACTTGATCCTTTATTTTTTAATTTTAATTTGTAGGAAATTCCATACTGACACTTGAAAATTACAGTTGACTAATTCAATGATTATTAGTTGAATTCAACATACTGATAAATACGTGGGATTCTGTTATTTATCACGATAATCAGCATACTCTGTTAGTTGCTTATATATTTTCTCATTTTATTGTTTTAAAAGTCATTGTGAGGTTGAAACAAGTATACCCGCTTTATAGATGAGGAGACAAAGGCTCAGAGATGGTAAATAATTCAAGACCAGAAACTCATTAAGAGAGACAGGTTTTAATTCATTTTCACTAATTTAAGACTAAGTTTTGTCAGTGATGTTCCGCTGCTATTTGTTCTAGACTAGAAGGCGTTAGAGATCAATTACTTTAAAATCTTTATGTCTTTTTTTTTAAACATTTTTTTAAGGTTTACTTATTTTTGTGAGACAGAGACAGAGTGTGAGTGGGGGAGGAGCAGAGAAAGAAGGAGACACAAAATTCAAAGCAGGCTCCAGGCTCCGAGCTGTCAGCACAGAGCCGGACACGGGGCTGGAACTCACAAACTGTGAGATCATGACCTGACTGAAGTCATACACTTAACTGATTGAGCCACCCAGGGGGCCCCTAAAATCTTGATTTCTAAGACTACAAGCCATGTTCCTTTCTAGAAGTCAAAGTTTATCCACACTCTCCTTGTCATCTTCCACGTAATACTACTCTATAGAAGATACTCTTCATATGGTATTTCTTGGAGATTTTAGGTTAAAAATAAACAAAAAAAGTGCCTAGCCACAGTCTTTTGTGTGACCTAATGTGCTGAGATAAGGGTTGTATTGTAAATTCCTCACCTTATAGAGACAATAATCAAATGAGGGCTCCTAAACTTAAAAAAAGATTTAAAAAAAGGAATTTTCAGAAGAACGGGATGGAGCCCTGGTTTGAGAAACATTCACCCAGCCAAAGGAGATAGAACAGACAGCCCAGGGGCGCCTGGCTGGCTCAGTCAGCTAATTGTCTGACTTCGGCTCAGGTCATGATCCCATAGTTTGTGGGTTTGAGCCCCACGTTGGGCTCTGTGCGGACAGCTCAGAGCCTGGAGCCTGTTTCAGATTCTGTGTCTCCATCTGTCTCTCTCCCCTACTCTCCTGCTCGCTCTGTCTCCCTCTCAAAAATGAATAAACATTAAAAAAAAAAAAAAAAGAAAGAACAGACAGCCCAGTTACCTCTTCCGTGGCACCTCCCTCTTACTTGGTTTATGGAAAATACGTTCCCATAACAAGGTAAACCAATTGCACTAGGGGTGACCTTAGACTCTTACGGCCAGGAATGTGAGGGAATGTGATAGCTCAGTTAAGTATATCTGGATGAGGAAACTGTATACACAGGACCAGTCCTTGGGGCCTCAGAACTGAAATAGGAGCTGTTTGCTTCGACCTCAGCTGGGAAAATGGTCAAACAAAGCCTCCAACCCTTAGTATCAGAAAAGGAAAGGCAGAAGGAATCTGAGCACGACGCAGATATGAGGGGTGAGATATTAGAGTCCTGGGCTCTTGGAGCCTGTCGATCGCCATCATGGGAAGGAACCTGCCCACCTGGTAAGGAAAATAGGCTAGAGGCAGAGGGCGAGTCCGTTCTCCACTTTGACATGATTGGTGAAGACCGTATCAACCTGCGGAGACTCATTCCATGTAGACGGCCACAGGAATAGCAGCCCCAGGGGGGCAGTTTCTTTTGGAGACCAGAAAGAACAGTAGGCATTTCTCGCAAACAGAAGGAGGTCTGGAGCTATGGCACCAGGACAGAGGAGGCACACGAAGCCAGCCTGCCTGACGCCCCAGGGTTTCCAGAGTTGCTTATTTATCTTTCTATGGCAGAATGAGGTTTGCCATTTCTCTCTCAATTTTTGGTTTTCATTTTCTCCTTGCTCTCTACACATATTATAAATTAATTTAATCCTCAACCAATGTTATGAGGAAAGGAAAGATGTTAAATACTGTCGGAGCAGTGTTTCAAACCCAGGCAATCCGACTTCAGAATCCATGACCTGGATCAATTTTTCACAGTATCAGACCTTATCCATTGATCCTGGATCAGTTTTGTCTGGAGAAATTTCACATTGTGCTGAAAGTACACTAAAACTTCAATGTTGGTATGGAAGTACGCTGATGACAATTTATGTTGTATCTTGTCCATTCTGGAAACTCTGAAAGATGACAGCTTCCTTATATGAAGGCCAGTAAGGAACTATTACCATATTTTCAACTTAGAACCCAGACTGCAGGAAAATCCAAAAAGCTGAAAAGACCCAGAAAAATGCAGGTAGAGAGAAGAGCCAGGCAAAGAGTCGTCTGATGGCCATCTGAAAAGAATCGTAAAGGGACTGAACTTTTCTTGCTTAGAGGAAGCGAAAAGAGGTTTTGTTATCACATGTTTGATTTTGTTTTGCTCACAAGTGATTACCAATAAGGTAGGTTTCTTTCCATTAACAGACAATCTTTCCTGCTCTTCCAACTTATTCAGCCACAACCCAGAAGGCACATGTATTCACTATTGTCATTATTATAAACATTTGTTTATGCATCAGTCTCCTTCAGTGGGCTGTGTCCTTTCAGGGCAACGCCTCTGTCATTTCATACCAGAGTCCTGCATCTGGCTTTCATTGCTATTCAGTAAACAAGAACGGATATTGTGTGCTGGTGCCCAACACTTCAGCTAGTGTCTCTGCGCTGCGGAACGCTTTCATTAGTAAACTGTTTTAAGTGGCAATTCTCTGACGATGGGAATGATTTCACACCCTAAAAGAAGTTACCTCTGACCATATTCTTTACTAGGGCTTTGGGAAAATAGAGACTAGGGTCTTCCCCTGTGGACTGAAACCCCTTAGGACATAATCCAGTCACTATCAGTTCTATGGGAGCTTTATAACCTATGTGGAAACAATGTTGGGGCCAAGTTCACTTCAAAGTGAATGAGAACATTGGTGAATGTCACCAGAGACAAGGAAAGACACAAAGCTCAAAGATGGAAATTTATATGACGCCTGCATTTAATGTATGTGTTCATATAACGTGAACATATGTTCATATAGATAGATAGAGATATATATAACAACTAAGCCATCGTTATAATTAGAAGTCAAATAGTACAGATGTTTTTTAACTTTAAACAAATCCTACCACTTGAATTATAAACACACTGTGATGTCCCAAAATATAAACTGCTCTAGTTTATCATATTTTATTTGTAGACTGATGTGAAAAACTGAGGTGCGAGAATGACATCTGCATATTTATTTATAAATCAGACCTGTTAATGGCTTGTGTGTGTATCGAATATTATGTAGGTAAGAAGAAAAAGTTACTTTAAAAGTTGGCAGCCAAAGGACCAACCAGAAAACAATTTTAAAAGCTAAAATTATTAAATGTTGGAAGCAGATTAATTTAATTTATTACTTGCTTTAAGAAGTAGAAGGAGCATCAAAGGCCATTGAATATAGTTATTGAGATGGTATCTTGTCATATTTTTTTCCAATCGGTCAAATAGGAAATTTTTATTTTATTTTGTATATGTGCATGAATACATGCAGGGTGCGTGAGGAGGCAGGGGAGGTGGAGGAATTAGGCTCTCCTTCCTCCTCAGGAAGATACGCTTGCTGCACGGGTTATATTCAGGGAGCCAAAGCATTTGTCTAAAGATTTCACTCTAAATTCATTATTTAATTAACTGGGAAAACTTTGCCATGATTTGATTTAGAACGATGAGCTCTCTCTGCCTAATTGCAAGCCCTGTTTTATCAGCCATTCCTTACCTCCTCTGACTCTCCCCGGCCATGGCTTTGTATTTTCTCCCATTATTTTTGTTTTGACCTCATTATTGAGCAATTTGGAACCTCTTGTCCCACCGTCATGAAACTGCCTTCTGTGTTGCCTTAAATCTGCTGTCCTCCAGTGGTATTGCTGCTCTCACGGTCCATCCTCTGCACAGGCTTCTTATTCCTCCCTGCCCTACCTATCAATGGGACAGAAGTTAAGACGGTATTGTCTTATCTACCAATTACAAGTGTAGTCAGCATACACCATTCATCTCAGTTTTCCAACCTACTTTCTACCATCATCTCAGAGAACATCAATATCCACCTACATGATTCTCTAACATCCTAGTTTCTCGTCAGCCTGCGAGGATGTTCACTAGACCTGATTGTAATCTTGAAAGTATTCACTTCTGTAAAATTGAGTATCAGTACTTCTGAATACCATACTCTGTACTTCTGATGTTTTCATTTTGTTACTTTCACTAAATTGCTTTGCTGATTTCAATGTGGTATCAAATGTCCTGATTTTTCATTGTCTTTCAAATATATTAGTCCATTCCGCAATTAATGCATCTGAATACCTACCTTGTGTCTTGTGTATTGAAAGTATTTAGGGAAAAATACCTTATTGTAGGTGGTGATGTGGTTATTATTATTCATAGTAGTATCCAGAAGGGCCCAGAGTTTATCCTTTTGGTCAGTTTCTTATTAGTGCTTTTAACTCTTTGATCTTATTCTTCCTTCACTGCCCCCATCTGGCAAATTCCAACATTGTTTATTTAATCCAAACCATTGCTTTTCTGATTTGCTCACACTCCCAACTTTTCCTTAACAATTTGCTCCTTACTCTCTTCACACCGTTCCCCTTATGACAGCTTATCCCAGTCTTAGCCTCGTTTTTTGTTAGAAAACATGATATAGATGTGGACAGTGGAATAACATAGCAATTAGAAGCAATTGATTAGCTGCTCACCCAACAGCGTGGGCAGATTGTGAAAACATATTGCTGACTGAAAAAAAAGTAACGTAAGAAAGACTAAGAATATCAGAGTAATATTTGTGCGCATTAAAAATGCATCAGCATGAAACGACACCACGCCTTTTTTAAGAAGCTAAGCTTCTCCCATCATATTTACCCTGGTTTGTTGCACTGCTCTATTGACCCATCTCTCAGCTTTAGTCCTTGGCCCACGACAGTCCATTGTTAAAATTGTCCCAAGGCTTTCAAATCCTACAGGGGCCAAGGAAACCCAGCATAATTTGCTCACTGCCTTGCTCTCCTCTCTGAGTTCATCTATTCAGGCTATGGGGTCTCTTTCCTTTCCCTGAACAAACCAGGAACACTGTTCCCTCTGCCCGCTCCCCCTGGGCCTCTACCAGCTGCTTTCCGGATATCCCATGGTCGTGCCTTCTGGTCATGTCTTCCTTAAATGTTACTCAAAGCCTACTTTTCTGGGTACTGCAGGGAAGAAGTGGGTGGCCAGTGAATATATCTGTGAATAAAACAGAAAAGAAATACTGCTTGTTCCCCTCTTCTTGGAACTCACTTTCTAGTGTGTGTGCCCAGGGGGGGCTGCGTAGCGGAATTGAGGGGAGACAGATAATAAACAAAAGGAGCAATTTCTATTGCATTTTAGAAAGAGATACATTTTTATGGAGTAGAATTAGGCAGGGAAGAGGGATAAAGACTGCAGACACGGGGGGTAGAAGATACGTTAATTTACTTAATATTTTTTGGGTGCCCCAATGACTTTATTAATTCCCTCTTCCTGGAGGTAGCAGACCTCGCAGTTGGAGAGCTGGGAAGAAATCTGGCAATCATTGTTTCAGTATGGACTGTTAAAAGGGACAGAGGGTATCCTGTATCTATGGAACCCTCTTCCCATCCACATGTGGATGCACGTGCATGATGGGCATATTGTATCTCCGATTTTTGTTCAGAGTACCTAGCTGCTTCATTTTAAATGTATGCCTAGGGAAGGCCTTGTTGAGAAAGTGACAATTAAGCAAAAAGTAGAAAGAGGTAAGGACGTGAGCTGTTTGGATATTTACAGGAGTTGAGCCATAGCTGACGGGAGAGCAAGTGCATATGCAGGAAGTTCTGGTGTGCTCTCGGAGCGGCACAGAGTCTACTGTTTCTGGACCTCAGGAGTGAGGGGGAGTAGTCAAAAATTTATAGAGTTGGAGTGTGGGCAGTTTTACAAGGCTTTGCAGGCCTTTTCTAAGGATCTATGACTTCAAAAACTTCAAGTCCTTGTTCTAATGTCACTTTCTCAGTGATACTCCAACTGCGCCAATCAGAACCCCAACCTTATGTTTCCTGGGCATTCTTATTTTTATTCCATTATTTCTTTTTTCTTGAAAGCACTAGTGACCATCTAAGCTTTATATGTTTTACTTATTTATTTTGTTTTCTCTATTTTCTGCTTCCTCTTCTCCTGTTAGAATGGAAAATCCACAAGGGCAGTACATTTTTTTCCTGTTTTGTTCACTGGCATATTCCCCAACTGCATCTACTAAGATGTGCATGTGCTAAGAATAATGCCCTGTCATACAGAGAAATATCACAGGTAAAAGACATTTGAATAAGTGCCAATAGGGGCAGAGTAGATGAGTGAAAGTGGAAATAGAGATAAAACTGATGAATAAATAAAATGAAAGAGGAAACTTACATGGGTCTGTGCCACCACATGTTGAGTTGAACTTACTCAACTCTTGGCAAACAAAATAAAAATACACAATGTAGGGGCACCTGGGTGGCTCAGTTGGTTGAGCAGCCGACTTCGGCTCAGATCACGATCTCATGGTCTGTGAGTTCGAGACCCGCGTCGGGCTCTGTGCTGACAGCCTGGAGCCTGCTTCAGATTCTGTGTCTCTCTCTCTCTGCCCTTCTCCTGCTCATACTCTGTCTCTTTGTCTCTCAAAAATAAGTAAACGTTAAAAAATTAAAAAAAAATACATAATGTATGCCTAAATAGAGACAAACTCTCAGATGCAAATTTTTTTAAATTACTGATATTCTGTGATAAACTTTGTTGCCTCCCTGTCCATTTCCACATCCACCCCATCCTCAGGTGAAAGACAGAAGTGTCTCTCTTATGAAAAGAGAATCCTTTTGTGTCTGTTCAAGATCACGTTCCCTTCATTTTTTTTAGGGACATTGCTTCCTAATTTGTGCCCTCAATCTTCAGACTTTGAACTTTTACTCCCCAAAAAGCTTTTCACTTCATATCATTGATATATTTATGTCTTTCCTATCTTAAAAAACAAAACTGAAAACAAGCAAATAAGAAAAATTCTGACCCTGTGTATCCTCCCAAATGCTGCTCTGTTCCATTTGGAGCAAACTTTAAGAAGTGGCCTGAATATTCTGTTTCTACTGGACAACTTTCAGTCCCTAGTCTCACTTGTCAGTCGTGACCTTATTATACACCTAAAGTTCTTTACTTAGAGATATCATTCAGTTTTGGGGGCAACTGGGTGACTCAGTTGGTGAAGTATTCGACTTCGGCTCGGGTCATGATCTCGTGGTTAGTGAATTCGAGGTCTGAATTGGCTCTGTGCTGACAGCTTAGAGCCTGGAGCCTGTTTTGGATTCTGTATCACCCTCTCTCTCTCTCTCCACCTCTACCCCACTCACACTCTATCTCTTCTCTCCCTCTCAAAAATAAATAAACATTAAAAAAATTAAGAAAAGAAATATCATTCAGTTGTTAATTTTTGTGATAATGTAAAAGACAATTGCATAAATGTAATATGTGTCCTCGGTCTGCCGGATATTGGGAATGCAAAGAGGGCAGGAGAGTTTTTTCACCAATGTATCACTATCACTTTCATGGGCATAAAATACATCCCTTCTGGGTGTTAATGAGGTAAAATAAAAGATATGGGTCTTCAAAATACAACTCAGAGAAAAAAAGGAAAATGAAATATCTCTTTCTGTGTTAAAACACAATAGTTATACTATGAAAAGTTTGTCTGACAATGTAAATGGCTAGCTTTCTTATTGATATTTGATCCTGAGACTGAAACAGCTATTCTTTCCTTCAGTATTTTCCCTAATCTCAGAGACCTGGAGCTTCTCAATTTCATTTTAAGAAAGATTAGGCCAAAGGGAAAGCTTATCGATCAAGAATGGAGTTTGAGAAGACGAAGCAAGATATAGGGCAGGAATCGGGAGTAAAATTCCTTAAGGGACTCCAGGCATGTGGGGAAGTGGTGAATAGAGAAGAAATTTACAGGAGGGTGAGATTCTCAAGTGTACTGGAGTTGAGAATATGAAAGAATATTATTTTTTCCATATTCAGGAAGGATCTGGTAGATGAGCTGAGTAGTCCTTATAGGTGTCTTGTCCTCCACTCAAAATGGAATCTGTATGGAGAAACCTTGGACCAAAAGTAAAGAATTTCTCTGTGCATCAATCAGAATTAGGGTGCTTGGTTTATCCACTGGCAGAGACAGGAGACTCGATTCTATAAAGAACTGTACTCCTGCCTCCCTTCCATGCTAATGACATTATATAAGAAATAAGATGCTCCCTGAGTCCTCTGGGAATGATAGTCTACTGAGTAGGGGACACTTCACATAAGCAGTTGGAACCCAATAAGGCAATTGCTTTAATGTTGTGTGAGCCAAGTGCAATGGAAGGAGAAGAACCACCTAAATCTGCCCGGGGATGTCAAGTTCAATGCTACAGAGAGATGTAGTATTTGAGCTGAGAGTTTTAAGATGTAGAAAGTTGGTTAGACTCCTCACAGAAGAAGATACAGGCAGAGGGAACAGTGCATACAAAGGTAGAGAGGGGCAAGGCCTTTTCTGGAATCCACAGGCAGTTCAATATTGCAGAAAGTAGGAGATAACTAGAGAAGGAAGAGGAGGGCCACATGGTTGGATCTGGAACCAGGAATTAAATGTTGAAGGCATAAATAAGTAAAGACATATGTCAAATATTTTGTCTCACCAAAGAGTTTATATTTTAATCTTACACACCAGTAGAAAACTATTGAGGAACTTAGGGAAAGGGGGGATCATGGTAAGATTTGCACGTTGGCAAGCTTACTCTGTCTTTCTCATGGCAGGTAGATTGGAGAAGCCTGAAACATTTCTCAAATAATCTTTTACGGGACATGGGTTTTATATGATTTTCCTCAGAGTAAGTATATTGTAGTCAAATACATTTAAGGAAAAACAGCATACTTTATCTTCCTGGAAGGTCACAATGTACATTAAATATGCTAAAGTTGTCTTCAGTAAAGAAAACTGCAAAACAAATTTAACCCTGGGTTTCCCAAACTTATTTGATGTATTGTTGGTCAGTGTTATGTATCACAAAAATAGAGAAGACATGCTAGTGAGTTTAAGCAGACGGGTAGTTACCAGAAAATATGAAGCAACTACTGATTCTCCAAGAGAGCCTTAGAGCTAGGATGGGGAGGGCTAGAGGGAGAAAAAGCCTCACTGGTATGCCACAGAGGCTGCTTCCAAGGAAAAGCATTGCCACTACTTAAGTCCATGATCTCAGTTCATACCAGTGAGAAGATTTCATGTCAGAAATTCTTCTGTAAGTTTTCAAGCAAAGCTAGCCACCTCCACTGCTAAACTCACAAAAGGTTGATAGTTACGTGTAATTTCGCTCAATTCCCTTCTAAAATTAATTATGCAATTGTCTGATTGGAGGAGACAACGTAAATGTGACCATTCAGTCGGCAAGAGAGACCGAGAAGTTGAGTTCAGACTCTGAAAGAGGAAGCAGGAGTCATATTGAAGGACTTTAAAATATAGATTCTTTCAAACATGGTGGATTATCACTATATAATTAATATCCAGAAATGTGACTACAGAACTTCTTTCCTACTTACTGCCTGATATTCACTAATAACTTGGTACAAATATCTCTTGTTAACACACTTTGGGAAATACTGAATCAGAAGCCAGGAGACTAGTAAGAAGGCATAACAACTAAGCCAGAATCCTTTAGTCTTTGCAGCTTCTATAACTCTGCATTTACACTTAAAAAATTTCCCATCCTTGTTGAGGGTAAGGATTTAGCCTAACTATGATCATTTGTAGCTATCCCCTTTATGATAAATACCCAACAACCTCAATATTGGTTAACTAGATATGGTAAAAGTATATGAACAAAAGATAATTTTTGGTAGACGGGCAAAAGTTTTAAATGATGCTACCTTCTTTAGTTTTTTGGTTTAAAGAGATCCCTTCTCTGTTGCTGGCCACTATTGCCTGTTTTCAAGGGTAGGTGAGGAGTGTGACTAGAAATTTACATCAGGGTACATTCCAAAACAATCTGCTTCTGTACCTCACTTGCTTTCATTTTTCCCATATAACTTGTGCTTGGAAGGAAAGGGAAAAAAAAAAACAACAAAGAATTTAAGGGAAACTGAATTGCAAAGAGGAAGAGTATATTACTTTCCCGAAGCTACCGTAACAAATGACCACAGCTTGGTAGTTTAAAATAATAGCAATTTCTTCTCTCATAGTTCTGAAGGATAGAAGTCTGACCTCAATGTGTTAGCAGCACAATGCTCCCTTAGCCCTCTGGGTTTCCTGGGAGGATTCATTCCTTGCTCCTTTCTGTTTCTAGTGGCTGTGCACCTTTCCTGACTTGCAGCCATAGTCCTTCAATCTTTGCCGTCATGATCACATTGCCTCCTTCTTTTCTATCTGTCTCAAATTTCCCTTTGCCTTTCTCTTATAAGGACACTTATCATTTGATTTAGAGCCCACCAAGATAATCCAGATTATTTTTTTCATCTCAAAGACTTCATTATATTTGCGAAGATCCTTTCTCCAAATTATATAACTTTTATAGGCTCCAGACATTAGAGTGTGGCCATATCTTTGGGGTCAGGGAAGTGTTACCATTTAATCCACCAAATATCTTAATACTGTGGTCCAGCCATGGTTACACATAAAATTAGCCATTAAAGATGAAATGATTCTAAAATAAAGAAATAGTGTCTTTTTTTGACTGGAAATTTCTGAAGACAGGGGTTCACTGAAGTATACGTCCCAGGACAGCTTGGGGAAGTGTAGTTTTCTGTTGAGGTTGGAGATTTAATGGTAATTTAATGGTAAATTTAATGGTAATTTTAATGGTAAATTACCAGTGAATTTAAGCAGAAGAAAATGTAAAAACCAAGTTCTCACTCCTGTGAGAAGAGGTGGAAGTAGAGGCAAAGAATCTCTCTCATTTCTGGCATGTGGCGTATAGGTCAGGGTTTTACAGAGAAATAGCAAATAGGATGTGTATGTTTGCGTGTGTATATAGAGATATCATCTGTCTGTCTATCTATCTATCTATCTATCTATCTATCTATCTATCTATCTATCTATTTATCTATCTGTCTGTCTATCATCAAGAGATTTATTTCAAGGAATTAGCTAATGAGAATGTGGAGTTGCAAGTCCAAAATCTTCAGCGGAGGCCAACAGGATGGAGACCAGTCTGAGTCCAAAGGTAGTCTGCTGGAAAAATTCCTTTACGCTTGGGGGAGGTCAGTCCTCTGTTCTTTTAAGACCTTTAATAGATTGGATAAGACTCATCATTGTTATGGAGGGTAACCTCTTTACTTAAAGTTCACTGATTTAAATGTAAATCTCATATAAAAGATACCTTCACAGAAATGATATAAAGGTAAATCTTATACAAAAGATACCTCCACAGAAATGTCCTCCAGAATACTGTTTGACCAAATATCTGAGCACTTTGGTCCAGCCATGGTTACACATAAGGAAGTGATTCTAAAATAAAGAAATACTGCCTTTCTTTGACTGGAAATTTCTGAAGTCAGGAGTTCATTGAAGTATACTTTCCAGGATAGCTTGGGGAAATGTAGTGTTCTGTTGATGTTGGAGAGCCTGGAAGACACACTACTTCCTTCTCTTTTCCCCACCAATTGTCCTTGGATGCAGTGTGTGTAGATTATAACCTACCGGGCTCTTTAGAATCTGAGGGAGAAGAACCAGACGCTGAATTCACTCAGGCAAGTGATAATGCATAAGACCTTCTGAGGATTCAGCTTTTGATGCTGACAGGAGTCAAAAGGAGAAAGGCTAAGGATCCTCCAAAAAGTGAGGAAACGGACATCATCCTTGCCAAAACCACAAAAGCAGCAAGAATCAATGACATCAGAGCAAATCAAATCTAGAACCTAGGTAGCTTGTTTCTACTCATCAGCGCCACGCTGAAATTGTAGGCAGCGGTGGACTCTGCCAGAACCAGGGGCCAGATTGGGGGGAAGAGGCACATAAAAAGTCAGCTGTAAAAGACCTCCACCCCAGTAGTGATGCACATATGTCCACCATGCATAACTTTCCCCAATATACAAACACCATCTCAGAAAGGAAAAAGAATCTTGAACGTGATGAAATCTCATCCAAAGGAGATTCAGTTTCCTTTAATTATAAGGTTAAGATTTTGCGGGGCGCCTGGGTGGCTCAGTCGGTTAAGTGGCCGACTTCAGCTCAGGTCATGATCTCGTGGTCTGTGGGTTCAGGCCCCGTGTCGAGCTCTGTGCTGACAGCTCAGAGCCTGGAGCCTGCTTTGAATTCTGTGTCTCCCTCTCTCTCTGCCCTTCCCCTGCTCACGTGTTGTCTCTCTGTCTGTCAAATATGAATAAACATTAAAAAAATTAAAAAAAAAAGATTAAGATTTTGTACCCTCACTGAAAGTTGAGGTTCCTGAGTTAAGGTTAGTTGTTGAGATGTGTTGCCTTCTTAAATTTCAAATATCATATAAACAATGCAATATTAAAGCCATATACAATTTTTCTAGAAGTATACTTTATTACATTAAAAATATTTATTGTATATTGTTAAATAAAACCCTGCAAGTTGTCAAATAGTATATATATATATAGATAGATATAGATATAGATATAGATATAGATATAGAACAGGGTATCACTTGTTCTATTAATACTAATATAAAAACAATAAAACACTATCTGTTAACAATACTGGACTTAAAATTAAAATAAAATTAACAAACACACACACAGATACACAAAGTATTACATAAAAATATGCAAGAAAGGCTGGAAAGACACTCCAAAGTCATGCGATGTTTCTCTCTGGGTGATGCACCTGTGGTTGATTTTCATTTTCCACTTTCAGTTTCTCCATATCCTCTAGATTCTCTACATGAACAACTCCTACATTGGTAACAAGAGAGAAATAAGTACATGGAACATTGCCGGCTGCACTCGCCTGGATTCAATTGACACATTGACATCGACTTTAATATTCAGTCCCTGTTGAGTTTGTTAGCTATCGATATGTCTTTGCATCTGATGGCTACTTGTGAAGTGATAAAATCAGTTCTCTAGAAGTGATCGGTTCTTTTCTAAAGCATCTCCTTGTGATGAATAAAATAATGTACCTACGCTTCATAGAGGGAAGTGCCAACCTGAAGGAGCAAATTTCCCATTCTATTTTTGAGGTTCAGTTGCATATATCTTAGCGACCATAATATGTCCTCTGTGTGTCATAGGGCTTTGGCTTACCTGAAGCTGGGTTTGAAGACTGCGAAGTTCAATCTTTTTTAAAGGTTTTTACTATGCCTAAAATTGCTTCACATTTTTAGCAGCACTATTTTTAAGATGTTCAAATCTTGATTTAGTATATCTTTTTTTAAGTTTTATTTTCACAGCTGTTACCTATATTAATGGCTATTCCCTCCCCCCTCCTCCATTTTATCTTAAGCTCCCGTTAAGGACAGAGCCGTGTGATCTATTGTTCCTAGGAATGACTTCAAATTTTCTCATTATTGCAAGACATTAAGTTGCCAAGATATGATTTACTTTAGTAAGTGGCTTCTATGTCACCGACATTGGAGAGTTTTTGTGACTGTTATTTAAATTTCATTTCCCTGGCAATTTGTCTCAGTGTTAAAAAATTAAAAGAGAGAGAGACAGAGAGAGACTAGACGTTGGAACCTACCAAGATACTTAAACATTAGATAATCACCGCTGCCTCGTTAGGCAGACACCACCACCACAGACCACACAGCACAGGAAACCAGATCAGCCACCTGGAAACAGCCGGGGAGAGGGCTGCTCCTTGCACTGCCTTTCCAATGTGTTCCTATCAATTGCACACATTTCAGAATATGTTGAAGCAAAGAGAAGACCACAGAAGTGGAAAATTGGAAGGGGAAAAAGAAATCCCCTCAGGCAAAGATTTAAAGTTAATTTTCAAGAATGTTTAGGTGGCAAAAGCTTGCTGGAGTTTGATAAAGGTAACGAGTACAATAGAAGCTTTCTGTTCCGAGGTTTAGGGACTGTGTTGAATTGGCCGATAAGAAAATGAAATTGTGTAAGCAAATGTAAGGCAAAGATGAAGGGGTTCAGTTGTACTGAGACTTGCTAAATGGGGCTCAGAAAGCTGTCACCATCTCCATCTGACAAAGTGATGTTTTATATATCTGTATCCAGGGCAATATTTGGAGTAAAAAATATACATATATATATAAGGTTGATAGAAGTAGTCTAATTTAAATAATTCCTCCATTGGATGGCAAAATCTTCCAATATTTTTTCATAAACATTTAGCATGAATACAGAATATGAAATATTGGGTTAAAATGAATATTTAAAGGAAGCAAAATAATAACACAGTATACATGAGTATTAGTTTGGAAGTTACTAAGATAATCCAGTAATAGTATTTTATTTGCTGATAATATCTATGGTCATTATTATTATTCCTTTGATTCGTAATGTGCACTTACTTTAAAAATCTCTAGTAACATGTAAATGACAAAAGCCTACATGATTTAAACAATGGCATAACTAACAATGGCACTTAAGCATTGTGTTAGCTCTGCAACATCACTGTTACTCGCATTGACACACCTTAGGTGTATTATCTCAGAAATTACGTTATTGAATTATTCCCATTCTTGTCATCATATATATTCCTGTTTAACGGCACTAACCCAAAAGAATCATTTAAATGTTAAGAATAAACCTTTTAAGTCATGTTTTCCAGAAATAATTCTAATATTAATTTTATAGCTGGTCTCAGTAATGTTTTTTCCTCTAGTGACGCCATCTTCAGTAATTGTCTTTATTAAGCATAATAATAATGGCAAGGCGCGATGTGCCATACAGTGTACTTTAGATAGCAACAATCTTACCAGTTGAGACTATTGTTGTATGTTTTCACAGAGGAAGGTAATCAATGCACAAAAAGGTTAAATGATTGTTTTCTACAATCGCATTGCTTAGGTAGTAAATGCATAGGTAGGCTTAAACCTACCCAAATTATCTTGGCTAGTTTTGAACAAAGAAGAAACACTTCCTCTTTGGCCCTCATCATTTTAGGTTAATTTAATGTGTTTTGTTCTCATATTTAAAAGCAAATAATAATAACAACAAAATATTCACTGGTGTTGCCTGTAGTGTAAATTGTCAATTGCCAAACACCTATCCATTTAGAAACATGTGTATTTGGACCAAATTTTTCAACTTTCTGTTTCCGTGTTTCTTCTTTTCTGTCGGACTCCAGTCGGTGGTTGGGCAAGAGGGACCGAACAGAAAAAACATGGTGAGGCAGAAAATCAGGAAAAGTTCCTGAAGCAGGAAACGGAGGAAGTTTAAGCAACTCAAGTATTCTGCGCTTGCAGGCAACGGAGGAAGTTTTAAGCAACAAAAGTATTCTGCACTTAAAACAGGCAAGAAGTCCTGGCAGATGACACAGTTTGGCAGCCGAATTCAAAACTATTGCAACCCCAGTCAAATGGTATTCAGAGGTATGTGCTGGGTCTTCAGAAATGAAACAGAAGAATAGTGCCATTGAACAGAAAACCCAAACAAGTATGATAGTGAGATCCGGTGAATAAAATAAGAACCTGAGATTTGTAGCACAGACTTCTTTGGATCAGGAGCAAAATATGAAAGTACAAATCCATCCTGCTGATAATATGACTGTGATGTTCCTAAGGGAACATCAAAAGTTTTCACAATGGATCAGAAACAAAGCCAACAAAAAACAGTGTTTCTGGGGCACCTGGGTGGCTGGGGGTGGAGGGTCTGACTTTCGCTCAGGTCATGAAAGTTCTCAAAATATCAGTCCAAAAGCTCCTTTTGGGTTTTTATGAAAGTTTCATTACATAGTCATGATTGACTAAGTCATTGGCCATTCGCTGATTAAACCTCCATCCCCACTCCCCTCCCAGGAGGTCAGGAGGTTGGAACTGAATGTTCCAACCCTTTAATCACATGGTTGATCCTCTTGGCTACAATTCCCCTGCCCCCTTGGGTGCAGTCCAAACGTCTCCTTTATTAATAACAAGACACTCATTCACATTTATGGCTCTGAAGCATTTTCAGAAACTGTGGATAAAGATCAAATATATCTGAAACATATATTTTAGTCATTGAATGAACAAATATGTATTTATTATAAATCATTTTATCACACTTCACTTTCTTACACTGCATTTGTGTTTTTTGGGTGTCTTTAGTCAATGGGCTTCCACAAATAAAAGAGACCAATTCTTAGAATCAACATGCTTTTGCAAATAAATAAGATTTGCTATTTCCGGGGCACCTGGGTGGCTCAGTTGGTTGAGCATCTGACTATGGCTCAGGTCATGATCTCACGGTTAGCGGGTTCGAGCCCGGCGTCAGGCTCTGTGCTGATAGCTCAGAGCCTGGAGCCTGCTTCAGATTCTGTTTCTTCCTCTCTCTCTCTGACCCTCCTCTGCTCATACTCTCTCTCTCTCTCTCTCTCTCACAAAAATAATAAACAAACATTAAAAAAAAAGATTTTCTGTTTCCATGACACTGACCAGAGTTAGACTTTGGTCCAGAACGTTGATAGGAGCTAAGCTGATGAAACTAATGGTCCTAGATACAAAGTTCAGAAAGATCGAGGGCTAAGAAGTCAAGAATGTAACTATAGCCCAAGACCGATTATATCACAGTTCTTCAAATTTCTTTATATTTTATATTATAACTATAGAGACTTGAAATTACAGTGATCTTTTAGAGAATACAGTATGGGAGTCAGGCACTATGTTGGTTTAAATGTTTCATTTTAATGTCGATTTTGTTATAAATCTATTTCAAAAAATTTAAGATGATATTAATGGGTTTTTTAATTTGTTTCTGTTTTCTCCTATAAAAGAAAAGTCCAGAGCTTATATTCATTGTCTGAAAGATTCTATCCTTGACCCATAGGCATTTGTGTTTGATATAAATTTCGTTAGCTAAGCTCTCACAGACTGCCAGGTCTCATATGAAGACAGTACGAGCAGAAGAAATGCATTGCTTTATCCCCCCAAATTTCCTCATAACACATAAATATTCTACAACATTTAAAACATGGGATGCAATCCACTGTAAGTATAATCCTGAAGATGTTTCTCGGCCTCCCTGTTTATTTACCCAAAAAAGTGAAATGAAAAGAAATGCAGCACCTACACCTCGTTATAAATTCCTGACTGAGCAGTGAAGGTGCAGCTGCTAGCTATTCATCACCTAAACTTGGCTTTGTTTCTATTGACAGATCGTTTTAATAACCACAATTCTCCAGTTGATGTAAAGTATTCCACATTTCCATGCTTGAGCAATTTATTATCTTACTGCCTAAAATAGGAAATTTTATTTCTGCGCTTCTCCCTGGCAATTCTTCTTTCCAGTATACATTTTTTTTCTCTTAAAAGTGCACTGAATAACAATGTTGCCTTTTCAAAAACAAAATAAAACAAAACAAATCAGTCTGACAGTTTAGTCAAACTTGACAGACAACGTGAACCTATTTAAACAGAAGGTTCCGGTGTCATGTGACCTGTGTACTGGAGAGCTGATTCTTATGTTGGTTGACCCTACTAGTGATCTCTTCTGTCTGAATTTATAGAACGTTTAAATGAAGTAATTTTTTTAAATGTGGAAAAATCAACACATATAAATCAGGGACAGTGTTCAGTTTTGCTCTGAGTAGAAAGAAAGATAGATGTGTGTCCACTGCCTTACATCTTCCAGTTGTCCAACCTCTCTCTCAAGCCCTCCATTCCTTCTGCCTAATGAGAGGTGGAAAACAGTGCTAATTCTTTTTATCATGGTTGCTCTAAGAATCAATACTGCGATGACATTATTTTGAACAGTAAGGCGTCTCTCTCATATTGTACCCTAAGTTAATGATGTGACAAGATCCTAGAGAAAATGCACTCCCATTTCGTTTATGACAACAAATAAGGCTTGAGTTGTCAACTTGTTCACTTTATATATTGAGCTATGAAGCTGAAACATACTTACTACCCATGAAATAAGAAATCACAGCGGTTTGTAGAGATGAACTTCATCACGTCTCTTTCATGCGGTTAACTAGCCAAGTACGAACTGACTTGAGAATGACCTGATAAAGTTTATATTTTTAGTCTAAGTGAAAAGTAAATGATAGCTCAAAAGGCTATTTTCATTGCCCTTGATGATTTTGTTCATTCATTGTGTTTCCTTATTTCTTGCTAAAGCTATTTTGCTAAAGGCTACAATATACTGAGAATTAGAGCTAATAGGGTAGAAGTAAGTTGGCTTTGAAGCTAAGTGGCCAGACTGCCTCCCTCTGGCAAAAATGTCTCCTTATGATGAAGCAGAATTCCTTTATAATAGGCCTGGTGAACTTCTAAGAGATTACCCAAGTGTCAGGGCCCGTTTAGAATGTACTTAGGATGCCATTTTGAAGGAAGAAAATGCCATGTTTGCTCAAGTAAGCCTTAAAAATAACATTCAAGCTTTACTTTCTTTTTTTCTCTCCTGCAGGCAAAGCAGAATGAAGTTAAGGATAAAGAAAACCTATAATCAGCATCACAGAAAGGGCTCGTGACTGTACACTTTTCCAATATAAGAAAGAGTTTGGGGGAAGGAGCCTGAATAAGTTATTTTTTCTGGTTTCACCAACTTCAGGTTAAATATAAGGTTGTGGACCTTTTAGTAGTCAAATCAATATGACTTCGAGACTGATCTCTTGAATTGAGGAACTCTTATTCTATTTCTTGGGTTCACTTCTTTAAATATCCTCCAAAGCCCACTAGAGTTAGTTTTGAGCAAGTGGAAACCAATCCTGGTTAATGTCATTGGAAAGTCTTACTAGTCTAAGGTAGAGTCCATTACCAACATTTGTTTATCATCAATACCTAGGCAGTCTAAATCATTTGGATCAATATCACCTGACCATGTCTCTATACCCACTTCATAGTTCCTCAGGTTGTAAGGTTGAGGAACTTATAATCAACTACATACTCTTCCAATCTTTTACTATTTTTTTAAATGTGTAGTATGTGTTTATGTGTTATTGTTGTTGTTTTTAACAAATAAATATATGTAATGAACAAGATAAGCCACTAATGCACACAGAATTTCCAAAACCTCTGGTATTTCTCCTAAATGATCTATTTTAGAGGCTACCAACATTCCAATTTACTTATTTATTATTTCAAGAAAAAAATATCATTTATAAAATTATTGTCTGGCTCTTGATAAACTCAACTTATATAACTCTACACATCCATCGATATTACTAGTCCAATTTATAAGACTTCAAGTTTTATCCCTGAATGATAGGTGGGTATTGTCTTATACATATACAACGCTTATGTATACGTATACAAAAGACTCTTCTTGATGCCTCTCCCAAAGTAGAGAAAACTTAGCTTCGAAGGTAAATTATACATTCTAAAAAAAATCCAGGCTGTCAGGCAAGCCGAAGAGGCAGTCCTTTATTAAAAGTCAAAATGTAATAATAACATATACTCAAACAAACCGTATTCCTAAATCATTTTTACTGGGTACCAACCTATGTAATATGTTCTAATTATTTACTTTAGTGCTTGATACATGGCATTGCTGATGCCATCCCAGGAACCCTACAGATGTATGTCAATCCTTGCCTAAAATAATATGGATCTGGTATTTTTTTAAGAAATATTTTTATTATACCATACATAAAAATAAACTCAAAATTGATTAAAGACCTAAATGTGAGACCTGAAATGGTAAAAGTCCTAGAAGGAAACATTAGTAATCTCTTTGATTACTGTTTTTATTATTTGTTTGTTCTCGCAATATATTTCTAGATATGTTTCCTTAGGCAAGGGAACAGAAAAACAAAAATAAGCTATTGAGGGTCCATCAAAACAAAAAGCTTTTGCACAATGAAGGAAACCAACAACAAAATGAAAAGGCAACCTACTGAATGGGAGAAGTATTTGCAAATAATATATCTGCTAAGGGGTTAACATCCAAAATATATAAAGAACTTATACAACTCAACACACAAAAACCCCAAATAATCCAATTAAAAAATGGACAGAGAACCCAAACAGGCATTTTTCCAAAGAAGACATACAGATGGCCAACAGACACATGAGAAGATGCTTTGTATCAGTAATTATCAGGTAAATGCAGATCAAAACCACAAGATACCACCTGTGCCATATAAGCCAGGGTGTTCAACACTAGGTGCTATAGCGAATAACCCACAAACCTCAGTGGTTTAAAGCCCACACACACTCACATACACACACACACACTCTCACTCAAGCACGGATGCACACACATATACACACAAGCACATCCACATCACAATCTCACAGTCTGGTGTATATTGGACGTGTCTCCTAGGCAAGATTCTTCTCCAATGTTGTGATTAAAAGATTCTGGCTCTTTTCATCATGTGACTCAGTCATGTCTGAGTTTTTTGCATTTCCTCAGGGCAACAGGGAGAGGACACTCTAGCTGAATATCTCTGGGAGATTTTATTTTAATTTATATATATATTTTTTAATCTTTGTTGCTTTTGAGAAAGAGAAAGAGAGAGTGTACACACCTGCACATGAACAAACGAGCAAGGGCAGAGAGAGAGGGAGAGAGACAGAATCCTGAGAATCTTTATGCAAAGCTGAATCTCGCGAACCATGAAATCATGACCTGAGCTGAAATCAAGAGTCTGGACACTTACTGATTGAACCACCCAGGCACCCCTCCGGGAGATTTTAGTGTACAGGACCGGAAGTAGCAAATATCACTTTCATTCATATTTCGTTAGCTAAAACTAATCATATGGATCGCTAATATAACCTCAAAAGAGTCTGTGAAGTGTCCTTCCCGAGTGCTCAACAAGAGAAAATGGGATGGGTGAGTATCTAACCAGGGACTGCTGCAATGCTGTTGACAACAGGAAATTCCTGCTGCATTATTGTGAAGTTTGTGAAGGTCTTATAACCAACTAAGTGTGAGCAGAAAGCCTCATATAATTGCTGATCTCATCACAAATCCTGTGCAACTCATTTCAGAAACCTAAACTCATGATGGTATTTTAGCAAGGGTGATAGACCATTTATTGAAACCACACCTGGATCATCAAACTTCTCATTGCTTTGGCCTGGGATGGGAGATTGTTGGGTAACTAATCAGAGAGGTATAGCATGAAGCAGTAAAATTTTGTGTGAGGGTAATTGGTTGGCGCTGGGTTGGTACTCTGACCTCTTTTGTGAGCAGGACTTGTAAATATCCTCCAGCAATAAGTAGTTCCTTGAAGCTCTTTGGAAAAGAATAAATCGTAAGGAGATAGAAAATACAAACCATTAAAAAATGTTTTTAATGTTTATTTATTTTGAAAGAGAGAGAGATAGAGAGAGAGGGAAGACAGAGTATGAGTGGGGGAGGGGCAGAGAGAGAGGGAGACACAGGATCTGAAGCAGGCTCCAGGCTCTGAGCTGTCAACACAGAGCCCAATACCACGAGATAATGACTGGAGCCGGAGTTGGCTGCTTAACTGACTGGGTCACCCAGGTGCCCTGAGAATATAAATCATTTTGATTTCATTTCAGGGCATGGGGTCACTATGAGTATGTGGGTTGGGTGTTGGGTAGGTTTGGAGTAATTATTTTGAGGGGGATAGTTTTGGTCACTCAGATTGTTGTCTAACTGCAACTCTTGAAGATGTGTGTCTCAGCCTAGACACAAGGTTTGAAGTAGGGACAGAGGAAAAACCAGAAGGAGGATTACATGAATCCAAGGTAAGACGTCTAGGAAGGCCGGGCAGCCCTGCTCTGAGGCTGCAGTTCTAGCCTCAGCAGGAAGGGATTAGCACTGCAGAAAATCAGAGTAACTGGCAGCACTATTTTCTGAGCATATGGGTGACAGAAGGAGTGACCTCCAGTACAGACCTAGAGAAATTTGAGAGGACAGTGTAGGCAGGGGTCTGCACTTTTCCTAAAGAGCTATAGGGAAGACCCAGAACTGTAGCGGTTTGTGGCTGGTGCTGGGCCTGAAGATTTACGTCTGAATGTGATACAGCTGGGGATACCTGGTTTAGATCATCATAGGCAGAATAATGCCCTCTCCCCCACCCCTTCCCTCAAAATAAATTCCATGACAGGATATGTTTTCTAAGTCACATTTGCCCAACTCACTTTAGGAATAAGGCGAGGCTGCTATTCTTAGTTTTTTTGTTACTCTGGATCTCTTTGTGTTTTTTTTTTATCCGTGTTACTTAAATTAACTATTGTTAGTGAGAATTACAGGGGAATTTTGGACCAATTAAATGTCTGAGGTGGACTATTAGCTCCTTGATACAGTAACCTCCTTTCAACAATTGCGTGACCAATGCCTAATCCCATGCTGCTCTTGTAATCAATCATTCATAAAAAATGTATAAGAAGCATGTTAACCATTACTTCCTAGATGGTTAAGAAAGTAGATTTCCCTTCCTTTCTTCCTGCTCCTCTCCAGAAATACTCACTTTAAAAGAAACGCAAACCAAAACTACAGTGAGATATCACCTCATACCTGTCAGAATGGCTAAATTCAACACTACAGGAAACAACAGGTGGTGGTGAGGATGTGGAGAAAAAGGGATACTCATGTACTGTTGGTGGGAATGCAAACTGGTGCAGCCACTCTGGAAATCAGTATGGAGGTTCCTCAAAAATTTGAAAAACAGAACTACCCTACAATCCAGTAATTGCACTACGAGGTATTTACCCAATGAATAAAAAAATACAAGTTCAAAGGGATGCACGCCCCCTATGTTTATAGAGGCATTATTTACAATAGCCAAGATATGTAAGCAGCCCAGGTGGTGTCAATTAAGAAGATATAGTTTAGATATATATACACAATGGAATATTATTCAACCATAAGAAGGAATGAAATCTTGGCATTTGCAATGACATGGATGGAGCTAGAGAGTATAATTCTAAGTGAAATAAGTCAGTGGTATCATAGATACCACATGATTTCATTGAGATGTAGAGTTAAGAAACAAAGCAAATGAGCAAAGGGAAAAAAAAGAGAGAGAGAGAAACCAAGAAACAAACTCTTAATTACAGACAACAAACTAACGGTTACCAGAGGGGAGGGGCGTTGAGGGATTGGGTGAAATAGGTGATGGGGATTAAGGCGTGCACGTGTGATGAGTACTGGGTGATGTGTGTAAACGTGAAATCACTGTATTGTACACTTGAAACTAATGTAATACTGTATGTTAACTAACTGGAATTAAAATAAAAACTTAAAAAAATACAATAAAGTCAGTGATATCTAGTACACTGAGGATGGTGTATTCACGTATTTCAACCATTGCACAACGCCAGGGGCAGGGCGTTTCATGTTCTACATATCCCATGTTCTTTCCTGAATTTCTCATCCAGGTCAAGTGCAAAATCCCTTATCTTTTAACCTATGATTATTCCCAAAAGAGGCCCCCATGCCTGGCCTAATTCTATTTGTAAACCACTGGTCGAGAACCTGAAAGTGTCCACCAGTGAACTGATGTCTGCTTGAGTTCTCTCTGTGGATCAGCTTTCTTGCTCTAAAAGTGATGCAACCTCCTTTCAAAACTCTTTTAAAGATGTAGTCTTACATGCTTCTTTACAAAACCTACCTTTTGGTATTTTCTCAAAAGTCTCTCTTAGGAACGACCCTTGTTAAATTCACGTTAAGATGTAGTTTTGTCTTTGTAGTTGTGTCTCAGTCTGCATTTTGGAGGTCATGTTCCATTTTCTCTCTGTATTTTTCACTCTGACAGGGTATTCTGACAAATAATCATACTCTCTATATATTTATTAGATAAATGGATGGCAAATAGTAGGTACACTTATTTGTAGCTTATATTAACACATTGTCATGTCAGTGTCTTGCCAGGGTTAGTTCTGTGGCATAATTTGGTTAAGGCATAGCCAAATATTGTGTCACAGTGTAATAATATTAGAGAGTAACATCCTCAGATCATAACACTTCTAGGCAATGCAGCCTACAACAAATAGTTCATTAGAAACAAGGAATTGTAAAATAACAATTATCACTTATCTTCAAGCATGGACACTAAGTATTCCAATTCAAACAGCAAGTTTCACAACATGATGGAGATATGCCCAGTTCTGTTTGTCCTTGGCCTTAGTCTATTGATATGGAAGCCTCGCTCCTACATTTTCAGAAGAGACTGTGTGGATACCTCCATGTTCAAGGTAGAGAACCTTCCTTTTGGATCTTACTCCTGTTCACTCCCAATATACTTTACTGGAACTTTGGTGTCTTTTACTCATACTCTCCACCAAGTTTCTACCTCCCCTAGTGCCTGGCCTCTAACTTATATTCGGCATTTTCTGTTTCCTTCCTTGTGGAAGCAGAGGTAAAGAGAAATCTGGAAGAAGATGCTTATGGATGTTGGGAGAATCTAATAGAAAATCAGGAAATTTGTATTTCAAAGATTAAGCTCCTCAGATATATAGTAAATACTTTATTAAAACAAGAGTATCTATCTCTTTTTCAACTTTGAGATACATTACAGAAATTCTTTTCTATTATTTTAGACTCAGAAGCCAGATTAGAGGAAAGCAGGTTAGGAAGAAGAAGGTAAATCTGTTAGGACTCTGTTATCCATGCCTATTTTAATTCGTACATGGTTAATTTGAAGTGATGGGCTCCATATGCTGGGAAATCAATCTTATCACTGGAATGAGAGTGTGTAAACTTATAGAAAAGATAAGGTTGAGATATCTTGGAAAATAGAGTCCTTGATCTCAGAACTGGACTGTTGAAACTAAATTCTAAAGTTCCAGGGGACAATAAAAATAAATATATCTATCCACCTATCATCTATTAATTTCACTAAATGAGGCAGAGACAAGCTAAGCATTTAGATCCATTTTTTAATATTTATGTAATCAGAAATAGTGATTTTCCTGGCTGCAAAGTTTGGAGCAACTGATGCCTCTTGAGAATGATGGCTGAAGCAATAGCAAAAAGAAAAAAGAACAATTTTCCAGAAGTTCTCATATATGTGTGTGTGTGTGTGTGTGTGTGTGTGTGTGTGTGTGTGTTTACAATGGCCTTACCTGAATCATATGATCTGTTTTGATTTCCTTTTAGGGTAGTGACGTTACTAATGTGAGGTTTCATTTATTTTGGCAAATATTTTATTTTAGTTGACTTATTTCCCAGTTGTTTTGCTCTTCATTAATGTCCTCATCATCGGGTAAGGAACTGTGGGGATGAGAAGGAAGTACAGTGAAAAGGAGAGATTTAGCTTGAATGAATCAAGTTTGCATCTAATTATGAGCAAGCATAAGTGTATACTTTTTTAAAAAATGAAATAAGCCAAGGTTTTAAAAATAGGAAACAATTATTTGTGTTTTCACCAACTGGTATGCTTTCATTTAATAATTATATACTATGAATATTTTGAAGTACACTATGATATGTTCTGACTAGCATTTGTGATTATAAAATATTTCTTATACTGTCAGGTTTATGGGAAATCTGCTTAGGATTGTTTTATTTGGCCAATTATCTCCATACATATTCAAAATTTTTGATATAATTACTTTAAATGCTATAATGTTCTAATGAATGAACACAGATATTTTATACCTTCTCTATTGAAGATATTATAGTATGGGGTAGTACAATTTGTGGGCCAGTAATTAACATTACATATGAAGGAAGCACAACAATAAGTGGTCAGCATATTAAGAAGTGTTGCACCGGTACTTCAAATACAGCATTTCCAGAAGGGATCTAATTCTTTTTCCTCAAATTCATACTCTTGGTAATGAAAAAGTACCATGTATCTCATATTCTTGCTCACAATGTTGTTCTCCTGGAATAGAAGCAAGGAACTACACATGCTACTATCTCAAAAATCATCAACTAATCAACCAGCTTCTTTTTTCCACTCACACTTTACCCTGACCCTTGCATTCACCATGTCATACCGATTACTGATTATATCTCCACAATCACCTTAAGATTTTGCCCTTTTCCTCCTTTGTTCTCATTCAAGCTCATGATATATTGTCATATCAAAACTACCATAATATATTTCTTCTTACTAACTCTAGTCTTAAGGTTTTTCATCCACCAACTACAGATTGGTTAGGGTGAACATCCCAGTGCAGAGAAATGACGGCATCACCCATCTTATAGAAAAACCTTAAGGGGTGACCCATTGTATCAGCCAGGATTTATGACTGCAAACGCAGAAACCAGAACTAGTTTTTAAGCGATGAAAATGGAATATAATGACAGACTTAATGGGAGGCTGGCAAACCAGATGTGAAAAATGTGTGTGGGGAATGGTCAGTTGGGAGGGCTTTTCTAGAAATGCAATAACTATTTTAGCAGGAACAGTTTGGCCATGTTGAGGCTATTGCTGCTATAGGATGCCATCATCACTTGGCAAAAGATGCATCTTTCCCATTGGCTTTTGTATTGTGAGAAAAGGTATTGTATCAAGTAGATGCTGTATGCAGTCTCAAATCGGAAGGAAAGTTGGGTGCTGGACAGTCACTCCAAACAGGCTCCCACCTAAGGGGTAAGAAAAAAAAAAAAGCAACTGAGAAACACTTGTGAAGTTCACAATCCAAAGACATAGGCTCTCTAAAAGACTAAGGTCTAATCATATGACTATCCAACACTTCCTCTCCCCTCACACCTCAACACCACATTACTAAAGTTCTATTTACAGCAGTTCCTGTTGTTCATTACGGCCTGTCCTACTTAAAAAAAAAAAATTACAAGGCATACTCAAAGGCAAAAGCACAATTCAAAGAGACAGAGCAAGGTACTATGCATGTATTAGAGCCAGACATGTCAAGGATGTTGGAATTATCTGACTCAATATTTAAAGCCAGTGTGATTCATATGCTAAGGGCTCTAATGGACAAAGTAGACAGCTTGCTAGACTGCGTGAGCAATGTAAGTAGGGCAATGGAAATTCTAAATAAGAACCAAGAGAAAATACTAGAGATAAAAGACATTGTGATAGAAATGAAGAATTACTTTGATGGACCTACTAGTAGACTGGACATCATTGAGGAAATAATCTTGAGCTTGAGGATATATTAATAGAAACTTCAAAAGCTAAAAAGCAAAGAGAACAAAAACTGAAAAAAGTATATAGCACATGCATGATGGGAATACCACAAGGAGAAGAAAGAGAGAAAAGAACTATTTTAAACAATGACAGATATTCCTCAAATTTGTGTCAGAATCCAAACTACAGATCCAAGAAGCTCAGAGAACAACAAACAGGATAAATACCACCCCTTCCCCCCAAAAAAGACAACTATACCACAGTGTAATATTTTCACTTCATTCTTGAAAGAAGAGAAAATGTTGTATGAATGATAGATACTTTCTGTCTTATTTTTACTTCTTTAAAGTTTAAAATTTGTTTAAAATAAAATTTTACAAAAATTTGTTGGATTGTCCTCATCATTTCCTCTAGTCCAGTGTTTCTCAAAGGTGTTTTGTTTTTGTTTTTGTTTTTGTTTTTGTTATTGTACCTCCCTCAAGTATCCAAGAGCCTTTGAGACAATTTTCCTAATTGTCCTTCGCATCAATTTTGAACACCATAGATAGTTTACATATGTTTATCATATGTATATATAGCTCTGCTCTCCATAAAAAGGGTAAGTGTTCTCTTTTTTTAGTTTATTTATTTATTTTGAAAGAAACAGAGACAGCACAAGTTGGGGAGGGGCAGAGAGAGAGGTAGAGAGAGAATCCCAAGCCGACTTCACACTGTCAGTGCAGAGCCCAAGACAGGGCTCAAACTCACAAAACTGTGAGATCATGACCTGAGCCAAACCAAGAGTCAGACACTTGACTGAACCACCCAGGTGCCTCAAATGTGTGTGTGTGTGTGTTTTTTTTAAGGGTAAGTGTTTTTCCTCTCTAACCCCTAGAACCAATTTTTCACCTCTTTGAGAAAGCTTGCTTTAGTGATACCTTCCTCTGAACTTCCTTTGATAATCCTGTAGTTGTACAGTTATCAAATGTTGCCTTGTATGTTTGTCTTTCCTGCGAGATCCATTAGCTTCTGAAATCAGTGGTGCTGTATCACTCATTTTATATTCCTTCCACAATGGCTGACACACATGTCACTTGAAAATTACATTGATTCGAACCAGAGATTAAGTCCAGCAGACTTGTGTATTTAATAAATACGGTGGAGCTAAAACAGGAAGCAAATTCAAAGGTCATTATTAAAGTAAAGATTATAAAGTGAAAAACAAAGTGAGTTTGTAAATGTTGATAATTATTATTGAGCCAGAAGTTTATTTGGGCAAATAGGAATTAGGCAAAAAGATAGATGTGTGAATTTGTAGTAAATTCATTTACAATGTGATTTATTAAAAAGAGCACACTATTTACAAAATAAAATTAAATTAGAAAAAACAACAGGTGCTGGCTATGTGACTATGGATAGAATTTTAATGTTACTGTTGGCCAGAAACTAGGCATGAATGGACCTTAGACATCTGATTGGAGAGCCCCAACCAAAGACCACCCGGGGACAACCCCATCCCACCCACGCAGCAGTTTGTGGCTACAACATTCAGGCAGAGGAAGAGTTAAGTTCATCATGCTTGTTGCTCTTGTGCAGAAAGCAGCTGCTTGTTCTTATCTGACCCATGTCTCTAGAACAGAAATAATGTTCGGGTTTCCTACCCTATGCAGGCATTTGGATACATCTTGGGAAAGGACATTGTAGTGGATTAATTGTCACATAATCCTGGTCTGTCACTCAAATGTTGAGACCCTAGGATGCACTCAAAGGAAAAAAAAATGATATAAGCCCACGTCCCGGAGTTTCCAGGGCCATTGTGTGACTTGACTGGCCCGCTCCTGCCTTGGCGCGTACTTTAAAAAAACTTTGCTCCATTTTACTTTTGTTTCACTGTCCTATAAGTCTTTACCGCGGCAGCAAAAAGATTCAAGTCTTCTTTCCTTTGCCATCTCACTCTCAGTAACATTACCTGAATTAGAGATAGTGTGTGTGGAACCTAGTTATGAAAATAAATGGGGCTCGGTAGGAAAACAGAAAGCAACTGCAATCCCATCTCCTTGTTGTTTTCTTCTCCTGTGTGAATGTCATTCATGGCCCAAAGCTTTTCCAGATAATTTTAGGTGATAATGGATTGTCTCTTGTTCCTAATATTCAAAATCTACCCCAATATCATATTAAAACTCCAAACGTCACCAATTAATTATGTTCTCAACCAGCTGGGCCTACCTCAGACTGGGAGACTTGTTGTGGGATAAAAATCATACATTTTCATTCATTAGGTTTTTCATGAGTGACAGAAACCAGACTCTTTGTCTGTCAAAGTCCAGACAATATATACCATGCTCTCCAGAGGTCTCAGGAAGGCATCCTTCCCTAGCCTGGGAGGAGAGGAAGCCCTTCCTGACTCTGCCCCACAGGAAGGGGGAGAGCACACTGACCGGTCTCTCCAGATAAATCCTCACTACGACTGTCCTCAATTCTCTGTCACTTACTTCCCACATAGAAGCTGGAGGCAGGTGATGGGGTAATGTTGCCAGAAGCAAGCATTATCCCAGTCTTGCCCAGATAATATGAGAATCAACTTAAAGCTGGAAGTAGATGACATCTAGTATATTTTTTCTGGCCTTAGAGGTATTGGCCAGAAACTCTGAGATTATAGGAAATAGATATGGTTGTATTTGAAAGCATAAGTACTGTATCTGGCACATAGCGGTAGGGAGGTATCAATTAGTCCTTTTTATTTCCCATTGCTCTCTCTTTTTTCTTAAAAAACCTTTCTCTGAACTACACTTCTTTCCAGTCCACGACTTCAAATCAACAAATGTCTTCTTTTATAAATACATTGTGCCCACGTTTCTGTGCATTTTTATCCATTCGTTTCCCATAACAATGAAAAGTAAGGACATTGGGTTTACAAGTAAACATCATTTAGGACTATTAAGCATAAGTATGTAGTATATGGGAAATTAAATATTATATCCTATGTGTTTGGAAATAATTGAAAACAAAACTAAAATATACTAAATAATACAAGATATTTCTATTTGTCTCTCACTTTCCTCAACTGTAATGAGAGTTTAGAACTAAATAGTGTTACTAATTTATAACTAGAATAAAAAGATGTCACAGTAGAAGTGTATTTCGCCTCCTCAGTGCTATGCCTCTGTTCACTTAGGGGTGTTTTATGAAAGATCCCCCATCACATTAAGAAGGACTATTTAAGTCTTCTTTCTTCCTTTACATAGTCGCATAGACTTTAATAAAAAATCTATGAATTTAATGATTTTAATATCAAACCTTCTTAAGTCTATTTGTAGTTCTGTAGTCTACCATTTACGGGATAGTTTTACTATTATATAGAGAAATACTTCCCATTTTTTGAGTAAAGTCATTGCTTCAAGGTCCAAGGAGTGACATCTAAAAACCCTAAATCACCCACCAACAAGAGCGGAGGTGGCCTGAAAGAATATCAAAGCTGATAAGCTGGCGTTTCTGAGCAGTGGACAGTCAGAGATCAGATCAAGAGAGCATTCATATCCGTGAGCAAAGGAGTAAAGAGTGTGCGAAGTCCAGTTAAATAATGTGAGACTACTGCAGGCAGCAAAAATAATTGAAGACAGCATCTTTGGAAGAGTGAAGAGGAAAGGTAATTGGGGATGGAAGTGAAGCAAAGAAGAATTTTGATACAGAGCCAGTGCACTGTCTTGGCCTCCGCTGTCTTTATAGTCCTCTCACTTGGTTGAGATTCAGTCCTGACTGAACCTGGCTTGGAAGTAAACCTCATAACTACAAACAGCTGCTTGGTTGCCTGAGTAGCAGACGCTTAATCTGCATTTGTCGGGGTAGAGGACAGACATATTTCTCCAGCCTAGGCAGTTCCTTGACACTAATATCAGTGAACATGCTCTCCGTGCCTTTCATGATTTTGTAAACTTTGATCACTGTTGCTTCATCTTTCATGTTTGCAGGTCGAGTGAGTCTTTAGCCCTTCCACATGTGGCAGGCTCTCTTTCCGCTCAGTAATTTAAGTTTATAGTTCTCCAGACATTCTTCGACTCCATTATTTCCTGAGGTGGATCAAGGAGATTTTCCAGGTGTGGATTCTCTGTTGTTTTGAATAAGGACAGGACAATAATTTCTATTTTATTCTTAAATGCTTCTTTCAAAAACAAAAAAAACAAAACAAAACAAAACAAAAAAACAAAAAACAAACAACAACAAAAAACATCCCAACATGCTTTGGGCTCCAAAAGTTCCTTGAACAGTTGTTTTCATGGAATCATACAGTGTTTTCTCAATATCGGGTCTTATTAAAATACAGATGCTAAATAAGTAGATGTGAGGTGAGGTATGATAGCCTACATTTCTAGGAAGTGCCTTGGTGATATTGCTGGTATATAGACCTATTGCTGGTGTGTAGACCACACTCTGAGTCGTGGTGGATTAGTGCAATAATCATCAGAGATTTTCTTTGTGGCAGAAGAAAAACAAATTGAGTAGAATATGAATTATTCCCCATCTTCTACCCCCCCATCCTCAATCATGACTTTCTAATTTTCTAAATTTGCATGTAATTATTGACTTCCCTAAGAAAACAAATGCATAGCCTCTCACTGCAATTTATTTATGTAAATTTACCATTATAAAGTTTGAAGGTGTTTAATGTTTGTCAAATGCATTTCAATTTAGTTATATGCTACTTGGGACTTCATGAAACTTGTCATCAAGGCACATACATACATAGAGTGGGACAGATTGGAAAAGAACTGCAATGAAGCTTGATAGGAAATGCCGATAGAAACAAGGCTACTGTCACTACAAGTTCATCCAAAGTGACACAGATAGTAACCAAGTAATTTGACTCTCTAGTCATAACCCCAGCAAAAGTTGTTATCAGAGGCCAAAAATCTGTGCTATCTCATCATATGGATAAAGAGACAAATAATTCAGTTTATAGTTAAAATTCCAGTCCGGGGTTGAGGTGGGGTGACTGAAATATAAGATTTATTACCATATTAGAAATTCAGAACTATGGGTTAAGGTAAATAAACTCAATAGAACTCTCCCTCTGCCAGAGGAGAAGAGAGTAACCAACTTAAATCTAGCTCTAATTGGGAGATAATACTGTCTCATTGAAGTTTTGTTTTTTTTTATTTTTTTAGAGAGAGAGAGAGCATAAGCAGGGGAGAGGGGCAGAGGCAGAGAGAGAGAATCAAGCAAGTTCCATGCTCAGCGCAGAGCCTGATGAAGGACTCGATCCCATTACTGTGAGGTCATGACCTGAGCCAAAATCAAGAGTCAGCCACTCAGCTGACTGACTGAGCCATCCACGTGCCAATCAACAAAGTTGTTTTAATAAGGTGCATCCTTCTTTCCTTATATCAGTTTAAGAGATTGCAAGAAAAATCAAGTATGCCACACTTGTATAGGTTATTTTTAAAATAAAACAGCACAACGGGGACTGTAGGTCCAACATAAGCGGGGGGTTACCATAATGTCTCATTTAAATAAAATAGTATATCCTTTCATTAACTAATTTTTTGTATATCCTTTCATGGCAAATATTGACACTGTGACTTTTTAAAGGGCTTTTAGGAAATCTAAACAGTATTCACTTATATTTCTTGTCTGTGTGATTATTTAACACCTGCTTTTAGGGAGAAGACACATTTCTTCCCCATTTCTGATAGTTTCTTCCATGTAGGGTGAGCTCTCCCATTTAACACTCTTGCTCCTCTCCACCTCCTCATTCACCTATTTGTAAGTATTGGAACAAACTGGACCTGAGAACCTTGGCCTCTTTCTCTCTCTTTCATGGGGTCTACTTGTCTATAGAAGTCTGATGCTCTTGGTTATGGGATCACCCTAAAAGCTAAGGCTCTGCCCCACAGAAAGGCTCACAGTGGTCCCGGACTGTGAGTGACTGGGGGGTTATGTCTTTCTGATTTTCTGGGATCAGTGTTAGGAAGTCTATCATTGTCAGTTGTCCAAGCTGCATTCTAATTCCAACTTTAGTAGCAATAAAGGAAATATTTTGGTTCTCACTTTTATAATCTTTTTGTCTTTCCAGTTGCTTCATACTTTGGCAGAGATGAGAGATAATACTTGTGTGGCTGTCCTTTGAATTCAAACTTGTTCATCATCATCATTCCTTTAGAGAACCACAGGAGGCTAGTTCTAATGGGAAATGTGTTGTTTCCTCCTCATGATTAGTATATATGGATTCTAATATTTATTAATAACCATCCTAAAGTCGAGATTTTGGGAATTTGGCTTAACAAAAGCTGAATTCTTGCTACAGCTTCCATGTTACTATAATTCATTAGTTGGCAACTCAATCTCTCTGGTCTTAGTCTAGTCTATAAAATGCGGATCAAATGTGTGTAATGTCTACCCTAAAGTGTGGCTGTCAGGTTAAAATTAAATGCATATGAAAATGCACTGACAAGCATAGGGCACTGCAAAGAGGTGTCATTGTTGTAAAAATTCTTTTATGTGTGTAAATAGGCAAACACACATTGAAAATATGCTTTTGATAGAATTCACATTGCTTCTCTTTATAGAAAGCTGGAATTTAAACCGTTTATTTTTTTTTATATGTATACTATTAACTCTTATTTATTGGGTCATATTCTTATTTCATACCATAAGGTACGCTTTCTTCCAGAGTTACTTTTTGCTATGTACATTAAAAATGGATCATTTTTATATCTAAGCACTATGATTGGCCGAATGTATTTCCTTGTCACATAAAGATGTTTTAAAGTGAATTATGTTTATAGCACTTATGGAGTTTTTTTAATGATGTAAATATCACTTTGTCTTATTGTTGCATGTTTTTAGATTTATTACTTTTAGTTATATGAGGTGTCAAATAACATTTGTTAGCCTTATTTCGGTACAGGCACTTTTAAAATGTCAACCAAACAGATGTTCTCCTATAAACATGAATAAAAATGAGGGCATGGTGAGACTAAATATAGGATACTTTGCTATGTTAATATTAATATTACTTAAGATTCAGTCGTGATAAAATTATATATAATTAACGAAAATGACAAGAAGAACACCCAAGTTTATAAGTCTTCAAGCAATATTTGTACTTTTAGTTATATTTCAAGTTTGAAAGTTATTTAATAATTTTTAAGAGCCAGATTATGGGAAAGATAGACAAAGTTAGATAAGATTTCTAGTGTTGCTGTATTATTCTGATTATTTCTGATGTCTGATTCTGATGCTGATTTTAATTTTTATTCTGATTTATAATCTGATTTCTGTTCTGATTGTTTCTGATTCTGATTCTAATAGGGCTAAATCTCAATACCACCTCAAGTTCAAAATAAGTAGACATTCTTACTGATAATAGGTGCATATTACTTAGCCCATAAAAAAAGCTAGAAAGGAGAAAAACCCATGCTATCAGAGAAAGGAAAACGTGACTGCAAGTTTTTTTTTCAGTTTTGTATGTATCATAGCACCTAAATAATTTGAATTTAAAAAAATGTGTAATTAGTTTAAAAAGTACACCAAATATGTTCAGTTAAATCAAAATATGACATAAAACAATTAATTTTTTCCTTTAAAACTTTAACTCTTTCTCTTGCTGGATTAAAAATGTATAAAATATGTGTGAATAAAGATGAGTCTTATCTATGTACATTTGGGATTCATCTAAATTGATTAGAATTGTAATAATAAAATAATGTCATATAATTCTAATTTTTTATTTTACCTCGATTGTTTCTATTTTTTAAATGCCTATTGTGTATTAGGGATTTGGGTAAGTACCTTATATGTGTTGTCCTGTTTAATATATTCGTTTTTAATTGAAACTAAATTGATAAATCATTTTATCTTAAAACACATTTTTTCCCATTCAAGACAGGAAATACATAGAAAGAGTTCTTAAATTTTGAAATATATCTGTAAAGAAAGTTCACAAGTATAAAAGCAAACAATTCCAAAATTATTAATAACATGCATTCTTGTGAATATTGGTGATGGGCTAAAAATAGCCTTTGTGTACATGGAGGGACTTTTTTCAAAGTTAAAAAATATATATATATATATACAAATGTGTATATATATATATAAATGGAAGAAAAATTATTTTTTTTCATTTTTTTTGGAGAATGTCCTGTAGTCTAAGAATAATAAAAATTATTGTAGACACTTTATATGTATAATTCTTTCTTGTTGGTGGTTATTCAAAGAAGCCATTAGGTGATTTATATCAAATAAATAGTAATTCCCTAATCTGCTCTGTAAGTTTAAATTGTAAACTAGGTTTCCTTAAAAATAAGGACTACCTGATAGTTTATCCTTAATTGTTCTCAGCTCATACACAAAATGAAATTCACCTTAAAAGTATTTCATTTATTAAAATTTGAAGTAATTTTGAACAATGCAAAAAATCCTTTTCAATTTTGTAATTTGTAATTCTAGACATTAAAAAAATAATTCCCTAAGTAAAATAAAACAAAAAATAAACATTGCTATTATTTTAAAATTTACAAATGGTGTCACTTAACGTCCCTAGTTAGTCCATAAATTAGGTATTACTTTCCTTCCTTTATACATTAGCAATCTGAGCCTCAGAGAAGTTACCTTGCCAAAGGCTGCTGACCTAAGGGAATTTAGTGAGGTTAGAGTTAAAAGAATATCTTAATTCTCATTCAAACAGGGATGAAAATATATCATGTTAGACAGAATGTCTTTACTGACTTCCTACGAACCTATAAATTTTTCTACTTTGTTGTCAGAAAAAAAAAGTCTGCTAGAAAATCTTTTTAACTTTTTTGACAAATTTCCATTGAAATTTTATTTATTGTTTAGAGAGGTTACCAACCACAAACAGCAAAGTTTTTAAAGTTTTAAAGCCAGGTTATTAGTTTTTTATTGTTGCCATAATAAATATTAACTTCACTTTGTAACACAAAGTTAGTGGCTTAAAACAAGACATTTATTCTCTTACAGTTCTGAAGGGCATGAATCCATAATGGTCCTCATAGGTCCTCAGATGGAGAGGATGTTTGCCCCAGGGTGGATTATTTATAAAATCTCACTCATCCTTAATTTAGATGATGAGGTTTGGGAATTTTCAGTTGATAAGTCTTATATGAAAGCCTGAACTTGATGTTATAATGGGTTGAGAAACTTGAAGACCTTGGATGAGGTGACTGTATTCTGCATGTGAGATGAACTTGAATCTTTGGAAGTCAGACAGTAGGTAGCTACTGCTGAGATGGCTGAGGGGATCACTGAGTCACATACCTACCATCTTCAAAGGACTTCTGTGTGAGCAATTTACTTTTTGACCTTTCAGAGGCCCTAGCAAAAGGTTTTCAACCACAAAATTAGCTTTCTCTCCAGACCCTGCTTCTGGACAATGACTCTCCAATGTAGCATTGGAGATATTTGGGGGAATCAAGATAGTCTAAGAATTCTCCCAGTAAGTAATGCTGTCTTTTTTGCTTAACAGTTACTACTTCAGTCTCTCTCTATCCACTTGCCTTCCACTATAAATAGTGAGAATTAACCAGGCTGTACCTCCAACACATTCCTGGAAATTTCCTCAGCTAAATTTCCAGTTCTTCACTTACAAGTTCTGTTTTCTATATAATTATAGAATACAGTTCTGCAAAGTTTTCTGCCACTGTATAATAACGATACTTTTCCCTCTAGTTCTGATAACATATCCCTCTATTCTTTATAAAATCACATGAGCAGCACCTTTAGCCCTCCATATTTCTATCCGTAGTCTGTTTATGACACTTTAGCTATTCTGGAAGATAGGCTTATCATGCCCCTCACTTCTGAGTTCTTTTAGCAGTTATTAACATCTATATTTCTATAACAGTCTCTTTAAGGCAATTTGCATATTTTTATTTCATTTTGAAATACTTGTAAAAACTATTGATTCAGTCTACATGTATATGTTGACAGCCTAGTAAGTGCAAGGCACTGCTCAAGAAATACGGGACATAATAATCAACACAAGAATTTTGTTCTTAAGGAGCTTGTATTGTGTTTAGAGGAGACAAACAATACACAGTTTACAAGAAAATATCAAGCAATTATAATGCTAGCTGGATTTGAACATTTTTCTATTGAATTTGTATTTTTTCTATCATACTTTTTGTAATTTTCCCAGCCTTTTCCCATTACCCAATTCTAAAGCTGCTTTCATACTTCGGGGTATTTTTACAGCAGTACCCTCTTCTCTGCTATCAAAATCTATACTCGGTGCCTACTGCTGTTCTATTACCGATAGGGCACCTGGGTGGCTGGCTCAGTTGGTTAAGCATCCGACTTTGGCACAGCTTGTGATCTCGTGGTTCCTGAGTTCGAGCCTCTCATCTGGCTCTGTGCTGACAGCTGGGTCCTGCTTCAGATTCTGTGTCTTCCTCTTTCTCTGCCCCTCCCCTGCGTGTGCTCTCTCTCTCTCAAAAACAAACATTAAAAATTGTTAATAAATTACCACTAATTTAGTAGCTTAAAGCACACATTTATATTATAATTCTCAGGGTCCGAAGGGAGTCATTCTTGGCTACAATCAGAGTCAGCAGAAACGGTTCCTTCTAGGGGCTCGAGGAAAGAATCTGTTCCATGAATCTTCCAGCTTCTAGAAGCTGTTGTAGCAACCTGACCCCCATCTCCGCTTCTACGGTCACATAACCTTCTTCTTCAAATGGATCTCTGCTTCCCGCTTATGGACACTTGTGATTACATTGGGCACACTCCTATAATCCAGAATAATCTCCTCATCTCAAGATTCCTTACTTAATCACATCTACAAAATCTCTTTTACTATAAAAGGTAACGTAGATAGGTTCCAGGTATTCAAATGTCCACAACTTTGGAGGCCATTATTAACTCTGCAATAGTTTGATATTATCCCTCATTGTTTTTTTGTCTTCTAGTGTTAGTGGACTCTGAAAGGCAATTATGCTTTAGTGACCTGGAGATGCAGTATTATAAATTTGTTACTGGCCATTTATCCAAACGTTGTTATTTTTTTTAACAATAATATATATATATATATAACATACAATGAGGCATATGATTTTATACAGCGTAGGTGATCTAGCGTTTAAAAGAAGTTATGATACTAAGATTATGCGAAAGAAAAATTCTGTGATAGTCAAGATATGAAATAATCACATTAAAGATAATTCATTATGTTGCTTTTCCTGTCAGAATACACTACCTTTTGTTAGGTAAGAGGGAAGAAGGAAGATATGACCAAAAAGCTTTCATGGAAAACGAGTTAGGTACTTGCTTTGATCTTAACTAAGAAAGATAAGATCACTGGATATGCAAGCTTCACTTTTACAAATTTAGAGCTCTCATATTCTGTGTATATGCCTATGTTGAAAGAAAAAGAAATAGTATATACCTATAAAAAGGAAGTTTGAGGAGTTTAGGACATTTTATTATTTTTTTTTCAGATTACAGGAAACCTAAAGTAAGTTTCAACAAGTAGATAAAGTGTACAGTTGGCACCATCCTAAAAGCAAACTACTTTTCTCCTCTATGCAGTACAACCGCATATGATGAATCTGGTTCTACAAACTATGAAGGGACATCCATTACATGTCTTCATAAACACTTGACACTACTAGAGCTAGTGAAGCTTATGCCTTAATTGTGTTAGCGACTGAACAGTAACACCGTAAGTCCAATTTAAGCCAGCATGCTGGAGTTCAACTCTCATCTCCTTCTAGCACATCCAAGTGACCGTCAACATCTGTTCCATCCAAATCCCCTGCCACTGAGCTAGTTCAGCTCCACGGAAGTGCTCCACGGGCTATTCAAGAGCATCGCAATTCACCTTCCTCCTCACAGTCTTCATGTGGAGACTCCAATTCATCTTCTACACAGTAACCCTAATGGTTTTTTTCCTAAAGTGCTGATTTGATCATGCCACTTCCCTCCTCAACATTATGCAAAGTAATTTCAGGTTTAAGCTCAAACTTCTTAATTCAGCTTGCAGGGATTTCAGGATCTGGCTCTCCTCGATTTTTGAGTCCCATGTCCTTGGATCCTCCTCAGGGAGAATTAAGCACTCTTTCTGGGGCTTCTCTTCTTGATACTTAATCACAATCAGCCTGTTTTGCTCACCTACTATGCTGCATGTGATTTTCATAAAATGTCATTACCCTTAATGGCACACTTAAACCAGGAGTAGGATAAATTCTCTATGGATGTTGTATAAGATTTCCTTGGCCGAGTTTTAGGCAGCAGAATTGGGATGTGCATAGGAACATATTTAACTCTTCACTATGCTTCTGCTTCCTGCTGTACTAGAATTCAGGTATCACCTGAACATGGTGCTTATGTCTATTGCAGTACTTAGCATAGTTCTTAGCTTAGTTTTCTGCCCACTAGACACTGGCTCCTTACAGAAGTAAGTTATAATATTGTATCTGGTGCAAAGTTAGATCTTCATTCAATGTTTGTTGAATGAAGAAACATTTAATTTTTTTATCCTGCATGACAATGTGGCCAAAGAGAAGTGATTTGCATATTAGGGAAGAAAATGCATTTGAATAAAAGGATCAAAACCAGCAGGGAAAACCTAAATGCTAAGTCCATTACTTACAAAGTTTAAGGATAGTAGGCAAGTCCTATAGACACCAATTATTTCTTCCCAGATTCCATGTTTTCAAATTGTGTAAATGTGAAACCAGACAAGGAGGTGTGCCTCGAGGAGGTGGTAGATTTGCTTTCGGAGTGGATAACTGATGAACCTTACATTAACACCTTTTTCTAGCCAATTATTTGTGTGTGATGTTTAATAATGTAAAGGTGAAGCCTCAGTAAATACTAGTATTTGTGTAGCTAATTTAACTTGAAATATAAAATGAAGCAATATAAAATACCAATGATGTTTAATGGGCTTTATTCATTGAGTATAGGAGGAGGAAAAGATATTTTGAATAGATTGTAGGAATAAAATAGATTTATCAATGCAGCTGGAAAAAAACTGTATAGTTGTCTAAGAATTTGTGGGGAAACAGACAAAATAGGAGACAAAGCAGGAAAAACTATGGGATGTTTTGAATTTTTTTTTAACCTGGAAGGTGTGAAGTTATTTAAGAAAGTGATGAGAGTTTATCCAATGGGGGTTAAGATTTTAGAAGGGGTTACGAGACACGTATATTTCTCATATTTTTAAATAAAGGATCAATGCTTTATGAAAAAAATTATAATGAAAAAAGAAATCAAGTAAATAGTAATTAATAGTTAAGTCATATACTGTTTAGGTAGGTCTACCTTTGTTAAATGTCTGGAGATTTGAGAAGAGCTTTGCACTGTGGGTTAGAACCGATTATATGTTAAAGAGTTATTTTGATCCTCTATGCTTGAAAGAGTTCCCAGATACAGTACAGACTCATTGTTTCTCCCAATAGCTTTGCTAGAATTAGGTATAGACAATCAATTATGTGGTTACTTATCATACATCCTATGTCCTATTCTACTGGTGAGCACCTCTATCAAGAAGCAAGTAGAAAAGGGACAGTGGCTTCTTATGTGTTGTGTAATAGTCTTGTCATGAGAGTAACTGCAAAGGCTGAGCTTATTAATACCCAGGAAATCAGAAACCACATAGAGAGAGTAAAGGGCTAAATCAGGAAGCCAACAAAGGCCTATTACAAATTAAGTTCAGTTTGTCATTATTTAAGATAATCCTTGGTTTACTTTCTATGCCTAATTTAGACCCATGACTTAGAGCTAGCAACCATCCAGATGGTGGTCATTCTTTGGGACTTGACATTTTTTAAAAGGTCACCACAGGGAAATTATAACTGACACCTTCTTCTTATCAGAGACCAAACATCTGTGAACTTGCTCCAGTTCTGAATCCTTGCTAGAGTAGTTTCCCCATGGTAGCTCCTTGCTGACTTTCTTTCTGGGTGACCTATGTGAACCAATATATTTCCTATTAAAAATTCTCACATGTATTATATACACAGGCCCATAATGTTCCTAAAATTTTGTCACTTAAATTTGAATCGAAAGATACTACGTTTTTCACTTAGAAGCAAGCCATAGATTCATTTACAGTAACATCAAATGTTTAAGAAATGTCGCCTATGTAAGATGTATTTCCTTCCTGAAGTGTCACTCACCCAGCAAACTTACATCATTTACTCTGGTGCCTCGAAAGTTTTGGAAAAACAAATAAGCAAATAGTGTGTGTGTGTGCTATATATTATACATGCAGTGTTTATATTACATTCATATTTCCTTTTAATATTAGAGAGTACAAATGTGTAAAATTATGAGACAGCTGTACATTCTCTCACACTATCTGCATGTACTCTCATCCATAGATATGCAGATACCTAGGTTTTCTGTTATTTGTAGACATGTATTACGTGTATATGTTATGGGAAGAGGTAGGTGGGGGAATGGAAATGTATCTTTTATTTCACCACCCTGAAATATTTACTGCTACTTTGCCACACCTGTAAGCATGGTCATACAAAAGATGCAGAGGTGATTAATTATGAATGAAAGCTTCAGTTATGCTCAGTGAAGGTTTTGAACTAAGTAAATTTTATTTTTTCCCTCCTTCCACACACCTACTTGAATAATATTTTTAAAAAAACTCTCTTCAGGATTAAGCTCTTGTTATGAATCCTAACCCTATACCTAAAGTCTGGCTTCTTTGCTTAGTTTGTGCTATTAAACTCTCCACTTATGAAGGGATGTTGTGACTATACTCTAGACAGTAGCCTTATAAACATATTCCTTGATATAGGCAACTCTACGACTTGACTTTTGAGTATAACTCGGGTAGTAAAGATAATTCTCTATACATTTTTAATGACTGTCATTGCAGTTTATTTACTAAAGGCAATCCAAGGACTATGTAAAGCAAAGAATGCAGTTTTAAAAATCATCTAGGTATGTTGTAAAAAAAAATATGGCTGTCTGGAATGGCGCCTCAGGTACATTTTTATTTATATAATCTGAAATGTAGCCTTATTTGCCAACCACCAACTACCCCTATAATATAATGTCCCTAAAGGTACACGTGTACATAGAACCTCTTGGTGGAATTCAGTAACTGTCTACTTCCCCTTTTATAACTCTAACCTCAAGGACATAAATGGGTTATAGTGATAGATTACAGAGTTTTGAGACTAAGAAATTAAGAGCCCTTCCACATCAAGTTGTCATTTTTTCTGTTTGAAACACTTCTTTGGTTACTCTTTTCTCTTGGAATTCTTGGAAATATAGATGGATCATTTCCCATTTGGAGTCAATCTTCAAACCACAATGAACTCAGATGCTTGGCAGAAAGATCTAGTAGCATTATCATGGATCCAGATGGAAGGAAGCAGGAAGTAGATTGGTTAAGTTAGATATTCATTGAATTTTTGGATAAATGCTATTTTCTTTTTTTTTAAGTTGTGATTGGCTTTACTACTCATTAAAAATGGTAAAATTTTGAGGATCAAAATAATTTGGGGGACTGGGGAAGTTGGTCTCTTTCTGGGCTCCAAACTAAGCTCACAAATAGTGTTAGAGTAGGAGAGCACCAAGAAATTTCAGGCCGAAGTCTAGTCAATAATCCAGTTTTCTCTAACGTGTCCTTTTACATAATGATACTCATTGGAAAATACCCACATCTTTACAGTTGCATGATGATTTTAAGAATCTGAGATTTAACCATCTTTTTCTTTCATAGACAGTCAACTAATACTTAACACACTGTCTTCTTGTGTGTAATGTTTTTGAACTCTTAAAAAAATGACAGTTCACTGAAAAAGTAAAATCATTAATTTCCTCTCTAATTTAGTTCATCCTCTCTGTAATTTACAGAGAGGTAAGTTTCTGTATATAGATTAGGATAGTCATGCATATAGTACATCTCTTTTCGAGTTTGGCATTTTCCCAAGTGGAACTTCAAATCTCATATTAAAAAAAAAAAAAGAATCACTACATAACTACATATATAATCTAACCTCCTAGCCTGCTCATAGCATTAATAAAACAATACCTGAAAATATTCTGACAAAGTGTTCAGATTTTTTATTAAAAACAGACATATTTTGGGTTTATACATTAGTAATTCTGCTATTCACAGGAAAAAGATGATGACTCACCATTATGCTTAACTGGTAAATAGATGAAGAGGAATACTATGCACGTCTATTGTTTTCTTTTTAAAGAAAGAAAAGGTCATTTGAAGTGGTTGAGAACAGTGAGATCAGTGAAACAGATGTGGCCAATTTCACTTTCTGGAGTGGAAAGGGATGAAGCAAAATATTTGTATGTACATTATCCTCATTCTGTGTAGATCATGGCCAGAATTTAAAATAAAATACAGTTGACCCTTGAACAACACGGGCTTGAATTATGCGGGTCTGCCTATTCGGATTTTTTTTCTATATACTATACTGTACTACAAGTGTATTTTTCCCCCTTATGATTTATCAATAATATTTTCTTTCCTCTAGCTTACTTTATTGTAAGAATATATATAGATAATATCTGTTAATCAACTGTTTATGTTGTTGTTAAATCTTCCAGTCAACAGTAGGCTATTAGCAGTTAAGTCTTTGGGAGGTCTAAAGTTATATGTAGGTTTTTCACTACACAGGGGATCAGCCTCACTAATCCCCAGGTTGTTCATGGGTCAACTGTATATTTTAAAACAAGAATTTTAATATTTAGGATGCTGATCTCATTAGTAATCAAAGTTTCACAATATATATTTTCTAGAAATGGTTTTAAATGTATCATTGGGTATTATTTAAGACAAAAGCTCTGTTGGCAAATATATTTGGGAAAAACTGGTTTAAATGAGTTAAACAAACTTTATTGCTATACTTCTAAGAATGTTTAAAATGTTAATTTGTACTGTTATATATAAATTATATATATATATACACACACACATATATATACACATGTATAAATAATATAGACACACAGACATATATATTTTATGTTATAGAAAGAGACCAGTTTTTAAGTATATATATACATATATATACATAATCTCTACACACACACACACACACACACATATATATATACATATATATTCTTTTTAGAATGTCTTATGGCATACTTAAAAATACTTATGTTAACCTTAAAACAATAAATATTCCTCAATTCACCCACTGAGACTTTAAGATTATCGTTGGTGTACTGGTATTCACTAATAAATAGACTAAACAGTATTTAACCGGGCAGAAAAATGCTCAATAATCTCAGATAAAAGAATCATGTACTGGTTTTTATCTGAATTCTGGTTCCTTTCCCTTTTGTCTAACCTATGGAAGAAGGTCATCATTAAAATGTGCTTTAATTTTAACCTAAAATTTTTTGTCTGTCAGAAGGAAAAAAAAAAAAAAAAGAGCCTGAAATTACACCAGGCTGTACCTCTGGTTAATAAAATACTTAGATCCCTGAAGAAAGAAATCATTGTAATAACAATATTTATCATCATTAGTATTTCTTCAGAAAGAATTAGCTTTTGGGTATTCTTAGACTAATTCCATCTGCCACCACAAAATTTGGACTTTGAAACAAATGTATTAGATATTTCCTGAATCGTACCCCCAGATAATGAAGAACTTCATTAAATATAGAAAGCTCTCTATACCCTCTGCCTCCCACTGGTGTAAAATATAAAAGCCTGCACTAGATACAGAAATTATATTTCAATTATCAAATCTATGAAGTTGTAGAGCATGTTGTGTGAGAGACTTGAGGTCACTCTGTCCATCAGCCAGCAATGGCTAGTATTTGGATTTGACTTCCTTCTTTGCCTGATTTCTATTAAAAACAACAACAACAACAATGACACAAAACATTTCAAATCCAGTTTTTGAGTAATGATAGCTTGCATTTCTGCACTACAGCAAAGACGCTCCAACTGAAAACTATGATAGCATCTGCCCTGGCGATCTTTCAAATCCATGCAACGCAGATAAAAAACACCTATCTGAAAAGGTATAAGCTGAAAAATGAACTAGAAACTTGGGTACATCTGCTAGGGAAAATTATTGGATTACATAACAGTCATAATACAAAATTAGGATTTGTTTATTTTTAATTTTTAAAAAATGTTTTTAATGTTTATTTATTATTGAGGGACAGAGAGACAGAGCATGAGATGGGAGGGGGAGACACAGAATCTGAAGCAGGCTCCAGGCTCTGAGCTGTCAGCACAGAGCTCAATGCAGGGCTCGAACCCACGAACTGCAAGATCATGACCTGAGCTGAAGTCGGGAGCTTAACCGACTGAGCCACCCAGGCACCCCTATAAATAGGATTTAAGTGAAAACATCAGATGAGGAAAAATGCTATTTTGAGTCTAGTTTTCAGTTCCAAGGCTCTGGGAGTTAAGGCCAAGGAAAGATGTAGTGGATGCCTGCAGAAACATCTTGCCTGACAGTGTTGAGTGTTTCTTGTGTATCCTTTAAAGAGAACTTTAAATTCCTTCCTATAAACTTTTTAATGACCCATAAAACAGTTAAAATCAAGTGTGGGAGTTCAAATTATCTGGATAAAATTAGCTTTTATCATGACCTATGTAAAAACTATAAGCTTTGCCAAATTTTGTAAGAATATATACATCAAATCATGTGAAATTGCCAATATTGTACCGTAAACTCAAAACAGTCATTTTTATACTGCTTAAAATAATAAAATCGGAACTAAATGTTATAGTGGATAACGACGACAAAGTGATATTTCATATTTTTATCTTTTTTTCTACTCTTCTGTGTCTTTTACATGAAACTAAAAGAAGCCAATTTACATTATCAGCACTCAAACTGGGAACTAGCTTACTGATAAAATTGACATATAGTCTAGTTGTTTCTTCATGTTGAAACAGAAAGATTGCTTTTTCTTTTTTTTTTTTTTTAAGATTTAATTTTTAAGTAGTCTCTACTTGGGCTTGAACTCACAACCTTGAGATCAAGAGTCCCATGATCCACTGACTGAGCCAGCGAGGCACCCCAGGACTGCTCTGTTAAGACAACAAAAGCTTAACCTTAATGGACGTATTTTTGTAAATTTTACTATATTAAATTAAAGTCATCTGTATATCAAGATACTCATAAAGAAAGCTAAAAGGCATGTGACAGATCTAAAGAGGATTTTTGTAACTCATATAATAGAGACTATAATGAGGGATTATTAAACAAAATGTACAAAGAACTACAAATTTAAGCAAACTCAGCAAACTGATAGAAAAATGGGCAAAGGATAAGAATAGGTAACCACAAAAGAATAAATATTAATGTCAAATTCTAGAGTTACCATAATAAATTACGATAAACTCAGTGGCTGAAACAACTTAAGTTTATTATTTTGTACTTCTCAAGGTCAGAAGTCTGACACAGTTCTCAAAGCATTAAAATCAAGTTATCAGCAGGCTGTATTTCTTTGTGGAGGCTCTTTGGGAGAATCTGTTTCCCATACCTTTGGATTGTTGGCAGAATTCTGTACCTTGAGGTCACAGCATCAAGGTCCTTGTTTTCTTGCAATATGTAAACTGAGTCATTCCCAGTTTCTAGAGGATACCACATTCCTTGAAAACTGGCTCCCTTCCTACATTTTTAAAGCCAGCAATACAGATGGAGTCCTCACATTAATTTCCTTTGGCTCTTCTTCCATCTTTTATGCCTTTAGGAGCTCATGGCATTGGATTGGAAGAATCCAGATAATCCAGAATGATCTCCCCATATCAAAATCTTTAATTTTAATACGCAGTTTCTTCTTTCATATAAGGTATCATATTTATAGGTTCTAGAGATTGGTGTATAGATATTAGGGGGATGTTATTTAGCCTACCACAACTAATAAAGATAGTATATTAGTTTAAATTTATTTGTAATCAGGACATGTGGATTAAAACAATGAGTTGCGATCGAATTGAATCCATTGAAATGGCAAAGATTAAAAATTGAGTTTTTTAGTTCTTTGCATTGGCAAAAATTAAAAACATGATAATATCAAGTGTTCACTAGGACTGGGAAGAAGATATATTTATATACTACTGATATACATTGTGATAGGTAAGAAACAAATGCAGATGGCCGTGCTCACATATTTTGTTTATGGAAAAACTCTATATATGTGTCTGTTCACACAAGTATTTTTTAAATCCAAAATCCATCAAGATCATCACAATGATTTCCTCAATAAGAGAGAATGTAAAGAGAATATGACTTTGGGCAGTATCAAAATAAGCTTTACATTATCTGTAATAAAAATATCTTTTCAAAAAACTTCTAAAAGTACAACATGTGAAAAATAAAATAATAACAGGTCTTTATTGTGGGATACAGAGTTTGTTTTTATTTATCATCTATCTATCTGTCTGTCTATCTATCTATCTATCTATCATCTATCTATCTATTGTGTATCTATGCATTTGATTTTTTTTTACTTGTGAAATAAGTATATCTTAAGACAACAAATAGAAGATCTCTTTCGACAATACTCATATACTCACCAAAATATATTCTAGTAATTGTTTGAAATAGGGGTCAGCAAAGTAGAACTTTTGGGTCAAATCTTGATGCTTGCTTTCATAAATAATGTATATTGGAAAATAGCTGTTGTTAACATAGTGTCTAACGGCTACTTTCCTGATACAATGGCAGAGTTGGTCATTGCAACAGAGACCATATCACCCATAAGGCCTAAAATATATATTATCTGTCCCATTTTACCCTTTTTGCTTAGAAGGGATGACTTATTAGAGCTGGCTAGGGATTGTGTAAGTCTAGAGCCCATTGCCTAAACATGGGCTATTGGATTGGAGAATTATTTAGCATCAAGAAAATCATTTGCAACTTAAAAGCAAAGATGATCATGATGTTTGGTTAAGAGTAAGTGCCAATGAAATTATTAAATGAATAAATCACATCTTTGTACTGAGCCATAGACCGCTCTACTTATAGGCATGTACTGAAAGGTAGAATATTGTTTGGTTCCTGACTGGGAATAGCTCTTCAATCAAATAACCATAATAAAATGAAATAAATATGCTTTCACTATGTTTATATAGAGATCTCTACCAATTATTTCATAAATACTATCTCATTTTTTTAAATGTTTTTTTTTAACATTTATTTTTTGATAGAGACATAGTGCAAGTGGGGGAGGGACAGAGAGAGAGGGAGACACAGAATCTGAAGCAGGCTCCAGGCTCCGAGCTGTCAGCACAGAGCCCGATGCGGGGCTTGAACTCATGAACCGTGAGATCATGACCTGAGCTGAAGTTGGCCACCCGACCGACTGAGCCACCCAGGCGCCCCAACTATCTCATTTTTTTTTAACCTATATCCCAATGATAGGTCTAAGATTCTCATTTTATAGCAGAAGAAACTGAGATTCTGAGAAATGAGGTGAAAATGTTTGTTTAGTAAATGACACGAAGACTAGAGACCTTATTACTTGTTACCCACTGTGAATTTTTTTCTACATAATGTTTTCTCCTCTCTCGAATGAAGACATAAGGAAAAGGAATATTTGATAGATATGGACTGGTGCTTTTTTAAAAGATAAAGAACATTATATAAGATATGGATTTGTTCTAGAAAATAGAAAACTTGGAAATCATGTATATACTCTTGGCAAACCAAATGTTCCCAGCCCTCCCTAACCAATAGGTTCCATTTAGGTCATCTTTGGTTATTACTGCAGTCTTATAAGCTTCAAGGTTCTAGTTGCTCACACAGAAGTAGTAATCTCTGTTATAATCTCACACTGGTATTGCTGATATTCTTCACTGTTGATCGTTAACCAGTCTAAATTTCTACTCACCATAGTGTTCTTGAGACACAATCTATCTCTGGCCCTCTAGATGCCAATATAGGGGTCAATTGTTGTATCTTCCTCCTTTATTTAGAGCCCAGCCAATGCTGTCAGCTTCCAATTTTCCCTTCCAAGAACGACATGGCAGTCTCTCGAAGAAGAGAAATAATATATCTCAGTTTCTTTTGTTGTTCTTGCTGTAGCGTCTCTCAAGCATCAAAATAAAAGCTCTTTCTATTCATTCCCTCAGTTCTTTTTCTTCTCAGGGGTTGCAATAATCAGATGGTCAAATTGCAATAGGTTACTGTTTCTGCCACCTCAATGTATGGGAAGTTGCCATTCTTTTCTAGATGCCCAGCCCTTATATGTAGGATACTTGATATTTAGGTTCTTACTTCTCTTTGGATAATTTTCTCCTGGGATGAATTATGGCCTTTCTTTAAATATTGTCTCTGTTACCTCACCCCAGTCTGATAGTCATAACAAATGTGTGAATACCAAGAGTAGACACGAATGAACTACTTTCTAGCCATTGGTGACAGCTGACTAAAAATTACCTTCCCACCCCCTCTGAATTGATAGTGAGTCTCATTTGAGTGGCAAATCAGTGAATACAGATAGATATTGTTGTGGGAGAACTATTCTAACTCATTATGCCAAAATACCACACATCAGCTCCTTATTTAAGTATGAGTATAGTGCTTAAACTCTGTGATGGTTAATTTTATGTGTCAACTTTTGGCTGGGCCACGATGCCCAAATATTTAGTCAAACACTATTCTGGGTGCTTCTGTAAGGGTGTTTTTGGAGAATATTTACATTTAAATTGGTGTGCTTCCAGTAAAGCAAATTGCCAGTTTTAATGTAGGTGGCCCTCATTCAATCAGTTGAAAGCCTGAATAGGACAAAAGACTGATTTTCCAGGTGCAAGGCAGATTCTCCAGCATACTGCCTTAAGACTTGAACTGAAACTTTGGATCTCTTGTCTTTCCTAGGTCTCTAGCCTGATGTACAATATTGGCTCTTGTCTAGGTCTCCAGCAGGCTGGTCCATCTTGCACGCTTTTGACTTGCCAGCCTCCATAATCATGTGAATCAAATCCTTGAAATAAACTTCTCTCTTTTTCCTTCCTTCCTTCCTTCCTTCCTTCCTTCCTTCCTTCCTTCCTTCCTTCCTTCCTTTCTTTGTCTCTTTCTTTCTTTCTTTCTTCCTCTCTTTGTCTCTTTCTTTGTCTCTCTCTCTTTGTCTCTTTCTTTCTTTGTCTCTTTCTACCTACACACACACGCACACACACACGCACACCCATGCTCATATGCACAACATACCCTATTAGTTCTGTTTCTCTGGAGAACCTTAATACATATGATTCATAAAATATGTTATTAATTCAATATATTTACATTTAAAATTCAATCCAGATATAGGTACTCAATAAACACTTAGGCTACAACATTTAACAAGAAAGACATGACGCATTATCTTGAAATCTTTCAACAATTATGGTAGGAGACTTTTAAGGTATCCCAATGATCCCAGATTCATACCCACATTATATCAGGATTAGTCTCTTCCCACATTATATCAGGATTAGTCTGTATAACCAATAGAATATGGAAAAGCAATAGTATATTAACTTCTCAGATTAGGTTATAAAAGGCACTGTATCTCATATTTTGACTGCTTCCTGTCCCTACCTCAGATCATTTTGTCTGAGAGTTGTAAGCAGAACCATGGGGATACACATGTGGACAGGAACTGAGGCCTTTGTCCAATAGCCAGTGAGAAACTTTGGGTTCCTGCCAATAGCCATGATAGAAAGCTTAGAGAGTATTCTCTAGCCCCACTCAAGGCTTCAGATGACTTCATCCCAGGTGAACTTCTTGAGTGCAACATTATTAGAAGTTCTGAGGCAGAATCATCCAGTTAAGCTGCTCCTGAACTCATGAGCCTCTGAAAATTTGTGTGATGATAAATATGTGGGTTTTAAGCTGCTGACTTCTGAGGTAAATTTTTACACGGCAATAGATAACTAAAACAGACCTTGCTACCAAGTATGTGGTGTTATATTACACATACTTAAAACTACAGAGGTGGCTTGGAAACTGGGAAGAGGGCAGAAGCTGGAAAGACTTTGAAAAGAACATTACTAAAACCTTAATGTGTGTCATGGCCTTTGAAGAGGCTAACCAACAGTAAAACCCTAAAGGAGAGATGACTATCTTACTGGAAACTAGCAGATAGGGACGTTTTAGTATGTACTGGAAGAAAGGTTAACAACACTGTTGCTTTCACTAAAGTGGAAAGTAGAAAATGGACCTAAGGAACAACATCATTTAGATCAGGAGAACTCCAGCCAGAGTGTTGAAGGTGTTGCCTGGTATGTTCTTGAGCTTATCATAAAATGCAAGAAGAAACGATAAGCTAAAGAAAAAGTGCTGAGCATAAAGAAACTGGAACTTGATGGTCTCGAATACTCACAGGCTTTCCAGGCTAACAAACAATGCTAAAATTAAGAAATGACTTCCTAGTAAAGAGCAAATTCAGTCAAGTTTAGGGGAAAAAAAAGGAGGAAAAAAAAGTCTTAAAGTGGAGGGTGTGCCTGTCAAATCCATTGTTAAAATTTTAGAAAAACCTAAGTTGGAATTTCAGAGTACTATTGAGTCAGATAAAGTGTTTTCTAAAGATGTTAAGGATATGACTCACAAATCCCTTCAAACAATAGGCCCCATTAAGAGAAGTTTTAGGGAGTTTTCCTCCACTGTGTTAGCAGAAGCTCAGCTAGAAAAGGACTTACTTCAAAGTTATTTATGACAGGGTTTTTGTTTAATGGAATGAACTTTAATAAGATTCAAGAAGACCAAAAAACACATTTTTTTAAAGAAAATTTTAATTGAAGAATCATGGAAAGCTTGACTGAAAGGGAGTAGAAAATGACAGCCATTGGATTTTCAAACTTCTACAACCAGGATGTAGCTGCAAACACACATTTCCTTTTGTGTTAAGGATAACATAACATAAAGGATAACTCAGCAAAGAACGAAGATCCCAGGGTGGACCTCAAAACCACAGTAAGTCATTTACAAGCAGGAGTTGAATTTTCATTTTGCCTGGATGGATTTTAGAACAACTGTGAATCAGTAAGAGTGCCTCCTGTTTTCCTGATTTTTGAATAGGAGTTCTCATAGAAGTTCTCCACTGCCTGCTTCCCCCCCATTGTATGTTGGGTGAGTGTGTGGGATAAGGGGGCGGGATCATGTGTCTCTTTAGATCACAGGACCCCAAAATGAAATGATCCACTCAAGAAGCTTTTCGTAAGGAATTACATACAAGTAGACCTCCCTCACCTGGACCTGAGGACATGATGAGAATCCAGATATCACACCAAGGCTGTAATGGGATGAGACTTTGGGCCCTTGGAGAAAAGTAAGACTATTTCGCATGTAGAACAGACATGAATTATTAGTGAAGAGGGTAGACTGCCTCCAAGATAGCTCCCATGGCCTGGAATGCAGACAGTATTGTAGTCCTGTCCCACATTGCAACAAGGTTGGGCTATGTCACAAATTTTTAGAACTAATGCTACTTAATTTCTAACATAGATTACATTAGATACTGTGCTTTTCATTTTGCTAGGCTCCTCTTTCTCTTTCTCTTTCCTATTCCTTCTTTCAGATCACTTGCTCTGGGAAAGTAAGCTGTCATGTCACAAGCAACATAACAAAGAAGCCCATGTGTTGAGGGGACTAGAACCCCTGATCAACCCCCAGTGAGAAACCATGGGCTGCTATCAACAGCCATTTAAGCATGTTTGCAAATGCTCAGTCAAGTTCACCGCCCATGTCAGCATAAAGATTGGCTACAACCTCCAGAGAGACCCAGAGTCAGAACCATCCAGTTAAACTACTTCCTGCTTCCTGATCCTCAATAACTATGTGATAAAATAAATGTTTATTTGTGCGTTTTTTTTATATTAAGCTACCAAGTAGTGGGTGTAATTTATTATATAGCAACAAATAACTAATACAATCATCAAAGTGTTTATCGATATCTCAGTAGATCTAGTACTTTCTATAAAGACCTATCAGAGATAATGAGAAAACATAATATCTGATCACTATATCAATCAGGACTCAATGCTGAACAAAGAAATCACTGTAGGAATTCTCACTGGAAGACTTTTAATAGAAGGAAATAGGTGCTTAGAAATACTTTGGAGAACTTCAAGTGCATGGTCAAGGCAAGACCTCTGGGAGCTACTGATCTTGATTTGATGTGATTTTTTTTTGCTGGTGCCAGGAGTTTAAAAACACACTCTCATAGAGCTGAATGAGGCAGATGGGGTAAGAAAGGCACCACCATAGCTACTGCTGCTCCCGAAGCATGTACGTCTTGTAAGATGGGAAATAGAAGAATGTCCCTTCAGAAAAACAGCACATAGCTAAGAACACCGCATATTAGCATAATCGACGAGGTGCAAGAAAAATGGCTTCTGCCTAATTCTTACCCTCCAGTTCTCAAAACAATCCAATTAGTGGAACCTCATTCTCTTCTGGAATCTTAGTGGCCACAAAGTCTAGGAATGTTTTTAGCTTTCTAATTTCTTCAGTTTGAAAGAACATAATATGGAGGTTGAGAGAACCAATTCTCTTCCTCATAGTCTGTGCTCACCAGGAGGTAACAAGCTTAATGGAATGACAAGATTAACATAATGTGACAAAATTAAAGATGGGGCATTGTGCTAAATGGAGTGTTACAGCTTAAGTTCAACAGGAGATCCGGGGGGAAAAAAGGAGATTAGAGTATGATGGAGAATTCAGAGAAAGTTTCATGTAAGAACCCAACTTTCAGTTGAAGCTTAAAAAGATGGTAGGAATCAAACAGAAAAAAAAAAAAGGTATTTAAGGCAGGTGGATGACAAGAGCAAAGACCTGGATTAATGCTTATGGCAGCAGATAGTTAGCCTGACTCTAGCAAAGAATAAAAAATGAAAAGTGGTGATAATAATGGACTTTGAAATATAAAAACTTTAAAGTTTGAAGTAAAAGTTCAAATTTATTGCATATGAATATGCAGATTCTAATTGTCCATACACATAACTATATGAGTATGTAAAATTATGAATGTTGTGTCATTCAGTAAAGTTGTTTCTTTGCCAGATGATGATGGCACCTAGACTGAACTACAGAAATAGACATGGCCACAGATATCTCAACATTTTCCTCCCCACTTTTTAACTGTTTTTTATTTATTTATTTTGAGGGAGAGAGAGAAAAAAAAAAGAGAGAACACAAGGGAGGAGCAAAGAGAAAGGAAGGGGAGAGAGAATCCCAGTCAGGTTCTGAACTGTCGGTGCAGAGCCTGATGCAGGGCTCAAACTCATGAACCATGAGATCGTGACCTGAGCCAAAGTCAAGTGTAGGACGCTTAACCAACTGAGCCACCCAGACACTCCAACATTTTCTTCCCCTCAATCCCAGTTATATTTAAACACAAAATACTTCCTTTATGTTATAGTATTTCAGATCTCACAGCTTACAAAATATTGCTATTGTTCATTATTTCATTTGACCCTCAGAATAAGATTGAGAGATGAGAAAGGTAAATAATTACTCTTCATATTTTTTATAGATCGGAAATGCAACTAACTTCCAAGTCACCTGCCCTAGCAAGTTGAGTGTTGAATAACCATTATTATATTTTGATCAAGTCTTAGATGAAGAAAAATTTTATTCTAAAACATTCAATAGATACTTTGATAAAGTGATAGCTAAAGAGATCATTTAAGGATTTGAAACTTTAAGAGTTGAAAGTTTGGAAACTTTCTAATATCACAAAGAACATACATTATGTTTCAATAGAAACCACTAAAATATAGTCATAAAACTTTATTTTTCTTATATAACTGATTCGGTCTTGGTTACATCATTCATATCCCTCACCTGCACCTGAATGTCACACGTCCCATTCTGGACAAAGGAAACAAGTCAGACGTCAGTCATCTTTCTGTTTCTGACCAATCACTGATGTCTTCTGTTAATGAATGCATTATTTTTAATGGTGCGAGTGTCAAAGAACCTTTTTTTTAAATTTTTCCTGGTTGTCTCTACTGTAATAGACCTCAGAAAAGTATTCTTCAGCCAATTTATGCGTGTATGTTTACATTTATGCTGGAAAATGAGTTTTCTAAGGGGGTTCCCTATACACTAGATAGTTGTCTTTGGAAGTGTTAATGCATAAGCAACCTAAGAAAATAAAGTTTAACTTCAAATTTAAAAAAAGTGGAATTTTTTTAGTAATTTGTCAGGATGTGGGAAAGAATTATAACTTTAGAATGACTTCTTGTTCTCAAATTCCATCTTTTCAGCAATTAGAGTCCACAACCAGCCTGTCCTCTTCCGTTCAAGAAACAAAAATTTATGCCTATGTAGCATCAAAAATTCCTTGGTTATAATCAAGAGGAACATAAAGGTGAACATTTTCATTAGTGCGTGTCATGAACATTGTAGAAAGAAGAATTATAACCCATCCCAGTCCAATCCATCTTCCCCGAGGAGCCGCTTAAAGGAGGGGGTGAGGGGGCTGAGATCCTTAGAGTTTTTAGTTACTCTAACTCCCTGACATAAGTTTTAAAGTTACACAAGAAAGTTCTTAAGGAATAGCAAGTCTGCTTGATCTCCGTTGGAGCCATGTGAAAAAATCTCTAAGTTAGAGACTAATGATTTTACCTTAGGAATAATGTATTCAATTCTAGAATCAGTGCTATTGATTGAAATCCAAGAGATAGATGTGAGCCTTAAGCCTGGAGAAAGACAGTTAATACATTTTTCCATATATTTAATTAATCATGGTCATTACAGGACAAAGAATTAAAGAAAATAATACATCATTTGTCTAGGTCTTATTGAACACTTTATAATTACATGAAATTTATATGAAAATTCAAATATTTTGCGTTCAAATCACAAGAAAGGAACTTTGTAGCTTAACCCTGAAAATTAAAAGGTGTTGCAAAAGAATCGGTAGTTGGCTCAATAATAATGCATTACTAGCCAAGAATGTCCAATGGGGAAAAAATAGGCTCTTCAATAATGATGTTGAGAAACTGGATATCCACATGCAAAATAATGAAACTGGACCCCTGTCTTACACCTTACACAAAAATCAACTCAAAAAAGATTAAAACCTTGAACATAGACTTGAAACCATCAAACTCCTAGAAAAAAAATGTCAGAGGTGAGCCTCTTGACATCAATCTCGGTAATAATTTTTAGACTTGATACCAAAAGCAAAGTCAAAAAAAGCAAAATAAACAAAGAAATAAAGAAGCAAGTGGATTTATATCAAACTAAAAACTTCTGCACAGCAAAGAAAAATGCTAGAAGACAACCATTAACAAAATGAAAAGACAATCTATGGAATGGGAAAATATATTGTAAACCATGTATCTGAAAAGCAGTTAAATATCCAGAATATATAAAGAATTCATACAACTCAAGAGCAAATATATATATATGTATATATATTTGGGCAAAGGACCTGATAAGACATTTTTTTAAATAGGACATACAAATGGCTAATAATAGAAAAAAGATGCTAAACATCACTAATCATTAGGGAAATGCAAACCAAACCAAAATTAGATAGCATCTCACTCCTGTTGGGATGGCTATTATCAGAAAGACAAGAGATAAGAAATACCGGGAAGGATGGGGGGAGAGGGAACTGTTGCACACTCTTGGTGGGAATGTAAATGGTGCAGCCACTCTGAAAAACAATATGGAGATTCCTCAAGCAATTATAAAGAGAACCAGCATATAATCCAAAAACCCCACTTTGGGATATATATCCAAAAGAAACAAAATCATGATATTAAAGAAATATCTATACTCCCATATCCATCACAGCATTATTCACAATAACCAAGGCATGGAAAAACCTAGGTGTCCATTAATGAAAATGTGTTCTATCTATAACATTGTTAACCTTACAAAAGAAGAAAACTGCCTTTTACAACAGCATGGATGAAACTGAGGACATTATGTAAGTGAAATAAGCCAAACACAAATATTGTGTGGTATCACTTACATGGAGGATCTTAAAAAAAAAAAAAAAAAAGTGTGGAAATAGAGAGTAAAATGGTACTTGTCATGGGGCTGGGGGAATATACACTGGTAAAAGGATACAAATTTCCATCATTAGATGGATAACTTCTGAGTATCCAATGTACAACAGGTGTCCATAGTTGATAGTATCATATGGTAGAAATTTGCTAAGAGAGGACAAGTTAAAAGTTCTCATCAAAAAAAAAAAAAAAAGATATGTGAGGTGATTGGATGTGTTAATTATCTCGATGATAGAAACCCCTTCACAGTGTATAAGAAATCATCATGTACACTTTAAATTTATTACACTTTTATTTGACAAATCTACCTCAATAAAGATTTTTAACAAGAGGCAGAGAAGCCTGGGTGTAGGTGATAGATTAATGTTTTCAGCTGGAAACAGTTGTTGGTGGCCTCCGTTACTCTGAGGCAAAGATCAGAAAGAAAGGGAAAGAAAGGGTCCTATCCCACAATATAATATAGTGATTTCCCAGGGCACTCCTGAGTGTACACACATTAGAAGGAAGTATCCCCAACAGGCTCTTACACTATCTTTGTAAACACTGCTGGGAGAGGTATAATTATTGGCCAGACTCCCCTTTGTGCTTAAAGTAACCACAGACAGTTTGGATGTTCCATCAGGGATTGGCAAGTAGTAGCCCCTGTGCCCATGAGCCCACTGTCTGTTTTGATAAGTAAAATTTTATTGGAATACAGGCATATCCATTCGTTTCTTACTGCCTTGTGTTGCTTTTGTTCTGTAGTAGCATATGTGAGTAATCGAGACTGATGTTATGGACCACAAAATTGAAAATATTTACTATCTGACCTTTTTCAGAAAAAGTTTGCTTACCCTCGCTCTAAACTGCTATAGGAGGGTAAGGCGGGGAGACGCAAGACTGGTATAGGAAGGCTTTGCGAAGGGCGTTGAGATGGGCTTGTGGTTGTGATTGTGGCTGTAGTGATTGTAGTTAAAATATGGGAAAGGAGAATTGATTTCCGGGAAATCTGAGTGGGGTCTATTGTCACATTTGAGACCAATTTTCTGTCATTTGCTTGTTGCTGGCTTACTTTCTTTAACGAAGCCTTATTTTGTTGCAGCACACTTACAACATTGGTGTCATCTGAAAGATTTTGCTTGCATTTCTAAAAGGCAAGAATTTGAGCCAAGACTAAAGGGACTCTCTTAAAAGAAAGCCAGTCTCAGATTTTATTTTCTTTTAAATATCACATGCGCATGTGTGTGTGTGCATGTATGTATGTGTATTGTGTGTGTGACTTAAAGATATTTCTCAGACATTGTCGCAATAGTGCATACATATTTAGATTCAGATTAAAGTGTCTCATTCATTTCAAAGTATGTGCTGTCTGACCATAGTTAAGAGCACTTTGTTATATGCATACCTTAGCTCTGACAAATCCTGAAGGACCAAATATTACCATTCTGTCCACTTCAAAGTTCCTCTGAGTTCTTACTGTTCCAATTGCAGTGGTGGCGAAATCCCCCTTTCCATTTGCTTGTCCTTTGTCTGTTTTCACAGTCTTCTTGGCTGTGTAATCACTCATTCTCTCTCATTTATCACAGCCTTTCCTGGTCCTGACTACACTATCTCCCCATTTTTGTCATGGTGCACTGGTACATTACAAATACAATTAAACCTCTTATGATACTGCAGCTTTTGGCCAACACAACCCAGCTTCAAGGTTGAAAGATTCCTGATATTACCTCTGATATCACTTCTTTCCCATTTATCGGCAGTGTCCGGACTAATGCAGTAGTGTTGCATTAATTAAAGGAAGCATCTAGTAATACTGCTGTTTTTGCCAGTCTGACACTGAATCGGGAGCCCGATGCCTGCTCATGTTTTAAGAACCATTTATCACCCATGTCATCCCAAAGCAGCCAGCTGTCTGAGCCAAGCCTCATTTGCATTTCATCAACCACAGGCTCTCTTTCCCCCATTTCATTCTCAAGTCTTTGTATAGCAGCTCTAATTTTTTTTGTAAAGCACATTTTTCAAAGAAGAAGCTTAGCTAAAATTAGTATGCTACGTAGAAAGATGATTTGAATACCAGACACAAGTCTCCACACTGATTGTGGCCAAAATAAGTAACAGAGACTGTGTATTGGATTTGCTCTTTCTCATGGTGGGGTGCAGTGACTTGTAACTACTACCCCACTCCCCAACATTACCACATGAATCTCATTAATATTCATACTCAATCGCAAACATAAAGATTCAATTTCATTTTTGATTATGAAAACAATTTTTACCGTAACAAACGAAATGAATTTGATCCAATTTCATCCTTCATTTTGTATGTGGCCCACTGCTCTCACGATCTCCAATCACACATTATACAACGTTTTTCTGCCAGCCCAAGCTTTTTAAAGACATATCTTGACAATGGCTCAGTATTTCCAAAACCAGAGAAAAGCAACTTATGCAACTGCATTTTGAAACTATCTTGTAATAAGTTTGTGTTTGTCTTCATAATTCCAAGACCTGTGTAGTTAACACACTTTTTTCCTTTTTTGTATGCAAGATTCTGACATATCATTCTTTTCTATATATCCACTTTCAGTACCTCTTGAGAAAATTTAGTTTTTTTCCTTTCAAGGCAAAATAATTCTTCCTCATTTCCTTGAATCACTTTCATAATATCTTCACATTAAGTTTACACAGAAAGTGTGTATGTGTGTGCATGTGACTGTGTACGTATGTGGAGAGAGAGAGAGATTATGCTAACTCACTGTGCATAGACTTGTCCACTCTCAATGTTTTGCCTAAACCAAATCTCTGGTGATCATTTTAAGGGGTAATCATACCCTTTTATGTTCTCGCTTCTTAACCCAGATGGTCAACAACAGTGGACACCTGTCTCTCACTGAGACCATATGATAAAGGTCATTTAACAGCCTTTCCTGGTAATGCTCTTGAGTCCCTGTGGGTTTGGTTTCAGATTTCATTCAGTGGCCTAGAAACTTGAAAGCTCTGTATCCATAACTAATCCTCTGGGACTTTTAGTCCTCAATAGGTAATTATTTCAACAAGTTTCTCTCTGAAAAGAAAGTAGTCTTTTGGAATTTCTATTAAATTGAATAGAAAAATAAAAACTTTGTATGTATTAATTTTAGTTGATGTCCAAAGCACATTTTAAGATTAACGTGATTTAAATTTTAGTCAGCCACACATTCCATTTAGAGCAAGAGAAAAAATGCTCTTCAATAAACTGTGTAATAGTTTTAATTTTGATTTTAGGGTGTTTGTGATTTATTAGTATGCATTTGATAATCTTTCAATCTGTTCTCAAAACACTGTGCATTTTTAAAGCAGCAATATGTGTTTCAGTAGGGAAAATTATGTTCTAGAATCCCTTTTAATTTAACTAGAATATTATAATTTATCGACAAAACAATATGAGTTTATTTTCCATTGACTTGAAAATTCCATGTTGATACCCCTGAACTCCCATTCATGATTTAAACAGTAAACTGGTTTTCTGTAGCTTCTGTGTTGCCATTTATTCACAGAGATTCATGAAAGAGACATTCTTTTACTTTTTTCTCTATCTTCTTCTAATGCTTTTATTTTCTACCTATTTCCCTTCAGATTTATGAACTAAGATCTTAATGCTTGGAGTTGAAACTTTCTCCCTCTGCTTTTGTACCTGTAAATCTGTTTTTATGTTACAACGCTCCCTGCTATATCCAAGGATATAAAATATGTTCACATTTGTGTAAATGGGTTGTTTCATTAAAAACATTTTTGCACACACTTTTCTTTTGACTACTTTAATTTGCTTTTGTATTTTTTCATGATACATTTAATATCTGGATTTTGAGACATGGAATAAAGGCTTCTGACATAAGAAAAATGGATTTAATGAAAGCAGCTTTTTTTCCCTGAGTAGATTATTATTGTCCCTCTTTAGCAAAAACATGATAAAATTATAATGGAAATGTATATTAGTGGTAAAAGGGATTGTTTTTTTAACACTAATTGGGTATGTATATAGAGCCATTTTCCAGACAAATTTTTGTTTTAGAATTATTTTGGGTTGACAGAAAAGTTATAAGTATAGCACAGAGAACTCCCATATACACCATACCCAGTATAGACTTAAGTCTCTACTTTATTGAAACGAATTTTCTTAGTTTTTTTTTTTCCCCCAATGTCAGGGAACCATTCTGATAAGAGAAAAATTTTATGGTGTGTATCTACAGATTGGCCACCTCTAAGAAAGGGGGTGGTGGTGGGGTGGATAAGAGTCCCTTCTGTCTGAACTGGAATTTTTCAGACTTCACAGTTTTAACCTAAATTCATTAGCCATGTGATCTTAGTCAAGTTACCTTGTCTTTCTAAGTCTTAATCCCTTTATGTAAACGTAAGTAAAGCAATAATACCTCTCTCACGGGGTGGCAGATAAGCATTCGATTAAATGTTGCAGATAAAGTTCTCTATGCAGTATATAAAATGTATTCAGTTTTCAATAAAAGTACTCCATAAATGTTGACTCTTTTTCACTATATTACTAAATTTGAAGGCTGAGGATAGGTGGTAGCCTGAGAGTGTTCAGACTGACAGAATGTTTGTGTTGCCTCAGACCAATCAGTATCTTCACACATCTAATATTCACCTCATTTTCAGGTATAGGTCAGAGAGGAGATATCTGACCTGCCAAATGGCCCACCAAGTCTCCAGCAGTGAGAACTAAGTTAGAAAGAGAAAATCCTATTCTAACTGGTTTGGCTATAATTGTGTGTGAGTGTTTCACTTTTAGTAAAATAATAGTGATGTTTTGATCTTTGACTTTTTTTTTTTTTTTACCATTTTCAAAATATCTAGAGATTGTTGTGAAAGAAGGAAACTAAAGAGATCCCATGAAAAATTGCTTTACTCCCTTTCCTGCTTCCATTCTTGCTAGGACCTATATTCCTGCCTTATACATGCTATATAGAAAAGTTCTTGTATTTCCTTGTAAAGGTCAAGGATTTAATGATTTCTTTGGAGTCTTCTAGCACCATAAGTAACATCTAAGGAGTGACCAGATGGCCTCATCATGAATGTGTTCCAAGGCCAAGGACTCATCAAGACACCTGGCTCCATCCAAGGGATGAGTGACTTATGGAGGACATCTAAGTACTCCGTCTTTGTTCCTGGATTACTGAGAAGACTTGTGCACTGAACCACCATCCTCAACAAAACTGTAGGCCCCAAGCAAAGATAAGACCCTCTTCTCTACCCTTCCCTTCCTATCTTATTTACTCTGTCTGTATCTATACTTCTCTCTCTAGGTCTTCGGTAAACTCTGCTCTTACTCCCTCTTGGTTCATGTTTCATTTCCAGACTGTGCAAAGCTGAGAATCCTCTTAGCTGATGCTGGGGGGCCCCTCTGGGTCATCAGAACCAGCCAGCCTGCATCAGTTGTGGAAAAGGTAACTAAATCCTGATAAAATGTGGAAATATTTTTTTTTCCCAGTTAAGACTGTTACAGTGGCTACTTTGCCTTGTGCATAGAGGAAAGAGTGTTCAGGGCATTCCCAAAAATCACACGTGAAGGAACAAGTGTTTAAATTTACTACTGTCCTCGTATTTGTACCATAGAGGCTCAGACAAAAGATTTGCTTAAACAAACAAACAAACAAAAACTGCCTTTGTTTGAGGAAATAATAGACAAAAGGAGATAAAAAGAAACCAAAACAAGAGTTTTGAAGGGTAGAGTTTTGACAATGGCATTAGATTGAAGGATACAAATGTAGATCAGTTATAATCCATCAAAAATTAAAGAACGATTACAGTTATAACAATGAGCCAAAAATATGCAATGTTCATTGAAAAGAAGGAATTAGGCAGGGATTCTATAGCCATCGAGACATTTTCCAACAGCAAGACCTTACAAATTGTGCACTGGAAATAAAGATTTATAAATTAAGAAACCCTATATATAGTCTATCCTAGGGTAAATGTTGCTCTGTGTGCATAGATGGTTCTTTGAATACGGCTTTGTGCCTGGTTAATCATAACATTGGGTGATAGAAATAATAAGAACATGCATGAAGCAGTGGGCTAATGGTACTACTACTGGTAAGAGCAAAAGAAAGGCCATTACTTTTAGCAAAGCCTAGTATAATCAAACATTGGATGGGCTTATTTGTATTTAGATTTTATAACATTTATAGCTATAAAGAAGAAACTATACTATTAAAATTTCTGCAGTTGAAGAAAACTTATTTGTTATTGCAAATCTGAATTTCTCTAGCCTGTAAACTAACTTCATATACATTTTATTATTATTATTATTATTATTATTACTATTTCTTGGCAACACAGAGTAGATTTTTTATAAATAGGAATGACATGCTCTGATTACACTGTAGTATGACACCCACACTATGTATATGTCTCTCTCTACAGTATATATCCCTACTATATATATGTATATATATTTTACTTAATTTATAAACTCATGAATATCTTGTTAATGGATATGAACAACTTAATGTATCACTTTGACTTAAACTTTTTTGGGAAAAGTAAATAATAAAATGATATAATAGTAACAAGCACAGGTCATCTTTCATTCAGACTTCAAACACTTGTCTATTCATTAATATTTTGTTTTTTATTCATGATTTCATGTGAGTATGCCGTAGTCCAATGGTTAGGACTTCAGATGTCACAAAGAGTGGAGACTCCATTCTACCATTAGTTTAAGTGTACTTGACTTTTCATTCTCCTTTCCCCTTCCTTAACTACTTAGAAATCCCAATCTTGAGTTCTAAATCATACATGGTTTTATTCACATATAGTTTCACCTGAAAAAGAATCATACTATATAAATCTGTCTATTAAGGGTATGGAGAGATTGACACAGAGCCATTAACATTGATGATCTTAGTGCAGGAGGGATTGGAGGAGGCAGAGGATAAGGAAAATGAGATTATTTTTCTCTTTCTACAATTTTACTATATTTGTGCTGATACAAGGCTCATGCATTATTCGTAGTGAAATATCTAAGTACTAAAATGCTCATGTATTTAATGTACTATAAAGAAAATATAAAATCACAAATACAAGAATTTGTTTTATTCCTCAGATTATTGATCCTGATAAATGTCACGCCATTAAAACTCGTATGGAGATATTTAAACAAAAAACTATAGAAAAAGGAAAAATATTGAATGCATTTTTCCTTATTATGTAATCACTGTCGATAGATTGAAAGCATCTAATTTAGAGTTCCTGAATTAAATCTGAATCTTTTCTTGGAGAGTAGTAAGGAGTGGTGAGGATAGATAGGGAACAGAGTGCGCTTTGAAAGATAAAATTTAGAGAAGCTTAATTCGAAAGCTCCTTGTGTGTCAAATAGCTATTAAACATAATTTTCATGATTTTAATATAAGTGAATCTGAACGAGCATATGGACAAAGTTTCTTTTAAGTTGCACATGGGTTTAAAATGTAGGGGGAAAAGATCACTTGGCAAATATGTTTTTGGTTTTGAAAAACCTCCAAATGTTTAAAAAGTAGTTTTCAAACCAACCATATCCATATGCATCCAGGTTTTCACATCCTCACTATTGAAGGATAAAAAGAACTAGAATTGGGGCAAAATGGGTGGAGATGAGACACATATGCTGTAAAACTAAAAATCAGTTGATACTCCAAGGAATTGGTTAAAAAAAATAAATTTGGTCCTTATGGCAATTTTACCGAAGGAATCTAGCACTTTTATTCTTAGAGATTTAGGATCATGGATGATATTAATCTGTCACAAAATGATCCTATGACCATTTCCAGAAATGGAAAAATGCAGAAATAGAAAATGTGTATAATATTGCTATTTTATTTTGTTCCAAGTCCTGTTACTATCTGTGGAAAGCCATGTTCCAAGGGAATGAACATTTAGATGAATTATGACATGAAATATCATTTTCAATGCTTTATGCACAGATAAATTAATAATAACTGAGCATTGTTGGCATATGGCTTCCAGACACTGTGAAGTTTCCCTCATACCATCTGAAAAACTAGAAATATGTGTATGCCTACTTTAAAAAAAAATCTGAAGACATTAAATTTTGTCAGTAATTTTGAACTCTTCTTTAAAAAATAAGAAGTTACAGTTTTAATTATTATATTTTTAAATAGAGAGCTGTATTTGGGAAGTTACTTACCAAGCATTTTTCCAAATAATGGAGAATATTTTGTTTTTATTCATGTTTTAGATTATTTTGAATATATTGATGCAAAACAATCAAACTGCCACATATAAAATATAAGTAGTGTCAATAATTCCCAAACATCAAATAATATTCGGTGAACTTCCACATATGCATTTGGTGGTTCATTATTAACTTACAAAATGACACGCTATTTTCCTATCTTTTTTGTCTTTGTTGGTTTCTTTCATTTTTACAAACTACACCAGTAGATAAGTGTGACCGACGACATTTGGTTAGTTTCCCAAATCTTTTTAGCAAATTTCTTTTTTTGCCATTTAAATGATGTAGAATTTTCAGAAGCCAGTTGCTATAGATCCTGTAATAATACTCATATATGTGGGAAACAAAAGATTACTATATTTTAGTCATCCAACATCTAAGGTACTGTTAGGTAAGTTTGATGAAGAAGGTAATCTTAGAGCCTAATAAACAGAATTCTATAAGAAAATATATCTTATGGTACCAGGTACGTGACTCATATTTTGGTTAGTGTTGTACTATTTTTGCCCTTCCTCTTTTGGAAGAATGTGAATAACATTTTCTTCGTATTTATTCATCATATTTTTCTACTGCAGGACCATCTACAAATACATTTTCTGGAATATATTAAGGGAACAAAAGCAAATAAACTACACAACATCAAAATACAGGTAAGTGGCTAGGGGTGAGATATTACATGTAGTTCTGATTATCCTATACATAGTCAAGTGATACATCCTTTTTATCTTTTTTTAAAAAGCACTACATGGCTCTTTGGTAGAGAGGCATGAAGTGCAGAAGAGAAGTGTGGAGTGAAGACTAAATGGTGAGTCAGTCTGCTTTCAGCGTTGCCTTCTCCAACTGCACCCAAATATTAATGTTACCTACACTGTCCTAAAGCATGACTCTCTGCGTAGGAAAACTTCTATGGTTTACATCTAAGACCACATTTTAAGGGCCCCTACATTCTCAACAAAATCACTAATAAACTTACTTTTCTCAACCTTGGTTCTACCATATCCTACTCTCTTTTATACCTACACCTTAGCAACACTGCACAGACTAATGTCTATGAACTCAGGACTTACATTTGGCAGTTTCTCTCCTGTGTAATGATGGACGTGGTTTAGTTCAGGTATACGTCAGTTCTGTTATCTATTGATCTCACAACATGTTACCCCAAAACTTAGTGGCTTAAAAAAAATACCATATTTTAGTCAAGAATATGCATACGGGCAGATTAAGAATCAGTGAGATTGGCTAATCTCTGTTTCATATTTCATCAGCTGGGGCAATTTGATTGGGGCATGAGGATACATGTTAAAAATGGCTTATTCATGGGGTGCCTGGGTGGCTCAGTCAGTTTAACGTCCAACTTCAGCTCAGGTTATGATCTTGCAATTTGTGAGTTCGAGCCCTGCATCAGGCTCTGTGCTGACAGTTCAGAGCCTGGAGCCTGCTCCAGATTCTGTGCCTCCCTCTCTCTCTGCCCCTCCCCTACTCACGCTCTGTTTCCCTCTTTCTCAAAACTAAATAAACATTAAAAAAATTAAAAATGGCTTATTCATGAGGCTTGGACGTGGGCACTAGTCATCATCTTGGAGCTAAGCGGGGGTTGTTCTGCCTTGATTCCTCTCCACATGGATCTCTTCACATTGTTATTTGGATTTCCTTACATTGTGGGAGATGCATCTCAAAAACAGGTATTTCAAAGGACAAGATGTAGAAGCTGCCAGTTTCTTAAAAAGCCTAGACCCAGAAAGTAGCACAGTATAGTTTTTGCTGTATTCTATTAATCAAAGCAGAGCCTTCTTAGATTCAAGGAAAGGAATGTCAAAGATTTGGTACCAACCTTTAGAAGAGGTGCTTGAAAATTATTGAGTGAGTAATTATTTAACACCTCCAAATAGTTTTTGTATTTCCCACATCCTTGTGGCTCTGCTTCCCTATTCATCCTTCAAGGGATGACTCTATATATTTCTTAATCCTGTAAGGAATGCCATGCTACCAACTCTACATTTCAATATCTTATATACTAACATCACGATATTGGGCATATTCTCTTATTATTAGTTTCTTATTTTGTATATGTGTATGTGTGTGTTTAATTACTTTGTTATCACTGATCACAATCTGCTTTACTAAAGTTATTGAGTATGTGTCTGTCTCTCATTAGACTTTTGGACTTCCCATAGTTAAACTATGTTCTATTCTTTAGATATGCTTAGATCAATGGAAAAATGAAGCTCTTCCAATAAAAATACAGAGGATAGAATGAGTATGTGTAAAACACATTAAATTACACAAGTATTTGGAAATAGAACTTCTGTTTAAAAGAAGTGAGGTGGCCAAGCAAATTCCGAGGACTCTTCCATTTTTTGTGGTTAAAAAGTGAATTGCCAGTAACTCTATGAAATGTGATGTAAGAATAAGCTTAAAAATTTTTTAATGGTTATTTTTTTGAGAGACAGAGTATGAGGTCGGGAGCAGACAGAGAGAGAGACACAGAATCCAAAGCAGGCTTCAGGCTCCGAGATGTCAGCATGGAGCCTGATTTGGGGCTCGAACCCACGAACCGTGAGATCATGAACTGAGCTGAAATCAGACGTTTAACTGACTGCGTCACCCAGGCGCCTCTAGAATAAGCTGAGTTTTTTTTTTTTTTTTAGAAAAAAAAATACAAATGGTTTTAAATACTTTCAATCAATATATTAATGCTTTCTAATTCTTATCAAATAGAGCTAAGTATGAAGACTTTTAAGAGCATTTCATGCTTTCCTTCTCTCCATTCCTATAATATTAAAAAAAAAATTCTGGGGAATAGACTATCGAGCCATGTATTCACATGCTTTCCTAGAACAGTTGATCAAATCTCATTTTTCTCAGGTGAAAGGAAATCCATCATATGGTGTATGACCAAGGTGCCTTTTTAACCTGTAAGGCAGCAATTTACAAGTTACCTGGTGCGATCAACCGTTTGTACAGCATCATCCCTCACTTTTAATTATTCAAGTTCCTGGAATTGGGAAATCTAAATCTTGCGACTGAAAGGCACTAAGGATAAGGGGTGGAGTTGAGGTGAGATCTCTGATGGGCGCAAGGATGGGGACCAACGAGAAACAGACACAGTTATTTTTTTCCTATCTTAAATTTGAACTAAGGTGTTTTAATTGTAGAATTGTGGGATTCTCGCTGAAAATAAAATGCAAGTGCAGGTGAAATGCATCAAGAAAATGAAAACCAACAGCCATCCCTTTCGATCATATCTATCTTTATCTTTATCTATCATTTATCTACTTATGTCTATATTTACCTTAAAAATAGAAAAGGAAAATAAAATGAGAGCACCATTATTCATTTCTTAAAAATCTGCTGACTTAGTGAGATACTGCAACAAATGGTCTATGAAATGAGAGCCTTTGCACAAGCCAATGAGCTTTCCAGACACTAATGATATTCCACCCTGCAATTCTATACTATGTGAGGATTCTGCATTTCATTATAACCAGAAAAAATTTAATTGTGTTATTCCACTTCTAATATTTTAGTCCCTATTGTAGATAAAGTGTATGCTACTTCGAATGCTGTAATCCAGAGTTTGAAAAATTGTCCCTGACCTTCCTCTGGATGTTTTGGATGCAGTACAAGCAATGTGTAAAAACACCTGGGCTCAAGGGTGGCAAATGAAACAATGAGGTAATTGGTTAATTGCAGGTGAAATTGGCCACTCACCTCTTTTATTGAAAGAGCAAGTGACTAATCACACTTGTGAATGCTCTAAAAGAACAAATTGCTACCCAATTATGGAGTAACTTAGCTTTGGTGGGCATGCAGAGATCCGCATGGGAAAGAAAGCCATGATATCCACACATATACATTTCCCAGCTCTGTCCCCTGAGAGGACCTGGAAATGGCAATAATCCAATGGAAATGACAGAAATGTGGAAATGATACCAGGGCCAGGAAGGGAAAGTGCAAGATGAACCTAAAATACATTATTATGCCAGAAAGCAATGACGTACTCAAAGAATGATGAGAACATAAAAACAAACAAGCAAAAACACACACACCAAGAGCCAGCTAGAAGGCCACCCTCCAGACACAGAGGGGACACACTGAATATCAAAACAATGAGAGTAATAGCTTATGGCCCAATGAATGCATTAGGAAAACACAAATCGATACTGATAGATTAAATAAGTTAATTGAAACTTTCATGAGGAATGTGAATATAATATTTATGTAGTTTTGTAGTACCTATACTTCTCACCCAAATTCTTACCATTATTAGTCAATCAGAAAGGGAAGATGTGTAATTTTACAATGGAGAAGCTGACAGCTGTCATCTTAAATAAGTGATCAAAATGTATCATCAACAACAATGGGACAAACAGAAATCACATGACACTTGATGTAATGCAACGAGAGAAAAATAGCATCATGTCTATGATATTCCTACTAAAGATGCATGATCTTATTCTCTAATCATGAAGAAACATTCCACAAACCCAAAATGAGACATTCTGCACAACTGGTCTGTAAACTTCAAAGATAATAAGGTCAAGAAACCAGAGAAAAATCAAGGAGCTATTCCAAACTGAAGGAAACAAGACGTAACAATTAAATCCAATGCCTGATTCTGAATTGGATCTTTGTGCTATAAAGCCATTTTAGAACCATTGATTAAGAAAAATATTGTTCTTTCTACTGTACATTCAATTTGTCTGTAAAGACAGACAGATAGAAGTTTCTCTTATCCTCCATTAAGAGGTGTCATTTCCTTCACTACTTTTTGTCATCTAAAATGGGTCAAAGGATTTTAAAGCATTGTCTTGACCCCTAAACCGTTAAATATTTTAAGATATAGTAAAACAACTCATTAGTTTTCTCTCTGCCCTATATTACTAGAAAAAGTGGAAATAAATTTCAGTTAGAAGATGTAGCTCTCTTTTGGGCCAAATCCTCGCAACTTAAGTTTGTCAGTTTGGGAAATGACTTTTCTTTACTCTAAAATTTAAAAGTTATGGCTTCAATCTTGGCCAACTAATTCAGGTTATTGTCTCATTAAGACTTTCTTATTTGTGTATGAAAGCCAAAGATTCATTCTTTTATTCATTCAAAAAACTCTGATGGACTCCTTATTTTGTTCTAGGCACTGAGTATTTGCAGTAAACAAAACCAATGCAAATCTCTGACCTCATGAAGCTCATACTCTAGAGGGGAATATAACAAACAAATAAGTAAATTATTCCATGTGTTTCAGATCTATGCCCAGTGGAGAAAATGAAAACTTGGAAGGAGAAATGGAATTATGGGGCCCATGAAACTTTAAATAGAATGGCCAAGGAAGACACTGATGAATGAGAAACATTCAAGCCAAGACCTGAAGAAGGTGAAGAATTGTGCCGTGCATATGCTTGGGGCCCAAGTGTAAATCTAAGTAGTTCTCTGTTTTAGTTAACAATGGAGTGGTTTCTTATGTTTCTGGTTTAGATGAATTATATAGTTATTGAAAAGAGACTGCTGATTGAATCTCTCTCTATACTAGAAGGAAACAAATTACTGCTTATGGGGCTAAGTGTCATTTTGAAGAAAAATGCTTGGAAAAATATTTGGGTATAATATATGTAAAGAAACACATGCAGGACATAAAAATATGCAAAAGTCAAAGAAAAAGTTGAAAACACAAAAGGAAGTTCTGAGAGGAACAAAGGAAAGAAACGAGGAAAGGAAGGAAAAAAGTGAGAAAGAGAAAGAAAAAGAGAGAAAAAGATTGAGAAAGAGAGAGAAAAGACAGAAAGAGTAGGGAAAGAAAGGATGAATAGATAATAAATCAAGAGAAGAAAAAACCTAGTGTGGGGTAGGAACACTTTTTCTCTAGAGGGACAGATTTTAAATATTCCAGGCTTTATGGACCAAAAGGAAACTCTTACAAAACTGCTTTACTCTGTCTGTATGGTGTAAAATCAGCTACATGAAATACATACGTGAAAGGGTGTGGCTCTTTTCCAATATGATTTTATAAACACTAATATTTTCATTTTGTACGTCCAAAGACACATCACAAAATATCTTTTCAACATTTTGAACATGAAAAGAAACATTCTTATTAAGGTCTCTACGAAAACAGTGCCTGAGACTTGACCCTTGGGCTATGGTTTGCTGATCCCTGATCTAGAGTCACAGAGGAAAGTCACGTAAATCAAAATGGTGCAAAGAGAAGTGGAAAGGAATCAGAACAAGTGCCTGGGTTCCCGTCTTGGCTTGATAGCTTGTGAGTCCTTTGACTCTGAGCAAGAATCTACCTCTCAATGCTTTCCTATTTCAACCAATGAAATGATGCTGTTGAAATACATGAATATCAAATTCTCTTCTTGCAATAAATTTTGTATTATTACCTTTCAGAACTAAGAATTGGTATTTATAAAGGAAAGACCACTTGGTCTCAACTAGAGTTCATGATTTCAGTTCTATTCTTTGCAAAAATCTATTCTTAAGACAAAAATCTTCACCCCTTGAGTATAGAAGTTATGGCCGTATGCCCTTTAGGAAATTGGTGTCACCATGATTTCAATGATACCTTGCTATAAAATTCCTGAAATGACCACTGTCAACCGCCATGAGCAAGGCTACAACATGGCCCAACAAGATGTCAGTAGTTTGTTTAAATGAAAGCCATTCTTAAGTGGTGGTGAAAATTCTCATGCATAACAGTTTATCTCCTTCATTACAGTTTAGATTCTTTGAGAGGCCAGGTGTGTTGAGGTTTGGTTTTGTAATGAAGCATGGGCTTCTTGTTGAAACAGCACTCTCTCACTGCTTCAGGGCAATGTGGGCACAGATTCTGACTTATTTAACTATTCTTCAGGATGATGGAGATTTTAAATACTTAGCAAGGGACTTTCCCAAAATATTTCTCTCCTCTCTGCTTCAGAGATAATAACGTCTGTAAGATTTATCACAATTTTAAATGTTAATTCTATAAAATATAGGGTGTTTTTAAAAGCAAACCCAAAGACATTAAACTGATTTAAATTGTCTTTCTAAAGATGGCCAAAATAATATCTCCTATTGTACTCCCACTTGAAGCTTCGGGGTCTCTTTTTCCATCCCCTTGAATCTACCCTGGTGAATTAGTGTTGACCGATAGGATTAAATGAAAATGCCACTGTAACTTTTGAGGTCAAACCTTGATCCTCTCTTTCGGAGCCCTTATCTGCCAGGGAAAAGGTCCAGCTACCTTCCTGAAGAGACCACATGGAGAGGGAAAGAGAGATGTCCAAGGGGCCCCCAGCTATTCCAGTCACTTAACCATGCAGGTGTAGAAGTACATCTTGGGCATTTCAGCTCCTGCTAGCCCCATGCCCCAAATGAGCCCAGTCTCTAGCTGATAACTCTCTTAAATGCAGCCAAATGAGTAACCCCAGGAAACGCCCTAAGAAACATAAGAAATGCCCGATCAAGTATCCTTGTCCCCTGAATTCTTGACCCCTTGCACAAATACAGAGGTTCTGATTTTAAGTCACTAAGTGTTAGGGCAGTTTGTTGAGCAACAATAGATAACAAAAACAAACTTTACCTTAATTAAGTTTCATAACGGTCAGTTATATCACCAGTTACAGGTTAGGTGACAGTTCACAGCTTATCAACAAGTAGCTGTTCCACGGGGAAACACACTGAAATCTGTAATATTCACATTACAGGTCTCCTGTGGCTTAAGCAGTCATTGTTCTTTAGGTAATATTACTTGCTGGCTAAGATAATTCAAATGAAGTGTAACTAATAATAAAGTAGCATATATAAAATTTAAAATTTAATTTGAAATTATTAAAGTTAAAACTATCTACGATGAATTTAACATGAATTAATTCTGGTTGATTATTATTAGAATTAGTCAGTGGATCACAATGCCACTAGAAATGCAATTATATTGTTCTGTAGAATATAGTGTTTAATTCCACATGAACGTAAATACATTTTAAAACTATTTCGAAAACAAATACATTTTTTTTTAAAATAACTGGAAACAAACATACATTTTTTAAATAACTGGTAAATCATGGAAAGATAGAGATTTATGTAATTCATATGTTATTGAAATTAAAAGAATTTTTCCTAATGGGGTGGTAAAGTTGCACTACATAAAACTATTTATAATGACGTGACACATCTGATTTTCATTATAATCACAGCTTATTTGAAGTTGGCCTAATGTTTTCTTGATGCTCCTTCTTTGTGACAAAAAAAATGAGAATAACTACTTAAAGGGTAACACAAATCGATGTTAATAAATCGGTACATTCATACCAGGATTCCCAGTTTTACTGCTAAAAGCACACCATTATATGCGGCATTATGTAGTTTAAAAGGCAAGCTGATAAGTGCCTGTATTCAAATCCATTTCTGTGCCCTTTGTGTTCTTATCTTTCCCGGGCCAGCAGACAATCCCGCTTTTCTCTAACCTTTGGCACTCCACCCTGAGCTGTAAACTGCGTGCTCCTTCCTGGTCCCCGAGCTTCCTTAATTAGCATCACCTGAGGTATGTTCCATCGGAGCAGTCCCATCAGCGCCACACACCTGCTGGGGTGACCGCAGGTAGAAAAAAGCTCCGTGTTTCAGGGCTCTGGAGAGTCCATTTGCGTGCCTTCAAGTCTTAACTAAACACCTATCCTCTTCACCAAGCATACTGTAGTCTCTAATCCTGGCAGTTGTGCCTCAGTGATGTAGAAGTGAAGTGATAAACAAGAACAGTCCACAAGACAGTGGCCCAACAAACGTTTGTCCTCTGTTTTCAAAACGAAAAATACTTGTTTTTACCGGGCAGATTACATAAAATATTTTTCTATTTTTTTTCAAGAGGAAATATTGTTTGTTTCTACATTTATATTTTCTCTAAGTCTTTTTTCATAATTCATGGGCGTTGTCAACATTTAAATTTGCTTTTGTCACAATATATTTTTAAGCATACATTTTGAAGTACAGCTTCAAAAATATTCAATGTTGTGTTTTCCCTTAAAATATTTAATGGTATAAAGCATCTCACATGAATGTTAGAAGGGTAGAATTGACACATTTAAAACATTTAAAATAGTACATATAGCAAGGCTTCATAAAAAAATGTAATGAATGTCTTTTACTGAACAATGGATGACATGTAGGTTGTTAAACCAAAGGAATTTTAAAAGGCTTAATTTGTGTTCTTCTCACGAACTCACACTTTTCTTCTTTCGTACCTTTTTTCTCTGCCAAGAAGAATTGGCTGTGACACTTAATGGGTATATTTTGTTAAAGCTAAATTCTTTTAATGTCAAGCTATTATATCTTCTACATACAGAAGAGAAATGGTACCAAGATTTCTAACAAGTAGGTACACGTCTGTCTTTAAACAGAGAGGCACTAAAAAAGCTCTGTGTTGGTAGATTGATGTGTTGAAAGAGCCGCAAGTCAATTCTGAGTCTATGAGGCTAAAGGCTGTTTTTGAGAAAAGAGTCTAAAGATTAATACTTATGCTAAAAAACAAAAGTCTCTGATCTCCTTGCCCAATTTGTAGTAAACAACACATATTTTTACCTCTAATAATTCAACTACAAATGTAGGGTAGAAATGCTGCCTTAATTGTTCAAGATTTTACTAAATAAACATAATATCATAGCCTATTTTTGTTTATATATTTTTTAGTAAAAATAAAAAATACAATAAATACAATTTTAGTTTTCAATGACTTCCATTTGCAATGCCTCACATGTAAGAAAGGAATCACCAACATAACTTAATACTTATTAAGTTTTGATCTCCCATTCCATGTTCAGAATGAAAGACTCTAATATATGAGTCACACGCTCTTCCTCTTACATATGAGACCCTGAAAATGACTTGTCTGGGATTCTACTGTTATTAGTGATTGAACTCCGGTGTCTTGGTCTTTCCTGTTGTGCTATTTCTACTGCAATCTCCCACATTCCTTCACTGATGTGGAGTCTCTGAATTTCACATGAAAAAAAGGAGACGGATTTTAATAACTAAGTGTAAGTTACACAGCTATAAACTGTATTTCATTTAATAATTTGTAATACAATGCATCTCTCTTATTAATCCAGAGTTCTAGATTACAAAGCCGCACAGTCATAGTTATGAAAGAGTTGGTTCCTCTTCAGCATAGGTCACTTAAGTCACCAGTGATCATCACCCTATTTGGAAGTGTTTCAAATAAAGAAATGGGCTACTTAGACAAGGCTCTAGCTCTATAAAGCAGGAGGAAAAGAAAATAGAATAGATAGAGAGAAGTCTGCACACGTGGTAGCACTGCATTGATTCAGGATATTAACAACAATGATCCAAATAGAAGATCAACCAGAGGTTCTTTGTTGGACGTATGCATGCAACAGTCAGCAGCATTTGTCAAAATATGCTTTGCAGAATGTAAGAGCTTCAGGATATTAACAAGTTTTAAGTGAAAACAAAAGTTTTCAAATTCAAATCTACCTGAGAAGGGGCGCCTGGGTGGCTCAGTTGGTTAAGCGGCCGACTTCGGCTCAGGTCACGATCTTACGGTCTGTGAGTTCGAGCCCCGCATCGGGCTCTGTGCTGATGGCTCAGACCCTGGAGCTTGCCTCGGATTCTGTGTCTGCCTCTCTCTCTGCCCTTCTTCTGCTTGTGCTCTGTCTCTCTGTCTCTCAAAAATAAATAAACGTTAAAAAAATATACCTGAGAAAAATTGCATACAATATACCTTTCTTCATATTCACAATGCATGTGGGCATATGAAAGGCTCTGAAAAGTTGTACGCTAAAGATACCTATTTATTTTACCAAGTATTTCCAAAACTTACTTGACGACAGAATCTTTTTTTTTTTACAAATGATTTTATAGAACACAATGGGCAACACTGATTTAGTATGTAGCTTATGTCCCAAGAAGCTGAAGCAAGCAGTTCTATTATCCATCCTCAAACAAAAGTATTGTTTGAATCTCTTTACCGAAAATAAAAAGTATACAAAATATAATTTTATGATTAATCTCTCTCTTTTACTTCCACTTTATTTTTTCAATGCCCCCCCCAAAAATTAAAAAGCAGCATGAAATTTAAGAAATACAACATTAAATGTGTCTATAGAATAGGTAAAAGATGAAACCCATATCTTTTCCTTTGCTTACAAAGATCATTGCATCTATCATGAGGCCAATCACTTTAGGTAAGATTATGGATTATTCCCTATCCCTCACACACACACACACACACACACACACACACACACACACACACACACACAGAGGCTATTTTATGGCTGTATATATTAAGTGTGTCAGGGCAGTATGGACCTGAGGGCCCAAAATTCTGTTACACTACTTGTTATGAGTTTTACTTCATGATTTTGACCCTGTCCCTGTTAGTAATTAATGGAAGCAGAAGAGCAGGCTTCTTGCATAAAAGTTATGAACAAACAAATTCCCAAATACAGTCCCCTGTGGAACAAAAATTTTCAAATGTAAAAGATAAAGAAGAACTTGGCAAAAGCAATCTGTGAATTGGCTTTAAGAATCCGCCAAGGAGTTTCTTCTTGCTAGTTGCTATTAACTCAGAGCAACTGCTAATAACCATTCCTATTCCCTGTTGATATGAGGCCTTTGCTGCTAAGATTCTATCAGGACATAAGCATTTAGCCTTATTTTGTGCAAAGCAGATTTCTATTAGATTATGTGAGAATGTGTAAAATATAGTTAGTTAGGATTTTTCTTTCCTATGCAAGCTGCACAGGATGAGGGTGGGAACGAAATGTCTGCCTGTGTAGTCTGGAAATTCAAAGCTCCTTTTGTTACCTGATGGCAGAAGGGCAGAGGAACTAACATTTGCCAGGAATTATTTCACTTCCTATTTTTTTCAGTTCGAATTTAATATTGACTCATAAAGACATAGGTGATGTTCCTAGAAAGGTGATTTAACCAAGTATTACCAAACAATTTAGCATTACTTTACTATTGAACTACAAGCTTCAGAGTAAATCGGATCTCAATGATAAAACCATTAATGGTTTTATTTGTCCTCAAATATATATATATTTACATGCTCAATAATTCACTGGGTATAAACCTAGAGCTTTGTTTAATGCAAAATCTGGCCATGTGGAAAATATGGGCACTGAGGTGGAGAATATTTTTGCATTCTTCTGTGCCAGTGTTGCCCTTTTCTGTCAAGACGTACATGCACTTGTCCACAATGGGAGTGATATTTACAAGCTGTATTTTACATAATTCCAGGGAACGAATATCTACTCTTCCACCGAAGAGAATTCCCTTGGCGCTCCTGCTTGCCATTCTATCCTGCTGGTTCGTTTGTTCTATTGTATATCCTGCAGAGTGATGCATTGCGGCATCTTTGCCGCTGGTAGCTGAAGTGGAGTCATCCATCATCCCAATCACTAGAACTGAGGACCTTATGGACTGGGAGTAAATTATGAAGCTATGAGGAAGGTGATCATTTTTGCAGAAACAGCTATTTTATGTTCCTGTTCTCGAAACCATCCTTTCTTTCTTGTTTGGGATAATGAAAGAGTAAAAGCCACAGGACCAGTTTGTATCCTTTGGATTCACACTGAAAGAAGAAAAAACAATCAATAAAAATGCACTTAAGAAGCCTGAGATTGACTGGTCTTTTCCTTGTTTATTTTGAATTTCAGATGTGATTTTCTGTTGACCTGCTGTTAATGCCATATAGCTGTAGATTTCCCAGATTTAAGTGTGTTATAAATGGATAAACTTCACCACATGGGATGATTTAAACTGATTTGAGATCCAGTCAGGGCACTACAAAGGGAAAGTTGTCAATTATCCTAGTAAATTTCAGCCATGTGGAGTCAAACTAGATAAGTTATTCCTCTCCTACACTCTCTGCCCCTTCTTTCCACAAGTGGTAACATCAATTAATGGCTGAAAACTTGCCACTTTGTTTCATGTAATTTACTCAAGTCTTAATTTTATTCTAGTAAATTCAGAATTAGTTTAAAATTGAAAATATGGAAAAATATGTTTAAATAACATCACTGCCAGTACTGGTTTGCTTTGGTTTATCTTTATTACATACATGTTGAATATTTTTCTAATGGAAGAGTGCTATATTGCTTTTATGGACACTGACTAATTCTTTCATAAAAATTTTAAATCTATGAGATGATTACAGAAAGCGACATAGCCTTGCTTTGAAGACGGATTTTCTTTAATGTAAATAATGTGATGACACTTCGATGTAGTTCCTTTAAAGTGGCTTAAATAGTAAGACATGTCATATTTAATAAGCAACTCAGTAAATGTAACCTAAATTGATATTTTAAATTTAGAATGGACATTTTCTTTACGGACAAGTAGACATTAAAGGAAGCATTCTAATTAAAAATTAAATACTAGGAAGAAACTAAATCTCGGTTACATCTGGTTGCTATATATGAGAGACAAATATTTAACACAAATTAAACTATGTGTGGTATTTTTGAGACAAATATTTACCTTTTATTTAGGATGGCCACACACATATTTTTTGTACTATAGCTACTGAATGTTTATACAAAATGTCAACAGATGTAGTACCAATCAAGCTATGGAAATAAAAGTTGGAAAAGAAATTAAACTTTCTTTGTAGGGGTGAGGAGTGTTTTTTATATGAAGTGTAGCAAAGCAAGCTAATCTTACCATGTTTAAATGCAAATTTTATTGAGACAAATCAAAGGCAATGAAAGGCAGGTATAATAGTTTCATTCTATTTTAAACTACTTTATTGACTTCAGCTGCTGTGTTTGAATGACGCGAGTCTCTTATACTTCATTGACAATACCTTATGCCCAATCTTTCAGTAAGGAAGAGAAAGTTCATTAACCTGAAGAACTCTTCCATCACTCTTTCTTGCCAGTTAATAAAATAATAAAAATGGGACTCTGTGTTAAAAATATTTTTCGTATATTTTTAGTTAAAAAATGAAAATTTGAGTGTAAAATACAGGAATTACAGAAGCACTAACTAAGCATATATTGTTCCTGAGACACTCTGAGATGTTGCATCCATAATTTTCAGTTGGGTGGAGAAGGCTGTTCATCTAAGAGTATTTTGGACAGGGTGCTTTTAAAATTTGCACAATGAGCCAAAATCAGATCCTAAATGGACAAGGTTCTAAAATTTCACACGTCCTTGTAATGAAATATTGTGACTCTTATTTCAAAGATAGATTTATAGGCTCATATGTAACGTAGGTTGCTCAAATTTCACATGAATATCCAAAGCCAGATTAAATTCATATGGTTTTCTGTATGGGATGAAAAACAGCTTTGGACGTACCACCTTCTTGTATCTGCTTTTACTAAAAACTAAATCACATAATCCATAGTTAGTGGCCTCTGATGCTGATGGAAGTGTCTTACTGTTCTTTGTAAGACAGTTTCCAGGTCCGTAGTATAATTTAAAAACAATTTATGTAATTGACAGAGAAAAAGATTCCCATGTCATATCTTAGACAGCCATTTGGCTGACAAGTATTCGAACATGACTAAACTCTTCCAGTAATGCACTAATTCACCACAGAAATAATTGATACAATTCGTTGTTGAACTTGTTTGAACTAGGGAAGCATGTTTATCTAGTCTTTGGCATATGTATATTTCAACTATGTGGAATTATAAAGTACTGCTCCTTAATTGGACAATCTAATGTTATTAAATATTACTAGTTTTGAGCCCTATCATTCACTTAGGAAGTAATTTCCACATATGAGCTAAAATAACTAATTGAAAAGTATAAAAGTGTGAAAGAAAATACATATAGTATTTACCTCAGAAGCAAACAAACAAAACAAGACTACTTCTCAGCATTGTTTGACTATTTCCTGCTTAAATTTCAGAAGTTTCACTTAGTAGGTTTCTGTGCTCGATATTCTTGTAATGTAACACAACTGTTTTGATATAAATCACAAAAGCATACATGGCTCTTCTTTCATCAGTCCACTTGAAAATGTCTTCACAAAAATAGCCTTTAACTGTTACTAAATTTGATTTTATATTCCCAAGAGGAACCCCATTTTCTATCTGAAGAAGATCGGGATTACTATTTCATAGGAAAGCAATCGTTATGGTGCCTTTAGCACCTGTGACTGATTTTCTCCGTTTACATGTTCCTCCACATCGTTAATCCTTCCCTTGTGTACTGGAAGGCATATGGCATTAGTCAGTAGTGAATTAAAGATCTTCTGTTTGCTTCAAAGATAACTTTAAGGCCCTCTATCCATGATGTAGAAAGTGTGTGATTATTCATTTTTAAAGCCTGCTGTGTAATTTACCTAAGGTTATTTTTAACATTAAAGCATTAAAATACATAGAACGCTAGATAAGAAATAAAGTTCACTCTTATATAGCTGTACAATAACAAAGGATTTCTACCTTCCATTATTGAAATTTTGTACAATGAAATATAACTTATGTAAGAATTGGTACATCTCATCAAACACACAGTCCATTCAGCCCACTTTTTGTATTTGACATAGTCACCAAAAAATACCATAAAAAACAGGATGACATTTGTGCTGAGATCCTGGATAAAAATAACATTGAAAAACAATTTCAGAGATCTAAGAATACCTTTAGAACATCTATGAATGATCAAGAAATTTCCAAAAACTCTATGTCCAACAGGATGCAAAACATTTTCATTTTGATACCAGTAACTCACAGTGCTTAAGATCCCAAGCTAAATTTCCTCTGGATACTTCTTGATCTTTTTATGTGGTCTCTTATCTCTATCACTTTTATCTGCTCTTACTCTGGTGAAATGTAGAATAAATCTGTCTCAAGGATCAGGCAAATGACTTCTCAGTACTTCTTTATTTTTCATTTCTGTACAGGATTTTTACAGCACATGGAGCTGGAAACAAGGTTAAGATTTGCTCAGCCGTTTTCATCGGTTTGTAGCTGAAAGGGCTAGAAGGAATATTGAAGATAGCCAAACAATGCATTTAAGAATTCAGGTGAGAAAATCAGATTAGCAACCATAAAGAAATCAAGAAACCAGCAATCTTGTGAGTCAAGATATGGGTAGAAGAACACTAGAACTTAAGTTCTATGAAGGTAGGGATTTCCATTTGTTCTGTTCACTGTCATAACCAGAATAGAATATAGTAGGCACCCAATGGAATTTGTTTAATGAATCAGTATGAACAGCACAAAAGCAAACAAAAGATATAGCAGATAGTAACATAGAAGGTGAGGTAAGAGAAGAAAGGCAAAACTAAAAGGCAACTGATGGAATGGGAGGAGATATTTGCAAATGACATGTCAGAAAAAGGGTTAATGTTCAAAATATATAAAGAATTTATAAACTCAACACCCAAAAAGACAGGCAATTCAGTGAAGAAATGAGCAAAAGACATGAACAGACACTTTTCCAAAGAAGATATCCAGATGGCTAACAGACACATGAAAAGATGCTCAATGTCACTCATCATCAGATAAGTACAAATCAAAACCACAATGAGATGCCATCTCACACTTGTCAGAAAGGCTAAAATTCAATAATGGCTAAAAAATTGTTCAACTCCAGAAACAGTATATGTTGGAGAGGATGCAGAGAAAGGGAAACACTTTTGCACTGCTATTGGGATTGTAAACTAGTGCAGCCACTCTGGAAAATAGTATGGAGGTTCCTCAAAAAATTAAAAATAGAACTACCTGCAACCCAGTAATTGCACTACTAGGTATTTATCCAAAGGATACAAAAATGCTAATTTGAAGAGGCACGTGCACTCTGATGTTTATAGCAGCACTATCGATTATAGCCAAATTATGGAAATAGTCCAAATGTCCATCAACTGATGAGTAGATAAAGATGTGGTACATATATATGTACTTATATGTGTGTATATATATACACACACACACACAATGGGATATTATTCAGCGATCAAAAAGACTGAAATTTTGCCATTTGCAACAACGTGGATGGAAGTAGAATATTATGCTAAGTGAAATAAGGCCGTCAGAGAAAGATAAATATCATGTGATTTCACTCATATGTGGAATTTAAAAAAAAAACAAACAGCGGTGCTCAGCCTGGGTGGCATCTGATTCTTGATTTTGGTTCAGGTCATGATCTCACAGTTCATGGGATCAAGCCCCACATCGGGCTCTGCACTGACAGTGTGGAGACTGCTTGAGATTCTCTCTTTCTCTGCCCCTCCACTTGTGCTCTATCTCTCTCAAAATAAATAAACTTTTAAAAATTAAATAAATAAAATAAAAAACAAAACAGATGATCATAGGGGGAGGGAAGGAAAATAAGATAATGAGAGAGGGAGGCAAACCAGAAGAGACTCTTAAATACAGGGGCTCCTGGGTGGCTCAGTTGATTAAGGGTCTGCCTTCAGCTCAGGTCCTGATCTCACAGTTTGTGAGTTTGAGCCCCACATCGGGCTCTCTGCTGTCAGCACGGAGACTGGTTAGGTCCTTTGTCCCCCTCTCTTTTTGCTCCTTCCCTGCCCTCTTTCTCTCTCAAAAATAAAATTTAAAAACTTAAAAAAAAGAGAGTCAAAAATACAGAGAACAAACTGAGGGTTGCTGGAGGGGTATTGGATGGGGGCTGGGATAAATGGGTAATGGACATTAAGGAAGGCAATTTTTTGGATGAGCACTGGGTGTTATACGTAAGTGATGAATCACTAAATTCTACTCCTGAATCTATTATTACACTATATGTTAATTAACTTGGATTTAAATTAAATAAAATAAAAAGAGAGAGAGAGAAGAAAGGCCACACGCTAGAAATAAAACTGATCAATGAAATACAAATCAAGCTGGAATACAGACAGGAATCAGGAAAATACCAACATATAAAAGAAAGGCAGGCAATAAAAATCATTATAATAAAGCTCACTCGTTTTGATCACTTCCTGTGGCTCTGAGTGTTTTACATTTTCACCTTTCTTTGTCCCTCATTCTACAGACAGGGAAATAAGTCACAAGAGGACTCCATCTTGTCCAAGGTCTTGATTTAAGAAAATGGTAAACATCTCATTGGAATCCAGAGTGTCTGCCCCTGAATACTTTGCTGTACTGCTTCTTTTGGATTCACTAAAGATTATAAATACTAAAAAGGCCCTGGAAAAGCTAGCAGAACAATAGATGCACAAAACTAGAAAGAGAACTTGGTTTTGAGCCAAATATCTAGACCGCTCAGGAAAATTAATAAATTTGATTACTATTTGGAGTTCAGCGGACCCAGGACTTCATGTTAGAACTACATGTTGGAAGCACATGGCAAGATATGAGCAGATTAGGACAGCAGGTTGTTTTTGCCTTTTAAGGCATGCCTCATCCAATTTAACTTTCTTAGTCAAAAAAAAAAAAATCAATATATTTTTAGCATCAAAAAATTTCATGGATTACCAAAGACTAGTATTGATATATTTTAGTACCTGATCTGCTGACTGGTGAAATATATATGTATATATATGTAGATACGTATATACATACATATATATTCTCCTAAAAATAGGAGAATTTTAAACCTTACAAGAGCATCTCTGTAATTTGAACAATGGAAAGCTGTCCATATAAAATATATCCTTTATTTCTTTAATACATGTACTGTTGAGAATTTGGATGGTCAAACCATTGGATGAAATAAAATGGCCACAGAAATTTATCTGAAGAATAGATTTTAAGTTATTAGGGTCACTACCATCTATTAAGAAGTTATTTGTTAGTTCTTAATAACAAATAAATTAGAGTAGGTTTTCTCAACCTTGATACTACTGATATTTTGGGTAGGATAGTTCTTTGTTGTAGGAGATAGGTTATGGGATGTTTAGCAGTACCCCTGGCCTTTACCTAATGGATGCTGACAGCAATCTCTCTTAGAAGTAAGGAGCTTAGGGTGTAAAATTTAATCCCCTCTTAGGTCATACCCCACCCTACTCTGGTCCCAGACCTCACAGACATTGTCAAGTGTCCCCTTAGAGAGTAGAAAATTCTACTCAGTGAAACACTGAGTTAGAGGACTACCAGGAGTTTTACCAAGTACATTGTAAAATTTACAAATGGGTCCAATAATAGAGAAGTTTATTTCTCATTCAAATAATAGTTTAAAGGTGTAGTACTTGCCATGAGAGGTTTTTTTTTTTTTCTACATGATTATTAAGGGACATCAGAAGAGGTCATCCATTGCCTGTTGACCTGGGTCTGGACTTAGACAATTGCAGAGGCTCCTTACTCTCTCCCCTGTCCCTGGAATGTGAGTTCCACCTACCATTCCCACAGTCTGAGCCATTTCATGTATGCATACTTGAGAAAGTAATATGTTGTTGAGACCATCTAGGTCGAAATTCACCAGACCCTATTAAGGCCTCTATAAAAACTTTTAAGATTCTGGCAGGCAGGTGGGAAGATGTATTCATCTGGCTGCCACCCACGGCAAGCCTCATTTGTAAGTTCCGTTGCTTGCTGAATCTGCCACCTGCCAATCTGGAGGGGTCAGCCCCCTTCGGTCTCTCCTGATTCTCGATGTATGGGGGATAGTTCTGAATTTCATCTGGGGAACTCACAAGGTTGTGAAATAACAGGGACCCAGGTTCTTTCCATACTGAGCCTTCACCACCATCTGAAGCCTCCTATTTTCTGGGACCAGTTGGTAGAGGGGAAGAGAATGCAGAAAAGGCAAACATTCTTCTTAAAAGCTGTATCCCAAATGTAAGCTACTTTGGCTATCACATCTCATTGGGCAAAACTCAGTCACATGCCTATAGCAAGGCAATCTGAGAAATGTCATTTGTGTGCCCAGTATAAAAGGGAAACATATATTTGATGAACAGCTTGTACAAAGACCCTAGAGAACTTAGAGAAAAATGTTTGTGAGGATTAAGAAAACAAACAAACAAAAAAAAAAAAAAAAAAAAAACAGAGAGAGAGAGAGAAGGTAAAAGAAAGGCATACTCCTCCCAAACTTGTAATAATTCAAATGACATTGACAAGAAAGTGGATGAAGAAACTGGATCACATTCACACAACTGGATACAAGGCAGCCATAAAAAGAAAGAAACTGCAGCTAGACATGACTGCGGGAATGGACCTTTGGAAATAGATCAGGACAACATAACAGGTCCTGAAAGACTACAACAGTAGTATATATAAAGACAGAATTAAAAAGAAAAAAAAATGCAACACCAATACCTACTTCAGCACACAATAAAACTAGAAAATCTAGGAAGTGGTAAACAGAATGAAAAATAGCGGTTATCTCTAAAGGAGACACAATGGGGTGAACTAGGAGAATGGAACAAAGGCAGATGCAAATTATCAGAAATGGTCTAGTTTGGGGGTTGGGTGGTGGGTTCATATTATCTTTCTTTATAGCTTACATATAGTATCATTTGTGTATTTAATAATGTATCACAATATAGAATATTATAGCAAAAAGATCAAAATAAAACAAGTACATTAGAATTTATTATTAAATATCATATGATCTCACTCATATGTGGAATTTAAGAAACAAAACAGAGGAACAAAGGGGAAGGAAGAAAAGGAGAAAGAGTGAGGCAATCCATAAGAGACTCTTAACTATAGAGAACAAACTGAGGGTTGAGAGACTGGGTGGGGGATGGGCTAAATGGGTGATGAAATGATGAATCACTAAATTCTGTCCTGAAACCAATATTATACTATATTTTAACTAATTAGAATTTAAAAAGACTTGAAACAAACAAAAACAGAAAAAAGGAATTTGTTTATTATTGAACATTATGTATCTACTGAACATTTGCTAGTGGCGAATTTAACCAAATTGTTAAAGCTTTAGGACTTGCACTGCTAGTTATTTTAGAAATCTTGAAGCAGGATGAAGTCACTAATTAGACTGCTGTGAATATCTGGTACTATATTTCATTTTTGCTTTAATTACTGTTATTTTGTCATTTATTTTGATTGTAACACATTAGTTTTGATATTAAGATTTGTTAGTACACTATTTTGAATAACTTGGAGCAAATTGTTTTTCACTCTATTAATGCATTTGGAAATGTAATCTTATTATTTCAAGAAAGAGATTCTTTTTCAATATTTTAAAATTTTAAGGGGATGGGGAGAAAGTAAGAGAAATAAGAAATGTGTTTATATTAAACTCAATATAATATCTTTCATTAGATAAGTAATATTAAAGAGAAAAATTTTAAAAACTTCTTTGGAGTATGCTGTGTGCTTTGGGGCAAAGCTTATGTGTGCACTATAGAGTGAATTTATACTGGAATAAAAAACCTAGAAATAATCTTTGGAATCATAGAGAAAGGCAAATAATTTACCAAGGTCTGTGTTGCTCAGCCTGTGGACCAGTTAGCAGACAGATCTTGATTATATTCAAACACCCTCCTGTGTACTGGACTTCGAGTCACAAAATCAGAAGATATTCTTGGCATATGTCTAAACTTAGGACTCCCGCTACCACCTCAGAGCCCTGTGCTATGTATTTTGTAGCCTTCGGTCTGAGGCTCTCTAATCCATGATCACAGAAACTGAGAAAGTGGTGAGGCTTGAAGAAGGGAAAAAAAAAATATTTGCTTTACCTTCTTTTTCCCTTTTCTTTTCAAATGTCACAGGAATGCATCTAGGTATCCATTTAAAGTACAACATCAGGGGCATCTGGATGACTTAGTTGGTTAAGCATCAGACTCCATCTTGGATCATAATCTTGCAGTTCATGAGTTCGAGCCCCACATTGGGCTCTGCGCTGATGGTGTGGAGCCTGCTTGGGATTCTCTCTCTCCCTGTTTCTCTGCCCCCCCCCATCTGATCTCCCTCTCTCAAAATAAATAAATAAACTTAAAACAATAAATTGCAACATCAGAGAAATGACTCATAATCTAATTGGTAATGGGTGATTGATGAGACTATGTTAGAGCATTAATGCAAGTAGGAGGTATTTTTTAAAAGATTGAACACAAAGCTAAAAATGTTCACTTCCATTCCTGTTTATATTTAGTTATCATCTAGGTCTGAGCTCTCACAGATATGCACAGTGTTTAAACAACTTGTTTTGGCAAAGGGACATAAAAAATCTCAAGCAAATACATTTGCTTGGGATGGTTGTGATATTTTGACAAGTTGAGGACGGATAAATATAAAACTGATGCAGAAACTGTGATGCCTGACAGACGTTGGTGTTTGCTTCATTATTGTCATGGAAATTTTGTATAAAAATAAATTGGACAAGCTTTGTTATGTTTGGTGCAATTGAAAAAGTTGTTTGTGTAATCCCTTTGATGATTAACTGACTGGAGTTTTAATGATGCCATTGAAGAGAAAAACAGTGAAGCATCATTCCTAGCAACTGGTCCCCTCAGCGTAGAAAATGATTTTCACATTTGGCAAATTTACCTTGAATACAGCTGTTGAAGGAACATAAAATTTGAATAGTTGGAAGAAAAATGAGATATGGAGCCTGGCATTTATAATGAATTATCAAATGTGAGTAATTGTACTCTGTTGAGCCAAAACAGTGAACTTTTTGAAGCTGACTCATCACTTTAATATTTTCCTTTTAAAAGCTATTTTATGCCTAATAAATCCACAAAACATCAAAATGCTATGAAATATAACCAGTGCTATTTCTTTCATTATATGGGGAAGGAGCAAGCTTTAAAGTAATTTTTTCCAGAAAAACATTTTTCTCCACAATATAGTGATCACCACATTCTTGATTCTCTCTGCCTGTTCATGATTTGGCTTTACGAGGTAGCGACTGTGTATACAGCAGTCATTCAAGCAAAATTTGGTTCCCAGAAGCAAGAGATGTGCCAAAGAAAAAGAGCCTGAGAAAATTTGCAGGATGAAGGGTCGAGAGAGGAGGAAAATATTGATTTTTACCTTTGCTAATGTGCCAGATACTCAGGGCCGGTTTCCAGGGCCCCTGATCTGTGAACTTAAGCTCGGTTGGTATAAGTCTGTCTATCAGGGATAACCGCGGTATCATGCTTTATTATGGCTAGAGGGGGAAAGTGTCAATACTTGTTAACATGCCAAAGAATTAATAGGATTTGCAAAATTATTGCCCTTTCTCCAGAATTTACAAAAAGGCCAGGGAGTCTTGTTTGATGTGGCTTTTTAATTTTGATTCCCCCTATCTAGTGTTTATTAGAACAAATAAGTTCCATGAAGTGGGAAGAAGGATCTTAATTTTTGGGGCCACCAAGACCTTTATAACTTGTTTTCTTGGCCAGAAACCAGAAATAGACAAGGTCTTGCCCTTAGGGATCAAAATAATACACAGAAATGACAATCGCATTGGGTGAATTTAAGATGAGGGCATCGGTAGACCAGGCTGTGAAGCATTTTGACTTTTCAGGGTCATATTAGAAAATTGTACTTGCTGTTTGGAGGCGTGAGACTCCTTGTTAGTAAGCAAAGACTCAAGAAAATGCAAGCCTGTTGAACCTTGTAGAATTTGTGAGGCATTTTAAAATTTTCATTACATCAGTTTTATATTTATTTTTAAATAGTTTGCAGGTTTTAATGCATATTAATGAAACCATACTATAAATATTCTTCAAAAGCATGATTTTGAAGTTAATTGTCCCTAAGATTTAGCCATATTGGTCCTTTTCACTGTTATTCATGATTCTCTCTGCTGCATAGTATCCGTTACCTGGATATACTACAATTTATTTACCATTCTTTTGTAAATTCTTACAGAGGTTTGAGTGTGTCCGATTATTTTTCTAACGTGAACAATGCTATTTAAATGCTCTCATACTTTTTTTCTGGTTATATACAGGAGTTTTCCTGGTAAAGCGACTTTATTCTCTCTCTCTCTCTCTCTCTCTCTCTTTTTTTAAAGTTTTTATTTAATTATTTTGAGAGAGACACAGCCTGAGTGGGAAAGGGGCAGAGAGAGGGGGAGAGAGAAAATTCCAAGCAGGCTTTGCACTGCCAGCACAGAGTGTTGCGGGGCTTGGCCTATGAAGCCATGGGATCATGACCTGAACCAAAACCAAGTCAGACACTAAACCAACTGAGCCACCCAGGTGCCCCTACAGTGGCTTTCAATAATGTTTTACCATGGCACATAAAATGAAATTTGTTTTACATAGTGACTAAGTAACAAAATTCTCCCCAAACAACAAAAATAATTCTGATTTGATGCAGTCTCATATTTTCTATTCTGTTGTATTATTTTTCTAGTCTATCCTATACTATTTTAGCTTGTAAATCTTCTGGTCACCTTCTGAGAATCACGACCATAAAATCATGAAATTAAAGCACAACTTCATTTAACTGGCAAATGAATTCAACCAAAGACTGGTTTACTATTAACTTAATCTCCTTGAGACTTTTCTTTAACTGAGTTTAGGCCTTAGAAGACTATCTAATTTGTCCATGGAAACCATTGGTGTATCAAAAGCTCTGTTCCCTGACTCACCTGCCTTCAAGCAGAATAATTCTTTTCTCTTTCCTCTTCTAAAGTAATAAATATCCTGGGACCTATTCTCCTCTACAATGGAATGGAAGGATGTGGAAGCAACTGAGTGGGAAAGTGATGCTATATGATTTCTGAGGTGATAGCGTAACAAAGCCATGTGCCTTCTGCTTTGTTCTCTTTGAACATTCACTCTCCAGATGCTTTCTCTTGGGTATCTCTGAACCCAGCTGTGATGGGAGAAAACCAAACCATCTAGGAAGGCCATCTGAGAGTATTCAGTTGACAGTAAAGCTGAGCCCAGGATTAAGTTTCTTATCCCAAGAAGACTCCAGAATAATCTAGTACCAAAGTATATGAGTGACCTCCAACCACTTGAGTCTGTTCAGCTGAGGGTCCAGAATTGTGGAGTAGAGACCAGACATATTTGAAAGACCCTATCTTAATTCCTGACCCACAGAACCTGTGCACATATCAGGGGGTGGTGGTTTTAGGCAACAAAGTTAGGGATAGTTAGTTTTCCAGCAATAATGACTGGAACAGCTGGAAAAAAGAATGAGATGAGAGGAATCAAAAATCTTTCCCCTAGTCTCCAACAATATGGTCAGACAACAGATGAATCATACAAAGCAAAAATTCTTGGAAAGAGAGTTCTCAGATATGAATATCATTTTTTGGAGTTCTTTACATTTTATCTGGATCTAACCAGTCAGGATAGATTATTAACAAATAAGCCTCTAATATTTATAAACAGTTATTAGAGGGAGTTTGAAATGGCTTTAAGACTGTGATTTTGAGATGACTAAGGCCAGGTTGTAATAAACATCACCCACCTGATAAGTTTTTTGTCTGTGTCTTGGAATGTGAATATATGCATAATACACAAATTATATATATATAATATTATATATTATATAATATATTATATATTTATATATTATATTATATATTTATATTATATATTTAATATATTAAATGTATGTATGTATGTAGTACATGTATATATGTATATATACATATATATAATGTAATTTATATATATACAGTTCTTTGTGTCTTGGAATGTGAAAATATGTATAATACAAAAATTATATGTATATATAATATATATATTACAGCTCTTTGTATCTTAGAATGTGAATATATGTACAATACACAAATTATATGTATATATGTATAATGTAATATATATATTATACATACACACACACACACACACACACACACTTGTTTAGAGAAAAAGGAAAATGGCCAAAAAAAATTTATATCAAGGAGGTTTGGATTTAATAATAGATACTTATCTTCAGATATTTAACATATATCCTAGATTTAGTACAAACCACATACCATTTCTTATGTTGTCTACATTTATATCTATATTTCTAAACAATGAGAATTAGTGTCTATTTGAGTTGAAGATCCAAGATAATTAAAAATTTATTCCTTTTATTATATGTTACCAAAAAGTATAAGACCTAAACATTTCAATAACAAGGATGAAACAAAAACACTTAAGGGTAGGATAAGAAGCTGAGGTCATAGAAACCACATTACCCCCATAACTTTATAATTAAAACTTTCTCCCTTTTTATGACAGCAAATTGGTTGCAAAATTTATTTTGGCATTTTTATATATAACCTATGCCATTTTCATGCCTACTTTATATCCATGAGGAAAAATTATCTTTGTACTGGTTATTAGGACTCTTAGTTTCAAACAATAAATGCTAACGGGCACTAGCTTAAGCAACTGGGATTTTACTATGGTGCAAGAATATCTCACTTAACCGCACAGTAAGTGTGCACTTAACTCTCAGGAATTACCTGGGAACAGGAACTTCAAGACTTGTGCCTCTTTTTATGGCTGCCTCAATTTTCTCTCCCTCAAAGGTAAGCTTATTCTTATTTTCCTGACCCTAAATATAGCAAATCAGAACAAACAAACAAAGAAAACAAAACACACACACACAAAAACAAAGAAAATGTGGCTGCTGATGAATCCTGAGTTGACATGGTACACCCTACTGCAGATTTTTCTCTCTCAATCACAATTTTCATTTCCTAGGGAGTGAACTGTGCGTATCTCGGCAAAGTGATCACCTTTAGGGAATAGAATCTGATGAGCTTGACTGGCCTGGTGAGACAACGAGGTCATGGTATATAAAATGTCTGTCCAGAATGACCCCGGCCAAGCTGTGAAGCAAAGGAAATGTGGTCCCCAAAGATGGCATGGAAAAATGGGGCCAAATGACTTCCCTGTATGAATCTGTTATGAATATAAATACTTTATCTTAAAACTGTAGAGAAAACCAATGAGTTGCTAGAGAAACCAATGAGTTAAGCAAGAGTCTTGTTGTGGCCTTCACATCTACCAGTTACACTGATCCTTTGAGAAGACTCAGAATTAACAAAACAAAACAAAACAAAACAAAACAAAAACAAAACATGGCTGTATTGTCTTGGGCATCCTGTTTTTTCCCTTTCCGCTAGCTACGTGGTTAACAAAGAATCACTGCCTTTCAGTTAATGTAGTAATGAAGGGGAGAACCCCGCATATGAGGGACACGCCATGCTAGATACGGTGGCCAATCCTTCAAGGCACTCCTTCTAGATGAGCTCGAATTGCAATCACACAGACATCAGGGTCAGTTCAGGAGAGCAGGCTCAGCAGGAGCAGCTGGGGGCCTGAGAGGCAGAAACGTTTCTCTGGAGCCCAGGCAGTACCTGTTTCTGCAGAAACGACCGGTAGAGATGCTCCTGAATCAATACAGCTCTAGCCAGACCGGCGAGGCAGGGTTGCATAAGGAATGGTAAGAAATTATATTTTAGGTCTAGAATGGCTTCTAAGACCACTTCCTATTTTTTCAAACTTCCCTGTATATTGTAAAAATAAGCCTTGATTACCTGAGGATAACTAAGTTATTCTGTGACATCACACTTTGAAAAGCCTAATCGGTACACTTCAGCGATGCAAACAGTAATACTGACATTGAGGGAGCCTAAAATGTTTAACAGTAGATAATTTTGAAGAATGTTTTATTAGCAGTAATAATGGGAAAAAAGTAGTAGTAATAACGACAACAATAACACTAGCGACTTTTTACGGAGTGCTACGTTCCAGGGGAGAGTACTTCAGGTATTATCTTAATCATAGCAACACAATTTCCCTACGAGGTAAATTCAACGGTTTTCATTTGCATTTTGCGAATGATGGATCGGGCTCAGAGAGGTTAAGTTTCCCAATATCCCACAGCCAGAAAATGATTAAGCCAAAGATGTGACTACAGAATCTGAGCACTTAACCACTTTGCTTAACTGCTTCTCCTATGAGATTTAAAAAGTGCATAGAGTATTGAGAACAGATTGCAATTTTATTTTGAGAATCAGAGTAAAGTTCAATGTAAAGACACTGGCATAGAGGACTCCCAGTAGCAACTGTGTGGTAACCTTTCCACATTTTTTCTGAAATATTTGTCCTTAGATACTAATCCTAAAGTTTTTCAACATCTGGTTCAAATTATGCATCTTGCTTTATCTATAAAACCGTAAAATGTTATGTCATTAGCACCAAGCAAACATGTGTTCTTCATTATGTCTTATTCTATTCAGATTGAAATAGTTATTAAAATAACATGACACAGTTTCTCTAGACTCTGTATTTGTGCTTTTTTAGTAGCAAATAAAGTGTTTTGTTGTTAGGATAAAAGGCCACATTGAAAATTTTGGAAAACTGTTTCTTTTATTTTGTTTTCGCAAATTATCAACTATGATAAAATATTAAAATGTTGTAACCCATAGTTATTAAAAACAATTCACACTCTAATAATACTACACTTCCAACTGTAATGACTTATTGTCTAAGAAAAATTGGAAAGCTTTTAAGAAATAGCTTGTGTCTATTCACCATTTTAGTAATCTTAGCACTGTGGGTCACATCCTTTTTTTCTGAAGAAAACTTTCTTTTTTTGATTTTTTTTTTTTGATATTTTATTCTGGTCTATTTACCTCTCTGACTGCTACTCTCACTGACTCTATCTTAGTGCAGTTATTTTTCAAAACACAATGTGTTATACTAGATTTTCGATATTTTATATTCATCCAGGAACACAAAAGGTGCCACTTACTGTGATTTCATGATCGCCTGTAGATCTAAGGGATCTGGTGCTGTACTGACACGTCTAGATTCAATTTTCCCTCCAGTTAGTAGATATGTGACCCTGGGTGGGAAATCTAATGTCTTCATACTTCAGCTTCTTGATCTGTAGAACTTGGAGAATCATAATACTTGGCCCATAGGGATACTGAAAGGATTAAAATGAGATAATGTGAGTATATTACATTAAGTGGTAAGCACTTAATCCACATATGATGTTTACTTGAGCCCTGATTTCTCAACCCTACTCCAATTCCATATTCTCTCCTCCCCACCCTCCCAGCTCCAGACAAAATGCTTAGTAGTTGGGAATAAAGACTCAGTAATTGATAAAAGTTGATAGAATACTTTTTAAGAAGAGTAGTGAAGTGATGTTTGGGGAGTATAGGCAGGAATACCTGACAGATGACTGCTGTGATAATTCAGGCATGATATGGGGAGGGTCTGAACTAAGGAAATGGTAATACATGGATGGAATTGTCTTTTGAAAACAGAGCTTTTATGATTTTAAGACTGATTGCATATATAGGTTAAGGGAAGAATAAATAAGTAAGATTATTTCCAGTGGTTGGAATACTGAATAAATTGTTTAACAATCCCCTTAATACAAATATAAAAGATTGTTGAAAGAGGGAATGAGGGACATAGTGGAAGACAGTGTTAAATTTAGTTTTAGACTTGTAAGGGTGACATTTCTATAAGAAATCCAGTTACTCAATGCATACACACACACATATACACACGCACATATATACACACATACATGTGCACATATATGCATACACATACATACTATAAATGAATAAATATATGTTATATATAAGTTCTAATCTATATATATCTAAAACTCTATATACACTAGCCCGAACTCTTTCTTGTGTGGGGTACAAACATACATTTATCACTTATTAGTGCATAGATATGCATAAGATCACTTAGGAGGGAATTTGTACAGTGAAAAGAAAACTGAACCAAGAAAATAATGCTATGTGACATGAGCTATAAATAATATGTAGAAGAGGAGCCCAGAAATGTAATTGAGAAGGAATGTCCAGAAATATTGAGGAAAAATTTTTGAAATACTGTTTCATGAGATGCTATTTTTGTGGGAGCCAGGAATGAGTACATTTCAAGAGTTGGGATATGAAACAATCTAACACAACTATATGCCATTGAAAAGAGAGAAGATCTCAACTTAAAAGTGTGCCTGAGATTCGGCAACGTGGGGAGACTTATGACTTTCTAAGGACATTTCCACTTGAATAGTTGAAGCCACACTATAGTGAGTTGAAAAACAAGTGGGAATTGGAGTGTGGAAAATATAGGAAGAGGAAAATACTTCTAGAATCTTGGCTATGAAACAGAAAGATGGTGAAGCTCTAGTAGATTACAGCTCTGTAAAGGTTGAATAAAAATTACTGTGTGTGTGTTTGGCGATGATGAAAGTGTTTACCTCCTGAGAGGAAGGAAACAATAGAGTGAGAAATTTGGAGCCACAGATGAGTTACAGGGTGACCTACAAAGCAAGATCCATGAAAACGAACAAGAGGGGAAAAGATGCCCTCACCAAAGAAAGCCGAATATTAATGATTTGAGAGTAAGGTGACACATCCCTGCAAATGAAAAAAAGGTAGAGGGTAACAATCAGTGCAAATACAAGTTGAAGTGTATAGAGACAGAGGGAGAGCAAGAAGTGAAGACCTGCCTTCTGATATGTTACCTACTACTCCTATTCTCCTTTCTCTGCTCTTTCTCCTTCATGATATTTTTCCTGTCATTCTTGGTCTCCCTCTCCTCCTCCGCCTCCTCTTTCCCTCTCCTTCCTGCTTTTCCTTTTCTTCCTCCTCCCCTTCTTTTTCTTCACTTATTTTTTTCCGTTGAGTGTAAGGAGAATCCATGGAGTGAGAAAGCTTGAGAGCCACTAGCATAAATATAAGTAGGTTTCACATATTATGCCAGTAAAAAATAAACCAACAAATACACACAATCACACATATACAGGGGGGAAGGAGAGAGCAAGAGAATGCCATTTATATATGTTATATATATATATGTTTTATTCCAAACACAAAAAACATTTCTGGAAGGAAAAAAAAAAGATCATTATGTTTTGGATTTCTAGTTTGAAAAATAAAATAGTGTTACAATTTTTGAGATATCAAATGAGAAAATATAATGAATTAAAAACTGGGCTGGAGAAAACTTTGGCAGAAAGAAACAGGAAGCATATGTTTTTTGGTTCTATAATATTTTCTTCAATTATATGAAAGTAAACAAAGATATAAAACCTATTAGCTCCATTTGAGCTCCTGGCCTACACTCCCATGTATAACACCCTTCACCAACGATCTGAGATCTGGATTCTTGAGTGAAATAGATGTCTATAGCTACTCATTCTTTCTTTCTGGAATTTATTTTGAATATTCAATTCTTAAAAAGAACTTGCAACTTTAGTTTGCGTGATAATTCAGCAACTCTGTTGTTCTGGGGTTTGTTTTGAAAAGTAAGTGGCCTAGCATATTTGTATTTTAGTTTGGGTAGGAAAATAAAAACCAAACACCGTAGTGAATATGGTCCTTGAAATTCTAAATCAACTAAGTTCATGACCCTATGCTCTGATGTTGGTAAAAGTGTTGATAAAAAAAAAAAAAGGCAACATTTTGCAAACCACGGGGAAAAGTAAACCAATCACTTTAGGGCTCATATAATATCCTTCAAAATTTTGTTTCATCTGAATGTTTCGGGTTAAGTCCCTTTATTAACATTGTCTTTGTAAAACATTTATTTATTTATTTTTGAGAGAGGAAGAGAGAGAGAGAGAGCAAGAGCATGAATGGGGTAGGGGAAGAAAGAAAGGGAAACAGAATCCCAAGCAGGCTCTGCACTGTCAGCATATATGGCTCCAACTCACCAACCATGAGATCATGACCTGAGCCAAAATCAGGAGTCACATGCTCAACCATCTGATCCACCAAGGCGTCCTAACATTATTATCTTTAACTCTACATTAAAAGAATTTACATTGAATTTTTTCATATCTGTGGTCTTTTTTCTTCATCCTTTATTAATGCTATTCTGACTTTGGCAATTCCTGCACCCTGAACATGTCCAGAAAGAAAATAATTGAAGACAAACCAATATTATATGTCTTCTAGGATACTTATCCCAGAAGTATGAATGAGCCTGATAGCCCTTGAACTTAATATTAAACCCCTATTGCTCAACTGCAAGACAAATGAAATGTATTTAATATTCCGAATAATGCTAGATTTGAACAATTTGATTAAATATATTTGTAAAGTTCTCTATATTTAATTCATTCAAAGATAGCATATATATATCTATTTATATATGCTGTATTATATGTAGTATGTGTATATATATATATACATATATACATAGGGTTCATCAAGAGTACTATGAGTTGAATCAATAATATTTCAACCCCTTTCTAATGAAATTTCCTATAATGAATAAACTGGTAAACTAAAAGTAAATAAATAAATTTGATAGATGATAGATAGATAATATTTTCATATTTCCTTGAAGGTGAATTTCCATGCAGCTATGGTTCTTCTAAGTAGGTATGGTCACGTGAACTCAGAAGGAAGAAGTGAGCAATGCAAAATACACAAAGAAGCAAGTGCAGTCAGGGACTGGGAGATACGTACTGTGCTAATACCTTGTCTTCATCTTTGTACAAGTTCTAGTATACAGTTCCTAGCATCATAAGTGCTGAATGCCATGATGAGCAGAGTTGGAGCTTACTTTTGAAGAGATAACTATGGGGCACCTGGGTGGCTCAATTGATTAAGTGACAGACTCTTGATTTCAGCTCAGGTCATGATCTCAGCATTGTGAAATCAAGCCCTGTTGCATTAGCTCCACGCTGAGTGGGAAGCCTGTTTAAGACTCTATTTCTTTCTCTCTCTCTTTACCTTTGCCCCAACTCTACTTACACACACTCTCTAAAAATACGCTTAAAAAAAAAGTGAGCTTTTCCTAACTTTTATTGTTGCTAGACGTCTTGGAGAATGTTCTTCTAGCATTCTAATAAATCTCTTTCTACTCAAACTAGCTAAAGAAAGAAAACAAAAGACAGAGGCTAATAATGAAAGATAAACATATTTGGGCTAAAAACTTCACTTGGATAAAAAGAGTATCCCTTGTTGGTTCCTGGGGACATGAGGGTGGGTAGAGGAAGGCCAAAGTCTAGAAGGAAGGAGAAGAGAAGGTGCAAGAAGAAACAAAAAGGGTTAGAGGAAGCCATGGGGAATGCAGGCATTGCAATAGCCTCAAAAATGTCCATGAAAAGTCTCTAGTCATTTAACATTAACTGATGCTGGTGATAAAAGACGGCTGCCTTTAAATCTGGGGACACGTACTATTAGACCTTACTTATAGCATTCAGATACCAAACAGATCACTTCTGTGCTCCATTACCTCCTGTAGTGGCAAATGCCTAGCCGCCTTACCCAGTTCACTACTATCCTGCCCCAGTGTCCAAGACTCCCTAAGATCGCCTACTCTTATTTGAACAACAGCAGTTCAGATGTAGCCTAATCTCCATGTGGGATAGCATATCCCTTAAGTTGTATCCATTTTATATTTATTCTCTAAACACAGATCTATCTTTGAGACTAAGCTCTGGGTCCATATCTCATCATGCTTTCTTTTTCCTTGGGGAAACACTCCGCATTCATTATCTATGCCATCCTAAATGTGGGTTGTTCTGAATATTTAGCAGTTCTTTCCTCTTTCTCTCCAGCTATTTTAAATATCTGTTCTTCATAGGATCACCTCTGAATCTCTTCCACAAAGTCTTTCGAGATTACTCCAGCAGAGACGCTCTGTATTTATTGAATTGTATTTATAGCACCTATTTCCTGATTTACTTTAAAAATATGTATATATAAATATAGGCTTCTTCTTATTTTTTAATGCTTAATGTTTTGAAATATCATTTCATTTCAGTAGACTGTAAGTCCCTGAAGGGTGGAGACGAACATATTTTGATTTTCTTTGAGGCACTAGCTTCATAAATAATGAAAGAAATACGGTAACAATGACAAAATAATCAAACCACATAGACACTTGTCATGATGATTGTATGCAAACAGACCAGAAGCATGTTAAATTTTAGGCAACTATGTTGCCCAAGAAATCCCAAAGATTTGTCTCAAGGAGGTATGACAGTTCAATTTACAAATAAATCTCTGGGCCTCTAAAAATGCAACAGTAGGAAGCAAGCCATGTGTTCCATATAACCCCCAAGAAGGGCATACTGTTCAATACTCACCCCAGATACAATCAGGAGATCTTGGACAGGGAAAATTCTCTCAGAGGTCAAAGCCAGGGCCTTGGAAAAAAATGAGCAGGTGATAACCTATGCAAGAGATGAATCAAGGCCTATCAGATCGGCTAATAAAGAAACAAATTCCACTGCTAGAGCCAAGCCTCAAGACTATTTTTATTATGTGGCATTGGACTGCTCTGTATCTCTCATTCTTCTGTTATAGGATTTTAATCTACAGGTCATAAGAACCACCCCCAACATAATGTGCATGGATCTTCATGTAATTCAGAGATCCCAGGCCTTGAGGTCTATGTAGAAATTCTATGAGACATTGGTTTTGTTTTCTTTGAGAGAAGGTTGTGCTTCTTCCATATATGGGGGGATAAGGTGCATGTTGATGTTTGGGCAAATATGCAGCTGGTTGCCTGCCCAATATTCATTCTCCTTTTCTTGCCAACAGAACCCTGGGCAATGTGCCCAGATGAAGATAAAGATAAGGGAGCAAATGGAGATTTAAACAGATGTTGTGTGAAGATTCAAGATAAGGATTTTTTCCCCTTGTGCCTCTTCCTTTCTACTGCCTCATATGAGAATATGATGTGTGTTAAGAGTGCCCAAATCACCCTCAGATTTGTTGATTTGCTCGAGGGACTCACACAAGCCAGCAGTTCTTATTTTCATGGTTATAGTTTATTATAACAAAATGATATAACACAAAATTATCAAAGGGAAAAGATTCATGGGACAAAGTCTTAAGATTCTACTTCCTGTGGGATTGCACAGCATCTGCTTAATTTCCCTAGCAACAACACGTGAGAACATGCACACAGTGTTTTCTATCAGAGAGGCTTACCTGTGGGGTCCAGGGCTTTCAATGGGGATTGATCACATGGACATAAGTGCCTACAGGACTTACCACAGTCCTCCAGATCCCCAAAGCAGGTGTTCACTGTAAATCACACTTGCACAATTTATCTGGAAAAACTGGTACAGCATGGTTGAAGGCTCCAAGTCTACATAACACTTTAATCAGTTAGAACATTCAAAGACCTCATTTGTTAGAAGTAGCTGAGATCCAATCCATTCACAGACAGGTCCAGTGCTGGGCCTGTAGTGCAAAGTTTGAGCAATTCAGCCCTGCTTAGTTAACTCTTTCTTGCATGGATGACTGGTGTACTAGTAGCCATCTTGTGATTTGGCGTGGAACCTAGGGCAAACTTAGATGTCTTTCTGGATCTAACAATCCAATCCTAGCCTACTTAACTCCTCCTTCCATGTGTGTGCATAAGAGAGAGAATGACCTATATTATACATGAAAGCTACTGTTAACACTCTTCCTTACCATTGACTGAACCCAATTTTCAATTCTTTTTTTTTTAATTTAAAATAGTTTATTTTCAAATTGGTTTACATAAAACACCCAGTGTTCATCCCAACATGTGCCCTTTTTTAATGCCCATCACCCCCTCTCCCCCCCCCATCTCCCTCACCCTCAGTTTGTTCTTAGTCTTTGAGAGTCTCTTATGTTTTATCTCCCTCCCTCTCTGTGTCTTTTTTTTTCTTTCCCCTCTTCCCCTCCCCCTGGTTTTTGCTTAGTCTCACCAAGTCCACCTATTCGTGGAAACATATGGTATCTGTCTTTTTCTGACTGACTTATTTCACTTAACATTAATACCCTCCAGTTCCATCCATGTTGCTACGCATGGCCAGATTTCATTTTTTCTCATTGCCACATAGTAGTCCATTGTATATATGTACCACATCTTCTTTATCCACTCGTCAATTGATGGGCACTTAGTTTCTTTCCATGTTTTGGCTATTGTCGAAAGTGCTGCTATGAACATTGGGGTACACGTGCTCCTATGCATCAGCAATCCTGTGTCTCTTGGGTAGATTCCTAGCAGGGCTATTGCTGGGTCATAGGGTAGCTCTATTTTCATTTTTTTGAGGAACCTCCACACCGTTTTCCAGAGTGGCTGCACCAGTTTGCATTCCCACCAACAATGTAGGAGGGTGCCTACTTCTCCACATCCTCGCCAGCATCTATAGTTTCCTGATTTGTTTATTTTAGCCACTCTGACTGGTGTGAGGTGGTATCGCAGTGTGGTTTTGATTTGTATTTCCCTGATGATGAGTGACATTGAACATCGTTTCAAGTGTCTATTTGCCATCTGAATGTCCTCTTTGGAGAAGTGTCTATTCATATCTTCCGCCCATTTCTTCACTGGGTTGTTTGTTTTTCGGGTGTGGAGTTTGGTAAGTTCTTTATAGATTTTAGATATTAGTCCTTTATCCGATATGTCATTTGCGATGATCTTTTCCCATTCCGTTGGTTGCCTATTCGTTTTGTTGGTTGTTTCTTTTGCTGTGCAGAAGCTTTTTATCTTGATGAAGCCCCAATAGTTCATCTTTGCTTTTAATTCCCTTGCCTTTGGAGACGTGTCAAGTAAGAAATTGGTGCGTCTTAGGTCAAAGAGGCTTTTCCCTGCTTTTTCCTCTAGGATTTTGACGGTTTCCTGTCTCACATTCAGATCTTTTATCCATTTAGAATTTATTTTTGTGAGTGGTGTAAGAAAGTGGTCTAGTTTCATTCTTTTGCAAGTTGCTATCCAATTCTCCCAGCACCATTTATTAAAGAGGCTGTCTTTTTTCCATTGAATACATTTTCCCGCTTTATCAAAGATTAGTTGGCCATATACTTGCGGGTCCATTTCTGAGTTTTCTATTCTATTCCATTGGTCTATGTGTCTGTTTTTGTGCCAATACCATACAGTCTTGATGACCACTGCTTTGTAGTAGAGGTTAAAGTCTGGGATTGTGATGCCTCCCGCCTTGGTTTTATTCTTCAGTATTATTTTGGCTATTCGAGGTCTTTTGTGGTTCCATACAAATTTTAGGATTGTTTGCTCTAGCTTTGAGAAGAATGCTGGTGCAATTTTGATTGGGATTGCATTGAATGTGTAGATTGCTTTGGGTAGTATTGCCATTTTAACGATATTTATTCTTCCAATCCATGAGCATGGGATGTTTTTCCATTTCCTTGTGTCTTCCTCAATTTCCTTCATAAGTTTTTTATAGTTTTCAGTGTAGAGGTCTTTCACATCTTTGGTTAGGTTTATTCCTAAGTATTTTATGGTTTTTGGTGCAATTGTGAAAGGGATTAGCTTCTTTATTTCTCTTTCTGCTGCTTCATTGTTGGTGTATAGAAATGCCACCGATTTCTGTACATTGATTTTGTATCCTGCAACTTTGCTGAAATCACGGATCAGTTCTAGTAGGCTTTTGGTAGATTCCGTCGGGTTTTCCATGTAAAGTATCATGTCATCTGCAAAAAGTGAAAGTTTGACTTCCTCCTTGCCAATCTTGATGCCTTTTATTTTGTTTTGTTGTCTGATTGCTGATGCTAAGACTTCCAACACTATGTTAAATAGCAGTGGCGAGAGTGGACACCCCTGTCGTGTTCCTGATCTCAGGGGGAAGGCTTTCAGTTTTTCCCCATTGAGGATGATATTAGCTGTGGGCTTTTCATATATGGTTTATATGATGTTTAAGTATGTTCCTTCTATCCCGACTTTCTCGAGAGTTTTTATTAAGAACGGGTGCTGTATTTTGTCAAATGCTTTTTCTGCATTTATTGATAGGATCATATTGTTCTTATCTTTTCTTTTGTTGATGTGATGTATCACGTTGATTGATTTGCGAATATTGAACCAGCCCTGCAACCCAGGGATGAATCCTACTTGATCATGGTGGATAATTCTCTTTATGTGTTGTTGGATTCGATTTGCTAGTATCTTATTGAAAATTTTTGCATCCATATTCATCAGGGATATTGGCCTGTAATTCTCCTTCTTTGCTGGATCTCTATCTGGTTTGGGAATCAAAGTGATGCTGGCTTCATAGAATGAGTCCGGGAGTTTTCCTTCCATTTCAATTTTTTGGAACAGCTTGAGGAGGATAGGAATTAACTCTGTTTTAAATGTCTGGTAAAATTCCGCAGGAAAGCCATCTGGTCCAGGGCTTTTATTTGCTGGGAGGTTTTTGATAACTGATTCTATTTCTTCACTAGTTATGGGTCTGTTCAATTTTTCTATTTCTTCCCGTTTGAGTTTTGGTAGCGTGTGGCTATTTAGGAAGCTGTCCATTTCTTCCAGATTGCCAAGTTTGGTGGCATATAATTTTTCATAGTATTCTCTGATGATTGTTTGTATCTCTGAGGGATTGGTTGTAATTTCTCCCTTTTCATTCACGATTTTATCTATTTGAGTTCTGTCTCTTTTCTTTTTGAGGAGCCTGGCTAGAGGTTTGTCTATTTTGTTTATTTTTTCAAAGAACCAGCTTTTGGTTTCATTGATCTGTTCCACTACCTTTTCTGTCTCCATATGGTTAATTTGTGCTCTGATCTTAGTTATTTCTCTCTTTCTGCTGGGCTTGGGTTCTTTTATTTGTTCTGCTTCTAGTTCCTTTAGGCGCACTGTTAGAATTTGTGTTATTGATTTTTCTTGTTTCTTGAGATGGGCCTGGATTGCAATATATTTCCCTCTCAGGACTGCTTTTGCTGCGTCCCAGAGCGTTTGGATTGTTGTATTTTCATTTTCATTTGTTTCCATGTATTTTTTAATTTCTTCTCTGATGGCTTGGTTGACCCAGTCATCTTTTAGTAGGTTATTTCTTAGCCTCTATGTTCTTGGATATTTTCCAGGCTTTCTCCTGTGGTTGATTTCAAGTTTCAAAGCATTGTGGTCTGACAGTGTACACGGTATGATCTCAATTCTTTTATATTTATTCAGAACTTCCCTGTGCCCCAGAATGTGATCTATCTTGGAAAATGTACCGTGTGCAGTTGAGAAGAACGTAAATTCCTTTGCTTCTGGATGAAGGACCCTAAAGATGTCTGTGAGGCCCATCTGTTCTAATGTGTCATTCAGGGCTATTGTTTCTGCGGAGATTTTCTGTTTTGTGGATCTATTCAATGCTGAGAGTGGAGTGTTGAGATCCCCTACTATTAGGACATTTTTATCGATGAGGTTGCTATTGTTTGTAATTAGTTGTTTTACAAATTTGGGTGCCCCCGAATTCGGTGCATAGATATTTACAATTGTTAGCTCTTCCTGCTGGATGGTCCCTGAGACTATTATATAATGTCCTTCTTCATCTCTTATTACATCGTTCATTTTAAAGTCTAATTTGTCTGATATAAGTGTGGCTACTCCGGCTTTCTTCTGACTTCCAGTAGCATGGTAGATAGTTCTCCATCCCCTCACTTTCAATCTGAAGGTGTCTTCAGGTTTAAGATGAGTTTCTTGAAGACAGCAAATAGATGGGTCTTGTTTTTTAATCCATTCTGTTATCCTGTGTCTTTTGATTGGCGCATTTAGTCCATTTACATTCAGTGTTAATATTGAAAAATATGGGCTTACAGTCACTGTATTATCTGTAGGTTTCATGATTGTAAGGCTGTCCCTGGCAGTTTGTGTTCTTTGCAGGTTTGCCTTCATAGAATGCCCCTCAGGCACTTTTGCAGTGCCGGCTTATTTGTGATAAATTCTTTCAGTTTTTGTTTGTTGGGAAAAACCTTGATCTCTCCTTCTATTCTGAAAGACAGGCTAGCCGGATACAGAATTCTTGGTTGCAGGTCCTTCTTGCTCATCACATTGAAGATATCCTGCCATTCCTTTCTGGCTTGCCAAGTTTCTGTAGATAAGTCTGCTACTACCCTTATAGGTCTCCCTTTGTATGTTAGGGTTCTTTGTCCCTAGCTGCTTTCAGGATTCTCTCCCTATCTTTGTATTTTGCCAGCTTCACTATGATGTGCCGTGCAGAAGGTCTATTCAAGTTACGTCTGAGGGGAGTTCTCTGTGCCTCTTGGATTTCCATGCCCTTTTCCTTCCTCATGTTGGTGAAGTTCTCAGCAATGATTTGTTCAAGAACCCCTTCGACTCCTTTCTCTCTCTCTTCTTCCTCTGGGACTCCTATGATACGGATATTGTTTCTTTTGAGTGCATCGCTCAGCTCTCAAATTCTCCTTTCCTGTTCCTGGATCAGCTTCTCTCTCTTTTTATCTGCTTCCTCTTTTTCAATGATTTTGTCTTCTAAGGCACTAACTCTTTCCTCTACCTCTTCAATCCGTGTTGTGGCTGCTTCCAGTTTCCCCTGTATTTCTTCTAATTTCTTCTTTAATTCTTCCTGCCCGTTTTTAAGGTCCTTGAACTCTGCCGCGCGGGACCCCTTGCATTCTTCTAAGCTTTTTTCAAGGCCAGCGATTAGTTTTATGATTGTCATTCTATATTCATGTTCTGTTATGTTGCTTATATCTGTTTTCATTAATTCTTGAGCTGTCACTGCTTCTTGTGGATTCTTTTGAGGAGAATTCTTCCGTCTCGTCATTTTGGCTGGATGTGTTTTGGGTTGTTTCTTGAAGTTGCCCTGGAAAGGAAAACAGACTGACAGACAAACAGAAAACAGAAATACTCAAACGTACTAACAAATGATACAGACAAGCGGTTCACAACAGCAAAAAGAATAACAAATGACACTCTGAGGACAATGTCCTGAAATACCAGCTACACGGTAAGGACAGGGTGTGTACTGTGCTGGTGGCAGGGCGTCTACAGAGAGAATAATGACAGTTCCGGGGGAAAGAAGGAAATGGTCTTTGCCCGGGTAGAGTGGCTAAAGAGCTTAATCCAGACTGAGAGAAATCAGAATAAGGACGGTTACAAGGAAAAAGGAATGAAGACAGAAATTGCTCGGGTGAGATTATGTGGCCTGGTTATTCTAGAGAGAGAATAAGGGAAGTACAGAAGGAGATGAAAAACATGCCTTTAGAGAGTGGAATAAGATTTTGTTTAAGTCAGCCAGGCCTCTGGATAGTCAGCTCAGGAGTGGGGATCAGTAAGAAGAATAATGGGGAGCATCTATATTAAAAAGAAATGACCTGGAGTTACTCCAGGCAGCGGTCTGGACTTGGCCTCTGTAGCTCCCACGGAGAAGTGTCACTCCTGCGCAGATGGGCGTGGTTTAGTGTAGGCGGGAGTTCTCCACTGAGGCAGGGATGGCTCTGGGAGTGACTTCCTGGGGCTGGTGCTTGTGGGCCCTTAAGACAACAATGGCGTCCCTTCCGTCCTTTGTTCCCAGTCCCAGGGCTTCCACTCGCCCCCTTGTTTGTGTCCTTACTCTGCTATGGGCACCGGCGCAGTGCGGTCCACTGGAAGGTGGGCGCCTGCCTGCTTGCCACCCCCCAAACTTCTGCAAATGTGTCAGGGTTAGAGGTGCTCCACAGGCGACTGAGGGCACCCCCGGCAGCCGGTCGCGCTGAGGGCTCCCCGCTCACCTGGCCGGGGCGACTTGTGCGCACTCCCCACTCAGGCGACCGCGGTAGCGGCAGTCCCAGCGTTTGATCGCACCCCACAGGGCCCTCCGCTGCGACTAGCGCCTGATCCGGGCTCCGGCGGGCAGCGGCAATGGTCCCTGGTCGCCGGCTCTCCAGGGGATGGTGGCGCGACTGGTGCACAATCCCTGTTGAGGTGGTCCCAGCAATGCAGCGGTCCCAGCAGTTTTTCGCTTTCCACCGGGCGCCCCAGCGGCGACTAGCGCGCACTCCCCCTTCCGCCAGCAGCAGCGTGGTGGTCCAGCGGTTTTTTGCTCCCCACCGAGTGCGGTGGCGACTAGCGCGCGCTCCCCGCTCCACTGGCAGCCGTGTGTCTGTCCCAGCGGTTTTTCGCTCTCCACGGGGCGCAGCAGTGACTAGCGCGCACTCCCCGTTCTGCCGGCAGCAGCCCGCGATCCCGCGGTTGTTCGCTCAGGGGGCCGGAGGCAGCAGCGGTGCCTGGCGCGCACTCCCCGCTCCAGCGATAGCAGCGGCAGAGGTCCCGCTATTGCTCCCTCCTCACGCTGCTGGCGGCTAAGCAACTCTGGGCCGGGCGGGCTGACTGTGCCTCTGTCCGCGGTCCAGCACAAGGAGAGTTCTGCTGGGTTCTGCTGTTAGACACAGAGCTTCTCCTCCTAAGCCCTGTCTTTAGGGGCTGGATGTTGGTGGACTCCCCCTCTCTGTAGCTCTCCTTCGGATGTTGGGGACTTTCCCCGCTGTCCCCGGCTCACCCTCCCCCCAGCTCAGTTTCCCGAGTTCGTTTTGTCCGTTCTCGGTTAGACTCACGGTCTTAGGGCGTTGTCTATGTTTCCTGCGTTCCTTGTAAGCTGCTACACCTTTTCTGCCAGGTTCTTGGAGTTGAGAATCTCTCTGTTTCGGTCCCTCTCAATTCAAAAAAACAAGGGAAACTTTGGTCCTCCCTACTCCTCCGCCATCTTGGTCCCCTCCCCAATTTTCAATTCTTAACCAGCACTAAAATGAATGATGATGGTACTTAGATGGTTCATTTTCTGTTTAAAAATGATGACTATAAAACATTCTTTGAATAAAATTTTATTCACTGAGCTAAAACTTAAAGACATATTTGAATTTCCTATGAAAAATTTCATCTCTATAATTTTTAATGCTCATTACCACTTGCTTTGAGTTGTGAGAGAACAGAATAAAGGGGTTAGGAGTTACTCTATTGGGAATCTTGAAAAGCACAATTTTGCTTTCTGAACCAACATTGGCTTATGATAACTTCATGTAAAGAGGAATAAAAAATAATGTTCATATATTCTGAATGCCCGCATAGCTGGTATTATCCACTTTATCTCTTTTATATCTCTTTCTTCATCTTCCCTTCTTCTTCATTACATACTTCAGGTCCTTAGTTTCTGCTTTACTCAGAATTTTGATGACTACAACAATGACTTGCCTGTATGACTTTCTTATTAATATTATTTGGTGTTAAGGCAACTATAAAATGCAGGCTCCATTATAGAACCCATAATCTGGCATCTTGTTCCTTAGACTGCTCTAGGAGTGAAATTACTCTGAGTATCAGTTGAAATGACATCAGAAATAAAGACTTGTGGATTCAGAACTTCCTTGGAGAGTGATCTTGATAAATTACTCAGAGGTTGCAAGTCTTTTCTACTCTAAAGGATTTTCAAAATGAAGTTTATGAGTAAATCCATAATTAAAGAAAAATACAATAAAATGTGCTATCATACCTGATAACAGAAATTGAATATAGCTATAAATGTAGATATAGATATATCTACAATAAATATAATAAATATAATATATAACATTATATACAATATATAAATATAATACATGCAATATAATATATAATGTATAAATAATATAAATATATCAGATTTATCTTAATGATGCTTATAATTTTAATGCATATCCTTAAATATATTTTTTAAAAATTATGGAGGTTTTATTTCTGAAAGACTTCCAATTTTGATTATCTTTTTTTAAGTTTATTTATTTATTTTGAGAGAGAAGGGGTAGGCAGAGAGAGAGAGAATCCCAAGCAGGCTCTGTCCCATCAGCACAGAGCCTGAAAGGGGACTTGATCTCATGAACTATCAGACCATGACCCGAGTCAAAATCAAGTCAGATGCTTAAATGCTGAGCCATCCAGGCACCCCCGATCACCTTTTTTAGTTCTCATTAGTCCAGTTGTGCTTCTTGGAGCATAATCAAGTTTGATTTTAGAGAGGGGCAATAATATTCCCAGAATAGGATGGAAAAGTAAAAACAACAGCCTTAAAGTATCTATTAATGGAATATTATCCATAAAGTAGTCTTTCTACCAATTGTCTTTGATTTTAAAACTACTGTGATTTAATGGAAAGAATACTGTCTGTAAGTTTCAAAATATTTTATTATTGCAAGAAAATCTAAAACAACAAAAAAATCTCCTTTGTCTAAAAGTATAAAAATTCCTCAAATATAAACAAATAATAATGTAAAGAAACAAACAAGCAGAGCCTAGCAAATAAAAGGTACTCAATGCATATTTCTAAGTGAATAAAGGACCAGGGAATTGAGACACATTTTACCCTTTGGCCTGTGTTATAAGCAAGTACTTCCTTGCTAGTTATTAACCCAGGGCTGAGAGGAGCAACCACAATATAGTTTACTGAACCTCACAAATGCACTTTAAGGTTTCCACATTGTTCCATGGATTGCAGACATTAAATTTGTGCAGAATTTTAAATAAAATAATGTCAATGTCTCTCTGAATTGGTACAGGATTTTTTGGTTGTTGTTGCTGATTTATTGTATTTATTTATTTATTTATTTATTTATTTATTTATTTATTTATTATATATTTACCTTTCAAATGTCTTCATGAATTTTTATTCAACTCAGAACACAATTTTTGCTCCTCCACTCATGTTTTTCCTTTAAGTAAATGGACTTAGTTTAACCATGCTCAAAAAGATGGTTTAGGCATGTTTCAAAAATATAAAATGTGTATTTGAACTATCTGTGTTCAAGCATAACATTCAAAGGAAGTTTTATGTAGAATCCATGCCTTACTTTGTGGACAGCTCAATAAAAGTCCAAAATTAATGGGATAAAATGAAGTGCAGAATATGGCTTTCGGACCTGAAATGGCCTGGTTCCTCAGTCTTAAGATGTAAAGGTCAAATTGTAATGTCATGCCAATATATTTTGTAACGTATACTGACGGTACTGCATTTAGAGAAGTTAATCTGCATGACAAAAATTTGACAAGAACAGAAGTTGGCACAAAAATCAATGCATTCGTGTCACAAGCGCTGCAGTAAATAATAGAAATGAAAAACTGAGTGTATTTAGCCCAATTTTATCATAAATTAAAGTAAGACTAATATCTCATGCTATTGGCTAAAAGCAGCCTGCTCATAAAATGCAGAAAGTTAGAAGCTGTTCATTAGCGAATTTTAGCTTTTACTCATTCTCAAAAATAATCATTGAAAAATTTTTCTGATCTTCACTTTTATATACGGGGTACAATACCTGTAGGTCTGTATAAACTGGCTAGTTTTTACATGACATGAAAATAATCCGGCCGTAATGTACGTAACGAGAATGCACTCAGCATGTACATCACGCTTCATCATGTAAACCCAGCGATACCTACCTCTTCCCCTGGAATCAGCTTTATTTTCATACTACATTTCACAAATAAGGAAACTGAGGCATAAAAATCATTAACCTATTTTGTGTAGGTCATGAGAGGATCTGTGCCAGATATCAAATTATGATCCTTAGCTGCTGGAAGCAGGATTCAAGACCTGAATTTTTATTCTTGGGTCATGTCACCATGGATATAATTGCTGATGTACATAGGCTAAGGGATTTTCTGTCAGGGTGATTTTCCCAATTACTCAAACAGTCACAGCTATGAAAAACTAGCTCCGGTTCCAAGAATAGCATTTCAATGGCTTAGGGACAAATGGGTATGTACACATATATATGCATGCACATTTTCAAAGCTAAAGGAAGTGATGTATGTAAAAGACAAAACCCACGCACATACCTAGAGCGGTAAACTTTCTTCTTTGTGCACATACGCAGTCTAACCTTGCCCATGGCCATTCTTAAAATTGGAGTATTTAATCAACCATAGACAGGACTACTCAATGTTTTGAATTATCCAGAACAATCTTAATTGAGTATAGTTATACTATTTAAAAAAGATAGTTTGTTGCATATATAAATAAACATGTCATTTATTAAAATGTAAATGCATTCTTGAGATTTTCCATTTGCAGAAATCCATAAATATTAAAAATGTCTTTGACAGACATTACATCCAAATTTTAAGTTTATTGTCAACAGAGAGTATTGAAGCCAGGAAATTATATATTACGTTTTCCAAACTCTCACATACATTTTAATTGCTTGGGTAAAATCGAAACATCTTCAAAAAGGAAGTATAGCCATGTGAAAAGCAGTTTAAAGGAGATAGAGATGGTAGAAAAGAAATGCCTTGGTGATTCTTTTAGGAGACGTTGTAATAATTTTATTTAGCATCTACTCTCTCTTAAAATATGATATGAAATGATGGGTCCCTTAGGTTCTCAGATCAGAACACTCACTGCAACATGTTATCTAAGATGATTCTGTACTGAATTTGATAAAAAAAAATTTAGGGACATTATCTTTCTTATTATTGGAAATAAATTAAAATTCAGAAAAATATTCATATGTTTATAAAATTATACCTGTATGTGATTTTTCCCAGGAATATCTATACATAGATGAGTACGGATAAATATGATTAACCATAGAGACGAATTTCATATATATTCATATTATATTTCTTTTAATTCAAAGGCCATATTTTTTAAATGAAATTTCACCTATTTTTAAGTTTTTCTTGTTTTTAAGTTTATTTAAGCAATCTCTAAACCCAACATAGGGCTTGAACTCATGACCCTGAGATCGAGCCGAATGTTCCACTGCCTAAGCCAGCCAGGCTCCCCTGAAATTTCACCTTTGTAAGCACATTGAATTACATATTTCCTTGAGATTTTGCCCTCATTAAAAACGTACTTCCTTCCTATTTCACCTCTCTCTCTCTCTTTTTCTCTGCCTGTCTCTGTCTCTCTCTTTCGTCATGCCCTCTTTCCGATTCGTAAACAAGCATCCTCCTTAAGCAATTCGAATCAACTAATCATCCCACGATTTCTGAAAACCCTGAATATTGGGCCTAGATAAAATTGTATTATTTTGTGCTAATTAATACTTTGTACTGTTTTGCCAAATGAAGGCATTAATATTTGTTAAAATAGTATACAATTATACAATGGTTAGAAAAGAATGGATGGTTTTGTAACCTTGTGCCCTTTAGAAAAAAAATGTACAAAATTATGATTAAGAAAATATATGAATCCTATTATAATGCATTGGGCTTTATATTCTCACATTTGAAAATTTTAATTCAGATTATATTCTGATATGATATTGTCTTCGATCAAGAATCAAGAAATCTAGATTGTTACTTGGTGGCCACCAAATATTTTTAGTTTTCCCACATTTTGTTACATAGCCCCATTATATTGTATTGTATTGTATTATTTTTTTGTTATTTTTTTTAGCATGAGTTTTGGTCCTGGGGCTTGCTTCTAATTGTGAGCAACAGTGATGTGTAGAGAACCAAGGCTTAATTTTCCACCTTGTCTCCTTACTGGTGATTTCTTTTTCCCTTACTGATAATTTTGAAATCTTTCAATCTGGCTCTTCGCATAAACACAGTGAGTAAAGTCTTCTAATAACCTAATTTGGTCATGCGAGAGAGAAATAACCTTTTGGAGGATTAAAATAGTGATACGTTTTGAAGACCGAAGTAAGTATCCTATGTGTAAATACTTAGTACATGGGAGGCATGAAATAATGCTCAATAAATGTGTTTTGTCATTCATAATCCAAATAATATATTTCATTCCAAAGTAAGAAGAAACTTTAGATATCAATTCTATGTCCTAAGTACTTATTTTATCAATTAAGTGAGCAAAGGCATATTTTTTTATTGAGGTATAATTGATGTTCTTTCATCAATATCTTATATTTTCAGTATGTAGATCTTTTACTTCCTTGGTTAAATTTATTCCTAAGTACTTTGTTGCTTTTTTCGTGCTATTATAATTGTGACTCCTTTCTAATTTCTCTTTCGGACAGTTTTTTCCTAGAATATAGAAATGCAACTGATTTTTGTATGTTAATTTTGTATCCTACAACTTCTCTGAATTCATTTATTAATTCTAACACTGATTGTGGTAGAGTCTTAGGGGATTTCTATTTATAAGATCATGTTATCTGCAGACAGAGACAATTTTACTCCTTCATTTCCGGTTTGGATATATTTTGCTTCTCTTCTCACTTAATTGCTCTAGCTAAAACTTCTAGTACTATGCTAAATACAAGTGGCAAGAGTAGGCATCCTTGTTTTTTTTTTCTTGATTTTAGAGTAAAAGCCTTCAGCTTTTTTTTTGTTTTTTGTTTTTTTTTTCTTCAGCATTGAGTATGATGTTAGCTGTGGGCTTGACATAAGTGGTCTTATTATGTGAGGTATGTTCCTTCCACACTCAGTTTGCTGAGAGCTTTTATGGTGAAAGGAAGTTGAATTTTATCAAATGATTTTTTTCTGCCTCTATTGAGATGATCATATATTTTCTCTCTTTAATTTTGTTAAAGTAGTGTATCAAGTTGATTTCTGTATGTTGAACTATCCTTGCATCCCAGGGATAATCTGATTTTATCACAGTGCACAATCTTTTTAAGGTGTTGCTGAATATGATTTTCTAGTATTATATTGAGAATTTTTGCGTCTATGTGCATCAGGGAAAGTGGCCCATAATTTTATTTTCTTGTAGTGTCCTTGTTTGGCTTTAGTATCAGGGTAATTCTGGCTTCATAAAATGAGTTTGGAAGTATGCTTTTCATTCGTTTGTTTGAGAAGGATTGACATTAATTTTTTTGTAAATGTTTGGTAGAATTCATCAACGCAACCATCTGGTTCTTGGCTTTTCTTTGTTGGGAGAGTTTTGATTATTGATTTGTTGTAGGTCTGTTCATACTTACTATTTCTTCATGATTCATTCTTGCTAAGTCGTAGGTTTCTTGAAATTTATTCATTTTTTCTACTTTTCATTTTCCAATAGTGAGAATAAGAAAACTTGGACATGTGGGTATCATTATTTGAAAACTATTTTTAAACACTTGAAGTTTTTCAAAACCAATAATATATTTGCCAAGTGATCTTTTCCCCTACATTTTAATCCTTGTGCAACTTCGAAGGAACTTTGTCCATATGCTAGTTCAGATTCACTTATATTAAAATTATGAAATTGATATGTAGTAGTTACTTGACATGCAAGGAGCTTTTATATTAAGCTTCTCTGAATTTTATACCAGTAAGAACCCTGGTTCCTATCCACCCTCAACACTCATAGCTACTATCCAAGAAAAATCAGATTTAATTCAAGTATTTTTAATTCAAAATCATATCCTCTTGATAAACTGACCCCTTTGTCATTATATAATGAGCTTTTTTGTCTCTTGTTACAGATTTTTACTTATAATTTATTTTGTCCAGGGGCACCTGGGTGGCTCAGTTGGTTAAGTGTCCGATTTGGGGTCAGGTAATGATCTCACAGTTTGTCAGTTTGAGTCCCACATCAGGTTCGCTGCTGTCAGTGCAGAGCCCACTTTGGATCCTCTGTCCCCATCTCTCTCTGCTCTTCCCCCACTTGTGTGTGCATGCACATGAGTGTTCTCTCTCTCTCTCTCTCTCTCTCTCTCTCTTTCAAAAATACATAAACATTTAAAAATCAATTTTGTATGATACAAGTATAGCTATTCTTCTCTCTCAATTTCCACTTTTAAGGAATATGTTTTCTCATCTCTTCACTTTCAGTCTATGTATGTCCTTAAAGCTATAGAAAATGTCTTGTAGGCAGCATAGAGCTGGTTACTCATTCAGTCACTTCTTGTCTTTGCATTGGAAAATTTAGTCCATTTACATTTAGGTAATTACTGATATATGAGATGCATTACTGACATCTTTTTAATTGTTTTCTGCCTATTTTGTACTTCCCTTTGTTCCTTTCTCTCTGGCTGTCTTGTTTTGTGATTTGATAAATTTCTATAGTGGCATGTTTTTATTTTTCCCCTTTTTCTTGTGTCTACCCTTTGTCTGTCTTTTCTATAGTGTCATGCTCTGATTCCTTTCTCTTTTATCTTTTCCAATAGGGTTTTGCTTTGTGGTTACTATGAGGCTTGCATGAAACATGTTATAGTGGTAACAGTTTATTTGAAGCCAGGATGCTGGCTATACCACAGTGGTGTTTCTTCTGATGCCTGGGGCACAAGTGTACACAGAGCAGCTACAGAGATGAGTCTGGAGTGTCAGCATGTGAAGAGTGACCTAGAGCGAGAATCTGGAGCATAGGCACCCATGGAGTGATTTGGGAGCTGTGATCTGAAGAATCATCCCACGTGGAGCACCTGCAACTCCGGGACCTGGGATACATGCAGGTTTGGGAGGGGCTGGTAGCCTTGGTTCCCAGCAGTACAACAGCTAAAGAGAACCACTTTCTTCTTCTTATCTACCCATCTCCAGACATTTCTGCGAAGCCAGTTCACTCAGTGATCCTTTCTGTGCAATTATTCTACATTGTGACTCCATGGTTTTGCTGTAAGTTCTTAGCTGGACTCTTGAGCTCTCCCAGGACTATTTTCATTTTTGGATAGTTATTTGTTGTCTTTCTTTGGGAAAACCAAGGCTGCTATCTCTTACCGCACCACTTACTAAAGTCTCAAAGATATTTTTTTCATTTTTAATAACTTTTAATAATAAAAAATCCAATTTAATATTAATATTGTTCAGATAGTTTCTTATTCTCTGCTTTCCTCTAATGTCCTGCCATGCATATCTTATCACATATAATTGGAGTTATTGATTTTCCTTCTTTCCTTTTTTTTTCTCTGCTTATTTCTCCCTCTGAGCAGGTTTGTGGATTCACTCATTACTGTATTCTCAGTGCCTAACACAACACTAGAAAATAGTTAAAACACAATGAATGCATTTTAATGAATAAATTAATAGAAACAAATGAATTTTACTTCTCTGTTGCCCCTAAATTTTCTCCTTTCAAGTCATTAATTCATTCAACAAATAATACTTGAGCAAAATATGGAACAAGAGAATGTGAACAGCTTATTTAGAACAAAAGACACCCAACAAGTTAATTTTCATATTCTATCAATTAACATTTGTTAGGTATCTTGTTTGTGGCATCCTGTTTAAAATGAAAAAAAAAAAAAGAGAGAGAGAGAGAGAAGAAAAACCCCAATTAAAGTATAGCAGGCACTGTGGATATTCTTAATAAATTGGACTTCTGTGGACAAAAAAGAACTACTGCCTTTAGTTATTGTCTATTGGAGCTATGTTAGTGTATGAATGTATCTATCCAAATAGTTAGTGTTCAGTCCCTAAATTTAGAGGATGTATCCTTATGTTTTAAGCCACACTTTTGATAAGCCAGTCCCCAGTTAAACAGGGACACTTGAATTACATTTTTGTATCTTGTAGTGTTGGCCGTCTTCCAAGAGGAAAATGGACAATGTTCTCATTAAGCTGGTGGATGAGGCTATCTTCCAAATAATTGATTAAATGTTTGAAAAAAAAAAAAACCTAGGTATTAGAACAAAGACCACAGCAGTACGGCTCTCAATATGTGACCCCAGTTTGTCATGTAATCACCGAACACCACCTATGAATATAAACTTTCCTACAATTCTACATTGACCTTACAAAATATTCCAACTTTCTTGGTGAAAATGGCATGCAAATCTGCGTCAGGTCTTGCTAAAACCTAGATATATTAAATGTCTGATTCTATTTTAGCCATCACTGTCTTGGAGAAATTAAATTGTGCCAAGGTGATGAACTTTCATAAAATCATATTGTTATGGTTGAATACCTGTGCTTTTCTAGGCATTTGCTAGCTAATAATTTTATGATTATATCTAGTAGCTGTCCAAATATCAAAATTAGTCTGACTCATCTTTACTTAAGATTTCTTTTCTTATTAAATTCCTTAAATTCTACACTTTCATTTTCTACTGCAACATGTCCATCTCATCTGATCATACTTCTTAAATCCTTTGCTTCCTCTTCCTTCCTTGCTTACTGCCTGTCCCCAAGTTGGCTCCCTACTTGATCTCAACTAGCTCAGTCCTACTCTCACCAAACTAACATCAGATTTGTATTTGTTCTTTTGTTTAACTGTGCCCCTTACAATGTTTATTATTTTGACAATAGAAACATTTCTGCATCTATAAGGCCCTGCTAAGAGATTGGCATAGTGAAGACAATCAATAAATAAATGCCAGAGGAATTTATTCTCAGACTTTTCCTTCAATATCACTTCCATTTATTTGCCTTTCCCTCAAAACAGATTGTATCTGGCTGTCTAATGCGATCCCCCAGGAGCCCATAGTGACAGAAAGCATTTGTACATTCCTTGCTCCCTGAAAGTGGCCAGAATACAGTCATTCCACCCTTGTCTTTTCTTCAGCTCATACTGACAAGGTTTGCTTACTCTCGTTTAATACAGTCCTTTACTGAGTTGCCCATTCTTTTTCTTTATGCAGTGATTTCGGCACCCAGTCTACATTTTCACTCTCTGCCTTGTCTCTTGCAATGTTTATGACTATATGGTATAATTGAATCAGTTCACAGGTCCTCACCCTCTTCATCTCTAGTAACCTAATTTCTACTAGCCACGAGCACAAACATAGCTCTTGAAAGTCATGTACACTGATATTTTATATTTTCTCATGCATGACACATTCTTACTCTGCATCTGAGCATGCTGATCTAAATATTACTACATTTAGAAAATGTTTTTAGAGATCCTCTGCACATGAAGAAGGTTCAAAGAGAGCTCGAATGCTCATTTTGCAATCAGGGAAGCTACAGTGAGTGGGAGATTTGACAAAAAGGAACATAACTTTTGCCTTGACACCGGTAAAGTTTCTTTCAAATAACTTCTGAATACTTTCCCAACTCATGCCACACCCGCATGTCTAATGAATGCAAACGTATTTCCCTGAGATGCAATTCAATGCCATGCATATTTATTGAGGATCTTTTATTGACAAGATACAGTTCTAGGAACTGGGCATACATCTGTGAACAAAGCAGATAAAGTTGCCTGCCATTTTGACATTAAAATCCTTTGCTTTCTTAAAAATAAGACAATAGACCCCCAAATGGAGTCACTTGGGCTAAGCCTTATGTCACCAAACCAATACTTAGTTACAGTTTCAGGCATCCCAGAAAAGGACTCTCAAACTAGTCACTCAAGAATCGTCTAATTAGCAGTAGTTAGCTAATCTGCCTGATAGGATGATGCCATCCCCTAAAGAAAAGTGATCTTACCATTACCAATCCACTTTCTTATCTAGTTTAACTTCCTTGTTCCTGCTCTGCCGATAAAAGTCTTTCATTTTGTACATCTCCTTGAAGTTATTTTCTGTCTGTTAAATTGGATGTTCCTCATTCATGAATCATTGAATAAAACCAATAAGATCTCGAAAATTTACTCCACTGAATTTTGCTTAACAGCTTGAATTCTCCTGCATAATGTATCCTATTTTGTCTTGTATTGTACATGTTATTTATAATTTTATGAGTTGCTGTGTTCAATAGAATCTTGGAACCAGAAAAATCTTGCCATTTTCTATCTTAACTAATATCTCAGGCCTCAATTTTCTCTTCCCTGGTAAAAGCATGTAACCTCCTAAGGTCTGTGGACAGGTTAAACAGGACCATATCTGCAGTATCTTGGATAGTGCCTAGTGTATAAAACATTCTGAAAGTAAAAAAAAATATATTAGTATTGATATTTTAGTAGTAGGAAGAATACTAAAAATTATAAGCATATAACCCATTTTAGCTTTTTATATTATCAATATTTTTGCCTAGCATCTTTCTATCAAAGAGTACTCCCTAAAGTCAAGGATCCACTCTCCCTATTTTGTGAAATTCTATGTGGTTGACATATTGTTGGTATTCAAAATTTTCCGCAGTATTGAATTTAATTAAAATAATCTAATTTCATCTTAATAAAGGCCACATTTTATTTTTTTCTCATTTTTTTCTAAAATTCCTTTTCCTTGGAAAATACCCGGAAAGAAAATTATAAGATTTTAAGGATCTAAATATCATTAGGTTTAGAAAAGACACTCTCCTTAGAAAGCTGTAATTGATTCTCTGATTGTAATTGAGATTTATTTAAAGGATAGACAGATTAAGATACATATGAAAGTTTCAGCACTCACTGAAGTGGAATGTAGAACATTTTAATGTCTAAACCTAGATTGTCATTTATGTAGACGGAGAAACGGACGCATTGGAGGTTATCACAAATACTTTTTTTAAAGAAAGGCAAAAATCACCCAGTTTGAGGATCATGAAATCTAGCCTCCCATATTTCCAAAAGCCTGGATATTCCATATTTGGTATGCTAATGACTAATCAAATCACAATCAGTATGCATTTTTAAACCACAATGCAACTATGGATCTTCATTTGGTGATGAAAATACATGATAATAATTATGGAAATTTCTTTGGATGAAGGGCAGCAAATATTAGTACAACTAATGTGGCACTTATTTTATTAGGTACTAACTGCCTCAATCTGCCAAATGCTGCTAAGGAAGCAGCCACCTACTGTCATATTTTTTTTCATCCTCATCGTTGAAAAAAACAAGAAAAGAACAACATTCATTGTAAATGAGCCGGCTAACTTTGACATAGTCCAAAATGGCGTAGCTGTGCTCTTCCAGATAACTCTATGATAATTCTATAACTATATGACTCAGACTGTCTTGCTTCAGTACTCTAGCTTGTCAATACGAATATTTGCAGGTGTCCTCCATACGCACAGTAATACATTTGAATCAACAAAGAATCAAATGAGCATTGTTGCTTGGAACCATCCTTTAGATTTTTCAGCAGCACGGTAAATGAGCTTTCCTCTCAGAAAGTATGAGATTTTTTTGTAATACTCACTGATGATGATAGCCTGTCTCTGAAGGAGTTAAACCTGGCTGCTACAGAAGGCAGTATCTTATCTCTGTAAGAGCCATTTAGTGCACTGTCTTCCACCTGGAATTAGAGGTAGGCGATAATCTTATCAATGGTTCAAAGCAAATTCTTCTTCAGATTTCAAATTATGTGATAGCACTGCAAGATACAGAGCAATCTCCCCTGAATTATTTCAAATTACTCCCACAATTCTGTAAAGTAGATTAGACATTTGTCAGATGAGAAAACTGAGAAATATAGAGCAAAATTACCCTGGTTATTTGTCTTTGTGGACAAACTCCCTAATTATTTTATCTTTAATCAGGAAGTTATATTTTTCCTTATAGGATATTAACATATATTAACATATGCTATATAAAACAAAGTTCAAACAGCAGAGAAATCTATAATATAGGTAGGGAAGGTCCTTCATAATCCACCTTGCCACACCAAGAGCTTTTTAAAATTTCTGTTCTTTCCTATACATATTTTCTACATATATTTTCATTTCTTTACTATTAACAAAATGCAGGAATAAATGAATTCTATTATGTACATGTCATGAAAGAAACTTGTTTCTTCCCATTCCTAATAATCCTTTTATTTTATTTTCTGTGCCTGTATGTGTATGTGTACCTGGATCATTTTCAGTTTTTTACTAAGCATTCTTGTGCATATTTTTTCACACTCAGGTAAACTTAATTTTTTAATTTAACAAACTATAAGTATATATCAAGTAATATATGTTATTATATAGGCTATTTTATATTAATGTTATATATGCTAATTTTACCCAAATAGTTCCTGACAATATATAGTAATTATTGACTAAATGTTTGGAGCTGATTTGAAGAATTCAGATGATGTTTCTAAGAGTTATTTTCTGGGGGTGCTTGGGTGGCTCAGTTGGTTAAGCATCCAACTCTTGCTTCTTGCTCAGGTCACGATTCCACTTTTCGTGAGTTCAAGCCCCATATCAGGCTCCACACTCATAGCACAGAACCTGCTTGAGATTCTCCCTTTTTTTAATCTGTCCTTCCCCTGCTTACACTCTATTTGTCTCCCTCAGAATAAATAAATAAACTTTAAATAGTGAACTTATTTTCTGAAAATGCCTTTATAACCTATTTGAAGTAAATTGGTCAATTTGTATATATTTAACTGATAAGTAAATCAAATGGAAACATATTTATTGAGTATTTACCATGGAAAATTTGTAGGCTACATACTCATGGAAGGGAAGAAAAGAGGAAGCGGGACTTATTTAATTTCTATTATGCTTCAATCACTGCATTAAACATTTTTCCTGCCATCTTAAAATCTACAGACAATCCTATCATGTTAATGATTTTTTAATTGATAAAAAATCTAATGCTTGAATTGGTAAAAAAATGAATAAACTAAAAAATAAAGCCCAAGTTTAAAAACTTTGCTAGTGACAAAGTTGAGATTTGAATCATAATCTCTGACACTCAGGTTACATTCTCATCACACCATACTGTACAAGATGTGAGGCTAAAACATTTATTATTTTCTGAATATATGGTCTATTATATATTCGTTTGTTTGTAAATGATATATCTATATAGAGATATGGATATGATATACGGTTGCTTATAGCACAATGGGTCTCATGAATTAAATAACACATTTTTCCTCTAAAGAGGAATATAACTCACCTGATTGATTTATTTCCCATGGGCTAGATTAGATAAAGGTGTCAATGTTGCAAATTTAGAAGGAGACATCTTCTTAGAATCCAAATATTAAGTTTCTGTGAAAAGCTAAAAGTGGAAATATAATCTCTTTACTAAGTCTAGGTTTCTACTAGCAATGTGGAGAATGTTAAAAGGGACATTAATAAAACACTTTGCAGAGCAAAACAATCAAGGAGGATTTGCCAGGAATTAGAGTAACATGATGAAGCATAACACAGACAAAAATTACTTGAGTTTATTTATCACGGATAGCTCAGAGTGGTTAATGAGGGCTTCTATCATGTTCTGATAAATTTTAAATCATCAGTTTAGCTCCAAGCCTCTATTTATTGTAAGTGCATCTATACTTATAATCACAGCTGCTGGTTTTTCTTCCACACTTTGAAACTGCCAATAAATATCAAGAATTTATATTTGCCACAGAAAGATCTTCTATGAAACATTGGAAGTATTTATTTCACTTTAAGGAATAGTATAACTCTTATGGATGGTTTGGTCAAATGGTGCACCATCTCCTCCATGACAGTAAGCTGTATGTGCATATTAAGTGAACTAATATATCCCAGATGCCAGATGTATGCACACAGAGCAGTTTTTGTGTGTAAGTAAGCATCCATTGCAAAGATGTGGAAAGCTTATTCCCCAGGAAGTATTTACTTACCACAACATCAGGTTTATTTTACCACCTGCACGTTTATTAGAATAAAATCCTATATAAGGGAAATGTATCCAAACAACATAAGGTAGAAGCAGTTAACCATAAGCATCCTCCAAAAAAGGTGTTGAATTCCATTAAAATAAGGCAGAGTCACATGTATCCAATTATGACTAAATTATGTAACTTTAAATAATCTTTCCCTTCCACGGTTGTGGAAAAATGCCGCTATACACTGAAAGCAAAGGGATAAAAGCCTGGATAAAGTTTGCCTGGATCTTTGTTCCTTGTTTTTCCTTATCGTTAACAGTGTGCAACAGTAGGCCAGACTGTATACATTTTACAAATGAGTTTACCACCTGTGAGCATCTTGTATATATTGGCAAAGCTGCAACCTACTCTTGGCTTTCAATAGATAGTTCTCGCCCACCAAATGTTCTGGATTCTGGAAGACCTCAGAGTTTTACAGAAATTTAGGGACCTTCCAACCCAGAGCAACACTTTGGAATGGGACAGAATGTGCTCGAGTTCATTGTGGAAACCGAGGAGGGAGGCATTGGATGCCGTTTACACAGAAATCATCTCATTTGCCTTTATTTTACTCTTTGGATTTTATCACCTGAAAATATACCAATCATAGGGTTTGCAGCTTATGTGAAAATAGAAGACAACGGACGAGGTCAAGAGAAGAGATTTTATAGTAAAAAGAAACTTGGATTCTGCCTCTGATCAACTTGAGAAGCAACTGAGCTTATCCTTAAGCTCTGAAGTGCGTTTAACACCACTGGGGGATTACTTAAGTCAACGTATGTAAAAGCTTCTAGGACACAGTTAACTGGTTCAGGTAGATACTTAATTTTAAAAGGTTATAAAAGATTCTAACAAACTGATTTCATATTACACTATAGCAGAAGAGCTAGAATATGACTTTAGGTAATGTATTACTAAAGGACATGCTAGAAAATCTTTGATGATGAGTTTATTCTTGGTGGGAGGTGAGGGGGAAGACCTCGCCGTGCTTGTTAGGGGGTCATTTTGTTAGGCCTGAACACTGTAAAACAAGGTGCTTATAATCCGAATGTAAGTTATGTATCACGAGAATTGAATATTCAAGTGTTATTAAATCCATTGATTATAAGGGAGTGTTTCTTTGAATTGATGCCATGATTTTGTTAGTTTTGCTCTTTGGAAAGAATATCAGCCAGAAAGATTTTGAATGCACAAAGTCTATTGAAATAGTTGCTAAAGATGTCATTACAAGTAAGGGACCGTGGCCCGACTGCTTTGGAGCCTTTGATCTAGCATCGGGCACTCTCTGAGAACGTGCAGTTAAAACCTGCATGTTCATTATAAAGTGTCTAGGCCCTAAGGAAACCTGACAGCCACACTGACAGAACTTTTGGATTCAGGTCTTGAGTTTTTTCCTGGCATTATTCCTCTTTCAGACTCTAGTGAGCAAACTCATCAATGCCTAAGATCTCAAGAGCCCAGAACCATTTATCCAATTTTTACCACTTGCTGAACTGACATCCAGAGATAAATGGATAAGGAGATATTCACTGTGCCAAAAAAACTTTGTTTCTCTCTCAACAGTCTAGGAGTTATGGGTAGTTGCTGGCAGTGACAGGTACCTCGGCATACAGGAGCAGAGACACAGAATTTAACACAGAGAAAAATTCTGCCTCTACCTGTCCCTTGGAAGATTCCCCAAACAACTATAATAGTAATATGTGATCAGAAGCCTGTGGTCCGGACTGAAGCAGAACACTCTGACAAGACAATATTAAAAGAGTTGTGACCATTTTAAGATAGGAAGATTTTAAAGCAAAATGTAACATTATGGTTTCCGGTTACCAATGGATACAAGCAACACAACTTTAATCTTCCTACTGCTATCTCTGTAAAAAGATACAGTTCATTTCTATTCATTTATTTCTGTTTTAAAAAAATTAAAAATCATGTATGTATTACTTTGGTAATCAGAAAGAGAAAATAATAAAATAATAAAAGCATTACTATTGATCCATTAGAACTGAGAGTATTTCTAAGAAAATTTCATCCATCATGATTAAATACAAATTTGCTAATACCAACAAGAGTTCAGGGATGAAACAGACTAAGCAAAGAAGTGAGGATGCCTGCTTTAGATGTTGCTTGACAATAAAAATAGTTTGTTTCCTTGCTTGCCTATTTATTTGTCCATCCATCCATCCATCCTTTAGCCTTATTGTATAGAATGGTGATGTGGCCTTTGTTAAATTTTAGCTCATCAAAAGGCATATATTTCATCGCTCTATTAAAATGGCTGATGGGCCAGCACCTGGGTCTATTGGGTATGTCTTTTGGCCAGGAGCTGGTCTTTTTATTTATTTATTTATTTATTCATTCATTCATTCATTCATTCATTCATTTATTCATTTATATTTAAAATTTATTTATTTATTTTGAGAGAGAGAGAGAGAGAGAGAGTGAGTGCATGAGCATGGAGGGGCAGAGAGGGAGAGAGAGAGAATCCCAAGCCCCAAGCTGGCTCTGTGCTGTCAGTGCAGAGCCCAATGTGGGACTAGATCCCAGGAACCATAAGATTATGACCTGAACTGAAATCAAGAGCATGAATCAGACACTCAACAGACTGCACCACCGAAGGGTCCCTGGACCTGTGTGTTTATATAAGGTCTAAATAATTCATTTCCCCCTTTGTCTCTATGTCTCTCCCTCTGTTTTCTTTCTTTCTTTTTTCTTTCACTTTTTTATTTTGCAATAATTTTAGATTTAAAAATATGTGACAAGCTAATTCAGAGCTTTCACATATACCCCTCACCACACTTCCCCTAACATTAAACATTTACAGATTCATTGTATACTTATAACTAGGAAATTAATATTGAGATAATACTATAAACTGAACTGATCTTATTCAAGTTCCACTAGCTTTTTACACTACTATCCTTTTATGTTCCAGGAAACAATCCAGAATCCAAAATTGCCTTTAGTTGTGTGTCTCCTTAGTGTCCTCCAGTTTAGACAGTTAGTCTCAGCTCGTCCTGGCTAGTTATTTTGTAGTCAGTCCCTCAATTTGGGTTTGTCTGATATTTGCTTGTGATTAAAGTGAGGTACACATTTTAGCGGAAATGTTACAAAAAATACTATTGTGTCTTTCTTGGTACATCAGTTTGGGAGTACATGATGTTGGTATGTCTTGCTATTGGTGTTAACTTTGATTTCTTGGTCATGGTGGTATCTGCTGGGTTTCTACACATAAAATTACCATTTTTCACTTTATCTTTAATAAGGTGGGTACTACCAAAGAATAATTGAAGACTATGTGAATATCTGTTTTTTCCCCTCAAATGTTTGCCTACCGATTTTAGCATTCATTAACTGTTTTCTTCTGCAATTATTATAATATATTGTTTGCCTATGGTGACTTTCTATTTCCTTAGTTCCATCTATATTTTTCAAAATTTGAAGTCATCTCTAATGAAGAGCTGTCCCTTTTCCCCATTTATGTATTTATTTTAATTACTTACATTGATAGGGACTCCTGGATATTTAGGAGGTTAAAAAATAGCCCGTCAAAAGATAACCACATCCTAATCCCTGGAACACATGGGTGCTTTTTTTATATAGCAAAAAATGTGATTGTATTAAGGATTTTAAGAGGAGGGGGACTATCCTGGATTATGGAGTACATCCTAAATGCAATCATACATATCCTTCCGAGAGAGAGAGAGAGAGAGAGAGAGAGAGAGAGAGAGAGAGTTTCCTGCTCTCTGTTCTTTTCTCAGTCAACCCCTATAGGCAACAAATTACTTAGGCTTTATTTTCCTCTTTCTGTATTTATTTTGCACAAACAAGAAGATAGATAGATGTATTTTCTTGTATCTCCCTGTGTCTTGCAAAAGGCATAGGATGCTATTGATGTTCTTTTGCAATTTACTTTTTTTTTTACTTAACAGTATATCTTGGAAAACACCTCCATAGCATTTCACAAAGAACATTTGCATAGTACTCCATTGCGTGAATATAATATAATTTATTCAACCATTCTCCTATGTGTGAGTATTTAGATTGTTTCTAATATGTTACAACTACGAACAATACTGAAATGAACAACCAGATGCCTAAATTCCTTTCAGGGTGTCAGGTTCCAGAGCCTGTGCCCAAAACTGTCAATTAAGTTATCCAGTGGCTGAGTTTGATTTTCTAAAATACATATTATTTACCTGGAAATATTAGAAAAATTATAAACAGCAGAATTGTGCAAGAGGACTTTAAGAATATCTGTTGGCTTTTTCATAAGATCGTTGTAACAATTTAATAATGACTTGCTAAATTGTTCAGTGTGTGATAATTGTAAAATTCAGCAGCTTGTGAAAATTTTGTTGTGTGAATTCTTTGTGGACTAATACATTAATACAGACTAGTGTGTGTATCACAGAGAATTAAAACAGTGAGTCATCATACTGATGTTAGGAAGTTTCAGTGGTCCTTGTTGGCTTAAATATTTAGGAAGTTAAACACCCAAAGTATTAAATTGCAATTACGTTAATATAAATGATATATTCAATTTCTTAGTCATTATCATATAAGACAACCCTGAACCCAAGAAAATGCATTCAGAAAATGTCTGGGACTAGCTCAGGACTTTTCAAATATTTACCTTCTTTGTAGCTAAAAATGTCTAAGTTTGGGAATGATTGATTAATCAGATCAGGAGACGACCTGGTGGAAACAGATACGTACTTGTCACTGCATTAAATGGTTGCATCATAGTTGGGGAATAAAACTCTCAGGGCCCTCTAATCATGTTTCTTTTGTAACACACGGAGCACACTGGGAAGGTGATGTGGAAAGAGAAAACAGCATCCATCTCAGGAGACCAACGATAGCACCTGAGCAACCTGGATTAAAAGAAACACAAATCCAATGGGAAGCCCAGTGTGAAGGAAATGTGGCATGATACTGAGAAGTCGGCGGGCCGTGTTCAGCAGTATGAAACATTCCACTCGGTGCCTTCAAGACTTACCATGAAAAGTTTAAGTGATCTGAGGGTATTGTTACTGTGGAAAGGAGAAATGTTTATTATTGAGGTTGTTATGGAAGAAGTATAAATGATAGAGCCTGTAGAGAATTATAATACTTTAATACCTAAACCAAGATTATTGAATCAAGGAGAATTCTGAACATATGGCCAGTTATTAATTGCCAGTGACCAAGATTTAGCTACTGTAATAGCATGAACCCGAAGAGAATTTCAGAGTTTCCCTGAAATATCCCTAAAGCTAAAAACAAATATAAACATATCATTTCAGTCCCTACATACACCAAAAATGACTAGTGAAGTATTTATTTGATTTTTGATTTTCATGAAAATTCATCTTGTAAAAATATCCTATTGAACTTCCTTTAGTTTGAAATATTTTAAAATTAAAAAAAAGTTCTTTATAAATTCTTTTCACTCAATATTTTTGGTCTAGTCCCAAGTGCCCAGTTCAGTTCGCATAAAATTATAGCCCCTAGACAAAATACAGGACACTTATATAAGAAATTTTAGGCCACTTAGAACCTGCATTCTTATTCACCAGTTAAATTTCTTGCTGTGAAGACCACATTAATTTCTATACAAAACTGTTCTTTTGCCTGAAATTAGAATTAATTAGGTGCAATTACCTGTTTTTATATCATATTCTCTCCATTGATGTAGATAATAGATAATCCACAATGAACAACTTTTTTAGTATTAACTATATTTAGGAATATTTTGGTATGATTTCATATGTTGAAATGCAAATAAGGATTTATACCTATTTATACCTATTTATGAATGTCTGTGCCTACTTTTGGGTACATATACTATATGTGTGTGTGTATAATGTAGCTTTGCATGTGGGTATGTGTATATGTATTATCAGTGTTGTTTGTATGAGGTATTCTGGGAATCAGCTTCAGGGTAGAAAGAAACCAACTTCTACTATATAAAATATTATAGTGTATAAAGAAGATAATTAAGAAGGGAGTATATCAATACATAAAGAAGATTAAAGGAACAAAACTAAATTAGTAGAATTTTCTAACATTTAGAGAACCATTCATTAAGAGCTTTTATCAAATTGGAAAAACCTGGGGTTCCTGGCTAGCCAGTTGGTAGAGACTATAATTCATGATCTCACGGTTGCGAGTTCGAGCCCCACATTTAGTATAAAGCCTACTTTAAAAAAAATTGAAAAATGCCTAATTTAGTGATGTTTAAGGCACAAATTTGAAAAAAACTAATGTTTCTAGGTTAAATTCACTAGCTCAGTTAAAAAGAATTAAAAAATATATAGACATCCTACTGCCACGCTTGAGTGATATTTGGTATAGACTATGACAGGGATGTAAAACATTTTAAAACATGTAAAAACATATAAATTATTTGCAGTTGTATCATTCCTCTTAATAAGACTGTTACCACAAGATTTTTAATATAAAATCCATATTTTTATATAACTGAGACTTTATTCTGTATATCTGAATACCACATATGAAAAAATGTATTTTTTAACATTTAAGTGTATGCTCAAACAATTTTGTTTTCCATTTGGAATTGGTTACAAGCAATGTTTTTAATGTTTACTTTGTTTTAAGAGAGAGAGAGAGAGAGAGAGCGAGCATATGCTAGTGGGGGAGGGGTAGAGTACGAGGGAGACAGAGGATCCAAAGCAGGCTGTGCTCTGACAGTAGAGAGCCTGATGCAGGGCTTGAACTCATGAGCTGTGAGATCATGACCTGAGAGGAAATCAGATGCTTAACCAATTGAGCCACCCAGATTCCCGTTTGCTAGCAGTTTTTGATCATCAACTTTTAGTTCAATGTAGAAGGTATATACTATTATATTTAAGAAATGCTAAGCCTCATTTGCCTGTTTTTCAAGTTTGAAGAAGCTTAGATTTTCATTCATATTGTGACTCATAATTTGAAATATGTGTATATATATGTACTTTAGTTCCTAGAGGTTTTTACAAATATATCTTGATGATAAATGTTGTTTATATATAGGCAATATTCATTTCACTTGGAATCATGAAAATGAATACAAATTCTTGTTCATTGTGTAGAGGGATGTTACCAAGAGATATTAAAGGAATTATGTCTGGAGATAGGGTAGTAATTGACATGAAGGTGACAATGTGCATAGCGCTAACTTCATAGACACCATAACCAGAGGATAAAAATGTGGAGAAGAAATTCAGTCATAAGGGAATAATGGTACCAGACATGTCATCCAATGTTAACACATAGAAAGATGATCAAAATAAATAAATAAGCTGTTTTCAGGCACTGGAAAATAACATAAAGTTTCCTTGTATTCACTAAGGAAAGGAAAAAAATGAACTCAATACAAACACACAATAAGTTAATAGTAAAATGATAGAAAAAAACTATACCATGCAAACCCTAAACATAAGAGAGCTGAACTGAGTATATAGACAAGGAACATAGGGATAAAGGGAGACATTTTGTAAAGATAAAAGAATTAATTCATCAAGAAGACATAATAATCCTAAATAGTGTGCATGGAAAAACAGCTTCAAAATACATAAAGCAAAACTTGACAGACCTGAAAGGAGAAAAATACATCTCTACCATCAGAGGCAGAGACTATAGCACTCTTCTCTCTATAATTGACAGAAGAAATAGAAGAAAAATCAGAAATAATCTAGAAGATGTGAACAACATTATTGGTTATCAAGACCTAATTGACACAGAGAGAATACCCATCCAACAAAGACAAAATACATGTCCTTTTCAAATGGACATGGAACATTCACCAAAATAGATAGATGGGAACATGAAATATAATGCAAAATTTAAGAGTAGAAATTACATCAAATATATTCTGTGACACATATATGCAAAAATGAAAATTGGAAAAATGAGGTAAAACTGTCTATATTTTCAGAAAATGTAATGTGAACACAGAAACTATTGATCTAGAAAAAAGGTCTCTAGAACAAATGCTTGAATTTAGCAAAAACTATATAAATTCAATATAAAAAATTCAACTAAATCTTTGTATTTTAGCAATGAAAAAGTAGAAGATAAAATATTATGTACAATAATATCTAAAAATTAAGTTAGAATAAAATATCTCAAAATTTCCCAAATATTTAGAAATTAAACATTGCAGCTCTATAAAATCCATGGATAAAAAACTCAAAGATGATTAGAAAATATTTTATACAGAATAATATTGCAAATGCAGTGTCATAAATTGTGGGATACCACTAAAGTAGCGTTTAGGGAGAAATTTATATATTTAAACATTTCATTAAAAAAGAAAAAAATGCCTAAAATCAATTTGTTTTAAGCTTCTACAGAGGAAGGAAGGAAGGAAGGAAGGAAGGAAGGAAGTAAGGAATGAAGGAAGGAGAGAGGGAGGAAGGAAGGAAGGAAGAAGGAAGGAAGGAAGGAAGGAAGGAAGGAAGAAAGGAGGGGGAAATACAATGCAATGAAAATTATATTGATAAGAGTGGAAAAATGAACTTGAGTAAACAACTGAGAAAATTAATGAAACCAAAAGCTAGCATTTTACGAAGAAAAGGTGTTTTATTGTATGTAAATTTTAAAAATTAAAATGAACGCAAATTTCTATCGTGAGAATATGTTTTATAATGTCATAGTTTACAAACTATTACACATGTCTCATACTATACTTTCTACTTGTTTGGAAAAGACATGTTTTTAGAGGTATTCTATCCAGCTGACCATTACCACCACCTGCCCAGTTGGATTTAGGCACAGATTTGGCAGAAAATGACAACCAGGGATTTGGTTACCTTTTAAGATTTGAGTCTTGGGGTATCTGGGTGGCTCAGTGAGTTAAGCGCCCAACTCTTCCTTTTGGCTCAGGTCCTAATCTCACAGTTCATGAGACTGAGCCATGCACCAGGCCCCTCATGGAGTGTGAAGCCTGCTTGGGATTCTCTCTCTCCCTCTGCCCCTTCCGCCTTTAAAAACAAACAAATAAAAAAAAAAGATTTCAGTCTTAAAAGCCAGTGCTTCACTTATTAATAAAATATTTGTAAAGAATCTGTTGAATTACTGATGACAATTATACACATGCTTTTATTGGATTCTCACTCTTGCTCTGAATAGCGTAAGGCAAATAATATAATCCCATTATGGACAAGAGTAAGACTTAGAGAAATATGAAATGACTTATCTAGTCAGTCAGATGATACTAGAGGAGACTCTATTTTTATCTTTAATGCCAAACCTCATTCTCTTTCTGCTTCTTCATTCTGTGGTAACATTCTAAAGAATCCTGACTGTTCCAGCGAGGTCAATGAATGTTGATTTGATTCTTAAGAGAGAACCAACCACATGTTCAGTACTGTGTAGATATTGCAAGAGAAGCATAGAATCTATTCTTTATTCGCTAGAGTTTTAAAACATAAATGGATATTTGTACAAAAGGAAGTGGTAGAGAACATTCCACAAAAGCACAGGAATCCAGGGGCTATTTTCATGTACTTGCTTTTTTTTTTGGTTGTTTTGTTTTGTTTTTCCTTGATCAGCTTAACTACTGCTATGCATAGTAACATAGGTGAATCTCACAAATATATATAGTTAAAGAAGCCAGGCACATGAAAGTATATTTTGTATGATTACACTTATAATGGGTCTCAAACCTGGTCAAACTAACTGAGGGTGGTAGAAGTTATAAAAATGGTTAACTTTGGAGAAACATTGCCTGGAAGACATGAAAAGAGAGGTTTCTGGTTGTGGGTAATATTCTATATCTGAACCACAATGGTGGTTATATGAGTATTGTTTACAAAAATTCTTTAGGGGTATATCTAAGATTTATGCACTTTAGTCTATGCACGTTTTATTTTTGAAATTTTTACAAATACTTATTTTTAAGTAAATCTAAAAAATCTCAAGGTAGACTGATTAAGAAAATAACCTATACAATTGATCAATAGCAGGAATAAAAAAGAGGACATTACATAGCCCCAAAGTCACTAAAAATAGTCAGGGAATGAATATTTCTTATCAATAACTTTGGTAAATTAGGTGAAATGGACACATCTCTGGAGAGAAATAAATTTGCAAATTACCATAAATGACACAAAAAGAAATAGAAACTTTGTCCTAAATTTATTAAAGACACTGAATTCATATCTAAGAAGTCTCTCTTATAAATATAACTTTATGACTAGATGGCCTCAGTGACAAATTTCATCTAACACTTAGGGAATTAAAAATGTCTGTATAGGCACACCTTGGAGACACAGTGGGTTCAGTTCCAGAACACCAAAATAAAACAAATATTGTCACAAAGTGAGTCAAATGAATTTTTTTTTCCTGGTACATATAAAAGTTACATTTTCATTCAGCATCCAAGCTTTTAGGGAGTCATAATCTTTTTGCTGGTGGAAGGTCTTGCCTTAGTGTTGATTAATGACTGCTGACTGACCAGGGTGATGGTTACTGAAGGTTGGGGTGGTCATGATCATTGCTTAAGATACAACAACAATGAAGTTTGCCACGTCTATTGACTCTTCATTTCACAGTTTCCCTGTAGCGTGTGATGGTGTTTGATAGTGTTCTGCCCACAGAACTTTCTTCAAAATCAGAGTTCATCTTCTGCTTTATCAACTAAATTTATATACTATTCTAAATCATTTAGTATCCTTTCAACAGTCTTCACAGCATCTTCACAAGGAGTAGATTCCATCTCAACACACCACTTCTTTGCTCACCCATAAGAATCAATTCCTCAACTTTTCAAGTTATATCAGGAGCTCACAGGAATTCAGTTACATCTTCAGGGTCCGCTTCTAATTCTGGTTCTCTTGCCTTCCATCACATTTGCAGTTACTTCCTCCACAGGAGTCTTGAACCCCTCAAGTCATCCATGAGGGTGGGAATCAACTTCTTCTAAACTCCTGTGAATGTTGCTATTTTGATCTCTTCCCATAAATCACTAATGTTCATCATGGTATCTAGAATGGTGAATCCTTTCCAGAAGGTTTTCAATTTACTTTGCCCAGATCTATTAGAGGAATCACCATCTATGGCAGCGATAGCCTTACAAAATGTATTTCTTAAATAATAGGACTTTAGAGTCAAAATCATTCCTTAATCCCTGGGCTACATACAGAGTGGATGTTGTGTTAGCAGACATGAAAACGACATTAGTTTCATTGCACATTTCCATTAGATCTCTTGAGTGACTAGGTGTATTGTCAAGACGATGTAATATTTTGAAGGGAATATTTTCTTCTGAGCAGTAGTCTCAGCAGTGGATTTAGAATATTCAGTAAACCATGTTGTAAACAGATGTGCTGTCATGCAGGCTTTGTTGTTGCACTGTTAGAACACAGGCAGAGTATATTTAGCATAACTTTTAAGGGCCCTAGGATTTTCAGATGGTAAATGAGCATTGGCTTCAACTGAGTCACCAGCTGTACTAGTCCTCAACAAGAGAGTCAGCCTGTCCTTTGAAGATTTGAAGCCAGGCATTGACTTCTTTCTAGCTATGAAAGTCCTAGTTGGCATCTTCTTCCAATAGAAGGCTGTTTCGTCTACATCAAAAATCTGCTGTTTAGTGTAGCCATCCTCATTAATTATCTTAGCTAGATCTTCAGATAACTTATTGCTTCAGCTTGCACTTTTATGTTATAGAGATGGCTCCTTTTCTTAAGTCTCAAAAACCAACCTCTGCTAGCTTCTTATTTTTCTTTTGTAGTGTCCTCATCTCTCTCAGTCTTCATAGACTTGAAGAGAGTTAGGCTTTGCCCTAGATTATGCTTTGGCTTAAGGGAATGTTGTGACTAGTTTAATCTTTTATCCAAAAGATCAGCTAAAACTTTCTCCATTTCAGCAATAAGGCTGTTTTGCTTTCTTATCATTCATGTGTTCCCTAGAGTAGTGCTTTTAATTTCCTACAAGAACTTTTCCTTTGTTGTCACACTCAGCCAACTGTGCAAGAGACCTTTCTTTCAGCCTATCTTGGCTTTTGGCATGCCTTCCTCACTAAGTAATCATTTCTATTTTTTAATTAATTAATTCATTAATTAATTAAGTTTTCATTTTAGAGAGAGAGTGCAAGCTGCAGAGAGGGACAGAGCACACAAGAGAGAATCTTAAATAGGCTCCATGCTCAGTGTGGAGCCCGATGTGGGCCTTGATCCCATGACCCTGGGATCAAGAGTTGAAGGCTCAACCAACTGAGCCACCCAGGCATCCCTCTAGTCTTTAATTTAAACCGAGACACATGAAACTCTCCCTTCATTTGAACACTTAAAGGTCGTTGTGGGTTTATTAATTGGCCAACTGTCAATATTGTTGTGTCTCCAGGAATAGGAAGGCCCAAGGAGAGGGAGAGAGATGGAGGAATTGAAGATTAGTAGAGCAGTCAGAACAGGTATATTTGTAAATTAAGTTCACTGTCTGATCTGGGCACAATTCATAGTACCCCAAAAGAATGATAGTAGTAACACCAAAATCAATAATCACAGATCACCATAATTAATATAATGAAGAAACTTGAAATATTGTGAAAATTACCAAAATGTAACACAGAGACACAAAGGGAACAAATGCTATTGGAAAAATGGTGCTAAAAGATTTCCTCAATGCAGGGCTGCCACAAAACCTTAAATTTGTAAAAAATGCAGTATTTGCAAAGCACAATAGACCAAAGTGCAATAAAACAAGATATGCCTTCCTTTTAATATACAGTTCAAATGAAGGAAACTGTTTGTCTCTGAACTTGATATATTTTATTAGTAGTAGTATTTATATTCCATTATATTTCACAAGATAACTGAGAACTTGTGTTTTGTAACTTGATTAAAGAGTATTGATAAGCATTTTACCTTTGATTTGTGTTTTAATTGCACACCTGAACATAAAGTTATGATCAATAATTTTTGGAATATTTTATCTTTGGTAATTTTTAATACTTTCCAAAGATATGAACTTGGTATATGAATAGGATTTATAGAGATCACTATCTTATGAAAAATATATCCCACCACCTGAAAAATGAATCGAGCATTTGCTAAAACAGGTAAAAAAGGTATTATGCCTAAATCCTTCCATGTTTTTGCTCTCTTTGTAATCTGTATAGAATTGAGCAACTTTTGCAACCATGATAATTTCTTGGAAGTCAGACTGTCACATAATATAATTCTGTTCATAGCTACTGTTGTGTTCTGAAACACAATTAACTTGAGAATAGTACAAGAAAGGTTTGGCTTTCAATATATCTTTGAACTTGGGAGAAAATCTGAATAGACAAAAAAATAATTAGTTGTTCCAGGTTAAAGAAGTAATTGCTTTAAGAAATTAAGCAGTGAAATCAAATAAGGTATATTTAAAACTATAGGCAACTCTAGCCATGGGCATAAAAATAGAAGTGTTCATTTGAATGTGAATTTTTATACTTAAGATAGCCATGTCTATATCACATGTATGTTCATTGCTCTACAGAAAAAGTTGGAAATCTTTGCCTCTGTATTACAAAGCTTATCAAACAGAACAGAGTTTTTACAAAGAATAGAAAAGAATAACAGAAAACCAATTATTTAAAGAATCAAAATTCAGGGGACTGAAGAGGTAGCTTCGAGGATGTATAGATGAAAAATATAGCCACCTTATTACCCTGGAGTTTCCTGATAATAACCTTGAAGCACAGACTATGTACCAGTCACTCATATGTGTTTTCTGTAACTTAATAATCATCACAAATACCCTGGATGATAGGAACTTTTATTGTCATCATCTCCATTGTAAAGAAAATGTGAGTGACTTGCCCAACATCATATATGAGTAAGTTGTGAAGCTGGGTTATGAATCTTGATACTACAGATCCGAAGCCCATATGGTTACCACTCGGCTTTCTCTTCTTACATCTCCCTACTTTTATCTTCCTGTGCAATGAGTAAGGAGTTCTCTCAAAGAGAAGCATGCTCTTAACCTCCAGAATCTAGCTGAGACCATGGATGGAGGATGAGGAAGGGAATTCTGCACGAGTGGTGGGAGCTAAGGGCTCTTCTAACAATTGATTTGTGTATCTCTTCTTCGCATTACAGTCCCGTTGGGAGGGATGCGTTAACCTGCTACTACTGTTAGCTGGAAAAAATATACCTCATAATTTATAAAGATTTGCTATGAGGACAATATAGAGGATTATAGTTCTAAACTGACATGATCAGGTAGGTAGGTACTATCTAAGGCAAATATGTATCCAAAATGGAAAGAAAGCATAGCCTTATTTACAGTCCTTTCACTATATTCTAGCCATTCACACTGACTTTTGTGGGACAAGTACAGTGTTAGAAGATATATCAGGAATGAATCTCTAGAGATTTTGAAGACAAATGAGAAAATTAAGATCTTAAACTCTGGAAGGAATTTGTAATGTTATAAAAACTGATTTCTGTATAATGGTTTATAAAAATAGATTCATGGCCAGGAGAAAAAAACATATCTTCATGAATATGAATCTGTCTTTTGTGTTTGGTAGCAAAATCATTAAAAACAATAAAATGGACTTATTATTTGTTCTCAGGGTCAACTACACTGCATGATACAAAGTACATATTCAAATATATCTGGCTAACAAACTCACGGAAATAGTGAATAAAATGGTGGTTGCCAGGGGCTGGGGTGGGAGGGGGCACGGAATGGGAAGATGTTGGTGAAAGGTTACAAATTTCCGGTTATAAAATGAATAAATTATGAGGATCTAATACACAACCTGTAACTATACTTAACAACACTATATTATACACTTGAAAGTTGCTAAGAGAATAGATCTCACTGCACACACACAAATGGTAAATATATGAGGTGATACGGGTGTTCACTAACCTTATTGTGGTAATCATTTAGCGATACATACATATATCAGATCATCATGCCATATACCCTAACTTTACTCAAATTTATATGCCCATTGTATTTCAATAACACTGGAAAAAATAAAATGGGTAAAATATATATCTAGCTTAAAACGATTAACATAGTAAGAGATGAGAAAAATAAAATAATTTATAGATTAGAGCCAGGAATTCTTGGAGATCAGATTAAAACAAAACAAACGAAACAAAACACAAACAAAAATTCATCTCTTCTTCTTTTTTTTTTTGCATTTATTTATTTTTGAGAGACAGAGAGAGACAGAGCGTGAGTGGGGGAGGAGCAGAGAGAGCAGGAGACACAGAATCTGAAGCAGGCTCCAGGCTCCGAGTTGTCAGCATGGAGCTCGACGTGGGGCTCAAACTCACAAATTGTGAGATCATGACCTGGGCCGAAGTCGGATGCCTAACCGACTGAGCCACCCAGGTGCCCCAAAAATTCATCTCTTAAGAAGGGTAGAGGCCAGTCATTATTTCCTTCACATTAAATATAGAAAATATTTGAGAAATACGTGTGTTATAATTCAAGTTATGTTATGAAATCCACCAGCAAAACTGAGTATGTCTTGTAAAACTATTGAAATGTGGAGGGCGCTGGAGAAGAAAAAAATGCATGAAAGATATGTAAACAGAAAGAAGAGAGAAATCTATAGAGAAGAAGATTTAGTAGAGTATTATTGCTGGCAGGCCTGCCGTAATTTCCCCAAGACTTTGTTCAGAAATGCAGAATCCCAGGCACCAGTCTAGCCCTACTGAATCAGAACGTGCATTTCAACAAGATCCCCAGGTGATTTATATGCCCACTTACTTTTGATAAGCACTGAGCTAAAGACATCAGCCTTTTCTCAAACAATTCTCTAAGAATTCTATAGTCATTGCTTAACTCCCAACTGAGGAAGCAAACCCTGCCTGTTTGTCTTACAGTCTCACATTAACCCAGAGAAGAGAATGGCAAAATACCTGAATCCAATTCACCCTGGGTTATCGGCTCTTAATGGCTAAATGGAAAAATCAAATAAATTTGAGGGCCCTTTTTAAAACTTCTCAGTGATCAGTACCCCAAATGGTTGCTGTTGTCTCAGACAACAGGAGTTTTTCAGACTCCACAGGTTGAGTTGTGGATTTTGATCAATTTCTGGTTTAGGGTTGTTTAGCTTAGGCATCTGGTGAAGCAATCTGAAAGAACTTTCTTTATTAGGAAAAGTTAGTTGCAAAAAAAGCTAGTGAGAGCTTAAAGGTGAAATGTGGAGAGTGCTCCGTTATTCACAAAGGGCATAGAACAAGAACTGTGGCTTGTTGCTTTTTGCCTGAAAACAAAAGTTGCTTAGAGAGAAATTTCCCAGCTGTAACTGAATGCCTCCATAATATCCTTTAAGCACTTCAGTTTTTGAAGTTTGTGACTAATCTTATTTCTTATTATATTTTTGAATCATGCCATTGTTAATAAAGATTATTTTGAACATTGAGAGTCTTATATTGAAGAATAACTAAAATTTGTTTTTTTATTCCACTTAGAAATAAAGTGACTGACTTTTAATTTGTCCTTTGTTAAGTGTCATAAATATATAATTAAAACAGATTTCTTTTTTCCCTGAGGCTTGCTTAGGTCAAGGTCAAAAAAAAGAGAGAGAGAGAGAGAAAGGGAAAGGCTGTATTCCTCCCTCAGTTTTTGATCTGGTGAAAGCCTCAAAATGAAATTAATATTGATTTACACTAAGAAAGGACAGACGCTTTAGACGGATATGTATGTTCATAATAGGTCTATTATTAATAGGTGGTAAATACAGGCACATCACTAGAAAGTGGAATTATGACCCAGTCTCAAAAAGAAAAAAAAGCAGGAATTTAATTGTGTAAGGCTTCAGGCCATACTTAAATCAAATTGTTTTTCTCAACAATAATGTGGACAATGTAAGCAATCACTCTGACTGTTGGAATCATGTACATGACTTTGTATGTGCACAATCTAGACACTGACTTGATCTGTAGCCATGTATGGAAGGCAGAATACCCCTGGAGATGCCCAAGTCCTGATCCTTGGATGCTGTAATAGGTAAGTTTACACGGCAAAGGGTAATTAAGGTTGCAGCTGGAATGAAGATTACTAATGAACCAATACTAAATAGATTATCCTAATTTACGCGGGTGAATATAATCCCAACGATACTTACAAACGGAAGTGGGAAGTAGAAGTGAGAACCCAAGAGACAGCAGCATGGAAAAGATTCCTCTGACATATGATTTTCAGGATGGAGGGAGAGGGCCATGAGCCAAGGGATGTGGGCATCCACTAGAAGTTCGAAAAAGCAAGGAAATGAATCCTCCCCTAAACCCTCCAGAAAAGAACACCCTGTTAATACTTAGATCTTAGCCCTGTGAAATCTATGTTGAAATTCTGATGTTCAGAATTAAAAGATTTAAAGGAATGTGTTGTTTAAGCAGCTAACTACATGATATTGTCACAACAGCAATGTAAAATGAATACACCCTCTTACCGTGGCTCCTACTTCCACACTGCAAAATGATAATAGCTACCGGGTAGTATACATTGAGCACCTTCACTGTGCTAGGAACCTAAAATTTATCATTTTATTTCTCACAAGTCTCTGCAAAAAAACTTCTTACATTTATGAAGAAATTGAGCCTGTGTAAATTAAATTGTCACCTAGTAATAGTTGAGCAAAGATGTTTACATGGGTATTTCTAACTTCTTTCAAAGTCTGAAAATTTCCCTCTATATCCACTATTTCTTAAACTTCCTTTAGTTGAATTACTCACACAACTGTATGAATCATCACTAGATAAGAACTAAAATCAGGAACTGTGTGGCTACATACTATTATCTAGAAACAGTCCCTAACTTTCAGTAATCAATATGTTTATTTTTATAGGATATAGTGACGAAAATCTGTGTAGATAGAAATGGAACAAATATGTACCTATCCTTCAAAGAATATACTTAGGCTTTAGATACATGAATTGTCATTTGTGGTGAACCAAAATAATTATTTCATGTTTTTAACAAATGACCAGAAAGGTCAAATTTATGGCCTAAATGCTATCTTAGAGTGTTACAATGTTCTTTTATAAGAGGAGAAATATTCTTCCCTACCTAATATAGTATGAATATATCTCCTTGGGAGATATCTACTCTTATAATTACATTATGATAATAATAACGCGTTGTTCTTTGTCAACAAGGTATCCCTCAAGCATTATTTTATCTGCAATAGTTTAGAAGCATTTCCTAGCATTCTTCTGTTTCTGGTGTTATTATCTGGAAAACCTGCAAACCTTGCTTTATAATCTGTGATGTTGCTCTGTATTTTCCCTTTATACTTTCTTGCTCCTTTGCTGGGGCTGGGCCGGGGGTCTGACCAAGAGAGAGATACCAGTGCAGTTTTTATTTCTGCCGAAAGCAGTACAGAGAGCTACAATGGAAAGTCAAGCGCTCATGTTTCCAACAACATCACTGTTTTCCGACAGCTGACTCAAATTGCTCAGCAGGCTCTTTCAGTGCCATCTTGCCAGGTATGCGATTTTCACTTGATATGTAATTCAGATCTTGGCCTCTCACTTCCCTAGCTGTCAAAATGCAGGCCTCGGAGAGCACAGATTGCTCAGATCCTGGAGGGAAAGGATTGCCGCCCATTCTTCAACAAACCATTAAAGCTAGAGCCCCATCTGGTAGACTCGGTAGCTTTCTCCGTTCCTTGTATGCAGCAGGATGGGAGGACATTATGGTGGTGGCAAAGTTAATGAGGATTTAGTGAAGAGAAGAAGCTTTTTAATAATAATTCAGAACCAACTAGAAATGTTTATTTCTGCTACATAAAATAAAATTTTAGAATGATTTGAAATTTAAGTTAAAATAAATTCTTATTCTTACTATTGAAGACACACACTTAAAGAATATGTTTATGGTGACTAATCTTTTTCTACTTCTTTTTAGGCCAAAAGAAACCTGTATTATAATTTTTTTCCATTAACTTGGATTCAAAGAGTGTCTTTCTACTTGACTCTAGAAGGTCAAAATTTATTATTAAAATGCAAATGTTTTATAACTGGCATATACTTAAAAGTACATATAAAATATTTAAAGTCCATTTATGAGACTCAGGGAAGTGTTGAAATTTTTGAGTGTTAATAAGGAGTCCAAGAAATACACGAACTCTTTCTGCCATGTAAAGACAATAGTAATTACTATGTCCCATGATGTGTTTATGTAGGTATGATAAAACTCAAATCTTTCTTTTCACAAGATGTTAACAATATTTGAAAATTAGCGATCTATTTTGGAAGATCTACAAATTCTTCCAATCTCCATTCCTCAAATTTATTTTTGAAAATGAATAAGCAACATCTGTAAGGTTCCATAATACATACACATCTTCAATTTACCAAGATTAATCTGTAAGAAAGGAATAACTATAGCATCATATTTTACTACTGATTTTACTATAGTGCAGAATTGTATTTTTTTTTCAAATGTTTTGCCAAATCGGAAGTTAAACACTCACCTTGGTAGCTTCTAATTAAATGGTTTCCTTGTGTAAGGAGTCAAAAAGAAAAAAAGAAAAAGAAAAGAAAGTACAACAGTGTCTGCTCTGCCCCTCATGTGTAAACATTTCTAGATCTCCCAGGCCCAAATACTTTTGAATCAGATAACAAGCTCTCACAGCTGTGCGCTATTTTGTCCACATTCTTCTTGGAAATCACCACTTCATCACTACCGTCTTCTTGGAAATTCTCCATCATTAAGTCCTCCTGGTGTTTATCTTGCTTGTTTTCAACCCAGGAACCCTTGTTTTCGCCTAGCCTGGTTTGCACTGTGGGTTTAAAACTGATCGTCTACCTGCTGCCAATCTGGCATCCTTCAGCATGTTGCACTGACATTTGTTCCTCGGAGTTTCACGATGCGTAACTCCAACTTGTGAAGTTCTTCCACTGCTCAAGTCTCTGAGGACACTACATCCAGACCCTTCATGTCTGGTGAGAAGAAACAAGGTACTGAAAACGCATGTTGACATTTTCATTTGCCTCAATGACTTTGTGAGTAAAGTGGGAAATGATACTCCTAGTGTATTGTTGCTAGGACGATGTTTGGGGGGGTAACACAGGAAATACCTCGAGAGATTCGATGTTCAGATTAGGCCCCAGAGTGTAAATGACTCTTTCTTCCAAAGACACCAGAGGACAACACCATCATTCCTAGGGGCAAAGAGAAGGCAGATTATTGTCAGGATAATCTGCACAGAGAGGGCTCAGATTTGAAAATTAAAAATCCATTCTTGCAATAATAAGGCAGGCAGATAGTAGGTGATTTTTTACACCTAAAGCCAAGACATTGTAGGGGCCAAAGGCAGACTGTCCCAAGATTCACATACATTATTTTGAGTTAAAAGCAATCAAAACCCAGCAATTTCAGGAGATCTTTACCTCCCCTTCAGCTTCCTGCTTTAAAAAAATTTTTTAACATTTATTTATTTCGAGAGACATAGAGACAGAGCATGAGCAGGGGAAGGGCAGAGAGAGAGGGAGATACAGAATCTGAACCAGGCTCCAGGCGCTGAGCCACCCAACACGGGGCTCAAACTCACAGACCATGAGATCATGTCGGCCACTTAACCGACTGAGCCACCCAGGCACCCCATCAACTTCCTGCTCGTACCAGGAAGAATGCTATTAGCAGAGATTCCTCCTCACCTAAGAAACTAATCTGTGTAACAGGGCAACCTTTGTTTTCCAAACATCTCCTTTCACCTTCTTGCTAATGGTCTTTCTTTCCTTTTCATCCTCTGACCATACACCTTTCCTTGGCTCATATAAGCATCAGGTTGCCTGAATATCTTTGGAATTTTCCATGTCTGTGTGGATTCCCTGTACATATGCTATTAATTTGATTTTCTTATGTTGATATGTCTCATCAATTTGGTTCTTAGTTCAGCTAGAAGGATCTCGAAAGATAGAGGAAATTTTTCCTTCCCTATAACTTAATTGGTGAGATGTAAGGTCTTGAAATGCAGACCAAGAACTAGTAATGAGAACGTTGAAAGATAGAATCACCAATCGAGGAGTGGAAGGTTTGAGGCAACAAAAAGGAATATATAATTCCTGGAAGAAGGAAAAATTGAATGCAGAGTCTTTTATCTATATTGGTTACAGTTCTGTAATAAAAAATCACAATTTTATAACCAGAATTCCGTGCTATATCATTTATAGGTTTTGTATACAATTATATACAACTATACATTGCTTTTATTTTTGTCATTAGTGAGGATAACTTCCATCTAGTTTTGTTCTAGATGTCGTTGTCTGTTTATTTTCACAGGGCTTGCATGGTTACTGTTGTGCAAGGGCGAATGTATATTGACAGCAGAGAAGGGATTATTCCCTTCTCAATGTTCTAGAAACAAAGAAAACAAGCTTTTTTAAAGTCAGCTATACTATAGAATTTACACTCTAAAATTGTGATTCAGTCATTTTCAACCAATCCTTTGTCTTCTTTTTTTAATGTTTATTTATTTATTTTGAGAGAGAAGGGGGGGAGGGCATGTGTGAGTGGGGGACAGGCAGAAATAGAGGGGAAGTGAGAATCCCAAGCAGGCTCCATGCTATCAGTGCCAAGCCTGAAGTGGGGCTTGATCCAATGACTGTGAGATCATGACCTGGGCCAAAATCAAGAGTTGATGCTCAGCTAACTGAGCCCCCCAGGGGTCCGTCAACCAATCCTTTTCTTGTCACCAAGTAAGTTGTAGTATTCTGTAGTGAGACTATATAATGTGTATGTGCCACAGGAGATCCTTCTAGGGGATCACAGATCAGATTTCTGTGTTCACTATTGGAGGTGAGGGAGAACAGTGAAAATGAACAAACAAACATAGATAAGTGACATTCCTGAGGAGAAAGCTGACTTTAAAAAAGCTTAATTTTCTGTTTCTAAAACACACTGAGCAGGGAATAATCCCTTTTCTGCTGTCAAGACAGCATCACCCTTGCACAGCAGTAACCGTGCAAGCCCATGAAGATGAAAACCCTGGGATGGTAGCTTCACATACACTTTGCAACATAGTGTAGCTGGGAAAACTTGGGCTTTGGGGTGACGCTGCCTGAGTTGAAAACCGGGCGTCGATTGCTTTTGTTTTTGTCATTAGTGAGGATAACTTCCATCTAGTTTTGTCGTAGATGTTGTTGTCTGTTTATTTTCACAGGGCTATTAGAAATATTCAAAAACTACCTCTCCACAAGAGCTACCAGCTACTCTTCCCAGAATCCCCTTGTTCATTTTTGAAAAGAAGAAACCATCCTTTTTAGATACATTCTTTTTCGTCTAAAAGAACATAAGGTGTTGATTATTTTAAGAAAAAATGGAGGGGGAGGGTTAAGTTTGGTAACCAGCAATTTTTAATGAATTTTAGGTTTTTATCTGAAAAACTTGGGTGTGCACATGTCCTGTCTAGGTGCTTTTGAAAGGTAAGAGTCTAGGACCTGTGGGACAGCAAGCTTCTGTCTGGGCTCTCAGCTATATTTCCGTTTACAGCTATATTATAATGGATATGACAGATACATGCTTAACTCTTGAACGCCATGGAAATTAGGGGCACTGACCTCACACACAAATGAAAGTCTACACATAACCTTTGACTTCCCCAAAATTTAACGACTAATACCTACTATTGGCTAGAAAGCATTCCCAATAAAATACAGTGGATTAACACACATTTGGTATATGTATTATACATATACTTTATTCTTACGATAAGGTAAGCTAGAGAAAATATATTAGTAAGAATATCATACGGAAGAGAAAATACATTTACAGGACTGCAATCTATTATTGAAAATCATGTACGTATAAGTGCACCTGCATTATTCAAACCTGTGTGGTCGAGGGTCAATTGTATTAAAATCTGTAAACATGCATTATTCATATAAAAATGCTCTACCATATTCTCTTGTGTTTGGAGTAAAAACATCAAATAGATGGTAATGACAAAAATTTCAACAATGAGGAAATAAGGATGATTATGAATTTATGATAACGAAGACCCAAGACCAAAACTGCTACTGAAAGTGCTTATAAAACATATTCCCAGTCACGTAAATCTCTCATAAATGATCATGTGTTATCAATAATATGGAGCATTAGATTAGTGCTTTTTTAGTTTTGTGTATCCTTATAGTAGTAACAGAGGTAATTTTCTATTGAATTAAAATAAGCTGTAGGCACTTCTTCACGGATCATAGTACACTGTAATAATAAGGTCTGTTATTGTTAATGGGGGGAGAGTGATTCTACCAGATGACAAACTTGATGCATCCCTTGGTACTCATTCCTGTGGTTAAATGGGATTTAGTGAATTGTTAACAAACTGGTATAATTCGTATAACTGTATTTTATTGCCACTTTTGAGAAAAAAATATTTCTACAAATTGAATTCCTAGTATTTAATCTCCCAGAATTCAAATATTACTTTGTCAGTAATTAACTCCAATATAAGTGGGCTAGGTAAAAAGGAGATAGCTTTGATGCAAAACAGCGGAGGGCCTGCCTCTGATTAGAGCGAAAGAAGACAGAACGTCATGCCTAAAATGTAGTGAGCTTCCTTTCACCAGAGGCATTAAAACAGGGCTGAGAAATGATACAAACGTAAAATTCACGTATCTGATAGAAGCTTGGACAAGATGCAAGCTTGACTATGGCGTGTGAATCTGGAATGCCAGCCTTTCATGGCCGTGTTTGAATCCATATCAAGACTGTATGTCTAGGACAGTGCTGTATATTTTACCAATATTGTAAATGCCAACTTACTTTCTGCCATATATGTAATACATAGAAGTAAGACATTTACATGGTAAAAAAAAAAAAACAAGTAATAAAGAGTACTAATCGAAAATGAAATTATCTGTCCCTTACCCTCATTCTTCTCTCCTCAATGTCAGATCTCACCATCAAGGTTTAATATTTTTAATTAACACAAATCAGAATAATATGCTTATGTCTATAGTCTTTACTACATTTAGACACTATTGTTTTCCTTCCCATAAAAATAATGAATTTATAGCCATTGCTTGTCTCCTGCTCCCAATCTTCCATTTAAGCTGTTATATTTTAGTTCTTCTATTTGCTACCTTCTATTCCAGTTCTAACCTGTAGTTAGGGTTCCATCTATTTTAGACAAACTTCACTCTCCCCCTTCACACTTGAATAAATAAACAGCTTAACTTCCTTACTTTGCTTGTACACCATCAAAGTGTATAGTATTTGTATTCTATTCTGTTACTGTAAATGAATTCCTCTGTGCTTTGCCTACAGATTCTAGAAATTGAAATTCAGTAAACTCTGATTTCAATTTGGTGTTTATTTACACTTCATACACTCACACTACATAAAGTGATTGGACAGGGAGAAAAAAAAATTAGGCTATTCTATGTGCCTTTCAAAGGAGAATGTTGCAAGTTTCAGTGTCAGATAGATTTACTTACCCTTACAATAGCTCAAACTAATGCTGATTTGGGAGATTCAAGTTCCCCAACACTCACTATAATCAATAATATTTTTCTTTTTCATGGGAAGCAAATTAGATCGGAGCTGAAAACTTTATATTTTTACTATGTCACAGTGAAATATGTTGGTCTTTCTTCCAGAAGAAACATTACACATTTGTAATGAGATAAAAGGTAATAAGATAAAAGGAATGTGGAATTCATGTAAAGCATCTTATTATAGTCATATGTTATGTTTGTGTTCTTTTCAATTTTCCTACTAAAGAACAGAGATGGAGCTGAACAGTGACACTGTCTCAAATGAGGTCATAGAGTTATGATTATATATTATAGCTCATAATTTATGGCACAGGGAGTAATAAAAGATGAGAATAATTTATCCATTTTAAAGAGTTTCCTGTAGATCACACAAAGCCTTATGACAAGGTAAGGATAAACTCCTTGGTGTCCTTTTAAGACCGAGTGAGTCTTGCCATTTTGTACTTTTTTCCTGAGATAACAAGGTATCAAATAATACAGATAGTACATAATGTTGCCTGACATTTGTGGCTGAAACTATCATGTTCACTTATATCCATGTGCTTCTGCAGTTTGGTTGGCCCTGGAACTGTATGGAAGATAGGTAGAAATGATGGCTACCACTTCTAGGACGGGCCCCTCCATTGTCCCGCACATTCTATTTTCCATATTGGTCACTGAAAATCAAGAACTCTGAAACTGCAGAACCTCGTGATGGAAGGAATGGGGTTCTCAGGGTCACTCTTTACAGGAGAGCACAAAGAAGGACAACTTGACCAACATTCATCTCTGATAAAACCAAGACATAAATTTTCATTATGTTAAAGGTCCTGAAACTACAGGGTTTATTATGGTGACATATGCTAGCCTACTCTGATTTGTGTACCCTTGTTTTATGAAGAAACAATGATACACTGGACTCATCTCTGTTTCTCGGTGTCTTGAAACATCTATCATGTTTATTTAAAAAAAATAAAAACTAGAACGTAACTCAGAAAAGTTACTTTTACCCAATTATAATGGCAATTTAATTTGCTCCATATTTGGACCAAACCTTCTTATGGGATGTTTGCCTGGAGTTTGTATAAGTATTCACTCTTTATTAATGAAATACATTATGATTTCTTTATTGTATTAAGATATTCTATCTTTTAAAAAAATTTTTTTAACATGTATTTATTTTTGACTGAGAGAGAGAGAGAGAGAGAGAGAGAGAGAGAGAGAGAATGAGCAGGGGAGGGGCAGACACAGAATCCAGAGCAGGCTCTGAGCTGTCAGCACAGAGCCTGATGTGGGACTCGAACCCACAGTTCACAAGATCATGACCTGAGCTGAAGCAGGCTGCTTAACCGACTGAGCTACCCAGGCACCCCAAGGTATTCTATCTCCTTTTTTTTAAACATTTTTATTTATTTTTGAGAGAGAGCGATCTGGTCTTGGTTGAGCCAGCTTCCTGGCTTGCTCTCACGGATGACTGTTAGCCTCCAACTTTTTTTTCTTATCTACACTGCCACACCTGCATTCCTACAGTAGGTTCCATTAAAGCAGGGGGTGCTAAAATTTCACGTGTATGTTACGTAAAGTTATAAAAAAATAATTACTCTCTTATCCCCATTGGGGAATGTGAACGTTATCTTACAAAAACAGACAAAAATTCCAAGACTCTCTTTGGCATTGACATTGCACATGGCTAGCAATTAGTAGTCAGCATTGTAGTATAAGCAAGACACCTACATAGAAACAAAGAAACAAACAAGCAATGATATCCGACCGATATCTCTGGTCTTTGTCCTTTGGTGTGTCCGTGTGTGTGTGTGTGTGTGTGTGTGCCTTCAAATATCTTCCTCCTCTGAATGGGAGACGGTAGGTAGATGGATCTTCAATAAGTATTTGAAACTGATTAGCTGACTAAGAACTTAATTTATGTTATTTCAAGTCTACATTATAGTAGGCTCCAACATAACGTTCACTTTATGATGAGTTTCTACTTTGCACTTCTATGAGATCAAATATAGAATCATGAAGTAGAAAATAAGAGATGACATCATCTTCACAAGCTTGTACTTAAATAGAAATCCTATCCAGGTCACGATTCTCAGGTTCACAGACTTTGGAAGCACCTGTTTATATTTATAATAGTGCAAAGGCTATGTAAAATTTAAAGTGAAGACCTATTATAAAACATTCATAATTTAAAATACTCTTTTTACTAGTAGCTGATACTTAATCAAACACAAGCCTGTAGTTTTGTAAAGCAAGAACTATTTGGTACTTATTAGCTACATGCATAAAAACCCTAGAAAAAAGAAACTCAGAGACTCTTATTTACATGCATTATAAATGAGAATATAAAACCTGTCTATAAATCAGGTTTTGAATTTTACTATGATTGTGCTTTTCAAAGTAGATAATTAAATTGCTATGTCTTTGGGAAAAGGTCAGCTTGTTGGGATAGCACAGATTAATCTCTCTAGGGCAATCTCTCTTAATAACCATGAATTGTAGTTTCGTAAGCTTGAAGGCTTGGCGAGATTCCATCCAGCCTAAAACACTTTGAAAATGACAGAAATTCACTAAGAAACACTCGGATAGTTTTATTTAATCACCAATTAACCTGTATAAGCACCTTTGTGTTATCATCTACCAGTTAACCTCCACTAGGATCAGATATTGGAGAAATTGAGAACGTGAAGCCTTCTGGGTTTCTTTGTTCATTCCTGTGTTTGGTTTGGTGTTGGTGCCCTGAGCTAAACGTAGAGGGCAAAAGATATGAACTCAGCTTCAGACAGAATAAAGCCTCTAATTCTATAAATTATTATTGAGTACCTGCCATCTGATTTCACATTTATATTATAATGTTTTCATCCTGTAACTTTGTAAAAATTACTAAATAATTTCTAGTACAACTTTTAAGGGTCCCCAAAAGAACCTTTCCAGAATGTAATAACAAAATCTTTGTCTAAGCAAGTAAAATTAAAGGTTTTTTTTTTTTATTGAAAAATATCGGTCTGAAGCCCTGCTAATGAGAAAAAAAAGAAAAAGATAGATAATTTGATCCTGAACTAACCAACATGCATCCTCTCATGTTGATGGGATTATCCAGACTTCCAACCACATAGTCTAACAGAAAAAGAACAAACTGACCATAAGCTATAGTTGAAATATACCATTTTTTAAACCATAATTGTTAGAGACAAATACAATTTGCATATTTTTTAAAAGTTGTGAGCCTAAATTTTGCTAAATTCTATCACTGTACTCCTTAATTACCAGCAAAATATTGAATCTCAGAGAAATCTTTTTTTGTATAGTTGTTACCAATGTAGGTATAATGATTATTTTTCTTTTTTCTTTATATATATGATTTTTTTAAATTTACTTATTTGAGAGAGAGAGAGTGTGCAAGCAGAGGAGGGGCAGAGAGAGAGGGAGAGAAAGAGAATTCCAAACAGGCTCTGCACTGTTAACCCAGAGCCGGAGGCATGGCTCGATCTCACCAACCACAAGACCATGACCTGAGCCAAAATCAAGTGCCAGGCACTTAACCGACTGAGCCACCCATGCACCCCTAATGATTATTTTTCAAAAGCTTAATTAGTGGAACATGTATCTCTATTGCTCAAAATAAGGACTCTTGTTCTAAAATGAATACCTGTTTCTGGATTGCCCTTCCTGGCCATTGAGTAACTTGTACTTTGTAGTAACTTTCTCTGAGTTCTCTGGGGTATCAAAGAAGAATGTCTTTGTCTTGATATTTGAACAAAGGAGTCTTCCCCTTGTCCTAAGACCTTCAGCAGATGTGTTGGCATCAATAATTGGGAATCCTACAGGAAGTATCTTTAATATCTTGGTGCAGCAGCATTTAAAGGAAAGCAGCAAAAATGGAGAGTGTTTCCTAAAAGTCACATTTTTTTAGTAATCTTAATTATCAAGTTTTATAACAACAAAATATACTTGTAATTGCTTTCTTCTCTGAGTTAGAAGGGCCCCTTTCTTGGCACACCTAAATTATGATTTAATTGTAATTTTGTTAATTGATTTGTATGTAATCATCTTACTTTGTGAGCAATGACTGTTGAATGTTGTGTTATAAAAGTTCAAAAATTAAGGAATGGTTATTATTGCTACATGATTATATCAACTTGAAAACATTTATTACTTAGTAAATCATTGCATAATAGAACATCTGTTCTGAACCACCAAAATATCCACAGGACAAAGTTTGGAAGAGTATTTTTCTTATCAGTAATACTTCATCGCGATGTAATATTTACTATGTTTTATTGCTATTATTAACAAGCCTTTTTTATCACTTGGTGACAGAAGGATTTTTTTAACTTGACATTTATTACTTTTTAAAACTAATTTTCTTGGTCAGGTGCCAGCTCTTTGAAAAATATTCTAAATAAATGTGAGGGAAATTTCAGTTTAAATATTTGAAGCTAATGGACAGAAGTTGTACTTGTAAATAAATTGCTGAATTGTATTTTTGACATATTTACTGGGATCCTACACAAAGCTGGCTAATTTTTTCACAGTCTTCTTTTTAACATACCTGTTTTTCTACAATTAATGAGAGACATGTATTCTGCATTTTGCATTTAGTAACAACTCCCAAAATTAATCTATGCTTCAAAAGGAGTGTTTCTAAAATCAAATGATCTTGGGGCACCTGGGTGGCTCAGTCTGTTGAGCGTCCAACTTCGGCTTAGGTCATTATCTCATGGTTTGTAAGTTCCAGCCCCGTGTTGGGCTCTGTGCTGACAGCTCAGAACTTGGAGCTTGCTTCAGATTCTGTGTCTTCCTCTCTCTCTTCTCCTCCTCTGCTCACACTCTGTCTCTCTCTCAAAAATAAATAAAGATTATTTTTTAAATAAAAATAATTAAAAAAAATAAAATGATCTTAACTTGCACCAGGCTTAAAATCATACCTGTCAAAATGAATATAAATATATAACATGTGTATTGTTAAAATATACAAAAGAATTCCAATTTTGAGAAAGTTTTATATATTTTATGACCACCTATATAAATTTGTTTGATTTTAATGTTAAGAATAGTTTTAAGAATTCTTACTTTTTTTAATATTTATATATTTTTGAGAGAAAGAGAGATGTGAGTGGAGAAGGGGCAGAGAGAGAGGGAGACACAGAATCCAAAGCAGGTTCCAGGCTCTGAACTGTCAGCACAGACCCCGACATGGGGCTTGAACTCACCAACCATGAGATCGTGACCAGAGCCAAAGTCAGATGCTTAACCACTGCGCAATCCTGGCTCCCAAGAATTCTTACCTTTGTTCACTGTTTATTTAATGAACTGAATTTTTATACTCATTGTAGTCTATAATACCTCAAGGCTGTTGGGATCTGAAATTAATTTTATTTTTCTGCTAGATCATTTAATACCAATTCCTTTAGATCTCTCCATCCTGTTTCAGGTCATTTGTTCATTTAACATTAACAAACTCATTAGCCTAAAGGGTTATTGTTTAAAATATGTTTTTATATGATGATAGCAATCCACAAAATCATTTGTTCATTGTTATGTCCAAGTTTCCGTTATTACCATTGAGGTAATCACTCTACCTTTGATTATACTGCCTACAAAGACATACAATAGCTTCTGTTCTGAACAGAATATCCCTTAAAGCAATTCACTTCAAACTATTAAACTAAGAAATTAATGGCTCTGTCTACTGTGGCTGTTTCTGGAAGATTACTTGAATAAGATAAAGTTTTGTGTAACACACATTCTTTTTCCTTTGTCCTTGGCTTATAATTTATCATGAAGTTTGATGGCCTTCCTCCAACTCATCATTCTGATCAAGCTTTGCTACTTACGCCAGCCACTTCCTATGGTACGTTTTAGTCATTGAGTGTGTACACATAGTTGTATAATTCTATAGGGCAGAGAGATTGCTACCTGAAGAGTACGGTCTTAAGGCGTCATGTGACAACACTAACAAATATAGATATTAGTAAAAGAAAAATAAACCAGTTTTTTGACCCTGGTTTTTAACTTTGCCTTTCTGACACACACTGAAAACTTACCTAACCCTCTTTGTCTGACCTACCCTATAAGAATTTGCTTTTACAAAGGAATTTGATAAATTAATTCCAAATGAGATGTAAATAATAGGTTCAAATAATGTTAAAGGACAAGAGGTCTTATATGTTTTTAAAGAAGTCTACTACACTTTTAAAAATGTATACTTGTTAAGTAGACTAGTATTGCTTTTAAAAAAACTAACAGTGATGGTCATTATATATATATATATAATATATATATATATATTAAGAACTGCATGGGCAAGTTCTATGGATTTTTTTTAATATGGTTCTTTGAGGTGCATAATATTATTATTCCTATGTGCATATATACACGCTTAGAGAAGTCTCTCAGAAATTTCTGAAATCACATTGCTGAGACAATTAGTACAATTTTTTAAATCACCTAATCATTTGGGTGTGTGGTTTTTACCTTCATAGTTTATACTAAGTATTTAAAAAGAAAAAAAATATTCCACGGATAATACATACATACTATCACTTACTTACTTACTTACATTTTAAAATATAATGGCATGTATAAACTCTGGGAAAAAATAACTACTAGAAAGTACTGGAGAATAACCAAAAGTAGGCAGAAATTGGATGGGAGTCTAATCCTGGAGGAAGGCAGAGAGTGAATCTAGCAGATGTGTAACTGACATCTCAAAAGGAAAGAAGACAAATGATGGGGGAAAAATAAGGAAAAAAAGAAAAATTAAGATAATGGCAAAAATTTCTCCAATGTTGGTGAAAGTCAAATGGCTGAAATATAAAGAGAAAAAAATTTAATTAGCCAAAGAAAAAAAATGACACATTAAAAATAGGGTGCTCAAAGAGTGCCTGGGTGGCTGACGGATTTCAGCTCAGGTCATGATTTCAGGGTTTGTGAATTCAAAGCCCTGCATTGGGCTTTCTGCTGTCAGTGCAGAGTCCTCCTCAGATACTCTGTCTCCGTCTCATCTTCCCCTCCCCCACTTGCTCGTGCTCACTCTTTCTCTCAAAAATAAAAATAAATATTTAAAAAAATAGGGGGCCCAAAATACAAATTATTGGAAACTCTTCATTAGAAATAATGAAGGACAGAAGACAGTGGAAAGATATTTAGAATGGCTGAGAGAAAAAGTAGTCAACTCAGAAGTCTATACCTGTTGAAAATAATACTATAGAAGGAAAATGAGATAAGAAATTTATAGATAAAGTATAAAATAAAATAATTCATCATTAGAATAACTACACTACAGAAATGTGGCAGGAAATTATTAAGTCTGCAGAGAAATTATGCTATATTGAAGCCAGGTCTTCAGGAGGAAATGAAATCATTAGAAATAGTAATGTGAAGATAAATATTAAATATAATTTTCCTGTTAATTCTACATATATGCATACATATAATTTTGTTTAAAAGTATAAATTTATATTGTGTCACTTATGTAATAGTAACACATAAGAAAGCTGTAGCAGAAAGGATAAAGGGGATGAAATAAGTGGCCTACATGATTGTGAGTTTCTCAAAGTTTACATGAAGTGGAACACTTTTAACACTGAACAAACTGTGAAATGTTAAAGATATATATTGAAATTCATAAAGTAACCCCTAAAAAGATTGTGAAGAGAGTTGAAGTCAAATAGTTAAATAAAAATGGAATTCTGAAAAAAATATATGATTAATGCAAAGTGTGACAGAAACTCTTCAAAGAAATTAACAACTTCCTTGAAAATTGCCAACCAAAGCTTACACAAGATTTGTAGAAAACTTTAATACACCTATACATATTAAGGAAACCAAATCATATTATATATTAATTATCAAAAATATTTTCACAAGGAAGGCTGCAGTCCCAGATGGATTCACTGGTGAATTTTGTCAAACATTTAAGGAAAATATAATATGAATCATGTATAAACTGTTTCAGAAAATTAAATAGGAAACATTTCCAATTTGTTTAATAAAACAGTAAGGTCCTGATAACAAAATCATACAAAGTCATTACAAGTCATTACAATGTCATTACAAGGAAACTACAGACAGATATCCTTCTGAACATAGATGGGAAAATTCTCTACCAAATATAAATAAATCAAATTCATCAATATATGTTAATCAACATATGGTCAAGAGGAAAATCATACCAGGAATGCAAAGCTGGTTTAATAATTTAAACAGCCAATGGAGAACTAAAACTCACACCTCTCTTACCACCTCAAGCTTTCATGTCATGGGGAGCATCTGGGAGAAGCTGGTATCTTTCACCCAGAGCTGTATATGCACTTGACCCAGAGTTCGGAAAACCTGAAGGAGGAGATCCTCTGATAACTAGAGGAGCTACAAGACTCTCATTTCCACCCCACACCCATAAAATGAGGTAGCAGATGGAAAAAAAAAAAAGCTGTTAATATAACTTATCACATTAACAGAATATGTATAACAGAATATCATGTCATTTTCATAGATAAAGAAAATGTCTTTGGAACTATTCAATGTCATTTGTCATGAAAGTTCTCAGCAGATAACAAAAAAGAGAACATCTTCAAGTCCATTCATCATGAAACTTCTCAAGAAATAAGAATAAAAGAAAACATCAGAAAAATGAAGGGAATATACTGAATACCTTCAACCAGTATGATACTTAAAAGTCAAAGATTAACCACTTTTTCCATAACATCAGGAATGAGACAAGCATGTCTGCCTATGCCACTTATACTAAACATTGTATTGGAATTACTTCCTAATGCAACAAGGCAAAACAAAGAAATATAAGGAAAATAGATCAGAAAGGAGGTAGTAAAATGCTTGGCATGCTGGATACAATGTAAATGTAAAATAAGACGTCTATGAAACAAATACTAAAACTAAGTGAATTTAACAAAGTCACTGAGTCGGAGTCAGTAAAAATATAATTTTGTTTTATTTTTTAAGAAGTTTATTTATTTATTTTGTGAGAGAGAAAGGGGCAGAGAAAAGGAGAGAGAGAATCCCAAATGGGCTATGTGCTGTCAGTGCAGAGCTGGAGTCAGGGTCCAATCTCACCAACTGTGAGATCATGACCTGAGCCGAAAACAAGAGTCAGACGCTTAACTGACTAAACCACTCAGATGCTCTAAAGCTAATTTTTTAATGCATTGATGGTAGAATAAAAAAGCTAAAATATAAAGAAAAAAATTAATAAAAGAAGTGCAATAGTTTTACATGAAATACTACCAAATATCACTGACAAAAATTAAAGGACATCTAAATAAAAAGATATATACAATGTTCATGGGTTAGAAGACTCAGTATTGGTAAGGTGTCACTTCTTTCCAGGTTAAACTATAGATTCAATGGAATCATAGTCCTTATTCCATCAGGGTTTTTTGTTTGTCTGTCTGTTTGTTTTGTTTGTTTCTGTGTTTTGTAGAAATTTATAATCTAATTCCAAAGCCTACATAAAAATAAAAAGGATGTAGAATATCCTAAACATTCTTATAAAAGAAGAGCAAAGTTGGATGACTGACTTGAAGATGTGGGATGAATCTACAGTAGTCAGTAAAGTGTAGTACTAGTTTAAAGATACGCAAGATCAATTGGAGAAAATAGAGAGGCAATTATTTCTCTAATAATTTTTAGTTAATTCAATTAATTTTTGACAGAGGAGCTAAAATAATCTAATAGGAAATATATATTCATGATGAAAGAAAACCAAAATCACCTCAAACATCCAACTTATATCATACATAGACAATAACTTAAGATGAATCATAGACTTGAATGTAAAGGGACACCTATATAGCTAAATCTATATGACATAAGAACATTTTTGTGACTTAGATGTAGAGTAAGTTTTATTATAGATGGCGCCAAAAGCAATAATTATATAAAAAATCTATAAAGTTCATAAAACATAAAAATTTGCCCATTATAAGATTCTCTTAGAAAAAGCAATGGATAACTACAGACTCGGAGCAAATATTCATAAACATACTAACTGTCAAAGGACTGGTATTCTTAATGAAACATACAATTTAATAATAAAATATCTGGCATGATAAAAACAGTCAAAATATTTGAACAGACATTATTTTGTAAAAGAAGTTACATAAATGGTTAGAAGCACATGAAAAAGTTCACAAAAGAGAAAGACATCAGAGAAAGAAAAAAACCACAGTGAGATGCCATTATATAGCCACTGAAATAATTAAAATTAAGAAGAATGGAAACGCCAAATATTTTTTAATTTTTAATGTTTATTTATTTTTGAGAGATGAGGGCAGAGGGGTGAGGGAAGAAAGAGAAGGAGACACAGAATCCAAATCAGGCTCCAGGCTCTGAGTTGTCAGCACAGAGCCTATGAGAGGCTCAAATCCACAAACCTTGAAATCATGACCTGAGCCAAAGTTGGGCCCATCAAGGACTGAGGCACCCAGGCGCCCCAAGGAAAAACCAAATTTTGATGAAGCTGAAGAGCAAGTAGAGTCCCAGTGCGTTATTTGTGGTGTTATAACATCATACAACTACCTTCAGCAATTTCTTTTAAAATGAAATATACATCTTCTCTATGACTCTTCTGAATCACTGGATTAGGAGGAAGGGTAAATATAACTTGCTTTTATATTGCTGGTTTAGAATACAGTTTCATTACTGCTGTCATGCAGAAACCTGTGCTTCTGAACTCCTTAATGTCCTCCAGTTTCCTTCATCTGTAAATCCTGTGGCTAACCTTTACTGCTATCCAGATGGGCCTTGATTTCACAGACAAGTTTTCTTCCCTGGATTATTTTATGTCTTTCTACTTAGTGCCTTCATCAACTACTTTGATTGCCTATAAGGCACCCTAGTTCCTAGATTTTTTGAACTACAATGACTTACAATTAAAGAGTAGTCATCTGGCAAATCTCCGTCTCAGAGCTTGCTACAGCTGGAACTTGAACTATTTTCTGTGACGTATAGTTTTTAATTCTCTCCCTTTTTCCACTTCCACTCTGCTCTAACATTTCTTAACATTTTGCTCTTGTTGTGACCTCTGATCCTTCAGCACCTGCTCATTTTCCTGGTTGGTTTCTTTCCTCACTTATTGCAACCTAGTATCAGGCTTGAAATTGGAGACCTCCCATAAATATTTGTAAAACTGAATTGAATCCACTCACTTCTCTGGGTTGGTTGCATATTGTGATCTGTCATCTCCAGGTCTCTTTTAAGGCGCCCTAGAATCACTCATCCTAAACCCTTAATCACACGTACCTGTGGTATCCTCTGTTTCTCTCTCCCACTTTACTGATGGTTGTATGAAGTCCATAACTATGACTGGTTACACATAATAATTACTATAGCAATTACTAAGCTCAGGGAGCCCTAGCCGTAGCTCAATTGTCCTTATATTCAACTTTTGTTCTATTCCTATTATATTTTCTACAGTAGTTATTCTAATATATATATGTGTGTATATTTAATTTCTTCAAACCTCTTGTCCTCGTTTCTTTTATTTTTTTGAGGAAAATAATGACTCCCCTCTTTTCCAGTGTTAATACTTCAATGCTTGATCCCTGTCATCCTGGTTTCTACAAAAGAGCAAGCTTTATCAATACTTATTCCTCATTAAATTTTCAATGTGGCTTTCATTAGCTCCTTTCTCTCTTTCTATAAGGTTACTCAGATCTCCTCTCTCAAAAAACAAATACCCCCTCACCCCTCAAAAATATTTTTCTATGGTACCCTACACACTGTTATCTCTAGTGAATTAAAATGCAAGTTTGCTACTGCTATTTCTTCAACAACTGTAAATTCTTAGCCCCTGGTCCCTTAACCACTTAAGTCCCATCATATGTGGTAACTGCTTTTAGGAAGGCCATTGGTGATCTTTTCACCAAAATCAATGTCTCCCCCTATTCCCACTCCCACCCAGGTTTTCTCTCTCTTTGAACTAGCAAGGCATATGATACTCTCATTTTTCAAAACTTTATCCTTGATATGGCTCCTGTACTTGGATTCCATTTTATCTTGTATTTTATTCATAAATATCTTTTTCACAGTTAGTATTTTTTCCTTCTCCACTCTTTTTTTCAAAGTTCTATTTCATCTTGCTTTTCTTTTCAAAAGAGTTAATGACTAACCATAGCGGTTGGCCTGCACCTAGTTAGAATACATTTTCCTAAAATAAATCTTCTTTTGTACTACCTGAGCAGCTCAGTCAGTTAAGCACCTGACTCCTGATTTCAGCTCAGGTCATGATCTCATGGTAATGAAATCGAGCCCCACATCAAGCTCTGCACTGACAGCATGGAGCCTGCTTGGGATTCTCTCTCACTCTCTCTCTGCACCCCCCCCCCATTCAATTGCACTCATGGTCTCTCTCTCTCTCTCTGAAATTAAACATTTAAAAAAATCTTCTATTAATGAAGAACTTACTTAAAATGTCAAAAGAAAACAATTCAATATTTAAAATAAATTTTATCCTGTTTGTCGATGGTTAAATTAATCAATCTTTCTCTGCCTCTCTCTCCTTTCCTCCCTCTCTTCCTGCCTCTCCTTCTCCCACTACACATACACATCCCAACACACACACACTACGTTGAGCAAATTATATTTGGCCATTACAACCAAGTAACTCAATTGTTGACACTATGTTTGTCCCACATGAGTACTAGAGAGATCCTTCACTACTAGCATTTGGGTCATAGTTCTACTGTATCTCCATCTTCCAGGAGCCTGTTTCCTGTATCTATTCCACTTCGTCCACTTCTGGGACCCATATGTTCTAACTCACTTGGAGCTGTCTGGAATTTGTAGAAATTCAGTACAGAAAAGAGAGGCTTTTTCTCTGTGCTTCACAGTGCCTGACAACTATGCCTCTGGTATAACCATTTCTGTTTACAATTGCTATTGTACAAGTCCAAGGAATTTCTTCACTGTGGTTTCCCATCTCTCACTTCCAAATCTTCCCCGGCAGTTATTGCTGAAATTAAAGCTGTCTCCTCTAAGCAAATGCTGCCTCACTCACGATTTGCCAACAGTAGAAGAATTAAACTGTAGGCAGATTATTTTCTGCTTCCTGAATCAAATTTGCTCCCATCAATTCACCATACCAGTCCGAGCTCTCCTCCAAAGTTTTCAAAATTCTCTATAAACTTGGGGCACCTGGGTTGCTCAGTCAGTTGAACATCTGACTTGGGCCTAGGTCACGATCTTGCAGCCCATAAGTTTGAGCCCCACTTCAGGCTCTATGCTGATGGCTCAGAGCCTGGAGCCTGCTTTGTATTCTGTGTGTGCCTCTCTCTCTGCCCCTCCCTCATTTGAGCTCTGTCTCTCTCTCTCAAAATGAACATTAAAAAAAATTGTCCATAAACTTGACCAGACTTCTGTATCAATCTTATTTTTATTCCAACTCACAGAGCTGCTTGCATCACATAGATGTAGTGTCCTTGACACAGCATCTGTACCATCCCAGTCAGCACACTATCTTAGGTGGAGTTTACTTCACCACGATGGCTCCCCCTCTCGTGTGCACATTATCAATTCTATGCGCTATTCATGACCAAACTCAAGTCTCAGTTCATCAGAAAACCATTCCATAGTTATTATACCTTTCTTGTCTTCCCTTTCTCTGATAACATTTACTTTGAACCATGATTGAGTATTTCATCACAAATACTATTGTGTTTTTTAAAAATCATATTGTAAAATTCCTGCTGTCAGGTGTTTTATTAAATAAAATATATATATTGGCTGAGGGAACTAGACATACATTTGAAATGTACATTTACGGTGCCTGACATATTGAATATTCAGAGAGTTTGCAAGGTCCCAGATGCTCCCCTAAACTCATTTAATCCTCATAACTGCACTCTGCAGTTGTTAAATCCATTTAATAAATGAGCACTGAGGTTCAGAGAGCTTAAATCTCCAAGGTCAAATATCTCATGAAAACTATCCATGTTTAACAGCAAAGCCTATAATCCTTCCATTATACCTGGAAGATTCCAAATTCCTGTGAAATGGTGGTTTTAAATATAAAACAACGAACTGGTTTAATATGATGTCAAATATTCCCATGTAAATAGTATGCCTCACTTTGCATCTATACTCTGAAAAGGATCCTCGTTTTTTTGGCTATTTTTATCTTGGGGTTTTTTGGGGTTTGTTTTGTTTTTCTGTTGTTTTTTGGGGTTTTGTTTTGTGTTTTGTATTTTTTTTATTGGCAGTGAATATCTTTTCCGATGTATTCTAGGGCTGCCCAGAAGTGCCATTTCAACATTTGGAGTTCCACATAAACTGAAGTTTCAGGTTTGTATTATTTGGTAAAAAAACCTAAGGTTCAAATGACTGATGATAAGAAACAGTCAAGAAGTACTGGAAAAATACCATCTCTTAATGGCAAGCAACAGAGCCATAAAAGCAGAACATCTTGCAAATCTGCTAGTATTGTTTGGATTAGATGAATAAATTCTAAAGAATTTTAAAGGGCTTTTTAAAGGGAACATCCCAAAATTTATCTCATAGAAAATATGTAAAATAGTAAACGGAAAGAAGGTTAAAACAAGTCATATAAAAATTTCCAATTGTACTTTGTGCAAATAAAATAGGTTCTCACCTTTATGTAAAAAAAAAATCGAGAGAACTTCAGGAAACAAAAAAAAAATGTCATGTAAGCCAAACAAGACAAAACAAAATAAAAATCCCAAGCTTAGATCAGGGAAATAGCATTTATTTTACTGCAGCAACTATAAACATTTCTGAGAAATATAGATAGAAGAAAAACCTATAGGATAGAAAGTTTGACCATGGAGTTATTAGATGGAAAAACTTCAAATAAAAACAGATTATGTCAATATATCTGAATGACATTTTAACTCCAGAATGTGAAAAGGAAATCTAATGGCTGAACGAAGGAATTTAGAACTTTTTGGAGACTATATTCAGCTGAGAAAGTCCAAGAGTCTGTCATTTTCTAAGGAAGGTTGATATCATTATGTAATGCCATCAGAGCTTTTAAAGATAATTACCTCAGTGTCTCTCTCCTGTTATCTGCTTACATTTGTGTGGTTAGTGAATGAACTTGAATTCTCTTTTCCTAACCCTGATTAAGGATCTTAAGAGGCCCCTATGAATGCCACTTATTTTGTTTGGAAACATCCCTGATATGAGGGTCAGTAGGGTCTTCCAATGCCTGGAACATTTGCCTCAAGCCCAGGACCAGGGCACATCACCGGCTCCCCTACTATGCCTCGTTTCCAAGGACTCTCTCAGCCATCCAGACATCAGACATCTCTTTTATTATCTACATCATTCTGTTAGCTGCAGAGCACTTTACAAAAAGAGAGAGAGAGAGAATGTCAAGTTAGGAAAAAGAAAAAGAATAGCAACTTAGCTGATATCAAGGACTTTGAGGCAAATAAGAACTTTCAATTCGAGAATAAGGCAAGAAACATGACAGAGATGACAAAAAGACATCTTTCTCTGTCAACAGCCTTCTTCAGTTCCGCTGAGATCCATTAGCAGCTATGAAGTGTGAAAATTAGGAGCTAAAGCAGGGAGGATATTTTAAGGCTGAGAATGCAGCAAGCCTTCACATTTCCTTATCACGTCCCCTTTTATTCCATCGAACATGTTATCCGTACCATTTCTTAATGATTTCTCAACAGATTCAAATATTGCCTCAGAAGTCTGCTGCGGGTAACGACCTGGTTGGGAGCGATAGCCTCGAGGGCTTATTTCCCAAGGGAATTTTTCAAGGGGACAGGGAGGGAAGCAGATGTTTTCCATCAGCAACCCATGCTGGAGAAGTACCATCACTCCCTTCCTAACCGCATGCTCCAGGCCGTAATCATGTACTCCTGTCTTCTGCTTTCATAGACACAGCGGCGTGTCATAATTCACATCCCGTCTTGTTGACACAGCTGAAGCAAGCTGTGTCACAGAGCAAATTGTTTGTTCGCTGAAACCGAAGACACAGCAGCTCTTTGTGGAGTGACTAAAAGGAGCTGCAGACTCCTGGATGTTTGCAGTCAAGTACACTGTGGGGTAGGGGTCCAGAAACACTACACAAATATGTTCACACTCTTTCCGTCCCAGCTACATACGGAGTGTTTCCATCGCTGCCATCCGCATCGCACACACCGGCTAAGGCAGAGCCTGTGCGTCATCTGGACAGCCTTACACCACTCCTAAAGCAACTCGATCGAAATTCCCCTCTGCACCAAAACGTAGCATTTTTAAACGAGGGAATAAACGTGAAGGGGTGAAGGCAACAAGGGCCATTATGTAAGAGAGAAAATCAATCTCTTTTCAGAGCAGTGTCAATTACAGTACATCGTCGGCATCACCTCGGAGGAAACTGAATCCACGTCCTGTATTCTACATATTTACTGATTATTAGGGACAACTTAGGTTATTTATCACCAATATATTATTTTGTGTATTTGTCCCCATAAAATGTGGTTGGCATTAGTTCAGGCAGGACAGCAAAGCTTAGCGGACACAGAACTGAGGTCGAAATTTATATGCTTGGTCTTGTTCCAGTTGCACACAAATTATGTAATCTGAACCAACTTACTTGTAGACTCAGTTTCCTTATCTATACAGTGAGATCTAAAGTACCTCAAAAACTCATTTAAGCTCTTACATTCTATTTTCTCTAAATTAATGCTTGGTAATCAAAGCTGCAAATCAGGACAACTGCAATCTAATCATCTTTTCGAATAATTACAAATACTTTTCAAAGACAAAGTCCATATGCCTGATTGTCTCTGCTCTTGTCAAGGTTACATGTTCACAAAGAAAACGTTCCCACGGATAATGGGCAATTGTACATAATCAGCTCACTCTTTCTTCCATCTCTCTCTAACCCTTGCAATCCAGGGCTCTACACACTATGTGGTTGGTATTTCTAATCTTTAGTCTATCTGGCATGCCCTCTGATCTTTAATCTACCCCGGCCCAGCTCCTTTTCATCACAGCCAGAATCATCTTGAAAAAGCAATTTCGCTTCATTCCCCTTTCCCAGAATATAAAATACTTCTCTGTTACCTGACAAATCAAGCCAAAATTATTTGGTCTAGCTTTCAAGGCCTTTGGAAGTTTGTGAGCAAACCTTATAAATGCCCCCAGAATCATCCACCAGGGCCGGGTCAGCTTCCTCACTGCCAGAGCTTTATCGCTCTCCTTACTAGGTGGTCCTTTTCTGCTTTATGCCATTTATTTGCTTTAAATCTCCTTTCTGTAACTCTTGACCTAACTGGGTTCTGCTCAGTCTTCATTGCCCAGTTGGAGCTCCTTCAGGCTGCCTTCTGCCAGGATCTCCTAAGGCTCTCCAGTTTCTCTTACTTCCCTGGGCATCAAGAATCAAAAATGGGATTTTAGGATGATAAACGTTAGCGTTTCTCCTTCCCACCCAAGTTTGGAACCAAATGAGGAAAAGTGGGCTTCAAATATCATCTTTTTTTAATGTTTATTTATTTCTTTGAGAGAGGGACAGAGAGAGAGTTGGAGAGGGACGGAGAGAGGGAGGGAGACAGAGACTCTGAAACCCGACATGGGGCTTGAACTCATGAACCGTGAGATCATGACATGAATAGAAATCAAGAGCCAGATGCTTAACCAACTGAGCCACCCAGGCACCCGGAAATATTATCTTTATTATGAGGAAAGGCTGAATTGGAAATTGTGACCTACCTAGAGCTAAGACTGCAGAAAGTTTGACACTTATTTCGCTCCAAATTTGGACAACCACACCTTAGAGTCTGGCAGACTGCTGACCTGAACCCATTCTCCCTACCAGCAGGAAGATTGGACCAGACAGGCCAAGGAGGAGGAGGCTGAGTTCCTTCTCCTAAATGTCCTAACAAGATGAGCCTCTCCTCTTCCTCTAGGGTCAGAGAGAAACCATAGACAGAATCTATCTGAAGTAACTCCATGTAGAAACTTGATGCATCTACTTCTTGGTCAGTCTAAAAGATCACATACATATTGACTGTTAGTGTTTTATGCGCATTAAACATGCTCACCAATGAAATTCTAAGCCTCAAGAGGACATGAACCATTATCAGTATTTCTTTTTCATTCCTCTTGGTGCTTGGCACATAATATGGTTCAAAAATTAAATATTGCCTGATTGCTTAACAAATTCAGCTATTCTTAGTTACTTTTACAATGAAAATGTATGTTATAGATTTGTGTCCATGTGAACAAAAATATTTGAAGACAGCAGGAACCTTGAGAACAGTTATGGACATGTCTAACAGAAATACATATAAAGGAAAAAAGTCATATAGAGAGAATATTGCTGTAAAAGTAGATGGCTTCATTAAAAGAGATAGCCACTGAAGCTTGTTTTATTTCAACAGAGTATAAATGAGCATAGCTAACAGTGAAAACAATGATTAAACAAATCCCACCATACTTTGTTAGTTCTTTGAGTTAAAGAGGGAAACCAGAGTGTTTATCATCTGCCTTAATGGGATTAGTCACACATTTTTCTGGCATTATTGACACAGCAGAATCATTTTTTTTAAACCATAATATGGTGGACTTTCCTGGTGTCACAAACTTGGAATGAACTTGAGAATAGAAGTGTTTTAATTATTACACCATTTTTTAAGTATAAAATGGGTAATGTTATGTTAAGATGATAATCATAGTTGGTCCATCTTCAAATAATAAAGATAGATGTCTTTCAGGACTAACTGCCCTTGGCTACTTTTATAATGCTATCCAATTATTCCAAAATTTCTTCAATGATAAAATTTCTTAGTTATACTTTCTTTCCACTCGTATTTTGCCATATGTTTTTCTCATCTGTATGGAACACCTAAGGGTGAGACAGAATCTCTCAAAATGTTTACATATAAAAATATTACAAATAAAATTTCTATATTGTAATAAAACAAAATAATACATATTACATATTTTTTCTAAATGACCTGCTTTTTTCTTTGGAAAAAGATAGAATTGTGTTTTGCTTTCAATGTTGCTTTTGTCTACTTGCTGAGGGACATTATAATCAGCTAAAGCCTGAGCTGCTTATTGATAAGACATACATGCGGTGACTGAATATTGTATTCTAATAGGCAATTGTCTAGAGAAAACTCAGGCCTCTTATGTCTTCCATCCTTTCTCATACATAATAAAGGAGACTCTTGGGTGTTGATTCTGTAGCAAGCATAACTCAGTTATAGCCTGTCCTATTTAAGAAGACAATATGAAGCTCATGACTGACTAGTAATTGAGCATAAATTGAGGGAAACATTGTTCAGCTGCACAGGGCAATGGGTAAATTCGTGTGTGTGTGTGCGTGTGCGCCAAAGAGGTTACAATACTGGCTGGCTATGATAGACTGAGAAGTCTCCCCAACCACCCTAGCCCTGGCCAAGGATGTCTGTATGCTAATACTAAGAGCCTGTTAATGTATTACCTTACCTGGCAAAAGGGACTTGCAAGGTGTGATTACGTTAATGGTGTTGAGGTGGGATATTATTCTGGATTACCGCTGTGGGCCCAGTGTAAGCACAAAGGTTTTTATAAGAGGGACGCAGAATGGTCAGAATCCGAAGATGTGATAACGGAAGCAGAAGGTCAAAGCCGAAGAGTAATTTGAAGATGCTATGCTGCTGGCTTTGAAGATGAAAGAAGAGGACACCAGCCGAGGAATGCGGGTCGACTCTAGAGGATCCAAAAAGGCAAGAATGCAGATTCTTTCCTAGAGCCTCTGGGGAGCACAGCCCTGCCGATATATTGATCTCGGCCCAAAAGAATCCACTTCAGATCAGAAGATCTCCAACACTATGAGATAATAAATGTGGGTTGTTTTAAGCCACTGAGTTTGTGCTAATTTGTTACAGCAGCAATAGGAAACCAATACATTGAAACTTGTTTAGAAATGGGGAAAACGCAAATATAAGCTGACTTCATATATATGAAAACACTTCGTTAAGCTAACAAAACGTATTAATCTTCACGAAGCTTTTAATTTTGAAATAAATGTTATAGTATCAGAAAACTTTCCTAGAATTCCTGTTTTCACTTTTACAAGGTCCAAAAAAATTTCCAAACCCAACTTGAATGTAGGATAGCCCTGGTCTTAATGCTCTCTACAGATTCAGATCTGAGTCAAAACGAACCTTGGTTTGGAATACTTCTTAATACTGGCCAATAGAATTTATTTGGGTTTTGTACTTGGAATTACTTGTGATCTCACTGGCACTCAATTTAATGTAATTCTCACCAATTTTTGGGAATGTATATTCTTGAGCACTGTAGACTTAAACATTTTTTTAACTTACCTAAACAAAGTCTATTCTTTCTAGCTCTGTGAATTTTGAGAAATGTCTATCTCTCTGCGTCCACCACCAATATCAAGATACGGATTATTTCCGCCAACCCCGAAATCCCTCATGTTACTGTTTTGCAGTCAAGCCCTGCTCCCCAACGCCAACACTTGGTAATTTTTATATGGCTTCCATCCCTACAGTTTTATGTTTTCCACAATGCCACACAAGTAGAATTATACAATAATTTGTATAATCGCCTTCTGGTTCTGACTTCTTTTACTTAGTAAATTGTACAAGAGGTTTAAACATGTAATGGAGTCTGTCAGTAGTTCATTCATTTTTGTCGTTGAGTTTCCAACTGTATGGAGGTAAAATAGTTTACCCCTTCCCAGTTAAGAGAGGGTAGAGTTGTTTCCAATTTTGGTTTCTTACAAACAAAACTACTATAAATATATATATATATATATATATATATATATATATATATATATATATAGTATGTAGGTTTTTGATGATCATAAGTTTCATTTCTTTCTAAGAGTGGGAATAAGTTATAAGTTTATTTTCTTAACAAATGACCAAACTATCCTGTCCCTTCTTTCCATCCTTCCCCTCTCCTCCCCTCCTCTTCCCTTATTTTCTTATTGAGAAAGAGAGAGAGAGATAATATGGATGGGGAGGGGGCATAGGGAGAGAGAAAATCTTAAGCAGGCTCCATGCCCAGTGTGGAGCCCAACTCGGGGCTCAATCTCACAACTGTGAGATCATGACCTGAGCTAAAATCAAGAGCCAGAGGCTTAGCTGACAGAGGTTCCCAGGTACCCCCAAAATGTCTGAATTTTCTAAAGTGGCTGTATCACTTTTCTTTTCCAGCAGTTACAGTTCTATTTGTTCTGAGACCTTGTCAACACTTGCTATTGTCATTCTTTTCATTTCTTTCTTTTCTAAAAAAGTTACTCTAATAGTATACCACTATTGATTTAATTTCAATTCCTCACATGAATATTTATGTCAAGCATTCTTTTACATTCTATTTACACCTTTATATATCTTTTATGGTAAAACAGCTCTTCAAATCTTTTGCCCAGTTTTTAAAATTGGATTTTTGTTTCCTCACTCTCTTTTCTCAGTGAGAAAAGTCACTACATATTCTGTATATAAATCCTTCCAGATAAATCATCTGCAAATGTTTCTCGTAGTTTATGGTTTGTGTTTTCATTCTTTTAATTTTGCCATTCATCAAACGAAAGTTTCAAATTTAATTTTGATCAAGCTCAACTTTTATCATTTCTTTTATAAATCAGGATTTGGGTGATCACATTTGTTAAAAAATGTTTCCCTAACTTAAAAGCGATAAAGATATTTTCTTTTTTTCAATATTTTCATTTTTATTCTAGTAGAGTTAACATACAGTATTATATTCGTTTCGGCTGTACAATATGGTGATTCAATACCTCCATACTTGATTACTCAGTGTTCATCATGATAACTGCACTCATGATGTGCCTTCATCCACTTCATCCATCCTCACAGCCACCTCCCCTTTGATCTGCTTTATTTTCAGTGAGTACCCTCACTTATAATTTTTTTCAACAAGAGATATTTTCATAAGTGTAATAGAAGTTTTATAGTATTAGATTTTATATTTAAGGCTTTAATCCATTTTTATTTAATGTTTACATAAGTTGTGAGAAGCGGGTCAATTTTTTTTTTCTGTTTTGTTTGCATATAGATGTCAACTGTTTCAGCGTAAATTCAGGAAAACACTATCCTTTCTCCATTCACTTGCCTTTGCAACTTTATCAAGTTATTTTATTAATGTGGGTCTATTTCTTGACGATTGCATTCAACTGATATACTATTACTATTATTATTATTATATTATTATTTTTAAATTTAAATTCAAGTTAGTCAACATAGTGTAGTCTTGGATTCAAAGGAGATCCCAGTGATTTATCTCTTACATATGATACCCACTGCTCATCCCAAAAAGTACCATCCTTAATGCACACATCCATTTAACCCTTCACTTCACCACCTCCTCTCCAGCCACTCTCACTGGTACTGCCACTCTTGAAAACAGTATGAAGCTTCCTCAAAACATTAAAAATAGAACTACCCTATGACCCAGCAATTGCACCACCAAGTGTTTAATCCAAAGGCTACAAAAGTGCTGACTCAAAAGAGTACGGTCACCCCAATGTTAATAGCAGCACTATCAACATATGGAAACAGGCCAAATGTCCATCAACTGATGAATGAATAAAGAAGATGTGGTATATATGATACATGTTTCTTTTTGTCAATACTATACTATCTTTTTTTTTTTCATTTTTTTTCTGTAGACTTAAGCCTTGAAGTCAAGCAATAATGCATTTTTTGTTCAACTTTGTTTTTCCATTATAAAATTGTTTTGGCTCTCCTAATTCCTTTTCCTTTCCATACAAAGTTTAGAACCAGCTTGTCAATTTCTATAAAATTCATGATAGGATTTCTGTTGAAATGGCATTAAATTCCAGTTTGAGAAGAATCAGCAATACTATTGGGCCTTCTAATTCATAATTATTGTAAAATCTTCTATTAATTTTGGTTTTTTATTTCTCTTTTTCTATAGTGTTCAGTATATTGATTCTGCGAATAAATTGTTAGACTGGGTCTAAAATTTTCATTTTTCTATGGTGCTGTTGCAAACTGTAGTTTATTTTACACTTTGAATTCCAATTGTTTATTGCTACTATAGAGAAATACAATGGATTTTTTAGTATATTGACCTGGCTTATTTCAATTTTGTTTTACTGCTAATATCACTTAACTCTAGGAATTTTTTTTGTAGACTTTTGAGTACTATTGTCTGTTAAAAGAGAAAGTTTGTTGTTCTTTATAATGTGGATGTCTTTCTTTTCTTTTGTTGTTTTACTGCATTGTCTATGACTTTCAACATGAAGGTGGCTAAGAATGATGAGAGCAGACATCCTTGTCTTGTTCACCATCTTGAGGGAGAGAAGTCATCATGTGATATTGGGTACTTTTGTAGAAGCCTTTTATCAAGCTTCTATTCCTAGTTGGCTAAGAATATTTATTAGTAATGGAAGGTAGAATTTCTTCTGCATTTATTGAAATACTCATGGTTTCTCCTAGTTTACTGATGTTATGAAGTACATTGGTAATCAAATATTAAACCAGTCTTACATTCAGATAAACCCTGCTTGTTTGTGATGTGTTATGCTGTACTCGTGTGTTGGTAGAATTGGTTTTATAGTAATCTTGAAAATTTTTATATCTATACTTATGAATGATATTGGCTTTTGATATTCCTCTAATGTCTTTGGTTTTGATATATAAGTAATTATGGCATCAAAAATATCTTGAGAAGAGGTCCCTTCTATTTTCTTTAAATAAAAAAAATTGTATAGGATGTGAAATATTTCTTCCTTGAATGTCTGAGAGACTTCACTAGTGAAACTATATCTAGAAGTTTTTATCACGTAAAGATTTATAACTATTAATTATAATGTTTAATCATCTGTTTGTAAGAATCTTCAGGTTGTTTATTCTTCTTGGGTAAAGTCTGGTCCTTCCTATCTTTAAAGAATTGGTCCATTTCATCTAAGTGTTTTACATGCTGATCCCTTATTATCAGTTTCTTGTCCATGAATTCTGTAGTGATGACTTCTTTTCATTACTAATATATTGTCATTTTTTTCTTTTGCTTTTTTTTTTGGTCAATCAATCTAAAGGTTTATTAATGTTGATTTTTTTCTATTGTTTTTATGTTTCAATTTTTTGGATTTTGTCTTTATTATTTCTTTTCATTTGCTTTAGGTGTTATTTGCTTTTATGTTGTTTTTCCTAGTTTCTTGTGGAGGATGTTAAGCTTAATGGTTTGATACCATCATCCTTTCTACTGTAAGTATTCAATACTATAGATTTCTCTTTACATATTGCTTTAATTGAATCCCATAAATTTTGATGTTGTATTTTTATTTTCATGTGTTCATAAAGCATTTTGTTTATTTAAATTTATTTAAATTTTTGAGACATTCTCTTTGACCCATAAAAGTGTGAACTTTTTTATCCCAAATAATTTGGAATTTTTCAAAATGTTTTCTGTTATTTATTTCTAATTTTATGCTTTCATGGTCAGTTTAGCTCCATTACGGCCTGAAAACATACTGTGCGTGATATCTATATTTTTAGTATTTATCAGAGTTGATTTTGTGGCATATAACATATGGATTTGGGTGAATATTCCAACTACGTGAAAAAATGTGTATTTTCCTTTGACATTGGGTAAAATATTCTATCAGTATTAAGGCAATAAATATTGCAGTTCAGGTCTCCTATAAACTCATTGATTTTATGTCTACTTATTCTACCAATTATTGAAAGAGGAGTAGTCTTCAACTATTTTGACACATTTAAGAAATTCCTTTTTCCGTTCTATCAAGTTTTATATATTTTAAAATTATGTTGTAAGGTGAAAACATTTAGGATTGTTACGTATTCTTGGAACCACTTTGTCATGTAATATAACTTTTTGTCTCTCTTTTCCTCATTTCAATGGTTTACTTTGTCTGATATTAACATAGTCATTCTAAACTTGGCTTTTCCCATATTTTTACTTTTAAGCTATTTATATGTTTACATTTAAGTGTGTTTCCTATAGATAACATACAGGCCTTCCTTTTTAATCCAATCTGACAACCATTCTCAATTAATGTAATTACAGATGTAGTTAGAATCAAATCTATTTGCTAGCTACTTTCTAACTTTTTAATGTTTTGTATTTTGTTTTTGTTTTTTTTTGCTTCACTTTTTCTCTTTCCTGCATTCATTAGGGGTAAATAAGTAGTTTTTAATGATTGGATTTTATCTCCATTATTTGCCTACAATTTATGTCTCTTCTTTAAAAAATGTAGCAGATCTAGTATATACAGTAAATGTTGTTAATTACATAGTCTACCCTCAAAGAATTTTACAACAGTATTTTCCAATTCTTCTGTCTTATTTTTGTGCTACTCTTTTTGAACATTTTAATTTTGCCTAGTACATAAGCAGGACATACTGCTGATATTCTTAATTTTAGATAGTTATCTCTTAGAGCAAAGAAAAGTAAAATGAATTTTATTTGCCTTTATTTATTTCAGTCCCAGTCCTGTTTATTTTTTGTGCAGATTCAAGTTATTGTCTGGTATCATATTTCTTCAGCTTGAAAAAGTTAATATTTTTTTTTGTAGTGTATGACTACTGGCAGTGACTTTTCTCAGTTTTGGTTTGCTTCAGAAAGTCTTTATTTCTCTTTCATGATGAGAAATGTTCTTGCTGAGTATAGATTTTTTGCTGCTCAAATTTTTCTTTCATCCCTTAAGAGATGTCACTTACGGTGTTCTGGCTTGCATGGTTTCAGACAAGAAGTCTTCTTTAATTCTTACCTTTGTTCCTCTGTATCTTGGGTGTCATTTTCCCACTGGCTGTCTTCAAGATTCTCGCTTTATCTTTAACCTTCAGTAGTTTACATACGGTATGCCTAGAAGTGTGAGTTCCTTCAGGTCTTTATCCTGTTGTCCTCTGATTTCTTAAATATATGAGTTGATATTTATTAGTAATTTTGTACAACTTTTAACTCTTATTTCTTCACAGATTTCTTCTGCTCTGTTCCTTTCCTTCCACTTTTGGAAGTCCAAATACATGTATGTTAGATCATGTGACATTGCCTTACAACTCTTGGATGCTCTATTCTTCATGGTTTTGTGTTTTTTCCCTACTTTTCCCCCCCTCTATTTCAGTTTGGGTAATTTCTATACACCTATCGTTGGTCTGTTCCCAAGCAGTCTTGAGTCTACTAAGGAATCTATTAATGGCATTCCTCATTTTTACTTGAATTTTTACTTCTATTATTTCCACTGTTTCTGCCAGTTTTCATCACTCTACTGAAAATAGCCATCTAGCTTGGCAGGTTTCCATACTTTCCATTGGAACACTTAACTATGACATAATCCTAGTTTCTTTAAATTTGCTGATATTGCCCACCTCTGTGTCATATGTAAATATGGTTCATTGATTATTTTTCTCTGGCAGTACATTGTCTTTTTTGCTCTTTCAGATTGCCCTGTAGCCTCAGCTTTCTGATGGGCTCAGGAAAAGTTGTGAATTTGACATTTGCCAGCTTTGTTGTTGTTATTTTTAAAGATGGGAGTATTATTATTTCCTGTTTTCTGTATCCCAAGTGAAACACCAAATCAACACTGTATACTTCTTAAAAATAAGTAAAACTCTCTCTGTCTTGAGCCAGCATATAGGCTACTGTGTATATATTTGGCGGGAGAAAGATACGGGGATCATAAAGGAACAGATACTCGAACAACTATGATTCATTTTATTCCAAGCATATTTGTCGTGTACATACACTGCCAGACCCAGTGAAAATTTAGGCCAAATAATTAATATGAAATCAGAGGCTTGTTATAATTATTAGCTTTACATATTATAATAGTTTATAATGTAGGTTATTATTTATGTCAACATTGAAAATATAATGGAATAATTTCTCCAATGTCATGTATATGGTAACTATTGAGGCCAAGATTCAGACCCATATCTGATGCACAAAATTCATGTGTACCCTTCAAATTTTACATACAACCAGAGGTCGGAGGCAGAATGAGAAAAAGTCTTATAAAAAATATACTACTAGGGCCCTTGTTGTGATGAGCACTGGGTATTATTATAAGTGATGAATCATTAATTCTACCTCTGAAACTAATATTACACTATATGTTAACTAACTGGAATTTAAATAAAAACCAAAAATAAAATAAAATTTAGTGAGAAAGAAAATAATTCCATACAAGAAAAAAAATACACTACTTGTGGTAGACAGAGAAATTTTAAGACCAGATAAGGTCTTATGAAATAAGTCAGATTTAAGATTAATTAGGGATGAAGATATCTAATTAAAAGAGACAAATGAAAGTTAGAATCGTATGGAAATCAAATCTATTGTCCCTACATAAGGAATTAAATAGTACTCAATGGATGACTGGAAATGCTCACATCAAAAGGTAGATATTTTGAAAAAGGGAAGGATTTTAAAAGAGGCAGAAGAGGGAGGTGATGAGGCCAGTTCAAATACAGTATCTTGGGGCACCTGGGTGGCTCAGTCGGTTAAGCGTCCGACTTCGGCTCAGGTCATGATCTCACTGTTCCCGAGTTCGAGGCCCTCATCAGGCCCTGTACTGATAGCTCAGAGCCTGGAGCCTGTTTCAGATTCTTTGTCTCCCTCTCTGCCTGTGCCCTTCCCCTGATCATGCTCTGTCTGTCTCTCTCTCTCAAAAATAAACATTAAAAAAAAAATTAAAAAACAAAACAAAACAAATACAGTATCTTGAGTTGTCAAAAATGTATGTGTGGCTTCATGTCTAATAGATAGGAAGTATCCATCTGGGAGGGGACTGTAACAGAGAAATAGGCATGGTATATATCTATAAAGGGAAAATTATTTAACCTATGGAAGAAAATGATACTCCAGAATTATGAGGGTGCTGATAGGGATAAAAATAATGTCAAAAGAAGTCTCGCTAAACATCTGTATTTATAGAATGGGCAGAGACTAGCAATGATCAAGCTGATAAAGACAGAATGGGGAAGTAATCAAAGGGAAGAAAGATTTTTTATAAACGCAAAAGGAGGAGAGAGATCTAAAAAAAAGAGAAAAGAAAAAAGTTTATGTCAAATGTTCATGTGGAACTGAGCAGGGAAAGTATGTAAAAAGTCTTTAGGACTGTTTTTTTAACTTTTTTTTTTTTTGACATTTATTTATTTTTGAGAGACAGAGCAAGACAGAACACAAGTGGGGGAGGGGCAGAGAGGCGGGGCACACAGAATCCGAAACAGGCTCCGGGCTTCTATTCATGGGTACAAAGCCGGATGCGGGGCTCAAAACGACAGACCGGGAGATCATGACCTGAGCTGAAGTCTGATGCTCAACCCACTGAACCACTCAAGTGCCCCATTATGATTTCTTGATAAAGACATTGCTAGTGAGCACTAGTTCAATTTCTTATTACAGAAGCAGTAAGGCAGAAAAGTATATTCTTATATCTGATTTTTATTAAAATACACATGTTCAAAGTATAGGAAATTACCCAAGCATCCTTTAATCCAATAACATATGTATTGCTTTGGAAAAGGTTTATATTATGTACAAATGGAGAATAGTTTGAAAACTGATACGCATTATTAAAAATATTTTATTTTTGCTTTGTCCAAATTTTAATAAATTTATGCAAAATGGAATTAACTTTAAGAAATGTTTTCTTCCTTGTTATTGTTTTCCTAAAATTCATCAAAATATGGGCAGGATTGTAGTACCCATTTTTTCATTTTTTTGAGCATGAGATAAATTTCTCTTTAAAACTTCTTAGTTGAAGTTGACTTCTTTAGTGTTTTATTTGCACTGGCTCATTTTGCTTTCTTTGCTTAGCCAAGCACATCACTAATTCCAACTGGAATATTGGCCACTCAGGATCACATTCTATTTCAATGTCGTTTGTACAAATTCTTTTGGTTACAGGATTGTTTATACTAAATTCACTGGAAGCAGTGAAATATTCAGCGATGCTGAGCCTGAAAGAGTTAATTTTCAAGGCCGAGCTGTTCTCATAGTTCCTACTATAATTGCTGCTGATTATTTTTATGTTGTAATGAAGCAATAATGATCAAAGTACAGGGCATTTCTTAGGGATTCACGACTGGCTGGTTTCGCCTCGGGCCATTAACCCCAGTCATTAATTCCCCTGGAAATGCATTGTGCTTAGGTCATTATTGTTGGTAACCGAGCTGTATGAAAACATTTGCACATACTCTGGAGCAAAACTGTAGATTATTTCCTGTATGTCCAAGTTTTGTGATTGAGAAACTTAAGGGTGAAGAAGTTTGGCCAAGAGAGAAAAATAAATTATTGTTCAGTGGAGAAGAATAGATACATATTTAACATGTATGTACTATGATATCACATATATGTGTGTGCGTATATATATATACATATATATATATATATTCTCACACACATCTATCTACATGCTTTATGTGAATACATGAATAAGCATATATCTTTCTTATCCTTGGACTGGATAAACATATTTAACTTGTAAATCTATTATGTATCAGCTGAAGATTTTAAAAACCAACATCTCTAACTATAGCTACATTCTTAATTATGAAAAATAAACACTGAGCAAATGTACATTATATACATATATATTAGAGACCACCAATGTGAGTAGGGGAGAGAGCTGGGGGTGGGGGAGGGAGAGAGAGACAGAGAGAGAGAGAGAGAGAGAGAGAGAGAGAGAGAGAGAGAGACTCTTACGCAGACTCCACATTCAGCATGGAGCCAGACGCAGGACTTGATCCCATAATTCTGGGATCATGACCTGAGCTGAAATCAAGAGTTAGACGCTCAACCACCTGAGTCCCTCAGAAGCCCCTCTCCTACTATATATTTATTCCTCCCTAACACTGCTGGGAGAGTGAATCTGAATAAAAATTTCTCAGAAAATTAATTTTCCATTCAGAAACAAATCAAAAAGCTACCTTTGCTCTCTCCCAGATACAATTCCTTAAAATAGTGACAATGGTGGCACTGTGATTTTCACACTCCAAATGTTCTATTTTACTTTGTAATATTCTATATACACACCACTAAAATTCTCACCAAAAGGATAGCCACAATGTGAGCTAGAAGACTGGGAAAATCAATAGCAAAACAACTTAAACTTTGTCTTGAAGTTCGAGGGTTACACTCCTAATCAAAGAGCTATAATTGAAACTTCACTTTACTTAAGGCTCCCTATAGGGCAACCAGTTGGCCAAAGAAAGAGATGAGAGACCAGGAAACACCAAATGGTCAAACTGAAATCAAGCAAAATTCAAGAAATGCTGTCTTCCCTCTACTCCCTTGTAAATGAAGTTGTTTCCATGACAGACCTCGGTCACTGCTGAAGTTTAATCTTACTGAAAACAGTAATTTCCAATTTCCATTAAAGTTAAATTTGTACTTTTAAGACCATTGTAAGTAATTGCTATTTAGTTTTTATCTTTTGTATTCTTCCATATTTAAACCTGAATAGTGACTAAAATAAGCAAACAAAAAGAAAAGAGTTACGCCTAGAGAAGATTTTAGATATTGGCCGCATAAAATTTGCTCTATCTAATCCTATTAGAAAAAGATAACTGAAAATGTCAGGGACCTAACAATTGTAAATTTAAAAGAATAACTAGGGGCATCTGGGTGACTTAGTCGGGTAAGCATCCAACTCTTAGTTTCAGCTCAGGTCATGATATAACAGTTCATGAGTTGAAACCCCGCTTCAGGCTCTGAATTGACAGCACAGAACCTGCTTGGGATTCTCTCTCTTTCTCTCTCTCTCTCAAAGTAAATAAATAAATTTAATAAAAATCAGCAGAGGCACCTGGGTGGCTCAGTCGGTTAAGCCTCCGACTTCAGCTCAGATCACAATCTTGCAGTTTGTGGGTCTGAGCCCTGTGTCGGGCTCTGTGCTTACAGCTCTGTGATTTCTGTGTCTCCCTCTCTCTCTCCTGTGTCTCTTTCTCTCTTCACACAGAACTCACGTTCTCTCTCTCAAAAATAAATATATATTAAAAATTAAAAAAAATAAAACAGCAAAAAACAACTTGGATAAAATGCTTTTGACTCTAAAGATAGTAGAAAACTAGGGGTTCCATCTGTGTTCCTCAGATAGATGCAAATGAATGAAATGTGAATGAGCGGGAAGATCTGTCTATTTACAGATGAGAAAGCAGGACTCAAGGAGCTAACTTAACTTAGGTAAATCACCTACAGAGCTGCAGAACTAAGATTTGAGGTAATCAAACCATATTTTTCTCCCATATTCTGCTTGGTTTTATCATAGAGAAACATTCACTATTGTGTCTTTTTAAAACACTTTCTACAGACCCAGCTGAAAATATCAAGACAATTCTTTTCAGTAGATGGTGTGGTGGTTAATCTTATGTGTCATCTTAGCTGGATCATGGGACTCAGATATTTAGTAAACTGTTATTCTAGATATTTCTATAAAGGTGCTTTTTTTAGATAAAGTTAACATTTGAATCACTGGACATTGAATAATGCAGGTTTCTCTTCATAGTGTGGGTGGGCCTCATCCAATCAGGTGAAGGCACTAATACAACAAAGACTGACTTCCCTGACTTCCCTTGACTAAAAGGAAATTCTGCCAACAACGGTGTGTGTGTGTGTGTGTGTGTTATATGTATGTACATAAGCAAATAAAATGTGTTTGGTACATGCCACACAAACACATACATACTATTGGTTCTATTTCTCTGGAGAATCTCAACTAATACATATGGAGGGGAAAAAAAGAATTAGGAAATGGTGTGAAGAACCAAAAGTATGTGGAAAATTGTGCAGATGAAGAAGACATAACATGAGTCTGAGAATATCACTGGGCATGGTTCCAAATGGTTCCTACCTCCAGAAACAAATGATCAAACCAAACATCATCACAACCTCTGGGTTGAGTGTGAGGTTGATATGAAGACCTAGTGATATTTTACTGATGCTTTCTTGCACACCTAAATACTAAAACTCTTTATGGTTGATATACCTAAAATCTGCTTTCCTTTTTAAAAAACTCTATGTTCATATAGACTTTAAGATTCAAAGTCCTCAAGAAATGCTTTTTCTGGAATGATTTTTGAGCAAGACATGTATGAATGGATTTGTGTGTATGGGTATATATGGAAACAATAATTAACTAAATAGGTAGATGTGGAGGTTGGGGAAAATGCATCCTTATGATACATATTTTACAAAGACTTATATTTTCTACAAAAGTAATTTGTCTTCGAAAAGTGTCTGGAAGCCCTTTAAGAACACATCATCGCTCCAGGAGGCCCCATATAATTCAATCACATCTAATTATATGCACAAGTGTGTGTGTGTGTGTGTGTGTGTGTGTGTGTGTGTGTGTGTGTGTGTGTATTCATGTGATAGGCAGGGAGGCCCATTTTCACAGAGCTTCATTTTATACTTTATTATTTTTTTAACAGACCACCCACGTGTGCTTCAGAAATATCTATACCTATCTAACTGCTTAATGTTCTTTCTTCTATAACACTCCTAACGGAGGAGTTTTCACTGAGAGCAGAGCATCATGGGTAAGGGGGCTTGTTTGGGTCGGCGGCATCTAGAGGAGTCAGCCTTCTTTATTCCTGGATTCGGTAATGAATAAAGAGACTCCCTGTTTTTGAGGGAGATTATACTTGTTATTCCTATATATCTATTACTGTTGTACTGATCAACTGTATCTCTAAAATGTCATTTCTGGTGGTGGCAAAGAGGTAAAAGTGAGATAAATGAAAAAGAAGGCAAAAACCCAGGAGGAATAATTGGGGATTCTTTGGGCCATAGACGAACCTGTGGGGCTCAGACTGCTGACACTGTTCCCACTTTTAGACAACCCCGTTGGATGGTGACCCCTGGCCTGCCTTCTCTGAAATCACTCCTGTGTGACAGCATTTTCAGCATGGAAGGTAGGAAAGACGCTCCCTTTACGAATAAATACAGGTAGACAGTCAGAGTTGGCAGATAAATGCTGCCTCTACAGCTACTTCGTGGAATAGGAAACTGGCAGGTTCCTTTGCATGATTTCCTTCTCTGTAGTGCCTGCCATGAGAAGGGATCAGTACGATGATGAGTATTATGATGATCAATAAAAAATGAGAGATTATTCAAGATAACAGAAGGATTAGAATTAAAAGTTTTCATTTTATAATGGTACCCAAAGCAAAATTTACATAAATAGCATTATCTAACCTTACTTAAGAGGTAGGCATTCTTCCCTATGAGGACAAATTTTTTTAAACTTATTTATTTATTTCAAGAGAGAGAGACAGAGAGCATGAGCAGAGGAGGGACAGAGGAGAGAGAGAGAGAGATTGAGAGAGAGAATCCCAAGGAGGCTCCCCACTGTCAGCGCAGAGTCCAATGCAGGGCTCGAACTCATGAACTGTGAGATCATGACCTGGGCTGAAACTAAGAGTTGGATACTTAATCACTGAACTACCCAGGCACCCCTTTTATGAGAACAATTTTTAAGTAATATTTGTTAACTGTTATTCCATTCACAAAAGTAACAAAGCCTCCCACAATCCCACCACCCGCAAAATAGTGTTTTTTTCTCTTCTTTCCACATTTATATGTAATAAAATTGTTGCGTTGGAAACAATCAACTATTTTAGACATTATTTAGCAGGAAAATGCAGTTCAGTACACATAAAGGAACCCCTTTACTCACATTTGACAAAGATGCTATGGAGCTTTCGATGGTGCCTCACTTATGCCATAAATACCTAAATCGTCATCATAAAATATAGTCTCTAACAAATATGTCACTTATTTCTTTAGAAAAATCTCTGCCACTCTTTTTTTTATTTTTAAAAATGTTTATTTTTGAGAGAGAGAGTACAAGTGAGGGAAGGATAGAAAGAGAGGGGAACAGAGGCTCCAAAGCAGACCCTGCGCTAACAGCAGTAAGCCCAATGTGGGGACTCGAGCTCACCAACTGTGAGATCACGACCTTGAGCCAAAATCGGATGCTCAACTGACTGAGCCACCCAGATGCCCCTCTGTCACTCTTTATCCAGTTCCCTAGTTGCACATTTCTGCAAAAGTAATGCTGAAATTGTACAATTATCTTATATGTATAGGTTTTTGTGCTGTTGAAAGTACTTTGATATTCATTACTGTAAGTTTTCAGAAATAAAATAATAGTAGTTGAGCCTAGACTAAAAGCTAACTTTCTGGTTCACCAAAAAGTCATATATCATGGAATTCTACATTTATTCATATGAATAATCATCAGAAATTGCTTAAAAATTAGACTATTTAAAACCCGTTACTTTAGGGTGCTAGTAGGTGTCTCTAATTCATCTGTTTCACCGGCCACTGTGGAACTTTCTTGAGTTCTAAGACTCTTGTTACATGCCATCATGTGTATTTCATCATTTTAGTGCCCCCAAATGAGTTCTGCCATGACATCAACTTCTTTTCCTCCAAATTGAATACAGTGATTTATTTTCTTGCACACCCATTTATTTAGCACAACTAAAGTTCCAACCATAGGTCCCAAGCTGAATAGTCACTGGAAAGCCAAACAAGTCAGAGCATAGTCTAAGCTTATAGAAAGTGGGTGGAGAGCAAGGGCAAGAAGGGGGTAGTAAAAAGTAAATGTTGGGAAGGACAACTGAATTGTCACATTAATGCACACATTGTCCTTGGGACAATGGTTAGATGTGAATTCCAAACCAATGAATCAACTCCTGCTGTTATATTCATTTGTCCTTAGATTGTCTTCCAGCCCACCTCTTGTTTAGAACGGCACCAGAGCCTTGTGGGGGGGCGGGGAGGGAGGAACATAAGCAAATTTGAGTCAAGTAAAATCTTTTGTCATTAGCATTTTTGTATAAAATTAAGATCACAACTTGGGGTCCAGGCCAAAGAATATAATCCAAGAGAGAAAGTTGTTTCTCATCATCCACTTTAGCATCCATATTTTGTAAAATGAAGGCAAGCGGGGATAGATTAAGCACAACAGTCATAAAGTGTCCCACCAGCAGCTCTGGACAAGGAAATTTTAGCAGCAGGTCTGCCCTCTGGGTTGCAGTTACAGGGCTAAAAGTAAATTCATCCGTGAGAGTAATTGAGAAAGAAGACTGTGGCTCATCTGAGAGGGGAAATTTATGTTTCAGAGCAAGGGTAAGTGATGAGAGTAAAGTGATTTTGCTCCCTGTCACATTCTTGTATGGCCTGAGGATTTTCTGTTACATGGGAGTGAGGTGTTTATCTCTGGGCGAGGCCCTGCTCTAGGCTTTGGGGATATCGATAGGAATAAGACAACTTCCTTCAATTTAACTATCGGTACCAAGACTTGAATTAAATGTCAAAAAGAGGAATTAATAGAGAATAAAAACAGAAAAATGTATATACAGAACTGAGGGGACAATGAGCATGGAAATGGCAATCTTTAAGCTGGACAATGAAGGGCATGACCGATTTTATCAAATAGCAAAGTAATTAGACATGTGGGTTAGGTCACACTGACCCGGGATGATTGTTTTCACTGTACTGAGATTTGGGGAGGGCCCTTAAATTATATAGAAGGTAATTATTAAAGATATCCCTATAAAACGGGATGTGGAAACTATTCTAGAGTATGGTCCATTGTTTTGTTCTTCATAACATAGGGTCCCGAGAAAGACGGCCAGAAATAGTTCTGCTTAATGATTGGTTTTATTGTTTGAACTCTAAATTGTGTAACTGACCAGGTTTTAATTTTAACACAGGCTGTAAAAAAGGAAATGTGTGGCCCAGCCGTAGCTCTGGCTTTATTTGATAATCCTATTCTTGTTCTCCTTTATTCTTTTTGCCCCAGTCTTAAATCTGCCTATTAAATTTTGTATATCTTGCCTTTCATCCTTTCTGGATGATATAGAGTAGCTATGTCATAATAAAAAACCAAACAGCAAAATAGGGAAAAATATTAGATTTAGTATAGAGATAACCAGATTCTAAACACAGATGTTGTTCGGAAAAGTCTGTAAGATCCTCTAAAACGTAGTATTTCTGCTGGTTTCTGAAGAAGTACTGTTCTTACAGTGATGCTTCGGGAAAGCAGAGGAGTGGGATTTGGGGTTTGGGGGACACTACTGAACCAAAGAAATGTTGAATCACTTGAGGATTTTCAACCCAATGCCTGAATACAGAATTGAAAGAATATCATTCCTCAGTATCTTAGATTGTGGTGAGAGCCAAGGTGATAGGAGTAATGTCCTAGTTTCAAAGGGCTTCCACAGAAAAGTACCACAGTCTGGGTAGCTTGAGGCAACACAAATGTATTGGCTTTAGTACTGGAGAGTAGAGGTGTGAAACCAAGATGTCTCAGAGCCAGGCTCCCATTGAAGGCTCTAGGGAAGACCCGTCCCTGCCTTTCCCTAGCTCCTGGTGGTTGGCATTCCTCGGCGTGTGGACATATCACTCAAAGAGTTGCCTCTGTCATTGTATGGCATTATCTTTTTGCGTGTATCCAAATTTCCCTCTGCTTTCTAGATTCCTTACCATAAACACAGTAGTTTTTCAGAAGCAAAGAACCATTTTATGTTCTAAAGCTTATTCACAGACTTTTACAAACGTGTGGATTTAGAATTCTGGTTATCTCTGTGCCATAACCTTCAATGACTAGACATTCTCCACTTTTTTTCTTTTTTCTTCCAGGTCCTCTCTAATCCACTACAATCTTATCTTAGTTTTATTTTATCTACACGTAGTGTCTGTCCAAATATGATCAATTTTATAAGTACTCAGAGTTAGGAATCAAATTTGAATTTATCATTTTGGAGCTATAATTCAACCTACAACAAGTAGTAAAAATAATAATAATACAGTAGTAATTATACTACCAGCTAGGTTTTGGCTTCCTCCTCCAATAAGTCTTATTCTTACAACTATACCTCAAGTAGTATGCAAACTTATATTTGCTATTCTCATCTCCCAACCTTTTCACTTGCAGTGGTAAGTGTATCTTGTGTCTGTCTCTATATTTGTATCTGAATTATTTCTCACTGTATGGTCCCTTCATCTGAATGATTCATTGGCTGGGACAACAGATGATTATTTCAGCTGCTAAGAAGATTCCTCCTTCCAGGTAACCCACCTTGGACCCCAGGGAGCAAGTGAAATGCATACCCATAGACTCAGGCTCCTGGAATATTCAGACAGGGGACCCCACACAAGCCACCTGGCTTAACCAGAGTAAGGAGTCTTTGCTGACTCCTGTTCCAGTAGAAACATCGGTCACCTTAACACACATAGAATTTGGAGCTAGATGGAAATGAGCTCAAACTCTGATTTTGCAAAAGCACTGATGTCAGTACAGACTGTCCTGTGGGTCATCTGCGCTCAGGGAGGCACAAGCACATATGGAACTGAGCCCCAGTTTTCCTGACACACCATAACTGAGCCCCAGTTTTCCTGACACACCATAGCCTAAAGCAAAACAGCAGTGAGCTCTGGGACTGTCCTAGGAAACATGCAGTTCATCAAGAGAGAGAAATCTTGTTCATACCAAACTCCAGAGTAATTGAATAAAGCATACATTCTAGTTTTGCCACCCTTGAGGTAGGTGAATTCCTATATTAGTTTAACTCCTAAAACATTTTTTTCATGTGTAGAATGAAAGAAAAATAGCTTATAATCTGGTTATGAGAAATCAAGAAAACAATTTAAATTTCATCACTGTTCTGTTCTGGCACACAATAGATGCTTAATAAATGTTGGTTTCCCACACATCTGACATAAACATCAAGAGAGCTCACAACGTCATCAGTGATCATTCTATTATGCTAAGCTTTGGGACAGGTTTCATGGCATATTTGAACGTAAAATATATGTGTCCATGATAGTCTAAGAAATTTCTGTTAACTTATTTCAATAATATATATTTACTTACACACTTCCTTATTTTTTCTCCAGTACTCAAATTAGTCACCTATATTTGCACAGGTTTGGTGAGCCGGACCTCTGAAATTACCCTTTTCCAACCTAGGCAACCCAATCTTTTTCAAATTAACAGAATAAAATGCTGCATAGAATTAAAGTAGGCATCATCCTCTTCTTTTAATTTTCAAGACTCCAAGGCTTCATTGACACTTAGTGTGAAACAACTTGGAGGCATAATATCATCATTTGAAATAAGCAAAATCCCTCCAGTTGGCCAAACCTCTCATTTCAAGACACAAGATGAAAGCAGCAAGGCCGTAGCAAAGTGCAAGAAAATTGATCGGAAAACTTAAATGAAAAAAACACTATTTTTTTACAGATATTGTTATTAAAAGTCTGACTATGTAATTCACAAATTACATGTAATTTCAAAAAATATCCTGTGTAAGTGATGATGATATGGTTCATTTGTAATTTATAAATAATGATAACATAATTGCAATAAAGTAGGTTTGGGGTTTTGCTGTTGTTTGTTAGATAAGAGACTAAGTATCTATTGATTCACATTTAAAAGCAGATCACCTACCAGAACTCCCTTTCCAGGTCGGGGGAAGAGAAGTGGGAAAGAGAAAAAACTTTTAAAAATGGGGACCATTTAAACATTGATACATTGTTTGGATAAACAATGCAACAGAGAATAAAAGGATATTGACATACCAGAGAATGTGGATTTACTTATAACAGCCCTTTCCTAATGACGTCTGTCTTCCACTACCCATAAGCTGAGCTTAGTACCCGATGGGAATGCAACACCCTGAATATTAACGAAAGTGTGATTATAGAATTTATGTCTCCGGAAATTTATAGTGTTTCCTGTTTTGTGAAATTAAAGTAAAATATGCTTTCCTGGGTAAATTTGTTATATGAGGGTCAAGGCAAGTGGACACTCAGAGTGACAGCTTCTGAAGAGTTAAACATATATTTCTAGCATTAAAATAACTAATCTAAGCACGTGTGCTTGAGAAACATTGGAAAATGTCATAGTGATATTGATATACCCTCCCTTATAGTATAATTTTAGTAACCTCCTCAAAATAGCTTCCTTTCTGTAATTGGGATTATTTCTGTTTTCCCTCTTGTGTTTTATCTAAACGAGTATCAGTCTAGTTTCTTGATCTTCCATGAAAGCATGATATATTTTGAGCATGAAAGAAATTTCATCAACAAAAATACACAAGTACATTATAATTGGTACAATATGAACTTTAAAAAGTTCGCTTCACAAATGTTTAGATGTCAAAGTATCTGAAGAGTATGACAGAATCTTTAGTATTAAAAATGTGATACTATACTTCTTACTGTTGACTTGGAAAAAAAAAATTAAATCTACAGAAAAGTTGCAAGTTAATACAAAGAACTTTTGTATATCCTTTACTCGAATTCATCAATTGTTAGCACTTGCCTTAATTACTTTATCATTGTGTATATCTACTTGTATGCATTGCTACACTCTTTGTTTTGTTTGTTTTTCTTACTGCTGTACTCTTAAATGCATCTGGGTATGTTTCCTAAGAATAAGAACATTCATTCATGACCATGGTATAGTTAAAAATTTTAGGAAGTTCCATAAGGACTCACTTTATAGGTTTTTTATTCTACATTTTCCAGTTTTGTCACTAATACTCATTTTAGCATTTTTTCTCCCTAAATCCAAAAATCACACACTGCCATTGGTTGTCACGCTTCCTATTTCCTTTAATCTGGAATATTTCCTCAGCTGTTTTCTTTATAATTTTTTGAAGACTACATACCCTCTTTTCTCTTTATAACGGGTTTATAAAAACTTTCTTCATATTTAGATTCAGATTATGTATTCCATGTCTAAACTCTATACAGAAGGTATTGTGCCCTAGTCAAGGGGACTTATTAGGAGGTCTGCATTTATCTGTCTGTCCCTCAATGGTGATACCAATCACTTCTTGATTTGGTGACCAATCAAGAAGTCACAGTACCGCCTCGATTTTCCACAGTACCGCCTCGGTAGAGTCACCATGTTTCTCTTTGCATCTTGTAAGCAATCTGTGGAGAAACTCTCTAAGACCATGAAAAATTCTACTCCTCCTTAAAATCCTCCTCCATATTTAATTTGAAAAATTATTTTTAATGACGAATGCAAAATGATGATTTTATAAATCCTGTACTTTCTCTACCTTTATTGATCCGTGTTCCATTTTAAGAAAGATCCCTCCTTTCTTTTTTCTTGCCTTTATTTACTTACTGATTAACTGATTATCAGTAGGGATCCATGTGTTTCTGTTCTTTCCTCTGTAGTTTATAATTCATTATTCCCTGCTTAATTATCTTGTTCTGGACTTGGTAGTGGGAGCACCTTCCTGCTGATGAAAGTGTCCTTTTCACAGGTCTTCATTTCCTTCTGCACATTTTTACCTCCTGCCCTAATAAGTTATTCCAGACTCAACTTACTCTGTTCTACGCCATGAATTGGGCAATTCTCTGAGGATTCCTGCTTGCTGTTTCATAGGGAATGTTACACAGGTGTGTGGATTCTGCATAAGCCCATTGTCATTGGAATTTTTTTACTTCTTGGTATTTGCAACAGACAAAAGTAGTATTTCTAACATAAATTCCTACTGATACTTCCAATTGCTATCAATTTTAACATGGTTCTTCCCCCCTTCCCTGTCCCTGCCGTATTTATATTTCCTTTATTCATTGTAAGGATCCTGATGGCCAGCAATATCAATACACTCACTCATGTGCTCAGACCTACAAATCACCTGTAATAATTTGATCATTGATTCATCAATACATCTATACTACTACAACAAAGAATTTATTTTAAAAACTCAAGATTTATTTGCATTTTCCCCAAATCCCAATATCCCACTTCTCCACTGAGGGACTATTGTCACCCACTATGTTCAAAATTTATACTTTGATTCTACTTGATCTTTGGTTTGCTTTTTAATCCCTTTGGTGTAATATTCTAGTTTTGATATACATTTATTTCAATTTGTGTTCTTTTTCCTTCTCATTGTTGTTGAATTATTTTTCATTTTTGAATACGTAAAGCATCAACATACTTTTAAGCATCAAAACTATGTAAAAAGTATTCTCAGAAAAGTGTAACTTCCTCTCCATTCTCTTCTCCGCCCTAATCATATCTTGCTAATAATAATTTCATAGTTTTCCAAGGCACCTGGGTGGCTCAGTCAGTTGAATGTCCAACTCTTGATTTTGGCTCAGGTCATGATTTCAAGGTCATGGGCTTATGCTGGGCATGGGGCTTTCTTATGATTTTCCTCCCCCCATCTCTTTCTCTCTCTCTCTCTGCCCTCCCCTCTTCTCCTCTCCCCAGCTTATGCTCTCTCTTTCTCTTTAAAATAAATAATAATAATTCTATAGTTTTTTAGCTTATTTTTTTTGTATTTTTCATATAAGAACAGATAATGCATCCTTTACTGTTCACCCTTCTTTCCATATATATATTTATAGAAATAATATTAATATAAAAATGTGTATATATATTTGCCTTTGCCCTTTTTCATTGAAGAATACATCCTTCGGGGGCACAGTGATCATTTTCTCAAGATGATATTGGCTAAATTGAATGTGTAAATGATAATATAGAACAATATAAAAAAGAAGACTGGTGTACAGTAGATAAGTATTGTATTCTCACTTTGACAACAGTAAAGTAATTCCTATCATTCCATCAGGTACACCCTGTGCCACGCCACATTGAACTACATACCTTGCTCAACCTCCCACTTAAAAAAAAAAAAAAGAAAAAAGTGAGTTTTAGTTTTGTAAGAGAGAAGATAGAGCATGTGCGCGTGAGTCGAGTGGCAGAGGGGGAGAGAGACAATCTTAAACAGGCTGCACGCCCACCACAGAGCCCAATGTGGGGCTCAATCCCACAACCTTGGGATCATGACATGAGCCAAAATCAAGAGTCAGACACTCAACTCACTGAGGCACTCAGGTGCCCCTAAAAATCACCTTTTCAACTTGCCTCCTATTATCTGGTGGAAGGATTGTCCTTTCTTCTCTCAAAGGCCGCACTTTAAGATTTTTTTCTTCCATTTTATTCTGGCTTTCCTGTTTTACCTATATGGTTCTCTCTGTTGGATGATTTGCCTCATCACAGAAGCATTTCCCACCATATCCCATGTCTTCATTGCCTCCGTACTCTTAAATCTCCTCTACACATCTCAGCATTTCAACCTCACTCTTCACTGTAAAACTTCTCAAAGGTTTAGAGTTCATGGATATTCCTCACCTTTTCGCTTCATAATCCATTTCAGTATTCTTCCCCACAACCCCAAATTTCCCTTTCTAAAGTCATTCATGACGATCAAATGATGACTGTTCTATCCTTGCCACTTAAAGGGTGGTCAAAGAGCCGGAATAATCAGCATTACTTAAGGAGTGCATTAGAAAGTAGCATGGACACAAGAGAAAGGGAAATAGAGCTCTTTTCTTGGTGGATGAACTGTCAATGTAGTTGGCAGTTTTAATCAGCCTCTGCCAAGTTAGAAGGAGAGGGATAAAGGAATCATAAGAGCACATTCCTTCTGTGGTTCCCAGTGTTGAACCCCCAACTTATGCTTACATCCTAAGTTGCATGGTCACATCTACACTGAGTTTGAAAAATTTAGATTTTTTCTTCCAAGTGGCCACCTGCATAGCTAAAAATTGAGATTCTATTAATTTATGGAAAAATAAAGACATGGGATAGCCAGCAATCTCTAAGTCCCAAAAATGTCCAAAATGGAAAGCTTTAATATTCTTTCCTCACGCATTTCAAAATAAGAATTTTTTTTTCTATCCCAATTTTTCCTATCTCAGAAATTTGCATTGGTACCCAAGCCTGTTATTCATCTTTGATCATTTCCTTTTTCTCACCTCTCCTAATTCATCCAAAAGTCTTACAGATACCTTATATATTTAAAGTCATATCATTCCATCTCCAAAGCTGCCTTTTCCCCTAAGCCAATGTTGTCTGTTTTTTGGTTCTCTATAATTCTCTCCTGCCAGGTCTCACGGCCTATCTATTTGTTCACCGACCATCCATTATACAAAGAGATGTCAGAGTGATCCTTAAAAAATGGATATCGTATCATTTTTCATTTAGAAGTGCAACTGCAGGCAGAATAAAGACCAAAAACCTCTGATTTGAGTCTCCTAAGCTGCTTCCATTGCTACTCATCCCGTATCATTGTCCTTCTTACTGGCCAGACTTCAGTCACTTGGGCCTTTAGTTATTGTCTCATCACTCAATGGTATGAGGCACTTTTCTTAGAGCTTATTATTCTCCGAGAAATATTATTCTCTTCTTATTAATCTTGATGAAGTGATTTTTGTTTCTTTTTGTTTTGTCTCCTTAGCACTCTGCAGGGTGGGATATTTCTCATCTTAATGGTATTACATCTCACAAGACCTGAAATCACCTCATCAGAAAAGGCTTTTGGGACCAACATCTCTAGAATGGTTCACTGTACAATTACTCTACATCCCATCAGTCTTTGGATATCCTTTGGACATTGATCCGATCCTTAATTATTCCACATTATTTGTTCTTTTATTTACTGTTTATCTTCTCTTATCTATAAGGCAGAGTCCTAATCTGTCCTTTTTACAACTTTATCTAAAACATTTAGCACAGTGTCTTGGATCTAGAGAGGCTTAATAAATATTTTCGGAGTGAAAGAAATGATTGGGTGTCCCTCTAAAAGAACTCTCAGATAAGAGAACTATTGTGTGGACCTCAGTCAAAATGACTTCTGTAGCACTTGCATACATGCAAGGTAAGGAAGGAAGATCTCAGTACCCCATAACCCCTTTCTTTAATCAGTTAACTCAAGATTATCAAAGAGGACCATGAGATTCATATTAACATTAATAATGATAGTTATATTTAATATTACTGGTATTTTAGCATGAAGGCTGCAGGCATTTTTCAAAAATTCTGCCAGTTGATAGTATCTCTTCCTGTTTTTTTAAAGTTATTTAATAAATGTTGTAATATTTTCCTTCTACAATTATTACCCCTTTCTCCATCTTATTCTCTTTATCATCATTATGCTTTTCATCCTCGTTATACATCTCTTTTTTGTCATATCTTGGATTCCTATCATTACAAGAAAAATATAATATTCTGTTTCAATCCATGAGCATATCAAACTTCATATGAATGGCTTGGGAAAAATTTTTTTTAGTGAAAAATGGTGCTTTTATTATAGCACAAGGACAGCGACCTTGAGAAGAAAGAGCTGCACTGGGACTGTGAGGAGTAACTGATTATATATATGCCTTTTAGTTAGTGGAGGTTAGGGGTAGTGTAAGTCTCTAAGAAATGTGTACATGTTAAATGCAAGGTTTCCAGGACCTTGGAGGACAAGCTATTGTTAAGATAAGGTTGCTTTTAATTTTTAATGAAACATCAACAGTAAGGCAGCCATGAAAGGGACACCAAAAGATCTTAAGTTTAGGTCCTGAAACACATCCAGAACTTGATGTCCGCATTACCATCATTATAGAAATGATTAATTTGCCCTTTGCATGGAAGCTCTCCTAAAGTATGGTTTTGGCAATCCGTGGAAACATAAACTAAAAAATACTTTTTTCTTATTATATCTACTGCTACTTGGATTCTCTAGTGGACTCTGCTTTTCAGAACATAAAATTTTTATATGAACAGACAATGCAGTAAATCACTGCTCTTAAATATTTGTTTTAAGGGCCATGTATCTAGGAACCATTCTTTAACTCTGACATATAAATTATTCCTGTGGCTACAATCTGAATTATAGTCTTTCTGAACAGGACAACAAGCCACAAAGGAAGCACATTTTTAAATTTATTTTTTTTTAGAGAGCTAGAGAGTGAGTGCAGGCATGTGAGTGGGAGAGGAGCAGGGGCCACTTTCTAAGTATGCAATTATTTTAAAAGCATTCATTCGGGGCACCTGGGTGGCTCAGTCGGTTGAGCGTCCAACTTCGGCTCAGGCCATGATCTCACCATTCCCTAGTTCGAGCCCCGCGTCAGGCTCTGTGCTGACAGCTCAGAGCCTGGAGCCTGTCTCAGATTCTGTGTCTCCCTCTCTGTCTGTGCACCTCCCCTGCTGATGCTCTGTCTGTCTGTCTGTCTCTCTCTCTCTCTCAAAAATAAATAAACATTAAAAAAAAAAAAGCATTCATTCTACAGTGCGAAGAACTGATAATCCTTCAAATGATCTTTAAAAAGATTATAAGATAGGGCCTCCTGGGTGGTTCAGTCTGTTAAGTTTCAGACTGTGGTTTTAGCTCAGGTCATGATCCCAAGTCAAGCACTGTGTCAGGCTCCATGTTGGGTGTGGAGCCTGCTTGGGATTCTCTCTCCCTCCCTCTGCCATCCTCTACTTTCTCTCTCCCTCAAAATAAATAAATAAACATTTAAAAAATTATAAAACTTTAAGGTAGAATTTATGATAAATTTTTGGGATTGCATAGAACAAAACAACATAAAATGAATTTTCAGATGTTGTTATGAAATGCTTTCAAGAAGGAATCTTGAAGAAAATTAGGAGATAAGAAATACCCATATCTTTTTAAAAGTTTTCCTCTACAATAATTGAGGAAGAAAAAAAAGGAAACATTATTTTGCCTAAGAAGAAAAGTTTAAAAAGGAAAAAAAAAACCTGGCTTCCCTTATAGGTTTTTACGATGCCTTTCAAACCAAATTTATTAGATACTTTATATTCAGATTAAATAAAGTATCAGAGATCTCCTTCCATGCATTCAAGTTGTATGAATTTTCTTACTTTAGGTGACCTATTCTGTCCAGATTGAAATAATTCTACGGCTTATTTGCCTAAGCAAATTTCACTTTTTTCCTGTTTCTTTTTTTTAATGTTACAAGTTGATTGATGTACCAATTATAGCAAATATAAATATCATGACAGAAAGGGCTGTGAAGGTCTAAGTAAATATTAATGACTAATGAAGGGATCAAGGCTAACTGGTTAAGAAATGGTGCTTCTGGATGAACTGTGAAAAAGTCACTGCAACACTTTCTGGATTATCTCAATTTTAAAAATGAAGGAGTGTTTTGAAATATATGTTACAAATGATATTATTTTCTTTGATGGTTCTTGATATTTATTGCCTAAAATGTCCTGTCAAAAATTTATAATGGAAAATGCCATTCTGCGAGGGTGGTATATGACGTTAAATAATGAAAACATTTATATAGTTCTTACTTCATAAAACCATGACTCTTATAATTAAAGACATGAGACTACAAATCCTTATTTTTCCTTCTGAAGAAAACAAATAAATACATACAGGCTTTCTAAAGTTGCTTCTCTCTTTAAAGATGTACATTTGGAATTTACTTGATTTATAGTACCTGAGAGAGAGTAATTTTGTACTCTATAATTCAAGTTAAAGAAATTCACTGAGCAGAATGTGGTTTAGCTGAAGTCAAATTAGAGATAATTCAATTCACAAATTGAGTTTTCTTTGACTTCAGCTTCCAGACATAGCTAACAAACATCTAATCTTGAAAGTTCAGAATAAGGGGTTTTCTTACCAACAGTCCTGCTTTACTGTGCTTTGTAAAATGTATGTGATATATATCATATATGTAATATATATACACATACACATATATACACACATATAGCACTTGTTTATATATGTATTTAAATATATATGTATATATATATTTTTTTAAAAGAGGTAAACCCAGTATTCTATTATCAAAATTTCCTATTCTGTTTGAAAATTGTAGTCAAGATATTTTCTTTGTGAGGAAAATAATATCTTTTTGAAGAGTCATTTCAAGCTATCAGTTGTGATTATAGATGTACTTTTAGTAACATCATATTAATGATAGGCAATCTCAGTTCTACAAAACTTGATCAGATGTTTGATCAAAACCTGATATTACTTTGTTAATTAATTTCCTGTGTAAGTTTACAAATGGGATATTTCTTCATGACATGCTAACTCTACATAATAGGCCAATTTTCTATCAAAATTATACAACTATTAGCAAACTTAGCCATTCTCCCAAAGTCTTTGCTGTTAAAATGCTTAATTTAACCATAAATATTATTGACAAAACATACTCTAATTCTGAAGTGGATAAAATTCAGATTCTATCCCTAAATAATAAGCAGAATGGTTTGAAATCTTCACAACCTCTTATCATTAACTAAGAATTAAATGATAGAGATTATGATTCTATAATTAAAATACTTTAATTGATATTATAAATTATAGAATGAATGCTGTCATATACTTGAAAGAGAAACAGGTGAATGAAGATCAAAGACAGACTATCCCCCCCCATAATGGAAGTGAAATTGACCAGGGGGTTTGTTCTGAGCATCTTCTCATTTTTCAATATATATGTATATACACACACACAACATACTTTTGTAAGGCTAAAGTCAGGAGTGTGGATCTTTTTGTGCTAGTCTCATGCCTCAGTTTTCTATGATCTAACACTTCATGTCAAAAGTGAAACATTTTAAAGAAAATTGAAGGCTGCCAGAAATAGTTTCTGATTGCCTATTCCAGATAATAGTTACTATGAGATAGATTGAGAAGAAAAATCTTTAGCTTCAATATAAACATGCATGCCAACACTGAACTGTACATATAGCAAATTAAGCTTCTCATTTCTTTGAGAAATGGTCTAGAATACATATAAGGTTAAATACAGAATATAGCTTTAATGAAATGTCAGTATTAGCATTATTGTTTATCTTGGAGCTAATGGGAAATATTTGATATAATCTATTTTAGTTGTAATAAAATTTTGAAAAATCTGTATAACTATATCATCATTAATAAGCAAGAATGTTTGGTTTGAGGATCTTACATATATGAAAATTTCTTTAAGAAAAATGTTGGACTTCCAGGGGTACCTGGGTAGCTCAGTCAGTTAAGCATCAGGCTCAGGTCATGATCTCACTGTTTGTGAGATCAAGCCTCACACTGGGCTCTACTCTGACAGCATGTAGCCTGCTTGGGACTCTCTCTCCCTTCTCTCTCTGCCCCTACCCTGCTCATGCTTTCTCTCACTCTCTCAAAATAAATAAATAAACATTAGCAGCAGCAGAAGAAAAACGTAGGACTTCCAGTTTCTGGTGCAGCATCTAAGGAGCTTGGAAGTTGCCACTCACCCTAAGGATAAGTTAAATGCTATCCAAACTGAAAAATCAACAACTGTTCTTAGATCCATCAGAAAAGTGAGATTATAGAGCAAACTACTGGTCCAAAAATTGGAGAAATGGTAAATACAGAGAATGAGAACTTAGCAGACCAGACATCTATGAGCAGAAATCTTTGCAGGAACAAATAACACAGAAGGAAAACCTGAACTATAATTGAGAAAATCCTGAAGGCTTGGTGTATACAAGTCTAAGAATTGGAAACTTTAGGGGAAGTCAGTTATAGTAGGGGCTCCTATGGTAGAGGGGACTCTCATGATTTGGGGAGCGTTACCTCCAGGAACTCTACAATTTTCTTATAATGAATATTGGAACAAAATTCCCTTGTGCTTCCAACAGGGTCAAAGGGAAAATTAGTCATTTTGATATATATCAGAGCACTCTGTTTTTACTGAGGCCATCCTTTAAGGAAAACTATTTTTACCAAAGTTTAACCTACTTGAGACAAGGAAATATTCAACTTCAGCCAGCTCTAATCTTTCATGTGGGGGAAGGAAAATACAAAACTTCAGTTCATTCTAGACTTCCACAAAGGGGAAGAGAAATATCCGATTCTAGTCTCTTGTAGCCACAGTGTCTCATAGAAAGTGTGTTCATGTTGTGGGGGGAGGTTTATCACATTTGTGAAGTTCACGGTCTAGGGCCACAGATTCACCAAAAGACTGAATCTCATCATAGGATGACATAACGTTTCCTTTCTCCCCACACCCCGACACTATATTACCAAAGATCTATTTACTTCATTACTCTTACGCAGAGTAAGAGTATCTTACCCATGTTACTCATGTCCATCTTTCAACAAAAAATTATAAGGCATACAAAAAGGTAAAAACATGGTTTGAAGAGAATGAACAAACACCAGAACTAGAAATAATATCGCAGGGACGTTAGAATTATCAGGCTAGATTTTTTTTAACTTATTATACTAAGGGTTATAATGTAAAAAGTAGGAAACATGCAAAAACAGATGTTGATAATGTAAGAGAAATGGAAGTTCAAAAAAGAAGAAAAAAGAAATTCTAGAGATCAAAAATGCTGTAATAGAAATAAAAAATGCCTTTGGTGAACTCATTAGTAGATTGGCCCTGGCTGAAGATAGAATTTCAAAACTTGAGAATATGACAATAGAAACTTCCATAACTAAAAACAAACAAACAAAAAAGATTGATGAAAACAGAATATCCAAGAACTGTGGGAATACAAAAGTTGTAACATTCACTTAATAGGAATGCCTGAAGAAGAAAAGAAAAAGAAAATGGAATAAAAGTAATATTTGAACCAATAATAACTGAGAATTTCCCTAAATTAGTATCAAACACCAAACCACACAGTCAGGAAGCTCAGAGAACATAGAACAAAATAAATGCACACACAAATAAAAATAGACTTAAACATGTCATATCCAACCTGAGAAAATCCAAGATAAACAAAAATTTGAAAGAAGTGGGGGGTAGGTGGTAGGTAGAGAAATGTTGCCTATAAAGTTTAAGAATTACACCAGATTACAGGGAATGGATTAACGTGATTAAGGAAGTGGAGAAGTCAGAAGATACGCAGTTGGCAAGCTGGAGACTCAGGAGAGCTGACAGATATAGTTCCAAGTATGAGTCTGAGTTTAAGACAACAGAGGAACAAAGTCTCAGTTTGAAGACGATAAGGCAGAGAGAAAGCAAATCCTCCCTTAGTCAGCCTTTTTGTTCTGTTTATGCCTTTGATAGTTATAGGAAGCTCACTTATACTGGGGAGGGTGATCTGCTTTACTAAGTCTACTGATTCACATGTTAACTTCTTCTAGAAACTATCATAGATATACCCAAAATAATGTTTAAGAAAACATCTGGGCATCCTGTGGTCTGGTCAAGTTACATGTATATAAAATTAACCAGTACAAGTCAACCCTTGTCAACTTAGCATCTATATGCATATCCTTAAACAATAATCTCAAATACAGATAATAACAGGGTCATAATTTCACCTAACGTAATATAGCTATCACACATACAACCGAAAACACACTATCCCCTTCCCTAGAAGAGGAGGTCTTTGAATGATATTTACTCTTCTATGTGATATCCCATAATTAGAATATTATGACATAAAATTAACAAGACTTAAATACTATGTTATAAAAGCAATATATCTTATGGGACATGATAAAGGAATGAGAGAAGAAAGCAAAGATATTTGCTTAGTGTGTATATGTGTGTGTATTCATATTCATAACAAAAGAAAGAAAATGCTCATGAAAATTACAATTATTAGTTTTGTACCTGTTTATATGGTCAACCTAATGTTTGCAACTACCTTCCTCCAGTAACTAGTGTATTCCCTTTATATACAGCAAGCAACTCAGCTGATGGAATGATCTAAACTTTCATTCTTTTTTTTTAATTTTTTTAATGTTTATTTATTTTTGAGACAGAGAGAGACAGAGCATGAGTGGGGGAGGGCAGAGAGAGAGGAAGACACAGAATCCGAAGCAGGCTCCAGGCTCTGAGCTGTCAGCACAGAGCCCGACGTGGGGCTCGAACTCACAGACCACAAGATCATGACCTGAGCCGAAGTCGGACGCTCAACTGACTGAGCCACCCAGGCGCCCCTAAACTTTCATTCTTGAAGGCTCTGGGTCATTAGTAATCCTTTCTGGATAGGATAATTGTGGTTTTCCATTGACCTTAATCATAGAGTATGGTGAAACTAACAGATGTCCTATGGGATCTTCCACATTCCAAACATAGTCTCTCTGTGTTGAGAAATAGATAGTCCAATTTTCCCCTTGTAATCAGGATCAATCACTGCAGTCAGAACAGTAACTTCCTTCCTTGCCTGTTGATTCCATGGCTTGAGGAGTCCAAAGTGGCCATCCAGCAGTCTTCACATTCAGCTCAGTGGAATCATTGCTGTGTCTCCTGGTGGAAGCATTCCTCCACTTGGAATAAAGACTTCTAGGCTAGCAGAGCATAAAGTCCCAGGTCCAGGAAGCAAAAAAAAAAATTCTGCTAGTGGCTAACTAGGGGTAATGGAGAATAATTCACTCCGATTTCCAACTACCTGGTTCCTGAACAAGTGAATCCTGCATAGAGGAAAAACAAGATCATATATTGGGTACTGATTCAGAACATATGCAGTCTTTTGGAGAACCTTGCCCAAGATTTGCATAGTATTACCACCTAACTGATGTTGAACTGTGTTTTCAAAAGAGCATTCCACAGTCCCATCAATCCAGTTTCTTCAGGATGGTAGGGCATATGATAAGACCAGTAAGTTCCATGAGTGTCAACACAACTTTTTGATGTAAAGTGAGTTTTTTGATCAGAAGTAATGTGTGTATAATACTTTAACAGTGAACATGGCATTCTGTAAGTCCATAGAAGACAGTTCTGGCAAACACACTGAGTACAGGGAAGGCAAATTCATACCCAGACTGTGTCTATTTCAGTAAAAACAAAAGGCTGCTTCTTCCATGATGGAAGGAGTCCAGTGTAATCAACATACCACCAGGACGCGAGTTGATCACCTCAAGCAATGGTTCCATATTGGAAACTCAGTGTTCATTTCTGTTACTGGCTGACTGGATACTCAACAACAGCTATATTCAGGTCAGCCTCAGTGAGTGACAATCCATGTTGCCAAGCCCATGCATAACTTTTATCTTTGAAATCATTGCCACTTTGTTTTTGAGTCCATTGGTAATGACAAGAGTGACTAGAAAGAGAGCTTGACTAGTATCCACAGAATGAGTAATTCTATCCACTCAATGATTATTCCTTTGCAAAGGTCACCATTTGATGAACATTCAGATGGAGGCAGCTATCTCTATAGGTTTTTGCTTATACAGAGATGTTTATCCATCTACCTCTTCCCCAAATATCATGGTCACCAGTTTTCCATTCAAATTCCTTCCAAGTCCCTAACTATCTAGCCAAATCATCAGGTACAGTCCATTAATCAGTATAAAATTGCCCATCTAACCAATTCTCACTCTAAGTAAAAAATCAGAAAGCAGGTACATTACTTAAAATTTCAGCTTAGTGAGAGGATTGCCCTTTACTACTGTCCTTCCAAGGGTATTCCAGAAAAAGACTGTAGTGTTACAACTATCTACTCTCAGCTACTACCTGCATATCATGCAGAACCGTCTTTAAACCAGGCCTGACTGTCTTCTTTTGTCTGTCGATTGATCATAGGGAACTCCCCAGTAAAGCTACAGGTTCATGCTCACAGAGAAGACAGGTAGTAGGAGTGGGGACCATGGGCATCTATGCTGCCTCTTCATGTAACTTACTTGTGCCTTCAGGACACACACAGCCTGATCAGGTACATACCACTTTCATTTGTTGATGGAATGTAGCTGTGCAAATACAACTTTATGTAGCTTGATGGGTTAGACAACTCCTAGTTCTGCTGGACATTCTGGATCACACAGTAACTTAGCAAGTCATGGTTAAGTGCTTATTCTCTAATAATAAGAAAAGCCAAGAGCTCTTTCTCTAAAGAGAGAAAGACAGGGATGGCAGAACTTTGCTCTGAAATCCTAAGGGCCTGCACTGAAATTAACATATGGGGCCTACCAAAGGCTCTAAACAGGATCCTTATCTGATGCAATACTTCAAGAACCACTGGATATGCTCAAACATATGGACTCTGTCAGAGCTGCTTGCATAGCAGTCTGAATCTGTTGCAGAGCCTTCTTTTATTCTGAGCGCCACACAAGTCTTGGTAAAAGGGTTGGAGTGACACACTCAAAGGAAGAATACGTAGCCTCCAGAAACCAAAGAGGCCCACTAGGCATTGAGATTCTTTTTTTTTTTTTTTTTTTTGTATGAGGGTCTAAATGCAACAACTTGCCATTCACCTTAGAAGGGTTATATCGACATGTCTCGCACCCTAGATTCCTGGAAACTTTACTAAGGTCGAAGGCCCCTGAATATATGTGCGATTTATATCTCTCAATAATGCAAATTTCTCATGGATAAGTCTAGAGGAGGTGCTACTTCTTTTTATTGGGTGTAATAAGCACAATGTCATCAACTCAACAAACCAATGTGATAGGGAAAAGGCGATCAAGATCCTTATGAACTAAATTACAGTACAGAGTTGGAGAGTCGACATATCCCTCAAGTAGGATAATGAAAGTGAATTGCTGGCCTTTCCAGCTGAAATCAAACTAATTCTCTGAGCCTTATTAACAAGGATAAAGAAAAACACATTTGGGGGGTCATGGCACTTTGGAGCATACCATTGGACAAGATTTTCACTTAGATCATACTTACGAGGGTGCCTAGGTGGTACAGTCAGGTAAGCATCCAACGTTGGCTCAAGTCAGATCTGATACCTCATGAGTTTGAGACTTGTACCGGCACTGTGCTGACAGCTCAGAGCCTGGAGCCTGCTTTGAATTCTGTGTCTCCCTCTCTCTGTCCCTCCCCCACTCATGTTCTGTGTCTCTTCCTTTCTCTCTCTCTGTCTCTCGAAAATAAATAAACATTAAATTTTTTTAAGAAATATCTTACTTATGAAAACACTTAGAACTTGGCCCTAAAGGGAAAGAAAAGGAACACAACAGAGAAGTTCTTTCCTTTCGAGGAAATCGGTGTGATCTACCAAAAAGATTATAAATTTGTCCCCTTGCCAGAACATCTCTCCCTCCTCCACCCAAACCTTTAAAGAATATCACTCGAGAACATCAATTAAACGAACAATAATGAGCAGCAACTACATGCTAGATCACTCTTGAAGTCACATGAGAGTGAATTACAGGAGTAGGGGTGGGCAGACGTAAAGGAGCTAATTGGTAAATAATAATTTAGGTGATATGTGATAAGGGTATGATACAAGAAAGATACAATAAGACCAGAGCAAAGAACTTATCATGGCTATTTTTGATTGAGTAATGAAGGCAGAAGCTAGATTGCTATGGACTGAGAATATTTTTTTTCAAAAACTAAACCATAAGAGAGACTGTGAACAGCTGAAGTTTGAAAGGCATTCCTTTGTGATACGTTGACACCGATACAGTTAGAAGTTGGCAGAGATCTTATGATTCTATTCCAGAGGTCTTTCCATTGCCTTGCCTGCCTTGGCCTTGGTCTCAGCCTCAGCCTCAGCCTCTGCCTATACAAGGAAAATATTTTCTTTGAAAGAGGAAAATACAGTGCATTATGGAATGATTTCTTTTACAGCCAAATACTTCTGCGATCAGAGGCTGTAAGTAAGAATGCTACTTAATATGGTGTTTTCAGCCAGAAGTTTTCAGTTAATCACATGTTGGTCTGCTTGATGGCTATTAGATATGTGCTTTGAAATTCACGTTTATTTCTTGACCAGATCATCTGAAGGTTATCTTTTTATTATCACCCTTGTAAATAATTCCCTTCCTGTGTTGTGGTTCTGTGTTAACCAACCCTCAGGCAGACTGCCATTGCCTCTAATTGCTGGAAAAAAGCAATCATGGTGTTTCGTTTTCTTATTCTTACTTACATTTTTCCTTACAGCATTTCTCATTCTTTCAACTGGCAATTTTTTAATGGCCTATGTGATAGTTATTCTGGCTTTTCAAAAATATTCTGGTATTCTTCCCTATGTATGGTAGAATTGCAGTCCCGTGAGCATTTTAAAGTTTAGGTGGGGCCATGTGACTTGCTGCTGCGAATTAAATGTGAAAAAAGCCATCCATCTTGTTTCTGGGAAGACGCTCTAAGAAGCAAGCAGCAAGTTCCCGTGTTCCCCATCCTGCCCCAATTAAAACGGAAGCATGGGCGAAGATAGAGCTTAGTTCAGCCTACATCCTTAAGTGAGATCTGCATTGGATTTGTGGTCTGAGTAAGCAATAAACCTGAGACTCTGGGGCCATTTGTGGCTAAAAATACTGAAGTTTGTATTTTGAGGAGTGGTGCTCACGTACACAGAGACCTAAAATGTAGGTCATTGTTTCTAGTGGTCTAATAGTGAGAAACAGAAAAAAAATATATATTGGAAGGTAAACAACAGAAGACAGATGTTTGGAAAAATAAAAGATTTGATAAAAACTGCCTCCTATTGTAACTGAGAAAGAAGAGCCAAAAGCTAATAAGCTGGTAGCTCTAGGAGAGGTCTGAAAACAGTATTTGCATTTCACAATATGTCAGAGAGAAGCTGAGTAAAGATTTGACCAGCTCGAGAAGGAATTAAAGTAATAGAGAGAGAACATAAAATTAGGGCCTTTCAAGGTTGAAAGGCAACTGCTTCTCATCCCAATACAGATGAGAAGAATATTGACCAACAAAGGGCTATTAAATTTCAGCATTACAGCAGAATGAAATCAAAGAAAAAGCCAACATTCCTAATGGTAAATCTTCTGATTTGGTTATGGTATCCCAGAAACAAAATGCAGGATGTGATATGATCTTGAACAAAATCTTTCAACTGGAAAAGAAAAACTATTCTAGAAAAAGTTGATAAAATATCTGGCTTTTCCTCTGAAAAGTATTAGGCTCAAGTTTTCCATCTCTAAGTCTAAAGAGAGAAGATAGGGAAAATAAAGCAAAAAGACATCACAAATTAAGAATAATGTTAAGAAAAGAATGCTGTTTAGGAAAAAAAAAAGTATGGGTTTTGAGATATGGAAGTCACTGGAATCAACTAGATGAGAAAAATAAAATGCTTTTTTTTGAGGGAGTTGTTTTTCTGAAAGAAACAGCAGCCTGGACAAAAAAAAGACTGTTGTTGTTTACAAGTTAAAATGAGCTGTGGGAACCTGTCCAACTCCAGACAGGGAGGGGGCTGAGAAGCAGCTCAGGGCCCATGGTGAGCTGCTCTTTAATACGTAGTTGGGCTATGACCAGGAAATGAGTTTCCTAGAAGGTAGAGCAAAGAGCTCGAGAGAATATAGGACACAGAGAGTACTTCCAGGAAGTGACTCAGGGTTGACTCAAGGTATTCTCCACCCAGAGGTGGGGTCCCTCAAAATGTCCATCCCAGAGTCTATGAAAACTGCTACTGTCACAACCTGAAGTGTGTCTTCCTTTTCTCCCCTCTCTCCGAATGGGAATGTTTACATTGGTTGTATCTTCTTTTATCATATGGGTCTATCAAGTACAATATTTATTAGGCTGTTAAATCTGCCAACTCCATGTCTCTACCTGAACAGTTATTCTCAGTGGGAACAACAACAAAAAGTAAACAGATTTGCTGACTCATCTAACTTTAAATTCAAGATTAGAAATTTCAACAGGACTGAACGATGCCTGAAAAACGTACTCATTCCTTCTTAAGAATGCTCAATTTTGTTCTTTATGCAAATCATTCTTTCTCTACTCACTTTAAACTTTTTTTTAATGTTTATTTATTTTTGACAGAGACAGAGAGAGAGACAGACAGACAGACAGAGAGAGAGAACGTGTGATTGTGCACTCAAGCTGGGGAAGGACAAAGAGGGAGAGGGACAGAGGATCCAAAGCAGGCTCTGCCCTGACAGCAGAGGGCCTGACGTGGGACTCATGCTTATGAACTGTGAGATCATGACCTGAGCCAAAGTCAGACGCTTAACTGACAGAGCCACCCCAGGCACCCCTCAACTCACGTTAAACATTATATCTTCCAGTCCCATGAGCCGGTAAGAAAATAAACACAAAAAGAAAGGAACTCCTCTATCTTCCTCTCACAAAATCTAACTGAAACCGCATTTTTCTATCACTCTCCTACCTCCATTCTGTTATGACTGATTAATTGTCCTTCTATCAAAAGCCTATATCCCACTATACACATGCCTCCCTCTCTGTCCTGCATCAGAAACTTCTCTCCATCTAATGAATCATTCTTATAAGCCTTGAAATATCCAGAAAGCCTGTAGTATTTCCCCTCTACCCGTTTTTCAATAACAATTGATAGTAAACATGAAAAGTCCAGTGGTCACGTTTTTGCTTTTTCTTAGTTGAACCTCAGTGTCACTTGACCCGGCTTGCCCTTAGCTCTTCCTTACAAGTTTTCTTTCTTGGCCTCTGTCGTGTCACACTTCTCAGACTTCTACCTACCTCATAGCACTGCTCCTGTCTCCGCTCAGTTCTGTGCCTCTGTTGATCACTAAGTGGTGGAAAATCTCTGTCTCAGTCTTATACCTCCTCTTGTCTGTTTCCATTCTCTTACTAGATGGTTTTGTTTAATCCCATATCTTTAAATATCATTGATATGCTGATAGCTCGCAAATCTATACCTCTGAATCCAGACCCTGCCCATCGTCTCCAGACCACTACATTCAACTACCTGTTTAATTTTTCTGTGTGAAGTGTTAGTAAGTGTGGAAACTTCAGGCACACCAGCTGAAACCTCATTTTCTTTCCCAACCAGATCTGCTCTACCCTGAACTTTCCTGACTCAGTAAATACTACCACCATCCAGGTAGTGCTCTGAACAAAAGTTAAAAGATTTTCCCTTGAGTCTTTGCTTTTCCTCTCTCTGTATATCCATTCATCAGCAAGGCCTACTGGCAGACTGCGGATGGTAAACATATTCAAACCTATTTACCTCTCCTTCTCTCTACCACTACCATCCTAATCCCAAGCCATTATCATCTTTGGCCTCATTGACTGTAGTAGTCTTCTATGCCTAATCCTTCCCTTCATTGGCTTCCATGACACTTAGTAGCAGATCTAAATGCCTTAATTTGGCTTTTATAGCCCTCCATAAAATTGCCCTGCCTTTGCAACCCCACCTTTCTCCCTGCTCATGGGGCTCTACCTCCACTTTTTTTTTTTTTTTTTCTTTCTCATGGTTTCTCTGATACACCAAGTCGGGTTCCTCCACAGTACCTCTATACTCACTGTTCCTTCTTCAGGGAATGACTTCCCACCTTCCTTCTCATTATTACCCAACTCCGAAATGTCATTTCCTCAGAGAGTGCTTTTCAGAAGACCCTAACATAGCCCTAACGTAGTCATCTCTATCACATTGTGTTTAATATATTTCTCTTACCATCTATAATTATTTCTTCCATTTATTTGCTCAAGTTTGTTCTGACTCTCCACGCTTGAAATTCAGTGACATGAAGACAAAGGCTTCAATCATTTTTCCACCAAATTCCTTCAGTGACTATCTAGTGTGGATTTTATTTTAGGTGGATATTTCCTACTGTTTATATGGTTTTTAGACATTTGAAAATCTGTTCTGTCAGCGTCCTTAAATTTATCACAATTACAGGCATTTCTGTATGTCACTGACTCTCCTAGGCTCCCACATTGTTCTTTGGTCTTCTGGCTGTCTCTCTGCTAACTGCCTGCCCATCCCTGCATGAAAGTGTTTTTCAGTGAATATAACATCAAACTGTCACAAGAATCATCTGTGTCATTTAAAACTAGTGAGCAAAATATGATCTGATTCCCAGGCATTTTTAAAGCATTAGTCCAAATTTTCACTCATGCAGCAAATGAGCAAGAAATGTAAGAAGGGAATCAGATGAATGAGTTTATGGAAAAAGCAAATTAGAAACAAGCTCAGAGACGATGGAAAAACTATCTAAATGAGTTTGTTTTAATTCATATATTGTGTTTTCTTTATAGTACTTTTCTATCCATGTTTCTCTATTTCTACATCATTATTCTCTGTTGTCTCCATAAAGTCAAGAATTTAAAAAATATGTATGTTTTTAATTGTTTTCATGATTAAAATATTCATGTATGTGAAAATGTGAACGCACAAAAGCACATAAAGAATTGACTTAAACATGACTGTTTAAAAGCTATTACATACACATACATACAGAAAATTATTACATCTACAGGGTAACTGCATGCATATCATATACCTTTAATTTCCAAACATAGATATCTGGCCAGGCTTGTATTGACATCAGGAAAATGTCTGAATAGTAGAGTTAATCATATTTTAAAGCCTGATTGTTTTCCCCATCTAGATAGTAAACAGGATAATGGAGTAGGGCTAGACGTAGTTCTACTGTAAATATATCCTCAACTAAAAGTAACTTTAGGATACATGTTTTTTATTAAACCGGGATCCCTGTTTTTCAGTCTGAAGCAAACTGTTTCCATATTAGCCTTACTTAATATAATGACTCCAATACAACTGTTAGCCTCAGGAAAACTCAGGGGAAAACATTCATTAAGCACTCTATTTTTGCCAACAAATGTGCTTACTTCCTTATAAAGCATCTCTCCTTTTAAAATTTCTGTGGTTTGCTGATCAAATCAAGGATATCTTGGTCCAGTGCAGCAAGTCCCAGCTGTGTTATAGGTGTTGCTGACAAGAGAAAATATACCGCGAGCCGTGGGACCAAAGCAGAGTCGTTACAGAGGGAGAATGGGACATGAGGTGAATTTCAGTAGGAAGGTATTTCACTCGACAGATCTCTACTTCAGTATTTCTCTTTTCTGGTATATTAGAAAAGAAGTAGCCTTCCCATATTAAAGACAATTACTTAGAAAGCATCTTTCAAATAGATTTTTTTATTTTGGGTTCATATAGGGGTTTTATATAATTAATAACACCAGATAGATATAAGGAAATGAAGCTACAAGTAAGACTACTATATTTTCTCCTAAAAGGATTAGTGACAATCTTCCTAGATTTAAGAAAGAACAATATATTAAACATCAAGCAAAAAAAAAAAAAATGGAAAAAGGAGGGGCACCCAGGTGGCTCAGTCAGTTAACCGTCTGACAGTTTTTTTAGTCTCAGGTCATGATCTGAGTTCCTAAGTTCGAGTCCAGCTCAGGTTCTACGCTGACAACACAGAACCTGCTTGGGATTCTCTGTTTCCCTCTGTCTCTCAAAATAAATAAACTTTTTTTTTTTTTAATGGAAAAAGGAGGACACCTGAGTGGCTCAGTCAATTAAGCATTCAACTTCAGTCCAGGTCATGATCTCACGGTTCCTGAATTTGAGCCCTGTGTCTGGCTCTAAACTGACAGCTCAGAGCCTGGAGGCTACTTTTGATTCTGTGTCTAACCTTGCTCTCTGTCCCTCCTCTGCTCACTCTCGTTCTGTCTCTCTCTCCCTCTCAAAAAGTAAATAAACATTAAAAAAAAGTTTTTAATGGAAAAAGGAATATCAAGCTTATAGCTGGAATTAAAACTGGGAATGAAAACGATAGAATTTTGGACATAGTTCAACTCTGAATTGAGGTGGAGGAGAGAAGGAGAGTAGGCGGAGCTTAACAGAAAGGAAAGTGGGATTTAAAAGTGCTCTTTAAAGAACATTATGTGTTATTTTGATAAAGAATGTAAGCTGGTAGTTTTTGGAGGATAATTTGGCAATAGGTGTCCAGAGATCTGAAAGTGAACATGTTGTTTTCTGCTTTTCAAAAAGGAAAACTATCAAAAACATTTTCATAAAATAATTTTCTCCCCAAAACCATATTTTCATCTTGGAGATGGCAAGCATGAGTGCAGTGGTGATTCATCTAGAGGATTAAAAATAGCCCCAAGCTCCCTCGCTGCCCAAGAGGGGTGCAGAGAAAAATAAACATTCCTTTAAAATTTTCCTCTTTTACTACAATGTGTCTTTCCTTAAGAAACGAACAAAAAACAAAAAACAAAAAACACTCTAGAACACCATCATCACACAGAATATACTTTGTCTTTCACAGACAAAAGTGAGTTAAGGGAAGGACTGGCTTGCCGCAGGCAATTGGGAAGAATGAATAAAAGGCCATGGCTCCCTCTCTCTCTTCCTTATTAACTTATTTTCATTTTAACTACGTTGTCCTCCAGCCTCTCCCGAACTGGCTGCCCAAATCTAAACTGGACTGGATTGCTATGGTAGGAATACGTGCTGAGTCCATAGTCCAGATAAATGATATCTCCCATGCTTCCTCTGCTCCATCCACAGAAAAATACTAAACTGCTGCAATTGCCACTATCTCTCTGGAAGGAAGGAAGGAAGGAAAGAAAAAAAAGAAAAGAAAAGAAAAGTAAGGGAAAGAAAAGAAAAGAAAAGGAAAGAAAGGAAAGGAAAGGAAAGGAAAGGAAAGGAAGGAAGGAAGGAAGGAAAGAAAGAAAGAAAGAAAGAAAGAAAGAAAGAAAAGAAAGAAAGAAAAGGAAAGAAAGAAAGAAAGAAAGAAAGGAAGGAAAGAAAGAAAGAAAGGAAGGAAGGAAGAAAGGAAGGAAGAAAGGAAGGAAGGAAAGAAATGACAAGATAAAACCCAAAAGGAATAAATTCTAAATGTCAATGCCACATTTTCTCAATCTGGTACTTGCTTTGTATTTTACTTCTCTTTCCACTATAGAAACCCTGGTATCCTCCAGAAAGTAGCAAATATTCTCAATTTTTACCCCTACAAAAATATATTCCTCAGCCTAAAGCAGGAATATTATGGAAAAATTTGTTAAGGACATTTTAGAAGACATAATACTTAAGAAAAGAGAAAGTAAGGAAGCCTATGAAAGAGACAAGTTTTCTAAAGCAGGGAGCACATGCTGTTTAATTTGTAATTAATCAGTGATTTTGAAAACACAAATATCTATTAAGTAACAACTAAGTACTAGGAACTACAATGGGAGAATAAGCTTTCGGTTACTGAACAGGTATGGAAGGCCGAGTTTTAGAGTATTTGGAAGCCAGTAGTAGAAACAAGGAATTAAATACATGGGCAGAATGGAGCATTTAAAAGTTCTTCAGAAAGAGGGAAAATAACAAAGTATATGTTAGCCATTATAACGGAGGTCGGCAAACTACTGCCTGAGGGTCTAATCTAAGTGTCTCAAGCTGGGAACTTTTTGTGTGTCTTTAAATACTTAAAAGAGTATAATATCTAGTGTTGTGAACATTAAATGTAATTCAAATTTCAGTGCCTATAAATAAAGTTTGATTTTTTTTTTTTGGAACACAGCCACAACTATTCGATTATGTACTTTTTAAAGTGTATTTACTTATTCATTTTGAGAGAGACTGAGTGAATGAGAGCAGGAAAGGGGCAGAAAGAGAGGGAGAATCTCAAGCAGGTTCCGTGCTGCCAGCATGGAGGCTGATGCAGGGCTCAAACCCATGAAACTGTGAGACTGTGATCTGGGTAGAAATCAAGAGTTGGACACTTAACTGGCTGAGCCACCCAGATGCCCCTCAGTTATGTATTTTCTATGGATGTGCTTGTGCTGCAGTGGCAAACTTGGGTAGGTAAGTAGTTGTGGTGGGAGGCGGTTGCTAATAAGTAGGACCAATATTTTCCTCCACTCAAATTCTAGGCAAGTTTAAGAAAAAACTCAAAGAATAAAGTAAACGACACTTAAAAAAATAAAAATCTGGCCTGGATGGTTCCTTGGTTACACGTCCCAACTCTTGGTTTTGGCTCAGGTCATGATCTCAGGGTTCTTGAGATGAAGCCCTGCATAGGGCTAGGTGCTGACAACACAAAGCCTGCTTGGGATTCTCTCTCCCTCTCTCTCTCTGCCCTTCACCTGACTTGTGCAAGCGGGGCTAGGGAAAAATCTGTTATAAGATGGCTGACAGGACTGATAAGGGAACTCCAGTCCCTGCCTGAAGACTACCATTCCAGGTTTTCCTTCCCACCCCGGCTTGCCACAGAACAGACTATAAATTGTTGCCTCTGCTTCCACTCTGGGCTCAGACCTGTGGAGAGTCATCTCCTCTGAGCCCACCTGTGTAAAATCAACCTCCTACCCCCAAGATCTCCGAGTGCCGCTTGGTTCTTCTGACGGGTGATTCAGATCAGATTCCATAGCAGTCTCTCAAAATAAATAAACATAAAAAAAAAGGCAGAGAGCACCTGGGTGATTCAGTCAGTTGAGCATCCATTTCTTGAATTCAGCTCAGGTCGTGATCTCACAGTTCATGGGTTCAAACCCCAAGTCGGGTTCTGCGCCGACAATGTGAAGTCTCCTCAAGATTTTCTCTCTCTTTCTCTCTCTCTTCCCCTCCCCTACTTACTCTCTCTCTCTCAAAATAAATAAACTTAAAAAAAAATAAGACTCTGTTAACTAATAAAGCTAATATTGGAAAATAAGTTTTATATCTGTGGGCTAGTGGACATACTAACAGCGAATCTCATTTTAGACTAGATTCACCTATTCAGTCAAAAGAAGTACTAAGCAAGGCACCTGAGTGGTTTAGTTGGTTAACAATCCGCCTCTTGATTTCAGCTCTGGTCATGATCTCAAGGTGGGGAGACCAAGCCCCGCATTGGGCTCCACACTGGATATGGAACATGCTATGATTCTCTCTCTCCATCTGCCTCTTCCTTGCTTGCTCTCTCTCTCTTTCAAGAAGAAGAAGAAGAAGAAGAAGAAGAAGAAGAAGAAGAAGAAGAAGAAGAAGAAGAAGAAGAAGGAGGAGGAGGAGGAGGAGGAGGAGGAGGAGGAGGAGGAGGAGGAGGAGAAGAAGGAGAAGAAGGAGAAGAAGGATAAGGAGGAGGAGGAGGAAAAGAAGAAGCATTGAGCAACTATAACTATAGACCCCTGTGTGTGGGGCAGACCCCTTTTACCATATAACATAGAACAGAATAGGATACAGATTCTCTATTGGTTAGTTAGTTATTTCCCAAGAGGAAGACAGGATAAGGAATTTTTTAATGACCAACTCAGCAATCAGATAAGTAAACTTTGCTCTCCAGAGGGTATTCACAGAGGTAGAGAAACCATTAGTGTTTTCTTTTCATGGGAATTAAAGAGAAATGTATGTTCTACCCAGCTATCCTCAGCTTTTTTGGTTTCTTAACCCTCTGGCCTTCAAGAGTCAGTCAAACAGAGCTATGACAGTCCTCTTCAGGACCAGGTGTCAGCACATGGACAGTCTTCCCCCATCTTCCATGAATAAAAGTCATTGATCCTATGTGGTTCCTCTTGGGATCACTGTATAGAACATAGATTTTTGTATCTAGAAGATCATACGACAGCTTGAAACAGTATATTAATAAAACCAATGCAAAATCCACTCTGTAACCAAAGCTTTACTTTCAATTTCCACACTATTTCCCATTCAATAACTTTCTAACCAGGTTTCCCATTGTAGCCTATCTGAGCTTCTATAAACAAAGAACTTATGGACGCCATTATAATGTTTCTATAATAAAAATTTAAAACCAAACTTCAACAATTAATTGCCAATGACAAAAAGGTATGCCAGATTAGGAGTACCAATATTCTCCTCCCATTATTAAATTTCCAGAATTCAGAGAGAACCTCAATTCTGAACTTACAATTCCTCAAAATTAAAGTCTAAATAAATCAAAGTGCCTGTTATCCACATTCCTCAAGTCAATATCCCTTTCACTTTCTACCTGCTTTTCTTCCTGGTTCCATATTTTAGTGACTACTGCTACCTACACTGTGGTCTCTCACACCAGAAACCTTGGAGTGAGCTCCATCATCCCACAGATATGTGACTGCCAACTCCTAGCAATGTTGTCTCTTAAACTCACCCTTGCATGTGTCTAGTTCTCCGTCCATTGACATTTGCTCAGGGCAAACTTTTGTCACACCTCAGCTGGATTATTGTATAGCTTCTTTCAGGTCTTCTGCCACTTATCACCTTCTCGTCCCCCCGTCATTCCCATTAGACATAAATTAAACCTAATTTAACTACATCTGCTGACACAGATGGGAAAGCAAATCAAGTTACATTTATGTAAAAAGGAAAAAGGTATCAGCCCATCTATAATAAGAAAGTAACAATCAATATGTATGCATGTGTACACATAAATGATAGAAGAATCCTATATGTATTTGGATATACCAAATGTCTACAGTAATTTCCTCTGAGGGGGAAAGCAGGAAGATTAATTTGGGGTGGGTGACTGTGAACATGGAACATTATATTTTATTCCATATAATTCTGGATTATCCAATTAATCTAATAATAGAATATAACTGTTTATTATTGCATTATTTTTTTAAAAAGCAGACAAAGCCTGGAAATGCAGGAAGCAACAACAGCATAATAAAAATATAGCAAATACATAAAACTACACAAAACTCTGGTCACAGAGACTACTCAATGGGCTTTCCACAGCTCTGGATGTGAAAACTTCTCGGTAGGAAGACAGCAATGGATAAGGAAGAGTGGTGTCACGGAAAAAGGGGAAAAGTCAAAACACCTTTGAAATGGAGAAACATCCAAATAAGTCACTCAGCCTAGCAGATAAAAGAGAATTAAATATCAAAGTTAACATCAAAGTTTCCATCTTGACAGCAGTGATGATTTATAACTGAAATAAATGGTTAATATATGAAGGCGACATACTTCTTCAAGTGATATTTTTATTTCCATATGGATGGTCTGTGTTTGGGATGATGATAAAACAGTCAGGTAGAGATGTTTGTATATGTAGTCAGAGCTGCAGCCTTAACAACAAAAGATGAGAGATTTGCTTGTTTCATTATTATGAGTGTAAGGTAACAGGTGATTCCACGAGGAATGGAATGTGGGGAAGAACAGAACCAAAGAAGACCAAAAGGCCAAACACAGACCTTAAGGAATCATGAAAGAACTAGGAAGTCACTATGAGAAGTAAAAGTGTGAAATGCACAAAGGACTCAAATGAAGATAACATTTCAGGCAAAGCTGGGAGATTAACAATCTCAGATTTGAGAGTGAGATCTAGGATGAGTGTGTTTGAGAAAAGTCCTTTGAATTTGACAAAAAATAGTTCCTAGTGACCTTGAAAATAAAAGTTTCTCTAAACGTACACTTGCCTTTTTAGGGAAAAAAAACTTATATACTAAAATAGGCTATCTCGTGTGAGTGAATATACTATACTATATTAAACATACATTCTGAGAGAAGAAGCTAATGTGGGCAAATGATATGAACATGATAAACAGACAGTAAACCACAAATAGCTTTCAACTATATGAAGAGATCCTTAAGCTCATTTGTAATCAGAGAAATGCAAATTAAAGTAAAATAATTTACCACTTTACAACCATCTGATTGGCAGAAACTAGAAAGTTGAATAGTGGTAATTATTAGTGGGGATGTGAAGAAACCAGACAAGCTTACTCAAGAGCACTCTAGCAATATTTATTCAGATTAAAACTGCTTACACCCTGTGCCCCAGTATTCTTATTCCTGGTTATGTAGCCCAAAAGTATACTCACAGAGGACTAAGAAGGGGCATTTATGATTATTGTATTAATCAGGAGAGATTAGATTATGCAGTGGTAGCCTCCAAACCCCTTACTTGCAATAACATGGGTTTGGTTTGGCTTTTGTTCACACTACAAGTCAATCACAGCTTGGCAGGCTGACATTCCTCATTGTACTCACTCAGTCTGAGGGTGTAGCCACCCATCTTGAACACTGTCAGCCACTGTGAAGAGGGAAAGATGAACTCTGGAGTGTCTCAAATTGTGACACATGTCACATCCGCCCACACTTATTGGTCAGAATTATATATAAGAAGAGGTCAGGCGATACAAACTTCCTGAGATGTATTCACACACTGTGATAACCAGAAATACCTCAGAATAATGCCAAGGTCTTTCATAAAACAATCAACGCGTCACTGTAGTACCAAATATGTAGTCAATTTAGACGTCCACCCCAAAGGATGTTTCAGTAAAGTAAATTACTGTGTAGGTTTTCTGTGGAGTCCTATGCTGCAATTAGAAGCAAAGAACTAGAATATATGTTAAAACAGATAATCAAAATAAATGCTGGGACACCTGGATGGCTCAGCTGGCTGAGTGTCTGAACTTTAGTTCAGATCATAATCTCAAGGTCAGTGAGACTAAGCCCTGCATCAGGCTGTCTGCTGTCAGCACAGAGCCTGCTTCGGATACTCTGCCCCCACCCCCCCACCGCTCTCTGACCCACCCCAATAATGCTTTATCTCTCAAAGATGAACAAACATTAAAAAAATAAATAAATGCTTACTGGAGAAAATGAATAAGATAATGAGGTTTTTAACATAATAACATTTGCATAAATTAAACATCTGGATCTACACCGGGTAACAAGGATATATCCAAATTTGAGGTTATATATCCAACACATTTAGGTTACTTGACTCAGAAGGAGAGAGAAGAAATTTCGAGTAAGAAAAGGGGGCAGTTACACATTAAATAAATAAAGCAAAAGGGCATCCGCTACTGACCACGGATGATAGATGCCCTGAAAGCAGGAATAGGGCTATTTCTGCACTTCACGTGAGGTTATACACGGGGGTAAGCAGCTAACTAAAGTATATCTAACGGAGCCTGAAGAAATTCAAACCTCAGTGGGGAAGTTGAAACTTACTCTAAGAAGTGTCACCAACCTATTGGGGTGCAGCAATATTTTGAGAATTAAAGGGAAAATGTGGAATGTTGTAGAAATTAAGAGAGATAACCATGGCTGTGGTAAAATGGACCTTGATAAGAGACTTTTAAAAAGGGCAAATCCCTTTTTAAATGTGTTTGGGAAAACATATGCCTTTTTGTCACCTTTGGTGGAGGCTACTCAGAATTATAAGTGAAGAAGAAGAAAATGCTAAGAATGAGAGATCGTAATAAGGCACACTATTATTAGCAGCCAACCATCAGAAATTTTAAATCAGGGAAGAATACTGGATTGCTGCTCTTGGTTTTTAAAGAAACTACACTTGCTAATGTAGGCAGACGTGAAAACTCTTATACATCACATCATCATGCATGTCCCCTGCCATCTGGCATCAAGGCGGTTTTTCCCTAGAGCTGTGGCCATAACTTCTACCTTCAGAGTCTATTTTTCTTTACTGCTGAGCTTCTTTGCCCTCTTGGACTTGTGGTGTTTCTTCTCAAAATAAGTCACTCTGTCTATAATTGGACTCATGTCAGCAAGGCTCATCGACTTCTATTACTTTGCAGAAATTAACAATTACATGGTGCCCTTGATGACTTTCAGCCTGACCTTAAACTAGAAATGCCCATCTCTTGAGCACTTGATGCCTACCTATCACCCTACCTACCATATCCCACTACACATTCGACACCCACTAGCAGTACCCAAGCAAAAACTGCCTAGGAATCATGTTTCTCCTCTTCCTCTTGTTACATGTTGGGGTTGGAAGCTGTGGTGAGCAGGGATACCAAGCTGGTGGACTGCCAGAAATCCATAACCACAGCTTCATAGAACACGCTGGTGAAGATCATGCCTTATGTTACCTTACTTTTATGTACTACAGAGTCATTTTCTAAAAAGTGCTTTTGCATTTACATACAGGATCTTTATGAATTTCCTGGTTAAATGAAAAAAAAAAAGTGAAAATTAGTGAGGGGACAGAATCGTGACATTGAAACAGCTGGAAGTGATTCTTGTGGTTATTCAAAAGTTTCACACTTGTCTTCTGGGAAAAACATGACCTGTTTTATAGATCCAGAACTTGATTCCACGTTGCAAATATACTCAGACAAAAGAGAAAAATAGTAATGAGAGAAGGAAGGGCAAAAGGACAGAGTTAAAATCTTGGGCTTTTTGTAAAGCAGCTTATTATTTCCTTGAATTTTTAATAATTCCACTTTGTACTAAGTGTTTGAAATAAAAGTTAGGGTTATTAATTCTAATATTCATACAACCTTAATGATAATTTATTAACACTTACTTCTACTTGGAAGTCAAAATAATATTGACATCAGAATATGTGTTATTAGCTAGAGATGCATATGGCTTACAGAGATTATAATAAACAAACATCGATTTTTGCTGAGGTGAAGATCAAGGTAAAAAGCAATCAATATTATTCCATTTCAACAAAATCTTAAAATTACCAGCCTCAAAATCTAATGAGTCTGATTCCTTACTCTTTCCACTGGACAGCTTATGGGAAATTGCAGCGTCCCCTGGAGAAGAAGAAAATTGTTTCTCTGGAACCTTCTCGTGTACTTCTTTGATCATCATCCTGCCTCCAGATTTAACAGTCTTGTCCAGATTCTTTGGCAAGAGTTAAATGACAACACACGGAGACAGGGATGGTTTTTCTTTAAATGCTCCCTGCTATGAACTAAGGATGATCATCTTCCTCTTCAATAATAAAAAAAAAAAAAAAGAAAAGAAAGAAAAAAGGAAGTGAAATAGATATGGAGTACTGTACTAGCGAATGAACAGTAGAGAGTCATATCTCTACACATTTCATTCAAATCCTACAGAATTTTTAACAAGCCCCTCAAGTACCCTGTGATCTCAAAATAAACTACACAGGGGTTCCTGGGTGGTTCAGTCAGTTGAGCATCTGTCTCTTGATTTCGGCTCAGGTCGTGATCTCCTGGTCGTCTGATTGAGCCCCACGTCATGCTCTGCACTGAGCACGGAGTCTGCTTGAGATTCCCTCTCTCCCTCTCCTTCTGCCCTTCCCCCCCACTTGAACTCTCTCTCTCTCTCTCTAAAATAATAAAAATAATGAATAAACTATACAAAAGTTAATGAATGTTGTATCCAGGATCATTATGACAAAAACATTTAATTCTAAAACTTTATGTTTTTACTTTGATTTTGCATATATCGTTGAAATAGATTCCTTCCTCTACATTAGAGGCACATGGATTAATAATCAAAACATTTTTTATCCCTTCTTTAACTGGTTTCCCTTAATATTACATCTATAAAATCACTCAAATTTCCTTAAAAATTGTCAAATTAAAATATATGTAAAACATACATACATCCATACTCACAGCCTAAACTTAATGAACATTCCAGTGGAAAGACTAGATGCCCTCCCCTGTGAAATGCTTTTGTCCTTCCTCAGTCTCCCCTTCTTACCCCATTTGAAAGGAAAGATCAAACAATTGATTGTTTAGGCATATGCTGTGGCCAGGTGTTACCTGCTTCATAAACATAAGAAATGAATCAAATCACAAAATGCTAGAGCTGGGAAGTTTTCATTATATACCAGTCCCACCTGCTCATTTTATAGACAAGAAAATTCTTCAGAAGGATTGCTACAACTACAGAGAAGATGGCAGAGCCGGGAATAGAAAAAGAAGTCTCTGGTATGCAGCTTATAAAAATAAGGTCTCCAGCTTATAGTTTGAATGTTTTTCCAAACGTGAAACTGAATTTTGAGAAGATTCTATATTTCTATTAAAGGGAGGTTTGTAGAAGTGGAGAAAGTTTAAGGAAGGAGAAAGAAGAAATGGGAAACTGTCTCTAAATTCTGATTGGCATTAAACTTTCCAAAATAGAAAAGCTTGTTCATAGTTTAATAAACGCTGGCACTGGTGCCCAGTCCCTGTCTCTACCTTTCCTCCAGGTTATTGCCAAACACTCCTTATTCTGAAATTCACCTTTACTTTACTCTTTTTCTTGTTCTAACTCAGCCCAAGAATTTTAAGTGGCTGCTACTAAGTAGGACACTGGAAATTCCCTTTCCAGTATTTACTTTGGCTGTGGCTCTGGGAAGCTGGAACGTGGAACTGCTGAGAGAGAATCCATTCAAACCACACCCTTTCCTGAACTGCCTTACAAGCTCAGTCTAGTTCTATTAGGAAACAATGCCCTAAATCAAACATTAAGCTTGATTCACATTGAAATTAACAAACACATGTCTTTACTGGCAGGACAAGCGGCAACAGCAGGTGCCGATTCAGAAGAATTAGTCTTAACTTTCCACTTATTAAGTTCGGCAGTATGAAATACAACATATTTCCTCCCTTCAGATGGCTAATTTTGCTATCCTTTCTTTTCACTTATACCTATTTGCATTGTAAAGTAGTCACCGGAAAGATGAAACAGTCATATTAAGACACCATTTAATTTGTGTATTTTCTACATACAATTTTCTGGAGATTTAATTATTAATAACCATCATTGTTCCCATTTTATAGAAGATGAAATCAAGACAGGGTAGCATTAAGATACTAGTCTAAACCTGCATCACTGGTAAGTGCATTTGCTGAAATCTGAAGCCAAGTTTAGTCAACAGTATCTCCACGTTGCTGCCTTTCTCTCTGTTCTCCAACCCAGGCTCTGCCCTGAGCTTCTGACACATGCTCTCTTTGCCGGGTTGGCATCTTTATTTGGACGTCAGTTAGGAATCTTGAGCTTAATATATCTATGCAAATGAGGCTTTTATTACCATACTCTTTCTCCAACCATTATTTATATTTTATTAGTAAATGGTACTACCATCTACTTAGCTGCTCACACTAAAGCCTTAGAGATCTATCTATGAATCTCCCCTTTCCTTTGGTCCCATCATGCATACCCAATTACCTTGGAAATCTGACCACTTTGCCTTTATACATACATACACACACACACACACACATGCATATATATGTGTGTGTATATATGTACATATCTATATATCTATATCTATTTCTAGATCTATCTATCTATCTATCTATCTATCTATCTATCTATCTATACGTATCCTATCTATTTCTCTCCATTTCCTCATTTCTCCCTAGTTACCAAAATACCATGGTACCTGTTCACAAGTACTGCATCTTAACTAGTCTCCCTGCCTTTACTTTACCCTAAAATAAGTAATTTTTCATAAAACAGTTTAAAAGTACAAATCAATTGATATCACTTTTCTGCCTAAAGTGCTTTTTCCATTCCTCTTAAAAATCTGAATTCTTGGAGTGCCTGGATGGCTCAGTCAGTTAAGCCTCTGACTTCATCTTAGGTCATAATCTCATGGTTTATAAGTTTGTAGCCCTGTAACAGGCTCTGTGCTGACAGCTCAGAGCCTGGAGCCTGCTTCAGATTCTGTGTCTCCTTCTCTCTCTGCCTCCCCCCCACTCATGCTTTTGTCTCCTTCTCTCAAAAATAAACATTTAAAATTTTTTTAAATCCAAATTCTTTAATTTGCCTTTAAGTCTGTATGATCTAGTTCCTGCCTTCATTACAAATACTCTCTTTTACTACGCTGTATTTACATGGACATCCTTTCAATTCTTTTATTATTGTTTTTAATGTTTATTTATTTGAGAGAGAGAGAGATAGTGACACAGTGTGAGCAGTGGAGGAGAAGATAGAGAGGAAGACACAGAATCTGAAGCAAGCTCCAGGCTCTGAGCTGTCAGCACAGAGCCTGAAGGAGGGCTCGAACCCACAAACCACAAGATCATGACCTGAGCCGAAGTAGGATGCTTAACCGACTGAGCCACCCAGCGCCCCTCAATTCTTTTAATACCTAAAACCCTTTTTCAACACTGGGTCTGCACATATATCTTTCAGGGATCACCCCACAGCCATTCATAGCATTCACAACCCTTATTATTCTCGTTTCTCAAGACTGAGTACCAAAACCGTCTTCTCCAAAAGGCCTTCCCTGACCATCCTACGCAGCACATATTGTTACACTTTATCAAATTTACCCTGTTTCATTTCCATAACATTTATCACAATCTGTCATTAACTTATTATTTACTACATTTGCTTCTTCCCTCTACTGAAATGTAAATTTCATATCGCAAAAATTCTTATTTATTGATGCTTTAATGCTTAGCATGATAGGTGGAACATATTTGTGAGATTTAAGAATACAAAATTATGAATACAAAATTAAATACCTATTAAGAATGAGAAAAATATGGAAAGTCAGAAACGTTAAACATGGCAAATATCAAATTCAGAAAAGTAAACTAATGTCATTTAGTTAACTGGTTGGTGGCTCTGCGTTTCTGAGTCATCATCACTGTGGATATGTCAACACAGCAACAGGAAGGGTATTTCTGAAGATCATTCCACACTGGGCTAATTACCTAACTCTTCCAAAATTGACTACAAGCCACAGAAGTATAGCCCATATAACATAACTTTAATCTATCTTCAACTTAATGTCCTCTCCCCATATTCAAAAATTAGCCATGACCACTGAAGGAGAATGCTAGCTGATTACAGGGGAAGTCTAATAGAGGAACATTCAGAGTACAAAGACACCGTAATCTTAACCAACTATGGTTAAAATACCCCACTTCTACACAGTTTACAGACATACCATCCTGTGACCACACTGCATGTGGTGTTGCAGTAGCATGAAAGAAGTCTGTGCAAGTGGCGGGTCTCAAACTAAACTTTAACTGGTTTCATAGTAATCTGTCTTGGATTTGTCCATAGTCACACAATTAGTGGCAAGACCTGAACTAAAACATCTTGTTGATTTTCAATTCCGTGTGCACACGAAAGTCTCAGTAATAAGGTAAAAAAATTCTAGTGGTACAGGTGTGTGCGTGTGTGTGTGTGTGTGTTTTGCTACGTAATGAAAGATTTATCGACAGAACTTAACTAATGGCTTTCGATCTAAAAGAAAAGAGAAATTACATAATATGTGCAAAGGTAGTTTGTATTCATTAGAAAAAGTACTTCATAGTTTATGAATAAATAAAGCTGTAATTGGATATTATATTAGGAATAATAAGAAGGTGGGTTGGAACTTGTTTTTTGTAAATTAATTTGGCAGCAATGTGTTCCTTGGGAAACCAGGCATGTTTTGGAACAGTGCTGGGGCTATGAATCAGAGTCTCTTTGTTGACAAAATATCCAAAATGTGGAGAATTCGTTAATGGAGTCATGTGCAGACAAGTACGGATGCTCCTTTCCTCTCTATCTCCCCTCTCCCCAACACTTTCTCTCCTGCTGTCTTAAATGAAAGAATATCTCGTTACAGACAATTGGTTATGTGGAAGCCACAAACATAGGCTAGCGGAGACCCTGGGAGGTAGCTTAGATCCTGAAATAGGGGTAAGAACAAGAGACCAGGGAGAAGAATAAACCCTTTTGCCATATGCAATGGCCTGGAAAGGCTAAGGCAGAATCATCGTGTTCTGAGGAACAGGAATGGAAAAAACAGGATTAATGTGAGTAATCCTCTAATGTAAAAGCTTCCGCCTCAAGTCAAATAATAACACAAACGGAGGCTGTCCTTCTGGACTGGATGTGGAGACCTGTAGAAATCAAAACTGGCGAATTCGCTCCAAAACTGTGATAGTGTTTGAAAGAATATAGGGTCTCAAAGAACATCACTAGCTTTAGGAATTTAATTATAAACGAAGAAATGATTTTCCATCATTGATGGGAATTTTAATATTGTTTCAATCAGCCTCATCCTGAGTTTTCATAGTGTTGGATTGATATCTGAAAAACACTCAAATGGAACAGTAGGAGGGTGACTTGGACATCTGAATTTTATTAACGATAGAAATTCTATATTTTAGAGGATAATCAGAGTATATTTATTGTTCTAATTTTCCATTTATTCTGTCTTGACAACATTCAGATAAGTATTTTTTTGTTGTTGTTATATCACTATAAACCTGCAATCAATTCTTGGCAAATCCAAAAGGCTCTGATTGTTTGGGATATTTCTCATGTCTTAAATGACGTTTCTTTTTCTTCCTGTTACCTTCACATAGATAGTTTTTCAGTCAAAAGGTATAAAGCATTCTAATACAAATAAGTAATATTAGTGATAGATTGTCATACTTTAAAAGACAGGGAGTAATCTGTAGATTTTATATTTTAAAATTCGTTACCCAAAAAAATAGATTCTGTAGATTTATTTCCATAGGAACTTCCATTTTCTTTATTTTTAAATGATGTACAATGAAATTGGTACGTACTTCATAGTTAAATAAATTAATTATACTAAAGACATTCATTTTTCTCCTAGTATTTCATATCAATAAGTTAAATAAGAATTGGATCATCATTACTGATTCTCTAGAAATTTTAAAACAAAAGGAAAAAAAAGTAAATTTCAATTCCATCTGTAGGCCATAGGCAGTTTGTTGTAGGGAAACAAATACATTGGTTTGGATGTCCATTAGCTCCGGGTATCACGTGACAGAGAAGAGGATTTGGAAGTGGCCTCCGTAGTTTCTTATTTGCATTTAGCACATATGGACCTACTGATATTTAGATGACCAGATTATTTATTTTCAGGCCTTTTAAGTATGCAAAAGAGGAGGTGATAAGGGCATGAATACATAACAGGGTCAAAAGTAGCCAAGTGCTTAAAAGTTTCAAGTATGAATGTTTGGATCTGTGAGCCGTAGCACACAAGCATTAAAGAGTTGCTCACAGAGCAACCTGCTCGGATGATGTGCCAGAACACACAAGTGAGCAAAACAGATACCAAAGTTGTCACCTGTTGTATTCGTGGTATGGATTTCTAGTTGGCTATGTTCTGAAGTAAGAAATAAAGATGACCTAGTCATGTCTGAAAAGATATATGACGAAGAAAATCAAAATGAGCAATAATTCCTACAAATGGAACCACCTACTTCTCCTTGACTAGCTGCTGTCTCACTAAACCTATAGAGCTGTGTAAAGATCAGAACCTAGAAGACTTTTCCTAACTTTCCCTATGAGGAAGACTCTCATTGCAGGAACATAAATGCTGGGGGTAAAAAAGGCAGACAGAAGGAGAAACAAGTTCTGTGATTGTTTCTTGAGCGGCCTGAGTTTATGATCATGACAAAAACGGCCAGAATTACACGAGATATTGATGGTGATGGAGGCCGAAGTAGGGTCCAATTTATGAAGTAAGAGATCAAGAAAGTTTTGGATTGTTGGCTAACAGATTCATAATTTCGATTCAGGAAAAAAATCTCTATATAAAGATCATTTTTGGCATCTGTGCACAAGACATTTTGATGATTGAATAGGAGTTAGGATAATGAGCTCCAAGGAAACTGTTCAAGGATATTTGAGACCTAAAAGGATAAAATAGTTTTATATTCTCAGTGATGAACTATAGAAAAGTGCAGACCAGTGATCTGGGAAGGCAGGAATGTCAGTTAAGATTCTAGTTTTGGAACAGTCAGAGCTATGGACTGTATACAGACAGTAGAGGTTACACTAGAGGAATTGGTCTTGGTGTTCAGTTATGAGTGGCTTCTGTTCACTGATTTTTGTTATCGGTACAGAACTTTGGCTTTTTGGGGGTTAAATTGTATTTTCACAATCTATTTTATAACCCCTAAATTTAAAAACAATTTTCTTTGTCTTATCTCTTGTTCTTTTTCAACCACTACACATTATGTGACTATCTGACTATCATAGAAGAAGCCTAGCGAGTTTTTAAAACTATATAATTCTTCACACTTCCTATGGCTTTCCAGTATTTGAACAAATACATAATCTCTCATGTTATCATTCCCATGCAATTCTCTTAAATTTTTGAGATTTTAAGTAAATCTGCATGATTATTGTTTTGAGATTTGAGTTAAAGCTATAATTTTTTAGCAATTATGTTTTTTTTGTTTGCATTTTGTAAAAATGTGTCTGCTCTGTTGAATAGAAGTAGTTTGTAAAGCTTGCCTCCTCTAGGCTTCTATTTTTATTCTTGCTTCCTGCCTCTAATTTCTTTGATTTATAAAAGCAATGATTATAAAATCCAGAAGAGAATCATTCTGGTAAGTCTCAAAAAACTGTCCACTGTCTCACAAACATCCTGGCAGATCTGAACCATTGTGCATTTCACATTACATCGATAGGTCTCCCTGATTCTAAAATCACTAGAGACATTTGTTTAAAATAAAGATATCAAAGCCCAGCATAGATCAGCTCCCCATGTCATTTTCAGGATGAGCTAAATTTGGGAAATGTTATTTCATACATCATTGTCGTACTCTGTACACAGAAACAAAATAAATTAGGAGGATACCTTTTATATATGCAGAGAGACACTGCAAAGTCTATTTTACCGGTAATGGCAATTGGAGACTTGATTTATCCAGAAAATTTAGTTCAGTGATAGACCTTATTGAGAATTAGTTTCAATAGAATCTATGATATTACTCTGCTATCCACTGGGAACACTTTAATTTAAAATCTTTAGTAACTAGAAGTCTCCAGTATGGTAAGTGATTACAGCTGTGAATTATAGTTGCACTAGCTCAGGACTGAGGCAAGCCCTGCATGACAATATGCAGAAAAACTTGACAACTTTCATTTGAAAAGATTAATTAGAAAGTATTTCTGAAAGCTGTCCTGGTGTCTTTTGGTTTAAGTCTGATTAAGAGATTTAGAAATGACAAATGTATTTTTTCACTCAACAGGTTTAAGGTGAAAGAATAAGACCTAGTACCTCGATTTGTTTGTATATCTCAAGGTTGAGGAGAGAAATGTTTCTTCTGAAGTTAACATAGGTATTATGGATTGATTCAGGTTCTATCACTCCTCTTGCCTACTCACACCTGTAAAATAATCTCAGGACAATACATGTTTGAAATGTCCAAGATTTCTTGAGCTGGATCAGAATTAGGCGAATTGTGGACACAAGTAAACTCCCCCCAAACCCATACTCCTATTATTAGCTTCCTTTCTTCCTCTAGCATATGCCTATGCTTTTGTGTAAACACTCCTCCCACCCCAACAACCTGAACTACCGTATTTACAAATGCACAAACAAACAGTGGGGTCTTTCAAACATATTTCTATAACAGTTGCTCTAGCGCCCAGGACCACAACTGGCTTTGTTGATGACCCGGGGTCATCTTTCCTTCTCATCTAAAGCAAACTTACTGCGGCAGACAGTAGAGAGGTTAAAAGACAATGGAGGACAGTGGCATTGGGCAATCAAATCAAGAGAAAATAGAACTCCCAGCCATTTAGGTAATACCTATCTATCAACATGGACTTTGAGAATATGATCTGATTAAAAAAATAGTGTTTACCATGTGCCACTGTTTTAGGTATGTTCCAAATAAGAACAACTCATTAAGGGCAAGTTGGTACAGTAGGTAACATTACTATTATCCCTATTTTATAAATGGGGCAGAAAGAAATAAGAAAGAATAACAATGGAACCAGGTGGCAGGGCCAGGATTTGAACCTAGGAAAAATGGCTCCAAGTCTTGAGTTTTGACTGCTACTAAATGCTGCCTCTCATGAGATTATTAGTACCACACAAAGTTAATGGCACTGCTCAGCCACCTATGTATGAGGTGACACTCCACCAGGACCTAGAGTCCTTCTATAAGCCCAAGGCATCCTCAGAATATCAGGTCATTGGGTATAATGTGATGCACGACCCATCCATCCCCTCTATACAAAGTAGACGCCACACAGACTACTTGTAATGTCAGAAAGATTCCCCTTTCTCTTCATGATCTTTCTCCACAAATTTTCTTTTGAAAAATTACACGCTGAAAGAATATACCGTAAGTCACAAATCAACCAGCTAACCTTTAAGGAACCTGTTATAAGAGGGACTTTATGGCTGCTTGGAGCATACTGAAAGTTGGCTCATTGTGATCAGTCTCGTTTCATTTTTTGAATGTGATCAGTTTCATTTTTTGAATGAAAATTAGAACAGAAGCTCACCAATAGTTACCTATTTCAACTGGAAGAGACTACTTGCTGCTACCTCTGCTGTCATCTAGTTCCCTCTTATAGATTTAAATTGACTTAACACACATTGAGAATAGTTTCTTATCATTTTACTATCGTAATCTCATTTGAGAAATAGCTAGTAAGTATAGACCGTCTCTACAGAGAGATGCATAGATGGACATAACAAAAGTTGTCTGCAGGATTTATAGGCTCCATACTCCTCCCCTTGCCATTCCCAGAAATGGAGCCCCTGAGAGCCACGATCTTGTAATAAAACATCTTCACTCTAGAGAAACAGAGGAATGTCCCTTTAAGTTGTGATTGCAATGTGAAGACTCATTCTTTTCTGATAACTCTGACTTCTTTTGCAATGATCACTGGTGACGCTCGTGAAAAACTCTCAATATAGCTGTTTCTGTACTTTCTCAGGAAGATTAACCTTAAAATAATTGTGTTCTCTGTCTCTCTGTCTCTGCCACTCTCTCTCTCTCTCTCTCTCTCTATATATATATATATATATATATATATATAATATATATATATATATTTACTTCATAAATGAGTATCCTGTTTATAGACCCTGTTAGGAAAAGTATACTTTGATTTGTAATAATAAAAGCAGTCGAGTTCTAAGCATGTGCCACGTTCTGTACTGAGTACATTCTCATTTACATTTCCTTGAACTGCAATTACCATGAGAATGGTTTAGTATGTTTTGAATATAGCAGGATATGGAGGATCTATGCATGAATATATATCTTTGACTGAATGTATTAATGCATCTTTTCAGAATTTGTAACACTTTTACTTAGTGAACTTATAGTAATTTAAATGAATTTTAAGTGATATTTTTTTCAATTAGTAATGGGTACCCATATATGGACACCACATAATTTGTTGCTGTTGCAGAAGATAAACCCGAAGGATACACTAAGTCAAATAGAATGTAAGAAAATAAATTCAGATGTGATTAATCTAAGCCAGAGATTAGTTCCTTGGTCATAGTTCGCTAAGTATTATCACTATTTTTTTGGTGAGGAGAAATTGAAATATTATACCAAATCTCCAGATTTATAGTTTATATCATGGACAGTTGGAATAAATAAAATTTGCTATGGTTAACTGTCACAAATTATATGCATTTCTTAATCTAAATGCAGGTGTATCTATTTATAATCGATCCCCTGACCATATTCATGAAATCTCAAGAAACTGTTCCTTGGGTCATGATAAATGGATATTGGAATAGAATGCACTCCTGAATTATTACTCTGAATTTTGGGGCCTCAAATGAATGGAGGTGAGCACCCCTTCCACTGTCTTAGGTATGCTTATTTCTGCTTACCTATGCCACAAAACCCAAAAGATACACGGAATGTCCTTACATCTAAAGAAGGCCATCAAATATGAAGATACATATGTGCTAACCTAGTTTATTTCCTCGTCTCATATCAGAAGCTTCTGGGAGGCCTATCTTGCTCAGACTAATGCCTTTTACCTTTTTTTTCATTAAGCTTATTTATTTATTTTGAGGGGGAGGAGTGGGAGAATAGGGCAGAGAGAGAGAGGAAGAGAGAGAATCGTAAGCACGCCCCACACTGTCAGTTCACTGTCATAAACTATGAGATCATGACCTGAGCCAAAATCAAGAGTCAAATGCTTAAGTGATTGAGCACCTGGGTGCCCCCAGGCTAATGCCTTTTTCTTGAAGGCCTACCACTTCTTTGCTCTGGAATTTAAAACCTAAATACAAAATAAATCTAGTAAGTATCCTTCAGGTAGCTATGTTAAATAATCAAGGGAATACAAGTTTCAGAGTGAGGACTTCCTGCTTTCTGCACCCAATTCTAATTCAAACTAAATTCTCCTGTTACAGTTTGCTCCACCAGTTGCTCACCTACCCAGCATCTCTGCTCCTCTGATTGCTTTTATCTTCTAAAAGGCTAAAAATGTAACTGAAGTACAGTACCCTCTTCATCCACCAAGAATGAGGCAACGCAATTTCCAAACCCCACCATGATGTTGAGCTCTGGAAGAGAAAGGGGAAAGCCATCCGTATAACAGGGCCAAAACTGACTTCTGAAATCAATGGCAGTTATAATTGAGCTGTGGGTATTTATCCCTCCGAAAGCCTTCCATTTCTCAAATATTTAAATGATGACTTTGCAATACGACTTTCACTTCATCAGCGTCTCTGCGGAAATTGGAAATTACAGTATGTGATACAATTAAAATGTATATCCACAACCACTCAGAATAATCATGGCTAATTAGAAATTATGAATCATTAAAATGACATGGTTTTCTGTCAGTGTGTGTGTACAGCACATTCGTGTCTTCTAAGTTCCCAATTCAATCTCGGTAAATCTAAGGAGGTACATTTGTTTCAATATTTCTATTAAGCCCCTCCATTAAGTAAATTACCATTACAGCCAAAGTTTAAAGGTTATCTGGGCTAGCAAACTACTCAACATAGCTAATACATATAATTAGCTGTGGCGAGATTCCACATTAAACTTTTCCACTGCTATCCTGAACATTTCCAAAAACAAATCATTTTTGCGGGCTTATCAATAATACTACAGTGCTCCTGCTGGGATTCAAAATATTTTTTTTCATAATAAAACTCTAATTTCTATTTTTTCTCACATCCATCATTAATTTTAAGATTGACTACAAAATAAATTCAGCCAAATTCTTCAATTCAGTATTTCTGGAAAAAAAAATATAGGATATTCTCTGAAGAAAGAGGAAGTATATGAAAAAAAGAAAAACAAGTAGAATTGAAATAAAACTATGAAATTTTTATTTTAAAATTCAAATTGCTTTTTAACAAATGTTTAGAATTAAAAGAAAAAAACTATACAAATTGTTTCTATTCAAATAGGCTAGAATTAGGCAATATTCTCAGAAAACTTCAACTGTCCAGTTTTCATATTAAATTCTTCATATGAGAGAGATTTTGGTGAGGAATTCCAAGAAAGATAACTACAGAATAGGCCTTCTTTTCAATTGCCAACAGAGTCTACGTGTTCAATTGCCTCTGCTAAGCCAGAGTACAGGCAGCCCACGCTTGTGTACCTCCTTTTGAAGCTAGAGCTACTGAGACAGAAGGAATAATTAATACAAAGGAAAATGATCAACACAGACCTGTTTTCTCAGAAGAAACTGCCGATGGTTGTGAGTTCACAATCCAAAGAATTTCAGATATATCTTTCCCTGAAAGGTGATAAACCTGCTCCTAGTTCTAAGTAGAATATGATTCCAGAAACCTCCAACTTGAGTATAAAGAACTTGATGAAAGACTACAATGTTTAAAGAAACAAGAGCGTAGTGAGATGGCACTGAGCGAAAGAAGTGGCTGGTGGTAATTGGCACGTAGATGGGTATGCTTTTATTTTTGTGTCTATAGATATAGACAAAAACCCACTGCTAATGCATTAAATGTTCTCCAGCTAATACAGGATTGATGCTGCCATCATTAACATGCAGGTTATTAAGCTGTTGTCTTTCTGCTCCATGATCCACACTTCTAGTCTCTTTTCTGTGATGTTGATGTTCAGACTCTATAAACTTTCTGCTTTACTAGCTGGAAACTTGTTAGGCTCTGCCAGCAAGGACTTCTGAAAGGAGACTGGATGGCTAGATGGGGAAGAAAGGCCTTACTCCTCGTTGTTTCAGAATTCTTTTCCTTTCATTGTTACTTCAGCAAATGTTCTTCACCTTCAAGTGGCATCTGGCACCTGTTTCCAGTTTGTATTTCCATATCCCAAGAAGGAGCCTCATCATGACTCCTCATAGAAACCAGCACTAGTGAGCCAATACTCTTTCAGAAATCTAGGGCCCCAGTACTTCAGGGCCCCCTCCGCTCTTCCAGGTTCTGACAATCTCAACATTTTTGGGGAAGTGGAGGGTCCTCCCAAACATAGAGGAGCTAGCTGTTTCTTGTACTTACCATTTCCGAGATACCTCAGTGTTGCCTTTGTCATTACAGTCCTTCAGTGCCCATTGAACTAATCCTCTCTGTTAAAATAACTGATGTCATTTGTCCCCCCGCTCCCGCCAATATGGTAAGTAAAAACCACTTTAATACTGACATATGCATGTTTGCTCTGCAATTCAAGGTTCTGGCTTGGTGTCCATCATGGTGGACATAAACTCCTGGTCCAGTATCCTTTCCTTTGACAACCGTCTCATACTTTGAATCTTGTGAGTAATGAGGTAGTGCTGTCAAAGATGGTATCTCATCCTTTTGACAGGAGTGAACTAGGCCCTGAGTTAAACAATCAGATCTCCCCAGTCTCCTGCTACAGAGATTGGTTTAGGCTTGTGCATGAGATGTAGCGAGCCTAGTCACAGTCTTCTTTGGGAATTTGTTATTGGAAATGGTGATGTTATGATCATGTGAGAGATAAAAGTTGTAGAAACTAGCTTTTCATTTACCCTCTTACATAGAATTTTCACCTACAGTAGAAGGAAATGAGAGAAGTAAAAAAGAGAGACAAAGAGAGACAAGAAACAAACTTCCTCTGAACACACTTAGATCCAGTGATTAGACCACAGGGTGTATGCAGGAATTCCTGTAACTTGAAACCAAAAGTTGTCTAACTAAAGTGAAAGCGATGACCAAGAAAAATGTTTCTGCTGTAATGACAAAAATATACACTTCGGGTTTGATTTACACAGTCTATAATTAAGCTACTTTCATTTCTATTACTTAAAAGGCATGCAAAATGTATTACCAATAGTTGGGAACCGGGTGTAGTCTTTTTGCTCAAAACTGACATCAGCAGAAAACACCTTGTTGGTTACTTTGCATATTTTAGAGATGTATTATTTTTTTTAATGTTTATGTATATATTTTGTTTTTGAGAGAGGGAGAGAGCAAGAGAGAGCAAGAGAGTGAAAGCATGAGAAAGAGAGACAGAACAAGCCAGGGAGGGACAGAGAGTGAGAAAGAGAGAATCCCCAGCAGGCTGTCAGCACAGAGCCTAACTCGGGGCTCGATCCCGTGAACCAAAATATCATGACCTGAGCTGAGATCAAGAGCTGGTTGCTTAACCAACTGAGCCACTCAGGTACCCCTAGATATGTCATTCATTACCCTAGATGTAATTATTACTTAGCACAGGCATATCTTGTTTATTGTGCCTCTCAGACACTGCGTTTATAAATTGAATGTTTGTAGCAACCCTATATTGAGCAAATCTATTGGCGCCATTTTTTCAACAGCATTTGCTCACTTCCTGTCTCTGTCACATTTTGTTAATTCTCACAATATTTCAAACTTTTTCATTATTATTCTACTTGTTATGGTGATCTGTCATCAGTGATTATGATTTGCTGAAAGCTCAAATGATGGCTAGCAATTTTTAGCAATAAATTATTTGTTAATTAAGGTACATACATTGTTTTTTGGGCATAATGCTATTGCACATTTAATAGACTAGGTATAGTATAAACATAACTTTTGTGTACACTAGGGAACCAAAACATTCATTTGACTTATTTATTGTGATATTTGCTTTATTGCAGTGGTCTGGAATTGAACGCCAGCAGTATCTTCAAAGTATATCTGTATACACAAAAGTAATTATAGGTCAAAATTCAATCTTCCTTAAGGACACATCCAAGAGTAATAAATCCTAGATATCTAAGAGTAACAAATCCTTTACATGTCTCATGTGACCCATTGCAAACCATTAGAGAACCACATATTTTCACGTGGCAGTGTTATACATGATAATAAACAAATTAGAACAGTTAAACAAAATTTTTAAAGCACGAAGCTTTAGAAGTCTCCGCAATATTTGAATTTTCTCTCCACACACTGTATATAAGTATTTGTTAAACACCACTCCTTCTAAAACTGATGACCTTCTTCCTTTTGTTTGATGGAGAGCATCAAAGAGACTGAGAGCATTTCAGGGTGACATGTGATTTCTCTCCTGGGATACAGATTTCTTTTCTAGTTTCAGAATGGAAACTGTTCTGTCCATGAGAAGGGATTCTCCTTCTTCAGAGTATGAAGCCTAACAGATTTCCACATCATTTCAAAGGGAAAGACTCCGAGAAGTTAGACCTCAGTTCTGCCTGCTCTTTTAACCACTGGAAACAGAGCCTCTATCTGCCAAGTGATTTTTCATCTCGCTCTAGCAGAATCTGACTGCATCTGACAGCATGACCGCTGCCCCTCAGAAATCTTCAACTTAAAAGCCAGGAGGGGTTCTAGAAACCCACACACTTTGTGCAATGTATGGTTTCCAAAAGCCCATTCCAATTCAGTTCTGTCACCATTGTTCCCATGCCTATTAACACAAAGCTTGTAGTCCAATGGGCAGAAGTGATGACTCAATTTTCAATCTCGGGTTAGAAATGTGAGGATCAGATCTCTGTTTTGAAATGAATTTTCCAGTCACCCTTCCTCCCACCACACACATATTGGAACTCTCAGATGCTTTTTCTCTTCAAGCGTATGCTAAATGTTGCTCCTTAAAGATTCTGAAAATGTTTAACAACAAATATTTACATATGAAATTATGGATCTGTTTGCATTCATGCAACTGTGGCAGAATCAAAGATTTGAGAGATGTAATCATGTACTTCCAACCCAGAGCCCATGACTTCACTCTTTTTCCTCTCCTACAATACTCATGGACATAAACAAAACAACGATGACTGTGTTGAGTTAGCATGACTGAACCTTATATTTGCAGTTTCTGCCATGGTCATCCAAAATAGAATTTCTCTCTAATCTTGAAGATATTCATGCCAATTTTCTGTTCTCTAAATGCGCCATGAATATAGTAAGTTACCAGATCTTTGATTTTAATTTTCATTCTATTTTTTTCTATCATTATAGGAGAGAACGTCATCATAGCTTGAACTTACATTCCCATCGTAACAAAAAATATTTCCCAATGATTTTGCAATTAATTGGGTGCTTAAATTTTGTTTTGTAATCAAATAGTGTTAAGAGTTCCAACACAAAGACTTCACCATCTATATATGCACAATCAATTAAATAGGCCATATATTACAGTTACATAAATGCTTCAAGTATTTAAAAATATATGTGAATCACCTTTTCATACATTAGGATTTTTTAATCATTGTTGTTAGGTAGATACAGCCATAATCAATCAAATTAAATTGAATGGTCCATACAATGGGCTAATTGGTGCTTTGCACATAGTGTCTATCAATTTCAACTATTAATATTACTATTGTTAATTAGTTTGTATTCAGGCTACCTTTGAAATGATTAAAATTATAAAACCCTTTACCAAAAATAACAAGAAAATCTTTTCTTTTCATAATAAAAATTTTGTATATGAACCATAGCTTAACTTTCATACAGTGGCTTCATAAAGTTATCATAAACCTTCTCAGCATTGTACCAGGACAACCCATTCCATATAAAATATAGGAGATGTATTTCAAATAACACTTCAAGTTTTATAGAATTCATTTTCCTTTTTCAAAAGAAGAGTTTCTTCTGATCATTTTGCATTATTTTACCCATTACATTGTCTCTTTAGCTTTGCAAAATTGTCTTTCTAACATCCAGGCTTAAATATTCACTTTAATGATTAAACAAATTATATTCTCTGTAAGCCTAACAAAGCACCCAATTACAAATAAACAGTGCACAAAAGTAGTGATATTATGAAATTTACTTACTAGCAATGATACTTGATACACATCTCTGGGCATCATCTCTGATTGATACACTAGAAATACTAGAGTTAATATGTAAAATTTTATTGAATAAAATTTCTTTCATTTGCATATTACCTCATTTTCAAAGATAAAGAATGATGAAAGGGATACTTACATATTAAAAATTAAAGTCTTATAATTTTGCCAATGATCTTAAACATTGACCAAATCTATATATAATGGGATAGTTATATACTTTTGAATAAATAAAGGAGAGTGAATTCTGAGAGATAGCACCGATAATAATTTATATTAGATATCACAATAGTGAATACATAAGGGGTGTTGAATACTGTCCTATAAGAAGTAAAAACTATACATGTGACAGCTAAAATAAAGGTGTATAATGACAAGCTATATCAAAGATGAAAATAATTTTGATAAATTATATTCATTAGTTTACTCTAAAATTGGTAAGACATTATTAAGTTTCAAATACATAGTATTTTAGAATGTCTTACTTTGATATACACAACGGAATACTACTCAGCGATTAAAAATAATGAAATCTTGCCACTTGCAACAACATGAATGGAACTGGAGGATATTATGCTGAGTGAAATAAGCCATTCATAGAAACACAGATATCATATGATTTCACTGATCATATGGATTTGAGAAACTTAACAGATGACCATTGGAGAAGGGAAGGAATAATAAGGTACAAAACAGAGAGGGATGCAAATCATAAAATACTCTTAAATACAGAGAATAAACTGTGGATTGATGGGAGTGGCGGTTGGGGAGGTGGGGAAAATGGGTGATGGGCATTGAGGAGGGCACCTGTTGGGAGGAGCACTGGATGTCGTATGTAAGTGATGAATCATGTCTTTCTATCCCTGAAGTCAAGACTACACTATATGTTAGCTAACTTGACAATAAAAAATTAAATAAATGATAAATAAAATGTCATACTTTATAAGACCTGTACTTTACTTACACCATACTTTTATAACAAAAAGATAATTCATAGAATAATTAAAATTGATTTGTCTTTATAATATTATTCTCAGAAAATAAAAATATTCTATTAAAATCTTATATTTCCCTTTTTTTAACCTTTTATATATTGATGCATTTAAACTATATCTGAACATGTTTTTATTTGAAATAATTCCTGTTATACCACACTGCATTTTGTTCACATTTGGTTACCACATTCATAAACTACCTGAGTGAGCACTTTTCCTAGTATATTATACCAAATACAGATGGGGTTCTTGGTCATTTATAGTATAATATGAATTAATTTTCCTTTAAATCCTATATAACTGTCCATCTTAAGTTAGGGTAACTGTTTCCTCACAAGAAAATTGAATTCAGTTCAAAATTTTATTGAAAAAAAACCCATAAAAGAAAAAATCTATTTATATAGAATGCATAATTCAGTACTTGGAAGTCACACAAATCTTTGGACATGTATAAACAGATGCCTTTGCTTTTTATTTATTCAAAGCTATGGAGATCAATAGGGAACACAGAGCTATTCATCTAATTAATGGGGTATTTGCGAATTCAAAACGATAATAAATTCTAGGATTTCAAATACTCTTTAAAACCTCGCATATTCCATAAGAAAGAGAAAAGTTAGGATAATTATATTTACTGTTTACATTTGAATTATTTTGCCATCATATTTATGAAAATAATCAAGAGTATTTTTAGTGAAAAGCCACTTTTATCTTTGATTGCATCTAGGGTCTTGGTAGAGATTAAAAAATTATGACTCTAATAACTACAAAAACACTGACTTAGAAATATTTTAGAATCTCAGAAAAATCATTTTGAACCACTGCTATAAACTACAACTTTTGTTTTTTGTTTTTTAATTTTTTTTAACGTTTATTTATTTTTGAGACATAGAGACAGAGCATGAGCAGGAGAAGGGCAGAGAGAGAGGGAGATAAAGAATCTGAAGCAGATTCCAGGCACCAAGCTATCAGCACAGAGCCCGACTCGGGGCTCGAACTCACAGACTGCGAGATCATGACCTGAGCCAAAGTCGGCCGCTTAACCGACTGAGCCACCCAGGCGCCCCTACAACTTTTGTTTAAAGGGTAAACCAGTTTAATACTAGAGGGAACAAAGGGACTGGGTAGAGGCTGGATATAAAACTATAGTGAGTTGCCCGGAAGTGATAAAATTTGGGAAAAAATTAAATAAGCTACAAGTATTACTCAAAAATGATGTAATTTTCATCTCTTTTCATGAAACCCCAAGTTGTACAGGATAGCAATAGATCATAATTTAGGATTAAAAGAAATTAGAATTGAAGGTGAATACTATTCCAACCCTATGGACAACTGACAGCAAATATTTCATTCTTGGAATATAAGGAGGAAGGATAAAAATGAATAAGAAATATTATTGTAAACATTTCTATATCTATAGTATAGTGTCAGTAACATTACTATAAATGCAAATATTTTCATAAAATGAAGTAAAGATTCTCTAGATAGCATAAAATTGTCCTTCCTGAGTGTTTCATGTTAAAAAAAATGAATCATAAAGCTAAAAGGCCCAAATTAATTATAATGTCAATGGACCAAAAATAAATAAATAAATGAATAAAACTGGTCTAGGGAAACAAATGACTTCCCACTCATGACTGCTAATATTTTACATCTTCCCATCAGTAAATATGTCAATAAAAATATGACAATATAAATATATTTATCTTACATTATTTCAAAAATCAACTATATTTTTGTAGAATCCCTAGACATACTTGTAAATGTTAGTTATCCTTCATGACTTTTATAGAGACAAATATTTTTCACAGTTTAACTGTTTCTACTAATATTTACATAGATATTGATAACAGAAAAAGTTTTTTTTTAATCTTCCTTATTTTTTTAACCCCTATCTATTGACATCTTAATATAGATGATGAAACAGTATTTAGCTCTCATTTTTGGTCCACATTTTATGCACAAACAGACATGCACAAATATTGCAGACACATATAAGAGTGTAAAACCTCCCAAGTCTATATGGTACCAAATGTATTGTACCATTTTATTAAATAATTGAGATTGATACTATTTCATTTTTTTAAAGGTTATTTTCAGGTAACCTATAAAGTGTAACATAATATTTCCTTCATTTAATAATTTTGTAGTTGAAGTTTGTTTATAATATTTTGCTATTGGAGTTGATAACTCCATTTACATTTTCATTTTGTTAATCTCCTTATTCGTCCTCAAAATCTTTAGCAGAAGTTTAAACTCCTCTAATTCTCCTCCACATTTATTTCCCATTGAGCTAGTATTCCCTAAATCCTTTATATTTCTCCAATTTAATTTGTCTTCCTGGCATGTTGCATGAATGTGTTACTGATATTTCCTTTCTCTAATTTCCTGGGAACTCCCTTCATTCATGTTCTAAGTTGGATCATCTATTTCTTGGCCCTCATGTCTTTCTTTTTCTTAGGAGAAAATCTAACTGGAATATGTTGGAAAACAAATGAATCATTAACCCAATTTCTATATAATAGTCTGGAAGATAGCAAAGGAAGACACCACGATGGAAGGACACATAGTGGCAGTTTAATATACTGACAGTGTCCTCTTTCCTAATATAAATTGATAAGAATTTGAGGATTATTTATTGATTGATTGTTAAACTGTACACATACATGTATATATTTAGTTCATCTCTTAAATTATTAGTATATTTTGTGATTTTTAAATTTTTTTAAATGTTTATTTATTTTAAGAGAAAGACAGAATGGAAGTGGGGACAGGGCAGAGAGAGAGGGAGACAGAATATCAAGCAGGCTCTAGGCTCCGAGCTGTCAGCATGGAGCCCGGTGTGGGTCCTGAACTCATAAACTGCCAGATCATGAGCTGAGTCGAAGTTGGACGCTTAACTGAGTCACCCAGGCGACCCTATTTGTAATTTTTAAGCAAAATTTGCCAAGCATTTTATCCAAACTATGTCAGAGAACCTGAAACATAGGGAATTCAGTACTCTGTATTTTATATGCTTTTTTCAGAAATGGAGGGATACAATAGCTTCTCAAATCCTGATCATGTATCTGGCATCAAAGAATATAATAAAGTAGGAGGGTCCTAAATTTAGTGCTTTCAGAATTATGTGATTCTCTACTCAAAATAGACTATTATATCCATAGGATGTTATATACAAACCTAATGAAAACCACAAATCAAAAACCAATAATAGATATGCAAAAAATAAAGATAAAATAATTCAAGTATATTACTACAGAAAATTAGCAAACCATGAAAGAAGAGAGCAATAAAAGAACAGAGAGGAGTATAAAAACAATCATAAAACAGGTAACAAAATAGCAAGTACATACCTATCAATAATTAAATGTAAATAAAGTAAATGCTCCAATAAAAGACATAGGGTGATAAAACGGATAAAAAAGCAAGACACATCTATATGCTGCCTATAATAGACTCATTTTATACCTAAAGCACATCAGATTGAAAAGTAAAGGGATGGAAAAGAATTTATCATGCAAATTGAAGTGAAAAGAAAGCTGGGGTAGCAATACTTATATTTAACAAAATAGACTTTAAAACAAAGACTAACAAGAGACAAAAAAAAAGAACAGTATATAACCATAAAGGGACCAATCCAGTAGAAGACATAACAATTATAAACACTTAGGCACCCAACATAAGAACATTAAAATACATAAAGTAGTGGTTAACAAACATAAAGTAATCAATTGTTTTACAATAATAGTAGGAGATGTTAACACCCCAATTACAGCAATAGAAAGATCACTTAAACAGAAAAGCAACAAGGAAACAGTGGCTTTGGATGTAACATTGGACCAGATGGATCTGAAAGATATATTCAGAACATTTCATTCTAAAATAGCAGAATACACATTCTTTTCAAGTGCACATGGATCATTCTCCAGAACAGATCACACTTTAAGCCACAAAACAAGTCTAAACAAATTCAAAAGGACTGAAGTCATGTCATGTATTGTTTCTAACCATAAAGCTATGAAACTAGAAATAAACCACAAGAAAAAATCTGGAAAGAACACAAACACATGGAAGTTAAACAACAAGCTACTAAGAAATGAATGGGTCAGCCAATAAATCAAAAAGGAAATAAAAAAAAAATACATGGAAATGAATGAAAATGAAAACACATGGGGGCTCCTGGGTGGCTCAGTCGGTTGGGCGTCCGACTTCGGCTCAGGTCATGATCTCATCTTCGTGGGCTCAAGGCCCGCATCAGGCTCTTTGCTGACAGCTCAGAGCCTGGAGCCTGCTTCAGATTCTGTGTCTCCCTCTCTCTCTGCCCCTCCCCTGCTCATACACACTCTCTCTCTCTCTCTCCAAAATAAATAAACATTAAAAAAAAAAAACACACACACACACATGGTCCAAAATCTTAGGGATGCAGAAAAAAAAAAAAAAAGTTCTAAGAGGGAATTTTATACCAATTACAGGTCTACCTCAAGATGTAAGAAAACTCTCAAATAAGCAATCTTACGTTATACTTAAAGGAACAAGAAAAAGAGGACAAACAAAACCCAAAGCCAGTAGAAGAAAGCAAATAATAAATATTAGAGCAGAAATAAATGAAATAGAAATGAAAAAAAAATTAGAACAGTTCAATCAAACCAGGATCTGGTACTTTGAAAAGATCAAAAAAATTGTTAAAACTTCAGTCAGTTTCATCAAAAAGAAAAAGAAAAAGAAAAAGAGAAAGAGAGAGTGGATTCAAATAAACAAAATCAAAATGAAAGAGGAGAAAATAACAACTGATACCCAGAAATACAAAGGGTAAGAGACTATGAAAAATTATATGCCAATGACTTGGACAACCTAGAAAAAAATGGGTAAATTCCTAGAAACATATAACCTCTGAAAATGGAATCAGGAAGAAATAGAAAATTTGAACAGACTGATTATCAGCAATGAAGTTGAATTAGTAATCAAAAAATTCCCAAGAAACAAAAGTCCAGGACCAGATGGCTTCACAGGTAAATTCTACCAGACATTTAAAGGAGAGTTAATACCTATTTTTCTCAAGTTATTCTAAAAACTAGAAGAGGAAGGAAAGCTTCCAAATTCACTCCATGAAGCAAGAATTACTCTGATACCAAAACCAAATAAAGACACAAAAATAGAGAATTACAAGCCAATACCTCTAATGAGCACAGATGCAAAAATCCTTAACAAAATATTAGCAAACCAAGTCCAACAATATGTTACAAAAATCATTCACCATGATCCAATGGGATTTATTCCTGGGATGCAAGTGTAGCTCAGTATTCACAAATCAATCAACCTGATACTTCATATCAACAAGAGAAAGGATAAAAACCGTACGATAATTTCAATAGATACAGAAAAAGATTAGAAAAAGTACAATATCCATTCATGATAAAAACTCTCAAAGAAGTAAAACATTCATTATTTACAGAAAGCATAGACCTGAAGACTCCACAAAAAAAAAAAAAAAAAAAAAAAAAAAAGCTACTAGAACTGATAAGTGAATTCGGTTTGGTTGCAGTATACAAAATCAATATACAGAAATCTTTTACATCTCTATACACTAATAATGAAGCAGAAAGAGAAATTAAGAAAACCTTGTTTACAATTGTACCAAACATAATAAATTCCTATGAATAAACTTAACCAAGAAGATGAGAGACCTGTATCCTGAAAACTATAAAACATAGGTGAAAGAAATGGAAGACAACACAAACAACATGGGAAAATATTCTATGCTTCCGGATTGGAAGACTATTGTTAAAGTGTCCATATTACCCAAAAAACATTTATAGACTTAATAAAAACCCTATCAAAATACCAACTGTATTTTTCACAAAACTAGAAGAAATAATCCTAAAATTGTTATAGAACCACAAAAGACCCCTAAGAACTACAGCAATTTTGATAAAGAAGAACAAAGCTGAAGGTGTCACGATTCCAGATTTCAAACTGGAACACAAAGCTATAATAAAACAGGATGGTTCTGGCACAAAAGTAGACACATGGATTAATAGAAGAGAGAGCCCAAAAATAAACTCACACTTATATGGCTTAATCTTTAACAAAGGAAGCAAAATGCAATGGGTAAAAGAAAGTCTTTTTAAAAACTGGTGTTGGGAAAACTAGACAGCTACATGCAAAAGAATGAAACTGGACTACTTTCTTACACCATATAAAGAAATAAACTCAAAACAGATTAAAGACCTAAATGTGAAACCTGAAACCATAAAAATCCTAGAAGAGAGCATAGGCAGTAACTTCTCCCACACTGGCAACAGAAACGTTTTTCTAGATATGTCTCCTCAGGCAAGGGAAACAAAAGCAAAAATAAACTATTGGGAAGACAATCTATTGAATGTGAGAAGATATTTGCAAATAATAAATCCAGTATAGGATTAGTATCCAAAATATATAAAGAACTTACACATTTCAACTTCCAATTAAAAGTGGACAGAAGAAATCAACAGACATTTCTCCAAAGAACACATACAGATGGTCAACGGACACATGAAAAGATGCTCAGTATCACTCATCATCAGGGAAATACATGTTAAAACAACCTGGAGATACAACCTGACAACTGTCAAAATGGCTAAAATAAAAGAACATAAGAAAGAGAAAGTGTTGGCAAGGATATGGAGAGAAAGGAACCCTCTTTCACTGTTAGTGGGAATGCAAGTTCATGTGGAGAAATTGAAATTAGATCTACTCTATGACCCAGTAATCACACGATTGGGTATTTACCCCCCAAAAATGCAAAAACACCACTTCAAAAAAGATATGCACCCTTATGTGTATAGTAGCATTGTTTACAATAGCCAAATTATGGAAGCAACCCAAGTGTCCATGGATAGATGAATATAGAAGATGTGGTATATATGTATGTATACAATGGGTTATTACTTGGCCATAAAAAGGAATGAAATCTTGCCATTTGTAACAACTTCTTGGATCTAGAGTGTATAATGCTAAGTGAAATAAGTCAATCAGATACAAACACCACATGATTTCACTCATATGCGGAATTTAAGAAACAAAAATGAGCAAAGGAAAAAGAGACAAAAAAAAAACCCTCAAAAATAGAAAACAAACTTGATTACCAAAGAGAATGTGGGTGAGGGGTGGGTGAAATAGATGAAGGGGATTAAGAGTACCCTTGTCATGATGAACTCTGAGTAAAAATGAATGAATGAAAGAATGAATGAATTGATTAATTTTTTTAAATTTGTTTTTTAATGTTTATTTAATTTTGAGAGAGAGAGACAGACAGAGCACAAGCAGGGGAGGGGCAGAGACAGAGACGGAGACACAGAATCTGAAACAGGCTCCAGGCTCTGAGCTGTCAGCACAGAGCCTGAGCAGGGCTCGAACTCAGAAACAGTGAGATCATGACCTCAGCTGAAGTCGGACACTTAACCGACTGAGCCACCCAGGCGCCCGGATGGATGATTATTTTAAAACATGCCTTTCATCTTTTGCTTTCAGACGTTAAGACATTTGCAATATTTTATGTTATTTTAATTATTTTGGGTTATAAAGAGAAAGCAAAAGGAACTAAGGTAATTCTGTTTGGAATATGTAAACCACTTAGAACATGGTTGGATTCAACAGTATGAATACTAACCCATACTAATATAATACAATTAATCAAACACAGCATAACATTTTGTTGAAGCCATCTATTCTATGGTATTTTGTTATGGCAGCCTAAACCTAAAAAGACTAATATAACATTTTTCCCTGAATCTGAATCATAATAGAATACTATTATGGATTTTTAAAAGTATTTCTTTATTATTGTTGATAATGTTTGATGCTGGGATTTTTTTTCATTTGCAAAAATGTTAACATATACTGCTAGCTGCAACACTTACATAACTTAAATCTATTTACTAGTGAGTGGTAACAATTTGAATTTTGGCCCCAGATCCTCTTAAAATGTGCCCATCCCTTTATACTACTTAGATTCACATGTATTAGAAACTATGTGGTTAAGTATGAATTGCACTGAGTTTAACAATAAACTACAAACTGTGACCTCTCTGCAGAGCCTCCCAGTAAACCTAACAGAAGTGTTTTGGTGAGAAGTCAGAAGGTGGTGGTTAAATAAGTGAAATGGTACAGTTTGCAGACAAACATGCATGCCAGGTTATTGAATAATAATGTGAAATAATTTCTTTTTCTCCACTGTCTTGTGGTAGTTTTTTAATCCCGGAACTTTCTCTTTAGGTCTTGGGAGGATTTAATTTTATCTCTAGTATTAATAAAAAAGAGTATACTATGTCAAGATAGTATTCCCTCCTTAAAAAACAATTAATGTGACAACTCAAGCTTTTCTAATTATGTTTAGTATCAAGATAATTTATTTTGGTTACTCAGGAATGAAATTCAAAAATTAAAGTTGACTGAGAATGGGCATGAAAAATCAATCTCCGTCCCCAAGAAAGTTCCCTGTGTCTTATTCCCACTTTCAAGTCAAAGCCAGAAAGGTAGGAGAGATAGAAAGGGTGTATTAGATTCTCCAGACTGCTGTAACAAATTGTCACAAACTCTGGGGCTTAAAATGACAGGAATTTATTTTTCTACAGTGCTAGAGGGTAGAAAAGGCTGTGATCCCTCACAGGGCTCAAGGGGAAAATCAGTTTCTGCGTGGCTGCTGGCTCCAAGAGTCCTTTGGCTGAAGCCACATCACTCCGATCTCTGCCTCCCTGGTTGTCTCACCTCCTTTCCTTCCCTGAGTGTCTCCAAGCACCTTTTGCCTTTCTCTTATAAAATCTGTGTAATCGTATCTAGGCCCCACTGAGATAAGAGAAGGGAATCTCCTCATCTCAAAATCCTTACTTTATTACATTTGCAAAGATCCTTTTCCAAAGAACGTTTACAAGTTCCATGGATTAAGACTTAGTATCTTTGGCCATTATTCAAAGGGACTTTGTTTTTTTGTTTGTTTGTTTGTTTGTTTGTTTGTTTTTTGGTAATCTTAAAATGTGAGATCTCTCAAAAAAGACATACACATAATTGTTTATAGCAGTAACAGCAAACTGGAAACAACAGCAAAGTCCATTAAGAAGAGAATCGATAGGGATGCCTGGGTGGCTCAGTCGGTTAAGCATCTGACTCTTGAATTCAGCTTAGGTCATGATCTCACATTTTGTGAGTTTGAGCTCCACATCAGGTTATGACTGTCAGTGTGGAGCCTGCTTTGGGATTTTCTCTCTTGCCCCTACCATGTGCCCTCTCTCTCTTTCTCTCTCTCTCTCTCTCTCTCTCTCTCAATAAAGTTTTTTTTGTTTGAGAGAACATTCTAGAATGATAGAAATATCCTGTATTTTGATAAGGTGTGGATTAAATTGGAATATACATTTATCAAAACTCATAAAACTGTATATTTAAGATCTGTGAATTTATGATACATAGCTATACATCGATTAAAATGGGGGAGCAAGGGCTGAACTGAGAAGTAGATATACAGAGAGAAACAGTACCCATCACCCTACTTCCACTGCAAAATAAACCTTAGGGCCTGTGCCTCTGTGGACATTCCCCATACTCCAGGCTCTGAAACATGTTCTCTGGCATATGATCAAAAACATAATCACCCTGACAATCAAACAATACATCTGAATTTCTCTGTCTTTACTCAATATTTCACTTGCTTGCTTACTTTTATAATTGCTAAATCTCCAAAATATTCCAAGAAGACATATTCTATCATTTTTATTGCTGGCAGTTTATAACACTACTGGTTAGCCCGTGTATGCCTAGAGTTTATATGGTCTGTTTACAATTGATTTGAGGCAAACCATGACCTCACTCCTGCATAATACCCTGGTAAATTGAGAGTCGCCTGTGGTTGTCTCATTTCATCCTTCTCCTCATATATCCTACAGAATTTACATAAAACTCCTATAGATTTCCACTTCATAGAATTATGCTTTCACATCTTTGTACACAAATGTATACCTCCACTTCCTTCCAGGTCACATTAATCCAATGACCCAGAATATGTCTTTCATTTTCTTTCATTTATTTTCATCATATGATTTTCAATTTGGATTTAATGTGTTGTCAAGTGACCTTTATTATTTTTTTTGTTGGCACTAGTTAAACCAGATTCCTTTGTGTATAGTATCATTCTACTTGCTATCACTGGAATTGTTGAGATTTTTATTTATTCTAGACAAATAGTGGCCTATATTCTCTTTTTAAGAAAAAATAGATAAAAAGAGAACTATACAGTTTTGAAAGGAAAAGAGGAAATACCACCAATAACAAAAGAATACTAAGAAATTTAGAATACATTGGTTTTCTTTTTAAAAGGTGAATGGTGAATAAGGTTCAGATAAGTACAAGGAAATAACTCTAGAACGGCAAGAGCATGAAAATTATTCTCTAAATTTGTGTGAAGGGTGCAAGATTAGGAGTGAATAGCTGATAGAAATTTGGTTTGAATTGCTCACAATCAATATTTTACGGGAGGATTTGGGGACCCACCTCCCCATTAACTGTAGCAACATAAAATCTATGTGGGTTAAATTACACACTGAGGATAATCTACAGGGATTTAGTTAGGTTAGTACGTGTCAACTTCCTGGGACTATGAAATAAGCTGGAAATAATTTGCTAAGAACTTTCTTGAATATGAAGTGGCTTTAATAAGATAGTTTGATGAGTAAATGAACCAGAAAATTGAGGGCTAAATTTTCCTTACATTTCAGACATATTTGCAGTGATGGTAAGGTCAAAACATTTGGATTATAATTTGAGAACCATCACCTCTTGAGGTAAAGACTATTTAACCAAGTCATTGTCAGACACTAAAATAAAACAGGAATCCCACTGATTCAAATGTAGAGCGCACATCTGAGAAAGGAAGACTGAACCACAGTGCTGTACATATTATTCAAATGGATAGAACAGCAGCAACATTCTGAGACTGAGGTGTGCAGAAAATCACGTCTATGACTAATCAAGTATGCAAATCATTTTTAAGTAAAATTGAGTGAATTTAAAGTTCTTTTTATAAGGCGTCATATACATTTTTATGAAATAGAATTACAAGGAGCACAGATATTTACAGATAATTGGAAGACTCTCATCACTGCCGAGATTGTGTGTGTTAATGATTGCTATGATCAGAAATTATTGTAGTGTTTTACTTTCTTGAACATTTTTTTAATGACAATATAAGCATACATCCAGAGCAAGGGATTGCCCTTGTAAATGTCATTTATATACATACATATATACATACATATAATATCTATACTTGTATTTTATATATTATATATTGTACATATACTATATGTATGTATATAGTATATGAAAAACGAGAGATAAACCATGGACCCTGACTCTTCCACCTAAAGCCACCCACTCTATTTTCCACAAAACTGTACCAAATATTGAAAAAACATATTGAAGAAGAATGATATGATCCTTCCTAATTTATCTACTTATTTACTTCTTACAATGCTGTGATTATTTTGCCCATCAGCCAGACTAGATCTCTTATATTCACGTTTGATTACTCATTGTATTATAATACAGAAATATAGTCTTTGTTTGTGACATAAATCACCATTTTACCATCTTCTGTTTTCCTTCCAGCGGACCCTTTCAGTGTGTAAAACTAATCTCTTCACCATTTGTGTCTCTTCCATGCTCCAGCAGAGCAAAGAGTGAGATTTAGAGGTTGCTCACCTAAAATCCAAGTTCACTGTCAGGTAACCTTAAGAAGAACCTGTCCTCTAACATAAAATCCTGCCTCTTCTCTGGCCCATTTGCCTTTGTTCCTGAATTTAAATTCCTACTGGAGGAGCATGAAGGTGAATATTTTCTGGGTGGAAACACAGGCTATGAAAGGAAAGTACACGCTCTATATATCAATTTTACATTTTTGAAGGTTTTATTTGGTTCTCTGTACAATTTATCTGCTGTAGAAAAGGAACAACTGAAAAAGGAATGTTTTACATTTTGCAAATTAAATGTTCAGACCAAGGTATTCTGTAATTTTGAAATTTTATTTTGCAAATATAAACATTTACTCAGTCTTCCTTATTGGTGACTTATCATGTCGACCTTATCAGAGTTCCTTTTTTTTTCATTTTTATAGTAAAAATAATAATATAGTAAAAAATAATAGTGGATTATTATGCTAACAGTAATTAAAAATATAAACATATCAGGGGCACTTGAGTGGCTCAGTCGGTTGAGTGTCCGACTTCGGCTCAGGTCATGATCTCACGGTCCGTGAGTTCGAGCCCCGCGTCGGGCTCTGTGCTGACAGCTCGGAGCCTGGAGCCTGCTTCAGATTCTGTGTCTCCCTCTCTCTCTGCCCCTCCCCCACTCATGCTCTGTCTCTGTCTCAAAAATAAACATTAAAAAAAATGTTTTTTAAATGTAAACATATCCTTTCAAACCTTCAACTCTTATAAATTCATATGTAGCAATGACTTACACATATATTAAAATATTTTTCCACCAAATTGACAAAAATTCATTGATAAGCTGTATATTAGAGTTTTTAATTTTAATTTGATTTGATTTGATTATTTTGAGAGGGAGTGTAAACAGGGGAGGGACAGTGGGAGAGGGAGAGAGAATTTCAAGCAAACTCCATTCCCAGTTCAGAGACCCACATGGGGCTCAGTCTTACAACCATGAGATCATGACCTGAGTCAAAAATCAAGAGTCAGATGCTCAACTGACTGAGCCACCCAGGAGCCCTTAGAGTATTTCAATTCATTGAGTCAATATTATGGTCAAGTTTCATTAAGATGGAAGAGACTAGTTTTTCAAATCTGCTCACATAAACATTTCGTTATATTTTGCTTTCAAACTATAACGCTTAAGTGGAGAAAAATGGAGAGGGAGATATTGGTAGACTTACAAAAAAAATATCTATTACTAATACAAAGCAAATGTGTTTGGGAAGAAAACTAATACTTTCCTTTGCAATAAAAATAGCAATATGCACCATAAAGTGCATGTCTACATAGCAATAAACAAAGGCTTCCAGATGAAAATACTGTCATAGTTACCAAAACTTTCTTATTTATTAATTATTACATCAATCTAGATGCTTTCAACTATAAATAATAGAAACACTAGCCAGAAATGTTTTAAAAATTACTAGCTTCTACATGAAATCCAGAGCAAGACATTTTTCATGGATTCAATAGTTTAATGACATCATCAGGGACTTTGGTGTTTTGCTTCCCTTTGTCCTGTTGTTCACCTTGTTGGCTTCATCTTAAATATGTTTTTTTGTTGTTGTTGTTTATTTTTTTTGAGAGAGAGAAACACACAGTGTGAGCAGGGGAGGGGCAGAGAGAGGGAGACACATAATCTGAAGCAGTCTCCAGGCTCTGAGTTGTCAGCCAGAGCCCAATGCGGGGCTTGAACTCACGAATAATGAGATCATGACCTGAGCTGAAGTCAGCGATTTAACCGACTGAGCCACCCAGGTGCCTCTGTTGGCTTCATCTTAAAGGCTGGTTACCCTTGGAATCATATAAAGGCTCTTAGCAGCACATGAGAATATACCTCCTTACTAACATACAGTGGAAGGAAGCCTCACCTTCACCAAGGAATGTGATCCTCTCCCAAAGTCTGAACATCCAGAATTTCAAAAACCAAGAGAATGGCATATGGTCGTTGATTTAAACAAATCATGAACCACCATTAAAACTGAAGATGGAGTCAGCGTCTCCAAAATGAAATGGCTGATTAGTTATTAAAATCGGAACAAATCTAGGGTTTGCTATGAAGAAAGTAGAGAATAGGTTCAAGCTAGGCAAATAACAATGCTTTCTACAATTGTGAGCTTCTTTCTGCTGACTGACCTTAAGTATATTCCTCATTATTCCCTGAGCATAGCAACAGAATGAGAGCTCACACCAGCTTGGTACTCAACAGATGTTTCCTTGTCCTGTCTGATGGGAAATTTGGAAGAAGCATTCTTACTATAGATAAGAAGTGAGGAAGAACTGAGTAGTGAAGAGTAAATATTAAAATGCTAGCTAAAATTGACTTGTTATCTTGGATTTATAATGGCCATGCTGGTCACAATCAAAATATGTATGAGAAAAAGGCTTTAGAAAAATGATGTGGTTCAGTCTCATAGAGGTGCTGTGGACCATGAAACGGAACCTGTGCATTCAAAAATAATTTCAACATGCATCAAATCCTTTCCTTACACTTGCTTACTTTTGTGATCTCGTGACTGACTGACTGGGAGCTGCGGCTCACTGCCACTGCCCGGCATCATGGGAGAACATTGTGTTGCATCCCACTAGCCTGGGAAAAGAGTACAAGTCAAAAATCAAAGTACGATACCAACTGAATGTGTATTACTTCTGCACTCTCATAAAGTTGAAAAATCATTAAGTCAAAGTATCGTAAATCATGGGCCATCTGTACTCCATTGTCACTCTTCAGAAATGTTGGTCTTTTATTCAGAAATGTTGGTCACTCTTTTGAAGATGGGAAGGCCTACCCATAGTGTTACATTAATTTTTTGTTTTGTTTTTATCACAAAATAATTAAAGGGGAATTAAACTGCAAGAATGTGAATCTCCAAAAAATTAGTTCAATGCTCCCTGTTCACCAAACAATTTATCCCTAAATAATGAATGCTGATGAAATTTCTGAACCACTATAAGTATTATGAGATAAATTATGCAGAATGGGCACGGTGTCATATTAGTGAAAATGATCTAATTAGCATATACATACTCTCATAACCACAGATTTTGTTTTATTCTTTTTCCTATTATTTAATTTTTATTTTTATTTTTTCATTTTAGAGAGAGGGTGTGTGTGAGTGAGTTGCGAGGAGGGACAGAGGAAAGGGGGAAGAATCTGAAGCAGGCTCCATACTCAGCGTGAAGCCAGATGCAGGGCTTGAAATAGGGCTCATTCCCACAACCCTGGGATTGTGACCTGAGCTGAAATCAAGAGTTGGCCGCTCAACCAACTGAGCCACCCAGGCATCTCACCTTTTTCCTTTTAAATGACAGCTTGACAAAGATGGGAGAGTGCACTGTAAGACAGGCACTCCCATACAGAGCTGCTGGAGGTGTGAGACTATTTCTAGGTTAGAACCTTAAATTGCTTGTATCTTTTGATCCTGTACTGACACTTCTCTGAGTCCAACTTAAATAAAAAAAAATATATATACAATGCAGAAAGAAAAGTCTACAATTTTTCTCAATGCCATTCATAAGTGTAAATTATTTGAATAATCTAAATATATAATTTCAAATAAATGACTTCAAAGTGAATGATTAAATAAATTCTAGTTCATTCATGGACTCGAATAGAATTTAGCTATTAAAAATACAAGCACATAGGGGATGGCACAGCCGGGTGAGGAAAATAATCTGAGTTCTTAATATTATTGAGCTCATAACTTACCCAAATATTAGCGTGTCCTGCTTGGACTTCTTACTTTGTGAGCTAATACGCTTCCCTTTTTGTCTGAATCAATTTGACTTGGAATTTGTAGATACTTTTGGCCTAAATTGTTTTAACTAATTCATAGGGCTAATTCAACAGTGTATTAGAAAAGTAGCACATTGTGACCAATGGATTTACCCAAGCACTTAAGAAGGTTTCATCATTTAAAAATATATTTATTAATTCTCTAGATTAAATAAGTAAAATTATAGATGTATATCACATCTATACATATATATATACATATAAAATCATCCAACATGTTAAATTTTTAAATAATTATTTGAAGTTCATTTCTTAATAAAAAATTATCACAATAAGCTACAAATAGAAGAAAATTAACTTAAAATGATGAAGATAACTACAATAAATTAGAAATATTTTGTAACATTTTAACAGTTTCTAATTTTCTAATAGTTTCAGATCTAATATTTGGAAGTTTGAAACAAAACAAAGATGTCTGCTCTCGCTTCTATTTTTTGAAAGTTTTTTTAACACTACCACTTAATAAGAAAAATCAAGTTCTAAAATTTATAAAGACTGAAATAAAGCTATTGTCTTTATGTAATATGATTTTGAAGTTAATCAAATTAAAAATAACAGCAAGATAAATTAGGAAATATATCTAGGTGTATAGATAGAAATAATTAAAACAAATACAGCAATAAAGTCAACGAATTAATTCATGAAATGTGTGTGGGGTTGAGGGCTGGGATTTGATACATCCCCAATGGCAATAAAACCATAATGAAGTTTTGACCTACAAAAATATATGTTTAAGGTCTATATAAAATGTACCTATTGCTCTTAATATACGGGCCTAAAAAGAATCTGAGGAAAAAATGGAAAGATATATTATGTCATACAAAGGGAAGAACCAACAGTGTAAGATATCTTCTCTCCCCAAATTAACTTTTCAATTATTGTCTCCCCAAACTAAATCTCTGTGGGTGGAACTGATGAATTACTATGTTGTACACCTGAAACCAATATGATACTGTATGTTAACTAACTAGAATTAAAATAAGCACTTAAAAGAAGCTCTGCAAGAAACTGAAACACTGATTCCAAAGATCATCTACTACAAAGATGCAAGGAGAATTGTTTTTTTAAGTAAGTATTAATTATGTTAAATATAAAAAGTAATAGAAAATAAATGTGTCACCACGTTAAAAATAATAATGATTGGGTAGCAGGACAATGGATGAGTCTCATTTTCTTCGTTAAATTTAGATTATCTGCAGTAGATAACTGCTATTTTCAATTAAACTATTTTTAAATATGTCTTTTTCTGAAACAGATTCAACAAATTAACAAAAATAATTTAATGTAATTACAAAACAACTTTGTAATGAACTGTTACTGTAAAATATTGTGAAGCGATAAAATTAGCTTCCATATATAGAGCGCCTACTCTTTGTCAGACATGTCTTTATATTGATTACTACTCTGCTGTATGAACACTGCAATGTTGAGATTATTTTTTACATAGAAAAATTATAGATTTGACTATTTTAGGAATTATTTCAAGTTTATAAGAAGTTATATCAAAACACATCCACATTAGTGAATAATTAGTACTTTCTTTGAAGGTGCAGCTTTACAAAACGAATTATTCAGAGTTTATTCACATATTTCTTAAATTCTATAAACATTTCATGTGTGGGTAATTTGTATAAATCAAAATAAATCAGGGAATTAATTCAGAATAAGGTTATATATAATGAGAAAGCTTATTTATATTATTTAAATACTCCCTCTGTTTTCTATTACAGATAAATTTTCAAATGTTTTGTTCATTAAACACATTGGACCACATTTTATTACTAAGAATTTCAAAATAACTTTTTACATTACATAGATATAAATAAAAATGAGATATCCCTTTCTTCATTACCAGACAAGTAATAGCCTTATAGAAATAAATCAGTAAAGAAAATCTTACTAGATGAAAATAAGAAAGAAATATCAAAAGCACACAGGGATAAAATCTGCAGTTTTTAAAGATGTAAATTAACATAAAAGCTGAAATGAGCAGAGACAATGAGCTATGAACAACAGGCAAGGTGCATTGAACTATACAATTAAAGCATATCTGTTTTTTCCTAATTATATATCAATCTGACCTCACTGTCTGCTCCAGTTCCCTTGACAAGCTACAATATTTGTTTTCAGATATTCCAAGGGGCATCAGGGGTTTCGATAGTATCAGAGGACAATGTCAATGTCAAGAACCAATAGAATCTATCATAGCTGAATTATGTTGCAAGATCTAGGAAACATGATACTAACAAGAGTGTTGAAATAGTCAGCAAGTGGGATCAGATGCTCAGACTGAATAATCCTTAGATTTGATCCAAACATCCTAGGAGAAGGTAAGCATATCATAGGCAGAACCAGCTAACTCCTGAACACTGATCCTGAGCCAAAGTTGTGTAAGGCAGAAATCTCAAAGGTATTTATCTCAAGACATGAAATTAAACAGCAGGAACACAACCCAGAGGCCAGGAAATCCCTTGTGCTTTTTTTCTTTTTTCTTTTTTTTCATACCTTTGTGGATTATATGTGGACCCATGATAAAAAAAAATAAAGCCAGTGAGAACTCACACCTGTTTCAGCCACCTATCACAGGTGCTTGTCTGAGAATCTATGAATAAATCATTTGTTATGACTATATAGTTCCTACGTGATGAAGTTTTGATTGAATACTATTGGGGTGGGGCAGATACATAAAATACCTAAATCTATTCATTTATTCAAACATTCAGTCTTCATCCTCATTAACTCAACAAGTATTTTTCAGGCACTTACTATGATGCTTGGCTCTGGGAATACAACTGAGAAACAAGGAAGCGATATTCCTCCTTACAGACAATCTAGAGGCAGTTTGCAAAAGTAAGCAAGCAATCGAATAAAATAATAATACTTGTAATGACAGGAGACCACCAATTCTGGACTGGTAAATCTTTCTAGAAGAGTTGATGGGTGATATAAAACTTGTGATATGAATATTGGAGACCGTGAGCTAGGCAAAATGTGTTTTCATGTGTAATGGGGGTCAGAGTGGGACAAAGAGGTTTGTTATCAAGGGTATTGGATGCAGACTGAAGATCACATCTAAAGTCCCAGACTCAAAAGTGTGTGGGGCTTCTATGTGGGACTGAAAGTCTTCATTCTGACTGGATCTCAGTTTTATATGAGGGAATAAAATTTAATCTGACATGAAAAATAAAAGCTAGATGCAAATGGGCTTGTACACTTCTTTTGTACACCTCAGGAGTTGGGACTTTTGAGATCAGTGGGAAGCTAGAAAGATTTACTGTCAGGGAATGTTACGATTCAATTCATCTTTTAGAAATCACTACGGCTGCAGCAGCATGGATTGTCTTCGAGCAGGCAAGGCTGGAAAGACCAACCTGAGGGCAGTAGTAATGTAGTAATTGTAGGAGTAATGTAGGCAGTGTAGTAACATAGATGACGGTTGCAGCTCAGTAACTATTATCATGGCTAAAATTGGCTGTGAATGTGGCCAACAATAAGAAATAATTACTGTATTTTCTTCTTTCAGAGTTTAAAAGCTGGGTTATTTCCCTGAGTGGCCAATTATCAGCTATTTAATAGTCTTCTATCTGGTTTCCCACATTCATCTATTCTGGCCATTCCTCCCACACTGAAAACAGAGATACACTTAAAAATATAAAAAAGGGATTGTTTGCCCACTACTATATGGTCAATTAATCTTCAACAAAGCAGGAAAGAATATCCAATGGGAAAAAGATAGTCTCTTTAACAAATAGTATAGGGAATACTAGACAGCAACATGCAAAAGAATGAAATTGGACCACTTTCTTATACTATAAACAACAATAAACTCAGAATGGATTAAAGACCTAAATGCGAGATCCTAAACCATAAAAATCTTAGAGAAGGACTCAGTCAGTAACCTTTTTGACATTGGCCATAGCAACTTCTTTCCAGATATGTCTCCTGAGGTAAAAGAGCCTACAGCAAAAATAAATATTGGGACTTCATTAAAATAAAAAGTTTCTGCACAGCTAAGGAAACAAACCAACAAAATGAAAAGGCAACCTATGGAATGGGAGAAGATATTTTCAAATGACATATCTGATAAAGGGTTAGTATCCAAAATATGTAAAGAGCTTACAAAACTCAATACCCAAAAAACTAATCTCATTAAAAAAGGGGCAGAAGACATGAATAGACATTTTTTTTTCAAAGAAGATACACAGATGGCCAACAGACATATGAAAATATGTTGAACATTACTTATTATCAGAGAAATACTAATCAAACCTACAATGAGATATCACCTCACGCCTGTAAGAATGGCTAAAAGTAACAACACAGGAAACAACAGGGGTTGGTGAGGATGTGGAGAAACAGACACCCTCTTACACTGTTGGTGGAAATGCAAACTGGTGCAGCCACTCTAGAAAACAATATGGAGATTCCTCAAAAAGTTAAAAATGGAACTACCCTATGATCCCACCATTGCACTACTAGGTAGTTAACCAAAGGATACAAAAATACTTGAAGGGATACCTGCACACTTATGTTTACAGGGGCATTATCAACAATGGCCAAAACATGGAAAGAGTCCAAATGTACATCAACTCATGAATGAATAAAGATATCGCTTGCTCATAAATGAAAAGAACCAATCTTGATAAATGTCCAAACAACCAAAACAATCTACAGATTTAATGCACTTTTTTTCAGAATACCAATGACATTTTTCACAGAACTAGATTAAGTAATACTAAAATTTGTATGGAACCACAAAAGACCCCAAATAGCCAAAGGAGTCTTGAGAAAGCAGAACTGGAGGCATTGCAATCCCAGATTTCAAAATAGACTACAAAGCTGTAGTAACCAAAACAGTAAGGCATTAGCACAAAAACAGACATAAAAATCAATGGAATGGAGTAGAGAGCTCAGAAATAGACCCACGCTTACATGCTTACATGGCTAACTCATCTATGACAAAGGAGGCAAGAATAGACAGTAAGTAAAAGTATCGTCAACAAATGGTGCTGGAAAACTGGACTGACACATACAAAAGGTGATGAAACTGGAGCACTTTCTTACATCATATGCAAAAATAAACTCGAAATGGATGAAAAGCCTAAAAGGTGAGGTCCAAAACCATAAAACTCCCAGAAGAAAGCGTAGGCAGTAATTTCTTTGACATTGGCAGCAGAAACATTTTTCTAGATATATCTCCTCAGGCAACGGAAACAGAAGCAAAATAAACTATTGGAACTAAACCAAATTAAAAGGTTTTGCACAGTGAAGAAAACCATCAACAAATTACAAGGCAATGTACTGCATAGGAGAAGATATTTGTCAATTATATACCCAATAATAGATTAATATCCAAAATATATAAATAATTTATACACACACATATGTATATGTATATATGTATATGTATATGTATACATATGTATATGTATAATCTATTTAAAAAACAGGTATATGACCTAAATTTTCCCAAAGACCTATGGATGCCCATGAAAATATGCTCAACATCACTAATTATCAGAGAAATGCAAATCAAAGCCACAGATGAGTTATTACCTGACAACTATCAGAATGTCTAGAATCAAAAAGACAAGAAATAATAAGGGCTGGCCAGGATATGGAGAAAAAGGAACCCTTGCACTTTATTGATGGGAATGCAAATTGGTACAACCACTGTGGGAAACAATATGGAGGTTCTTCAAAAAATTAAAAATAGAATTATAATAAGATCCATTAATTCCGGGTATTTACTCAAGAAAATAAAAACACTAACTCAAAAATATATGAACTCGAATGTTTATTGCCTCATTATTTAAATAGCCATGATACGGAAACAACCCTAGTGTCCATTCATAGATGAATGGATAAAGAAGATATGAGATATACATATGATGAAATAACTCAGCCATAAAAAAGAATGAGCTCTTGTCATTTGCAACAACATGGTTGGACATAGCAAGTATAACACTAAATGAAATAAGTCACAGAGAAAGACAAAAATCATATGATTTCATTCATATGTGAAATTTAGAAAACAAATGAACAAAGAAAAAAAAAGACAGACTAACAAAAGAAGGATTATTTTTTAAATTTTTTAAATGTTTATTTATATTTGAGAGAGAGAGAGAGTAGGAATGGGGGAGGGGCAGAAAAAGAGAGATACAGAATCTGAAGCAGGCTCCAGGCACTGAGTTGCCAGCATAGTGCCCGACAAGAGGCTTGAACTCATGAACCATGAGATCGTGACCTGAGCCAAAGTCAGATGCTTAACCTACTGAGCCACCTGGACGCCCCACAAAAGAAAGATTCTTATATGTAGAGAACAAGGTGGTGGTTGCCAGAGGGGAGGATGGATGGGTGGGAGATGGATGAAATAGATAAAGGTGATTAAGAAAAAATAATAGTAAAAATAAAGCATAATTTCTAATTAATTAAAGTAATAAGTCACTAGGACAATATTATACTTCTGAACATGTATATACCTAACATTATTGTTAACCTGTATGGCTGTATATACATATTATAAATGCACACAGTATATTTGTATATGATGTAAATTTGTATATACTATACATTATATTAATATAATTAATATATATATACAAATATATAATATAAAAATATATATACACAGAGATATATGAACTGACATATACATAAATCTTGAGTTAAAACACATATATAGCGTACTTAACGTAAGAACTCATAAGCAAACAATCTTTAAAAACAGTCCTGAAATATGTATAAATTGCAATGTAGCCCCTTCAAAGAGAGCGGTTGTTACCACGGCATGCTAGAAATCAGGTGACAGGCAAGGAAAAGAGGGCATCAGTGAGCCAGAGGACCCTGTGCCAAGCATCACGGGGGCAGTAAACTAGAAGACAAGAGCATCAGCTATATATACTCCTTCTATTCGTTAGAATGCTGTTACTTATTTACAATTCAAATTAATTATAAATACAAGAAAATAAGTTATATAATTTTCAAGAAATTATATTTATTATTATTATTATGGTTATTATTATTTTGTTTACTTTGAAGTGAGCTGCAGAAATAATAGGGAAATTTGCATAAGCACTGTTTGGTTATTTCCTGTTCTGAATACTGCCTAAGGAACAATGTACAAAGACGTTAAGGCATCTCAGTATGTTTTCTAAAGGTTAGAACTGTAGCTGAAAAAAAACCACAGCAACAAGCTGTCATTCTAAATTAACATATTTGAATGTTTCTAATAATTCTATGTTGATTTGCAATGTCATGGAAATGTTACTGGTAATGCACCTGTGTAAATGTAATCAGATAAACATGGTATCGGATAGTTGTATAACACCAAGATGTATTCAACTTATTTCCTGTGCCTACTAGAATACACACATGGTTCCTGCCCATGCTTTTAAAACCCTAATGATATATCAATAAGTAGAAAATTATGGAACAAATTAAGATAATCATCTGAATCATCCTAGCAAAAAAAGCCACTTTTTTACCTGAAATCCTGAGTGGATCGATAAAATAGCATTAACTTCTATAACTTGTGATGATTTGGGAAAGCTGTGTTCCACTTTGCCTTTGTGTAGTCAATTAGGTAAATGAGACTTTACACACATGAATGCTGTAAATAAGCGAACTGTGGCCTGCATGGGTTAGGGGCAGATAATTGTTCTCATATATTTATAAACTCGATTGGGAAAGAATAATTTTCTGGATTTAAGGAATATACTATCATAAAAATATATTAATTATATTACTTATACAAATGTTATTACATACTATAATGCATTATTAAAGGACAATTAAATTTACTAAGAAATATCTCATTCAATTGCCCTATCTTTACTACTTTATTGTATTTGAATGGACTAGTATTATTCCGAATCTAATGAAATGTCATTGGCCTGAAAATAAATGGTAGTCATTACTGCTCATCTTTTCATTTTCAAGGTCAGAGATTCATTGTCAAATTGGTAACCTAATAAACATAAATTAATTTCTCTAAATTTAATTAATTTAAATAATTGCTTCACGTGTAGAACTAACGGGTTCATATAAACAAAGTTCATATAAACATGCCTATGCATGAAGTTCTAAATCCTGATTTCTACCCCCACCTCCCTTTATCACCCTTCTATTTACCCATACATCTTTCATCTATTTACCTGTTTACTGATCTATCTGCATAGCTGTAGCTCCCTAACTATAAATCATTTCTATCATTAGTCCCATTCCACCGAAGGCAAACTCTAACAAAAGGTGTTAAGTAACTTCATTAATGGCCCACAAGAAATAGCAGGAAAGCTCAGAGTGGAGCTCAAAAAGAGCCACCTTCAAATCCATTTTCTCAATCACTGGGCTGGACTGCTGCTACCACATGCTCTCCGACCTAGAAGTCACAAAGTCATTCCCTGATTTGCTGACACACTTGGCCCTCCATTCTTGCTCAGCTTGTTCCAAATACCCAGAGGCCCATCACTTGCATCAGCTTTTTGAATTTATGAATTCTTCATATCTTCTTATAATAAGATAACATTCACTATGCCTTTTCCAATTCTTATCAGTATAAATATTTTTGTATGATTCTCAACCATTGGATCTATTCCCCTACTGTGTCGTTTGTCACCATCTGTATTCTTTTCATAAGTCCTCTCTCCCCCACTAACTTGTGAGCTGTTTGATAAGAACCAAATTGATATTTCTTTTTAAATCCACCAAGAATATGTTATAATGTGTGGGAGAATTAAAAACAAAGAATAAGGTATCAATTTTCTTCAGTTCGAAGACTAATTTTCATTATATGCATATTTTTGAAGATTAAGACTTTCTTGTCCTAACAATTTTTCTGAAAATGTATTTATATCTACATTATAAATATTATCATAATTTTAAATAGCAGTTTATATAGTATCTAGAACAAAATATTAATATCTTTAATAAAGCCTAGGATTGGAGAGCAGAGGAAGAAGATTATCTGCATACACACTGTGATAAAATTTTAGATTGAAACTTGTTTTATCTTTCTATGCAAGTCTGAGGCAAATGGGCATAAGTTTCTCAAAAATAAGAGCTATAAGGAACAGAGAAAATGGATAAGTATAAATGCTATAACATTAAGAATATTGTTTAAAAGGGGCACCTGGGTGGCTGGATCGGTTAAGCATCTGAGTTTTGATTTCGGCTCAGGTCGTGATCTAAACTATTCTGAGACAGAGTCCCGCATTAGGCTCAGCAATGAGCGTGGAGCCTGCTTGGGATTTTCTCTCTCCCTCTCTCTCTGTCCCTCCCCTGCATTCGCTCTCTCTCTCTCTCTCTCTCTCAATCTCTAAAAATAGAGAAATAAACATTTTAAACAAAAAGAATTCTATTTAAAAAATCAAGAACTTCCATGTTCATTCTAGGGAGCCCAAGCATAATTCTAACAAACATAGAAATGGAACCTTTTTATTTGTTTTAGTGAGAGAAACATAATTAGTGACAAAGGTTAAAAAGATCACTACCAGCAATTACAAAGGAGGTCATATCATTGTGAGAACAAAATATCCCAAGATTGGACCACAAAATGGGAACCTGTGACACAGCTTGGCAGTGACGCAGTGGAGAAAACTAATGCGTGCTGGTTCCAGAAGCTAACATCAAAACCTGCTAAGGAGAACCAACCAGACACCAAGCTTCCTGCCAGGAAATGGGAGAAGCCTCGAGAACAACTTGGAATCCTGATAATTCTGCTTGGCACAACTTAGCCAGGGTTAGACAGTGAGTATGACTGTAATTGTTACTCTTATAATCATACCCTCCTCATGGCTCTTTTGGTTAATGTAAAAGCAGGTGCTACACAACATAAAAAAAAAAACATTAAAAGTGAGAAATTATGATGTCATTAATAAGTTATTAATTTTTAAGGTGTTCTTTCAATTATTAAAAAACAAACTGTTAGTTGATACAAGCCATAAATCTGTGAAAAATCAGCTGGAGGATTATCTGTTGTGCTGCGGCTTCGAGACCTTCATGTGTAAACTCCCGGCCCAGGGGTCCTTTGAAAACACGCCTCTCCACAGGAATGCCCCAGCATGTCCACAATGTGATGAGCTGACATTGACCGAGACCCACCATCCTTTCATCTTGGGCCTGAATTTATTGTATTAACTCTTCTCTTAGTCCTTCTTTGCCTCCACAGATTCAATTTCACTTCCCAAATGGCCTGTCTCCTTTTCCTAGAACGCATCTCTTTGGGCAGGGAGAGTCAAAAATTTCATCTTGGATGAATATTGTGCCCAAATGCTAGGAAGAAGGTCTAATGTGATTATAAAGATCTTAAAGTGTATGTATCTATCTTTAGATGAGCTGATTCGTTTTTTACTGCACACTATCATCCACCCCTCTTCTGTGTACCTGTTTGGTTAATTATTTCTCCCTGTTACACTATGAATTCCACAAAGCAACCCTGCAGCATTTTCTTTGTAAAATAAATCATTATCTTTTGTCAGAGGAGTGCATAATTGCAACGAAATAACAGTTCAAAACTGCTTACAATTGGCTTTTTACATTTGACGCCCGCAGAAGTGAATAATTGCCTAAGGACAATGTATAACCTTGATTTAAATGACTTATTATGTGCACTTGGTATATATGCGGTGAAAATGATCTTCGCTCAAAACGGTTTCCCCTGCTGACAAATGGATTTGTTTAGGTTGAAAACGGTATACATTTATAATTGCCTTTTGTGTTTGATAACTTTGTGCATCTTACAACCACTCCCTTTTCACCCCGTTGCCCTACTTTTCAGTCCAAGAGATCGTTTTTCATCTATCTTTACTTTTTGCGTAAAATTCAGTGCAAGTCTAAGGAAAATAAAGAAGTAAATCATACAAACAGGACAGATAAAATGAAGGCAATAATAGTATTCATGTTATTGTCCTCCCTCTAAATGTACATGCCATTGGTGCTACAGTGACGGCTACGCTGAAGAGTAGGCAATAGAAAAATTGCTACCAAGTATCATCACTTAATGTCATGTAGCCCATCAGATAACATATTCCTGTTAAGGGAACTCCAGTTTGCCTCTTTTTCTTTCTTAACAGGCAATCATAATTCTCTGAATGCTGAAGGTCTTGTTGGGCATTTGGGGGAGTTACAAGTAATCTGGAGGAGTAGGTTCCTCGTAGACTTTCAAGTCTCCCATCTTAAATGCTGTCAAATTACTGATCATGATGAATTGGAAACCAAATGCAGTATTGGGAGAGGAATGTCTTACACCTCTTGAATAAGAGCACCATGAAAACAGGAAAAGGAAATGCTACTAACAGAGAGAAGAGACCAAAACGACCTCAAAATATTTGAGAATGGCGATCATGCTTTTTGATATAACTAGCTGCTTCTCTTTCAGTAAAATGCAGACTCCAACCATCATTAAGTTGTATTTAAAGCTTTGCAGATGGTGGTCAATATTAATAGATGCTTACTTGTGGCAAGCTGTTGGAAAGTCCAAAGTAAAAATTGCTCAATGATGGGATATAAGTAGAGAGGAAGGTTCCAAATGGTTTGAAACGTTTGACATATGGAGAAAACAAGTCAAAGAACTAAGGATCGGAAATAGAGGGCAAAAGCAGCTGGTCCACAGGCAGTGCATCTGGGTCCTTTTTTAGAAAAGGCATACAGATATTAATATCAGCTGAGCCTTCTAGCAACGGAGGAAGTGCCTTGCCTGATCAGAGTATCTCTGCCAGATCAGAGGCTTTTAAATAGGACTCAGTGAATGTCTGGCTATTTCCACAGGGTTCTACAAGGTCTGTATGAGAGGATCTTAAGAAATGCGTTGCTTTAAGAAAACAGATAAGACAAGCATATTCTGGGTAATTTAATCATTTTATCATAAAATGAAGTGCAATGAGGTACGTCAAAGCTGGCAGTTCAATGTCTTTGGATACAACCAGATCCAAATGTCCATTCATCATTCATTTATTCCATCATATATATATGTGTGTGTGTGTATATATATATACACATATATATATACATATATATGTGTGTGTGTGTATATATATCACTAAATATACATATTTGTATACACATGCACACACACATAGTCTCTGCTCTATGACAGATACTCATTGAAGGCTGAGTATATAGAAGTAACAGACAAAATTCTTGTTTCCTAAACACTGCTATATCCCATGACAATATATGAGATAGAATAAATCCTCTCTGGAGAATTAAACAGGGTGGTGTGGTAATACAGCATGCCTGAGCACTGACTCCAAACAAGGAGTTCTGCAAACGCTTTTATTTGATGTTATTTAAAGTGAAACCTGCATAATGAAAATGATAACGCCAAGAAATGAAAGAGTTAAGACAAACCCAGGCCGATGACTTAGCATGAGGACCATCAACACCAACAGAGAGGAATCAAGAAAGAACACTGGCTAACTTGGTGAGAGTGTTCGGTGATAAGTAGGTGCCCCAGGACCAGATCAGGCAGGGCTCTGTGGTCCAGGACAGAATTTCTGAATTCTCCAAGTTGCAATGAAAAGGAATCCATATTTGTAAGTTCCAATATTGCTATTTAAAAGATAGTTCTGTCTCTTAAGTGGATAATGGATCATGGAGAGGTTAAAAAAGATTGAGTTAGGGAGCTTGTAGGAATCTATTCAAGGAAGAAGTATACGTTATACTAAGATGACTTATAGATATGGAAGGAAGTAGACGGGTTCCTTTGGTGAACATGGAAGACGAGAGGATGAAACAGTAGAGGAAGAACAAGGAGTCTCTGATAATTCTCTGAACACATGATAAATGATGTCCTATTTTCTTTTCTTTTTTTAATATATTTATTTATTGTGAGAGAGGGGGAGTGGGAGAGAGACAGAGAGATTGAGAGCATCCCAAACAGACTCTTACACTGCCAGCATGAAGCCTGATGCAGGGCTCAAACTCAGGAATGTGAGATCATGACCTGAGCTGAAATCAAGAGTCTGTCGCTTAACTGACTGAACAACCCAGGCGTCCCAGACAATGTCCTATTTTTTGAGTGGTTAAGACTCTGAGTTAAGCAGTTTGATGGAAGAGGGGATACTGGAAATAAAGAGTTCTAATTTGGACATGTACATTTTGAAATGCTTATTGGTCATCTAAGTGGAAAATTCAAGTAGGTAAGGGAAAAAAAAAGGTCTGAAGTTTCAGGGAGAAGACTCAGCGCAAATCAATGACAGAGGGGAAATGATACTGCTGTTTTAGAATTGTTGAAAAGAGAGATGCTCCTAGAAAAGTAAATGACCCACTTTATGATCCTAGTGCTAATGCCCAATGTAAAGTGAAGGGTACAGTGTCATCCTTTAGAATAGCTTACTCAGAGTAAAACATAAAAAGCCCCAAATCAAAAAAGCCATGCTAGAATAATTTCTTATTCAACTTATATATAACTTGCACATCCTTGCGTTTATAATCTAAATGTAGTAAAATACAATAAATAATTTCTTTCTTCAAGAAAATTCCAGTCAATACTTTTTAAAATAATGCCTTTTGACATTTTAGGACCCATTTATACAGATTCACTTTAATTGTCAAATCGCACTTCCAAATTTCTTAGTATAATTGGAACCCTCTGTACCATAACTTATTTGTATATCTCCGTCTTGTTGAAAATGTATCTTTTTTTTACAAATTTGGCTATTTTGATAGGATGTGGTAGATGTTCTTGACATTTAAATAAATGACTAACTTTAGATAAAATGCTACCAGAAAGACTGACCTCCTTTTATTAAATACTTTTTGTTTTATGATTGTTCTATATCAAAATATCATTCTCCCCCTCTCCTCCTCCTTTCTACAAAAAAAATTGTACTTAATAATTTTCAGGGGCGCCTGGGTGGCTCAGTTGGTTAAGTGGCCAACTTCAGCTCAGGTCATGATCTCACGTCTGTGAGTTTAAGTCCCACATTGGGCTCTGTGCTGATGGCTCATCAGAGCCTGGAGCCTGCTTCGGATTCTGTGTCTCCCTCTCTCTCTGCCCTTCCCCTGCTCACGCTCTGTCTCTATGTCTCTCAAAAATAAATAAACATTAAAAAATTGAAAAAAAATAATAATTTTCACCAGCTACTCCACAGTTAAACTGTTTCTTGCAACTTATAAATGGATTGGGTTTATAAAGATCTTATTTGAATAAATTCCTTGTACTTTTTTTTCTTTTTCAATATAAAATATGGTTTTGGTTATTAGCTCTTAAATAAAAATGTTTGAAATGTGATTTACTTTTAAGAGTTGAATGCTTTGAACAAGTCACAATGTATTATAGTCTTACTCATAGAACACAGGGAAAAATGAAAGACATTTTTGCTACTATTTTTAAAGAGAGATTTAAAAAAATGAACTGTACAGATGAGTCTGGGAAAACAAATATTTTAAGATGAAAAAGAGGATATTTATGGATTTTCTCTGATGATGCTAGAGATGATTTAATGATAGCTTCCAGCAGGAAAAAAATCCCTTTTATTAAATGGCACGTTTCTTCGATGAATATTAAGCCACAGTTTTCTAACCTGTGTTTGCCAATCACCTGCCAGCCTCACTCAGCATGTCTTCTTGGCAGAAGGTTGTTCTGTGAGCTGGTGGAGGATGTCACCCTCTGCCCTGACCATGGCCCTGTCACTCCGTCTCCACAGAGAATCCAAAATGACTTTAAGCGCATTACATCACCTTATTCTTCTGCTTTAAATTTTCCAGGTTGTTTTTTTAATTTTCATTTTATTTAACATAAAATCCAACTCTTCCACAAGACTTAAAAGGTCTTACACATTTTGTCACCACTTCCTTCTCAATCCCATCTTCTACCAGGCTTTGTCCAGTTTATACTAAAGCTCTGGGTACACTGGCCTTCTTTCTGTTAATTGAAAATAAATAGGCTGGATTATGCCTTGAATTTGCTTTCCCTTCTGCTTAAAACACTTGACTTCTCATTATTTAAGTTTCCATTTAAGTGCCCTGTCTTCAGAGACATGGTCTCTGACCACCATATCCAAGGTAAACCCATTAACTCCCATTGCTTTTAAAATCCCATCTATCCTTATTCCTAGTTTTGCTTCATACTCATCACTACCTAAAATTATTTCATTTCAAATTTTATATTTCTACTTAATAATTATTTACTGACTTGTGCTATGTCAAAACATACTTTTATGTAACTGGTGTCCAAAACAATGCGTGTAATACAGAGAGAGTCAAGAAACATTGATTGATTGTTGACAGATAGCTTGAGGGCCATTAAAAAATTTTTAAATCTAGTAAATCTAGTAAAATGAGCTTCCATCACCTTTAGCTCACAAAGGCTAATAAATTCTTACATGATATTCTTCTTCAAAACTGCCATGAAATGGCTTACTTATTGCTATGTTGATTTATTGCTATGAGGCAGATGACATTTTCTGGTCACCTGGTTATTAAGAAAATTGCAGAATAACTGTAGGAAAGGAGAAGAGAACTAGCATGTATCTAAAAATCTATTATATTCTGGAATTTTGAGAAGTTCATCAGTTAGACATAGTTCACTAAATAGATGCAACTACTCTACAAGCTTCACATAACTCCTCCTGGCCTCCATCCTTTAGGATCCCTTGGGATGGTTTGGCATGTGGTCAGGGCCTTGAGCCTCTTCCTCCAAGAGGAAGCAGAAAACACTAGAGAACTCTGCTTGGGAATGAAGCATGTCTCTGAGGTAAACATTATTTCCTTCTACAGATAAAGAAATTAAGGTTCAGAGGAACCAATAACTCCTCTAAGTTTCAAGAATGTGATTATGAGAATCCAAGTCTCTTCAAACACTCTTTCCTCCCTGTGTTCCCTGTGTCAGGTCTTGCTATCTCCTGAAACACCTCCTTGGGATTTTTTTTTTCTGGGATGTTCTACAGACAAATCCAAACCACCAGGGTTAAAAATGAATTCATCATCAGTGTTCCTCTTCATATTTTCTGTGTCAGAAAGTGAAATTTATTTACCTAGTGAATTATTCCCCATCTAAATGTGGAACGGCTATCAAATTCTATGTATCCTTCTTCCAAAATATCCCGTTTCGGCACAATTTTGCCTGGGTGCAGTCTTCACCCCCTTTATCCCTTTCATAATTTCATCTTTCTTTCCAGGTTCCAACACAGAATCAGAACAGTTGCATCACTCCAAATTCCACTCTCATGACCAAAAATGATCTTGCTAAGGGAAATGTTAATGTTAATGTTTCCTCCTTAAAATATTACTAAGGCCTTCCAGCAATCTCTAGAGTAAATTCCAATTACCTTGGCTTAATTTTTTCTTAAGTTTATTTATTTATTTTGAGAGGGGCAAAGACAGCCTGAGTGCAGAGGGACAGACTGAGAGGGAGAGAAAGAATCCCAAGCAGCCGACACTGTTGGAGCACGGGGCTCAAACCGACAAAAACGTGAGATCATGACCTGAGCTGAAACCAAGAGTTGGATACCCAACCCACGGAGCCACCTAGGCACCCCATTGGCTTATTTTTTTTAAAAAGTCCTTCATTTTTAGGGACCTATCTTCTGCTTAAGTACCACACAACCACCATTGCCTCCAGGCACATTGCATCACTTGAAGTTCCTAATGTATTTAATACAATTCCAAGTCTCCAATTTTTCACACTTGTTGCTGAGTGTGAAAAATATCCCATCTTCCCAACCAAGTTCTACTCTTCTTTCAGTTCTCAACTTGGATGTCTCATCTTCTGGGAATGAGTCCCTAGACCTTTATATTTGAATTAGAGATATCTTTTCTGTTCCTCTTCACCTTTGGGTACCTATTTCTCAGCATTTACATACTGCACTAGAATAAAATAGTTGATTAAACTATAAACTCTTGAGTGCAGTGAGTGCTTCCCTTTCAGATGAGTATCACGGGATCCCAAGTACTTAACACAATGGTGTGTTGTTTGAAGGCACACCAAAAAAAATGTGAATTAAAAAAAATAATAATTTTTCCATGATTCACAATTTAGCCTGGTATCAGCCTCAATAGGCATCTAGGAAAAACAAAATCACTCGATGAGACAATCATTCTATTTCTACTAAATTAAGCTATTTTGTGCAGTTACTTCCTGATTTAAAGTCAATTGGACTCTAGGTGGTCTATCTGTGGCTTCATGTTAGTTCTTGCCATGTTCTTCCTCAGAAATGAAGGTTCCTAAGCTTCATTTCTGCATCATCGCAGAATCTCAGGAAAGTCTGAAGGCATAATGAGGTTACCTAGTCCAACCTCCAAGAAGCCCAAATCATCTATTTTGACAGGTGTAGTATTCAATGATAATTTATTACCCATCTATAATTGTGCTGTGACAAATTTTATGGAAGCAATGAAATTTTAGTAATCTAAGGCAGCTCCACTGCGATCTCTGCTATTGAATATGTCTTCTTGGGGATAAGAAACCCAGCGAGAAGAGATTAAGACTACTATTTCAATGAAATTGAGGGGGAGGGGTGCTCAGATTTATGATATGATAATAAATTGTCTGCAAGTAAAAAAAAAAAAGGAAGACCATATAAAATTGGTTGTAATAAAACAGAACCATAGTGAAAGATTTGCTAATGGTTTTATGATTGAAGTTTTATATCAAGGGCTTTCTTTTCAGTTAGGGGTTGTTATAATCAAAAACAAAAGTGTTGCTATTCATGCAAGAGGAAAAAAGGCAAACAATACATTTATATAATTGAACTAATTGCAAGTTCTTAGGAAAGGGTAAGAGGAGCAGAGTTTATAATCTCTTAATGTGCTTCTTTTTTCAGTTCAAGACCCAGAGAGATAAATATGATAATTTTAGCCAATTACATAAACATATCCTAAACTTTCCTCACCTTTACTATTCTTTGCTATTTTTAACTCACCAAGTTTTCCTTCTCTCTAAATCTCATATGAAAACCATTAACTAGCATTCTTAATATACTTTCGCAGTATCTTTTATTTTAGTGAATACTGAGTTAAAAATAAAGATTATCCGCAACACATTTAAAAGGGGTATGATGAGATGAGTTCTATAATTAAAGGACTTCAAAAAAAGCAGTAAAAATATTTTCATTTTGATTGTAAAATATTAGCTCCAATTCCATAGCCTTATGTGCTTTGGAACTTATACTTGAATAAGGTGGAAAATAGGGGTAATTTTGAAAGTCAGTATTAAAAAAAATTCCAATTACCTTACTTTCTCATAATCTTCCCACCTTACTCCCATTGTTAAAGCTCCAACTCACATCATCTTTTATCTGTACAACTTCAATGTACTATCTCCCATCCAGTGCGAAAACATATATCATGTTAAAAATACCTTTGCCATAGCAATATATTCTCATTTAGTTATCTCATTAGCTCAATGATTGATACTGACTAACAACTGGTAAATGAACTTTCGGAAAGACCCAAAGAAAATTGAGCTTGCGAAGTAATTGAGCTTACCCTAGTCCTGATTCTGGAATGTTTTCCCCCTCAAATGATATCTGATCATTTTACTTTACTGTGGGCTTTAGACAACTTCTTTCATATGGAAAAATCTTAGGTGGATTTGGTGCTTCTTATATCATGAAAACAAAGATATCACTTTCATTCATTCCTTTCTTTCACACAGTCCAGCATCAATACATGATTTGGTTATCAAAATAATATAAATCCTACATGTGAAATAGGAAAAGATGAAAGAAAATAGTCCGCTGATTAAAGGATAAATGGATTATTCCTAATTAGCCATCTCATGATGAATTGTAAAACTGTAGAGGACGATATAACAGAGGTGAGGGGGATTTACCCAGGACAAATTTCACTAAGGGCTCTATGTCTTATGCTGGGTAACTAATTTCACTTGCCTCAATTATGTGTGTCTTTTAAGCCTCCTCAAAAATGCAATTTTTGTTTAACAGATACTAAAAATGTCTGGCTTTTATATGGGAAAGATTTCTTTGCAGTTCCTACTGAGCTACAATCCAAAAGAAAAAACAAGAACCAGTTACTAAACACTATGAAAGAAACAGAAATTTTGCTCATATTTCTTTAACTCTTCACTTATTTATCAATAAACCAGTGAGAAATGATGTCAGATTTTTCTCTGACCATGCGTCTTTAAACACCAAACACCTGAGCATACACTGGTGACTCAGAAAAAACTTTCCAGAAATGCCTGGTCATGCCGAGAGACTATTTAGTTGCTCTTGCTTTTCTCATTAAAACTTTCAAGGTGAATGAATAAATACGTGCTCCTAAAATATCACCATTTTAAATCCTGCTTGTTTGGAACATTTCACAGTCAGCCCATTGATACCATCTTAACGGATACACAGCTGGAACTTTTCCCATATGAGTCTAATGACTTTTTCCTTTAATACTCTACCTCCTTCAGTTCCGCCTTTCTAGACAGCACAACATACTGAGTGTTGATTTATACCAGGATACAGGCTGTTCTTGCCTTTTCTTTGTCCAGATTGTATGAAGGTCACAGCGAACAGCAACTTCTCTCATGTACTTGTGCAATATTACAGAAGGCCAGGGCTTCTCTGAGCCTCAGGTTATTATTTGGAGATTTGAATCCTGACTTCTTTAGCTGCTTGATTTATTTTTTGCCTTCTCCTAAATTAAAAATACTACTGGTGCCTATATATTTCACTGGATGTTTTCATCAAGTTTTCAAGTTTTATTTGCTTTTTCACATTGACTCTCCCATGCTTTCAAGAGGAATGTAAATTTCAGTGAGTTTCTTTATCATAGCAAATAAATACCATCTTTATATTAAACACAGTTTCAGTTCTCCATCCATCAGTTTCCTGCTGCCCTTCTTTTTAAGAAACATGGAAGTTCTGGACTGAAAGGGAACTAAAACTCGTCGACCTCAGTCTCCATTTAATGCTTGAACATCTGGAGTTCTGCTCAAACATGTCCTATTTTGCAGAACTAAATTCTTCCCTAAGCAACACATGCCGTTTCCCGAAGGCTCTTTTTGTTAAAGAGGTCCACTCTTTTATCAAAATTAACATGGTTGCATTCATCTACTGCTTTTGTTTTGTACATTTTGAGCAATATAGAGCTTTCTAAATTCTTTCCCCAGGACACCTCTTGAAGACATTTTCTATACTTCCTTCTTCTACCTCCTCCGAACATTTCCTCTCCCTCACCGCAAGGTCATCGAGCTCTCCTCCCAGCGATGCAAACTTCTCATCTTCATTTGCTCTAGGTTGTCAGCCTTCCCAACCCACAAAATCAGCAAACGGTGCTGCTACATGCAGAGTAGGACAGGATCATATTATTTCCTTCATCCTATGTATTATACCACCTGTAGTGTAAATTAAGCTTAAAATTTGCTTTTTTTTTGGAAGCCATATCATGTTATAATTTCTTGGCAATTAAAATCACTACAGTTAAATTGCATAACTTGTGTCTTGTAGAATCTAAGTAGGGTTTTGTACCCAAACTAGGGCATTACCTTGATTTTTATTACTTTCCACTCATTAGATTTGACCTGATCTTTCCCAGAGACTCACAACAAAGTGGGCAAACAAGGCAGAGTGAGGGCTTGGAAAAGACAGCTAAATTAAGTTATGGTGCAGATCGAGAGGCCTTAAAAAAGAAGCAACTTGTTCATAGCAGCACTTTCGACAATAGCCAAAACATGGAAAGAAACTAAGTGCCCATCAACTGACGAGTGGATAAAGAAGATGTGGTACATATATACAATGGACTACTATGTGGCAATGAGAAAAAATGAAATCTGGCCATGCGTAGCAACATGGATGGAACTGGAGGGTATTATGTTAAGTGAGATAAGTCAGTCAGAAAAAGACAGATTCCATATGTTTCCACGAATAGGTGGACTTGGTGAGACTAAGCAAAAACCAGGGGGAGGGGAAGAGGGGAAAGAAAAAAAAGACACAGAGAGGGAGGGAGATAAAACATAAGAGACTCTCAAAGACTAAGAACAAACTGAGGGTGAGGGAGATGGGGGGGGGGAGAGGGGGTGATGGGCATTAAAAAAGGGCACATGTTGGGATGAACACTGGGTGTTTTATGTAAACCAATTTGAAAATAAACTATTTTAAATTAAAAAAAAAAGAAAAGAAAAAAAAGATAAATAAAGGTGGTCAAAATGTAAGAACATCTAGTTATAACAGATAAGTACTAGGATGTAATGTATAACATGATGAGTATAGTTAACACTGCTATCTTGTATATTCGAAAGTTGTTAAGAGAGTAAAGCCTAAGAATTTTCATCACAAGGAAAAAAAAAAAAAGAAGCAACTTGTGAAGAAACCTGTCAATAGATGATCTGAGAAAGGGATGAAATGAAAGAAGGAAGAAAATTCTTCCTGAGACTTAAAAGTAGAAAATGTGTGTACCTTTGCATAGAGCAGAAAATAGATCAATATGAGGGACTACAATTTAATTAACTCTGTGTTAATTATTGTATAAATCTAATACAAACTTACATCTTGGCCCTCATAATAAAGAGATATTTATCAGTTAGCAGCCCAATTATCAAATATAAAATCAAAATATTTAGCCACAGAATTTGTTATTTCTATCTGTTGAGGAGAAGATATCCCAGGGAAGGCTGGTTACATAACTTATGTAGCATTTAGGTAACACTATTTATATGCAAATATAGGTCTTCACATATACTCAGTAACAATAAAGCAAAATAGCTTGACAATTTTGTAAATAAAAGAATGCAAGTATTCTATTTGTGTGAGAGGTAGGACAAGGTGGGCATGAGTCCAATTATTTTCCTAAAAAAAGAGGAATTTTTATTTAAAAGCCATTTCTGGAGCAACATACCACAGAATGTACCAGGCATCGTTCTAGTCTCCAGGCAAACAGAATAGACAGTGACTTCTCAGAGGAGAGACACAGAAAATCAGTTAACTGGCACTGAAAGTTAGAGGGGAAAAATAAGTCAGAGAATTTGGACCAAGAAAGCCAGGTAGACAGGATGTTCGGTTGTTAATGAGGGTCACAAAGCAGGAGAGAAAAGAAATATTTGGGCCACTATTTGAAAAATTTGATACAGCAAGGCAGACAAATATTAGCAGAATAGCATTCCAAGGAGAATGAGAAGCCAATACGAAGGCTGGAGTGCTCCTGGAGTGTTCAGGGAACTTCAAGAAAGCAATTATGTACAGAACATGAGGAACAAGAAACAAAATACAGAAAGGTCAGAAACACGATGGTGGTCCCTCTCATAGGGCTTTTAGGTCTCTGAAAGGACTTTGGCTTCCACTTTGAGTGAAGTGATAAGGTTCTGACAGAAGTCATATAATTTGACTTATATTTTAAAGAGCTTACTGTAGCTGCTCTCTCGAGCTTAGATTGTAGGGAGTGGGGGCCACATGAGAATAGAACCTGCAAGAACAATGAGAATGAGGTTGCAAAAATCTATATGAGTGTATTGGTATCCTAAAACAAGGTTAGAGCAATAGAACTTGAGAGGAGTTGATAAAATTCTGAAGCTACTTACAAAATAAAACATATATTAATACAAATTACATTGGAAAGCTTTTCAGAAAGAGAATAAATTCCATGCAGGAATTTACTCCCTTAATCTTATCCTAGGTTAAACCCAAAGAAATCAATATATGAAATAAGAAGAACTCCAAAAATATTACAGTCAGAAAATCAGCTGTAATTTTTGTACTGGTGAAGCAATCTTTGATCAAACTAAGAGAAAAGAGTTTGTCTCTATTCTTGTCATATGCATTATTTATAATATGCTAAATACCATCCTGGTGTTATAATTGTGTGATGGGTTAAACTAAACCAACCCCTAAATCTCCAGTAACATAAAAAGAAAGAGAAAAAGCAATTTAACACTTATAAAATTGCATACATGATTCTAAAATGTAAAATTCCAGAGTCTTGTTCTTCAGGAGAACCATAAGACTCAAAAACAAGCTCTGCTTTTTTTTTTCTTTTCCACTTGTTTTTGGTGTAATAAAACATGTCTATGGGAGGTAGGGAAACACTATTGCTTTTGCTGACATGCTGACTGACACAATAAGCTTTATTTATAGGCTAAAATTAAGAAAAAAAGAAAAAAGAGGTAAATTGAAAACAATGAAATCAAGTTCTGTTTTCCTGGATGTTATAAACATATAGCCTCTGGTAGGCAACTTTCTCCAATGGCTCCCAATGATCCTCCCCTACTTGGTGGCATGCACAATCTTGTGTAATCCCCTCCCCTTGTGAGCTGGCCCTAACGACCTGCTTATGATAAATGGAATATGATAAAAGTGAAGGAATGTTACTTCTGTGATTATGTTACAAAAGAATGTGACGTCCATTTTGTTAGCATCCTTTCTGGTTGGTGCTCTTTCTCATCCTCTCACTAACTGCTGGTATGGTGTAAGAAGCTATATGGCTGAGGCAACATCAGAAGAACCAAAGTACACATCTAGGCAAGAGCTCATGAAAAGCTGAGTCCTCAGACCAACAGTCATGAAGGAATAACCATGAATCCTCCAATGACCGTTGACTAAGATCCTTCAAAGAAAAGCCTTGAGACGACTATATCTTTATAATAGTTCCAGAACCAGAGGACCCAGCTAAAATGTAAGTGTGAAATAATCGTGAGATTGGGGCGTGTGGGTGGCTCAGTCGGTTGAGTGCTGACTTCGGCTCAGGTCATGGTCTCGCACTCCGTGAGTTCCAGGCCCCATTCGGGCTCTGTGCTGTCAGCTCAGAACCTGGAGCCTGCTTCAGATTCTGTGTCTCCCTCTCTCTCTGCCCCTCCCCGACTCATGCTCTGTCTCTGTCTCAAAAATAAAAATTAAAAAAAAAGAAAGAAAGAAACAACAGTAAGATAATCAGTGTGTATGTTTTAAGATGCTAAGTTTTAAGCTGCTGTTATGCAATGATAGACAACAAATACACACTTATTTTAGTTCATGAGTGTATTTAGAACTGTTAACACAATAGTGAATAAGCATTTGGAAGACGATTGCCTATTAATTTAGTGGTCTACTTATTCCTACTTCATTCCTGGTCTTAGATGCTATTCTTAAGAGATGATGGTCAACTACATATCAGCAAAAACATGTTTTTGAGAATAATAAACCCAAGTACATCAAGTCGAGGTAATGGTTCAAGCCCTAATGAGAACATACTCACTAGCTGAAATGTAAGTCACTGCTTTCCATGTTACCTAATACTTGTAACTGTGTAGTAAGTATCACAGCAAGTGATTCTTATGATTTTTTTTTATTTCTTATGATTCTGCACTATTAACATGATTCACAATCTCAAGACTCATTAAAGTCAGAGAAGTATGTTATACTCCCTTGAATCTGAGGGATAGAAAGAAGTCTTTCTGTCTAATCTTCCTTTTATACCCCACTGCCCTGTTTTCAATGTCAATTGCTAAAATTTACTTGGTCATTTGCTTAAATTCTCTTGAAAAGTCATTCTAAGAGGCTATAACTTTGTTTATGGCAGCTAAAATATCTTTTCTGTATTATACCTCAAAGTGACCCAAGGAATATATCATAATGGAAATTTAATAGAAGTATTGAGTAATTGAGTAAACATGTTAATAACATACCATATGAGAAGCCTAGCCTATCCCTAATTATACCTAATGGCAGGATTATAACAATGAATTTCTCCTAAGGGTTTGCTTTCTATAGTCAGTGAAATATTCCTGATTTTTATAGAATTCTCTCAAACAGTTAAGTTCTTGTATTAGTTTAAAATAGAATGCTATTCTCAATGAAACTAGCCAGCACCCATTAACAGCGGAAAATGGGACAACTAACTAGTTACTTCCCATGCTTGTTTTTTGAAGTGTTTCATAAAACATTCATTCAGTTGAGCTTCATTCTTCAACATTAGCCCTTTTAGCTACAATTCTCAAAATGTAGAAGCCTTTAGGCTACAGATCACAGATTATTTAGAATCTGCTACGGCCAGTTGTTAGCAGTGTGATCTTAGGGGAGTTAACTGATACTTCTGAAATTTAATTTCCTTATCTCTAAAAAGCAGGTCATAAGCTATAGCACATATGGTTTAATTTTTTTCATAATCATGCCAGATAAGAAAAATAAGATTTAAACTCAGATTTTAACTTCAAACCATGAAAGTTGTAGTGTTGTATAATGGGTCACACTATAATGTAGGAAAGGAGATGTGAATATTTTCTCTCATCGAACTTATATGCCCTTCATTTGAAAAAAATAAAAATAAAAAGAGAGATGATTATAATAAGTTTGCCTTAGAGTCAGTAGTAAAATAATGATTATAAAATTTATCTTCTGCTCATGTTATTAGGATACAACTTAGAAATAAAACTAGTAATATCAAAGAATATAAATTCATGGTGAAGAGTTTAACAGTAAGTGGTCCAAATAAGTTGAAATAAAATAGCATCTTGTGCTCCTTGTAATTGTACCTTTAAATTCAATCTCAAAAGAAATCATTTGAATTAGAAATATTTGCAGTTTTCTCCTGGAGCTCACTAAACCCTTAGCCCTGGGTTTGCTTTTGCCATACACCCTAGGGAGAAGTTTTCTCTGCATTATATCACCCTTTCATTAGAGATTTAAAAAAATCAGGCAAGCATATTCAAAACATAGTTTTCCTTGAGCGAATAGGGAAGAGAGATCTCTGAGATTCTTGTATTCTGCTTTTTAAACCACCAAGAATAGGTATGCCGATTAAAGATTGGATTTGCTTAAGAATAGTAGCTAAGCAAAAATGACTTCAATATGAATGAATCAAGGGTCAGTCAGTTTCTGGCACTGTAGGCTTACTGGAAATATTAAACCTATCCTTTACTGTAGATAGTTCATACAAACCAGGGCCTTCCAGACACCCACTTATCTTCTTAGTAATATTTTCTAAACAATATTGTCCTTTATGATCTCAATAAAAAGGCCATAAAAAAAGAGACATCTTAGGTATGATTTTTGCCTTCAAATATTTAGATTTTATTTTTTATATATGTACGAAACTTATGGTTAGAGCTACCACAGTCAAGGCATTTCTATCTCACTTTCTTCTCTGAGAACTGTCCAAACTACAAAATTCATGAAGCTCAAATAGGAATTTTCTATCTTCATTGAAAGCATGAAAAGCCAATTCAGCTTCAAACTCAAATCTATAAATAGGCTGCCAAGAACAGTGATACTGGGACCAACTTGTGGCGTGATGCCTAGACTGGATCCCTGTGTGTCTGTGTCTATATCTGCATTTGCATCTCTTTATGTTAATATACATGAGACCAGCTAGCACAGATCTAAAATGTCCTTGACCTAACTGGTTGGTGATCAATTACTGTTTTGAAGTAATAAGCTTAAGGAGCTTCGTGGGAACTATGTGGGCCTTACTCCACACAGCAGAGCATCAGAGAGGGAGGATGAACAAGGAGCTGACAAATATCTACAAGAACAAGCCTATAAGTGGGAGGGAGTGAAGGGGACAATCTGTCACAACAGCCAATCACGGTCCACTAAAGAGACTTGTAAAAATACAAGACCATCAAAAATAAAAGTTTGTGAGAGAATGACTCAGTCTGGCCTGCCCTAATCTTACTTCCTTTTTTACCCCAAATATTCAGAGCACTGAGTGGATGATGGTGTAGACATGTGCTCAGCATTGGGAAGATACCTCAGCATAGGTAAGAAGTGGTTCTGAGAAAGTATTTCTGTCTCATCTTATTTTTCAACAAAGAGCTGATCTTGACAGAAGAGACCTCATTTAAAAATGAATCAAAACCATGGGGCACCTGGGTGGCTCAGTCAGTTAAGCCTCCGACTTTGGCTCAGGTCATGATCTCACTGTTCGTGGGTTCAACCCCCACATCAAGCTCTGTGCTGACAGCTCAGAGCCTGGAGCCTGCTTCGGATCGTGTGTCTCCCTCTCTCTGCCCCTCCCCCACTCATAATCTGTTTCTCTCTCTCAAAAATAAGTTTATTTTTTTTTAATTTAAATGAATCAAAATCAGAAGGAATCTGCACCCAAGCTGGATAAAGATAGCGTAATATAAAATGCACAGAGTAATAGAACAAATGGAGAGCAAACAAAAGTAGCTATTAGAATTAGTGAGAAAAATGTTAAAAATCGTTCCATGTAAAGACTTTCAAATAATTTTTTTTAAGTTTATTTATTTATTTTGAAAGAGAGAAAGCAAAAGTGGAAGAGGGGCAGAGAGAGGGAGAGAGGGAAAGAATCTCAGGCAGGCTCTGCACTATCAGCCCAGAGCCCAATGTAGGGCCCAGTACTCACAAACCGTGAGATCATGACCTGAACCGACGCCAAATCCTTAACCGATTGAGCCACCCAGGCACTTCTATCAAAGAAATTCTTTAAACCACTGCCGAAACAAAGTATCAAAGAGAAAATAAATTAAAAATTAATATGACCAAAAGAAATAAAAAGTAAGCTAAAGCAAGGAAACAGAAAAGAATTTAAAAAATAAATATGGAAGTAAACACCATCTTATAACTGCAAGAATTAACAGACATAGTTAAAAATATCAGCTTAGAAAAAAATGCAGAAAAAAAGATATGAGAAGAGTGAGCCAGGTAAAAGGGGATTCGCATTTCCAATAAGAGCAGGAAACTTCCACATGTCTTGACCTTGCATAAGATCCCTGGGACAGCCTGGGTTCTGAAAAAGTTTCAAGAATAACTGAGTATGAAATTACAAACAATATTGCAAGTTAGAAGCTCTAAGCGAAAGGTTGATATAGTGGGATTAAAGTATGCTACATCCCAAAACTAAATTATATAAAGTTCTTAATTTTCTATATCTGTTGTGATTTTCTCATGTCTTTCCAAACCGTTGAGCAATGGAGAACCTTCAACTTTTACCAGTTTATTTTCTCACTATCTCTTCTTATAGATGAAGATTTTTTTTTCCCCCAATTTTAAACAGTCCCTTTCAGGTAAATGCTAAACTTTCACTTTGCTCTTCCTTAAAATGAACATGATGTTCGTTCATCTCAAGATGCTGTCTAGCTATATGACAGATCTTGCTGAACACCTTCACGGAGGTGGAAGAGGGGGCCTTGCATTCACATGGGATTGCTTTGCTGCTCTCTGCATCTTCGTTGTTCTCTTCAGTGACAGTAGTCCTGTCTTTTTGGTTAAATTATGCCCTAAAGCAGTGATATCACACACAGCCTAAGTGTGACATGGTCAAAGATGTGGCCAATGGCAATTTTAGACTTAGGAGAGAGGACCTCTGCCTTTGGGTACTACAATTGTACAAGTTCCACTCCAGCCTCATTCTAACTGCGCCTTTCCCCTGGAGTGAGGACTCCTCTGAGGCGACTGAGAACGACAACCTGGAGTACATGTGCTCATCTTCTATAACACACACCAAACACATAGGGTCCAGATGTTTCCTGTCAAACTGGGTCCTGAGCCCATTTCCAAGTTGGGCATGGGACTATTCTCCTGGTCCATCCTTCTAAGAGCAGGCTATACCACTTTGTATGCACATGAGTCATATAGACTTTAAAGTGACCCCATGATCAATGTCTCCTGATGTTCTCAATCTGTGTAATTCTCAATATTCTCCCCTAAAGTGTAAGCAGAACCTGTGAGTACTTCTAACAATCAGAATATGATAGGAGAGCCTGAGTGGCTCAGTCGGTTGAGTGTCCAACTTCAGCTCAGGTCATGATCTCATGGTTAGTGAGTTTGAGCCCCATATCAGGTTTGCTGCCATCAGTGCTGTACAGAGCCTGTCTCAGATCCTCTGTCTCCCTTTTTCACTTCCCCTCCCACTTGGGCTCTCTCTCTCTCTCAAAAATAAACATTTGAAAAAAAATATGACAAAGGTAATGGGATGTCACTCCAGTGATTACATGTTATATGGCAAAAGCAATGGTATGTTATATTATACATGTATATATGTAATATATGATTATGTTATAGAAGACTTGGGTTGGTAGGTGACTCATTATAAAGTCTTACTCTCCTATTGCCTTTGAAGAAGCAAACTCTGAATCCTACCCATTTAATGAAATGAATTCTACTAATATGCTAAGGGAACATGTAATCAGATCCTTCCCCAGCTAAGCCTTCATATAAGTGTTGCTAGGCTGACACCTTAACTGCAACCTTACAAGACCTATACAGAATAGCCAGTTAAACTGTGCCTTGACTCCTAATCTAAAGAAACTATAAGATGATAAGTATGGGTATTTTGAGCTACTAAGTTTGTGCTGCATAGAAAACTAATACAGTACCCCAGGGTCTAGGAGTGGCCCTAAGGATGGCTTTAAGGGAGGGTAGTTAGGAAGACTGAATGTATGTGGACTGGGTGTCCTCAAGCATTATAGAAGCCTGTGCGGAATGTGAAGGAGGCAGGATGATGAGCAGGAGAGTGTAGGGAGGGAGGCAGGCTGGGCTGGCTTCTCCTACACTGCTTTGGTCTGATACAGAACTACAAGGAGTACTACAACTATAAATCTAATCATGACCTTCTTGGTTGTGATAAAGGTAGAACAATAGAACACATTTCGTCTAATGATATGTTAACATTAGTTATAGCTTTTAAATATGGAGGCTATGATATGTGGATCTCCATTTGTATTTATGACTTGGGCCCGCCATCCCTACTAACTCAGCCCTGTTTTGGCAATGGAAGGCCTAGGCTCCTGAGGTTCAGTTGTAATATCTTTAGGTTCCCAGTAGAGTAACCTGCCCAGCTGGCCTTGGCCAAAATCATTCCAAAGAGGCTGGAGACCCAGCCAATTCCCTTGCCCACACAGAGTTTGATAATATCACACCATGAAGATCAGGTAGGAATTTCTGAGTATTTTAAACATCTGGAGGATATAAGAAAATTAGGTAAAGACTTTTTTTTTCTCTCTTTCTCTCTCTTTCTAACAAGGAATAATTAATATTTTACTGTCATGTTGCTTTCACAAATTGGTATAGGAAATGGAAAGAGATGGGCTTTCTGTAGTAGTCTCTTCTAAGCATCTTCAAAAGTATGCTAGGCAAAAGTCCTCCTTCGCTTTAGTTTTTCTCATCAACCAAGCTAACCTGGCTTCTCCCAATGGGATTTTAGTTCGAAAAAGGGAGGTTAGCACATGTGTGACCCTCTTCATTCCCTTCCTTTTACACATTGTCTCTGGGCAGAAGAGCTGGGCTTTTCATTCTCTCTACATGATGTCATTAGTTATTCAGGCCTATAGTAAAGTAGTATGTCCTTGTTTGATAGGATTGATTTTTTAATGGTATACCAGTTATGGGTACTGTCTTCCTATGCTCAAAAAGTCGCCTGCGCAACAAAGTTGAAAAATGACCTCTTTGTTGTAGCTCCAGGATTGGAAAGTCCCTCCTATCAATCTTGTAGCTAAACTTGGAAGGTATAAGGCTAGAAGAGTACATGAAGAGAAGAAAAACTGGCTTAATACCACACGAATTAAACAATAGAACAAAAACATTTTTCCTGTAACTTTAATAGAAAACTTTTTTAAAATGTAAGTTTGCATGCTGAGTGTAGTATTGCTAGATGCAATCACTATAACTCACAATCTTAGCTAGCATTCCACCAAAATGTTATGATTTTGAAAGTGAACAGATAAATAACTTTAGTGAATATCATATTAGATTGCCGTGGAAGCAAAGACATCCTGGGGTTATGTGCACAATAGTAACAATAAAACATGTCCAGCTCTTGCAAAAAGAAAAAAAACTCTGATATATATATATATCAGAGTTAGACTAAGTGGTCTAAATGGTAATGAAAGAAACACCTAGCAATACCATGAGATTTAACTGAAGGTAGGGGGTGAAGTGGGTGGAATGTTCAAAACTATTGTGGATTGTTCTCTTTTACCCCTTTTGTGAATAGTGTTAGGCAAGACAATAGGAGAGGAAAAAGGAAGAGTTTGAGACACAGGGGAGTGGAAGGAGGTCATTTGTAACTGCAGCTGAGAAATTGGTTTTGAACATAAAGTGTGTTTGTTTCAAAGATCACAGAAATCTAGGCATGTCTAATACCCTGATGGGTTAATGCTTATTTGTATATACAACTTGTTTGTGGGAGGGTCTATACACTCCCGTGGACAGAACTCCTAAGGGGGAAGAGAATCAAGCACAGAGGCTGTGCCCAACCATAATTCTCAAGATATGTAGGACTCTCGATATTTGCTAATTACCAAAAGAACCCCCAAGTGCTGTTACTAAGTGATTGTCAATTCTGGAGGGAGTCGAGTGATTGGCAAAGAGAGACTATGAGACCAAAAGAAGAATTAACGTCTTCTCCATTCTGCAGAGAATACTGTGGGCAGTTTTGCTATGCCAAGAGTTCCAGAGAACCTGCCATACTCCAGGAGAAGAGCAATGCCTCAGAGTTATGTTGGGGAGCAACCGAGATTCTTATCAGGAAGGTGGAGTAGAGAAGTGGAGTGACCTGATTTTGAGCAATAGAGAAAATGTCTGAATGCCTTACCCAACTTCTCTGGGAGCAAATTTAAAGATTGCAGGCTTTAGGTTGACAGAAGTGGAAATACTTGCTTGTGCAACTGAGAAATCACACGTGGACCCCAAAATATATGCAGAAGAGATGTAAAGGGAACCAAAAGCACTGAAAGTCAGGCTGATGCAAAACTCCACACAATAAGGTGCATGAATCTTAATGCATCCCTATTTGTACACCCAAGATTAATATGTCCCAGGAGCATGGGCCAGCAAATCCTATGGATCTTCCATTTGTTAGAATTTTATATATAGCACGACACCATGTGCATAAAGAGATTGCATATGTATATGTTTGTCTATGCATAAAATATCTCTGGAAAAATACACAAGTAGCTGATAACACTGGCTGCCTCTGGGGAAACTGAGAGGTGAGTTATGAAGGGGAAGTTGACTTATTTTTAACTTTTTACATGAGTATGACTTTTGAACATTTTTACCATGCATATATTTCTTATTCATAAACCCCACACAGTCTAATTATAAATAGAACAAAACAAGTCTTAATGGTTTTAAAACCCATTTTTCCAGCCGATAAATACTTGAAATATAATCTCAATAAATGAGAGCAGCCAACTCTTAGATTTTAAAGTAGTATAGATGTGAGTATAGGGGTAAATCTATTGTTTCAGAATAGACAACAATATGATTGTAAAGATTCCAAAAGTCTTGTAGGCCAAATTCCAATTTTCCCATTTGCCTTCAAGAATCATGATAAAAAATAAGATCTGATCCGATTCTGAGATAACTTCTTAATGCCTTATTTTTCTTTTCTTCTACCTGCCAGGAAATTCATATGGACAATGCTAGATTATAGTTCCCGGCAGTGACTGCCCTTTTCCTTTCTACCAATTCTTATCTGTATCTATCTTTATGTTTGTACAGCTATTTTACATAGTGGTTTTTATGAACCATCTAAAACATGTTTTGGCAATAGGGATTGCTTAAATTCAAATAATCAGAACCACCAAAATAAAATAAATAGTCAAAACCAAGTAATATAATGAATTGGACAACCAATACTGAGATGATATATTCAAAAACTCACAGGTAAAATTATATGTGTTAAACTTTCTGGAGTACAACATGGCAATACATATAATTCTCTTTTATTTTTGTTTACTATTATTCATATTTGAGAGAGAGAGGGCATACACAAGTGGGGGAAAGGTGGGGGCGTGGGGCAGAGGATCCTAAATGGGCTCTGTGCTGACAACAGAAAGCCCCATGCAAGGTTCAAACTCATGAACCATGAAATCATGACCTGAGCCAAAGTCAGATGCTCAATGGACTGAGCTACGCAAGCACCACTCAATTCTTTTGTTAAAAAAGTGTATATTCATCTGTAATCCGACGTCAGTCACTAGAGAAAACTTGCTGTGAAAGGCAGGTTCAGTCTTTCTGGGCAGGATAAATAACAGGTATACCTGGAACACGTATTCATAGCTGGCTTACATTAGAAGTTTGCTTACCTGGAAGTTATAAATTACCCTTCAAGAATTCTTGAGAGACATTGAACCAGGCTCAATATTCCTGCAGCATGAGATAGGAAGCTTATACTGGGGCTTTGCAACATCCAATCTACCTGGTCTTATGTGATCTTATGTGGTTCTTAGCTGAGGGTGCTTCTGCTCCCACTTTGCCTCCGGTGAGATTTAGTAATTTTAGATACATTCTTGGTTAGTACAACTGGAGAAGAGGGTAATATGGACAATTTATTAGGTAGAGGGGAGGCTTGCTAATGAACAACCTACAATTCTCAGGGCAACTCCCCATAGCAATGGATGATCTGTTCCAAAATCTCAGTAATACCAGATAGAGAAATTTTGGTCTAAATCTATTGTTCTCTTGGGTTTTGCTGCCTCTCTTGAGGCAGTGCCATGCAATCGGGCACACCTTCTGCTCTGTGCCCCAGTTGATAGTAAAGACAAAGTGGTGGATCAAGAATGGAAAGGATTCGGAGGAGGGCCAACATGGCAGAGGAGTAGGGGGCTCCAGTATTTTGCTTGTCCTTTAAACGGGGACGACTGGAACCAAAGTCTCTCTCAACTCCAAGAATCGGGGAGAAAAGGTGCTGCAGCTTACAAGGAATGAAGGCTAAAACAGAAACGGCCCAGATAAAACTCTGTTTTCCTTTCCAGGGCAACTTCAAGAAACAATCCAAAACACATCTAGCCAAAATGATGAAACAGAAGAATTCTCCTCAAAACAATCTACAAGAAGCAGTGACAGCTCAAGAATTGATGAAAACAGATATAAGCAACATAACAGAACATGAATATAGAATGATAATCATAAAACTAATCGCTGGGCTTGAAAAAGCATAGATGAATGCAAGGGGTCCCACGTGGCAGAGTTCAAGGACCTTAAAAATGGTCAGGAAGAATTAAAAAAGACCTTGGATGAAATACAAGGCCAATTGGAAGCAGCCACAGCACGGATTGAAGAGGCAGAGTTAGTGCATTAGAAGATAAAATCATTGAAAAAGAGGAAGCAGATAAAAAGAGAGAGAAGCTGATCCAGGAACAAGAAAGGAGAATTCGAGAGCTGAGAGATGCACTCAAAAGAAATAATATGCATATCATAGGAGTTCCAGAGGAAGAAGAGAGAGAGAAAGGAGTCGAAGGGGTACTTGAACAAATCATTGCTGAGAACTTCCCCAACATGAGGAAGGAAATGGGCATGGAAATCCAACAGGCACAGAGAACTCCCCTCAGACGTAACTTGAATAGACCTTCGGCACAACACATCATAGTGAAGCTGGCAAAATATAAAGATAGGGAGAGAATCCTGAAAGCAGCTAGGGACAAAAGAACCCTAACATACAAAGGCAGACATATAAGGGTAGTAGCAGCCTTATCTACAGAAACTTGGCAAGCCAGAAAGGAATGACAGACATCTTCAATGTGATGAGCAGTAAGGACATGCAACCAAGAATTCTGTATCCGGCTAGCCTGTCATTCAGAATAGAAGGAGAGATCAAGGTTTTTCCCAACAAACAAAAACTGAAAGAATTTGTCACAAATAAGCCAGCACTACAAGATATCCTGACAGGCACGCTATGAAGGAAAGGTTGCAAAGAACACAAACTACCAGAGACAGCCTTACAAACATGAAACTTACAGATAATACAGTGACTGTAAGCCCATATTTTTCAATATTAACACTGAATGTAAATGGACTAAATGTGCCAATCAAAAGACACAGGGTAACAGAATGGATTAAAAAACAAGACCCATCTATTTGCTGTCTTCAAAAAACTCATCTTAAACCTGAGGACACCTTCAGATTGAAAGTGAGGGGATGGAGAACTATCTACCATGCTACTGGAAGTCAGAAGAAAGCCGGAGCAGCCACACTTATATCAGACAAATTAGACTTTCAAATGAACGATGTAATAAGAGATGAAGAAGGACATTATATAATAGTCTCAGGGACCATCCAGCAGGAAGAGCTAATAATTATAAATATCTATGCGCCGAATTTGGGGGCACCCAAATTTGTAAAACAACTAATTAAAAAAATTAGGAACCTTATCGATAAAAATGTCCTAATAGTAGGGGACCTTAACACTCCACTCTCAGCATTGGATAGATACACAAAACAGAAAATCACCACAGGAACAACGGCCCTGAATGACACATTAGAACAGATGGGCCTCACAGACATCTTCAGGGTCCTTCACCCAGAAGCAAAGGAATTTACATTCTTCTCAACTGCACACGGTACATTTTCCAAGATAGACCACTTTCTGGCGCACAGGGAAGCTCTGAATAAACATAAAAGAATTGAGATCATACTGTGCACACTGTCAGACCACAGTGCTTTGAAACTTGAAATCAACCACAGGAGAAAGCCTGGAAAATATCCAAAAACATGGAGGCTAAGAAATAACCTACTAAAAGATGAGTGGGTCAACCAAGCAATCGGAGAAGAAATTAAAAAATACATGGAAACAAATGAAAATGAAAACACAACAATCCAAACGCTCTGGGATGCAGCAAAGGCAGTCCTGAGAGGGAAATATATTGCAATTCAGGCCCACCACAAGAAACAAGAAATATCAATAACACAAATCCTAACAGCACACCTAAAAGAACTAGAACCGGAACAACTAAAACAACCCAAGCCCAGAAGAAAGAGAGAAATAACAAATATCAGGGCACAAATTAATCATATGGAAACAGAAAAAGTAGTGGAACAGATCAATGAAACCAAAAGCTGGTTCTTTGAAAAAATAAACAAAATAGACAAACCACTAGCCAGGCTTCTCATAAAGAAAAGAGAGAGAACTCAAATAGATAAAATCATGAATGAAAAGGGAGTAATAACAACCAATCCCTTAGAAATAAAAGCAATCATCAGAGAATACTATGAAAAATTATATGCCACCAAACTCGGCAACCTGGAAGAAATGGACAAATTCCTAAATAGCCACACACTACCAAACTCAAACGGGAAGAAATAGAAAATTTGAACAGACCCATAACTAGTGAAGAAATAGAATCAGTTATCAAAAACATCCCAGGAAATAAAAGCCCTGAACCAGATGGCTTCCCCGTAGAATTTTTTTTTTTAGCGTTTTTATTTTATTTTTGAGAGACATAGAGACAAAGCATGAGCAAGGGATGGGCAGAGAGAGAGGGAGACACAGAATCTGAAGCAGGCTCCAGGCTCTGAGCCGTCAGCACAGAGCCTGATGCGGGGCTCGAACTCACAGACCATGAGATCATAACCTGAGCCGAAGTCGGCCGCCTAACCGACTGAGCCACCCAGGCACCCCTTCCCTGCAGAATTTTACAGACATTTAAAACAGAGTTAATTCCTATCCTCCTCAAGCTCTTCCAAAAAATTGAAACAGAAGGAAAACTCTGGGACTCATTCTATGAAGCCAGCATCACTGATTCCCAAACCAGATAGAGACCCAGCAAGGAAAGAGAATTACAGGCCAATATTCCTGATGAATATGGATGCAAAATTTTTCAACAAGATACCAGCAAATCTAATCCAACAGCATATATAGAGAATTATCCACCATGATGAAGTAGGATTCATCCCTGGGTTGCAGGGCTGGTTCAATATTCACAAATCAATCAACATGATAAATCGCATTAACAAAAGAAAAGATAAGAACCATATGATCCTGTCAATAGATGCAGAAAAAGCATTTGACCAAATAAAGTACCCTTTCCTAATAAAAACCCTCGAGAAAGTCGGGATAGAAGGAACATACTTAAACATCATAAAAGCCATATATGAAAAGCCCACAGCTAATATCATCCTAAATGGGGAAAAATTGAGAGCCTTCCGCTGAGATCAGGAACACGACAGGGGTGTCCACTCTCGTTACTGCTATTTAACATAGTGTTGGAAGTCTTATCATCAGCAATCAGACAACAAAACAAAATAAAAGGCATTGAGATTGGCAAGGAGGAAGCCAAACTTTCACTCTTTGCAGATGACATGATACTTTACATGGAAAACCCGACAGAATCCACCAAAAGCCTACTAGAACTGATCCATGATTTCAGCAAAGTTGCAGGGTACAAAATCAATGTACAGAAATCGGTTGCGTTCCTTTACACCAACAATGAAGTAGCAGAAAGACAAATAAAGAAGCAAATCCCTTTCACAATTGCACCAAAATCCATAAAATACTTAGGAATAAACCTAACCAAAGATGTGAAAGACCTCTACACTGAAAACTATAAAAAACTTATGAAGGAAATTGAGGAAGACACAAGGAAATGGAAAAACATCCCATGCTCATGGATTGGAAGAATAAATATCGTTAAAATGGCAATACTACCCAAAGCAATCTACACATTCAATGCAATCCCAATCAAAATTGCACCAGCATTCTTCTCAAAGCTAGAGCAAACAATCCTAAAATTTGTATGGAACCACAAAAGACCCCGAATAGCCAAAGTAATACTGAAGAATAAAACCAAGACGGAGGCATCACAATCCCAGACTTTAACCTCTACTACAAAGCGGTTGTCATCAAGACTGTATGGTATTGGCACAAAAACAGACACATAGACCAATGGAATAGAATAGAAAACTGAGAAATGGACCCGCAAGTATATGGCCAACTAATCTTTGACAAAGCGGGAAAATGTATCCAATGGAAAAAAGACAGCCTCTTTAATAAACGGTGCTGGGAGAACTGGACAGCAACATGCAAAAGAATGAAACTAGACCACTTTCTTACACCACTCACAAAAATAAATTCTAAATGGATAAAAGATCTGAATGTGAGACAGAAAACTGTCAAAATCCTAGAGGAGAAAGCAGGAAAAAGCCTCTTTGACCTAAGACGTACCAATTTCTTACTCGACACGTCTCCAAAGGCAAGGGAATTAAAAGCAAAGATGAACTACTGGGACCTCATCAAGATAAAAAGCTTCTGCATGGCAAAAGAAACAACCAACAAAATGGATAGACAACCAATGGAATGGGAAAAGATCATCGCAAATGACATATCGGATAAAGGACTAATGTCTAAAATCTATAAAGAATTTACCAAACTCCACACCCCAAAAACGAATAATCCAGTGAAGAAACTGGCGGAAGATATGAATAGGTACTTCTCCAAAGAAGACATCCAAATGGCAAACAGACACATGAAACGATGCTCAATGTCACTCATCATCAGGGAAATACAAATCAAAACTACACTGAGATACCACCTCACACCAGTCAAGAGTGGCTAAAATGAACAAATCAGGAAACTATAGATCCTGGAGAGGATGTGGAGAAACAGGCACCCTCTTGCACTGTTGGTGGGAATGCAAACTGGTGCCGCCACTCTGGAGAACTGTGTGGAGGTTCCTCAAAAAAATGAAAATAGGGGCGCCTGGGTGGCTCAGTCGTTTGAGCGTCCGACTTCGGCTCAGGTCATGATCTCGCGGTCTGTGAGTTCGAGCCCCGCGTCGGGCTCTGTGCTGACAGCTCAGATCCTGGAGCCTGCTTCGGAATCTGTGTCTCCCTCTCTCTCTGCCCCTCCCCCGCTCATGCTCTGTCTGTCTCAAAAATAAATATTAAAAAAAAATTTAAAAATAAATAAATAAATAAATAAAAAATAAAATGAAAATAGACTTACCCTATGACTCAGCAATAGCACTGTTAGGAATCTACCCAAGAGACACAGGAATGCTGATGCATAGGGGCATGTGTACCCCGATGTTCATAGCAACACTTTCGACAATAGCCAAATCATGGAAAGAGACTACTTGTCCATCAACTGATGATTGGATAAAGAAGATGTGGTATATATATATACAATGGAATACTATGCAGCAATGAGAAAGAATGAAATCTGGCCATGTGTGCAACATGGAGGGAACTGGAGGATATTATGCTAAGTGAAATAAGTCAGGCAGAGAAAGATGCCATATGTTCCCACGCATAGGTAGGCTTTGGGAGACCTAGCAGAAAACCAAGGGGGAGGGGAAGAGGGGAAGGAAGGGAAAAAAAAAGCCACAGAGAGGAAGGAAGACATAACATGGGAGACTCTCAAAGACTAAGAACAAACTGAGAGGAGAGGGGGAGTGTGGGAGGGGTGAGAGTGGGTGATGAGCACGGAGGAGGGCACTTGTTGGGATTATCACGGGGTGTTGTATGGAAACCAAACTGACAATAAATTATTCAAAAAAAAAAAAAGAATGGAAAGGATTCTTTTATTTTTCATGCTCTTTGCCACAATGCCATTATATGCTCAGGAATATTTTCACACTCCAAGGAGAAGGTATTGGAACGAGAGAAACAAAATTCTTTTCTACATTTCATCCTTCCAGAGTTCTCCTCTAAGGCAAGAAGTACACAGTAAATCATTCGTTTGAATAGGGGTAGGAATAGAGTAAAAGGCAGGGAGATAAACAGATTAATAAATAGAGTTAACAAAATATTACATTATCCACTCCTATTTTACAGAAATACTAAAAGCATTTAGTGAGAGGAAGTATAGAGCATCTGATTTCATCTGACATATTAAGAGGCTAAAAATGTAAAAAATAGAATAAATCTAGGGCAAAGGCATTAGGCTGAAGACAGATTTAGGTGATCATGAAGTCACTGGCTGTTGGAAAAACCAAAATCTGGATACTTAAACTCATGGACTTTTTGAAAACCAAAGCTTTGCTTTAGGTGTAATCTTCTTATTCAAATGATTTTTGTTTTAATTAGAGGAGGAATAATATTGAGAGTAATTTTTTTTCCTGCTTTGTATTTTCCTAGAGATAAGTATGGAAATACGTGAGGAATAAGAAGTAGATATATGGGCTTGGCCCATTCCCATATTTGTTAAAGTATTCTTTAAATAATTACACATTAGAAATATACATTATCTGTTTTCAAAGATCAGGTGAAAATAGATATATAACAAAACATGAACAGATGTTGAAATTCTGAAATATTAGCAGTATGCATTACTAACTTCCATGTATTTCATTTCTTATAAAATTTAATTAAAAATGATAAAAAATACTTATGAGAACTTTGGTATTTGCTTTTTCACGTATTATATATCATATTACAGGTAGTGATAATCTTTTAGTGTCACTTGTTGGAAAAATGAAGTTCATTAATGTGATAAATGATAGATTCTTGAAGAGTGGCAAAATATGCCACCCCAAAATATGCCTCTTTGGCATAAGGACCACTTTGAGCTAATTATTTTGAGAAACAGCAGACACAAGAAAAGCTCTCAATGTGGAGTAGAAGTTACCCTTAAGTAAAGGAAATCTGCATTTGTGAAGTTAATCTACCTCTCTGTACCAGATAGAGAAGAACTCTAAGTCACAAGAAATTCTTACCAACTGAAATTTGCATAACAAATTTTACTCTTGCTATTCCCAGTAACCTCTCATAGTTAGCCTTCTCTTCTCTCCACATGTGTGTGTGCATGTATATATATATATTTTTTTCTTTTGTATTTAGGTTGGTAACTTAGGCCATGAAACCCAAAGATTTAATGATTTAATGATTTTTCCCTGGGTATCTCTCATGTATATGAGAGGTCTATGTGTTAATAAATTTCTGTTTTTCATCTGTGAATCTTTTACAGGAGTCTAAGTCAAGAAGTCAGAAAAGTAGAGGGAATTTTTACCCCCCTCTCCTACATTCTAAAAAACAACAAGGAAACAACACTAGTTGAATGATTTTAACATTTTCTTCTTCTAAGGAAGATTTTTTAGCATAAGGAAATATATTCTGCATACTGAAATACTCATAGGAGACAAACAGAAATGGTCACTAATGTAAAAAGACAAAGGAAAGAAGGGTTATGATATTTATAAATATCTTATTGTAACTTCCTTTATCTCAATTGCACAGATACTGGGTTTGCAAAAATGTGCCAATCTATTGGACCTGGAACCATTGGCTTCCCAGAAAACCATGACTACTTCAACTATATTCAAGTCCTTCCTTCTATGTCCTAATCCCTTCTTCCTAAAAAAAGAGGGGTGGGGAGAGGTGAAGGGGCTTACTTTCTTTTAAGAGAGGACTTTTGGAGCACTGTGGTGGCTCAGTCTGATAAGTGTATGACTCTTGATTTTGGCTCATATCATGATCTCATGACTTGTGGAATTGAGCCCCATGTTGGGCTCTGTGCTGACAGTGCAGAGCCTTCTTGAGATTCTCTCTCTCTCAGCCCCTCCCTTGTTCTCGTTCACTCCCTGTCTCTCAGAATAAATAAACATTAAAATGGAGAGAGAGGACTTTCAAGGCATCTGTAAAGGTAAGTTTCCTATGACTAAGCATTTTTTTCTGATACCACAGTATGGGGACATAATAAAAATCTAATCTCATCTTTCATTTTCTTTGAGGGCTGGTGTTTAATCCTGCTTTTTGAAACAGGTTCTTTTAAACATCCTTTTAAATCTTCTTCCTACTATTTTTTAAATGGAATTTCTCAGAGATGGGTCCTAAACTCATCCCTTTTTAAGCACCACCATACTTTCTCTAGAGGAGCTAAACACTCATTATTATCTTTATAACATCCAAACGCACACAACTTCCAAATTAGATCCCAATTTCATTAAGATGTTTTTTTTCCAACTACAACATTACAACATTTTTTACCCTTGTGCTTGCAATTCATCGAGTTTCCATGAGATGGTGGTGAGGCTGTTTGTTCGCAGTGTTTGTAGTTAGAGTACATTCTTCCTTCTCCATAATGAAATGTGTCAGCAATTTAAATAGGATTCAGGAAATACATTTTTGTAATTCTAAAAACAAAATCCTATTTGGTTTCTATAAGAAGTAACAAAAGAAATGCTCATAGGAGAAAGACTACAGAAATTCAATAATATAGGAACTTAACAATGCTTACCCCTAACCACTTAATGACTTTAAAGAAATAGACATTTCTCTCTATCAGTGATTTAGTGTCTGGTAAGAAGCTTTAGGTATCAAATTCTATACAAAGCTAGAAGCGTAAGGTTTTTCTGGCTCTTGTACTTTCAGTTTAGTCTTCCTGTAGACTTGTTACTTTCATCTTTATATTAAAAAGAAAAAAAAATACCTTAGTGTTATTGTTGCATACCAATTCCACATAGCACAGAACAGATCTAACAGAATCATGATAGCTTTGCTCCATGAAGAACTCTAAAATATTGATAGTAAGGAGAATCCAAAAGGCTAAGAATGGAACTGATTCTCTTCATCTCCATATGTTCTTGGCCATGTCTTCCCTTCCTGCTATTTGAAGTTAGGTTTGTAGTATATGTGACACATGACATACTGATAAAACTAGAATTTGAAATCAAAAGAGCTGTGTTGACTCCAGAGCCAGAAAAACATTGCCCCAACTCTGCTACATGCACCATGAGATCTGATACTAGGCCTGTCTCATTTATTAGTGACTTCAAACACCATGACCCCAACCTAGCATCTAGTACCATCAATAACAGTCAATGTGTGCTTACAAACAATGCCGACTAAGTAAATGATTAAAACTTTAGAAAACTGACTTGCCATCTCCACACCAGTTTCTACCTCTGTAAAAAGGGGGAAAATATCATCTAACTTGAAGAGTTATTATGAAGATCAAAGGAGATAATGCATGTTTTCATAGTTTTTAAATTCTCAAGTGTTATACCAAATTAGTTGAAGTTATTCTTAGTGTTTATTAAAACAGCTAGATTCAACAACAACATCATCATGTTAGAGATAAAAGCTTTGTTACTAATTACACTTTGTTTTCTGTCCTCCATTCTCCCCTGGCACATACCAACCCTGAATAAATTGAACCATCAAGGATTGTTTCTGCTTCTGCAAACAAAGAAAATCAAATAGCTCAGTTGATGAGGGCCCTAGTTTCTAACTATATCTACTCTATCACATAGAGTAGGCTAGGTCAAGCTGCAATAAGAAACAATCATAAAAATTTATATAGCTTAAGCAAAGGTATACTAACTTCTTCACCCTACAGATCATAGTACTAGGCTGGGAACTCTCCTCCATGGCAAACTTGTGACCCAACATGACAAAATAGCCACTGTTTGGATTATGTGTTAATTGTTTTGACAGAGAAAAAAAGTTCTGGAAGGTTTTCTACTGGCAATTAAATCTTCCTTCCAACAGTAACACTTGGTTCCTCTGTTAATCAGTTCATTGGCAGGAAATAGTTAACTGGGGACCAGAAGAAGAAAGTTGGCCGTGGGCTCAGAGGCTGAAGTAGCAGTAGAAGAAGTAGAAGATGAACACTAATGGTTACAGCACCTGGACCCTCAAATAGTCTCAGAAATCCTGTCTCAATCTTTTCCCTTTTACTTTTTTTTTTTACAACAGCCATTTATAACCTTCTATATATTCTTCAAACTACCTACTAATCACCATCTGGTCTCTAAAGATGTTCTTTCCATCCTGTTCATGGAGGAATGGAAGCTCTCAGCCCCTCTAGGGTGGTAAGCTTTGTGAGGACAGAAACAACAACCCTCTTCTTTACAGTTACATCCTTACTGCCTAATGTAAAACCAGCACATAAAAGTTACCAAGTAACTATTTACTACAAAAATCTTTCCCTATTAATGTCAGGCCTTTCCTATTGATAGATGTAGTAAGCTAAAACAAACAAACAAACAAATAAATAAATAACCCCACTATCATGTTTGGAATCTGTGTTATCATATATGAGCTCAAAAAGGAAGTTTGCAGATACGATTCAATGAAAGATCTTGAATTGAGAAGATTACTCTGGGTTATTTGGCTGGGCTCTAAAAGCAACATATGCATCTTTATAACAAGGAGGCAAAGGAAGACTTGAAACACGCAGAAAACTATTTGAAAATGAAGCCGAGAGAGGCCTGAAGAGCCTGGCCTAGAATATTGGAACATGGTAGCCATGAGCCAAGAAACAGCAGTACCACTAGAAGCCAAAAGAGGCAAGGAATGTATTATTTCCTAGAGCCTCTGGAATAATTACAGCTATTCTGACACATTGATTTTGGCCCAGTGACACTTTGGACTCTAGAACTGAGAAAAGAAGCCACTAAGTTCATGGTCATTTGAAGTAAGAAACTAATACAGATCAGATTCTATATTTCCTAGAATGTGTGTATTGGGCAAAATGTTTTCCTATATGTGAAAATGCTGAATATTAACACAGAAACGAAAAATTGGTTATGATTTTTATTAATACATGTCTACTACATTTAGTGAAGTTATAGTATTTGCAGTATTGTTTTACATCCTTAAATGACTTGATTTAGGGTGGAGTTTTTAAAATATCAAAATTGTACTCAGCATATAGTTGACTGTATCCCAGATTTGGATAGTTTAAAATATCTTCATTTTGTGGAGGTAAAATTGAATATGGTTAAATTGTAGTAGTTGTGGTAGCAAGAAGGCTTACCAAAATTATGTGTTTGTTTCTTGGGTTTGCTGCCATCTCTCCATTCTTTTCTTCTCTTTTTACACATTAATAATGTCTGTATTTATTTGGTTTCTGCACCAGTTCTGAATTTACTTTTCATCAAAGTATCCAAAATCTAATAGCCCTTACTTATATTGGGATTGCTATAATATAAATCCAATTCTACGAAAATATAAGGAATGACTATAACTGTACGAAAGTCTTTGAGTTGCCCTTTAGAACTCCAGCTATAAGTATAGAACGTATCTTTTCCAGATATGAAAGCAAATGAAGATTTCACATGAAAATGACAAACTACAAAGTCTTCATGGAAGATAGAATACCTAGTACAACTTAGCAAACTGTTGTAATGGGCTCCGTGAGGGAATTAAAACTTTTATACATTTCCATACTTGCCCAGTTACCTAGGCACTGATTTTAAACTCTCAAGGAATATAGATCTACCATTTTCCATTAGCATATAGTAATATTTCCCTCTTAGGCAAATTACTTAATATATAATTCTAGTATACACCCATTTATACTTTATTTCATTACAGTTTGATTTTTATAAAATAAACCATACCACAATAGATTTCTGGAAAAAATGTTAACTAATGCAATGCCTCTTTATAGTAATTGGGTGTGACTGCAAGCTACTTCACAAAGTAATAAGAAAATAAATCACTCTATGAAATTTTGTCGGTCTACAAAATTTATATTGCCCCTTTTGGAAAGGTTTTGTTTACATTGCAAGAGTCATCACTACAATGGGAGGTTAGAGCTTATGTGCTTTCCTGCTGTTCCCCAACCAGCAGCAGAGAGATACTGCTCTTGTTTCTATTTAGATTATAAATCTCTTGCGCATTCCAAATATTAACCAGTGTTTATTTCGCTTCTGGGTCCTCCCTTTTCTTCCCTATCCTGCCCTCTACAGTCTTCCCTGACTACATAATGAGACACAGCTGATGCTGTTTATTCCTGTTGGGATATTTTTAACATCAGACTTTGTATATTGAGCTTTGCCCACTCTCATTTTGAATCTACACCCTGTTTCTCTTTGACTTACTCCTCAGGAAGTCTCATCTATGCACAAAACACCCTTTGAAGTGAAAGGGAGCTTCCCTCTTCAATGGTCTTCCTTCTCCAGGATGCCAGGAAAGAAAAGGTTCCTCCCAAACAACTGACTGTAGGGGTTGTGTCTTCTGTGTTTGACAGGATCCCCATGTCCCCATTTCTTTCAGAATGAAAAGTGGTGCCAGGCTGCTCCACCACCCACATGGGTGTTTCTTAAATGTTAAGTGAATGGATGAAAGAACTTAATGTGAAACTGTAAGAAAAGAAACACACACACACACAACTAAAGTTAATTCACATTTTCCAGTTGTATCAAAAGCAGTCTGTCTCTGATATTATATGGAGGCATTTAGCAAAAAGAAGTAATTGCAGATGGAACAAGTAAGTGATCCCAGAAGAGAAACAGACTTCAAACAAAAGGGATCCATTGCATTCTCATTGTGTCTGTATTTCTCAAGAGAGCAAGACCCTTGCTTTATTTGGAAACATATTTAATTCTACTAGAATTTGTAATGTGCTACAAGTCAGCAAAATTTTGTATCATAGAAAATGCTATCGTGAACCAAGAAAGACAAAAGGTGAAAGTGGGTGGTTGGTAAAATAAAATGCTGAAGGACTATTCAGCACAAATTGGTAACTACTACTTTGAGTGTTTTGTTTTGTTTTGTTGTTTTTTTCCACATCTTTGTTATTATGGCATTCCAACACTTTTTATGTGTCTAGAAAGCAAATGTTATTAATGTTATGAAGATTTTATTAATTTTATTAATTAAAATTATTTATTATATTAATAAAGAGATTCTAGACTTCATAATATCTCAAAAACTATTGATAAAATGATAGGCTAAAAATACAAGATGGCATGGAAACAAAGGAAGAAATAGACATTGTGTTAGAATATATTATTTGAGGAATGGAGCCTTAATGTTCCAAATTAAAAAAAACACTGAAAGGAAAAAAAATAATCTCATTTATGACAATCATCTGTGCCTTTCAGTGTATGTATGGTGAAACCAGAATAATGGAGACAATCAAATACTGGCTATTGTCACAAAGAACATAATCAGCAAATCAAAATGCTCCTTCTATGATGATAATATTGATGTAAAAATAAAACTATGTTTCCCAAAACCACAGAAAATCTACAAGTAAAGCAGGGGAGCAAAATCTAGAGGTGGAGGTTTCACACATGGAGTGCACACAAAAAGCATTCAGATTCTAGCATATTCTTCTCACACCCGTCTTTGTCACAGTAAGTAATTGATGTGATCTTGAGAATTTTGGAGGCAAAAGGGTAGTTTGCTCTCACAGTTCATGTTAAGAAATGTCAGTGCTGCTTTCTCAAGGTGAATAACAGGATAGAGTGGTAGATGCATTAGCACAAGAGAACTGTAAAACATGCCAACTCTATTCATGCCAGTCTGCATTCTTCATTTCTTAGAATGTCCAAGGCCTGACTAAGAGACGTAGTGAGTCACTTCTATGCCCCAACAGTTGGATGGGGAGATAAAACACCACAGTTAAAAAAGTCAACCTCTAACCTTTTTGATTGTAGTAAATCTGTCCCCTATTTCCAGATGCATTCAACTGGATTCACATGGGTCTCCTGGGAGCATCTGACTTTCTGCAATTGTACCATGGATATATGTTTTCCTACGTCTTTCCCCAGTGATGGTCTCTATCTTTTAGTAGAAATCCCCATTTATTGCCATTTTTCAAGAAACTCCCAAATATGGCACCCCTTCAATAGCCCTCCTGTCCAATCATCCCCATTATCAAACTGGAAAGCCAATTTTTGTCACCGTTGATGTTCTATCATTATCCATTCTTTCAGGCCTAACCCAACTAACACTTCCTCCAGAGACCTATCTGCATCTTCTAACTGGCACTGCCACACCACCACTGAGCTTCCTGGGATCCGGCAACTTTCCCCTGTCTCCATCAATGGCATTCACAGCTTTTAACTGAGACCAGAGATATGGGCCTAAGAATTATTTTTCCCTACCATACCGTAAGCTTATTCTTAAAAGACATCAGTGAGTGATTACTTTTATATGTATTTTATCAAAAAATGAATAAATGGAGAAATACTTATTCCTTTCACTGTATGCACATTGACATTGTACCAATGTCTCAGCACTCAATACTAGATCCATTGAAGATACAAGTGTCCTCAGCTTGACCTACTCATTTCAGTAGTTAGCAAATGTTTCATTAGTAGAAGACCAGTTCCCTCTACATGAAAATGCTTAAATTTTTGCATGGCCTACAAGAGCCTGCAAGCTCAGCTTCAGATTTACTTTCTCTTCCTTCGCATCTTTTGACTTTTCCCCATTACTCTCTGACTTCTATAGCCACTGTCTTTATTATTATTTTTTTTATCCCCCAATACACCAAAGAACTCTTGCAAAATGGTATTCCTTCTTCTTGAAAACTAATTCCCACTCTGAGTTCCCATTTTTCATCTGTTTAACTCTTATCGTCCTTCAGATATCTGCTATCACTACCTCAGGAGAGCCTTCCCTGACCCTTTGCTATCAGTTCCTTTTTAAACGCACACAAAATTATGTCCCATTCCTTCAGAGTACTTTTTATGACTTTAATGACTGACATATTACATAGTCAATATCATGATTATTTGCTGAATGTCTGGCATTATACCATAAACTCTCAGATAAGAAGGATATTTCTGGCTTTTCTTACCAATTCTATCTCTAGCATCTTGCAGAAACCTAGTATACAACTGATATCCAATGAATATTTGTTGAAAAACAAATGGATGCATGAACACTTTGTACCATAAATGTTGACTGTACCTCCAGGGTGATACATTTTAGTATCATGGATTTTGGCTCTTCAGACTTATTTAGATTTGAATTCATGCTCTTCTCCTTACCAACTTTGTTAACTTGGAAAATAAATTGCTCTGACTCTCACCTGGCTAAACTAAAGAAATAAGAATGATAATGTCATTTGTTGTATATACAAAGGTATCTGATGTTTATTGAGAATAGTAAATGTTTAATAAAATCCGATTTCCTTTTCCTTTCTTCAGTGAATTCTGTTCTCAGTGACCATAGCTTATCCCACGTAATCGATTACCAGAATTGGAAAAGAAGATCTGTAAGTATATAGATTTCATGGTCGGAAGACCATGTGTGTGTTTGCTCTCATTCATTTAACAGAGAAGTAACAGAAAGAGTTAGACCGTGTAAGCCTTTGTAAATAATGAAAACAAAATTTGATTTTACTCTGAGCACAATGGCAAGATATTGAAGAACTTTCTTAAGAGACGCGAGGAAGCTTTCTCCTACTAGACTTAGTTCTACAACATGGGAAAGGCAATGAGATGCAACTAGCTTTTGGGTATTAGATTTATTAGGACAGAAACAAGGAATCTAGAATGTGTTTCTCAGTTCAGCCATTGGCAGATTAAATCTTTAAGGGAAAAGAATAGGAAAATTTGGCTTAAGAGATTCCATTTGCAAAAAGTTCCTTAAGGTTCCCCCAAAAAGTTGGAATAAGGCTAGGTCAGTGGTGTAAACAGTTCAATGTTTTCAACTTCCAGGTTACCAGGGGAAAAGCATACAAATTTATTTAATAGAAGCTTTCTGTGACACAGGACCTTTCATAAGGAAATAAAGACCCAAATAAATATTTATACCTATGTATTTTTATGCTAGGTTTGATGAAAAGTGCACAGTGATGGAGGAATATGATAGGTTAAGAAGTATAAGGTAATTGTAATATACTAGGGGAAACGTAGCAAGGCCTGTTTGTTAGGATTCTTCTTGGCATCCTTTTGTATTCAGAGAGAAGATTGTTTCTTTCCTCTGGCTATAGAGACATCATTTTACATATAAAGTTTTAATGGCCACTTTAGGGAAGAAAGGTGAGGGGCAGAGGTCAGAGTGACCATCTGCTTCTCCCATTATCTCAGACTTCATCAGCTTAAATATTCACTATATCAAAGTACCATATTTTGAGGTTAGCATGTCGTGATCCCCATCAATATTGGTTGTTAAAACTAAAAATGAGTAAGATATGTATCTATTATATATTCTTTAGCCATCTCTAAAGTAAATTGAATGACCCCTCTCTCTGCAAAGTCTAACTTATTTCCCTAGGCTCATGTTTGAATAACATTAATTTCCATAAATTCTCAAACTGCCAGTTCATATTTAAACACTTTCTCCCATTGAAATAAAATTAAGGTTAATTAATTTGTAAAGGAAGATTAAAGGTACTAAATATGTAAAGTAGAGCTAAATACCAAACAAGGCACAAGATAATGACTGTCTACAGGTATTTGAAGTATAAACATCACAAGCACTAAAAATCATGTAACATAGAGCATGATTTTTATAAAATTAAGAAACTAGTAAAATATTCACAGGATCTGGACCATGAATAAGATTTCATGGAGCAGAACTACTTTTGGAAATGAAATTGTAAATCTCCTTCCCTAGTTAAACGATAGGACACAAAAATGCTTTTTGCATGTAGAAGGCCCTGACAAAACTAAGATCAATAAGTATTCATTAATAGTTGCCCATGATTTGGCAACAGGCCATTCCTTTCCCTTACGATCAGAGATTCTACTCACTACTGTTATTCTCAGTGGCTCATGAATCCTCTTAATAGCCCTTGAAGTAGAAAATCGCATAAAATAAAACAGCCCTGTACTCTACACTTGTCTCACTAGTAATGTACTTGGATACCAATTTTCCATAATGAACAAAGGAGGCAACTTAACCACACCAAAAATATTTGGCCCTCCCCCGACATAATATTTTTATTAAAGTCAGTCAGCAGTGGTACTTGGGATGTCTTCAATTCTAAATACTTAACGTACAAAAGAGCAATTACATTTCTTGTGACTATCCAATGTCAAAACCCTTAGTGATCTTATAGTAAGTAGTTGCACATTAATTATAACAAAATCCCTTCTAATACCAAATGGGTGATAAAATTTGAATTTAACACAAAATGACTTTTTTTTAATTTTTTTAACGTTTATTTATTTTTGAGAGACAGAGCGTGAGCAGGGGAAGGGCAGAGAGAGAGAGGCAGATGCAGAATCCGAAGCAGGATCTAGGCTCTGAGCCATCAGCACAGAGCCCGATGCGGGGCTTGAACTCACAGACCTTGAGATCATGACCTGAGCTGAAGTCGGCCACTTAACCGACTGAGCCACCCAGGCGCCCCTCACTTTTTTTCTCTAATTTTTCATTGATTAGTGCATCTACTATTCAACTTACAGACTATGTGTACATGAGATTATTCCTAAAGTATAATATTGATCAAAAATCTGATGGGGCTACATCAAATACAAAAGCTTCTGCATAGCAAAGGAAATCATCAACAAAATGAAAAGGCAGTCTATAGAATGGGAGAAAATATTTGCAAATCATGTATCTGATGAGGTGTTAATATCAAAAATATAAAGAATTCCTACAAATTCAATAGCAAAAACAAAACAAAACAAAATCTGATTAAGAAATGGGCAGAAGATCTGAATAGACAGACATTTTTCTAAAGTAAAAAAAAATACAGAGGCCCAACAGGTATATTAAAAAGTGTTCAGGGGCGCCTGGGTGGCTCAGTCAGTTAAGCGTCCGACTTCGGCCCAGGTCATGATCTCGCAGTTTGTGAGTTCGAGCCCCACGTCGAGCTCCGTGCTGACAGCTCGGAGCTTGGAGCCTGCTTCGGATTCTGTGTCTCCCGCTCTCTCTGCTCCTCCCCCACTCATGCTCTGTCTGTCTCTGTCTCTCAAAAATAAATAAATGCTAAAAAAAAAAGTGTTCAATGTCACTAATCATCACGAAAATGCAATCAAAACAAAACTGTGACATTGCTTCACGCCTGTTAAAAGGTCTGTCATTAAAAGACAATAATAGCAAGTGTTGGCAAGACTGTGGACAAAAGGGAACACTTTTTCACTGCTGGTGGGAGTGCAAATTGGTGCAGACATTATGGAAAACAGTATGAATGTTCCTTAAAAAGTTAAAAACACAACTGTCATATGATCCAACAATTCCACTTCTAGGTATTTATCCAAAGGAAATAAAAACACTAACTCTAAAGGATATATGCACCCCATGTCCACTGTGGCATTATTTACAGTAGCTGAGAGAAGAGGGCAATCTAGCTTACCACTGATAGATAAATAAATAAAATGTGGGGTGTGTGTGTGTGTGTATGTGGAATATCATTCAGTCACAAAAAAGGAGGAAATTTTACAAATTGTAACAATATTAATGGACCTTGACAGCATTTTGCCAAGTGAAAAAAAATCAGAGAAAAACAAACATCATATGGTCTCACTTATATGTGGAATCTAAAGAAAAAGAGAAAGAAAGAGAACTAATAGATATAGAGAACAGATTGGTAGTTGCCAGAAGTTAGGGACAGTGAAGGTGAACAAAAATGGGTGACAGTAGTTAAAAGCTAAAGACTTCCAGTTATAGAAAAAATAACTCCTGGGGATGGAATGTACAACATGGTGACTCTAGTTAATAACATGGTATTATACATTTGAAAATAGATACGAGTTCCCATAAGAAAAAAAATTGTAATTATGTATGGTGATAGACTTGTATCGATTTCACTATACACACATATATCAAATCATTATGTTGTACATCTAAACTGTCAATTATATCTCAAACCAAAAAAAAAATCTAGTAATCTTGTAAAAACAGTATTAAAGTATGACTTGTTTTAAGAGAAGTCATTCTTGTGCTCTCTGCTTTTATTTCTCAGTGATAATTTGAGATAAAAACTGACTCATACTTACCATATAAGCCAAGATCAGAGAGATAAAGGAACGAACTTGTCTTAGAGTTCTAGAGTCTTCTCCAAAGCAAAAGTCATTGCATAACTTTTTTATTCTTGAATATGAAAATGAAGATATATTGCCTAAAATAGGTTTTCAAAAGCCCAAATTAGATACCCATATTCCTAAGGACCAACAGCAAGATCAAATCTGTATAGAAATGAAGGTGAAATGAAAAGTGGAATGAGTTCTTAGGTTAGCAAACTGCCATCCTCAACCACATACAATAGCCTAAGTCCCACACCAGAAAATTATCTGGAATTGATCCAGTTTAGTCAGTGATAAATAAAATTAGAATGCCCTGGAAACATTTTGAACATGTTGTAAAAAAAAAATCTCAGAAACTAGAGCAAGTGATTTATCTTTGAAAAGTAAAATGTATAATTGCCTCATTTATCCATTTCACTTTAGATATGCTGATATAGCCTTCAAAAAGCTTTTCCGACCATGAGAAAAATCTCAATTCTATTACTCCTGAATTTTTCATATAGGTTTCAGTTGCCTAAGGCTAGAGGTTTGTAGCAGTTTTCTTAAGTAAAAATGCAAATTTAAAAACTAAGTTTTTATTGTTTCCACTTCTTGCTTTAGGAAAAAAATGTGATGTTCATTCCACTGAGAATTTAACAAGTATTCTAAGAGGCCACCTAAAACAAAAGCAAAAAACCAACATGCGGCTGTAATGGGTTTGAAGACATTGTCGTATATCAGACCAAGAAAAAAAATGTTATTATTTTGGAGTGTCTATAATATTTTTCAGCAGCAGTCTTGAGCAATTTGACAGGTAAAAACCTCCCTAAAAAATTGATGTAAAATCATATTAGTACTCATTAGGCAATCAGATTTATGAAATAGCCACTGCTTCTGAGATTAGTGACATATACTACTAAGATCAATTCAAAGAGTTAGTGGAAGGAAGACTCTTGAAACGAACATTGGGATATCCTATCAAATCTCGAAAGTTTTTCAGCATTTCAATCAGCGATTCTTACTCGAAAAGTTGTCACTAACTATTCTGGGCTCAACTATTTTCTCTTGGGATTTTGCAGATTTTTGTTTGTTTTGTTTTATTTTGTTTTGTGTTGTTGAAGTAACGAAGTGCAAGCTGTAAATTACCATTGAGCACACGACCCCTTTTAGCTGCATAGAGTTCAGCCCCATGACCTATGGTCTGCAGTGGATGGACGACAACCTTTTCCTCCATCTTGCCCAGCTTGCTGTTTCAATTATTATTCACAAAAGGAAGCACGCAATTCCTGAGTTACAGTAGGTTCTGTGATACGTTTGGACAATTTTTAAAAATTATTTGTCTTCCTGGATAATATCATATTATCCATTTAATATAGAAATAGTGTGCATTTGATTCTGCTCTCTTTATAAAAATAAATCTCCTTGCAAAAGGCCACAAAGAATTCAAGGGGTTAGAATTCTCATAAGGATAGGATTCCCATGCCTTCTCTGAATAAGAGACTTACCCCAGCTCAGACAGGCCTACTGGCTCAGACATTCTTCCTTTCCCCTTTGTCTTCTCCCCCAGCTCCACCTGCTCTGCTACAAAATGGAACGATATGATGGATCTCAGGTCTAAGAGCACATCCAAGTGGTTCCTACTTAAACACTGACAGTTTTAAACTGAGATACCTTTATTCAAGGGTTGTTAAGAGTTGGTCTTTTACTTTAAAAACTACACATGCCAAATTTAGAGAATCTGTCTCTATGGTAAAGACTTCAAAGGAGAAATGTATAGGCTTTGAGACTTATACTTCTCACTATAGAAATAATTTAACATAAGCAAAAGGGAACGAAATTAAAGATCAGAAATTTCCTTAAGAGGAAAGAGAAGAGTAGAAAGAGTTTGCAACAGACTGGAGAAGGAGCAGGAGGAGAACATCAAGAAGAGGTGGAGTATGGTTAGGACATAGAGAGGACACACTAATTTCAGAGACAATTGAAGGGAGTATTGTTACACTTTGAATATATCTGAATCTCAGGGATTGTTGGAATCCTAGAAATAATCACTTCCCCCAGAAGGAGCAGCTCATAGATTATGTAAACTAGCAAAATAGCAAAAGAGTGGTTAACCTGTCATTAACAGTCTAACAGGCTAACAAACTGTGTGCTGCAGGATTCTAAATAAAAAAATTATCTAAATGTATTAGGTATTATTTTTAGATGTAAATGTATTAGGTATTATTTGTAGTATTTAATTTAATAAATTAAAAAAGCAAAGAATCAACTGCTCTTTAGTGGTATTCACCTAGAACCAAAAGAGAAAAGCAGGATTACTCTCGGATTAAAGAGTGTCATTTCAATAAATGAATCAAGGATTCTCCTGCTCGGGGACAGAGAGGAGTGGGTAGTTTTGAGACCTCTTTGGAAACGGATGCTAATGAACTCTGTGTGTGGGAGCTGGGGAATCCAGGATGACTTGTTGGTGTTTGACCTGAACTCCGGTGTGGATGCTACTACCATTTCTAATAAAGGGATAAGGCAGTAAAATCAAGAGCTCCATCGTGAACATTCTGAATTTGAAATGTCAAATAGATACTTATTGGAGATGTCAAGTAACAGGACATCTATTGCTCTAAGGAGAGAAAAGGATGACAGAGAACCTGGAGTAATCGACAAACAGAAAAATTTTAAATGATCAGAATGAATGAGATCACAGAGGATGCGCTTAGAAAGAAGCAACATTGTTCTTTCAGCATTTGAAGGTAGGATAAGAAATAAAGAGCCATTGAAGAAGAGGTAGGCAAAACAGAAGAGACCATGGGGGCATAAAAACAAATAATAGGGATTTGTTTTTTTTTTCTTTTATTTCCAGGAAGAAACGATCAGTTGTATCAAAAACTGCTGAGAGACTGATTATGATGAAGACAAGACATAAAGATTATTGCTGACCTAGAGGCTTTAGTGAAGTTTTAGGGAGGAAGTCAAGACCCAAAGGATGTAAAAAATAAATTACAGGTTATAAAGTGGGGCAATAAGAGTAAAAATCTCATTTGAAGAGTCTGCGAAGGTTGCAAAATAAATGTATCAGCAATCAGAGATTATGAGGTAAAGGAAATTTTTAAGATGGGAGACATTAAAGCATAATATAGGAATATAGTGTGAACGTATGAAGGAATTATTCTGCTATCTTCAAATTTTTTTATGAAGATTCCACATAAGACAGTGTGAATTCAGCTGTAGCTGATTGAAAAAGAAATAAACACATTTGCCAAGTGAGGCCCACTGAATTACTCACTCAGAAAAGCTGGACTGGACGGGGGATACTAAAGCACGTAACTATGAATCTGTAAGGCTCGAGTGTACTTCCTAGCCTCACACTGCAGTACTGAAGTCTTCTTCCAGATCTCCCTGTTTTGTTTCAATGAATTGAATTCCTCTATACATTTCAAAGATGACTAGAAACACAAAGCTAACCCTTCCCGAAATTTTCAAAATCTATAAGATGTTCTTTTATATCGTGAATCCGCAACGAAAAGACAAAACTATAGTGTGTCTCGATGTATCTGGCCATAAGATAATTTTTGGATAATATTTCAGGGGACTGACTATAATGATCATATGAAAGCAACTTGCATTATCTATCTAGCTTTTATTTATTTATTTTTTCAAATTACTTGGAGGTTCACCTCTGTATTTTACTTCTGAGTTTGCTTCATTCTGGTTATACTTCACTCGTTTCTTCCTCTTCTACCTATTTCACCCAAATTCCATATTCAAACCTGTCCTTTTTCACCGATTGCTTCCCTGACCCTCTCTGAAACTTTGGGAGACTGCGAAATCTCTCAGATTTACACATGAGGTGAGAATTTCGTTGCCTTTCACCGGCCTTCTCATTTATGTTCTGGGAAGTGTTTTCCAAAAGACTTATACCAATTTTTGAAAATCTAATAATAATATAGTTTCCTTCATATGTAATGGAAGAAATTATAACAAAATATCGACCTTCGAAATCAATACTATTTACAGTTTTCTTGAATCGGGACTATATATCCCCTATTATAGAACCTGAAAATGCTTTCTTTTCATAGCTTCCAGAAGCTTGGAATGCTATAAATACAATACATGCCAAACACTAATTTCTTTTAACTGTGAGGTGGCATTTGGCTTTGTACAGCCTAGCGACATGTTTCCATTTTAATGATGTTTGAATTTAGCATAGGGATTGGATTCTCTTTCAAATCAACTACATTGAAATTCCACCTGCTTATCCACATCTCTTACTAAAAATTAAACTCAATGCTCCTGGTTAGGAAAAAACAGTCAAGAACTTCCTAAGCGTACTTTTTGGGGCTTGTATTTATATCAAACACTTGTGGCAATGACACATGTTCTGCATGTCAAGTCAGAAGGCCTAGCTACTACACACTTTCATGCATTTATAGCTTTGATCAAAACAGGAACCATTTGCTTTTCACGTGGCAATTAAAGTACAGAAGCAATTTAGGATTTTGCTAAACAGCTCCCTATAGTTTATTAATGTTTACACTACGTTTTTTTGTGAGGGAGGACTATTTTTCCTACTCCAAGCTCTAGGATCTCCCCCTGGGAGCAGAAATGAGCATCCGTTGAGGAACAGAACCGAAGGTGAAGCCCCTGGAAACAGGAATGTGGTGACAAGGAAAATGGGAAACCAACTTTAGTTGCAGCAGAAAAGCTTTCACGCAGAAAGCTCTGCCCCATCATCGGTTTCAGCTACCATGGAAGGGTTCAAGAGCTCACTGAATTGATTAGGAATTGGTACATTCAGTCCCCCAAGAAAGGGAAAAAGCGGTGGGCAAGATGAAGGAAATATACAGAATTTGAGAGGGTGGAAGGTGACGTAGGAAACAGAGAGGGGAAAAGGGAGTGAGAAAAGAGGAGAAAGTAAGGAAGAAGACATTAACAAAAGAATGAGATTTCTTAGCCAATCTCACTGTGGGATAATTGGGGAAAATGGCTGCCTGGTAATAATCTTAATGAACACTTTGGATTTTACATGGCTAATTTGACTCCACTGTATCCAGATGGTTAATTGTTATGTTAGATTGAATGATTTTAGGAGTATCAGTCGTCCATCTAGGTATATGTTAAGATGATGATTTGCTTAGTTTAGGAATGGGAAACATTTTCAGTTGTTTTAAAGAACTACGAGTGTACTATGAGAAATAAATATGTATTGTACAATTACACATACACACACATTTATACACGCACATGCATATAGGTGTGTACATACATGCACATGAGGGTCTGTGACAGAGAAGTTCCATATGCATGCAAGATTCTTTCCCCTTCCAAAAATAGTTAGCTACATTAAAAAAAAATATTGACAAATATTCTGACACTTGGATTTCCATTCATGCAGTTCCTAAATGAAGTCTTTGAAGTTGATATTTGCTCTCTTCTTATCTAAAACAGACTGTTTTTACAATGGCTATGACTGCCCTCCTTCATTAATATCTACTCCGGTCAGAAAAAGGCTGACTTCAGTTTTTAGGATACATTTTAGAAGTTTCAGAATTAGCTTCTGCATTTTAAAAATCACGCTTTATTGGAAAAATAAAGGATTAAACTCAAAAGATAAGACTGACTTTGATCTTCAAAGCCAAGCTATATGCTTGCTGCGGGAGGCTTGCAAGCAACTATGAGCACCTTTTCAAATCTGCCTGGTATATAAATAGCCCTTAATAGCCTTGCAGACTGCTGTTTACAACACAAACAAGGCTTTTGGATAAATCAATTGATTGAAATTAAAATGTGTGGCACATTGTTGATGTTTCAGCAAGGCAAATAAACAGATATTAGAAAATAAGGTAAAATCTAAAAACTAACTTTGGAAAAGAGAACATTGCTTTTAGTAGGTATGTTTATACTCATGTGACCTGCCCTCACACACGTGTTTCCAAACACATGCACACACTCAGTGTCATCATAATATTTCAGACCCATTTTGCTCTTCAAATATGAGACCCTCCCAACATTTCCCAACAGGCCTTTTCATCTTATCTAATTCTTCATTGACATAGTTAGGACTCATTTCATGTCAAGAGGTGAAAACCGAACACAAAGAGTTTAAAGTAAGAAGAGAAATACGTTTTTGGCTCACGTAATTGGGGAAGTCAGGAGTGAAGCGGGTATAAAAAATATCTGGAACCACTAACTTCATTAATATCAGGAGTGTTTCTCTTGCTTTCTCATGAACACACACAAACGTCCTCACGGCTTTGATTTTTCTCTGCGCAGAGCTGCATTCTCTGTTGCTGCTGACGGGCTTTTTCTGCATGGGTAGACGGTGGCTTCCAGAGGCTACTTTTTGCACATCGTTGTAAGGATTTTCCCCGTGCCTACCCACCTCCACCCTAAAATCCCTAATTGGTGTTTGTATTAGACCAGCTGGTTTACAGGCATGTGCCTATTCATGAAACCATCATTTTGTCCATGAGCATGAGATCCTCTCAGCCACGGTGTGAGCCACCCTGAATTAATTATCTATTCTTGTAGCCAGAGGATGATCTTAAAGATGAGAAAGTGAAAGTGATAAAGAGAACAGATATATGTTCATGACCACGGTCATTATTTCTCCTTTTATGAAGCTATATAGTTCTCCAGGACTTACAACATCCACGTGATCAATTCAGAAGATAACCGAATGATAATTATGAATCGTTATAATCACCACCATTGTGCATGTGCATGCACACACACACAATAATAGTTATTTCTTATTTCAGGGGAATTGTACAAGATGTTTCCTCATATTATCTCATGTGATTCTCTTCAAAATATTATGAAATAGGCTATTTGTGTTTTATATAGGAGAAAATTGAAATTTTGTGTGAACCCCTCAAATAATATAACCAAAACTTATAAAGTGTACTCAACTTTAGACTATACAACAGTGGGAGACATGGTGATTGTACAGCATAGATTTTAGGCCTCTGAGAAACAATACTAGAAATATTGATGAGAGACAACACCAAAAAATGAGCAATAATTCTAATGCAGTTATTATTACATGTAAGATTAGGTTCCACTGAATGTTACTGAATCTGAAATAGTGACTAAGGCACGATCTTATATTTTTTTCATGTAAACAAAGTCTGGGGGACAAGGCACAGCCCATTGTTGGAACAATGACATCACAACCATCTGCGATCCACCCATACTGTTGTGCTTCCTGTTCCAACATGACTATTCAGGAGACAGCTGCTACATTCCAGTCATCAGAGATGTAGAGGGAACAAGATAGGTGTGTCCCTCTCCCTTCAAAAACACTTCCCAGATGTTGCACTTAACACTTGCAGCCAGCACTTTCTCACGTTGCCACGTTTAGCTATAAGGAAGCTTGTAGATAGGATTGGGATCTTTCTTCTATTCGGTCACATGTGTCACTAAAAATCTGGATTCTCTAACAGAAGAAGGGAAAGTGGATATGGGAGCAGGTGGCCAGGAGTTTCTACCAAGAACTCTCTTCTCCTTTCTTCTGCAATGTGTCACTGATACCTGTCTCAGAACAGAACTATCATTGCCCCGGCCATGTTACTTTATATAGTCAAAGGGCAAAATTCTCCGCTGTTATGTTAAACTTAAGAATTTTCTTTGTGACTTATCAGAGTTATGCTATGCTTATTTCTAAATTTGAGCAAATGTCCTCTCTGTTTTTAAAAACTCGCTAAGCTCTCCATACTCTCTCAAATCTTACTGTAATGTATTCAACTGCAGTAAAAACAGATTTATGTTATAGTAAATTGTACTTAAAAAATGGCTTCAAGAGTATTCCCTGACCTGTGTATGCTTTCAGAAATTCGCCCTTCCTTTATCAAGGAATAGAGTCCATTTCCCATTCCCTTGAAATTGGGAAGATCTTTTTGACTGTTCTGATGAATAGAATGCAATGGAAGTAATGTTGCAGATCTCCTGATACTAGGTCACAAATAGCAGAAGAGCTTCCACCTCTGATTCTTTCTCTTTTGGAATGCTTGACCTTGGAACTCAGCAGCCATGCTGTGAGGAAGTCAAGCAGCCATATGGAAAGACCACATATAAGTATTTGGCCACAGCCTTAGCACTCGAATCAGTCGACAATCATCATCAATTAGAACAGTAAGCGACTGCGTCTTCTGATGGTTACTGACTCCAGTCTTCGAGCCATCTCAGCTCATACACAGTGAATCAGAGCAATGCTATCCCCACTGAGCCCTGGCCAAAGTACACATTCGTGAGCAAAACAGATATTGTCATTAAGTCACTAAGTTTTGGGGTGGTTAGTTATATAACACTAGATAACTGAAATATACATACTGAAAAAAGTTTAGCAACATTCCTATAAAAGTACATAAGTTGAGAACCAATACAATAAAAATATGAAGAGTAATATCATACAACCACCTCATTTTAAAGATAGGAAGATCGAGGAGAAGTTCACTCAAGCAAATCACTTAAGGCTATAAAATCATTTAGCATAGTGTGCCCAGGAGTCACTCCCCAAAATTCTAATACTTCCTGTGCATAATTTTTTTTCATTACCTTATCATATTGGAAATATGATTTTAAATTTGCCATCAGACTTATACTGCTAGATATGAAATAGAGCTCAAGGCTTCTCAACCTTGACTATGTGATACAGTCGCCATAGTTCCTCTGGAATCATAGACTCCTCCGCACTATTGCAAGGCTATGAATCTCTATTTAGTTGTGTGTGTGTGTGTGTGTGTGTGTGTGTGTGTGTGTGCCCATAATGAGCAGACACTGTTGAGACTTATTGGTATCGATCATGTTCCCTGGAGGGATATTCCTTTATAATAGAAAATCGCAGGTAAGAGATATTTCATACATTCAATGCTGGATCTGTCCTCAGACTGTATTGCTTTTATTTATACAAAACAAAGTAGAATATCAACAAACCATATTTAACAAAAAATAAAAATAGCAGACCTTATTAGATAAAAAGTAAGAGGAAAGTTGTGCTATCGCATAATCCTTTTCTATAGTATATGTTCCTAAGATTCTTCTGTGCATGAGTTCTTAACTGGTTCAACTAACTTGGACACGCTAGTCAGAAACTATGCTTGGAAATGGGATTTAAAAAGGAAAAAGACCTGCCAGTTAAATGAGGAAGGTTTTTGGAAAGTTGACAATTTTGAGTTCATGTGATAAAGCCGTAATAGTACTTACGGGCTGCCATAAGGTCACAGAACAAACGTCCTTATTCCAACCTAGAAATTCTTAGAAAAAAATCATAAAGGAGACAGTACCTGGGATGACTCTTAAAGGATCAATTATAAGTGTTATCTAGAAAAGTAAGTTTGGGCATGTTATTTGAGAGGAGGATAGTATAGTGCGAAGGTCAATAAAATATGGCCCATGGGCCACATCTGGCCTATTACTTATGTTTGTAAATAAAGTTTGATTTAAGTACAGTCCTGCCCCATTGTTACAGCAGTATTTAGCAGTCATGACAGACTGTAGGATTTGCAAAGCCAAAGATATTTACTATATGGGGCTTCACAGAAAAAGGTATAGACAGAGCTTTGGTATAGAGAGAATAGTACCCAAAGTACCGCTATATATTTGCAAAATTACAGATGTTCAGTATAACAAAATATAAAATTTAAAGGAGATAAAAGAAGAGTTTTGAGTCTGAAATCCTAAGGAGGATGCTTATGTCCTTCAGACAGAAGGACTATGTTATTATAATAGTATGTTAAGATGCTTGTATTTTATTCTTTGTGTCATAGAGAACAAACTACGAGTTTTAAGGAGCAGAGTGACATGGTCAGATTTTACCAGGATTGCTCTGGTTGTACTGTGGAGATATTTAAGAAATGCAAGACAGCACACAAGGGCAGTTAAGAAATGGGATTTTCTGAGGACCTGAAATAGGACAAAGGCATGAGTAGGAAGGGATCTAGAAAAGCTCTTTAGTAAATAAATTAGCAAAATTAGCTGAAACTCATCTGTCCTGATTTTGAAGTAGGTCTGCAAATTTTTGACATTCCTCCATTCAAAACATGGAGCCTAATTATGCTTCTCTTCAATGGAGGCCAGACCTCAGGACTCCTTTCAACAAAGAGAATGTGACAGAAGTGATGGTATGTGACTTCCCAGGCAAGGTCAAAAAGAAGTTAATTTCTACCTGACTCTCTCTCTTTGCTCTAGAGGAAGCTGGCTACCATGTCATAAGAGTACTCCAGCAGTTTTAGGTCAGTTTTATGGGAAGAAGATGAGGCCTCCTGCAAATAGCAACACCAATTTGCCAGTAATGTGAGTGAGACTCCTTGAAACCAGATCTGACAGCACCATTTAAGCCTTCAGTTGACTGTAGGGCAGACCACCATTTTGACTACCTCCACATGAGTGACCCTGAAGCAGAATTCCTCAGCCAAGCTGCTTTCATAGTCTTGACTCCATGAAACTGTGAGAGCAATAAATATTTATTGTTTTCCGCCATTGATTACAGCAATAATTTATTATGCAGCAATAGATAATCAATACATTATCATTGACCGAAATGGAAATGCAAGAAGAGAAAATAATGGAGGAAGGGAGGCTATATACAGTATTGGCCATGCTGATTTTGAAAGGGGTTTTTTACAGAAATCCAAATGAACAAATTGAGAGGACTTAGATATTCTCTCCTACGCTGACACTTGAAGACTGGCCAGAGACCAAGCCACTATTCCTTGAGGTACATATCTGTTCTAAAGTACAATTTCCAAAACTCTCTTCAATTTAATTTTTATTTTTGTGAGGATATCTTCATTTACAGCAAGATATTTCCCCTTACGCTTTGCTTTGATGTCCATTGGTGTGTAACATTTCCTAGTTCACCAAATAACTTGTAAAAATGAAACATTTCTAAAAAGAAGAGAACTTGCAAAAATAAGTCTTTCAGCTTTCTGGCTTATCTTCAGATCTCCTGGTAAAGAAACAAGGCTCTCAACCAGCAACCAATGTACCCGGAAGCTAGAAAAGTTTTCCACTGAGAGTCCAACTCCAGACACTAGACACTATCAGTGAATCTCAGGAATTCAAATCCCAGGTTTTGATAATATTTTCCTCAGATACTTTAAGCAATTCAAGTGAAATGTCCTGAAGCTGGAATTTGGTTGGATATGTTCAATAGATAGGACCCATGAGGTTGGCGAAGTGTCCAAATGTATGCACAGCAAAGATAAGACATGCCCCTATGCTAAATTCCTAGGCTCAGCTTCCAGCTTTTAGCACAAATATGTCCTTAGCACCACGCTTTGAATGTGATCAGAAATGCTCTTTGCCACAGCCGAAAGCACTAGAATAAAAATATATAGTTAAATATTTATATATCATTAAGAACCATCTACAGAATATGCTCACTCAAGTGTATAGGAAATTTGAAAATCATAAGAAAAATATGTATCTCAAATACCATAATGGACTCAAGAAAATATAAATGTCAAATAACACAATTTTAAAATTAATTTTTATAATTTTAAGTCTTTAAAAAATGGACATGTTTAGCTCTTCATATTCATTTATTCAACAAACATTTAATAAGTCACCACTATTTCTGAAGCACCATGGTAGGGACTGAGGATATGAGGCTGATAACACAAAATACTTCCCCTGAGTAGCAGATGATCTCAATAAACTGATATGTCACCTTTTCCTATCATAAAGGAAAATAAATTTTTCATGTTCACAATATTAAACACACACACACACACACACACACACACAAAAAAGAAAACTGAACCACTCTTGTCTGTGTCAGACATGAGTTCCAGTGCTACCCTTAACACCCACAAACCGTTCTGCCAAGTTTAAAGTCATATCCATATGCAGCCTCACCTGCCTTATTTGCCATTCTCACCCTGCACCAGTCTAATTTGACCTTGTCTTCAATCTCACTTCCTATTCTAACAATCCAAGAAAACCATTAATGAATGACTGAAAGAAACTTTCATCCTGGATAAAAGGTTAGGTTTATTCTGTTACTTTCAAGGGTGTGGATTGTGAGCAGGATTTCTCTTACTTAGAAGACCCAAAAGTTAGTGTATCTTTTTAATACTGAAAACAGAATGGAAGTTAATTTCTCATCATAGTGGGCGATAGATGTGGTCAGCGAGAGGAACAATGGCCTGACTTTAATTAGCTGTGGTCCAAAAAGAACACAGATTTTTAGGATCCAAAATTAGATGATGCTAATAGAGCCTACTTTGTCCTAAGAACTGCCATTGAATTGGAATAGGATCGTCCCATCTGACTTAAATTTCCTATCAAAACAACAGCCAAATGTTCCTGAGGTCCTGGTAAAGTTTGGAAATACTGTACCCCCAGCACTAAATGAGGGACCTACAGGGCTGTCGGCCAGGAGGCGAAATGACAGTTCCCTAATCTGTTCAGACACAACTCCCATGAGTGTGAATCACACTAAGGACACAATACCCACAGTTCATAGTCATTATGTCATCTCTCCCTAATAACCCATTCTCCTTCTCCAACAATATGAGCATAGCACTACATAGAATTTTGGCTGGATTGCAAAATGGTTTGAAGTCCAAACCCAGAGATAGCAAATAGTAAAGGCAATCATCCCTAATTGCCCTCAAACATGCCAAATGGGAAGTTGTTTCAGAGAGCCCTGCACGAGAATGATTTTTTTTAAACGTTTGTGTTCTGACAGAATTGTTTTTATGATTGTAAACCCAATTTTCTCTAAAAGACTCTCTTGAGGTGCTTTTTGAAGACTAGAGGAAAATGAACAAAGGGTTCTTGTGGTTTATTAGAGAAAAACATATTTAAAGGATCTCAAAGCGAAGAGGGAGTTTTCACATTTGAAGGATAGTAAGAAGTTAAAAACAAAGCCTCTGTGATATGCATAGATGGCCCAAAGTCTTTTGTTTTATTCCCAGGAAAAAAGCAAAATTTAAGCTACACAATCAAGATTTTCTTGGGCATTATAAAGAATCAAGTTTATTATAACTCCTATTTTGTCTTTGATTTTTATATTTGCATTACAAATATGTACTTTAAATATATATATGCCTATTTTCAGAAGACAGAAGCTATATTTGTGCAGCTGGTTATTTTTAAAAGTACTTCATGTTCCAGAGAGGTGTTATGACTTGTCCTTAATCCATGTGAAGAAAGAATAAGTGTGTGAAAAAGTGTTTGCTCTCTGTTCGTAAATAAGTTGTTAGGCACTACATGTTGAAACTCCTGACGGGGACAAAGGACTGAAGGAGACTTGCAAGGACTTAGCTCATAATTCAAGTAGGTGCCATTGCATTATGCTATGAGACTGGAAGGTTGCAGAAGAATTGCATGAGCAATCGTATTTGTTGTCATAAATCAGTGGATAATGCTTTCATTAATTATTTGTTGAGTCCTGCTTTTGGTTTTGCACAGAACTTTAGCTTTGGAATGATTTTAAGCCAGAAAATAGCACCACGCCCTCATTAGGTCATAACTACTTTCTAACTAGATCTCTGGAACATTATTTATGTAGGTAGACTTATTAGCCTCATTACCGATGAAGTAATCATATTTATTATCCAAACTTAAACATGCTGTACTTTTGGCTTTTTGTCAATTTTAGAGGAGATGAAAATTTTTGGCATATATCTAAAATATTTACATAAGATACTTTATTTTTCTTTGTACCAAACTCTAGTATTTTCTGTAAGCACAATAAACAAACAGACTCTTCTGAAATAGAACATATGAAAGTAGAAGAGGGGATAGAGTAAGCGAGTATCAAAGAAGGTAGCAGAAGATGAGATGAGTGGATTGATGCCCCACTTTGACAATTTTCAGTTTGCCTCAGAGACTCTCAGGTAGGCCTGGAATTGATCTACATACTTAACAAAGCCCGGAAAGCTACTCTGTAGCTAATGGACCATGACAACATGGCACTTCTGTCTAAAGCTTGTCATCCCCTTAATCTGTCCCCATCTAGGAAACGAGATTCTCTTAATTTTCTGGTCTCCAAATTTAAAGAAGATACTATGTTATTTCATCCTCCCCTTCAGAGTTAACCCGTGAGTAAAGGAAGGCTCTTGAGGAGGTGGGATGTCTACTCTTAACTCCATATAAAATATACTTCTCTCTTTCTCAAAAGAGAAACTACTTTACATTACATGGAGAGGGAGCAGGACATGCTAACCCTTGCTGACCCAGGTCATTTAAGCTTAACAAGTAGAAATGTGCCCCATTTGTTGTCTGGTCTATTCTAACAATTCCATGCCCCTGCTGAAGGCCAATGGTGGCTCTAAGAGCCAAAGCAAAGAAGGAAGAGTCTCAAGATAAAAGGAGATCTATGAGAGAATAAATAAGGAGCTCCAATTAAATTATATTTCTACCATCATTTGTCTCTAGAAACTCCATGTTTCTACTCAATCAGTAATGCAGATGTTAATGAATTTTAAACTGGAATTACTATAGCACAGGCACCTGGAGAGAAAGAGAAATATTTAGTCAGTGATCCAGATGATTCCAGATATTTGGTCTTGTGTATACAATAAAAATGTCTGTATCTGTTTCCATTCCAGGGACTGTTTGGGGGACTGTGTATACAATTATGTAGAACATAATTTTAATTTTAAAATCAGTGTGGAAATAAACACTATTCTTTAAGGAACCGGAAGAGCAGAAATAAATAATCTGAGAAATTTAAAATTATATATATAATTATACAAAATAAATATATAAGTATGTACGTACATATATGTGTATATATATGTGTGTGTGTGTGTGTATGTATGTGTATGTAATATATATACACATATTAGAGAGAGAAGAGAAACTTATTTTTCTCCTCTACTACCCATTCTACCTGGTGGGATGGCTGGGTGTATTAATTGTCTGTGATATATAATACAGTAATCTTACAAAGAAACAAATACAATGCTGAGTCTTTTGACAACCTAATTGATAACCTAATTTTTTACACCCTAAAATTCCTGCAAACACTTTGCATAAAAAATATCTTGACGAACACACATATTTTTTTTTTACGAGAACCACAATCTTTTTTAGGGGACATAGAATATTTTTAAAGGAAAAATGTGGTTTACACCATGATCAATTATTCAACTACAGCTTTAATATGGTTATTTATATATTACTTAATATGGTTGCCTTGTTTAATGGTTATTTTCATTATTTATTAGATTAATGTTATAAACACAATATTGATCCAAAGGGCAATGCTTTTCATAAAATATACTTAACCATGAAATTGAGCAATAAAAGTTGAATTATAATAATTCCTAGATCGGTTTCATTATCCATTTAGAAACATGTGTAAACTTTTCTGCTTCTGAAATATAGATGCAGGGAACAATTTAAATATTAGATGGATGTATTGTCAAACATCATTATTGGTGCAATTATCTTTTTGAATATATTTTAATTCCGCGTGTGTAGGAAAATATTTTGTCTAGAATATTATGTTAGATAAAAAAATCATTTCATATATGCAAAGAATATACTGAATTACAATATTTGAAATTATTTTGCCTTGATACTGTTACACTTCTGAATACTGAGACTCAGAAAGATTAAAAACTTTCCAAAGGATAATAATGTGTAATAAACTAACTTAATCTTTTTTCTACTTTACATACATCTTGGTATCCCTGCCTACACACGCAGGCAATTTGATCCTTTTTTTTATTGCTATTTTAATTGTAAGTTCTCATACTATTTCTCATCCTTTGAATGGAGTTTCATTCCTAACACAATTTGTTCTGTTTATCAAACCACCATAAAAGTGTTATAGTAAACACACCTATGAAGGATTCTGAGTACTTAGAAAATGTGAATTATCTTCAGAATGTTTCTTGCACGGACCTGTTTTTTGTTCCCACTGCTAACTTAGCGCTGACCCTCTTAACTTCTTGTCTACATACTGCAGTGGTCACCCAACTGGTCTCTCTCTCCAATCAATACTCCACACTGTTAGAGTTATGGCTAGTCCCCTGTTGTAAAACATTCTCATCCTTGCTTGGAATAAATAACCAATTACTTAGCCAAGCATTTAAAGCTCCCCATTATACAACCCCAACCTATATTTCATCCTTCTCCCTCTATCTCCACATGTGGCTATCTCTTGGCCATCCGTCATGTTTGTCTGCTTGTTGTTCTTACTGTTTTTGGCTCAAGCATTCTCCATCTGAAATGATCAAATAGACTCATAATTCAGACTTAATCTCCCCTTCCTACAAGCCAGTGAAAGTTGTCACTATTTGGAATTCATCACCTGTTCTTTTAGATTGTCATAAGATTTTTTTTTTTATTTAATGACTCAGTCCTTTTATTTATTTTTAAAATGAGATAATGCATTTTTTAAAATATAATTTATTGTCAAGGTAGCTAACATACAATGTACACCGTGTACTTTTGGTTTCAGGAGTAGATTCCCATGATTCATTGCTTACATTCAACAAATGGTGCTCATCCCAACAGGTGCCCTCCTCAATGTCTATCACCCATTTTCCCCTCTCCCCCACTGCTACCCCATCAACCCTGTTTGTTTTCTGTACTTAAATGTCTCTTATGGTTTGCCTCTCTCTCAGATTGAAACTATTTTTTTCCTTCACTTCCTCCATGGTCTTCTGTTAAGTTTCTCAAAATACACTTATGAGTGAAAACATAAGATATCTGTCTTTCTGACTGAATTATTTCACTTAGCTGAAATTTATTGATTTTGAGAGAGAGAGAAAGAGAGAGACCTCGTGCATGCACACACACATGCAAATAGGGGAGGGGCAGAGAGAGAGGGAAAGAGAGAATCCCAAGCAGGCTCCGTGCTGCTAGCACAGACATCAACTCAAGGCTCAGTCCCATGAACCATGAGATCATGACCTGAGTTGAAGTCAAGAGTTGGATGCTTAACCGACTGAATCACCCTAACGCCTCATCATAAAATTGTTTAAATGTTCATCATAGCTCATGTTACAGTTTCTTCTGATTTTGTTCATGTATATCTGTCTCCCTCCCTGGAATAACAGCACTTGGAGGCAAGAGAAAAATGTCACTTTGTTTCTATTAGTCTACAGTGTCTTTGACAACAAACAAGTACCAACTAATTTGACTGAGAGCTTGGGTGAGTCTTAAATCAGTTACATTATGCATATTTTGCCTCCTTAAAAAATGCTATATCATTTATTTTTTCTTGATGATTCGGGGTAAAATTCACTGACATTATTGTAATAGGAACCACTGGATGTTGTCAAGACTGTTGTCCCTAGAGTAATGTCTACAAACTGCAGAGATTTGATTCAGGAAACTCTATATCCTGGGACTCTTTAGGCCAGCAGCTTTATTTTAATCAATTGCCTGAGGGTAGGCCTGGAGGTGTTCTTCTGCCTCACTCACAGAATAAACATCAAGGTGTTTGGTAGCAGTTTCTTTCTAAGCCTTACTGCCTTTACAGGTTGCAAGATGTTCCTGAAAGGCCGTATAGCACTAGCTCCAAAGAATTAGACTCCAGGAGAAATAAGAAGCAACTTCTTTATGTCTGGGCAAGAAAACATTGAAATTTGGCTTTGAATAGCTCCACTCCTCTTTGGGATGGAGAGTCTCACTTTCAGAGAGTAGGAGAGTCAAGACTAAGGGCTAGCACTCTCAGGAATGAGAGATAATCATGTTATGCGGTGGGGGTGGGGGGTTCCCTACCCCCACCTTCATGTGTACAGAAATGGAGTGGAGTTCTTCTGGTGGTGGACACCCTCAGCCCCATAGCCTAGCTATTATTGCCTCCTTCTCAATAGGAACGCAAACTGTTTTCTCACTGTTTGTTGGTTGGAAGGTCATGGGGCATTAGGTCACCAGAGCCCTCAAGGGAGGTAAAATATAGAAAGGGCGAAACTCCAATGCCAGCTGAGTGAACATGGATTTGATTTCCTTGGGGAATTTCCAATTACGTTCTGTTCTTCTCTCTTCCTCCTCTCCCCACAGTTATAACTTCTGGATTCAATAATAGCTACTGTTCATTTCTTTTTGGCATTTCCTGTACTTTTCCAAGCAACCTCGGTTTTTCCAAGTGGATGTCTCTTTCTCCCTTGAAAGTCAGTAGACGTATTGATTTCATGCAAGCAATCAGAGTAGCACAACGGTATTTTTGCTTTAGTGTTTTTTCTTTATTAACAAAAAATTTGTATTTAAGACCTCTCTTGAAAATTCTTGTGAACAAAAATCCCTCCAGGTGGCATGGGAGAGCACATGAAGCGTTTTCACAGAGGGAAAGAAAGGAGACTATTTGTCCTCCTACATTTCCTCCTGGAGCTCAGCTCACACTTGGCTGCCAGAAGGAAATGTTTCTTGGAGCAGTTTTTACGTGGTCATAGATGTGAGGTCAGGCACTGCCTCTCTGCTTCCTCAAAAAATGCTTTCTGTGTAAATGATTATAAGCCCAGAAATCTGGAAGTTTGTTCTTGTTCTGTTTTTGCTGCCAAGACATTGTGACCTTTAAAAAGTCACTAATACTTGAGCCTCAGTTTCCTTCTTTGTTAAGTTAACAATCTTTGGCCTCCTATCTTTTGGCATTGATGTAAAAAAATCGAGTGCAATTGGAAGAGAAAAATACAAGCATATCTAAAACATCAAATATAATAAGGAGATAATTTATGTGATCATACTCTGTGAACTCTAAAGAGATACATAAAAGCAATTATGCTTTCTGATTGTAATTGCTCCCTAAGAATACTGAGGACTTTGGCTGACCTGCAAGGTCAGGGAATGCAATACTGCACTTTTAGTTGTTATTTTTCTCTCCTTGCTACAATACACTCACCTCATGAACGCCCCCCAGACCAGTTTCTTCTCAAGATGGCTCAAGCTGGTTTCTTGCATGCAGCCATAAAATCAAGCCATGTGTACCTTACATGCAAATACTTAGGCTCAGTAAATACAAGAACATTTATGGAAGCTCATCCAAAATAGCTTTACTGTCCTCATCCTCTGAGACCCAAAGACGCTCACATTATTTGTGATAAATGCCCTAGGAAGATGTGGTTATTTAAAGCTCATCTGGCATGCAGATTAGTGGGGGCGAGGAGAAAAGAGTCACCTTCCTAGATCTCCCTAGTTGAACCATCAATTATTCTCTTGGAAAATTGCAGCATGAGAATATCTGTGAGAGTCTGAAGTTCATCTTGCACTTTATACCTAAAAAACCTTCATACGGAGACAGAGCCTGATATTTCTTGGCAAATTTTGGCCTGAAGAGACAAAGCTGACTCTCTGCCAAGCGGTAGTTACCAAAGCAGTACCAGCAGATCTAAGCAAATAAAAACTTTGAGAGGAATATCATCTCATCTTTTCCCCACCCTCAATTGTCATGTATATATAAGGCAAGTCCTAAGAACCTGAATCTGATTTTGAATTAGCCTGGAGGGTGGGTGATACCAGGACCCATTGACACTGGCATTATTTTTTCAAGAACTTCAAAGATTTGTCATATTAAGATCCATTTTTATCCAAAAGGTGTATTTCCATTGGTGGAGTCTTTGTTTCATCTAATTTAAATTAAAAAAAAATATGAGGTAGATTGTATTTTTTACTAAACATTAAAGTAATTTAAAGTAAATCAAGGCTTTAAATCAAGAGATATACTTATTTTCTTTCCAAAAGCAACAGAACATACATTCTTCTCAAGTGTACATGGAACATTCTCCAGGATATATCATATGTTATTTCACAAGATGATATTCTCAATAAATTTAAGAAGATTGAAATCATATCAAGCATCATTTCCAAGTGTGTAATTTAGTTACACACACAAAAAATGGAAAATCCACAAAAATGGGGTTATTAAATAACATGCTTCTAAACCAATGGGTCAAAGAAGAGAAACCAAAAGATACCTTAAGACAAATGAAAACCAGGAAAACATATCAAAACTTATAGTATACAGCAAAAGTGGTTCTAAGAGGCGATAACGGCAATAAATGCTTACATCAAAAGAAAGCAAGAAAAATTTCAAACGACCTAATTTTACAACTCAAAGAACTACAAAAGGAAGAGCAAATGAAGCCAGAAGTTAGTAGAAGGAAAGAAATAAATATCAGAGTGCAAATAAATGAAAGATCAATGAAACTAAGAGCTGGAATTTTTTTGAAAAGTTAAACAAAATTGACACAACTTTAGCTTGACTCCCCAAGAGAAAACACAGAACTCAAAATCAGAAATGAAAGAAGAGACATTATAAGTGATTATTTACAACAGCCAAGACATGGAAGCAACCTAAGCGCACAGTGATTGATGAATACATAGAAAGAAATATGGTATATATACACAATGGAATATCACTCAGTCATAAGAGAAGAAAATCTTGCTGTTAGCAACAACATGAATGGGGCTTGAGGGTCCAAAATAAAATTGAAAAAAAAAAATGAATTCATACAGTGAACAGATTGGTGTTTGCCAAAGGTGGGGACTGTGCGGAATGGATGAAATGGGTAAAGGTGGTCAGAAAGTACAAACTTCTAGTTATAAAACAAATAAAACAAATAAATCCCGGGAATTTAATATACAGCATGGCAATTATAGTTAACAACACTGTATCCTATATTTGAAACTTGCTAAGAGTAAACTTTAAAAGGTCTCAACACAAGAAAAAAAGAAGGGATAACTACATGCGGTGATGGATGGTAATGTCTTATTACAGCTATCATTTCACAATATATAAAGATATAGAATCATTATATTGTATCTGAAACATGTAATATGTCAATCGTATCTTTAAAAAAAAAGAGAGAGAGATGAACTTAACAGTTACAACTAATGATATGCAGAAGTTAAAGTTCATATAGGCATTAATATTATTGTTTCTGTCTTTATTAACTATGGGGCGCCTGGGTGGCTCAGTCAGTTGAGTATTTGACTCTTGATTTCAGCTCAGATCATGATCTCAGGGTCACAGGATTGGTTTTACACCGAGCATGGAACCTGCTTTGGATTCTTTCTCTCTCCCTCTGCCCCTCTCCTACAGTTGTGTGTGAACACACTCTCTCTCTCTAAAATACAAATATATATTTATAAAATATTAACTAGTATTTGATGCTTATAAGAAGCAAAAACCCATACAGGTTGGTACCATTATATAGGGAAATTGCAATTTCATTGGTACACTCCATGCTATTCAAGCATCCTATATTTCTTCTAAGTCTACTTTGTATTTCATTCTGAGCTGTGGCTCTTGTGAAATATTTTCTCTTTCCAGGTCCCAATCACACCTTTAAGTCCACAGATAGATCAAAGGGTTAGTGCATGTAGAGTAACATAGTGATAAATTGTTTTATCAATATTTCTTCATTTCCTTTATTTCCCAGGCACCAAATCCTACTATTTCTAATTCAGCAATATCTCTTTGTCCTCTCTGTTCTGTGCCCACAGTGACTGACTCCTCTATTTTAGAAGACCCTTCTCTGGGGTCTCCTTGCCTCCAAATTCAATCTCTTCTAATCTGCCTTTTGTATTGATTCCGGGGTAACTTTCCTAAAACACAAGTCAGATCATGCCTTTTCCTTCCTCAGTTTTTCTTAAACAAATCTCTGCGGCCTAAAAACAAATCTGTGCCATGATTTTAAAGTTCAATATTCTGACCTTCAGTATCTATCCCAATCTCATTCCTCCCTGTATAACTTTCTCACTTCCACTCTCATTGCTTTCATCTCCAGCCTTGGAAACCTCTGCTCATCCTGTTGAAGCTCTTCAAGACCCACCTCAATCATCACAGTCACTCTTGTTTCATTCCTTCTATTCAGAAATAATTGCTCTTTTCCTAACATGTCAACAGCCTATTATTTGCAACTATTTACTTACTTAGTTATAACTGGTGTTTAAAAATAGGTATTTACTTGCCTGCCTCTCCCACTGTATAGAGAGTTCATAGAATAACAGTTGCCAAAGATGAGGAGAGAGGGGAATGGGTAGTTGTTATTCAGTGGGTATAAGTTTCAGCTCTAGAAGTCTTCTGTACAATAAAGTGCCTATAGTTAATAAAACTGTATTGTGTATTCAAAAACTTGTTAAGAGAGTAGATATTATGTTGAGAGTCTTTACCAACAACAACAATAAAAAAGTGGCAGAAGGAAATATTTGGAGGTGATGGATATGTTTATTACTTGGTTGTGGTGATAGTTTTATCATTATATGCATATGTCCAAATGCATCAAATTGTGTATATTAAATATATGCATTTTTAATATATCAATTATATCTCATTCAAGCTTTTTATTTTAAAGAACAACATGTTCCAGGCCTTATGATGAAGTGGGAAGCAAGAATAAATGAGTATAATTTTGGTTAATTTCCAATGTCTGGAGGAGGAGACTGGCTCGTAGACTTTATTGCAAGTTCTCCAACCTTAGGGAGTGGGTCTGTTTCTGCATACCACTGACTCTTAGTGCTGATCACAGAGCCTGAAACACTTGTACAAGTAAAGAAAGACAGTCATAACCTCAACTATACTATATTAATCAGGTCTGGTTTGCATCCTCAAGAACAGTCCATATATGGTCAAATCAGTAGCACAGGCAATAGAATAGAATTTTCTCTGGTCCTTGCCCAGAGACCAGATGTACATAGAGCCAGTGAAGCTTAAACATCAGAATTCCCTATTTCATTCGTGTTCCTGTACCTAATTTTGCATTAATAATTCACACTCTTTTTTTTAAGTTTATTTGTTTATTTTTTAGGGAGGTTGGGGAGACAGAGAGAGGAGAGAGAGAATCCCACACAGGCTCCATGCTGTCAGTACAGAGCCTGACACGGGGGTTGAATTCATGAACCATGAGATCATGACCTGAGTCAAAACCAAGAATCGGATATTTAACCAATCGAGACATAGGCACCCCACTTTTTTTTTTTTTAAGAAGGGCTGGCTTCCGAAATGTATAAACTTTAGGCTACACAAAACTTGAATCTACTGATTGCCAAGGTGTATACAACTCTTACTTAAAATAGGAGTAGGATTAAATTAAAAAAAAAAAACAACAAAGAAAAGATAAAATGAAAACTCATATGGGGGTAATGAAAAAAAAATGAGTGGAATATTTGTGCTAGAAGAGGTTGTTGCCTGCTGATATTACTTCTGCCCGTTGAGAAAGTGCTATAAGGTGTAATGTCTTTTAATTAGAACCTTATTAAAAATGGAGAAGTTTCTAAAATTATTGTTTCAAATGCAACAGTCAACATTTAAAATAGAAAATCATTCCCGGAGAACTCTGCATATCATCGTTTATTTTCTCATATAAAATCCACGGTCCTATTCAAAATCACTGAAAGTTAACATCTAAGAGTCCAACAACCTGGGGCACCTGGGTGGCTCAATTGGCCAAGTGTCTGACTTTGGCCCAGGTCATGATCTCCCAGTCATCAACTTGAGCCCTGCATCCAGCTCTGTGCTGACAGCCTGGAGCCTGGAGTCTGCGTCAGATTCTGTGTCTCCCTCTCTCTCTGCCCCTCCCAGACTCGTGATCTCTAGAGATCTCTAGAGAGAAATCTCTTTCTCGTTCGAAAATACAGTAAAAAAAAAAAGAAAAAAACACTGAAATAAGTGTCCAACAACCTAAAAATATTTTTTTTTTACAAAGACCCTCTAAACTCCTCATTTACCATTAAGTGGACCTTAACAGGAAAACCTGAGAAACTATAGATAAATATGGGTCTTGTCATAATGAACACAAAAATACAGTTATGATTTATAGCTATCTTCTCTGAAGGTAAAATTCTAAATATCTATCTATTCACTAAGATCATTTTTCTATTAATTTCTCTCCATATATTCCTTTGGGATATATAAACCCAGTTCTCTCTCAAACCACCACATTTTGAGTTTGAAAGATGATTGATACTCAGGGCAACAATCATAACGATTTCATTTCTTCGGTTCCATTAAGATGAAAAAAGAAATGATCAAATAGAACATAACAGATCACTTGTTATTTTACAGCCTAATTTTTAGCCTAATTTACTTTCTAATTAGAAAGTCTATTAGTCAGTCATATCAATGGAATAATTTCTAGTCGAAGTAAAGTACTTATCATTAATTCTGATAAATATAATAAGGAACCTTGGAAATATTATTATTTGTATTTATTCCATTTTATTCTAAAATATTCTGAAATATGTGTTTGTCCAAGTAGAAAGCACTAAAGGGTTAAAAAAAAACCACTTATACCACCTTTTCCAAAACTAACTCAAATAACTCTATATAAGTCTCTTAAAATATAAATAATATGCTCATATAAAAACAGGCTGACACCTAGATCTTTGTTTCTAATACCATTCTCCAATTAAACAGGAAATGACAGATTTTTAGAACTGGGGCTGGAAATATACAGAATGAGCCTGGAGCCTTTACTGAAAGAAAGCAAGGAAGTACTCTAAAACACACACAGTCATGGAAGAAAGTTGAAAGGACACCACTTGTGTTGAAGAGTATTTTCCTCACCAAGCCTACAATTTATCTAAAAAAAAAACAAAAAAACCCCACTAACTCGAAAAGATATATGCATGTGTGTACCCACATGTTCACCGAAGCATTGTTTACAACAGCTAAGTTATGGAAGCAACTTATATATCCACTGATGGATGAATGAATAAAGAAAAGGTGATAGAAATATATATATATATATATATATATACACATATATACACATATATATATTATACATATATATGTATGTGTTCATACATATATACACATATATGCATAAACACACAATGAATATTATTTGGCCATTTAAAAAGAATAAATAATGCTATTATGACAACATGGATGGACCTTGAGGCTATTACACTAAGTAAAATCAGAGAAAGGTACAGTATGATCTCACTTACATGTAGACTCTAAAAACAAACACACACCCAAAACAACTCCTAGGTACAGAGAATAGACTGATGGTTGCCAGAAAATAGATCGATGGTAGGGGATGAGGGTACGAAAATGGATAAAGGGAGTCAAATGATTAAAAAAAAAAAAAAAAGACAAAATCCTCCTGGCAGGAGCATTCCACATCCCAGATAATTTGTGTAGATACTCTACCTCAAGGAGGTGAAACAAAACTTCCTGTCTCTGAAATGTGAGCTATACATAGTGATTTCTTTCTAAAAAGTATATCATGGAAAAGGAGAGAAAGAAAAATAACTATAGTAGACAAACAATACCTCATCCAAGTAATCAAAATTAACATCAACAGTGATAAGTCATGTTGATAGTATGTACCTTTGACAAGATGCAATGAAAATGGCATTTTAGCTTTATGGTATTTGCCCCCAAAACCCGTAACCTCTGTATAATCATAATTAAAGGAAATAAACAATGTGCAATCCCAACTAGGGCACTGACTAGTAGACCTCATATCTACTAAGGTTACCAAACACAAGAGAAGTATGAAAACTATCACAGCCAAGAAATGTATAAGGAGACGTGATGATTAAATATAATATGGTATCCTAGATAAAGTTCTGAATCAAAGAAAATATTAGGTAAAAACTAAAGAAATCTGAATGAAATGTGGGCTTTGGTTAAATAACAAAAAATATCAATATTGATTCAACAATAGCAACAAATGTATCATACCAATGTAAGAGGTTAATAAGTATTATTTTCTGGAAAGTAGAATTTTTTCATCAATTACAAAATTCATATATAGACACCTCACTATCTATTAATCTCCAAGGTAACTCTCTAATAAATACTTTATAGAAATCTTATTCTACTTTAAATAGAAGTCACTTTCTCTTCTTTGCATTTCTTTATGTACCTTATACTTTACTTCATTGCAATGTATGTTTAGGTGAAAGAAACACAATACACATGCATCTAGATAAATAGGAAGATAAAAAATTGCAATTTGAGTAATCATAGGCAAAAAAATAATAGCTTATGAACAGAAATACTGCATGGAAGGAATCTTAAAGGGATGGAAGAAAAAAACAAGGAAAAGATAAAATGTTTACATGACCTATGGTACACTGTTACTATTCTACATCCATTATGAGGTACAATTAATGATTAATATATGGTGGTTGAAATAGCCAAAACATGCAAAATTATTCAATTCCTTTGGACATTACAGAATTGCCAACAACAATTAAAAATTGTGATACCAATATTCACCCACCAGAATAAGCAAAAATGAAAAAAATCTAAAAAAACACCAAAAACCAAAAAACAACAACCGATTCTTGGTAAGAGTGTGGAGAAACAGAGACTCCCCTGCAGTTATGGGTTGGGGGAGAAAGTATAAATTAGTACAACCATGTTGGAAAACTATTTGCCAATATATACTAGAGGTAAAGATATGAATACTCTATGACTAAATAATCCCAGTCCTAGACATATCCTTGTCAGAAATGCGTAGATGGGTTCACAATAGCACGTGTGCTAACGTGTTCATCATAGCACTGTTTATAACAGAAACGAGAAACTTCCCAAGAGCAGAGTGAAGAAACACTGTGGTATAGCCACATAATGGAATACTGTTCAGCAACTATATTAACTATTAATACACTAATACACTACACAAAATCTAAGTGTATTTCACAAACATGTTGAACAAATGTAGACAGACACAAGATTACTTACAAATGTTTCCATTTATAAAAAGTACAGGGGCGCCTGAGCAGCTCAGTTGGTTAGGCGACCTACTTCAGCTCAGGTCATGATCTCATAGTTCGTGAGTTTGAGCCCCACATCGGGCTCTGTGCTGACAGCTCAGAACCTGAAGCCTGCTTTGGATTCTGCGTCTCCCTCTGTCTCTGCCCCCCTGCTCACACTCTGTCTCTCTCTCTCTCTCTCATAAATAAACGTTTAAAAAAAAAGTACTAAAAAAGGTTAAAACTAATCTATGTTGTTAGAAATTAACAGAATAGTTAGAGTCTATTATCACCTTTTTTGGGGCAAGGGGGCAGTAGATGAAGAGAATAAGGCTTACAAAGACTAAGTGCCTGACCTGGTATTTTATCACATATTTGCTCATAAAACCTGTGACCTTAATCATCAAATACAATAGGAGATAGGATGAGGGGAAACTTCTGGGAGGTTACAAAAGTATATTCAATGGGTCAAAACGCAGGGCTTTATACATATGATGCATCCATTTTTTTTTTCTTTCTATATGTCTATGATTTAAAGAAAAACAACAAAAAAAGTAAAAACAGTGTTGTCAAGCGAGCTGGCTTGAGTGATACTCTTCTGTCTTACAATATGTTATAATATACACGTAGATTATGTTTTCCCACCTTTCATTTATTTTTGTACCTCTTCATAAATTTGACAGGCTAATCAATAGAAACTTTTGTGTGAAGAGAGCTATTTTATATGGATAAATGTATAATAATGGAAACATTTTTATATTTACTCTTTGCCAAATCACACTCCATACTTGTTCTCCCACATCCACAGCATTCACTCATTTTTAGATGATCATTTAAGAGAATTATAATCTCTAACGACATGGATTTCTTTCAGGCCACTTTTTTTTTTAAAGATCTTTCACACATAAGAATAAATTCCTGTTTGAAAATTAAAGATCTATGTAACATGCCTGTAACTGCAGGCTTTCGGTTTTTCATTTTTTAGTGTTTATTTATTTTTGAGAGAGAGAGAGAGAGATAGGCAGAGCATGAGTGGGGGGAGGGGCAGAGAGAGAGGGAGACACAGAATCTGAAGCAGGCTCCAGGCTCTGAGCTGACAGCACAGAGCCTGATGGGGGGCTCAAACTCACGAACCGTGAGATCATGACCAGAGCCAAAGTCGAAGGCTTAATGGACTGAGCCACCCAGGCGCCCCAAAGCAGGGTTTCTAATAAAAACCCCAGAGAAAAACATCACGAAGTAATTGACTAGATCAGGGTAACTCTACAAGATGATAATCAATGTTTAAAAAGATTTCTGTATTTCAGTTAAATGTTACTGAGCAATTTGAATTCTGTTCCTGGACTCAATAACTGTATCCATTTCAGAGTAACCCCATACTAAAGGAATAAATAAGCATTAAATTAGAATGACCATAGGACCTCCTCAGTTTACAAAACTATTAAGAGCTTATCAATGAATCTTAGGTAATTGAAGATGTATAATAATTTATTCCATGCTTAGCAGGTAACAGACTCTGTGCTAAATACTTGATATATATCATCTTAGTTAGATCTTATAAATCTTTTTGGTAATTTTTTTTTTTTTGCAGAATAAGATAAATTAACTGTAGGGGCGCCTGGGTGGCTCAGTTGGTTGGTCATGATCTAGCGGTCTGTGAGTTCGAGCCCCACGTCGGGCTCTGTGCTGACAGCTCAGAGCCTGGAGCCTGCTTCACATTCTGTGTCTCCCTCCCTCTCTGCCCCTCCCCCACTCACGCTCTGTCTCTCTCTGCCTCGAAAATAAATGAACATTAAAAAAAAATTTAAAAAAAGATAAATTAACTATAAATTAAATTACAAAGATAAAGTGATTGACCTCTGTCCATGTATTTATATACTTTTTTTCATAAAACCTTTTTCCTATCACCAAATATTTCCATTGGTTGTAGTCATTTCCTTCAAAAAACGTTTGATATGAACAAATAGAAATGTTTCATGCCTTCATGAAATTTAAGTTCTAATGGGATTATCTGTTTTGGATACCAAAGTCTGAACCTAACACTGAAGAAATAAAGCCAATATAGATACTATTTCATTAGTCTAATTTATCGATACAAGTAAATATTTATTGGTCTGGAAACCTACTTGTTTGGTACTTGTTATGATTAAATATACTGAAATTATGCCTATAATCAACTAAAAAATGAACATCCTATATTTCTCTGATTGTTGTTCACTAACAACAAAGCAAAATAAAAGAATATAAAAATCACTTCAAAGCTTGCCCTTCGTATATGCCTAATGTGAGCTTGTCAGTGGACTTTCTTCCACATATCCTGATAATTTGTAACGCACTATTCCATATCTTTAATAGTTGCTAAATAGTGTATTATACAGACAAATGAAAAGTTACTCAACTAGTACCCTAGTGATGGACATTAACTCAATTTTTTGTTTGTTTTGTTTTGGTGGTAGGTGGAATGAGGGCTTCCATAAAATGTAAATATCTCCATGAGGTTTTACGCAATCTTCTTCCCTGGCTGCCTGGGTATGTGTGTTGGGTGGAAAGGTATATTTTCTTCCAATAAAGTCCTGTAGGTTCTACTGCCAAAAACTATTATGAGCTTATTCACTTCTTATCAAATATCATCCCAACATTCCAACCCAACAGCTAGCATCTCACATATGAATTACTTTTATAAACTCTTTACTAGTCTCCCTATGTCTGCTCAAACACCCTCATCCTTCTCTACGGAGAAGCAGAATGAGGTTTCAAATGCAAATCAGATTGGGTATTTTCCTTGGTAACACTTTCAGTGACTTCCCTTTTCTATAGGACGAAGTACACATGGCCCTCCTCTTATCTCTACTCCTGTCCCACCCCCCTCCCCCAATCTTCTGTCAGGTCCTCCAATGAATGCACCAGGGACCTTCTAGAAAAAGCTTTTGCCTCTTTCCAAAAACCCTATTTCTTAACCCAATATCCTTCTACATACATAATGCCTTTTATGCTTCAAATGTAAACGTAGGAGGTCTTTTTCGGCTCCCTTACCCACCCTCTGTTTAGGCCCAGACTCTGTCGATAATCCAGAGGGAACCCTTCACAACTGCCATCAATGATTCCTCATGCATTTACTGTGTCTTATAGCAGCTGTCCGCCTGTGGTCTGAACTCCATCCATCTCAGACACTAGCCTCCCTTCCTGCTGTGTCTCCTCACCGAATACAGTTCAGGGCAAATTGCGAATGCTCAAAACAACCTGGTGAATGAACGTTTAAAAAGTTAGCTATTTTGGATTTGGTAGTCAAAAAATAGCTTATTTATGTTTTGGGAGAGTATCAGCTTCATCAGAATGCTCCAGGATAAAAGTATTTACTCCTTAAAGCTGGACTAAATGATTATTAAAATCACCTAGCAATTACTGGACAAATATCACTATTTGCATATAAGATAGAAGAGAGATTTGAAAAACTGGATATGTGTCTATTCCTAAGTGTTGTATTTTCGTTTATACACAAACAGAATGTAATATTTATTAAAGTCTCTATAAGACACAATGAAATACTTTATCTGTCAACAGGTAAAGGCAAACTAAATCGAGTACGTAGAAAACGTGTATGTATGTGCTGTATTAGATTGCTAGGGTGGCCATAACAAAATACCACAGACAGGGTGGATGGCTTAAATGATAGAAATCTATTTTCTCACAGCTCTGGAGGCTGGAAGTCCAAGATCAAGGTACAAGCAGGTTTGCTTTATTCTAAGTACTCTCTCCTGGGCTTGCAGATGCTGTCTTCTCCCTGTGGCCTCACTGTGGCCTATTCTGTGTGTACGTGCAAGTTACCAGTGTCTCTCCCTCCATTAAAAAGGATGCTAGTCCTGGGGCACCAGTGGCTCAGTCGGTTAAGTGTCCAACTTTGGCTCAGGTCATGATCCCGCAATTTGTGAGTTCGAGCCCCGCATCAGGCTCTGTGCTGACAGCTCAGAGCCAGAAGCCTGCCTCTAATTCTGTGTCTCCTCCCTCTGCCCCTTCCCCACTCACGTGCTGCCTCTCTCTCAATAAACAAGCATTTTAAAAAATTTTTAAATAAAAAGGACACCAGTACTACCGGGTTAGCACCGAACGCTCGTCCCTTTCAACCTCATTTAAACTTAGTTATCTTTTTAAATGTCTTATCTCCATATAGTCACATGGAGAGTTATGGTTTCAGCATCTGAATTTGGGGGAGACACAGTCCTGTCTATAACAGAAGTCCAAATTCTGTTATCTCAAAGTTTGTTACCACAAACAGAAAACACCCACCCGAGTAGCAAGCCAATGCTGTCCATTACAATGAGTATATGCTATAATTTTGTAGTGCTGATCGGCCACAGAATACATTTTTGTGTGTGTGGTTTGTAACGATAGTGACAAATTCCCCTCGTTATTATTACTCCTGAGAAACTGCTAACATAAGTTTATTTTTTAGAGAATCCCGGCAGATCAAGGTTGAAAATAATTATTACTGTTCCTATGTGCAGACTAACCCCTAGAGCCAAATGAACCGTGTGTATGTCATTTTTTTTTCCCTCCTGTCATCCTCTTTTGACCCTCGAAGCTCAGCCATCCTCTTGGGCATACAGTGTGAAAACTGACAGAATAACAAATGTCACAGTTAAGTTTAACATGGTGGTTGCCATTCATCTCCTGTAAAAAGCCCACATTCCTAGTTAAAATTAAAGGCACATTTTTATGTAAGATTTTCATAGTGATTTTATATTTTTAAGAATTAAACACGTTTCTTTATTAACTGCCGCCTTCAAGTATCCTGATAACTAGACTATACATCACATCAAAATTTAATGGTTATTTATTTACTTAATGGAATATTACTATTTAGAATAACAGATTTCTATCCTCACACCCATATTTTATATTCCCCTAATGTTTTCCCGGTTGAGTTTCCAATCCTTACTCCTAGACATCTTAACCTTAATCATGTTCATTTCAGGTCTGTGCGCTGAATACAAATAGCTTATTTTGCAACACAAGCATATAAATAATTTTATCTTTTTTTTTCTTCTTTCCAAACCAAGTTTCTTATTCTGCAAATCTACCTTCCACCTATAACCCTAGTTCGAAATCCTTTTCTACACTGTTGTTAGTGATAAACCTATATTTTACGGTTTAGCCTCTGTAACACCACCAGTTTGACACCTTCGAAGAAAGAAGGATCCTCTAACTCAGGAAGGATTATTTTACCCTTCTGATTTGATCTTCTTCTAGCTCTAATTCCACGGCTCTTAAAATACCATTTTTTTTTATCTTTGCCTTTGCAGAAGAAAGTCTATTAATCCACTCTTCTAAGTATAAGGACCCAAAAGTCTATTCAAAAACCAGCAAGATTGTTTCTATTTCTTGTTCCTGTTCCTCGGAAGCTGTTATCCTGTCGCTCTCGGAAACCAGAATGCTTCTCATCGCTTATCTCTGCCACACAAGACATTTCTTAGAAGTTTAGGATATTCGGCAATTTTACTTGCTGCTTTCTGCCACCTGGTTTGCAAAGATTGGGAGGGAGATGAGAAGGGAGATCTGAAAGCAAAAATTTCCAGAGAGATGCTCTCAGTTTGGGGAGATCTTTGCAATATTGCAGATGTCAGGGAATATATGGAAACTTCTGGGAGGTACCAAGTTATAGTGGTAGGGTTTTCAACCACTAAATTCATGAGGACATTTTTACAATATACAAAAAAAAAAGTTCCCATGTTATATCTGTATATTTAAAATGTTTTTTTTTAATTTTTTTTAACATTATTTATTTTCGAGAGACACAGAGACAGAGCATGAGTAGGGGAAGGGCAGAGAGAGGGAGACACAGAATCAGAAGCAGGCTCCAGGCTCTGAGCCGTCAGCACAGAGCCCCACGCGGGGCCCGAACTCACAGACTGTGAGATCATGACCTGAGCTGAAGTCGGCCGCTTAACCGACTGAGCCACCCAGGCGCCCCTAAAATGTTTTTTTAAAGAATTAAACAAACATATTTACTTTCTGTGATTTAAAAGTAAAATTGTATTCCACCAGAAAAACAACTTCTGCACACTTTTGGCATTTGTATACATTGGAGGAAGAATAAGTTATGTATTCCATCAACAGGCTATATACTTTCTCTGTAACTGAAGGGTTATAGCCTCCACAAATAGCAACTGAGCTCCTCTTCTCGCTCACTCCCTCAGATTTGAGTCACAATTTAGAAACCAATGAGACACAGGGACTAAATTAGCTACTCCTCTTTGGCTGTGGACTTTGGGGCAAGTTACTCAGTCTCTGAGGTCATTGAGTTTTGCGAGGCTTCAAATTAAATAAGGTGATGTGAGGAAGAGCCTTCCACTCACCGATAAACAAGATACAAATGCAAAGTAGAATTCTCTCCGTCCTCAGAGGAAAGGCCAGTATAGGAATTGCATGGGATATGATCAAAAGGGCTACAAAGCTCTGGCAGCACCTTTCGAGAAACACCACCATGGAAGTATATATGGATGGCATGACATACTTTCTGGCTTCCTCCCTCCTGGCCCAAACTCTCTTCCTCCAGTGAAAATGGAGCGGGGCAACCCCTCTCAACTTATCATGGTCCTTACTTCCATATTCGATAATGTGCCATGTTAAATACACTCTGCAGGGAGAAAAAAACCCTTTCCCCTGCCCTTCTCTACATCCTTGGAACCTGGGAAGGAAGACAGAGGCATAAAAAGTTAATATGTGTTTTATAGGACACAGGCAACTTCATAAGGAAACAAAGACACAAAGAAGCAGTTACTAGGGTGCCTGGGTGGCCCTGTCGGTTAAGCATCCCAGTCTTGATTTCGGATCAAGTCATGATCTCATGGTTTGTGGGTTCAAGTCCCGTCAGACTCTGTGCCAACAGTGGCAGAGCCTGCTTGGGATTCTCTCCCTCTCTCCGCCCCTCCACTACTTGCACTCCCTCTCTCTCAAAATAAATAAATATTTAGAATGTTTGCTTTATTTAAAAGAAAAAAAGGAGCAGTCAAACCTGAGTGTTTTTCTGCTACGTCTAATGAAGAGTGGAGTCATGGAAAGAGGTGTCGGGACAGAGGCCACGAGATTACGCTCGGTGAACTGGGGAAAGTTAGCAAGGCATCTTCCTTCAGATTCTGTGTTGTGTCCCTTAGTCTTTGGAGAGAAGTATGCTCCTTTACCTCTGGGTATAAGGAAGCCGCCTCACACATGAAAATTTGAAGTTCTGCTTCAGCGCAAGGTTAGAAAGTCCTCCGTGATCTGCCACTTTCCAAATTCCTTCATTCAAACCATACAATATGCCATTGTATTGTATTTTGAGAAAGTGTATCCTGAACTCTCTCACTTCTAAGAATTCACTCTTATCCTAGTTTTCCACTGAAACTTGTTTTACCTACATAAAAGCACAGCACAGTTTAACAGAATAAATGTTTCCTTTAGAATATCATTGGAAGAAAAAGAGATTTTAGAACAATTTTGTTTACTTGGGGTCGTTGGGGAAAATGAACAAAAAAGGCAGTTTTCTGCTGTCTGGAATCATGTCATACATCGAAATAAATCTATAAATTAAAATAAACACCTCAGTGTTCAAAATAATATGTCTGGAACATTTTAAGTTCATTCTTGACTATACGGTGTGAAAGGAAATTTAATTTAGGTCGCTTACTAACCCAGTTCTGAGTGTACTGAAATATAAAGTATGTATGCTCTTTAAACAAAATCAGATTATCCATGAACAGGGATGATTTGTGAAAGCTTCAGGACTATCTGGTTTTCACTTTGGCAAATATTAAACCAACTTACTAAAATAACCGGCACAGATGTCAGTTAATGCCACTGTGATCAAGGTTGTGTCATGCATGGTAGGACGTGATTTGTCACCTGAGCACTTGTCTCCTAACAGAGTGCAACAAGTCCACGGACTCATTTATTGAGAACATTATGAAGCCATCAGCTCGTAATGATTTTCAGTCTTCGCTGATCGAGGCCAGATTTGAACTGCTGACCTGGAGGTGCAAAATCCCATATCCGGCCCCTCATTACTTGTGATAATATTGGTTGCAAATAGTCTTTGGAAAAAAAAAAACTAGAAAGGGGCTATATATATATATATGTAGCCATATATATATAGCCTCAGTGTCTTCAAAGGACTTCCTTTATACTATTTCAGAATATCTGTTTCACCAATTTGTTTCGGTGATGTACTTCCATGGTTAACATTTAGAATTCTGAAAGAAAATAAGGTACATTTTATGAAAAGAAGGGATTATGGGGTGAATCAACCAATCTTGCTGAGAAATATGATCAGCATTTATTATTTAAATTTGCCTAAAGAATGATAGAAAAGAACAATTTCTGAAAATATCTGTTTTTAGTGGTGACTCTGATTTACAATTCATTTAAAACTAACTAGAGTGCTCTCAAATGCAGCGAACTAGATATGAACCAAAGAATGCAAGGCCTCATAAATCTATGACACTGACAAAGTAAAAACTAAGTATCTCACAAAACAGACCAGAAGCAAAGGGCATGCGCAGATGGATGAGAAAAACACATTTGTAGCTTCTGCCCGCCCAGTCTGTGCCTCGTCCACAGCAGATTCTGATAACTTAGAAAGGGAATATAGGCCACTCTGGAATAGTCATTCGATAGAACTTTCGAAGCCACCAAAATACCTGAACGTTTTTGAGAAAGGGATTTCATAAATGCACTGTTAACATCATCGTGCTAAATTGTAAGATTCTCAGGTAAAGATCTTTTCTCACACTTTGTGAATTATTTCCTGATGCTTCCTCAAAGATATGTTTTCCTTTTTCTTTCTACTGCAGGACTTTCGGACGAGCACAGCCTCTGTAAATTCCTACCCCACGAGTCTCTCCGCTGTGAGGCAGGTGTCTCTCAAATACTCAGTTATAATGTATTTACCATAAAACCATAACCCACGAGGCCCAGTGTAAAATGGATATCACATTTAAGTGACTCAATTTAAAAAATAAATATTCTTTACAGACAGATCTTCGAAACTTAAGGGTATCCAAGTACATGGCCCACAGCAACTCTTAAATATTTATTTTCCGATTCTGGAGCACCCAAGCTGCGGGAGCGTCTTATTGTCTGCCTTATATAGCATCCTTTTGAACTTCAACATCTCATGTCTACCATCTTGTACCCTAAATCATGTTCCTTTCTCTACTCTGTGACCTTTCAGATAATGATCTGACAAGTCACATAACCTTCACTTCAGTGCCCGTCCTAGAGAGGAGTTTCGTACCTTGTTGCCTTTTTTTTTTTTTAAGGGAAGTAGAGAAAGTAGCTTTTCTCTCTTTTCAGATGGTGAGAATGTATAGGTGGATGCAAGGCTGGGTTATGGGTTATGCTAAAGGCAGGAAAATAATTCCTACAGGGTGCGTGTGTGTGTGTTTTGACTCACACGTGTGACACTCAGATTAAGATATGCTATTTGCCCAATAGCATATATAAAAAGTCTATATGGCTTATAGTTTTGTGAGTAAATTGGCCTTTTATGTTGTTTGATTATATTATCTCTACAATGGGGTTTGTTTAGAAGAGAAATTTTAGTGATACTTGACTGTTGAAAAACATAACTCAAATATAAACAATGACTGTGTTGTACAGGGTATTAAATGCTTTACATACAAACCTCATTTCATCCACAAAGTAACTCAGTCAAGTAATATTTTACCTCAGATTTTAGAGATGATGAAACTGGGGCTTGGATTAGTTCATAATTAGCTCATAAGTTAGTAAGGAAATGAAATACTAGGTTTATAACCAAAGAGTTTGTCTCTATGGCCAAATATTTGAAACACTGTTCTATCCTCCATGACCCCTCTAGACAAAGGAACCCATATACCTTCTACTATTAACTGATATGATCTTGAATAAACTAAGGATCCTTCCAGAACCAGCTCAAGTTAAGAAGCCTTCTGATACCTGCCCCTCCCCGTTCTTATCCTTAATTTGTGTGAATGTAGCATACTCACACTTGTATGATGTAGGCACTCAAAATTTGTTGAAAAAAAATTCCTTCTAATTCTAAAATGCTGAAATTTATGTTCATGAACAGATACAGTCTGTGTCTTAAGGTTTTCAAGAAAAGATTGAGAAAAAGCTAAAACTACGCAACTATCAAAATTGTAACTCTGAATGGAGATAAAGGAGAAGTGATCATTAATGATGGAAAATGGATTGGGTAAGAGTGTCCAGCTGAGAACTTTAGTAACGTTACCACCCTTTTCGCATCACAGGCTGGGATATTTGAAGATAGGTACGACTTAGTTGGAACCAAGTTATATTGAACAGACTTGGCACTGCTGCTACTATAAACCTAGCCCTAGGGGCAAATGTCTACTTCGTCTTTGCCTAAAGAAGAATCCTTGGACTGATATAGAATTCTGTGGACCAGTCCGGGTTCTTCAAGTGGAGATAAAACTGAACAAATTTGATTAACCACTTTGAGGAGATGGCATCAACAGTGATAAGAATAAGGAAGGATGATATTATCACGCACTTGGGTTTTATCAAAGAGCTTCAAATTCTGCATCAAAGGCTTTTTGGAGGTAAATAGGGTATCCTCTCAGCAGAGAAACAACAAAAGAAAACTTATCAATTTTCTTGGTAACCAAAAATAATGAAAATTGGCAGACTCCAAAGGAAAATTTTAAAGCGATATTCAAACTGATTTTTTTCAATATTCCTCTCAATGTCATCTGTCAAAAATTTTAATTTGCCCATCGACTTTATCTCCTCTGCGTCTGGCATCTGGGAGTATATATACTGTTGAGGGTGAAGACATGATTTAGGTAACTTTCTTTAAAATGTTGAAATCTATGAAATAAAGCAAAATATTGTATAATGTGTATGTCTGTGTATAACTTCTCTCTCCTTTCTAATTACTATATGTTTCCCTACCATGAAAATGAGTTTGTGAAGTTCATTACACTTTCATAAAAATATAAGTTAAGGACAGAGGAAAAGTATTAAATTTGAATTTCCTTGGTTTTAGTCATGAGGTGTTCCAAGCCATTAAAGCTATTTAAACACTTTTCCTTTGGCATTCAAGATTGCAGCATGCTGTCTCCAGGCGATGTATTGCTGAAAAACAAGACTTTAATGATAGAAAAAAGAGGAACAAAGACTGAGCTACTCTTGTCAGTGTCAGTAGGTAAATAGCGCTAATCTATCTTCATTATTGCTATGCATGCTGTACTACCAGGTGGGAGAATGTGTAATAACTTTTACTATTATCCGAGAGCTAAGTAGCATGAAAAAACTTAAAGGCAGCATTATCTCTGATCAACAAAAATGTGGCAATCATTCCAGTCTGAAATTGCCTTCCGAGAATTTTGACATCTTTCTGTGAAGATGCAAAGACCTCACACTTTCCCGTATTGTCATTATTTCTCCAGATTGTAAAGTTTGTTAGATTTGAATACTTAGTACAACCTGCTTCTCTGGGATAGGGGGAAAAAAAAATCTCCAAAACAATAAAACACCTTTATCAGATTTATTTTTGTAACCCCCTAAAGACATAAAAATTAGTCTAACAGAAAAAAAATCAGAAGACTAAAATGCAAGTATTTCGGTCGGAATTAAGTCATTATCAAATCTTTTGAACAGTTTCATTTCTGACCTGTATATTCTTGACTCCTCTACAAGATAGTTTTCATTTACTTTTGAAATCTTGTAGAGGACCCAGGTTGGCTAAACTCTAATCAAAATCAGCCCCATGCAGAGCTGTTGAAGAAAGGACATTTGCCTTGGGGTTCTCTCTTTACAGTGCCCTGTCCCACTGCCTGTAGGACATTCTTTAAATAATGCATCATACCAAGGGTACCTTAGTGGCTCAGGCAGTTAAGGGTCTGACTCGATTTTGACTCAGGTCATGATCTCACGGTTTGCAAGTTCAAACCCCAAATTGAGCTCCACTCTGGCAGTATGGAGCCTGCTTGGGATTCTCTCTCTCACCTTCTTTCTCTGCCCTTACCCCACTTGTGCACGTACTCTCACTCTCACTCTCTCTCTCTCTCTCTCTGGCTACCTCTCTCAAAATAAATACACTTAAACAAACAAAGTAAATAAATAGCTCATCAAATCCAAAACCAATCACTGCCTCTCTCTTTCTTCGCACCCACACCTCACTCCTTACTTCTACCAACACCTGCTACTCTTCGAATGTTCCCCCATGTAAGTGGTCTCATCATTCACTGAGTTATTAGAGAGATGTAGTCATCCTGGATTCCACATATAATCAATATTCATGTTGCTAATTCTACCTTCTAAATATTTCTTGATGGCTGCCTGAGTGGCTCAGTCCATTGTGTCTCACTCTTGATTCTGGTTCAGGTCATGATCCCAGGATCATGGGATCAAGCCCCTCATCAAGCCTCATGCTGAGCATGCCTGCTTAAGAGTCTCAAGCTCTCTTTCCCTGCCTCTCTCCCCTGCTTGTATTCTATCAAAAAAAAAAAAATAATAATAATAATAAAATTTTAAAAATGAAAAATTTTTAAATTAACTATTTCTTGAATTTGACAATTTTTCTCCATTCTCATCTAAATCTTCCTAATTAAGATCTCCACTATCTTCTTTCCTCCTCAGTTTGTTCATCACCAGATCACTCTACTAACCTAGTTAAATGAAATCTGACCCTCTCACTCTTTTCAACTGTTCAATGGACAGAATAAAAGCCAAATTCTTTCCTGCTTAAAAGACCCCGTGTAATCTTTACCCTGCTTACATCTTCAGTCCCTTTTCACAACTCTCAGTGTTATTTCCAAATCGATTCCACGACTAAATTTAATCAACAGTTTAAAAATTATAAATATACATAGCAAGTCTGGTAACCTCGGAGGAGTGACTGTGATTTTAACCTACATTATATGAAGAGGTTTAGAAAAATAAGGTTAGACTTGTAAGTTGTGATTATTCATGGAGAGACATAACAACATACTAAGGAATATGGATTTGATTTATTGTGAGGGAAATAGGAAGCCAAAGGGAGACATGATCAGTGGTTTAGGATAAAGAAGTTTAGAGCACTAGGTAAAATTGGGTGGAGTGTGCAGGACTGGATTGGGAAACCAATAGGGAAGCTATTGAGGTAAACTAGAGGTAATGAGAACTCTGATATTGTAGTGGCTGTGAGAATGGAAACGAAGGAATCAAAGGGAGAATTATAATGAGGGGAAATTGATAGTTCTCAGGAAGTGATTGCCTAAGGGAGACAAAAGAGAGAGAAGAATCAAAAGTAAACAGGATTTGAACCTAATGCACAGGAGGAAGATGGCGCCATCAACAACTAAGACATACTAGAGGAGGAACACACGAAGGGAAGCCTCAACCATATTGAGTTTGAGGATTGTGACATACCATTCAAGTAATGTTCAGAATAGAAAACTGAAATTTTCAGTCTTTTTTATGCTGAGTCACAGATTTGTACTGATTATTATTAAAAAAAAAAGTTTTAATGTTCATCCATTTTTGAGAGAGATAAGCATGAGTGGGGAGGGGCAGAAAGAGAAGGAGACACAGAATCCAAAACAGGCTCCAGGCTCCCAACTGTCAGCACAGAGCCCTGTGTGGAACTTGAACCCATAAATCACAAGATCATGACCTAAGCCAAATTCAGATGCTTAACAGACGGAAGCCATTCAGGCATCCCTGATTATTATTTTTTAAACACCTATTCCCTTGTTGCTAGTATGGAAAAAAAATTACATACGCTAGACGTTTATATTGTTGTAAAGGAATATTCAAATTATCGTTCATGCAGCATAAAGCAGAACAGGCTACATAATTTTCAGTCCCCAGTGCAAAATGAACATGTGGGGTCCCTGATTTCAAAACTTTAACATTAATAAACCAAGCCCAGGTCTAAGCTGAGCTCTGTGCAACTACAGAGATTTCACACCTGTGAAGCAAGTCACGTGCAAAGATGGAGTGTTCTACCTCTCCTATTTTCATGATTACTAGAAGAGATTTCAAGAGTCCATCTATGTCCTCTTGTGTATCTCAAGATGCCCTTATAATTCTGATGGGGTACAATCAGCTCTACTCAATTTTTACATGCTTCGTATAATCAGAGTCAAAATACATCTTCTTTGATAGAACTCTTGACACGTTTACTATCTGTCAAGGACAAAAAGATTGGGGGTGGGGAAGGAAAAGGGGGAAGAGGAGGAGAAGAAGAAGAAGAAATTGAGAAAAGCAAACTTAAAAATAATTCTCTCAATTTGGGTCCATTCCTTCTTGTTATTAATATTTGATATTATTTTATTTTTTGAGCATTAGCTAGGCATGGTTCTAAACACTTAGCAAATGTGAACCGGCTGTTCAGAAAAAAATCTGTGAGGTGGATCTATTACCTCCTTCTACAGGTGTGGAATGTGAAGCACACAAGGGTTAAGGACCTGCCTAAGGTTAGATAGCAAGAAGTGGCAGAGCCAAAACAAAGCAGGGCCCTCTGGCTCTGGAATTCAGATTCTTCCATTAATCCACTATGCTCGAAACTCCATATGCTACCACTTCCTCACACACTAAAATAAGAGTAGATAAAATGTTACATAATTATTTATAAAATTCCAGGGGAAATGGTTATTCAATATGTAAGATATTTTTTTAAAAACTGTATTAAATAAAATGAACAAAATTTATAAAATATTATTGAAAATATCTAAGAAAGAACTAGTGGAACTTTGGCTAAATTTTGAACAGAGTGTATGGAGGTTAACTTAGCATTACAAATACACACCATCTTTCACTTCAATTCCTACAACTCTATAGGACTAAAATTTACATCAGTAACTTGTCATCTAATGTATAAACTATAATTTTAAATGTCTGTTGGCAGGAGGGTAGGGTAGTCAATTTTTTAATTGACTGCTTGTATCTTGCCACCTCCCTGCCTCATGCCTAATACAGTGAAAAGTTAAGAAACTCTTATTTTATTATTTGGTATTCTGTACTGTACTAGAATACCATTAAACCAGAGGCCTCGGGTGTTTTGAGAGGTTGGAAGCATCTGGCAGGGAGGTGCTGATGGAAAAGTCTGACTGAGAAGAGACAGGAGTTGGTGAGTAGTCAGGCTTCTAGAGAAAAGTCTCATTTTAGTTATTCGGGGAAATCCACATGAGCACGTGTACCCTTCTGATATGAAAGAAAAAGCAGTAACATACTATTAACATCTACTCTGATTCACTCTTTATCAATCTTTAAACTTTTCTAAAACCAAGGAAATCATAAAATTTATCTTCTAAAGCATGGGACTGCTTTTGAAAATAAAAGGGAACATTATTAAAAATTATGTTGTGATAGCAGGTGTATGCCAGGACTGTCCCAAGGAAGCCACAGTATACACTCACTTGACTTATAACCCATCCAATCTACCCATCTTCACTAGGCCAATTGTTCATAACTGATACTCCCCAAAATATGAAATCTTATTAAACTCACTCCATGCTGATAAGATTAGCTAATTGACTCAGATGTAACTGTATGCATTTGGTTCATTTCCTGAGACTTAACACATGCATACACAAATGTCTTTCAGCTCATCCATTCATCTCATATATAGGTTAATAGGAAATAGAAGTTTTGAAAAGTGAAATTTCCACCCTATCAGGTTTATATCAATTTTGAAAGATATAAAAGAAAGAGGAGGGAGGGAGAGAGAGGAGGCCATTTGGACAGACAAGAAGGATAACTGTCAATTTTAGTATTAATATCTATCAAATGTGGCCAAAGAATTTGATTTTTATCAATAAGCCCAGATCTGCTGAGGCTTAGAATTAAGAAGTGGTCAGTTTTAAAGTAAGATCTATACATCGACCAGATGCCCATGTCTACTCTGGGTTCCAATTGTACAGGTTTAACATTTTTGTTTGGGGCTACTTGTGTAAAACCCAAGACTCTAAAGTGTATGCATTTGTGATTTTCCTGTGAGCCACAGATTTTATTTACAAACTAAGTATGAGAATAGACTGCTTAACTAGCAACTGATCCCAGTGGACCCAGGTCATCGCATCCACACCTCAAAATTGGCACTACTGTTCTTCATTCACCATTAGCATGTATTTTATTGGGAGATTATATGCTAGTATAATGTCCAATAGTTCAGTGGCTTGGTGTTCTCTATAATTTAAAAAAAAAAAATTCCCCTTTATAAGAATCGAGGTCAACCGTGTGCCCAAGCAAATCTCTCCTAGTAGACCAATTCATTTAAACCCAAAAGTACAAGTCATAAGGCTGTTTTGGAGAAACTAAAATTTGGACAGGGAAAGTTGGATGTTCTCACAGGGTAGCATGAAGTTATGTGAATTGATGGATTGTCCTTCTCCACGCTAGGAGTTTTCCTACCAGAAAAACTATAGCTCCTTGATTCAGAGCACCGCTTTCCCAACCCACGGTTAGATAAACAGAATTCATGCTCTGCCGCATTTATTTTATTCTCTTCTATTGTGTCAAGCAAGGCACATGATTGAACGGCCTGGAATTTTCCTTTCCGTCAATCACATTTCAGGCTTGTCTATTTGAGGCCATCCTCTGGTTACCTTGATTGGACACAGGCCTATCCCAGGATACTACCAACCCATTTATAACTCGTCTCTTAGGTATGGGATAATTTCAGCTTCCCCCATCTCTTATAAGCTGTTTGATTTTTTTGTTTCAATCTTAGAGTGAGATTTATTTCCAAATTCTGAAGCTTCTTTTAAGAACTACAGTGACCCAAATGTAGTTTTACGGGGAAATTTACTTCAATATTTAGACTTATACTGTCTTTTAATAATTTAAGTCCTTCACAGGAATCAATTTTATTAATCCACCAGCTTTGATATATATTGTTAATCATTAGAAAAAAGAGTTGAGTTTTATGTAGATAAAAAGAGGTGAATAATGGCCTAATATACAGTTTGGTAATACCACCAAAGGATCTTTAAAGTTTTGCCTTTTAAAAAATATCTCTGTATCTTTTTTGAGAGTGGTTTCAGATAACAGAATAAGGATCTGTGTCACTACATACTTTAGTTAACTAATACTTTGTAACAAGCCACTCCAAAATTTAGTGGCTTAATACAAAGTTTTTTGTCTTCTTCGTGATTCTTTGGCTGGCTGGACCTGGCTTTGTTATTCTTCTCTCCCTACGTTATTGGCTAGAGTTATTCATGTGGTTGCCTTCATCTGAGCGTTTGGTAGTGCAGCTTGGGCTACATGTCTAAGAAACCTCACCCCAAATCTGACAGTTAATACTGGCTGTCATATGGGTACATGGTTGGCTTCCAGGTGGCCTTTCTCCCTCCAACGGTCTATACTCGCTTCCTCACAAAGTGATAGCTGACTTCCAACAAAATGAAAGCAGAAGCTAGTGGGCTCCTTTAAGCCTAGAGTCAGAAGTGGCACAGTATTACTTTCATTATGTCCTACTTGTCAATACACTCCTCTGGAGTAGAAATAGTCTTCACCATTTAGTGGGAAGTGAGGCACTTGCATATAGGAATGGAGTTTTGACAGCTATCTTTGCAGATAATCTCCCATACACATGATACCTACTTCTAACATGAAGTGTTCATTGGAAAACGAAAGGCTATACAACAATATGTATTGAAATCAGGGACGCACAAATATACTGGATGCTTGACAAAAGTTTCTTTCTAGTAACCCTACTAAATTGTTTAATAAGTGATACTCCAAATTGTTTTCTCTTAAAGTAAATCTTCAAGTCACCAGGTTAGTTTGGTATTTTAGGCATTCCAACTTCTCATTTCTTGAAAAATATCTGCTCTGGGAAAACTTTTTTTTGCTAAGGTGCAAAATCAAGAAAGTTTATCATCTTTCTAAGTCTAGCAGAGTTTTAACTAAGAGAATCGGTTGTAAATAACATTTATCTAAACTTAGTATTTAGTTAAAATATCATTAAGTTCAATCTATATTGAATCATTTCTCCTAACAAAATTATCTATAGCAAATAATCGTTAACTCTCATCTGATATCACTCCTGTCAAACTGGCTTGGTTCTGAAGAGTTCTTAATGAAAATACTTAATAACTCAAGCATGTTCTACTTTTAAAAATAAAATTCAGAAATAAAACCCATGAAGATGTTTCTTCTTCCCCAGTGTTGTATTATTTGAAAAAGAAGGTCTTTTTTTCCTCCAGGAAGCAAAGCTAGCCTGGAATTACTCATCGACAAATTCCAAAGACAGACTGTATAAGAGGAGAAGGGAGGAAATTCCTGTCCCCAAATGGCAAAGTCCTCTCACAGATAGGGTGGATACATCATCATTTGCTGGAAAGTTTTGATTGGTCTGATCTGACCAGGCCAGAGGGAATCTATGGATTATGTTTATGGTTCCACCCCTTCACAACATCTACCTCTGTTTATCTGCACAATTTTAGACTTCCTATGCACAAGAAGAGTTTAGAAGTGTAAACTTTTACAAATAGAGATAAACCTGATCTATGTCCTTAAATTATAAATGTGCTCATAGGCATATATATGTATATAGAGTTTTAAATAATATAGTATGCTATAATAAGGTATACTTTTATGTCAGAATGGAACAATGAATAATTTTCAACATAATTAGAAAAAAAAAGTGTGTCAACTGTGGTAGGGAGAATATTGCCCTATCCGCCCAAAAATGTTCATACCTTAATCCCTGGGAACTGTTGAGAGATTATCTTACACAGGAAGATAGACTCTAGAAAGGTGATTAAAGTTAAGGAACATGAGATAGGTAAATTGTCCTAGATTACCTGAGTGGGCCCAGTTTAATCACATGTGTCCTTAAAATTGGAGCACCGTTCCGAGCTGTGGGCAGAGAAGATAGGACTACGGAAGAAGAGCCAGAGAGATGTAGTATGAAAGGACACGCTGCCATTGCTGGCTTCGAAGATGGAAAGCAAGTCAAGGAACGTGGGTAGCCCCCAGAAGCTGAAATGAGCAGTGACATGGATCATATTCTTTCCAGGACCCTCCTAAATACAACATAGCACTGTCGACATCTTGATTTTAGCCCAGTGACACCCATATTGGACTTCTAACCTACAAAACTGGAAGATAGTAAATTTGTAATTCCCAGACAGTTAAACTTTGGGCATTTTTCATTTTGATTATTTATATACAATGCTACTACCATCCAAACCTAAAAATACATAAAATATTTAGGTAATATCAACATTCAAAATATTCTGATATATTCTAATTATTTACCTTTATTGAAAATCAACCTGTTGATAAATTAGTGTTGCTTAAATAAGTTCAATCTGCAATTATTTACACTGCTTGTGTTCATAGATATGCTAATACATTTCATTGTATTGTTTTAGAGAACAGTTGACACAACAGTAAGCTTTCTACTATATGTATTATTTTTTTCTTCCAGTGGTGAAATAGCAGGTATTGTCATTAATATTTATATCTATCTCTGTCTTTTCCACACATACCCCAATCTTGAGGCAGGTAGAATCCTTTGCCAATTTCAGAGGATGATTAGTAATTGGAGTAAAACTACCATTACTGTGACCCTAGCCTCCCCACCTGTGATGGGCGTATGGTTGGTCATATGGCAAATGAGACTAAACAAGAAATATTTAGGCGACTTCCATTCCCGCAAGAAGAGTTTTGCATCCTACCTTTGCCCTTCCATGAAATTTTGACGTCATGAGCCACAGCAACCATCTTGCAGCTAGAAGGAGATAAAAAAGGAAAAATACAAAAAGTCTACATGATAAGAATAGTAGATAGAAGAATAAAGGAACCTGCTTTGAACTGTCTTTCTTGGTCTTACTTTTGAATATTTACAAGACTTTTTATTATATAGGCTGTAATTATCTGACTTTCTGCTACTTACAGCCAAACACATTTCTTTAGACATCAAAATAAATACAAGTAGTCATAAACAAAGCTTTAAGTTAAAAATTTTTACCTGTGCTCATATCTGCAATGGAGTCTAAAGTTTTGAAAATTTAAAAAAATTAAATACAGAGGCAGGTTGGCGCTTTAAACATTTGGAATTTTCAAAAGTTTTCCTCCATTAAAGGAATGTTTGGGCCAAATCCATTTTATGACTTTGCTGTAACTTTTATAGAAAATTAAGTATTACTTATTAATGGGCTGCTAGTTAGTATTCATTGATAAATGCAGCCAAGCGAAGAAAAATACTGTTCAAAAGCGTTCCCTTCAGTTCTTTAAATGAAGATATTTGTGAGATACACATCTGACAAAATTCACAGAGCCTGATGCTGTATATTCGTAGTTTGTACTACTACACTGTAATTGCAGTTCTCCCCAACCTTGGCCATCATGATCACTCAAGTCTCCCTCTTTCCATAAACACCAGCCCCAAATCCTTTTCTAGAAGGAGAAAAATCTATCGGGTGTTATTGTAGAGTCTCTTAAAATAAGTACATTTAAACAAATATTTTTTATCTTTATTTTTGAGAAAGAGAGACAGAACTCAAGTAGGGTAAGAACAGAAAGAAAGGAGGACACATAGAATCCAAAGCAGGCTCCAGGCTTTGAACTGTCAACACGGAGCCTGATGTGGGGCTTGAACCCACGACCCGCAGGATCGTGACTGGAGACAAAATCAGATGCTTAACAGACCGAACCACTTAGGTGCCCCAAAATAAGCATAACTTTATAGCAACTTTGGATATAAGAGGAGTTTCAAGGGGCACTTGGGTGGCTCAGTTGCTAAAGTGTCCCACTCTTGGTTTCAGCTCAAGTCATGATCTCACAGTTCCTGAGATTGAGCCCCGTCTGCATCAGACTCTGCACTGACAGTATGGAAACTGCCTGATTCTTTCTCTCCCTCTCTCTCTGCCCCTCCCCTGCTTGCACGCTCACTCACACTCCCTCTCTCCAAATAAATAAATAAAACTTTAAAAAAAGAGGAGTTTCAATAAAAAACAAGTTTTTCCTTAGAGTTTTCAGCAAAATAGCAAATAGATTGAGTTTATGTTTGGTGGCTCTTTCCTGCTCCTCCTTTTTAGATTTATTCACTTCTTTATTTTTTTTTCCTTTTTAACTCCAATCTGTTCTCCTTCCTCCAACTTTTGGCACTGTTTTCTCTGTCAAAGATGTCAAACTCTCTTTCCCTTCCCCCAAATGCATATTAGTCCCCTCATTTCTGCAACTGATATCATTTAAGAAGAAAATAATTTAAATTCATTCACAATAAAGAATGACTGGCTGATAGGCTCAACTACCCCCATAATTATTTTTATTTTAAAACAAGAAGATTATTAACCTAAATTACACTCATTAGAGAAGCAGCTGGCGTATAGGACTAAGTTTTCATCTAAGCTCTGTCTGTATGAAACTGACCATGTCACTCATTCGCATCAGGATTCACTTTTATCTTTTAAAAGGCAAGTTTAAATTAGAAAATTGTTACAGCTTCTCAAAAAATGTCAATATCGTATGATTCTTTAATGTAGGAAGAAGATAATGTTGAGTTGGGGGATTTGCATATCATACCTTTTCTGGAACATGCACATGAATCATCTGACAAACTGGTTCTATAAATTCTCTCAACTTTGTCCAAAAAGATGGTAATATTTAAAAAAATAAAGGGGAGCCTGTGTGGCTCAGTCAATTGAACATCTGACTTCAGCTCTGGTCATGATCTCACAATTCGTGACTTCGAGCCCTGTGTCAGGCTCTGTGCTGACAGCTCAGAGCCTGGAGCCTGCTTCATATTCTGTGTCTCCCTCTCTCTCTGCCTCTCTTTCACTTGCTCGCACTCTCTCTCTCTCAAAAATAAACATTAAAAAATTTAAAGAAATAAAAAAACAATAAAAATATATTTTTAAACAGGAAACAAAATTCTCATACCCAACTTTTTCTTCTTGATAATTAAATTCCCAAAAGATTTTTTTTCAGTTATTGCCATACTGAGAATGAATAAAAGATTTATGTGGGGGATGATATTTGATCATTAGATTCATTTATTCTTTAAGGACAAACTCCAGCACAGTCAGAGTCATATGATGGGTGTGACAGATGACAGCGGTTAGAAACACAACGCTACACAAAGTTCCACACCTGCATGTAGAAGGCATTGGTCCACACTGAAACTTGGAACTTTCACTAAAAGTTAGAAGACATTTGACTTGCTATTGTGTCTTAAGTAAACAATGACACTAATTAAGGCTACCATGCCTCCTTCAAACAAACTCAACTCCAGTTACAAAAAGACTCTCTTTCTCTCTGTCTCTACACACACACACATACACAGTATCTGGATTTTAACTGGCTAGATTTGCTATCCATCTACTATTTGTGATGAAAGGTTACCAGATGAAGAAAAGAGGCAGTAAATTCTAGTTATTGCTCAGGAAATTGCTGTAGCACTTAGTTTTAAATGCAAGTCAAAGTGAAATGCTATTAATAAAAAGGCTCGTGAAAAGAAAAGTTTATTTTAGAGTGGTATAATACAATTTAGAGGGATGCTGGAATTCCAGGGTGGGATGTTAGACTATTTACAAAGTAGGAAATTACTTGCATTGGGGAAACCTTGACCATAATTGAAATCAGTCAGGATGCATGGACAACAGGGAGTCTGATGTTTTTATAAGTACTATACCTCCCTCAAGATGCTCCATACTAAATAGCCGAGGGAAAAGTTTTAAAATACCCTTTGCATTATGATAGGTGGCTTAAAGACATAGGAGATATAAATTTAATCGGACACCAGTGAATGGCAAGAGTTGTGCTGTGTTGATTAATTTTTGTGGCACGGCACAGAAGTTTGGAACCACATTAGTTCTTGCCTAAAACAGAACAACTGACCCTTAATCTTGCAAAGGTTTCCAGTGTGGGTTCCAAATTCTTCAAACACCCTTTGGACATATCCCATGGCATATGTTCGTGCTGTATATTTTAAGTCTAGGTTTTCAAGCATTTTCCTAAGAGCTCATGTGCATGACATAAACGTTAACACACCCAAAATTTCAGTCCACTCTTATTGCACTCAGGATCTTGATCCAATTCTCTGTAGAGTAAAATTTAAGATTATCCACTCATTTCAACTGAATTGGAAGATATTTGTTTTAGATGATGAATACTTGATACCCACCGCAAGGCATAAATTGGAGGAAAAAAGACATAATGCAAAAACAGGACCATTCTATTTTTGTACATAACATTATTTTTTTGGTAGGATCTTTGACGTCTATTTATAAGACATAGCCTTTGTGACAGACTGCCCCAAGTTACCAACCATGTTGAATACTAAATGTAGGCAAAAATGGGAAGGTTTGTTTCTTATATACACTCAACAGTATCCGCAATGGATATATTTTAAATTTCCAATGAATTTATCAGTTCCTTTGGGCATATGGGTAGGCATTGCCTTTTGTTGTTGTTGTTGTTGCAGAGAAGACTATTTCCATTTGCTTCCTATGAGAGTCATCTGCATGTCCCCATGTCTCTCACTATGCTGTGATTTTTCTCCTGGACTTCATACACCCTCCACTATTCTGCTGATGGTTAACACTGAGCATACCTAGGGTAGCCAGCCCAGAGAGACTTCAGTCTTCTCCTCTTTGCTCACCATGACCTGGTTGTGTTTCAAGATTTCAATTCACTGTAATGGCAACCAGTAATGAATCATTTAAAGGAAATAAATAATGGACTTTATAAAACCACAAGCAGCTGAAAGGATTGGTCTAAAATACAGGCATTGCCACAGGGCCATTATTTTAACCCTAATGCCCATACATTGAAGAATGTACCCTCCAACTCTCTGCCTGCTTGTGGATACGCCAACACTTTTGGCTTTCTTTTTCTTTTTTAAACATTTACTTTTGACAGAGAGACAGAGTGTGAGCAGGAGAGGGGCATAGAAAGAGGGAGACACAGAATCTGAAGCAGGCTCCAGGCCCTGAGCTGTCAGCACAGAGCCCAATGCAGGGCTCGAACTCACAAACCGTGAGATCATGACCTGAGCCGAAGTCGGTGCTCAACTGACTGAGCCACCCAGCCTGCACCACTTTTGGCTTTCTTAATTCTGTTACCCAAAAATCACAAAGTGTCTTCTCGTTAAAGAGCAGAAATCTGTAGCAACTTTCACCTTTGCATTACTAGTTAATTAAGGGCATGTAAACTTTTCTATTAAATGTGGGACTACACAGTTTAAAGTAACCCATCCTTTTCAAAGTTTTACAAAGCATGCTAATTGTCCTGTGTCATTTGATCTTCAAAGCAACACTATTTCTATCCCTACTTCATGATGTGGAAAGTGAAATTCAAGAAAGAAACAAGACCTGCCTATGGTTACAAAGTTTCCTTTCAGAGACAGGAAAGCACAGGTCTTTTCTATCTTAGTGTGACATGGACCATCAGAGGTATTCAATACTCGATCTTCAGACATGTTAGATTTGTAGATTTTATCTGACCCTACGTATTAGTTCATAATTTCATTCACATCTTTCTCAGTACACTTTATGGGAGAAGTTACTCGCCAGCATGCAGTGGTTTCTGGCTTCTTTTCATACTGGCTTCTGAACACAATTATAGCCTGAAGACTGAAGAATTTTCCAGGACTGGTATTCTTTTCTGAAATGAGTTATGCAGATCCTTTTTATGCATGACTGAATGAGATGAAATGGAAATATGAGATCACCATTTTTCATTCTCTTGTTCAATTTCAGGTCTGTGTGTATTTTCTGAGAGCCTTCTATGAGTTACACTCTGGGTATATAATAAAAATTTTACATATATTTATATGCATTTAAACATTTTTATATATTACATATAAATTTTATATTATGTAGAATACATATATATGAGCTATATATATAATTTTAAACTAGGACAACTAAAGAAAATACTTGATTCCTTACCAACTCTGGCTGGCCTCAAATACCCTTCTCCCTAGCCTTGGGATTTTGCTAGCTTTTTCTGCAAGGGAAACTTGTGTAACATTTGCTGAAGCCCAGGTTTACTGATGTTAAATGCTTTGTAAATCCAATAAATATAGTTCAGAAGTTTTGATGTTGATCTTTTTATTCTTCGCTTATCTGGAAAGCTGCAGAGATCATGGGCACTCCGGCACATGGGGTCAAAAAACACACTGCCTATCAGTTCCTTCGCATCTGAAGATGCAGTCAGCAGCAAAATAAAATAAAATAAAAAATTAGCTCAAGTGTTGCCAGTAAAATATACACAGGTATCTTATTCCATGAGATTTGGCTTTTTGACTCATTTTTCTGTCTTGATAAAATAGATAGTACTATTTGCTTACATGGTAAGGAGAAAATTCTAAGTAATGTCTTTAAGGATTGTGATGGATTGTTTTATACTCTAGGAATATAACTAATAATGGTGTGGAGGATAAGCAGGCTAAAATATAAACAATGAGTTAACTTAGGACACTGTTGCAATAATCCAACCAAAAAAATAGAACCTGGAAGACATTAGAGGTATTGAGATACTGAGTAGCTAAAAAAATTCAGTAGAATTTTTACCAAGTGGCAAGCACTTTTTTTTTAATGTTTATTTATGAGAGAGAGAGAGAGAGAGCGTGAGCAGGGGCGGGGGGGGGGGGTGCAGAGACAGAGGGAGATGCAGAATCCAAAGCAGGCTCCAGGTTCTGAGCCATTAGCACAGAGCCCGACATGGGGCTCGAACCCACAGAACATGAGATCATGACCCGAGCTGAAGTCGGATGCCCAACCAACTGAGCCACCCAGGCGCCCCCTCAGTAGAATTTTTAGACACAATAAGAGGTTAACTATGGGAAGGTAGTTCAAGATTTCTCATCGAGAAACTTAATGGAAAATTAGGTCCATAGCATAGATAGTAAACATGTGAAAACCGGCTTGGAAAGAACATATATTTAGCTTCCAGAAAGATTAGTTCAGGATCACTCTAAAACATTGGGGGGAGGGGGGGAAGGGCTAGTACTCAGCAAAGGGCCAGGGATAATGATGTGGGTGGGGGTCAACAATGTTTAGACTAAATGAAAGTCATAGGCACATAGAGTGATAGGGGAGATGATGGGCCGAGATTAGAAACCTGAAGAAATACATCACTTAAAGAGAGAAGGGAGAGTCACAAAAGGATTTGCAGAAGCATTCTGACAGGTATGGAAAAGGAGACTGATAGAAAAAGAGTTGAAAAGATATATATATTTTTTATTTTTTTAATGTCAAATGCTGCCAAATTCATTTAAGGAAAAAATCGCTAAAAAGCAATCTTTGAATCATAAAATATTTTTCAGGCAACTTAAAGACAATGTATTTAGAGTAATGGAAACAGAATTCAGATCATAGGGCACTAGGGAATGGAAGAAGGAAGTGAAGGCAACTCATAGGACACTAATCTTTTAGGAAGCTAACCCCAAAGGCAAACGAAGGAATGAATATTTATTGCTTTAAAATAAAAATAAGATTATTTGAATTGAAGAGTAAAAGATAAAGTACAAAAGTAAAAGTCATTGTAGTTATCAAATATTCTGATTCTTTTATTTTTTTACATTTTTTATAAATGTTACAAAATCAGTTAGAAGTTAGTTTTATAAAAGAAACTCCTACTTTGCAGAGGAAAATCTACACCTTACTAAGCATAGCTATTAAGCTTGTCAGTTTTGAAGATGAAATATGCAGAGTTATTCAGGATGAGCAGGCAAATATAAACCAAAATCACTCCACGTATTATTTCCATAGTTTTTAGAAAAGTAGCAAATACAAGAATACTGACACTACAAAGTGAAAGCAGGTAGATATAGCTATCAAAACAACAACGGTTGAAACTGTTGAAATGAAGTAAAATTGAAATAGACATCGTTATGGCAAGATCTCCCAGGTTTATATGGTTAGCTTAGGAGGTATTTCTTGTTCTTGGTTCAATCAGATCAGAGTAAAATGGCATGGTCAGTACATCAAACATTACTTGGGATAAAATGAATTTCTATGGGTCTCTAAGAACAACTTGCACTTGTGGTTTTAACATTCACTATTATTTTAACAAACAAAATAATATTTGTAGAGGATTTTATGTATCTATATATAGCTATAAATTTCACAGTTGTCCAACTACCCTTAACTCTGCTTCTTTCCAAGGTAATAAATTTCACTCTGGACACATGGTCTCCAGCTAGAGAAAACTCTCCACACTTCTTTGTGGCTAGCTGGGGCCTCTTGACTTCATTTCCCCCAGTACAGTGAAAAAATTTTTAAATTACTTTCCATTCCTTTGCATTATTTTCCATTGCCACAAGACAGAATAGTGATGGGTTTATGACCCATTTTGTCGTGTTTCGGTTTTGAGGTTTATTTTACATAGTATAAAATGCATAGATTTTCAGTGGATAATTTTGACAAAATGTATATATCTATCGCTCAAATCAACATATAGAATATTACTCCTAGTTTCCATGTCACTCATGCTGTCACATGTATTGATACCTCACTTGTTGTCATTGTTAAGTAGTCATCTCTGTGTGACTATTCCATAATATATTTATCCAGAATATTTTCATTCATTCTCCTATTGATGGCAGTGTGTGTGGGTTGTTTTCAGTTTGGAGCTACTCAAAAAAGAGCTGTTATGGATACTCTTTTTAACATTTCTGTGAGAATGTGTTTCCACTTTCTTCAACTTAAAACCTAGAATGGAATTACTACTGGGCTATTGGGAAAGTGTATGTTTACCTTGTATTGTAGAAACTTGGAAAATAATTTCCAAAGTGGTTGTACTATTTTATATTCCCACCAGTAATATATCTGGACCGGATTTTCACCATGAAGATGAAGATCACGCCCTAAGGGGTGGGGAAGCAAGTGTATGAGATAAAACTTGGACCTTGAAAAGAGCAAGGATTACTACTACCTTTGACCACTTACTTTCTTTCTATTCCACTAGAGTGACACACCAAGGAGGTAGAACAATGAGTTCAGTCTCCCCAGTTCAGGTATCATGGCGAGGTGGGGACGGAGGGGAGTTACTTTTTTTGTAGATAATTTATAAGTAAAGTTGACTAAAATTATTTTTTGGCCTCATTCTATGTTTAATTTCCAAAAAAGATATCAGTGATGAAGTATTTCTGAATATCATACAGACCACTTACAGGCCCTGTCCTTGGTATGCCTCTGAAATAAAGGACTATCTTGCCCAAGACAGCCTGCATTTTTTACAACACTTGTCTATTCTTGGTCTTTTTCTTGAAAATACTTGGATTTCAGATGTACATCTTTAGGTTATTACATACTTTCTTAAAACCATACAAATATTGTGCCAACATTGAGTGTTACTAATAAAAAAAAATCAGAGTTTAGGGTATATTCTTAAATGTTTGAGTTACGGATTGCAACTTAAATCAAATCATCTGTTGCTTACTTTTTGTATTATAGATCCACAATGTTTTATAGAATTAACACTTTTATAGGAATTTAGTGATATTTTATCATTAAAAAAAATAAAAGAAGCAGCCGCCTGTATTGCATAGCAGGATTTCAGGCCATCGTCCTCTGTGACATCGTTAGGCAAGGGGGCTCACCCAAGCAACACTCATAGAGCACCATTTCAAGGTTCAGACAATATGTAGCCTCTCTGTGAGTCATCTCTCAGCCGGTCTGAGTAAGGTGAAGTCAATCCCCAAGTCAAACACCATCCACAGCCCTTTACTTTCTTGACCAATGACTTTGAGGCTTGGCCTCCTTTAACTAAACATTTACTTCAACCTTGCCAGTGAACATGTCTTCACCTTGTTGAGTCACAGCCTTCGCTTCTTCCAAATGCAGTTCTGCTTTATGACAGAGTCACATCCACAGACTAGATTAGTGCTCTCCCTCTGCATGTACTTCCAGGCAGGACACGAACTAGCAGTGATATGAATAGATGACAGGAGGTACATGGAAGTTCTCTCTATTCTCTCTAGATTTGGGTTATCACACTGTTATTTTGGGCACAGCTAATTACATAGTAAAAATAAATTGCACAAGGAGGTGCCTGGTGGCTCAGTCAGTTGAACATCGGACTCTTGATTTCAGTTCAGGTCACGAACCTAGGATCATGGGATTGAGCCCCATGTTCAGCTGAGCGTGGAGCCAGCTTAAGATTCTCTGCTTCCCTCTGACCTTCTCCCCTGTTTGCTTTCTCTCTAAAAATTAAATAAGTACATAAATATCACAAGATACCTAACTGCTTTGAAGAAATGTATTTGGATATACTTTTTTTCTTAAGTTTATTTATTTATTTTAAGAGAGAGAAAGAGAGTGTGTCCATGCCAGCAGGACAGGGGCAGAAAGAGAATTCTCAGCAGGCTCTGCACTGTCAGCATGGAGCCCTACATGGGGCTCTAACTTACCAACCATGAGATCATAACCTGAGCCGAAATCAAGTTTCAGGTGCTTAACCAATTGAGCCACCCTGACACACTTATTTGAATTACTTCTTATCCATGTTGTGCAAAGACTTCCAGGACCACACCTATGGTTGGACAAGTTTCATTTACTATTCATTGTAGAAAGGGAGAATAAAAATCATGGGAGATTGTGGGGCATCTCAGCAGGAGGGTTAAGAAAGGACTTGTAAGATTTGACCTTGTCTTAGGTGATTTGGAGGAACTTTTTAAAATTGTTTTCTTAAGTTTATTTTGAGAGAGAGAGAGAGAGAAAGCAAGGGGCATAGAGAGGGAGAGAGAGAATCCCAAGCAGTTTCTGCACCATCAGCACAGAGCCTGATACAGTGCTCAAACTCATGAACCATGAGATCATGACCGGAGCCCAAGCCGGACACTTAACTGACTGGCCCAACCAGGTGCCCCCAGTGATCTGGAGGAACTTCTAAGGATGAGGAACTTTATCCTAGGGTTAATCCTTTCATGAAGCAAATATTTGGATATTTTAATAAATCTTATCTAGGAGCAAAGACCACTCAAAGCTAAAGCACTAATCAGTAAAGTATCAGTGGTCATCCTGATACCAAGAGGCAGAGATGGTTGGTCATTTTTATGGCTTAAAGTTCACGCTTTTGTCTATGTTCAAACATGATTATAGAATATTTCTTCTTAATCAAGCCATCATAATCAGTGTGGCCATATGAGATGTCGATGTTCTGAAAAATTATGTTCACCAGGACATCAAGGTCGACCTATAAGTGCCTTCTGTCTAGTCCTGTTTTGGTTTCTTCTAACTGCAATGACTTTTGCCCTTCTGTTTTGGTTTCCTAGTGCTGTCATACCAAGTTATCACAAGCACACAGGCATAATAAAAACTTGTTTTACATTCCTATAGGTCTCAAGTCCAACAGGAGTTCAAACTGCCTTTGTTTGAGGCATATCGGTTGGGGTATTGTTTTTTCTAATTATCCATCTCACTACACAGAACAAGTGTTTATGACCATCTGCTCCATTGAATTACAAAACTGAAATTCTGAAAATAACAGTGTAGATATTTGGCTTCCAAGTTAGGTGTGGTCGACAATCGGATTATTGCTGATCAGAATAGGTCTCTGTGAACGGTCATAATGCCCAAATCAAGGCAGGTTTAAAAAGTTAAAGAGAATTACAGATACCCAAGTCTGGTACAAGCAACAAGTCAGTGGTGATAAAATATTTAAAAACTGGAAGGCATTGATCTTATAGAGCAGAATAGATAGTTAAAGCCAACAAACTTGATGATTGGTAAAGTGAGACATGGCATTGATGAGCCTAGCAGAAAAGTTTCAGTACTAGGAAGGTCTTTATAATGGAGTTTAACCTCTTTCCTGATCCAGTGCCTGGCACCTACAATATGATAGATGTAATAGAATATATACTTTAAATTAGAAATTTATTCCGAAGTGCTAACCTGAGATATGAATGGGAAGTTAGGTAAGTGACATCATCTGTGACTGGTAAACCTGTGGCTTATCATGCCAGGAAGGTGAGCCAGAGACAAATTCAGACAACACAAATGATATAAAAATAACATCAATTTCTCTCAAGCTCAGTTTAAAATAAGGGAATCTTGTCCTGGAACTTTTTTTTTAATTGGGCTATTATTTTCTATGTTAGTTTTCATTTTTTTTGCTGAAAAGAAATGAAAAAAATGTATCAAAGTGACTTCCAGTTTCTGGCCTGGCATGTAAAGCAATTAGAAGTTACCACTCCATCTTAACAAGTAAAAGCTCAACAATTTTTTTAGATCAACAACTCCTTTTAGATCTATTATAGAAGTGAGGTCATGGAGCAAACTGTCACCCACAAGATCGGAGACAGGAAGATACAGAGAATCACAGCTTCCCTGAGCAGAAGAAACCCACAAGCAGAAACTTCTGTGCATGTGTGAACTAGTGCTGGGGTAGGAAGACCTGAACTATAGTTGTAACATTGCTGAAGCCCCAGCCATAGATAAGTCTGAGAGTAGAAACTCCAGGGGATCTAGTCATTGGAGGCCCCACACTTCTGCTGAGTTTTTGCTCAGAGTTTACTCCTAGACTTCTACCAGATCTCTGTTTTTGTTTGTTTGTTTTAAACAGTGAACACAGGTGAAAAATCCTCTCATGCTTCTGGCACTGGGAGGAAACAAGGAACCATTTTGAAATCTGCCAGTGCACTTTGTTCTTAAGGAGATCTGTACTCAGGAGAAACACTTTTACCAGACACTAATTTGCTGGGGTTTATGTGAAACTAACTAATCTGGGAGAAGAGAAATCCCTAGTCTAGCCCATGCTAACCCATCTCAGGGAGGCATAGGTTCAGTGACCACTAATCATTGGACTACAGATGATTTTCCTCCCCCCACATCTTACCACCACATTACAAAGGATCTATTTATGGTATTTAGCTCCTTTTACACACGTACACTATGTCTGCCTTTTAACGAAACATTGTAAGTCCTACTAAGTGGTAAAAAACAAGAAACAAAAGACACACATTGAAGAGACAGAACGAGCATCAGAACCAGACACAGATATTGCAGGGATGTTAGAATTATCAGACCAGGACTGTATGACGACTAGGATCCACACATTAAGGGCTCTGATGGGAAATGTAGAGATGGAAATTTTAAGAAAGAATTAAAAAGAAATGGTAAAACCAAACAAAAACACTACCAGTAGTGACAAGTACCTTAGATAATCTCATTAGTGACTGAAAATGGCCAAGGAAATAATCTCTGAGCTTGAAGATATGCCAATGAAAACGTCCAAAACTGAAAGGGAAAGAAAATAAGACTGCAAAGCAAACAAAACTGCAGAAACAGAACGGAATATCCGAGGACCATGTGACAGGTACAAACAGGTATAATATACACATAATGCAAACAGCAGAAGGAGAAAAAAAGAAAGGCAAAAAATCAATATTAGACAAAACAAGGCAATGACAGAGAACTTTCCCCAAATTAATGACCAACCAAATCACAAACGCAGGATGCTAAGAGAACACCAGCAAAACAAACCAACTTCACCAAGGTGTATCATATTCAAACTGCAGAAAACCATAGATAAAGAGAAATAAGTTAAAGAGACAATGAGCTGACCCCATACATTCATCCTTGATTTTAGTAGAGTCCCCCACCTACTTTAAACTCAATCTATCACTCACTTCCTCAAAACAAGTAGAAGGGATTTTTACTTGAGTCAATTAAACTCTTAGTGTATTTATGTTGAGGCATCAGATAACTTATTTCACAGGACACCTTTAACAGGGAGTTTTATTGAAATGAAACTGGCTTTGCATTCAAACACACCCGAATTGAACTTCTTACTCCACCTATAACCACGTTTGACATTAAAAAATGTCTAATTTTACTAACGCTTAGTTTTGACCTCATGAAAATTATAGTAGTATTTACTTAACAGGGTTATTAAAGTATAAAAACTAGTGTAACTTCTACTTAGCAAAATTAGCTGCTCAGTAAGTGATGGGTGCTATAATTATTAGAAAGTTATAGCCATATAGAAGAAGCAGACTAAGAAAGGTTTGCCTGGTGTATTATTTTCTAGCCATAAAATCCTATTAGTTCCATAAAACTCTGAAATAAAACCCTCTAATTCCAGACCATCTAAAAACAGGGCAGAGTCTAATGAAATGAACCCACTCCAACTGGGGCCCTTTCCTATCTCTGATTTCTGTTAGACCTACTTTCTCTCTAGGTTACAAGAACAAAATTCTTCAGCCTTTCAAAAAAACTATTTGCTGACCCAACAAGCAAGGAATCAACACTAACAGAAGAAGAAAGAAAATTACAGAACAGTCATATATCTGGTCAAAACTTGATTGCAAAACCTTCTTGGCCCCCAAGGCTAGACATTCTTCCTACCAGTTGGAAGCAGTGGTTTCTTTCCTTGGCCTTTAGGGGAAGTTTTCAAGGTCGGTGTCTTCAAGGCAATATGTCTCCATTCCGGATACCGCTTTAGAACCAACGGGGGAGTTTTAAATAGACTTCTGTCTCAGCCCTGCCCTGAGTAATTTGGGATTTAATTGGTCCCTCGTGGGGCCTTGGAAGCAGTGTTGTTTTCTAAAGCTCTCCAGGTAATATTAATGAGACTTCAGTGCTGAAAGCCACTGTTTTAAAGCAAACTTTTGCATGAGTTTCAGGCCAATCCTTTGCTTATCCCAAGGCCCGTCTTTTGTGCTTTAGGTCGGGATTTAACTTTGCCCTATAGCTGCCACATTTTCTTCTTGGGATTTTCTTTCGTTTCCTGATGCCAGTTTCTTTACTAAGTTGCTTCGGAATTATTTCTCCCCTTGGTTGTGAGTCGAGCAAATCAGGGCATCACTCTATTCCTCAATTATCCACTGATTCTTGGATCATTTCAGCTGGAAATGACCTCTTTCACATGTTCTCTTCTGTACAGGTGCATACTATGCATTTTTAAATGCTGTTTCTTTTTTTTAATGTTTATTTATTTTTTTGAGAGAGAGAGAGAGAGTGTGAGCAGGGAAGGGGCAGAGAGAGAGGGAGACACAGAATCAGAAGCAGGCTCCCAGCTCTGAGCTGTCAGCACAGAGCCTGACGCGGGGCTTGAAATCACAGACTGCGAGATCATGACCTGAGCTGAAGTTGGACACTTAATTGAACTGGGCCACTCAGGTGCCCCAAATGTTGACTGTTTCTTAAAGAATGATCAGCTAGCTCTGACATACCGTGTGCATACCGTGCATACCATAATGTGTGCTCCTCTCTTAAGGGAGACACGTATTTCAAGCTCTGTGCATATGCAGGCACTCAGGAAAGTCCTGGTAAACAAAATTGGTTTCTTTTTTCTCTTCACCTACTAGGGTGAATTTTGTGGCTGTGGAATCCAGCTCACCAGTGCCATAAAAAATGTTACCTCTACTCAACATTCTTCATAGGACCTGTCTATACTTTAGCTTGAAAATATCATACCATAGTTTCTTATTCTTTAGTTACAGGTTAAATGTTTTAAAAATTAAGATGAATAAGTTCACTTATTCACTTAACAAATTCCCTTGTTCCTAAGAGCTGAGCCTTTTCGGGTCTCACAGAGGCCAACATTATGGCCATTATTCTCCTTCCACATAAATAGGATTTTACCCACAGTGAAAGCAGGTTACCTATGAAATAAAAAGTGTAGCCTTTATTCAAAACCATTTCCTCACATTTAACTGTAAATATATCATCTCCAGATCACTTTTGGGTTAGGTCCTTACTTAGCACTTCATAAAAACAATATTCATATGTGCCTGAGATTTCTCTGCCCTAATCCTTACACTATCTCTCCGCTTCTCCATTTGCAAGTTCATTGTAACATAAACACAAAATTCACATTGGAGAAACACTGTGAGCAAAGACCTAAGAGCCACTAAGGATAAAACTTTCACTCTCTAGTATGTACTTATTTTGTGATCTGTCTGTGAGTAACATCTCCAGCCATTTTTCACAAGGTGGTGAAAGTATGGTTTCCCCTATGCGCAATCTGTTATTTTAGGAAACAGCATCGTCATTACAGAAATATGATTAATGCAAAACCATGCTGTGAAAATCAAAACTGAGTGCCATAATAGAAAATAAATTTCAAAAACATCATCCTTAGTTTGTTTCTTATTTTATATACTTCAGAATTTTAATAATTAAATTTTTGGTCATGTATTCTAACCATTTCCTAATCAGCTCTAACCCTCGATTTCAGTGATATTTAAATTATTTTAGCTGATAAATATCACAATTTAAGGTTCCCCTCGTCTCACAGGAGACTCTAGGGAGAGTCATCATTAACTTTAGTAAATTATTGGTTATAGTCATTCAAAGAGATTTGCAGATGGAAGTTCTTACACAACTTTCTCCAAACCATGAAATGAACATTAAGAAGCATTCTTGCCTATTTATATTTATATTCATGCATATGGAATTATTATGGTTTGTAGCCAAAAGGTGACTTTTTTGCTTATAAAAGTTCTTTCAACAACTGACAGCACTCTATGTCTCGGTGTCTTTTAATTTTGCTCCCTGCAAATATAAAATGCTCTTTCTTTTCTCGGAACTACAAAGGTGGCAATAACTGGTTGGCTGGTGTCTGTGCAATCCTAATGATCTTCACTCAGTTCCTACTCCCTCAAAGCCACTACCCCCACCAAACACACACACACACACACACACACACACACACACACACACACCCCAGATGGAGTAATAATATAGACAGTCTCCACTGACATAAACTAACCACCTAGGAACAGTTATCACTGTTGGGTGGCCTAATGGACATGGGGACTTCCTTCTCTCTGTCGTTGCCTGGTAGATTTCCCCTCCTTTTCCCACACCTTTGCCATGGCCTGTTCCTGTGCATAGGTTTTCTCTCAACTCTTAACTCTGCACAATCTTCTAAACCTGGGCTCTGTCCCAGTCCCACTTGCCATCAGGCCCTATTCCAGAATGGTCATAGGCTCTTCTTACAAGAGCCCAGTCTAGTTTCTCCACACAAATCTAGACAAATCTGTTCCTGCCTGTATTATATCCACCCTTTGGCTGACATATAGGGCCTCTGTTTCGGACCCGGATAGTTAACAGATCCAAAATAGTGGGTCAGTGGTGGGAATGAAAGACCAAAAAACAGCTGACAATAAAAATAACTTCTACAAAAGTATTTTGTTTTTTCATTATTGGTTGTAGACCAAACTTCCAAAACTCTTAAAAATGATTTTTGTGCTACATTTGAAGATAAGCAAGTGTTGGAAAAACTTAATTATATTTATAGGCCTAGATGGGGGTCAGGGGGAGAGAAAGCCCTGATACAAGCTACAGGAAATCAAAACAGAGAAACCAACTCTTGAGTTCAGTTGAAGAGGGAAGGTTACCAGGAATGAGTCTTAGGCTTAGAAACATTCCAGAGAAAGTGCTGTTGTCCCCAAACCTCTTGTCCTCCGTTCTCAAGTCTAGAATGCCTCTGATGCCAGTTTTGAGCATGTAGCATCAGTCTTAGCTCTGCCAGAAACCTGTCTTGGGATCTTGGGGCAGGAACTCTAAATTATTAGAAGATGTAATAACATAGGTCCAACACAACAGAGTAGAATATGTTGCCAGACAACTAAGTCAGAAGTTTATTTTTGTCCCTCTTATAATGACTATCTTTTATAAAAATTTGAGTAGTGTATTATACTTAGAGAACATTGTAACTTGAATTAGCCTCTGCAAACCTGTATTTTTTTCCATATAGCTGATTCTCAAGAAGTCCCAGATTTGAAGATCTATGGCATGCAGAGAATTGTTTTATTTTCCATAGAAAGGAGAATTTAACCTTTTCCCCCACAATATTTTAATAAATACTTAAGGAATATGGAGGTTTCTTTCTATGTGAATGAAACATTAGTCATGGTGTACATTTCTTTCTTTGGCTGATGACAAAGGTTTTATTTCATTCTATAATAGTAGCCTGCCTGTGGGCTGTAGGAGACGAGGATAATAAAGAAAAGGTAAAAGATGAAAATGCCCAAGATTGAAAAGAGAGACTTTGATGGGGTCTTTACAGCAGTTTGATGAGTAATGCAAGACTGGGGATTTTTCCAAGTGCTGAGTTGATAGAATGGAAATCAGTTATATTAGCAAAAACAGTGAAAGCAGCACCCACCATCCGTTCTAAATGCTTCTGCAGCAGCACTTATTATAGGCTAGGTTCTGAGACCATCTTACATATACTGTCCTATTTCACTCTTACTATAGTTCAATGAGGTTGGTTTTCTCGTCCTTATTTTTTATTCAACAATATGGAGATGCAGAAACACTCATTAATTTACCCTGCATCTCACCACTTATAAATGGCAGAAGTGGAATTTGGGCCTATTTCCGAAGTCCATCTTGTTTTAAGCAAGCACAGCTGCCTTTCAGGGTCCAGGAAGGTAAATGAAATACATACTTCTGAAAACTTACTTCTTTCCCTTTTTTTTTCTACTCTTGTTTTCAAAGTTCCTTTTGGAAAGCTATACCTTGCTCTAGCTAAACAACGGGGTAAAGAAGTCTCTTTTTCAATAAAAACACTGGAGTGTTGATAGTCTTTCTAGTGGTTTCTGCTGCTAATGTGCTATGTGACTTTTGAAAAATGTATCTTTAGGGCACCCGGATTCCTTATGTGTACTGACGAGGTTGGCCTGGAGATCATGGAAGTCTTCGATGTTCCATGAGGAGAGTCATCTCTCTCTCAGAACCCTGAGAAGTCAGGGCAACTGGGAATGAAAGGTGAAAACTCCTCGGGCAGGTGATGGAAAATTGCCAACGTGATTCCTTCCTGACTGCAGTTTCCCTTCACAGTTGGTATTCCTTTGATTCAACCCCTCAGATCCCGATGGACAGAGTGTTACACAAACAGCACCAGTGACACGTCAGGAAGGGGAGGGGGGGAACTACATAAATAAATAAGGTCAGAGTGGAATTGGAAATTCTCTGGCCTTTGGAGTTCCTTAGAGATTGCCGATTTGGACCACACAGGGCTCCCGGGGTTGTAAAACAGCAAACCACAACACAGGTGTCCACTTGAAGGCTTTCACCGCAGAGCGTTGGGCCAGAAGCTGACTAGCCAAAACTCCTGCACAGAACTGCATGGCCAGGCCGCTGCAAGATGCAAAAAAGGGTACAAAAAAGAAAGCGGAGTGTGTTTTCCATAAAGTTGAGTTTATTCATTTAAAGGACTGCCCTTTATTCTGTTTTTTTGTTTTTTTTTTCCTACTGTTTAAAATGAGCACGTCCTTTCTCTGGTGAATGTATAGTGAGCATAATTGGGAGAGTGTATATGCAGTTTATTTTATGTTCTCTGCTTGGCAAGCCCGTATCAGGTTTCAAACTGATTTTTGAAATTTCACTGACCTGTGAAATAGGATGCAGTGGGACCCAATGTTCGAAGGCACATAGGAGGGATGAAACTTCCAGAACCATCCACTACACCAATGAGACCACGAGATTTCCACCTGTAAGGGGGAAACCCCTGAATGATCTGTACTGTTTGGAGATTTGAGCCATTTTCCCTAGGTCTGTATTTTTGGATCTCACTTTATTTCTACCATTCTGGGGGTGATTCGATGGGCTTAGAGCAAAGCTCAATTTGTCAAGGGCTGAAAAAAAATTTAAAAATGGCCAAGACTTATTTACAGATACTTAGATTTAACTTTTAAGCCTAAGACAGGATGCTATTCTTTTATTTCTTTTGAGGAATACTCTTGAGAGCCAGTGCTACATGGATACAGATAATGATTCAGGTAGGAACAGGAGGTCGGTGATGACCAGGCTACAATTTCTGAATGCATACTAAGTGCAGAACAGTCTTTCATGTATTTTCCTCTAAGATCACAGCTGCTGAAATTTGAAAAGGCAGAGAAATGCAGCTTAAGGTGATGTATAAAATGGCAGAAATAACAGAGATTTCAGCATGCCATAAATCTGACTATTGAATCCTAGCCCAGTGATGGCTTTGGAAACTCAGTGAGTTTTTCTCTCACATGTAAAATGAAGCCAGCAGTGATCGTCCATGAGTTATTATGAGCAATGCATAGTATAACAGGTGCAAAGTAGTCTGTTTAACACCTCCTGTAGAGGAGGAACTCAATATTTCACTAGCTAACTTTATCAAGTTCATGATTTTCGTAAGTAGCGGAGCCGGCACTCGAGTCTCTGGATCACAGTCTGTGATCCTTGCAAGACAGCAAGAATAACTGTTTCGCTGAGCAGGCTGAGCTCGGTGGGGCATAAACCTGACATTGCTGTGGTTTTCTCCAGTCACTACCTTTAAATATTCTGTCAAATCTCCCTCTCTCTTCCCTTAATGGCATCTCAGGGAGGTTCCACTGCATTAGACTCACAGATATAAAAATGTCCAGTGAATTTAGTCTGGCCAGTTAAAAGTCTCAATATATCTCTTTTAGACGGTGACCTCGTAGGCCCTCAATTGCCATGTCAATATTGGTAAGACTCACTTTTACAGCCAAATTGGGGAATTCCCTCCCTGCTCTGGCCAGCCTGCTGTGCAAGTGTGAACATGCGGACGATGCTCTGGAAGATGAAGAGGAGCTAGAGGGTGAGGGGGAACTATAGCTGAGCTGTACTGCTGCTGATTTGGCCCAGGTCCTGTCCAAATTTATAGTTATTTTTCTTCTCTACTAGTAAAGAACAGGATCGTGTTAGTCATCTATGGCTGTGCAACTACTACCACAAACATGGAGCTTCAAAGAAAACACACTTGTTATTCCCCAATTTCTGTGCTCAGGAATCTTGGCATGACTTAGCTGGATTCTCTGACAAGGTCTCTCAAGGCTGCATTCAACGTGGCAGCTGGGCCTCAATCTCATCTCAAGCTCCATGGGGAGAGGGTAAGTTTTTGTTAGCTTTGAGACTGGGGCTTGCAGTTTCTTGCTGCCCAGCAGCCAGAAGCTCTCCTCGTGTCCTAGACGCTACCCCCAGTTCCTTGCCACACGGGCCTCCCAACATAGGCAGCCCATAACAAGGCAGCTTCTTCTTCAAGGCCAGCAAGGGAGGAAGAGAATCCAGCAACATGGCTTAATCTTACATAACATATCGTGTAATCACGTGCGTCCTATCAACATTGCCACATTCTATTGTTTATAAGCAAGTCACAGGGTAGAAGTAAATCACCCACAAAGGGAGAGAAATATTAAAGGAAATGAATTTTCTGAGGTGAAACTCATGGGAGAGTCCCCTAGAGATTGGAGGCCTCATAAGCATATTAGTGGAAATACAACAATCCATTATCCCCTAGTGAAAACTTTGAGCTGAAAAGAAACGGAGAGCTCTACAATGACCTCACCAAACTCTACAGAACAATTTTGGGGGGATTAGAACTCACAGAACACTGTGGAATGCCTGGGTGGCTCAGTCAGTTAAGCGTCTGACTTTGGTTCAGGTCACGATCTCCTGGACTGTGAATTGAAGTCGCAGGCTCTGTGCGGACAGCTTAGAGCCTGGAGCCTGCTTCAGATTCTGTCTCCGGCTCTCTCTGCCCCTCCCAGCTCACACTCTGTCTCTCAAAAATAAATTTTAAAATGTTAAAAAAAAAAAGAAAGAAATCATAGAATACTAGAGGAACTAGTGACTTTCAATAAGTAAGTCTATATGCATATTGAACCTTGCCTTTGAGCCCTTTGGAATGTATTTCTCCTTACAGGAAAGGACTTTTCTTCTTCTCCTTCTCCTTCTCCTTCTCCTTCTCCTTCCCCTTCTCTTCTCCTTCTCCTTCTCCTTCTTCTTTTCTTCTTTCTTCTTTTCTTTTTTTTAAGTTTATTTATTTTGAGAGAAAAGGAGAAAAGAGACAGTGCGAATGGGGGAGGGGCAGAAAGAGAGGGAGATCCCAAGCAGTCTCCATACTGTCAGCGCAGAGCCCAACATGGGGCTCCATGTCACAAACTATGAGATCATGACCTGAGGCAAAATCAAGAGTTGGATGCTTGACCAACTGAGCCCCCCAGGTGCCCCAGGAAAGGACTTGCTATCTTAAAGACATCTTGAATTTTCTAAGTCCTTCCACTACCAATGGTCATGGTTTGCCAAATGAACATGGTAGTTTTGTAAAATTGATTAACAGGGGGAGATTGTAATATTTTGGATCAGTACTGGCTAGCCATGAATATTTGATAGTTTAATTTGAATATTCAAAGTGAGCATACGGTAAGGAGTAGAGCTAGAGAATAACACCACAAAGAGGTACAAAGTTCTTATTCACGTGAAAGTCATGATCACAAACCAAAGAACATATGCCAGTTATAAACAAATATGAAATTAAGTATAGAAGTGTTCACCCCTTTTTGTACAAAATAATAGTATTTTCTATGCTAGGTCATTTTTCTCCATTGGTTACCATTGTAGACACTACTTACCCATTCCATCTTAAGCATTTTTCTACCTATCCCCACCACCCCACCCCCCAAACTTATACAGACCCAGTTTTCTTTCTATTTATACTACTAAGACCACACACTTCCTCTAAGCTTATTGAGTATCTAGAGGTCTTCTGGGCTTAAGGAAGGATTCCTGGTTCTGTCTTTTAGAGTTTTCTGAAAGGTCCTTTAGATAAGTGCGTTTTTCTAATACATATGCTTATTTAAATAAAAACTTAAATACAACTTATTTTTGTTCATTGACAGCCTTTTTTCACAAATAAAACTGCAAATGAGAAAAATAAATTTATTTTTGCAGAATCATGCACCAATTCTTGGTTCGAAACAAATGTGTTCTCTCTATGTTATTATGACTTGCTTTATCTAATTTCAAATAAGTTTTTAATTAATTTTTCCAGTTCTTATTATATATACTCTGGCTACAGATCTTTAAGTTAGATGGTTTAAAATAAAGAATAAGCTCTTAATACTAAATTTAAACTGTCTTCCTTACTTACCAGTTTATATACAATAATGCAGTTAAAATACTACACAAATGTTATTAGTTTAACTATTATAACGTTTTTTCCAAAATTAGGGAATTCTTTGAAATATCTCAGACCTTAAGAAAATAATACTAACAAAACATAAGAATGCAATATGTGAGGATCAAAAAATCAGCACGCCCTTGCATTTTCAACATTTATTTCTTGGTTACAGCAAAAAGTTTGATGTGATGTGTTTTTAATTTGTGTTGCTTCAAATTCTACATTTAGCAACTCAGCTCGGACTTCTATGTTAAGTCCAAATATTTTGTTTTATTTTATTGTTAAATGATAAAAGGACCTAGGAAATAGCCACTTGAAATAAGACAGAAGCTACATGGGCATCTGGTTTAATTTACAGCTCTTGTTCGTTACTCTCGTATGAAAATTTCAGAACACATATGGCAAAAGGCTTCTGAAAAGAAACCTTTAACCTGAACCTGAATTTAATATTCTGAAGTTATGAACTAAAGTTACTAAAAGTTAATAACTTTCTCTACAGCTCTCATTTTAATGTAGTAGAACTCTACTATGTTAACTTTATGTGTAACTATCTTTTTAATGTAATAAAACACTCTGGATACTAATTAGGAAAATATAACCATCCAGGGACCATAAAAAAAATGTAAGTTTTACCTGATTTGGCTTCCATCCAAATTCATTATTTTTCCCTGAGCTATATGTCATCAATATAAAATTAAAGTACAAAGTAAATCACGAGTCACTGTATTCTGGTAACAAACAGTTTAAGAGAAGAGTTAGGGCAAGAAAAAGGAATGATACCTACCCAAATTCATAGCTACTTCCAGGCAGAGTGAGGGCAAAATGCCAGCGGTGTGGGTGGCCAGAAGTGCTCCAAGCCAGGTGCTCAATGCGTTACGTTCCATAGTGTATCGTACATCCTCCAAAATATATGACTTCCTATAATAGAGATTTACATCCTACAAAGTCCGGTTAAATCACCAATCCAGCTATTCGGTTATATAGAGATCAATTAGATGGATGGGTAGATGGATGACAGAAAGATGGGCATTTACACATATATTCATATACATATGTATATTTGCCCAAAGACATATGTGTAGCATCACTTTGTCAGTTAGAGAATGGTAGCCTGCAAGAGTATTATGTTAAAAATTAATTAACCAATTTACAGAAAAAAACCTCCCTACTATCGTTTAGCATTGTATCCTAAATCTATCCTGTGTAAATAGGTCTTAATACACATTTATCTTTAAATATGCATCTTATATATAATACTGTATAGATGTGCGTGTTTGTGGAGTAAGATAGATGTGTCTTCAGAATAAATAGAATCAAATATATTTTATATATTGAGGAAGAAAACACTATTCTGTTTGATCATCCGTATTCATCTTCAGAGGGAAATAGTAAATACAATCACAGGAGATTTAAAATATTCTTATTTTAAAGCTGTTCATAATTGAAATGCTGAATCATAAATACCTATGGTACTGCCCCCCTCCCCACCATGACTATTTTCCAAAGCAACAACAACTCCTTACAACTCACCAAACACAATCACAACAGGAATTTTAAAGTTTTCACATGACCCCAGCACTCTGGCCACAGCTTGCTCGTTTAGGAGTGGGAACTGGACACAAGTGGAACCAATTAATCTATCCCCAGATTTTAGAACTTGAAATTCATAGGGTCAGCATCAAGTGGGCTTTCTGCCATTTGAGATGAAAGTTCGTTTACAGGACAGAGAATAAAGCCAACGTATGAAGAGAAGAAAGAAGAAAACGGATCGTTCTGGGTCTGTATTTCTTAGTCTCAGCTACAACCCTGCATGTTCTCAGTGAACATGTTTCCCCCTTCCGTAGATTCCATTAGGAAATAAATTCTCCCTTTTCCAGAAATGCACTCCAGATGCATCTCTGTTATTTGCAACCAAAGAATCATAAAAGACAATATTTTTCTGCTTGGAAACAATGGCCTTGCTATTTTGCCAGCGTAATTCCTGTTTATCCTCTAAAGTTTAGCTGCAACCACTATTTCTTTCTCCAGTCCTTTCCAAACTGCTAGGTGTGGATTAATTTGATTTTCTAGGTGGCAGATCCTGAACTGTTCCTATAATTCCTATTACCACTCAGTACTGCAATTGCTTCTTTGTTTTTCTTTGTCTCATCTAGATCATTAAAACAGGGACCACATTTATTACACCCACTGTTGTTTTCTCAATGCATAACATACTACTGGATACAAAAAAGACAATAAATAGTTATTGAACAAAAGAATGAATAAAGTAAAAAATAAGAAAAAAGATGTTTGACTTCATATTTATGTTTCTTCCAATTCAGGATTTTTAAATTTATCAGTTAATATTTTATTTTATATTACATTTTTTAATGTTTATTTTTTTTATTTAGAGACAGAGAGAGACACACACAGAGAGAGAGAGAGAGAGAGAGAGAGAGAGAGAGAGAGAGAAAGCAGGTAAGGGGCAGAGAGAGAGAGGGAAAAACAAAATCCTAAGCAGGCTCCAGGCTCTGAGTTGTCAGCACAGACAATGGGGCTCAAATTCATGGGTCCCCAGAACATGACCTGAGCCAAAGTTGGACACTTAACAGACTGAGCCACCCAGCCGCCCCAATCAGTTAAAATTTTAACTCAAAGTACAACTGCCTAAAGGACTGATGTATATTATACTATTACAAATAAAGCCAGCGTTCCAAGTAGAAATATGTGATGTTAACTTTATATATAGCTGTTTTAAATACTGTCTTTCTTATAGATGGTGCAATCAAAAAATGCTATTGATAGAACTCTATACTACAATCTTAGTTTTTATTTACTAAATCAACTGTCTTCAAACAACATTGTCTATATGGGTGAGAATGCAAATTTCCTTCATCCGATATTTTATTTGTCTGAAAACCAAAGCAGAATTTGTGCCTCCTAAGTGATGGGGAGTTAACTAAAAAAAAAAAAAGTTGTATGCTTTGTTTTCCAAGAAAAACAACTTTTTTTTTTCCTTTTCTCTCTCTTTTTTTCTTATTCTTTTTTTTTTTTTTATAAATTGAACAAAGCACACTCAGTTCACATGAGACTAACAGTTGTTCTCAACACGAGAGAGGAGTTGCTCTTTCAGTGAATAGTTTGTCTTGATCTGAAGCCAAGGAAAACACTGGTCCTTAAAAACCTTTGCCTCAAATAGTTCATATTTTTAGAACCTCTTGGGGGGTCCTTCAGTAGTGTTTGGGTATACTATTTGAGCATTGTTGATGGTGATCCTTGGAAAATATCCTTATAAACAAAGGGTTGTAAAGGATGCTTCAGTGGTATCATCTGATAAAATGTCGTGAGTGTCAAGGTATTTTTAAATGTCACCTGCATTTCTACATACCTGTATGTATATAGAGTTTGATTTTATTCTTCGTTGGTTCACTGTTAGTTACTCACAAAGTGTAATTAGACATTTATGTTTAGGCAAAGAATAAATCCCGTCATGATTTTGTAAATGTAATATTCTGCATTAAGCAAGCATAGGCATGAGTTTAATGTAGACTACCTAGATTTATTCACACTTGCCCAAACTGTATGCTTCTCACTTTTGTTACCCTGGCACAGGTTCTGGCATATACATTACTTGTCTCCTGCCAATTTCCAAAGGGATACTATAAAAATGTTAATTCAGTCTACAAATCACATTAATATGTTTAGAAAAGTTGAATTGTGTGTCAATGAAATGTAGGCCTGTGTGGCCTATTTGCACAGAACAGATTTAAGATATGATACTAAAACTGTAGCAGGTGGGCATTTTTCCGTTATTTATTTATTTTGCCTCCTCCCATTTTTTTAATATAATACTGCTTCTGGGCTGCTATGCCGTAACTGACAGATTAGGCTATTGTGCCTGAGTAACCTCTTCTCTTTAGATTTAGGACTAAAACCACTTCTTGACAAAACTTTTTGTTCCCATTAGCAGGAGAAGAGTGGGAACCCCAGGTCCCTTGTACCACAGATGAACCATTCCCATGTCCCTCCTTCCTTCACTCACAGCCTCTCCATCATCCGCTGCCAGAGACCCTAAGAACTTCTCTCAGTAAGTCCTCATCTGTGTCCATGACAGTCACCACACACAGATCAAGACTCCCAAGTCAAACCTAATCCACTGGATTCTAAACCACATAAGACTCCTTTCTTTCTTTCTTTCTCCTTTCTTTCTTTCTTTCTTTCTTTCTTTCTTTCTTTCTTTCTTTTCTTTCTTTTCTTTCTTTCTTTCTTTTCTTTCTTTCTTTTCCTTCCTTCCTTCCTTCCTTCCTTCCTTCCTTCCTTCCTTCCTTCCTTCCTTCCTTCCTTTCTCTCTCTCTCTCTCTCTCTCCCCCTTTCTTTTCTTTCTCTTTCTTTCTTCTTTCTTTCTTTTTCTCTCTCTCTCTCTTCCCCAGTTACTAAAGCCCTTTCAGTGTGCCTATTGCAAATCTCAGCAAAATTTCCTCTAAACTCAAATTCTTCTCCAAGCCATCTCTTTTCCTTAATGTTCCAGGAAAGCATTTATCCCCACTGAGAACACTGATTTTCTTGTAGCCCTCTCAAATGGTAGCTGCTTTTCTCTAATGGGTTTTTTACCACTGGGGACAAGAATTGGACAGGTGTTTTCTTCTTACTCTTTCCAATCTCAAATTTTGAATTTCATGTATCCTTCTTTGTCTTATGGTTTACTACACCAACGCCAAATCTATACTTTGAAAATTGTACATCCTTGACCCATTGTCACTTGTTCCATTGTTACTTTTCTCATTAATTCTTAATGAATTCAAATTTATGGAATGATCAATGTCTTGAACTCTCATTTACTTGACTTTTTCCCCTCTTACATTCCCTATAACGCCATAGCCACTCAATCACTCAATCACAAGCATGTGATTACTTCTTTGAACCTGTCATTATGAATAACTGTAATTGCTTCATAGTATCAATCTCAACTAATGTACTAACAAACTCAATCTTTTCAACTCATCATTTCTTATCCCAAACACCAGCTCCCAACATTCCATTTTTCCTACAAGGACAATCTTTGAATACCACAAGTTTTCAATATCCTTACCTTCACCTTTTCCTTGCTTTCTCACATTTAATTAGCTGGCCATTTATTATAATTACTCCTTTGGTTATACTCTCAATTTCTCTGCCCTGTTCTGCTTTGCGTACTTGTGTGGCTAAATGAGAGCCCCGGTTAAATCCAGCTCCCCGTGCACTACATGCCTGGACCCAGGGTGGTGAGCACAGTGGAGAAAAGTAACACAAAACAAAAAGAAACAAAATTAAAGCATCCATAAATCATGCAGAATAATGCTAGTTTAAATATATAGCCAGTGATCTCTAATATTTCCAGCAAATTATAGAAGTTTCTAGTCCATTCCCTCACTTTATCTGATAGCTGACTATTACAAAAATTCTCCTCTCAAGCCTCCATGATCCTCACTCTTAATAATTCTCCTGTGTGGTAGTCTGAGTCCTCCATGGCCACAGAACTGTGAACATACAGGTGTGCATATTTATTATAAGGAATTAGGGATTATGCAATTATGGGAGATGAGAAGTCCCATGATCTGCAGTCAACAAGCTGGAGACCCAGAAGGGCTGATGGTATCATAGTCCCAGTCCTCCTTTGAGTCTGGGTCTGAAAGCAGGAGAAGCCAGGAGAGAGAGAGAATTCTTTATCAGAGTTTTATTCTATTCAGGCCCTCAGCAGATTAGATGAGACCCACCCACATTGGGGAAGGCAATCTTCTTTATACAGTCTACCAATTCAAATGTTAATCTCATCTAGAAAGACCCTCAAGGACACATGCAGAAATAATAGTTAACTAATTTCTGGGAACCCCATGATCCAGTCAAATTGATACATAAAATTAACCACACTTTGTTTCCTCATTCAATAAGGAAAAAGAGAAGCAAATAGAAAGAACCCCTATAAGCTTCTACCACAACATTCACTCACCAAACAGATTTTTATGCCAGAAAACTCTGCCTTTATTTCTGTCACTGTTGGATGCTATGTGGGCTGCAAACTAAGGCAAACCCTTGCCTTTGTGCAGTAAATCATACCCACTCCCTGCCTTCTGAAAGGCAGCACTTCTGCCATTTTCTCTGCTTTTTTTCTAAGTCAAGTTTTTTCTCTCTAAAGTGGATCATTATCATCCTCTTTCAAACACACTTATTTCTGTCTTAAACAATAAAACTAAACTAAACTCCTCTAACCTCCTTTCCACACCGGTATATGAATTTCCAATCTTTTCTGTTCTTTAAAGGCAAATTGTTAATCATCATCTCTAGTTTCTTCCCTTCCATTCTCATTTAAATCTACTCCAAAAAGATTTTGCCCCTGCTTCCTCACTGACTGCTCTGCAGAGCTTAATCCAACAATCAGTGCTCAGTCCCTACATCACTGGACACAATTAATCACTCCATTTCTGAAATATTTGTTCTGCTCGTCCTCCAGGGTACTCTACCTGCCTGGCTTTTCTTCTACCTAACTTCGTATTCCTTAAATGAGATGTGGAAGAAACTCAAGGTATCTTGAAGCAAATTGCTTTTCAGCTGTGAACTTGTGAAGCCAATGTATTCATATGATTTCAAAATACACTGGCAGGACAGGCACAGAATAGGTCTTCCCATTCCAAATGGAAGAAATAGGAAAGAAGAAACAAATCACAGGTCCTAGCAAGTCTAAACCCCAATAAAGCAAACTCCATTAGAACCTAGAGTTTAAAAATAGTCCACTTGCACTTGATGCCCCACCCTCCAGGCCCACTGGAGCAGTGCCCCTGCCCTTGCACCTTTGCTGGGCAGGGATTGGACCCCAAAGGTCTTGGGCACCCTGCACTTGTGCCCACACTCTGTGCCTAATCTCTGCCCCTTTGGTAGTTCTCTGCCTAGGCCTTTTAGCTCTCTGGATTCCTAAGTGCATTACTCTGCCAGGAAGTCCCATCCTTTGAAACTTAGGTAGAGACAGCTATGGTCCCATGGCTCGGTTAGGCACCGCCTACACTTCAGCTGGAGAGACGGAGAAATGCAGCCCATAGTGTGGAGAGTGGAGTCCTATTTGTGAGGCAAGTGGGCAGAGTATGCCAAGGTCCCTAAGGAAAGAATGCACCTCTTTTATTTTCTTCTATTATCTTGAACAAGAACTACCGGCTTCTATTGAAATGGTTGATTAATCTCCATATCAAATGGTGTTTTGTTCACATCCTTAGGTTCTCCCCCAAAAGCCCTTTCTCATTTTTGTACACTACATGTAGGCTGACAGTTTTCGAAATCTTTAAGTTCTGCTTCCTTTTTGATTAACAATTCGTCTTTAAGTCATTTTTCTCCTTTTGCATTCTACTGTAAGTAAGGAGGACCCAAGCTGCAGCGTCAAACCTTTGCTCAGAAATAGCTTCAGATAAGTATCCAATTTCATTGCTTGCAAGTTCCACTTTCCAGAAAACATTCGGACAGGATCACAGTTCAGCCAAGTTCTTTGCCACTGTATAACAGAGATGATCTTTCCTCCAACAGTCTGTTGGAGATGATCTTTCTACCAACAATCTGTTCAGGATTATTTAGGTATTCTCTAGAAAGACTGAGGCTTCTCTACAGCTCTCTTCTTTTCTCTCTGAGCCAGAATCGCCCTTGACAGTATACACATGGCAATGTAGGCTTTTTCTAGTATGCAACTTAAAACTTTATCAGCCCAGTTTCAAACTGACTTCCACACTTTTAGGTACTTGTTAGGAGGGCACCCTATTTTCAGTACCGATTTGTGTTTTAGTCTATTTGGGGTGTCAGAACAGAGTACCATAGACTGAGTGGTTTATGAACAAGAGATTTATTTCTCACAGTTCTGGAACTTGAGAAGATCCAGGCACCAGCAGATCTGATGTCTAGTGAGAGCTTACTTCTTGGCGCATAGATGGAAATCCTTCCATTCTGTTCTCACATGGTGGAAGGGAGGAAAGAGCTCTGGGACCTCTTTTATAAGGGCGCTATTCTTTATGAGACCTCTGCACTCATGACCTAATAACTTTCCTAATGTCCCACCCCCAAACACCATCATATTAAGGGAATAGGTCTCAACGCGTGAATTTTGAGGTAACACATGCAAACAGTCTGTAGCACTCATTCCCAGCCTCAATTGCTGATACTCTCATGTATCCAACCTCTAAATATGGGCCCAGGAATTCAATTGTTTCTTTCTTTTATCTCTACTCATTCCTGGATGATCTTATCTGATTTCATGATTTTAAATAGCATCAACATGTTGGTAATTCCAAATTCATATTTTACCTAAACCTCCAAACTTAGGTATCCAAAAGCCTACTTGACTTTCCATTTAAATGTTTCAGCCATCTCAAATTTAGTATGCCTAGTGTTGGACTTTGATATCTCATTCCAACATGTTCCTCTTACAATTTTTCCTTAGTTACTGGCAACTCTATTCTTTCAGGTGCTCAGGTGACAGATCTGAGAGCCATCCTTGATTCTCCTCTTCTATTCTCTATATATCCAAAGGGTAACTATCTCCTCCTTCTTTCACTCCAACTTTCCAAAACTTACCATCTCTTGCCTAAATGCTAGCAAAAGCCTCCTAAATCATTTCCTTGTTTTTCTTCTTGCCCCTTTCAAAATAATGTCAGTGAAACCTGCTCAAAATCCTCAGTTGACTTCCCAGCTCACCCAGAGTAAAAGGCAAATTGCTGTTCATCGCCTACAAGGCTTTATGCAATCCCTGCCCACTACCCACCCCTGCCTCCTGCTTCTCTCATTTACCTCATTCCAGCTATGCTGGCCTTCTCCCCTTGAATTTCCAGGCTCTATTTTGCCTCTAGATCTTCACATTTGTGGTTCCCTCATTAACACATCCACCAAATATCTACATGGCTAGCTTTCTTGTTTAAATCTGGTTTCTACTCAGAAATTACCTTCCAAATGTGCCCTTCTTTGCTCATCCCAAATTAGAGAGTTGATTTTCTCCTCCACTTATCCACAGTCCAATTCATTCCTACTTACTCTCTCCCTTAGGCACTCATCACTATCTAAAACACTCCATGTATTTACTTATCCATTGTGTTTATTACCTACCATCCCCACCAGAAATAAAGGCTCCAAAAGGGTGGGATTTTGTGGATTTTGTTGGCTATTTCATCCCCATCATCTAAAAACACAGTAGCTATTCCATGAATGACCTATTAAATGAGAGAGTACATAGCAAATATTAAGATAGTACCCACTGAAAAGAAAAGCTAGAGACTCATTTTATTCCAATCTTCCCTTTAGAAATCTATGACTCAATAGCTTAGGAAGCTTCCACCATCCTAAAAATCTACAGGTCAGTGTTTTTCAAGTGTTTACATAGAGTAAAAGTGTCACTGCTTATTAAAAATACAGATTGTCTTGCCCTGTCCCCAAAGAGTCTGCTTCAGCAGGTCTTTGAAAGACCCACTGGAATTTGCATTTTTAACAAGTGCCTTGTTGATTTTAATATAGTTCTTTAAGAATCTGCTGTAGATTCAGAAGTGGTTCAAACGGAGTGACTTGTGTCACGGAGTGCAGAAAACATTCTTCTTTATTGTTAACACGCTGAGTTAAAGAAAATGGATCTGGTCTATATTTCTGGTATGCATTCTTCTCAGGAGAGAGTTTAAAGTAGAACAGCAATTTGCAAAACATACTACAAAAACTCAGTTTGTTTTCATCCTCAGGGGATACGAAGATTTGGCCTTTAAAAGTAAGATCTATGCCAAAGCTTTCATAGAAAAGCAATTGTTTCTTTAAAATTTTTATTTATGAGCACTATGAAAAACTTCAACTCACTGGCTGCAGAAAAGATTACTTGGTTTCTGGTGCCTACGAAGAGCTAATTCTAGTCAGATGTGCAGCATTCCATTTATAGAGAATAATTCCTTTATCTTGGATCAATAAAGAACTGAACTCATAGTAATCGTCACAATTGTGACTCTCAGGGGGCTCCTGGGTGGCTTAGTCCATCAAGTGCATGGCTTTTAATTTCAGCTCAGGTCATGATCTCACGGTCATGGGATTGAGCTCTGCGTCAAGCTCTGCCCTGGACATGAAACCTGCTTGATATTCTCTCCCTCTCTCTCTCTCTCTCTGTCTGTCCCTCTCCCCCACTTGTATGCTCTCTCTCTCAAAATAAGTAAATAAACATTTAAAAAAATTATTGTGCCACTCAGTTCTTCTCATTGCTACCTACCTGATTTTCCATGGACTTCTGCCTGTAGCAAAGATATTTTTGTGTGTGTTCCGTTCTGAGGTAATTATCTAACTCTGATAGATGATATTGTAATAGATGCCTCATCAGCATTCAGAACTGTTCTCTAGCTTGAAAAGAAACAGAATAAAGAAAAGACTTCTTAATTACACTCTGTTCCCACTCATTAATTGACCTTTCTTTCAAATCACCATAAATCAACTACTGTGGTACACATTGCAGGTAAATTAACAAATATCCACATAACATACTGTGTCTATCAAGAAAAAATCAGCCATTTATAATCAGTTCTGTTTACCACCAGTATTTGAGGGTTAAATCCTATTAATATTGCCAACAGAAAACAGATTTATTATTTTTCTTGCTATTTATAATTGTGTTGATCCAAAAGAAATCATCTTTTTATCCCAAAGTCCAAAGTCAGTATCAAGTTCTTCAACAGGTTCTCTTAGTCTTGGGGTGCCTGGGTGGCTCGGTTGGTTAAACATCCAACTCTTCATTCCAGTTCAGGTCATAATTTCACAGTTTTTTTAAGTTCGAGCCCTGCAATGGGGTCTGCACATTGACTGTGGGGAGGCTGCTTGGAAGTTTCCCTCTCTCCATCTCTGCCCCTCCCCTGCTCACACTCTCTCTGTCTCTCTCTTAAAAAAAAAAAATGTTCTCTTAGTCTCATTTCAAATACAAGAATGAGATCAAAGATAGACAAGGAGGGTCTTCTACTTGGTGTTTTTGTGTTTTAAGCACCTCCAACATTCTGAACTTCGCATAAATGCAAGGTGAGACGTAAACGAATTTAATATTCCCGTGTTATTTCAAGTGCGATTTCTGGAACTCAACACAGAAGGAATCTGTTTTGTGACCAAGAGTATATTAAGGTACCAGAATCTACCTACCAAGATTTGAGTCACAGGCTATTAGCTGACATAAATTGATTTTTTTAAAAAATTAATAAAAGTAAACACTTCTGTCTCTTGGATTTAATAAACCTCTCATAGGATACAAGCAAGAGAGAAGAAAGTCAGTGGGCAGAATACACTCAACACCAATGAGATTCTCCTTGTAGGTGCCTCTGCCCTATTCTGCTTGCGTAATCCAGGACATAGGGGAAGGCTGAAGGTAGAGAGGTCAGTAAACTCTTTCCTGTTGCCCTGGGGAGACAGAAAACTATTCCATTTGAGCAAATCAACAAATCAAGACAGTTTTTGTTCCAATTACGTACATTTAAATATACAGTTAATATTTTGTCATTATATAATTAATATCCTTATATTTTTAGACATACATAACTGAAATATTTAGTGATGAAAATAGCATGTAATGATCGCTTTAAACAGTTTAGCTAAAAAGTATTAGAATGAGATATGACACTGTTAACCTAGGTTTAAAGAGGTTATTATACTCTATTCTCTTCTTTCATATAGAAATTATATTAAAGGTATAGGGGTAGGGAAGTTTTCCTTTCTACCTTTCTAGGTTCTTTTGATTGGTCTTTTAAGCAAAGTGACATAAAAATATTAACAGGAGAAAAACAAAAAAAAATTATACATAGAGACACTGCATAAAAATATGTGACCCAAAGGGAAATCAGGCAATTGGGGCTTATTAGCATTTGGAGCTAAGGAAAGGGTTAAGGATCTGAGGATACAAAGGAAGGCCAGTTACAGGAGGGCAGAGATGTTTGGAAAACAAACGTTCCTCTACTAGGCAGATACATTTCTTGTTTCCAATGTAAAATTTAGGCAGTTGAAGGAGAGGTAAAAGAACTTTTCCAGAATTTCCTAGGTTTTGATTGCCTTTAACTCAAAATAACTTTTACACCGAAGACATATTTCGGGGTGGCAAAATCTGCTCTCCTTCCAAAGCATGAAAAAAACAATACCAAACAAGCCAACAATATTTAGATCACAGTCTCCACTTCTGTAGAAAAGTATTTTATTCCATGTAAACATCCCTGTATGTACTTGGCTGCTCTTTTGCTTTGTGTAAAATGATTTGGTGCTTTGACAAAGTTCTGTGATGAGGCAAACTTTTTTATGTTTTCCAGAAAATGCTGAGTTTTATGTAAGTATATATATAGTTATATTTACTTTAGCTCTTAGTCATATCAAGTTTTACCTTCTCTATAGTATATCAGAAGATCAGTTTTTAATAGAAAAAAATGAATATTATTCTTTGATTCTTTTATTTTATCTTTATTGATTTATTTTGAGAGAGAGAGAGCAAGCAGGGGAGGGGCAGAGAAAGAGGGAGAAAGGGAGAGAATCCCAAGCAGGCTCTGCACTGGCATGGGGCTAGATCTCATGAACCATGAGATCATGACCGGAACTGAAATCAAGAGTTGGATGCTTAATTGACTGAGCCATCCAGGAACTGCTATTCTTTGATTCTTTATACATTTTCATTTTCTTCCATCTTTATTCCCATTGAATAAATATCTAGTTTATTTAGCTCATGCATCTAATCTCCTGAATTCTAATATTGGTGACCGCAAGAAAATATTATACCAATTTTATTTGAAATATGCAACTTATTTCTCTATAGAACAATGTGAAATTAACAGTCATATCTTTATGATGAAAATATACACAGAAGAGTAGAAATAGGACAGAAATAGAGAGCTCATTTATATAGTTGTATTTTGATTGTTATTTTTATTTTTGTTAATGTTTATTTATTTTTGAGAGAGAGAGAGAGAGAGAGAGATATCAGGGGAGGAGCAAAGAGAAAGGGAGACAGAATCTGAAGCAGGCTCCAGACTCTGAGCTGTCATCACAGACATGGGGCTCAAACCACAAACTGTGAGATCATGACCTGAGCTGATATATGGCACTTAACCGACTGAGCCACCCAGGTGCCCCGATGGTTGTATTTTTAAGGATGTACATATTCATATACATTCAAATCCCTAAGAAACCAATATTGCTTGATACAGTTTCCATATATTAAGAAATAGTGTGAGTACTACCCAGAGTTAAAAAATTCAAGTGAAAAAAAAATGACTAGGTCAAAATATTTAAGAAAGTCCTGGGTATACCTGCCCATATTTACACTTACAAAGAAAGTAATGCCCGTGAGCATTAAACAAAAATAGGTTGACATTACCTCTGAGAGGGAGCAAAATATAGGACCCCCAAATCAGCTACTTTGGCATGTGAATTATTTTGACATGAAGGCAATCTCCTCAAAAACATTTTTACCTCTCCCTTAACAACAAAGAATTTAGATAGAGGCCTTGACCCACAAAGAGAGCTACTACCAGGGACAACTTTTTTTCTGAAAGACTTGTCTGTATGGCAGGGCAAATACCTAATATCCAAACATCTGCTCTTCTTATTCTCCTATGAATTACCCTCTTCCCCTTTGGAGTCCCAGGTTCTAGCTCATTCCTTAGCTTAGGATGGCTTGTAGGACTTAACGGACCAACTTTTCCTTGGCTCTCATATTTTTATGGGATTCCCATGCTTATATGATTAAATTTGTATTTCTCCTGTTAATTTGCCGTCTGTCAATTTAATTAATAGTCCATCCAAAATAACCTAGAAGGGTAGAGGAAAAATGTTTTCTTCCCTAACCTCCGTATAATTTAAAGTAAAAGCCATATGTTTTTCTTTCATCGAGACTTGACTCAATCATGGTTACTTTAATGAGGGGATAAACAGACTCATTAGAGGATAGAGCTCCAGAATAATTCAGAATTAAATTTGTCAAATACTTCTAAACTGGAGCTATCTTGAAAGATTTAAAGAATAAGATGAGCTGTTCAGCAGCACACACCACTTATGGTTTAAACAGGATCAATGACAGTACATTAGGCTGAGGATGAGGAGCCATTAAAGTCTTATATATACTCCCTTGAAGAGGGGGAAAGGTTGTTTGTAGTAAATTGATAACTTTAAATATTTCGTAATCGAATACAAAGAACAACTTAAAAATCAACTTAAAAAAGGAAAAGGATTTTTTTTCATAAAATTATATTCCATAAATATCTTAAAATGCTGTGAAACTCTAAATTTTCCTCCACAAAGAAGGGAAACACCTGTCACCACGAACAAAATAGTGTCTAATTTTCACACTGTCTGTTCCTCTGAAAATTTTTCCAAAACTTAAGTCAATTATATCCTAAATTTTCAATGGGAAAATGAGTTTCTCTGAAGCAAAAAAAGGAGTTTTTTTAATGTCATGTATACCAATTCTAACACATGCTTTTAAAACATTGTAAGTGATTTTAAAATCAAGTAGATTTTAAATTTCCACTCACCCATTCATATCCATGCAAATATATCTTGCTCATAAGTACTTACAGTTTTATCCATCTGATCTTTCTCTCTCTATAAATAATTAAGGGTACAATTGGGAGCTAAAATAAAATGAACAATCTTTATTCCAAATGTGGGTTATTGAACATTTCAAAGTATTATGTCCGTCACATATGGCTATAATTGATTATAATGGTGCTATTCACAGTTAACACTTTGCTACCACTTCCATGCTCCAAGGGGTTTATGTCCCAGCTATAAACATTTGCTCTGTATTGAACGAGATGTTGAAGATGTCATCCTTTGAGAAATCACTTTTGAAATTGAAAAACGGACAATCAAAAAAAAAAAAAAAAAGGAAAAAAGAAAAGAAAAGGAACAACCATCCTAGACTTCTTTCTTATAACATTGTATCTCTACAAAGTAACCAATATATTTGAATAAAACTTTTTTTTAATTGTATGAGGAATTTTTAAGGCAAGATTTGGCTGTGGCATTACTGCATCAGAAAAAAGTGATATAAATGCAGAAATTACCTTCTCTGTGTGTTTTCTCAGATTTTAGTTCTCTATACCATCCTGGCACAGATAGGAGTGTATATAATTTACAGCGACAATACACCTAAAGCCATTTGGCTCCTTAAGGTTTACCTTATGTCTAATTTGTTTAAAAAGATTTTCTTATTTATTACATATTGGCTTTCCAGGTATACATGTTCAACAAAGATTTAAGATCGAGTATAGCTTCAATACTGGTGATAAAATTTGAAGAAAAGTTTCCTTATTTGTTTAGGAGATAGACAAACAAACCGATATTTATAAAATAAACCTTAATGCCTGGTATATGTAAGTACCTCAGTAAATGTCTATTATGCACACACACACACACATACATTATATATATATATATTTTTATATAAATATAAAAGTATATATGTATATATATTTGTATATATAGTACTCAGTGGAAGTGGTTGTGAAAGAATGATTCAAATATAAAGTAATAAACAATTTTCATAGTATTTTTTTCACTTTATGTATTTAATTTGAGATAGAGAGACCACAGGAACAGCAGAGAGAGAGGGAGAGAGAGAGAATCCCAAGCAGGTTCCACATGGTCAGTGCAGAGCCCAATGTGGGGCTCGAACTCAAGAACCGTAAGACCATGACCTGACCCAAATAAAAAATAATTTTAAAGGTTTACAAAAGTTTTTTGTTAAGTTTAGATATTTCAAACTCATTTCTGTTGACACAATTAATCTCGGCAGTTTTGACACAGTTTCTAAAGTTAATCTATACACCAAAGGTGGCAAAATCAAATGTTCACGGGAACTATGTACACAACAAAAACCTGTGATCCCAAACAAGGAAGAGTCTGGAGACGAGGGTGCCAGTGGAGAGGTTTCTGAATAAACGTGACAATGCCTGTCCTGCTCAAACTCGTTTTTAATCTGAAAACTTCTGAAACTTCATTCAGGCCAGACCAAACAGGTCCACATAACTGGTTTGGCCCACCTGCCCACACCCAAGGCTTGGATGTCTATTAAGTTCAATGCTTTTACATGAAATTTACCCTCAATTTTAGTCATTATCTTTGCTTTTTTTCAACAGTTGTTCTCTGCAATTTATTTATAGGAAACTGTATCCATTTGCCAGTTTAAACTGAACATTTATTTTTTAGGTAATTGCTGAGGGAATTAAAAAGGTGATGCTAAAATGTGAGATTTAGTAGACATGCAAACATGGCCTTATTAGGAATAGTAATTTGTTGAAATACTCATGGTAGATGGCTCAGAAAATCAATTTAGTTAGTTTGTGTAAATCTACCATATTCTGGGACCTAAATAAAATTAACGATATACTCAAAAGTAACCAATAAAATAAGGATAGCTACTACGTATTGGTCACCTAACATGGAGCCGGGTACTGGAATAACTACTTTAAAAGCAGTACTTCAAATGGGTATAACAAAATTAGTAATCTCAACCATTTTTAAGTGTATAGTTCAGTAACGTTAAATACATCCTCATTGTGCATCCAGTCTGTAAAACGCATTTCATTTGGCAAAACCAAAACCGTGTATCACTCATTTTCCTCTTTCCCACCTCAGGAAATCATTATCCTACTTTTTTGCTTGTGTAAGTTTGCCTGTTGTAGATAGCTCGTATCAACTTAAAAGATAAAATAGCCAGTTATTATACTAGCAAATAAGTTTATTCAGGGAGAGCAGAGGAGTCGCAATCTGAAACAAGCAAACCATGGGGAACCAAAGTCAAGTCCACAGAGATAAAGGAACCGTCGGTTTTAATTAGGTTTTGGAAGGACACTGGGGAGAGTTGTCATGAGCAAAAGTTTATTGAAGAATAAGAGTTTGAAGTTGTGGCAGTTTCTCATTGGCTGCAAGCTGCGGTAGGGAAGGGTCTTCCTTTTCATAAAAGCAGGAGATAAAATTCATCTGTGAAAAAATGTCTTCCCTCATCAAAATAATTCTTACCTCCCTTCTTCCTACTAGCCTTATACACTGCAATGAGTATATGTGTGTGAGAACACCTCTTTCAGGCTTTCCAAGTCCCATTTTAAGGAATATTTCCTTTAATTTATTTTCACACTCAGAAGTGAAATTATGAGTACCGAGTTATTTCACTTATCATAATGTCCCTCAAGATTCATCCGTGTTGTCCCACATGGCAGGATTTCTCCTTTAAGGCCGAATAATATTCCACTGTGTGTTTATACGCACCATTTTGCTGAACCATCCATCTATCCATGGACACAAGTTGCTTCCATCTTGCGGCTATTGTGAATAATGCTGCTGTGGAAAGGGAGAAGATCATGCCACCCCCAGATGTGTCTTTTCGGCACATGAATTTGAGGGGGGGGGGTGATTTTTTTTTTTAACACACAGCAGACCTACGAGAAGCTCTGAAAACAGAGAAGTTAACCTTGAACAGGGGAAATTTACATTTATAAAGATTGTAGTAATCCATTTGTGTATCTCCCTCACTGTACCAGGAAGACAAAGATGACTAAAGTACATCAAACAAACAAACAAACAAAAACAAAACCAAGAAAACTTGAACTCTTAATGGAGAAGACGTGGACTTAAATCTGGAGCACAAACCTTACTCTTGTTTAGCACTTTTTCTGGACACCTCTCTATAACTGGCTTCCCCACATCTCTCTCTTATCTTTTTTTTTTTTTTTTGAATTTGTGTTTATCTTTTCTTTCACCCTTCGCTTTTTAGTCTTTACCCGAAGAGGGTATTTAAGCCTAAATCCTAAATGAGAGTTACTCATTTTTCCCTAGGGGGTCTCCCTTGCATGCATGAGCTACGCATATTAATAAACCTGTGTGTTTTTCTTTTGTTCATCTGTCTATGATACACCTGAGAAGGAAGAAAAGATAGAAGATATCTCTTTCTTCCCACACACTATGAACAGGAGTATACAAATGTCTCTTTGAGCCCTTGCTCTCAATTATTTTGGGTATATACGGAGGAATAGAATTGATGGATCATACAGTAACTCTCTTTTGAATATTTTGAGAAGCTACCATACCAATTTCCATAGCAGCTACACCATTTTACTTTCCCATCAATTAAATTTTAAAATAATAATACAAGTCTGTTATCCTTTTACAATCGAGAGACTGAGGCACAAATTAAGAAACAGCATTCAAATTTAGTAAAGGAAAATACTAGGGTGAACTGGGCTACTTAAGAATGGAAATGCCAGATCCCTTGCACACTTGAGTTCAATTCCCACATCAGCTTCTAAGAACTAAGAACCCTTGGACACATTACAGAGGATCTGGAAGTGTCAGTATGCTTAGCTGTAAGTGAGAACCACCTCAGATGGTGGTTATGAATGGATTATGTAAAACCATTCATGAAAGATATTTACATATAAGGAAGGAAAAATATGTTTTCCTTTATGTTTTATAAGTTCTTGGGATGCCTGCATGATTCAGTTGATTAAGCATCCAACTTCAGCTCAGGTCATGATCTCACAGCCCATGAGCTCGAGTTCTGCATCTGTCTCTCTGCAGTCAGCACAGAGTCTACTTCGGATCCTATGTCCCCTTCCCCTACTTGCACCCTCGAGCACTAGCTCTCTCTCTCTCTCTCTCTCTCTCTCCTCTCTCTCTCTCTCAAAAATAAATAAACACTTAAGTTCTTGACAGGGATCCCTGTAACAAAAGACAGATTAATGAAAGAAAAGCATACAAAAGTTTATACCACACAGGAAACTTCATAAGGAAATGAAGGTCCAAAGAAGCAGTTAAACCTGAGTATTTTTGTGCTAACTCTAATGAAGAGTAGACAGTCGTGGAAGTCTGTGATAGGACAAAGGGTCTGAGGTAGTGTAGCGTACTGGGGGATACTTAGCAAGGCCTGTTCCTTCAGATTCTGCTCTGTGTCCCTTAGTCTTAGGAGATAAGGTTGTTCCATTACCTTTTGGTATAGGCAGGCCCCTTCCACATGAACATCCACTTCAGGGGATGGTCAGAAAGTCCTTCCTGGACCTGCCATTTCTCAATTTCTTCAAATTATAATATTCCATGTGCCTACATGCCATATTTGGGGGTTGCATGTCCTAAACCTCATCATATGCTTATTATATGGTAAGCATTCAATAACTGAGTCCTGAGTATACACATCAGGCTCCTTGATCAGTTTAAATACAACTGTTTATTCCTATAGATTCTTTCAGTCACTGGCTAACTTAAAGTATTCTATGCTGACTCTAGTTATACTCCAAAATCAACACCATTCTCTAGTTGTTTTGTATCTGTGATTGTTCCTCTTACATTGATTTGGGCTCTAATTGCTCCATGATAATGATGAAGGAATTCTCATTTTTTTCCAATGTTAAAAATTGTCCTGCATGTATTAACTTTCAGTGGAATTTCTCCCTCCTTGTTGTTTTCCCAAAACCAGCAATCTGATTTTTAAGGCAATAGGTGCTGTTCAAACAGGCTTTACATGAATGGTCAATCAGGGATTTTATGTTGTACTTTGAACTTTGGAATAGTGCCAATGACCTTGAGGTTCACAAGTTAGATGGTTAAAGCAATGAAGCAGGAGAAACAAAGTGTGTATCCACCTTCCATCTCAGGTGTAACATCTTTCCAGCCTGACCGGAATCAGAAACAGACCTGGAAATTATTAAGGCAGTGTGGAGAAGCACTTGGGAGTTTTATAAGCTTCTTTGCAACCTCCACCTCCACCCCCCTGCTCGAACTCGTGGCTATGCTTTAGCTGCATCACCTACACCCTAAGGGAAGAAACACAAGGAAAATAGTCAGGTGCTTAACAAACAGAAGCATGTGCTAATCTGCCGACCTTATTTTCATCCATTCACTTATTTTGAGTCTTGCCAATTTTAAACTTGTCTGGTGATGCAAACCACTGGCCATAAATAAATAAAAATGTTGCCACACTGATTTCTAGGTTTTCTCATAAATGTGTTTAAGGGGAACGTAGATTTATCATTATATTTGTAGGCTATGAGAACAAGATATATATTACGTGAACAGTAAACTACCCCAAGAGAAGGGTGTTTGAAAGTGAGATATGGCACTGTCTCAAGTCAAGAGGCTATCGCTAATCTAATGTAACCAGAGCCACTCAGACCTAATTCAACCAAGAAACTGCCAAACGTGAATAAAAACCAGAATGGAATGCAACCTCTCTTTAATGCCACTCAGGGCAGATCAGAAAAGTGCAAGGATAAACAGAGATATGCAAGGGATTTTTAGTAGGAGACAGAAATCCCTCAAGAGGGAAGGCAGGAAACTATAGTACTGCACAAAGACAAATTTTATTTCTTAAAGGAAACCACACAAAAAAGTATTCACTAATATTTTGCAAAATGTACCTTGAATCCTGTTTAAATTATTGATGGGATTCTGGACATGTTATTCCCCAAATTATGGTACCTTGGCACCCTGAATATCTTAAACTGAAGGATTTTGAGAAAATAGCAGAGGAGGAAAGTTTCTCTGACCCTCCCTCCACCTCACAATTCTTCCCTGAAATAGGCCATAAAACTCCTATGTGAGAAGTATCTTGCTTGTACCAAGAGGACGGAAGATATTCTAATTACCAAGGATGGGGAATTGGGGGCCGAATAAACTATACAAATAAACCCTTGTTAAACGAACCCTTATCTTCCTAGTTACTTACTCACCATTTTCTACTCCTAGCCCCAACCCCTCTGTCTTATCAATTCTTCACAAGTTTATTATTTCTTTGCCTAAAAGATAGAACAGCTTCCTGATGTGAGCCCTTCTTCTGGGACCTTATTCTTTTATGAAAATTCCCACATACCTATAGAAATCCAATAAAATTTGTATGTTTTTCTCCTGTTAATCTATCTTTGTCAGTTGAATTTTCAGACCCAGGAAAGGACACTAAGAAGATTGAGGAAAACTTTTTTCCGCCTACATAAGCGGCCAAGGAGAACAAGAAAAAGTGTTCAACAACATTAGTCATTAGAGAAATGCAAATTAAAACCACAATGAGATAATACTATTATGCTTCATATAATTCAAATGGTTGCTACAAAAAAAAAAAAGATCATCAATGTCAAAACTTTTGTGAGGAGTTGGAAAACCAGGACTTGCATACATCGCTGGCAAAGATGTAAAATCATACAACAATTGCTTATTTTGTATTTCCATAAGACATATTTTTAATTGAGGAAAACTGATAGGGTGTCCAAAATAAACATGTGTAAAAACAATATGGGTCAATATAAAGAAAACTGATAAATTATGTACCATTAATTTTATTTTTTTAGATCTAGTTTAATGTTATAGTCTGAAACTCCTCCTTCCAGTTTAGAATGAGAAAGTTTACTCAAAACAGATTTAAATGTGATATAATGCAGACTCTATGTCAATAAGTATTATGATGAGGTTTGAGGTATACAATCCCAGAATTTGACACTTTGGCATGTTGAATATTTTAAGCTGAAGGAGTTTGAGAAAATAGCAGAATCAGGAAGGTTACGCTGACATTTCTTCTGCCTTCTTCCCTGAGACAAGTCATAAACCCTTCATGTGAAAGATGTCCTCCTCTCTATACCCAGAGAAAAGGAATATCCTTACCTCTGAAGACAAAAGGATGCTAAGAAAATGGCAACAAACAGGCATTTCTAAGTTTTCTCCAGTTTACTACATTACCTCATACTCCCTAACCTATTGCATTTATCCACAACTGTCCAATCTTCATCAAACATAGCACAAATATACTCAGGTCTAGCCCTTTCCTTGGGTCTTCATTTTCTTATGAAAGTTCCTGTCTCATGTAAAACTTACATTAAAGAAATGTATATGTCTTTCTCCCATTAGTCTGACTTTGTGAGTTTAATTTTCGGACCTTACCATGGACCCTAAGAGGATCAAGGAAAACTGTTTTCCTCCCTACAGTTTCTTAAATTTTGAATTTATCTCCCCGGAATTCTTCAAATTGTTAAATTTGAATTTTTACTAAACAAGTTAAAGAACATCGACCACTTTCTCATTGATACTCACTGTAGGGAGAGCTTTCTGGGTGCTCTCCTGAGTGATTAGTGCTGAAAATCTGAGCAAATATCAAAAAGACATGTTATTACCCATTCTCCCCATAAGCTTATAATCTAGTTGAAGAGGCAATTATCTGGAATTCCACCATTGGATTAATTCTTAGGCTTAAGGTGTTTTCTCCAGGGGAAACCTGTTAAAAATACATTTTGAGACGTGGGAACACATGGAGTAATTAGAAAGCCCTAAGTGGTATCTTTCACATCAACAGAGGCTTGGCTATTTTCTATATTCTCCTTGGATATTGGGAAGGATAGAGTGAAAGAGAATTTGAGAGAAGTGCCTTATGCTTTCATTGTTGGATAGAAAAGGAACCATTAACTATATTTTCAGATCCTTAAGAAAAAGAAAAAGAAAAGTGAAGTATGCAGAGAATTAGCATTTATCTATCATCAACTATAGGTAAGGATTTTACATGAGCCACTGGAAGCTTGCATCTTTTTCGTTCATTTGGCTAGAAAGGGAAGACATGACATTGGTTTCTTGTTTCTGTTGTTCCCACCAAATAATAAATTTTGCCAACGTCTGTATTTTCCATCTGTATTCAGGAAATTCAAATCTTAGTGCTGGAGACTGGTGAGCTATAGGAAATACTCAGTATGGCTTCTGGAAAGAGTATGAATTTAAAGAGGCATCTCTTTATTTGATGAAAACAAACAAAAAAGGAAAACGAAGAAACTGAGATCTACTATGGAAAAAAAATACTATTAGTGTCTTGTTGGATCAGATTATATGCTTTGCATTTATTTGTTACCTTTGTCTCTATATCTATGCCTATCTCTCTATAAATATATATATTCACTAAAATTAATATTTCAGTAACTTAAAAGTAATTTCCCAAACAATGACAGAGTGGTGATTTACCCCATGTATACCTATATCACACTAAGGCGAAAAGAAAATCTTAGTTTTGGCAGGTAAAATCTACGTAAATCATCTAGTGGTAAAATATTAGAACCACAGACACAAACTCCCTGAGTCCTGGAGAGGAGCTCATTCATGAGTGCCAAAAAATGCAACCCATGACCCAACAATAATGTCACAGGCAAGGACTACAACTTCTCTTAGGATACTGTGGTCTAATTGCATTTAGTCAGATGTGTAGATACAAGGATGGATTATAATAAAGCTTTATAAAAGTATTCATGTGTTTACTTACTTATCAAGATGTCAAGTAATTCTAGCTTCAAACCTAGGTGGGATGTGGTTTGTTATTTTATTCAAATTGTAGACAATAGTTTATAAATATTCTTCCTAAATTAACATTGGTGAACCACGAAGCCTAAGAAACACTGATGCCCAGAAAGCAATGAGGTACAGAAAATAGAATGGACTATGACTTGGATACAAGTTCAGGAATGATTCTCATGGGGAGAAGAGAACACTGTAAATATAGAACGATAGTCTCAGCATTTCTCTGAGTGTTTCCTCATAATTTGATGCTAACTCCCCATTCTTGCAACTCTTTTCAATCTACCCATAGAAAAAAATATCAGTAGCTAGGTTGTGCTACTTAAACCCATTAATGGAGATTACTTTGGATCAGGAGAGAATATAAGGGAGTAAGATAGGGGGCAGGTGCACTATGCATCTATCTTACACACACTTTCTGAACATCCATCACATGCCAGTTTTCCTGCTAGTTACAAGAGCTACAGCGAGTAAGTAAAGGTCCAATGGGGAGGAATTAGCTTATAATGGCAGTCCATAGTAAGTGACATCACAGAGACCCACACGAAATCTTGTTGAACAAGGAATAAAGACTAAATAACTGACAAGGGGGATCAGAAAAATCTTCATGGATGAGAGACCAATTGAACTTGACAGTGAATTATGAGTAGGGGCTTAACAAATGTTTGAGAAGTTCAAATGCCTAGAATCACCAGAAAATTTTTCTGTTTTAAAAAATGGTAAGAAGCTTCAGACCTTCTTTTGAAGGTAAGCTTGTGTCTGATGTTTCAGTAAAAGATTCTAAGTAGCCAGAAAGTGATAAATGATGGGCAATAAGCAGAATAAGGGAGCTCACTAACGGAGAAGATAATTAGGAAATCTATTTAAAACGCATGCTATTGACTCACTAGATGCTATGTTTCTGTATTTTGTAACTATATTTGGCATCAGCTTAAAGAAATCTATCACCAAAAGCTAAGTTCCAGGAGAGCATTTTGTCTATTTTTATGACTGCTGAATTCCCCAGTGACTGGGAAAGTACCTGGCACATAGTTGCAGATAAATAAACATGTAAATATTTGTAAGTTGAAGTTTAAATCCATTTAGTAAACATTTATTGAGCACTTGCTGTGTGCTGGCACTGTGACAGGATATGTTGTGTTGTTGTTTTTTACCCAAGAAGATTCAATTATAGACAAGTGATAACTTAAATGGTGAGAAACAGGCTTTCTCAAATGATTGGGAAACCTACCAGAACAGCAATGTCAACATGGCAGTCCCTAAGCATCTGTAGCTACGGAACGGATGAAATGTGTCTAATCTAACTTCAGATGTGCTATATGCATAAAATGCACTCCAGAATTCAAAGATTTGGTACAAACAAACAAAAATGCAAAAGTATCGCATTGAAAAATTTTGTATTGATTGATTATTGAAATGGTATTATAAACACATTGTGGTAAATAAAATATATCATTAAAATTAAGTCACTTCTTTTTGGGTTACTAAAAAGTGTAAATTACATATATAGCTCACTTTGTGTTTCTATTAAACAGCGCTTTCTCAGAAAATCAAGAATAAAACTATTTTTAATGTATGAATTGAAAATCCTCTATATATTCATTTCTCAGATTGTATTAATTTTGAGTGCTAAGGTGTGGGGTGAGTTTGATAAACAATTTGAGCACCACAGTGAGCTGTGCGATTAAAAAAGACTACCCAGTTTTAGGCAGTAACCTATTGCAAAGCTTTATGATTCATGTGCAGATAAAGAGACCCAAATTGATTCTCCACAAAGCCTAGGATTCCTTGCTGACTGGAGGCAAGTAAGAAACTTTCAATAGTTTCTCTGGCAGGCATTTGGATTTGACCTGCTGCTCCAGCTTATTCATGGAATCAGGTTTTTTGTGAGGAGTTCCACTCCCTGGATGGAGTACAATAATGCATTCACTGAAAATGGCAGAATTTGGGAGTTTCATCTATGTATCTAGTAAAAGAGTTCCGAAACGTCCCCGTCAGAGCTATATAATCATGACCCAGTATGTGCTTCCTGCCTGGAAATGCTTTCCCCTCAGCCAACTCCGCAGCTAGCAATTCTCAGAATACTATTGGAGGTGTGGGTCCTCTTGTGAAATAGTAGTATTGTGAAAATTCAACTAGGAAATTCTGTGCATTATGAGACCAGGAAGCAAATATATTAGGAAGAAATTGAGATGCTGGAGCATGGACAACAGCAGGGCTTTCTGGGAGGTGTTATTCTGGGCTGGGGAAGATATGAAAGAGTTTTGTTTGGGAAGAACAAGATGTAGTTTAAGGAGCATGTAGGCAACCAGGCATTAGGAATACAGGAGGAATCCGAAATCCAACACACTGCAACATAAAATGAGAACAAATTGGTGGATAACCTGGCTTTTATTTAAAACTCTGCCAGTGCCAAAGCTGGGTTCACACATGGAGAAGACTTAGTATAAATTTCAGGCAGTAGAATGACTGTAGGTGTGTTGCAGTCATTATTGCTGTTTGCCAAATATCCCCAGTCCCTTCCACTTTCTAGCACATAATGAGATTTTACTTCCTGGCAATCTTGTGGTTTGACAGGAGCATGGGATTAATTATATCCAACAAATCATTTGTGGAGGTGATGTAAGTCCCTTCTGAGAGAGCGTGTTCTATTATCAGCGCAAAATTGTCAATGTTATGTGGCATCTAAGACCTATAATTAACTGAGTCACATTGGTTAAAATACTTTTAACAAAATAAGTGGAAACTGGCCAGAATTAACCTTTTCAAATAACTTACTTATAGGGTTTTTTGACATAAGGAACTGCTCTACAATATTAAAAAATAATAAATAAATAAATAACTACCCAATCTACAAGACTTAAATTAGTCTACACACACACACACACACACACACACACACACACACACACTTTTGGTCTAGAAGTAAAGCGAACACGGGGCCTTAATTTCTAGTCTTTGTTCTGTCTTATTTTCAGTGGAACACAGTTTCCTGAGAGTATAAATGCTCGCTCTTTCTCCTGCAGCTGCCTACACTGTCAACATGGATTGTATTCAGTGTGAAGGCTCTCAGCTATGTGGTGGTCAGAGATCTGAGCTCTGTCAAATGTTAGAAGAATGAGGGGAAGGCATTCAACTCTCCAGTAGGAGCAAGAACCAGCAAGCTATGGAAGTTCAAGGTTTCTACAACTGTAATGAGAACTTCCAATTCTGAGACTGGTTCCCATAGGATTAGAGTTGTCTGTCCCCTTGCTATGATGGGTTCAATACAAAATAGTCAATGCGATGTTTTAGTCCCAGATGTAATACAGTTATATACTGGCTTTTCAACCCTAGCCATTTGGTGGTAGATTTTACTGATCATCAAATTAGACAATACTCATAAGTTGATGCTATGGCAATACCTGAAACATAATGCACACTTTGACACTGTGCACACTGAAAATACTTCCAGAGCTTTCTTCTACCTCTGGGGGGCTGGCTGCTAAGGTTCAAGATGGCGGCTTCTCGATCAACTTTGTTTTCTGATTTATCAGCAAAGTGTGGAAAAAAATAAAAGAATATCAAACATGGAATTACTTGTCTGGATCATAATCTTGGTTATATTATTTACTAGTTATATCACCATAGGAAAGCAAACTATCTTCTTTAAAATAAGGTTAATAATTCCAAACTAACTGAAGGCTATGCAGAACAAATGAGATAAAATAAAAGAAAGTGCGTCTTGGGCCGCCTCAGTGGCTCGGTCAGTTAAGCATCTGACTTTAGCTCAGGTCATGATCTCTTGGTTCATGAGTTCAAGCCCTGTGTTGGGCTCTGTGCTGACAGCTCAGAGCCTGGAGCCTGCTTCGGATTCTGTTTCTCCCTCCCTCTCTCTCTCTCTCTCTCTCAAAAATAAAATAAATATTAAAAAAAAATAATAGTCTCCAGATGAATGATAATTCACAAAAAAAAAGCAGTTAGCTTTGAAATTTTCTACTGAAACTTCTCTAAATTCTCTTATTGTAAAAACCCTGTATGACTAGTAGCATTTGAATGATGATAAAGTCAAGGCAAAGTCAAAGATTGTCCTTTAGCTATCCAGGGTAGATGTTGCTGACTTCAACAGTAATAGAGATTATAGAAGAGAGTTTACTGCTATTGTCTCAGAGAATAGAATGATTTGCATGACTAATTTAGAAAAATACAGGCATCTTTTTTCTTGAATCTTCTATGTAGACTTTAGAAATTTCTCATTTGCATGTTAGGAGTTGGGCTGAATCTCCTTTTCTTCTCCAATACATAAGCACCCATATTAACCTCACATGAACATTTAAATGAGGTAGAATATTCTCTCCTAGCCTTATTGGTCCTTCTCATATAAATACTTCGAATTACCACTCTTTCCCCCCTCCCAATAGACACTGACATTTACATTCCCAGGACTCAATGCTTTTGCCTCCATTTCTTTCTCTCTCCCAAGGCTGCGTAGCAAGAATATAGGATCCTGCTCTGGCATCTTCTTTACTCTGTTTTGTTTTGTTTCTTGTGATACTATTTGATTCCTAATTTTGTATTTATTCTTCACCTAGGAGAAGATCTCGCCTTTGAACCAGTAAACCGTTTACGTGTGTTGGTGCCAGATTTGTCAGACGTATGATTGTTCTCTCTCTTACATTTCACCTCTCTCAGCATCATTGCTATCAGCCTTGAAGTTTGAGCAATACATAGTTACCATCTATTGATATTTTGACTTGGTAACTATGTGGACATTTTAATTAGCATTTGGAGAAGATTTACATCTTATGAATGTAAAAAAAAAATGTTCAACCTACTTTCCAGGGGCTTTTTCATTCATTCTTCAAACAGTTAGAGTTTAGGGGTGCGTGGGTGACTCAGTCGGTTACGTGTCTTCTGCTCAGGTCATGATCTCATGGCTCGTGAGCTGGAGACCCACATCGGGCTCTGTGCTGACAACTTGGAGCCTGGAACCTGCTTCAGATTCTGTGTGTGTCTCTCTCTCTCTGCCCCTCTCCAACTCACCTTTGGTCTCTTTTCTCTCTCAAAAATAAATAAACATTAAATAATAATAATAATAGTAAACAATTATAGTTTACTTACTAAATACCTATACTATGGGAGGCATCCAAAGGGGAAATAAAATACATCAAGTTGTTTCTCAATTTGCAGTCTAGTTAAAGAAAAAGGAATATATCTATCAACTATTTGTTTTGTTTTTCCACAGATAAAATGGGCTTGCTTTTACCTACAGATAAAATAGATTTGGCAACCGCCTCATCTATTTAGGCTATGTAGAGTTCTATCTAAAAAGAAAGAAGATTTCATTGAAGCATTTTTAATAGCAATTTTTAAAGTAATAACCTGTACTAATTTCCTTAAATGTTTACTTGATTTTGTTTGAGTAGCAGTCTGATTTAAGATGTTTGTCAGTCTAATTTGTAGTTAAGTACAAACCTACTCATACAACTTCTTATGTTCAGAATGCCAGTATATAAATGAATAACTGAGGGAATTCACAAAGAATTCAAAGAAAATAAACCACTTAGATTTATTAATTATATTGCCAGCCGAAAGTTACTTCAGTTCTCAACTTAATTGTCCTGTGGCGATCTATCCTTTATTGCTTTTACATACACCATGCACACACATGCACACACGCATGCACGCACACACACACACTCCTACACAAACACGCCGTACACATACATATTTTAATTTAGTCCAATAGGAAACTATTATTCACCAAAAGCTCTATTTGATTTCCATATTTTAAAAACCCTCCTCAGATCTATTTCCCTGCTGTCCTATTTTCTTTCAGCTCTATCCTGAAGAAAGCCTCTCTCTGTGATTTGAAGCATTTCCCAGTGTCTATTGCAGTGGCTAATTTTTCATCTTATTAATACCAATAATACGAGGCATTCGAGCACGCTGCAGTGTTATGATAAGATTCCACGGGGGTCTAGCCTTTTCCAGCTATATAAAAATGTTCAAAAAATAAAGCATCATGGCAAAAATATATGCCCTGCTGACCATTTGTGCCAAAGGAGATTAGAACACAGGGTGGAAGCCTGCTCTATAGAAGCGTTTTCTGAAGACAGGAGCCGTGCAGAGGGCTTCATTAACTTCCAAACACTTCAAAATGAAAAATGGGAGGAAAGTATCTGGGGAAGACTGGACAAGACATCACACTAAACAGCATACCCATTATGATAAGTAAAGGGGATGTTTGGTTTAGAGAGTATTGACTTCAATTCCCATTTCGATAAAATGAGAGAAAAAATGGTAGTTTGAAGAAGGGAAACTAAAGTATTATACTTTCATCAGACTTTGGTCACTCTGAGTTTTCTTACTTACCCCTTCCATCACCCTCAGTCTCAACACCAAAATGAGAAGAAAAAAAATACTGGTTTCATAATCAACAAAGGAATAAAAGGATTTATTTTCACCCTGAAATTTCAGGAAAAATTATAACAATTGCATCATGTAACTGTTTTCAGACATGATCCATATGAGAAACTGTAGTGAGCCTTGGAGCATATATTGTTTTCAGGAAGTTGTGAAATTTTGGTATACCTTAATATATCTTGAGCAATTTCTTGCCATTTCCGATTGAGTGCTAAATTTCTGATATGCTCTTGAGAAGTAATGCTATAAACTATTTGAAGAGTAATTTTTTAATGTGTTAGAATATGTAAACTAAACAATAATTTCATTAACATTTTATCATAAAAGAGTAATATCCCAACTGTAGAAAAGAAAAATATTCTGTTTCCTACCACATTTGCTGTGACAAAGGGCATTATGAAATCTCTGCCCCGGAAACTGCCACAAGTCATTTCTTGTGTCTACATTTTGGGTGTCTTATACTAATTGAGGTAAATAAAGGATATTATGGTCTAATAATAATAACAATAATAATAATAAATGAATTAATAAAAACAAAAACCCACAAAAATTCAAAAAAATCTTAGAAACAATTAAGTGACTAATATCAATTTTCATAAAAATCAAAAGTCAACTTTTTACTATTTTTTAGCCTAAATGGCTAAATTTTAGGTCCTAACTCTCTGTCTCATTGATTCCAGTTGGTAACAGAGCTTTTGAATGTGTTGGGAAAGCTTTCATCACTATCCCAACTATTCACACATCAAAGAGACCTCTGTATGTGTCTTTGGTATTTCTCTTGGCAATATATATACCAGAGATTTTATTGCACACACAAGGTCATGTCACAGAGTCATTCAAAACTGATCAAATTTCCTTTCCACTCCTATTAGTGAAAATTAACTACATCATACTGTTAATATAATTGATAATCTAAAAGCTATATGTGAAATGTTATTAACAAAGCAAATATTTTATTTAAATATGCTCAACAAAACTTTGAATCGATTTGCTTCATTACAAAGCAAAAAGGAAAAATGTAGCAAAAACGAATTGCTTGAAGCTATTACTTTTTCCCTTTTAACATGTTAGGTGAATTTTGACAATGGAGAAATTCAGACTTGTAATTAAGTGAAATACTAAGACAATGACTTTAAAGTAGTTAAAAACACTGTACAGTTACAGTTTTTTTTAGGAATCCTCTTATAAAATTAAAACACAAATACAATCACAGCATTATCTCTTATGCTGGTAGCATAGATCAAATGATTAGGATCTGAAAATACAATATGTAAAATTTTTATAAATGTTCCTTTCCTACCCCTCAGTTCTTGATCTACTACCATGGGGCAAAATTAAGGTCCAGATTCAACTCACTCTACCTGCTACATTTTATCAATGGATTGAATGGAAGCAAATAAAATGTAACAATTGATGTGGAAAATGGTAACATTTCTGATGAGACACCAGTGTGTTTTTGTTAAGTTCAACTTTTTAATTAAACTGCGGACCTACTCAGACTGTCATTTGGCAAAAAAAGTATAGCAACATGTAGGTCAAACAGAGGGCCACGGGAATTACCAGCAGTTATTAGATCACAGCAAAAGACAACTTTCTGGAAAAACTACAAATAAAGGAAATAAATAAAATAATTCAACACCTTCCATTGAGCTTTAGGGTTCTAAATCTGCTCTTAATTATTTAAAGTAATTGTGAGCAAAGACTTGAATGCATTATGACAATTATACTGTGCTTTAGAAATGTAGAATCAGACAATCTTGACAGCTGTGTTACATCAACTGCTGAGACACTTAAGTTGCAAGTATTCCCAAAAGAAGAAGTAATATTCTGTGGAGTTGCATGCAAGATGGAAGCCCTCCGAACTACCTGAAGGGTTTAGGGTGGGTTTAGCCTTTCTAGTCTCTGACTGTGTCTACAAAAGCAAACCAAAGTGGAGATATAAAGCAATTATCCTGATTAACCAACCAAAAAATAATTCCCTGCAAGTCAGAAACAGGCAATTGTTGAGGCATGAATTATCCAGACTGACGACTATCGACGTTGATTGAATTCGTCAGGTAACAGTGTACTACTTTATCTTTTTTGTATAGACAATTTAAAAAAAAAAAAAAAAGGAATATTGTGAAATACATCTAGTCTCCAACTCGGTGCCTGTATCTCCCTTCAGAACATGGTGCTGAAGAAAAGGTTTATTCCAGAAGACCAAGTACACAGTAGAATAAGATAAAGATGGGGGGAAATTCCAATATTTTGAAATGAGAATTCTATGGCTCTTATGAGTACATAGTCTCCATAACCACCCCAGCTCAGAAAGATACAAACAGGAAGGCAATTATTGATAATTCGGATAATTATTTCAACCTCAGAGACCTCACCCTTGTGTAGGGGAGCCTGGACAAATAAAGAGTGTATAGAGATGAATAGATCAAACCAATTCAGATTTTTAATAGGTGATAATAAAACTAAATGAATGGTTGAGATAGAAAGTGATTTACATTAGGGTACTTGGTCAAGACTTCCTTAAGAAGATGTATCAAGTGACTATTTTTGCAGCAATTACTTAAAACGACACACAGTTATTATCTCATGATTTCTTTATGTCAGACATTTTATATCAGTTTAGCGTGATCCCCTGCCTTGGGGTTTCTCACAAGGCTATAATTAAGGTATCTGTCAGAGCTAAGGTTTCATCTGGAAGTTCAACTGGAGAAGGATCATTTTCCAATCCCTGTTTGTGATTGATGGCCAGATTCAGTTCTGTTTCAGTTATTGGACTGAAGACTTCAGTAGATGGCTATTGGTCAGGGGTCTGTTTCGGGTCCCTGCCATGTGGACTTATCAACATGACAATTTGTTTCATCAAAACCAGCAAGGGTGAGAGTCTTCTGGCAAGATGGAAGTCACAATCTTTGTAATCTAATGATGAAAGTGACATCTTCTCTAGGTTGAGATATCCTACTGGTTAGAAGAAAGTTATTAAAGAGGAGGACATCAAGGCTATGGATACCAGGAGACAGGGTCCCCAACATTTGGGGCCATACTAGATGTTATCTACCAGAGAAAATGTCACTGAAGCCTAACCATGAGAAAAGTATGTCCCAGTCAAAAGGAAATGCTGAGGGCCCAAAGTGAAAAGGTCTTTAAGTGTTCAAGAAACTGAAAGAAGATAGAATAAATAGAAAATTATGAGTGATGAGGAGAGTGTTAAAAGATGAACTACAGTTAGATCAGGTAAGTCCTCATAAGCTATGCTAAGTAGCTTAATTTAATTCTAAGTGTAAGAAAATCTATTCATGGTTCCTTGGCAGGGAAGTCACATGGTTTCATTTACTCTCTAAGCAGCTAACTGAGCCTGTTGTGTGGGGAATGAAAAGGATATCACAGTAGTGGTGGTGATCAGATGATAATAGAGGCAAGACAATTGACAGTGTTCTAGACTCAGATGTTGACAGTGGCAATGGAGGGAATATAACACATTCAAGACATATTTTAGAGGGAGAGCCAACATGGCTTGAATGTGGAGGGTGAGAAAAAGGGATAATTGAATAACTGCTAAATTTCTGGCTTAAACAACAGAGCTGGGAGCAGGATTGTACCAATGACTGAGATGGACAAGACTGTGGAGTGGTAATAGGAAAACACTCTGAGGAGAAAAAAAATGACTAGTTTAATTTGTTAAATTTGAGATGTCTTTGAGAATATAAGTGGAAATATCAAATAAGCAATTGGAAATAAACATCTGGAACTCAAGGAAAAGACTGGGCTAAATATTTAGTTACATAAGATTAATGAAGTTTGGACATAACCAAATGCTCTAGGAAAATGTGCACCAATAAAGAATATTGTATTTAGGTTTGAGCTCCAGATCTGCCCTGCAAATAGTTGTGTGTTGTTAGCCTAGCCATGCTATCATTTTAAGCCTCTGTTTTGTCAGTTGTACATACATGTATGATTTAACATACGAAATGTAAACTATATAATATCTCCAGAAATTATTATTCAATTAGCTATTTGACCTTGGTTAAATTATGTAGCTTTTTCTAAACTTTATTTCTCTCCCATGAAATGTGAACAGATAGCACCCTTTAAGATCTGAGGTCCCTTCCAGCTTCAAACTTCTATGATTGAAATATAGCGAATATTCACAATTACACAGAATGATGTTCTATTTTTAAAAAAATATTTTAGGGGCCCCTGGGTGACTCAGTCAGTTAAGCATATGACTTGGGCTTAGGTCATGATCTCACGGTTCATGAGTTCAAGACCCACATTGGGCTTTCTGCTCTCGGCACAGTCCATTTCAGACCCTCTGTCTCCTGCGCTCTGCCCTGCCTGGTCTCTCTCTCTCTCTCAAAATAAATAAACTTTAAAAAATAAAATAAAATGAAAAAAATAAATAAGAAATAAAAATATTTCAAAACGAACAGTTAATTTATCTTCTAATTAGTGCACTGGATATAGTATGCATGTGTCTTCAAATATTTTGATATAACCATTATTTTATGGAAAAAACTCAGACTGAAGCAAATATAATCTGCAGGAATTATTACATTATTTTAGCAAAATATATATTCAGCATTAGATAGCAGCTATCTAATTTCAAGATTTCCTTACCATCTCCATGCCCACAATAATACACAATCAGAATATATTTAATAAGTTCTGCAAAAGAAGGTAAGTGAAAAGAAATCATCTTTTTTTTCATTTTACATTGGGCCAAAAGAATCCAACCCTTCTATTTAAAAACAAAAATTATTGTATTGGCCTAAATTATCTAAATTGGCTATTTCTTTTCTTTAGCATTTACCTTTGTTGCTTTCTTTATCAAACCCAGTCTTGATTAGCCCTATTATGATTATAGAGTTAATGTGCCTTTTACCAAAATTAACCTTATTGTAAAATAGACAATCATCTTAACAATATTTGCATATCTGTTTAGTATGAGAAGTTGCAAGTTGAAATGTTCATGACTTTACAAAAAGCAACAAATTCATTATCTAAGCATTATAATTCACATTGTAATATATAAACATTAGCAACTGCTTAAGCTATTAAGCAAATACTCTGATTTGAATTTAATTTCTTTTTGTTTCCTTCATCACAATGCTTCGTTCACCACAGTAGTTCTTATATATGTAGATTTTTTTCCTTAGGCAATTAAAATGTAGTTATTTTTAGAGAATAATTATAAAATTTCCACAATGAAATTCCATACTTGTTCACCCTTAATGACTCCTTAAGCAGTTTTTTTTGTAAATAAGACAGAATCTAAAAATCTTTTTTCTCATTTTATCTCTCTTATATCTATAGCAATTTGTTATACTTGTTTGCTAAAGTGGTAACAATTAATAGATAAGATTAAAATTAATGGATAAGGCTTACGTCCATCATCTCACCACATAGTACTATTACTACCATAGAAACATTAGGTGTGGACTCATAGGCGTAAAGCGAGAGTCCACCTGTTAGCCTCCGTCTTCCAACACTTTCAACAATCTATAAAGCTTTTAGAGAAAGAGGGGATTGTTAGCCAAAGAAAGCATGACTAAAAAACCCAAGCAATTTATCTCATACTTCCATCAAATTTTAATTAAAATGATAAAACATAAAGGTGGTATCAAAAGTGTGAGGTAAAAAATGATACTCAGTTATCTACTTTGTATGATTTGAGATGCTCATGGAATGTTCATCCTTGGCTATGCCTCTATCTTGGAAGGTAGATATGAGTGCAAAGTGTACAGTGATAGCTGGTGGGGAGGGGAGTTCAATTGTTCTTTTTTTTTTTTAAATGTTTATTTATTTTTGAGACAGACAGTGACAGAGTGTGAGCAGGGGAAGGGCAGAGAAAGAGGGAGACACAGAATCTGAAGTAGGCTCCAGGCTCTGAGCTGTCAGCACAGAGCCCACTTGGGGCTCAAACTCACAAACTGCAAGATCATGACCTGAGCCGTATTCAGAAGCTTAACCAACCGACTGCACCACCCAGGTGCCCCCAACCTTTCTTTATAGTACTGTGGTTTGTGTTACCTGGTGAACACTTCTACTGTGGCTTATAGAAGCCACATATGCATGTGGGCATGCAAATTAGAGGAGCAGACTCATGAGGAAATGTTGGAATGCTAGTATTTAATACTTGTGAGACTCGAGCTCAACGGTTCTTTATAATTTAGTACAAGTTTTTGACTTTCACTTGCCTCAGTGCCTCAGTTTCAAGTCACGAGATTAATTTTCCCCTCATATTAGAGCTGTCAATCAGCAAACTGAATTCTTGCCTTTGAATTGTTTTCATTAGTGTTCTTCCTGAAACTTGGAGCTGCTCATGGCGTCCTCCTTACGCTAATGTTTCAAATACGTTGTCATCACAGCTCCTGGAGCTTCAACTACTTTAATGTCTTGCTACTAAGCAACAAAGCCATACTTTGACTCTAGTATCATAGTGAATTTTTCCTCCTCCAAAATCTTCAACTTAAAACTTTCCTACAATCTCTCATACTCTCAATACTGCCTTTATTTCACATTTTACTGGAGAATCAGTGGGCTGTTCAATTGAGAAACATATTGAAATTATGGTAGTATCTTGAATTATTTATTTGATAATATCTTCCTCTCTTTTTATTGGTTCTCTTCTTCTGGAACCCACATTATTCAGCTATTAGGCTGAATAACAGCCTAGACCAATTTTTACATTTATTTTCCTTTTGTCTTTTGGTTTCTTAATCTCTTTTATTTTCAGTCTACTTTCTGAGAGTTTTCTTCAACTTGACGTCCTATCCCTTCTGGAAAGTTATTAATTTTTTGCGCTCATATTTTTAATTCTCAAAAGCTGTTTTTGTTTTTTAAGTCATTTGTTAGTTTTTTTTTTTTTTGTATACCATATTTCTCATCTCCCTAAATTTATAAATGGAAGTACTTTTCCTCGAGTTTTACTGCAGAGTCTCTCTGAAGGTTTCTTTTTCTCCTTAAATGCTTTGCAACACACTGCACATCAGATTCTTTCTCTAATTATCTGATGTTTTTTGACTGCGTGATCATATATGTAAGGGCAGCAGTAAAACAATGTTTGGAAACTTCTTTTATGCTGAGTGAGTTGAGGAGTAGGCTTATTGAGTGCAGTTCTTCACTATAGACTGAATTTTTGGAACCATTTCAATATAGAACATTTGATTTTAGGGGTGCCTGGGTGGCTCAGTAGGTTAAGCGTCTGACTTTGTCTCGGGTCATGATCTCACAATTCAGTTCAAGAGTTTGAGCCCTGCGTTGAGCTCTCTGCCCTCAATGCAGAGCCACTTCAGATCCTCTCCCCTCCCCCACTACATCCCCTGCTCTTTCTCTCTCAAAAATAAACATTTTTTTAAAAGAACATTTGATGTTAGTTTTATATTTTTTAACTTAGGCTGATCAGAGTCCCTACAGAAAGCTCGAAATTAGAATGGGTCCATTCTAATTGTCGTGTGGTGGAAAAGGAGTTAGGGATACTGATACCCAGTTTATAAACTTTGAATCCATCATTTTCAGTAAAGTGCCTCTGTCCTCAACTGTGCTTGATGCCTCTGGTTTAGCCACTCCAGAGAATGAACTAAAGCTTTAGCGTTGTGCTGGCTTAAACAGGAGCAGTTTTGGATAAGCAGAAAGGGATTTGGTAGTCTGGCAATTTCTTGGTCTCCCAATGCTCCTGAGATTAGACCAACACTTGTGCCTTGTTTCTCCATTATAAATTGATTGCTTCGAGGCTTTCTTAACTATTGGCTAGGTTTCTGCTTTCTCCTGACTGCTAAATCATTCACCACTCAACCATCTGCTTTCTGGATGCATTGTGTTTTCACTTGTGTTCTTTGTTTGCATTGTCTTGTTGTTCTAGATTTTGGTCTTTAAAATATTCACTGAGTATTATTTTAATGGAGTTTCGAGAATGGGCAGAACTAAATAAGGGTGTCCATCTTTCATCTTTATCAGAAATTCAAATTCCCTCATCAACTCCATGAATGACATTTACCTTCTTGACTATTTTAGTCTCCCAACCATAGAAGTTCTAGCTACCATCCCAAACCTGAAGCCATTACTAGCCATTTCAGTGAGGCTCAATATAGCAATTTAAATCTTCGACATCATCAATTTACTTTCATTTATAAATTGTCAATTTCATAAGGAATGTTTCATTCCTTCCCCAGGTCCTGTATCCCAATCTGTTTGCTCTTATCACAACATATTCTAGAAAAAGTCATAAAACTATATAATCAAGTTTTATTCCAAACCTGTAATTACAAAAGGGTTTCTTTACTTACTCAAAAACTCGTTTTCCTGTATAATCAAGGTCCTAAATCCACAGCAAAATTTTTCCTAGTCTCCTAACACTGTCAACACTACTCTGATCATAACTTCATTGCTCTGAATAAGTGGAGACAATGCAAAACAGGTTCCCACACTTCTCTCCACTTCAATGCTACTTCTTCAACAGTCATTTCTTCTACCTTATTATCTTCAAAGTACAGTAGATTGTTCACGTTCATTCTAATGCCACTATGCGCCGAAAGTAAATTTTATCCCCTTTGTCTTGTTCTAGCTCCAATTATTAAGTCTTCTCATTCTGGTCTCTGCAGCACCTCCTTGAATGTTTAGATCCATTCTATACTGAAAACAAAACAACATTAAAGCTTTTATTTACATGAATACCCCTTTAGTTTACTACTCTAACTGCCCCTTTTCCACCATTACCAAATTTCTAGCGGGAGTATTCTAACAGCACTTGTTACATCCTATCCCTAAGAAAACCTATAATCTAGGCCAGTCTTTTACTAAAGCAGTTTTCAAAGTTAAGCAGAAAGTGACTGCAGTGATTTCTTTCTCTTTCTACATCTTCCTTAGTATCTCTACAGAATTTTGAATTGTTCGTTATAACCGTCTTCTTGAAATTCTTGAATATTTGTTTTTTTTTTGGCTTCCATACCACCATGTTGTCTTTGCTTCCTTTCAATATTTCTGTATAATCTTTGTTTGTTACTTTTAATTCTCTTTCCTGACCGTTATAACCATTTTCAATGTTTATTCTTCAATCTAAAATCTCCTTCGCATTTTTTTTTCCTCTTGATTCTAAGTTTTCCCTGGCTTTAGCAATCACTTTGAGTAAGTGATTCCAAAAGTTACATTTTCGGTGTCAATTTCTCTTCCAGGATGCACCGCTGCATTTACAGCGTTCTGAGAGATAATGTAAATGACTTCCGGTATCCTGGGATTCGTTGTTTTTTTTTTTTTTTTAACGTTTATTTATTTTTGAGAGAGACAGACAGAGTGTGAGCAGGAGAGGGGCAGAGAGAGAGGGAGACACAGAATCTGAAGCAGGTTCCAGGCTCTGAGCTGTCAGCACAGAGCCCGATGCGGGGCTCAAACTTACAGACCGCGAGATCACGACCTGAGCCGAAGTCGGACGCTTAACCGACTGAGCCACCCAGGAGCCCCTGGGATTCTAATATTTAACAGCAAAAACACTTGCAGATGCTTTGAATGTACCCTTTTTTGTCTTTTACATGACCAAACATGTAACAACTTAAAACTCTGAGTCCCACTCGATGTCTCTTGTGCAAAAGTAGGGACCTACACTCATTCATTAACTCGGTGCTGAAAGCAGACTCTGCAGGATATATTGCTTCTTTGTTTCTGCTTTCTGAACATCAAAGGATCAACGAGAAATATATTATGCAACCTGTAGCAAACTAATGTTTTCATATTTCCAAATTGGCTGCTGGCACTTAACATAAATTCAGATGGCACGTACAGATATTAATAAGATTCATGGGAGTAGCCATTAACCAGGAGTCATCTAGTCCTATAACTTTCTACCTAATCATTTTAGGAGAAATTGCGCATTCATAGATACAAAAAAAAAATTGGGAAACTTTTCAAAACATTAAGACTGACAAAGGAGTAATATCCTACACACATATACACACACAAAAATACAGAGAGAGCAAAGTGTTTTAAAAATTAATAAGTAAATAAAGAAAACTACTATTAAATGGACAGGAGACATGAAAGGGCAAGTTACATACATAAAAATCAAAATAACCAATAAATATAGTTAAATATGTTAAATTTTCAGATAGATAAAAATGTTTAAAAGTAAAATAATACATTATACTTGTATATGTATGATTTGGCAAAATTTTTAAAGAATTTTACTACTGGTACCAGGAAAAGTGTGCAGAAAGAGTCACAAAATTTCGGGAATGTGAAAATTGTCACGTTTTCCAATAGGCAATTTAATGATACAGATCACTAAACAATAAAAGACAAAAATGTTAATTTATCTATGAATATAAGCCTTGAAAAAATTTTACAAAAGTTCTTTTAGATGATGTGTGTGCTATTCATTAGGGAGGTTAAAATCTATTTTAGCAATTATATAAATTTTTTCCAATAATAGTCAATACTCATCCTATTTAATCTTTGAAACCATAATATTTTTATTATAATTGAAAACTAAAATTATAAGCCAGCTGATAACAATTTTATTAGTATATACCTTTCTCTTTTTTATTAAAAGATTGGTTATGATGTTTAATGAAGTTAATAGAGATATTTCTGAATTTCTTATGTGAACTTTTATAATTTTTTTTCTGTGTTTATTTATTTTTGAGAGTGAGAGAGCACGAGTAGGGGCATGGTAGAAAGAGAGGGAGACACAGAATCCGAAGCAGACTCCAGGCTCTGACCAGTCAGCACAGAGCTTGACACAGGCTCAAACTCATGAACCATGAGATTGTGACCTGAGCTGAGGTCGAGTGCTTAACCAAGTGAGCGATCCAGGTGGCCCTATATATGATTATTTCTTAACTATTCCCCAAAACTTGACACCAGAATTCAAAATATGTATGTAGATATATTTATGAAAGACATATTGTAAACAATTGATAGCTATAGCTAAATATAGCATTGGATTTTTTTTAAAAATCAGTAAAGAGAGGCTCCTGGGTAGCTCATTATGTTAGATTATATTGATTGCTTTTAGTATTACATTATAAAGGATGTTTTCAATATTTATTGGTATTTTTGTAATATTCCTTGGAATACACTGCTCATACTTAATTGAATTTTAAAATTACATCATATGTTTGTTTGCTTGTTTTGTTTTTGTTGTTGTTTTTTGGTTTTGTTTTTTCCTGGCAGAAAGTTAAGTCTGATCTGACTGGTTAGCTTGACATTTTAAACTGGCTTTGACAAGTGGGTTACATTGTGCACATTTTCCCTAAAATAATTGGGGTAAATCTGAAGTTCCAAATTTGACAAATATTTTTAAGGCACATGATAAGGTCAAGTGTTTTATTTAAAGAATAACATTTTGAGACACCTGGGTAGCTCAGTAGGTTAAGGATCTGACTTTGGCTCAGATCTCACTCTCATGGTTTGCAGGTTCAAACTCCACATTGGGCTCCATGCTCTCAGCACAAAGTCTGCTTTGGATCCTCTGTCTCCCTCTCTCCCTGCCCCTCCCCAGCTTGGGTGCTCTCTCTCTCCAATATAAATAATCATTAAAAAAAAATAAAGAATAACATATTGCAAAGACGTGTTGAAATTAATATTATTTCTAATTTTTCACTAGTTTCCAGCAGTATTGATTTAAACACTATGTATCTAAGTAAAAATATAGCAAATATAGTTAGTAGTTATTTGATATGCTTCCAAAAATAACTTGTTTATATTTCCTCCAGAAAAGGAAAAAGTGAATCATCCAAATGCAATGTTTTCAATTATTTGCTTTCAATGAAATCAAAGGAGAACTTAATAAAATTAGTAACTATTAGGTCATTAAAAATAAATTTTATAAGTAACATGTTTTTATTTTGGAAATAATAAAGAAAGCTTAAAGAATTCCCATTGTGGGGCGCCTGGGTGGCTCAGTCGGTTAAGCGGCCGACTTCGGCTCGGGTCACGATCTCATGGTCTGTGGGTTCGAGCCCCACATCGGGCTCTGTGCTGATGGCTCATCAGAGCCTGGAGCCTGCTTCGGATTCTGTGTCTCCCTCTCTCTCTGCCCTTCCCCTGCTCATGCTCTGTCTCTATGTCTCTCAAAAATAAATAAAAACGTTAAAAAAAATTAAAAAAAAAAGAATTCCCATTGAGAGCAAAATCCCTCATATTTTTATTTATTTAACAAGATACTTCAGCGCTTACTTTTATGGATAGCAACAAAACAAAAAGGAAACAAAATTAATGCTGAACTTATCTCACTCTAGTTTTAAGTAATATCTGCTGAAAACCACAAACTAATTGAAAAAAAAATCCCCTTTGTCTTATCAAGATATAGATTTCAGGTACTCTTTCTTTAACTTATCTTTATCAAAATTACTGATATATTTCTAGGTTTTCATCAATTATATATAAACATTCATTGAAATGAAAATAATTCAGAATTTTTTAAATTGTTAACTTTCTATTTTGAAATGATTTTATTAAACATTACAAAAAAAAAATACGTTGCCAATCAACATATTTCATTCAAGTATTGCTCCAGTTGTCTGATTTCTGTCTGTCTGTCTGCTAGTCCAGGATCCAATTCCTGATCACACTTTGTGTTTAGCTATCATGTGTCCCTAGTCATCTTTAATGTGAGAGTGTTCCTCCATCTTTCTTGTCTGTCATAATTTTGAGACCATTAAAAAGCCTTGGACACTTATTTTGTAAAGTGTCTCTTAACTTGGGTTATGGTATTTCTTCACAAGTAAACTCAGGTTATACATTTTGGCAATAATACAGTAAAACTGATGTGCCCTTATCAAAGCATCATACCAGGAGGTACATGGTGTTGATATATCCGATTACTGGTGATTTATTTCAAAATGTCCACATGCAAATATTGTATTCTTTGCAAGTATTTATACTTATGATTTTAAAAAATCAGTTGAAACCTCTACAAGAGGATATGCGGTTTTTAAAAAATCTTTTTAAAAATGTTTTTTTATGTTTATTTGTTTTTAAGGGAGAGAGAGAGAGAGAGAGAGAGCACGCGCGGGGGAGGGGCAGAGCGAGGGGGACAGAAGATCTAAAGCAGGCTCAGTGCTGACAGCAGCAAGCTCAATGCGGGGCTGGAAATCATGAAGTATGAGATCATGACCTAAGCCAAAGTCAGATGCTCAAACAACTGAGCCACCCAGGTGCCCCTTAAAAAGTTTTAAGAACAATTATGTAGACGAGCTTATTGAGATGTTGAATTATGAGAAACGGTGAAATGGATGCAGGAAGATATGTAGTCAAGAGAGATTTAGTTTTTAAATATGAGAGACATTAAAACTTATTTGCTTGCTAATGGGAAGAATCGAATAAAAGGCAGAAAATGCAGTATTATTTCAATCACAACTTTCAAGTAAGAAGATTGTCTATCAGTATGGTACAACCATATAGTAGAATCCTGTACAACTTTTTAAAATGCTTATATTATAAAACATTTATGAAATTTTTATATAGAATGTTGTTTACTATTTTATGTTTAGATTATCAAAATTTAAAATAACATATAGAATATACTTCTAAAGTGTGTATGTCTATTTGCTTAGATTAACCTCTAGTAGGCTATGATTCTAAATGCTACCAAGTCTAAAATTGAATCTTTTGGCTTGATTGACATATATTTTTAACGTGGAATTTTGTGTTCTAATTTTAAAAATTCAAAATAAAAAGGAAAACCTCAATGTTGGTTAAAATTAATTGAATAGTTAGACTATATGTGGTGATATGTCTAAACGACTTCAATGTTCCACCAAAAATACAACTATTTTTAAAACAGTAAGCTTTCTCTTTCCTGTAAAAAATATTAAATGTTTGGATAAATTGTGGATTTTTATTTTTAAATGTAAGCTTACATAGAAACAATGATCAACATACTGAGTTTTTAATTAAGTATTTATTGTATATTTATATATTGTATATTTAACAAGGTATATTTCTAGGTGCTGAGAATACAAAGATGAATGTCACATGGTTAGCCCTAAATGTAAGTTCAGACTTCCATTACACACTATGCTTCAATAGGAAAAGATGCCCAAATAGGCTTATAATAACAATAATAAATATAATGATCCACTTGGATTTCACACATATTACCTTACTTCTGATTATAATCCTGACCAGTAAGTAGGAAAATAATAAAATAATACTTATATTTGTCAATCACAAAACACTTTATAAAATAACTTTTTAGGGCTCATCAATTGGCTCAAGATTATAAAAGAAAAAGAAAGGCTGAGGAACTCTCTCAGATTAAATAGTTGAGAAAGTTCAAGTGTTTTTCTTGATTTCATAGGCTAGTAAATATTAAGGCTATGATTTTAACTGAGATTTTCAAATTAAGTCTCACACACACATATTAATTAATATTTTATCTATATTCCTGGAAACTGGTTACTCATCTCTAGAATGAATGACAAGTTATTTGGAAGATTAGTTATACACCAAATAATCAGACAGGTGTTGGTAGAGTTTTTTCTTTGTATCTTCACCGCAAAAGTTATAAATGTCAACATGAAGTATCTAACATTTTAATAGAAATAAATACATGAAATTATTTTTCTTGTGCTTTCATTTTTAACATTAAATTTTGTGACTCCATTATGTCATGGACGTCCTATCATCCTAAATCCTATAATATTTTCTTATTTGTTTGTTAATTCATCAGCTTTTTGAGGGTAGGGATTACTTCATATTAATTTCCCCAACTTCATTCTCTAGATTATTCTCTGGCATGTACCGTGTGCTTAAAACTTGTCTGTTAAACAGCAGAGTGGATGGATGCTTTGGACCTTAACATTATTACATACAAGAAACTAAAGGCATAATGAATTCTATTATGTCTAGTTAATCTTCAAATTATATGCTTTATAAAAAGAGAAATCTAAAACTTACGTTTCTTGAGAGATTTTGTTTGACTTATCATTGAAATTTTTATTTCATCTATCATTGTGTTTAATAATTTTTTCCTTATTTTTTTTCACCAGTACTTCTTGGGTACAATTTTAATTACTCTAAATGTTTTATATGTTGAAAAATTATAATATAGTTGTAAATGTATATCACAGTCAGATCATAACTCTGAAATAGGTTGACCACAATTGAAACTGAATTTAGTCTTCAAAATCTCTTTGAACACCATATTTACAACAGGATAATCATATAGCTGTGAGCACATTTCTATGGATTCACATGACATGCTCTGTATCTAACTGGCAATTGAAAATGCAGTTACAAATATAGGTCCATGGAGATTGTAGTTTCGGAGACTCACTGCAAAATATAACCCTTAATTATCTTCATTGTTAAAAAGGCAACCCAACGAATGCCAACATATATTTTCTCCATAAGTAAGGCCTCTGTCTATGAGGCCAGAAAATAATTATTTTTTTTCAAAGGTGTGTTCAGGGAACAGAGAAGAGATTAAATTTAAAACTCTTTTTAAATGGTTCGTAGAACAGCATTAATAGCTAGTCCAAAGGGATTTATGCTAATCTACTTTCTAGGCTAAAACTAAGGATTTAATGAAAGTGATTTCTATAATGGGTAGATAAAATAGACTTGATTCTTATAATTTGTTTGGTAGGAAACACTGCTATAGGTGATGTTACATAATATAACAACTCTCTTTTGGCATATTTTCATAATAGAAGCGAAGAAACAAGTATATTTGCTTACCGAGTCATAGGAAAATCAGTTTTGAGCTTAAAAAATTACCACAGGCTGAAGTGGGGTAGATTGTGAAACCCTTCTTCTCTGTACCATATGGGACTTACAGGCCCCAGGCCATTCTTCCCAGGCTGTAGTAAAATACTTCTTCCTGTATCTAGTTGCAAAATTGAGTAAAATGTTAGATAACTCGAATGAAGGTACCTGTTCACATCTACTTCAGTTCAGTAACCCTGTTGAATCCCTTTCTTATTCTCCTGCATTCTGCTCCAACCCAGCATCCTTCTTTTTATTCTTGCATCATGCTGTGCTCTGATCTACCTCAGCCTTTTGCAAAGCTACTCTTTCTGCCTGGAATTCGTTCACCAATATTTGTGTCTTTGCTTCCCCTCTCTATCTTCATGTCTCAGATTTAATATTATCTCTTCATTAATTTAGACTATGCTGCTGTATTATCACATTGTCATTAACTTTATCATCAGATCTTTAACTTTTCCAGAAGGACTCTTCACCCTTCCTACTGATTCATTTCTTTGTGTGTTATTATGTATTCCTCTTCATACTTCCTCTCAACCACCCAGGGACTAGACTAGAACCATATTTGACAGGTAGTTGGTGAGTAATAAATATTTATATATTTAAGAACTTGGATTGCTTAAAGCCTTTTTGGTTTTTCTTTTGGCAGTAGTACATTTAGAAGGAGGAATCAAATCATAAAAATAAAGTAAAAAAAAAAAAGAAGTCTAAAGTGCTTCATGCTGTCCATGTCCAATGTGTGTGGTTCAACTCCTACTTCTACATGGATTACACATTATATTAAGTATACTGACAACTGACTCCTATGATAATGATCTTGGGACGTATAATTTCTTCATATGAAATATATTAATTATAATCTGTATACCATTACAACATCAAGTTCCCATGTTTTATATAAACACATCACATTACAAATAGCATTGATCACCCCTGTTGTGAAGGACTTAGTGCATAGCAGATATTCAGCAAATATTTCATGAGTGAATGCCTTAATAAATAAATTATAGAATTTATGGCTGGGAAACAAGAAAATAAGTTTCAGAAAATTTCTTACCACAAGGATTGAAGCAAAAATTATTTTTGGTTAGCTTAATCAGTTGGGAAATACATTTCACTATGTCAGTCTTAGAATATACCATAGAGGTAATATAGTAATATTTGGTGATGTCTTAGTTACGCTGGCTAGTGCATTTAAAACAGAAAATGTAACACAATGTTACCGGAAGTAAATTTCCACTGTGGTTCAGTGAAAGAAGGTGTGTCAAGTTCAGTTGCATTCAGTTTGAAAAACAGTTCTGGAAATATTGGTTGGGTCCCTGGGCAAGTTACTTAGAGTATCTAAACCAGAATTTGCTCATTTTCAAAATGGAGATAATGCCACACCTGATGTAGCTGATTACCTGGAAATTGCTACAAAATCTCATTACCTCCTGGATGGCTGTCCATAATAGCAAGACTAGTGACATTGTGAATATTGTCAAGACCTACACACTAAGGGAATGTGGAAGTTTAATGAAGTAATTAATGCATAACAACTTTATAACAAATATTTGCTTATTTTAAAACTAATGTTTTATTAAAATGGTACTGAAGTAATATAGCAAGTACTAGTTCAAGTTAAAAAGCTTAAATCTCCAAGTGAACCAATAAATAACTACATATTGCAATCATCCTCTTAAGTTTCGATACAACAGTTATGCCATACCTAAGAAACAAAGGATAGGTGCCTCGTTGGTGCATAATACTAAATCATATGGGACGCCTGGGTGATTCAGTCTGTTGAGCATCAGACTTTGGCTCAAGTCATGATTTCAGAGTTCATAAGTTTGAGCCCATGTGGGGCTCTGTACTGACAGGTCAGAACCTAGAGCCTGCTTTGGATTCTGTGTCTCCTCTCTCTGCCCCTCCCCGGCTTGTACTCTGTCTCCTCTCTCAAAAATAAATAAAAATTCAGGGCGCCTGGGCGGCTCAGTCGGTTGAGCATCCGACTTCAGCTCAGGTCATGTTCTCACCGTTTCCAAGTTCGAGCCCCATGTCAGGGTCTGTGCTGACAGCTCAGAGCCTGGAGCCTGCTTCGGATTCTGTGTGTGTCTCTCTCTCTCTCTCTCTCCCTCTGCCCCTCCCATGCTCATGCTCTGTGTGTGTGTGTGTCTCTCTCTCTCTCTCGAAATAAATAAATGCCAAAAAAAATTTAAAAAAATAAATAAATAAATAAAAACTAAAAAATTTTTGAAATAAAAATAATACTAACTCACATGATGGGATTTTGAAGATTGAAATAAAAGGTTTTTACCTCCTGAAAGATCTATATCACTGACTGCCATGAGTTTAACCCCTTAATATTGTCATGAGAAACCTCTAGAGTTTTGTCATTATAATGCAAATTAAGGATTGTAAGGCTAAACCATGTGGAATTGCTCTTCTATGTCAAAAACAAACATAGACAATTTAGTATGGTTCAACTGTTGTATTTAATTCATAATCAGGCATTGACATTTACATGAAATTATTTATCAGATTATCTTCCTAGTAGGAAATAAAGTAATGGTATGCCATGAGGAGGGAATGAACAGGTGGGAAAAGGAAGTTCCAGAGGCAGATAATGGAATTACCTCATCACAGCACCATTACACAATTACTGAGCAAACAGAAAAATAATGGAATAACTTGGGTTTAGATGAGTTACAAAGAGGGGCAAAAGAAAGGTAAAACATTTTTTAAGAAAGGGAACCAAGAAAACAGACTATCGGGCTTTTTATAAATTTGTAGTGATTAGACCTTAGCTAGAGATGACATTCATGGTGCTACTCATTGCGGACTGATGCATTTATCTTTGAGAGTTCTCTCAGATAAAAGTGCTAAGCAGAATGCCATGCGTGCTTTAGCACTAGGATACATATTGAGATAAAAACTGACATACAGCGTTGTATAAGCTCAAGGTACAAAATGTGTTGAGTTGAATGCGATATGATAACTACTGTAACATTAGTCAATACCTTATCATGTCACATAATTATCACTACTTTTTTGTGGTGAGAACATTTAATATCTAGTCTCTTAACAATTTTAAAGTTTATAATATACTACTGTAGACTATAATCACTAAGCTGTGCTTTAGATCTCCAGGGCTTATTCATCTCCTAGTAACCTCTTGCTAGTTTTACAACCAAGGACTGTCTTTTTCTAGGACCTGGGAACAAGTCTTTCAAATGAATCATCTGAAAGATAGTGCCTCTCTCTCTCCCAGGCTCTCTGAGGCAGTAGGAGGAAAACTTCAGTTAGCTATAATTAGCAAACATAAATAGCCTAATCCCATTAAGCAACTTCACCCCTAAATTCTCCACTAACTCACCTCAATGCTTAAACACTCTCCTGCCTTTTGTGTCGATAGAGTTGATTTTTAATCTCTCTCATATACTTTGTTTGTCTGAATCTCTATTGTAATAGTCTTTCATATATATGTGTATTAAAAAGTGCTAAGGAGAATGTCATGGTATATATATGCCATACACACACATATATGCAAACACACAAAGCTGACACTTCACACACGCACACACACGCATCCGCAAAGTTGATTCAAAAAGAAATGGCACACCTGTCAGGATGGTTAAGATTAACGACTCAGGAGCAACAGACGTTGGCAAGGATGTGGAGAGAGGGGAACATTTTTGCTCTATTGGTGGGATTGCAAACTGGTGCAGTCACTCTGGAAAACACTATGGAGGTTTCTCGCAAAGTGAAAAACAGAACTACCTTAAGACCCGGAATTACACTCCTAGGTATTTATCCAAAGGATACAAAAATGCTGATTTGAAGGGGCACGTGCACTCCAATGTTCATAGCAGTGCTATCAACAATAGCCAAATTATGGAAAGAGCCCGAATGTCCATAGACTGATAAATGAATAAAGAAGGTATGACATATATCCAATAGAATATTACTTAGTGATCAAAAAGAATGAAATCTTGCTATTTGCAACAACATGGATGGAACTAGAGTATATTATGCTAAGTGAAATAAGTCAGAAGAAAACAAATATCATGTGATTTTACTCATATGTGGAATTTAAGAAACAAAATAGATGAACACGGCAGGGGGGAAGGAAAATTAAATAAGATAAAAACAGAGAGGGAGGCAAACCATAAGAGACTTTTAAATACAGAGAGTTGCTGAAGGGGAGGTGGTGGGGGATTGGGCAAAGTGGAGGATGGGCTTTGAGGAGGGTCCTTGTTGAGATGAGCACTGGATGTTGCCCGTAAGTGATGAATCACTAAATGCTACTCCTGAAACCAGTACTACAATATATGTTTACTAACTTAAATTTACATTTAAATTTTTTTTTAATTTTTAAAAATGGCAATTTTTGGCCTTTGAGACTTCCTAGAAATAGCAAGCTATAGTAAGATTAATGATTCAGATTTTCATGAAAGAAAAATTTAAGTGCCTTGAAGATTTGATATTTCTTTCCTCCACTTAATTTCCCAGGGCTTTCCTCTTCTGTTATTGGGTGAAAAATGCAGAACTTTTAATACACATTTTAAAACTCGGTGAAAAACTTCCGGACTCAAATTAATCATAACCACAAAATTCAAGTAAACCAAATTTGAATAACGTTCTTCAGTTTAGTAATAAAAGTTCTACACAAATTTCAATTCAACACATCATGTCTTAAAAAACACATAATTCTTGGGGCGCCTGGGTGGCTCAGTTGGTTAAGTGGCCGACTTCGGCTCAGGTCATGATCTCATGGTCTGTGAGTTTGAGCCCCACGTCAGGCTCTGTGCTGATGGCTCATCAGAGGCTTAGAGCCTGCTTCAGATTCTGTATCTCCCTCTCTTTCTGCCCTTCTCCTGCTCACGCTCTGTCTCTATGTTTCATAAGAATAAATAAATGTTAAAAAAAATTTTTAAAAACAAAAAAACACACAATTCTTACAATGTTTTTATCTTTTGTGAGAGTTATCAAAAAGAATACCTTTCTTTCGTTCCAGCCACACATCCTTCTGTCCTGCCACTGCCAAATTAGAAAGCTGGTGGGTATACACATCTGCCCTGAGCCAATATAATCAGTGCTTCCTCCACAAACACAGACTCCCATGACAACCAAACAGAAAGGGGAAAAAGAGAGAGAGAGAAACCAAGGGTATTAAATTTCTCTTAGACCCACCACCTGATTCTCATTTGACCCACAGTCTGTGTCTTATTAAGCCCACCCTGATCTCTTGTATTCCCATAGCCTTTTTATAAGCTGGGCATATGGAATCTTAGGCCTCATAGTTTTCCATGTTACTGAACAACAGTCCTAGGAGAGCAAGAGAACATTTGCAGGCCATTTTATTTCCATCGTTGTTAGCTTCTTGGGTTCCTCTGCAGAGGCTCTCAGCTCAGGCTGGGTAAGGACACCTGTCCACCCAAGCAAGCCTGAGATTACTAATTCATTTCACATGGGTCACCAAACTGGTATCAAATAGCAGTAGCTCTTGTTTATTACCAGCTTAGATCAGACTCAAGCTGGAGGCTCAGAGCTAAAAGGCTTAACCTCAAGCCCCTTCACCCTGGGTCACTCCCAATCTGTCTCTGGGGCACTTTTAATTAATGGCAGAGTGAAAAGGATTATAAATTCCAGAATTCCCATATACTATCCCTTATGGATGCCCAACTCACTGACAGCTAAGAAGGCTTTCCATTAACACGTATTTGTTCATGTGATTGTATCCGCACAAACCAAATTAACTGGAGACATGAGGAGGCAATTATCTTGAAAATTCAGGCTAAAGTAGACATACTTCAGCTGAGGTTTGGGAATTTACCTTTTTGAGATTGGAGAAATCTGCCAGATGATGTCCTTGCATTAAATTTAGCTTCGCATGTGCCGATGCCAAAGGGCAAAGAAAAGCAGGAAGTGCAGGTGATTATGCAGACCAATAAAATCCAGCCACCCAATAGTGAGAGAAAAAAAAAGAGAATGAAGAGAAAGCCTTAAGCAACCAGATTGATCTGATTCAGGAATTAGCCAAATCCAATGCTGGTTTATGGTATAAAAATACTTAAGTTTATTGTAAAGCGGGAAAACAGAACTGCGAGACACTAACGTTGCACATTTTCTATGTACTTGTTTTCTACTAGAACACTTCAAGGTCAAAGAAGGTTCTAGGACAACTGAATATCCTTTCTGAATCATGTACTTCTTTTGGCCATATTCATGATACGTATGGCTTTATCTTAAACTGGTGAAATATGGTATTTGGAATCCCTTGTATAGAACACAGTGATTATTCTTTTCTAAAGTCATTTCTGGAAATAGGTGCCTGAATTAAGTGTACACTACATGCACCAAACACATTGCTGAGCCTTCCCCATGCTAGGTTCTTTCACATATTTACTTTCATCTTTTCAGCAATTTAATGGGGGCAGTATTATTGTATCTATTGTTTACATAAAGAAACTGAGATTTTTATAAGAATATTAAAGCTTTGGTATATGTATTATATATTTATATATTTGGTATGTGTATATAATATCAAATATATTATTTATATATTGTATCTATATCATCTATATACCTATATCATCTATCTATATCTATATATAGAACCACCTGTTATCCAGGTGGTTATACAAAAAGATATTCTGAAGTTCTAACCCTCTGTACCTGTGAATATGATCTTATTTAAAAACAGGGTCTTTGCAAGTTTAATCAAGGTAAGATGATGTCATTGGGCTGGATTTAAGCCAATATCATGGATGTCCGTATAAAAAGAGGGAAATTTGGACACAGACACAGAGATCCAGGGAGAGTGCCATGTGAAGATGGAGGAAGACTGGAGAGATGTATGTACAAGCCAAGGAATGCCAAGTAGGGCTGGCCATAGCCAGAAGCAAGGAGAGAGGCAGGGAACAGATTCTTTCACAGAGCTCTCAGTAGGAACCAATGCTGCCACCATCTTGCTTTTGGACTTCTGGGTTCCACAGTGTTTCTGTTATTTTAAGCCACTAGTTTCTGGTACTTGGTTATGGAAATCCTAGGAAACTAATATATCACTTGATAGAGGAGAGAGAAAATGATAGTAGATAATTTTTTCATACTAAGCAAGTTCAGATGATGCTGGTATATATCTCCTTTATGTTTCTTTAGGTAAACATCGGTAGAATATTTCCAACAGAAAAGAATAATGTCTTGGTTAGAAAGAAGCCCTTACAAAGTTATATTATTCATTCCATTCTAAAAATTCTCACCATGTAACTGCCTTATTAAAATAAATTTCAATAAGGGAGAGCCTATTACCTATAGAATGGACTCCTAACTTCTCAAACTGGCAGTGCCTTGCATGAAATAGACTCTTAAAAGTGTCTAACAATTAGACATATGTATTCTCCTTCTTTTCTGGGTTTATCTTGCTCTGCTTCTATAGAGCCACTCAACAATCTAGCTAAATAGAAGTCCTGTCTATTTGCCCAAACATGCCTTCTTCTTTCCCACTTTTACTTATGCTGGAGCCATCATATCAAAGGACTGCTCATCTTCCCTCTTCACTCCCTCAACCTATTTAAATCCTACTAGGCATCAAGACTACGTGATACTTCTTGTGTTAACCCCTTACTAATTACGATGACTTTGGGGTTCAGCTCCTCTTCTCTATAGGAATTTGTGGGTCTCTCGTGGCTTTTCCGGTGGTGTGAATTTGCCATACTCTACTGTGTTTACCTTATCTCCATTACTGTTTCAGAACTCTCCTGGATCAGGTGGTATTCCTACTCATCTCTTATGCTCTGCATTTACCTCCAGCCCCTAGCATAATGCCTTATACAGAGTTTGTCCTCTATAAATGTTTGCTGAATTGATTTTAAGTTTGAATTAAGCAGCACGGGATCTCTTGGGTTGAAAAATCACATTGCAGATGGCATGCTTGTATTGCTCAATATTGCTGCACCAATGGAGCAAGGCATATGCTGCAAATTCTTCATCTAAATGGCAGGAGCTGGTAAAGGAAAGGTTGTTCATAAAAGGTTTTCTACCATCAAAAGTAACAAGAGAAACAGGCAAATGCTATAGAATTTTTTTTCCAGTTTATTCTGTCCATCTAGTGGCAATTCATTTGTCTGGTTAGCATATCTGCTAGATTCCAATGTGAGATTCAAAATAAAGCTAATTTGCATTGGCATAGCAACTTAACTCACTGGTGTATTATTACTATGTAAGCAGGTGTACATGTGACTACAAATAAATGCTTGCTGATGGAATCCCAGCAGGGCTTCTGATGAGTTTTCATTTTGTTGAACCTTACCCAGGAAATTACTGTGTAAAAAGCGTTGCTATTAGTTCTTTGCCTGAAATATCGTTTAGCTACACCTGGCCAAATTCATGGCAATTAGACTAACTATACAAAAAGGACATTCCAAAATTCTCATCACTCAAATTTATTACTGAAACGATAAAAATACAAAATACTCATACTCAAATCCCTAACAGCATGCATTAAGAGGACACTTAGTATTTAAAAGTCAAAAAAACTTCTATACTATAAGTCAACCTTTCCTTTAAAATAGAATCCACGCTATAAATGATCAACTCCAAAGCTTCCAGCCAGTTTACTAATGAAATGTACCACATAAACATCATGTGTGTTACTTGCAGCCCTAAATATGCCTACATGGAAATAATAAAAACCGTCATACTGTATCATGTGATACATTAAAAAGATGAGAATAAAAAAAAAATGGGACTCTTGGTGCCACAGCGTATGACCATATATATCAAATCTGTATCTTAACAAGTTATGTGATGTGATTAAACCCACCCTGTCTCCATAGCTGTGTTATAATGAATTTGTTGTGCTTATTAAAATGCATCAGGAGGCTTTGGTTTTAAACAAATTTTAGTCAACAAATATTCTCAGTTTATTTTGAAATGAGAAATGAGACAAACTTCCACGTAAACGAAGATCATCAGAAATATAAGGCAATGCACGCCAAATGGCCAAATGCTTGCTACAGACAATCGGTGATGCGTCCATAATCAATGGTGAGAGGGACTGCCGAGAGGGACTGCCGAGAGGGGAAGACACTGGGCACGTTCCACAAGACAGAGTGACTGTATGTGCTGATTCGAATGGGAGAATTCTACTTTCTGCCTACATACCTCGTGTGAAAAGTAATATGACCCACTGTCACTCTCAAAAGTGTTTCGATTTAAATGACAGTTATATGTTCATATTACCACCGAAGCAAATATGCATGTTTGGCCTTGAAAGAAAGGTATCATTCAAATAAGCAGAAATGGATGTCTCTGGAAATCTAAGGCAGGTAAGTAGGATATGCAGAGGGACAAAAATGAAGCACAGAAATCAATACACTGGATGGAGGAGGATTTTATGCAATGAGGCCTTGTCTGTGTTGGGAACTGCATATAAAAGTGCACCGGTGATGAGTACTTTTCAATGTTGTCCTCCTAGATTTTGCCTAAGAAAATAATAGGGCTTTTTTTTTCCCCAGAGTATGTTTTAAGGACTAGTCCTCTATTCTGAATGTGTGGCAGGAAGAGGTATAAACTGGGGCACACCACATTCCCACGCAGTATCACGAATCTTCTGCCAAGGCTAGCCAGGTTTCACAAAACAAACAAACAAACGAAAAAGTGTATAAACAAGATGCCCAGTTAAACTCAGATTCCCTATCATCAATGAATAATTTTTTTGTATAATAATGTCCAAACTATGGGATGGAACAAAAAAGTCTATGTACTTTTTTAGTATGTCCCAATTATTGTATGAGGTACACTTACATTAAAAAAATTGCTACTTGTCTGAAATTCAGATTTGATTGGACCTGTAACTATAGTCCTGCCTCATTTCAGCCTCGAGGGATTTCCCCAGACTCTTTGCTGAAACTCTCCAACCGTTGGCTCAGGAGACCAGCTTCCTCTATTTTCAAAGATAATTTCTGTTTTGAGCTTAGGTGGTTTGTATGAAGAATTTTACAATTATTTACTGATTTTTTCTCAACTAAGTGCATAAGTCTAACTTTATTTTTTATATGCTATGAATCAAAACTCAAATCTCAATTTTTAACTTAAATTAGTCTTCTATGGTAACTAACAATAAAGGGATTAAATTCTCCCTTAACAGGAGTTCTGTCAATCCTCTTTCTCTCATCATTGTCAACTCCAAACTTTAAGACAATATGTACAACTGCATTGAATCATGTACTATTTACCCAATCCTCAGTACCATTCCCCAATGCCACGAGACACATTCTCCACATGATATAAGTGAGGAAACAGACTCAAGGCACTTTTGACGTGTATTTCGAAGCCTCCATAACTAGTTAGTGGTAATGGTATTAACTTTTAAACCCAGAGCCGTGAGGCCACATTAGCCAATTTATTACTCTAATATAGTTGTTTCCAACAGAATGACGAATATTTCTTGTCATTACTTTTAAATGTCTCTCATAATTTCCTGAAATGCAAATGAAATGCGTTGCTGCTTTCTGATTTCATATGTGAATATATTCTCCTCGGGTCTGTTCTCTTCTGATTAATATAGTAATAGTAAAAATAACAGCAACAACATGTGACACTTGTGTCCAGCACTGTGTTAAGCATCTTACATGTTCTCTTTTACTCAATGTTATAAACTGTCATTGAATGATTTTATTCAGTAATCAAGAATCCTTTAAACCATTTGAACCTTGAAAAATGACATTAAAACTTACAATCTTCTGACGCACGGACATACCCTTTTGACAGATACCATAGGAGATAGATTTGTACATCTTAATGTCGTCTGTTTGATGGACATATGGCTCTGTACCAAGGAACAGACTTTGAAGCCTGAAAAAGAACAGTTCTCAACAATGAAAAAAAGAGCAATCTCTCCATACATGAAAATCAATACCAAAAAATATTCAAACGTGAAGGCATCCAACTTGCTGTTGATAATTCCAGATACTTAAAAACAATTATTTTAATGTTATAAGTAACAGGAACCCTAGAAGCTCAATGAACAAATAACAAATAGCAGCAGCTGATCACAGAAATCACTAAAATCTCGTAGCCTTTTTTTCAAAGAACAAGGTCTGATTCAAGGTTACCCTGGAGCCCTGCAAGAAAGTTGCAACTTCATAGAAACTTCCCCTCCTGGGCGGCTGCTGTCCTCCTACAGAGACAGGGAGGTATTTTCTCACCATTCTGAGCGAGTTTGGGTTTCGCTATTTCCTTTGTGAGCAACACCAAACCCAAAAGACCCATTTCAAATCTCCTCTTTGTTCCAGTCTTTAATCTGAATGGCTGATCTTAATCAAGGGCAAAAGATTGTATAGGAAGTGTAACGACCAATAAATTATTTCACTGTCAAGCAGGACTCACGGCACATTTAGAACAACACAACAACAATGATTGAGGGGAGTAACCTCTTTACATTTAGACCAACAGCGGAGCCGCACAATTATGAAAGTACTTACACCAATTATATGCATATGCGGTGACAAGGAAACAAGGTTCTCCCGTGCACATTAGAGAATGAAATTAGAAGAAAATTATATGGAGTAATTTCTATTACAGGTAGTGAAATCTTAGGAAGACCTAAAGTGATATAAAAATGAATGGTGTTTGTTGACATATTTGTCAATAATAGACTAGCACAAGTAAATGAGAAGGGCATGGAACAAAAAAGGAAAAAGCCAAACATAAACACCTTTACAGTAAATTATTTCTGTATAGAATTTCTAATTTTAGAATTTATGAAGTAAAGTATGATTTCATTTTACAAAAATGGATATTTTTAAAATGTTTTTAATGTTTATTTTTGAGAGAGAGAGAGAGAGAGTGAGGGGCGGGATGCGGCAGAGAGAGAGAGAGACACAGAATCCAAAGCAGGTTCCAGGCTCTGAGCTGTCAGCACAGAGCCTGACGCGGGGCTCAAACCCACAAACCGTGAGATCGTGACCTGAGCCGAAGTCGGACACTTAACCGACTAAGCCACCCAGGCGCCCCTGAATAAAGAATTTTTAAGCTACAGCACATTTGTATATAACATAGAAGAATTCTATTGCGCTTTGTAAAGACTTAAAACAAAACAGGGAATCGTGTAAAGGTAGGGAATCAGTAGAATGGAAAATGACGATGATTTGACTTTTGCCAGATCCCATTCAATTTCTCCAAGTCCCAGAGGTCCTGAATGCCTCTGTTTGGAATGGTATGAAATGGTTTTACTGCTAGAACCTTCTAGCTTTTTCCCCTTTACATTCTGGTCTTACCCCAAGCTCCTCATCCCGGAAAGTAGTCAAATAGTATTGGTGACTATCCATCTGGGATGTTGTCATGAGTATTTTTGCACTGGTTCTGAGAGGAACTAGACATCTTTTAAGTTCCTTTCAAATTTCAGGGGCCTATAACTTTATCGTGACTTTTCTCTAAAGAATGGATGTTTTTGCTCAAGCACATTAAGACTTTGGCTACACAATGCAGACGAGTAAATAAACTGTTTTGTCTTCATAGAATAATAGCTTTATGGAATCTTTCCCCAAAGAGGACATTAACCTATACTTTCAATACTCCCACGGTCATGACGTTCCATGAGTAGGTTAATTCCAATTTTAGAGGCGGCTTCCCCGTGGATCTTTTTAAACACTTAGTTTTAACTTGTGAAGTCCAGTCTGAAATGTATAAGTTTATAATTCTTTGACTTTCATTCCAAATTTAGTATGGTAGCAGATGTGAATCTTGGTCTGTGTACTCAACTGTTTATTACATATTTATTTTATTCTTTCTATGAATATAAAGGCTCACATAAAATTCCAGCTCCCTTTTATGGTCGTGCAAAGCTTCCTTGGCTTCAAACAGCTTTAAAGCATAACAACAACCACCCCACCACGCTCGCTCACGGGTGACTCATCTGTCTGCAGTGGTAGGATTACAGTGCCCTTTGTCCCTGCTGATTTCTTCTGGTAATTTGGCTGCTTTTATGCTTGTGGCATGAGCTTTTTTTATAATGCTGGTAAGCCCTACCCCTAAGGCTCTGCTTCGTAATGCACCCAAACAGAAGCAACACCCAGTGGAACTATCTAAGGGCTTACCACCTCACTAGAGGACTATTGCCAAGTGGAGCATGAGTCTCTGCTACTAGTGAAAGCAGTGTGGCTATTGGTTTCTTGACAGTGTACACAAAGCCTCTCCTCTTGCTATCCACAGTTTTCTTCTTCTCCCCTCATCTCCAGGAAACCTGGCCTAATCTCCTCAACAGGAAGAAGAATTACTTTCAAGCAGCTTCCTTTATTCTGTTCTGCCTCAAACCTTCTCTGCCTAGTTATTTGCTTGAAGAGGAAAAAAAAAAAAAAAGAGAAAAGACAAATATAAACTAACATCTCAAGAACTAATTCTTCACCAGTACCATTTTACCTCATTTACCTCTAATGAGCTTATGTTATGATCCTTAAAGAACGTAATAGATCATTCTATCTGTTCGTCTTTCACGTGATGATTCAGTCTGGCATCTATACAGCTAATATGGAATATCTGGGTCAGCGTTTATGTGATAATAAACCAGTGTTGGGTATTCATCCTCTAAGGGCAGGGGGAGAGAATGAACACTTAGCAGTTCTCTTGCTACAACACTTACATTTACTCCTCTCTAAAACCGTTAAACAAGAAACACTTCCTTAATTCTTTTAAAATTTATTTATTTATTTTGTAAGTGAGAGGGAGAGAGAGCAAACATGAGCAGGAGAGGGGAGAGATGGAAGTGAGAGAGAATCTCAAGCAGGCTCCATGCTGTCAGTACAGAGCCCAACATGAGGCTTGATCTCTTGAACTGTGAGATCATGACCTGAGCCGAAATCAAGAGTCAGACACTTATCCGACTGAACCACCTAGCCGCCTTAACGCTTCCTTAATGTGATGAAAGATCTCTGTGATAATAGTCTACTCTATTAAAGAAGGAATGAGCACAGAATAAAATGTTGGTCAACACCATTTCCAGTTTCTTATATAAGCAATAACATTTCTTGACTATTGATATGCTTCGATTTAACCACTAGCTTCCACTTCTCCAAAAGAACTTTGTAACCATTGTAAGAATCACTGTTTTGTAAATTGACTGAACCTCTCAAGCATACACATAATGTATTTTGAATATTCACAGAGTGAATTCTCTTCAGATTATTAAAACTTTGGTTAAGTTAAATTTCCGGACTCACTCTCAATTGGTGAAAAAGGACTAGTTACCTACATTTGATATACATTCATATAGATACAAAGGACACAAAAATTAAGAAGGAAAAAAGAAAAAAATATTGCAGCATAAGAAAAACATTTTGGAAACATTTTTTTTTCACCAACAACATTTATTAGAATTCATTTTGTATAAAGTCCTACATGAAAAACGGTGATGAAATCTTATTCAGGAGGGTAAGCTCTAAATACTGTTGTTGAAGCAAAATATAAATATCAGTAATAAGGGCAAATATTTCTCCGGAAGCCTACCCAGAATCATTTAAACACTGGAATTACTGTAATAGATTTTTTATTAAATAACCATGTATTTTTAAATGTAGACTAATCTAAAAGTTGAAGAATAATTTGAAACAATGTACAATAATCCACTGGGTTGCAAGTGATGTTTTGACAGCCTGAATCTAGTGGACAAGATAGGACGCTTTTATCTTAATAGACTATAGTAATGGTCTGGTATTGTCACCGATGGCATACAGATTTTGATGGTTCTTCATTATTTATATATTTTGTCAAGTAATAATGTTTTTAAAGAATTGAATTTCTAGCCTTGCTAGATCTGGTATGCTGTTTCAATCTTTTCATCTTTTGGACTTGTTATTTAAATTCCAAAGAACCATTAATCCAAATTAGTTTAGGTCATAGGTAGGCAAATTAAACAGTCAGCTACTATATTTTAAATCCGTATGTTTTATATTGAGAAACATATACTATGTAGTATGTAATATAATACGTATGCATCCAAAGAGTACATGATTCATAAAACATCCTGGTCTGCAGATGTATTTATAAAACAAATGATAGAAATAGGGTGCAACTGACCCGCCCTGGATAGACCATTCACATGGTTATTTTCTTTGTAGTTTCAATATTGAACATACCCTGACTTTGCAAGTCTTTTCATTGCAGACACATTAGAAACACATCATTTGGGGGGATGACTGAGAATAAAAACCAGGTAATATTATTTGGCTTAGAAGTATCAAAAGAGACTGTAAAGATTGATAGATTAAGTATGTTTCAAACAGGAGAGTGAATACAGACAGGCCGCCTGGCAGAGAGGAGTCTGGATCTGCCGTTTTACCGCCATTTATTGTAGCAAATGAGAACTCCCTAAAGCTGGAAAGGACATCCACTATGGTTTAGTCCATCTTTTTCTCTAACATGAGAAAATTGATGCAGAGGGAAGTTAAGTGATTCATTTGAAGTCCACAGTGAACTTGACAGGATCAGGCCTGCAACTCTTATTATACAAATTCTGAAGTCTGTTTTTTTATTCCTTTTTCTTTTTCGAGCATTTATTTTATTTTTGAGAGAGAGCGAGAGCATGAGTGCACATGAGCAGGGGAGGAACAGACAGAAGGAAACAGAAGATTTGAAATTAGGCTCCACCCTGTGAGCACAGAGCTTGATGTGAGGCTCAGGGAACCCGGAGACCAAGACCTGAGCCCAAACCAGAACTGGAACCCAAACCAAGAATTCATCGGTTAACCAACTGAGCCACCCAGGGGCCAACTAGTTCTGCTTGAATCACAGGAGGGACCTGAACAACACATATCATGGCAGTGAAATATTTTGTGCATATTAGATACTTATATGCATTAAAGGTATGCATTAAATATTAATTTTCTGAGAACCATTCATAAGGTAGAAGAAAAAAAGTAGCATCATTTACTGACAATGGTAGGTAGCATCCTTTCATATAATTTCAGATTAGTGAACACCAAAGCAGGATTTCTCTTTTCAATCCTGTCTCTCCCAGTGTTCATGGTCTCACAACTTCATTTTTTCTATACACTGAAGTACTTATTTTATTCTTGTCTCTCTTTTTTTCTGTGCGCTCAATTAGCAAAACAAGAGGTAATTCACATTCTGAAGGTGAACATTGTTTCATTTTCCTTTGTTCAAAAGCACTTATACTGACACCTTTCAAAGTCTGTTCCTCTTATTTAAGACTCCCCTGTGCTCCTTCTTTGTCTTTTATAAGGAAATTTCCTGAGATTTGCTCTGTGCTGTGGAACAAAGCCCAGGCATCTGCGGATGCCCCAGCAATGCAAACAGCCCACGCCAGGCCAGCGTTCTCCTCCTCCTCGCTGCTGGTTCCGTGTTTGTTTGTTTGTTTGTACTGAAATGGCCAGAAGGAACCTACCAGGAACCCACCAGCGATGCCTGAGCCCTCAACTTCATTCTCAACGTGAGTGTAAAAACTATAAGACATGCACACTGCAACATAGACAGCCCACAGAAGCCACGTCGGTTCTACTGTGCAGCTCTGAACCATTTGCAATATTCCTGTTGGGTTGCATTTTACACAACACTACCACGATACACGCAAGACATTTAGATATGTCTGAAGCCAGGGGAAAAAATACAGTGATGAGGAATTGGAAACAGGAGCACTAGCTGCCTTGAAGAAATTCCCTTAGAGAGATCAGAAACCTAAAAGAAAAAAAATCTTCGATTAATAACTCAGTCAGTCAGTCTTCCATGCAGATCCTCGTAAAGAAAAGGAGGCTATTTTGTCAAAATGATAATCATGTTTTCTGAGGGCTGTCCTGCTGAAAATACAGCTTCTCCAGAGAAGCAGCTACATGCGCCCTTTAAATTGCTCCATTTGGCTTGCATTGTTGCTTGTCCTTATCTTAAGTGAATAAGAACTGTCTGATATCCCTCTAAATGAAAATAATTTTTGGACTCAGTCACAGTGCACATTTGACAATCCTTTCCAGATGTGATTATGTGGAACTCTCTCACATTCACAAAGGAATGGGCAAAGGGGGTTTGGAGATGTTACATAGAAAATCACTTTTTCCAGCCCTCTGGGGTTGAAATAAGAGGGTGGTCCATATGACATTGAATATAGGTGAGTCTCACGCTGAGCTTTGAAAAGAGAACCATTCTCCTGGGCTGTGAATAGCAGCCCCGCAGCCCTCTTTGAGGCTAACCGATACCCTGTGATGAAAACCACTGTATAAACGCAATACGCCTTTGTTCACAGCACCGGCAGGTGTTGTTAAAGCCTTCTGTCCTAGCTCTGACAATGTTCCAGAAACCTGACCTGCCACAACCCTGTTATTCCCACAATAGAAGGCCCTTACAGAATAGTTCATTGTGCCAGATTGTGCAATCCCATTGTGATACTTAATAGGCAAGGACAACAGATTCTTATGGTTTGATTTTACACTGATAGACCAGATAAATGGATGTATCTGGGTATGTGTGTGTGTGTAGATTATATTTCCACACACACACATACTCACATAATTCTCATGATAATGCCGCGCTCAGACTTCTGTCTCAAAAGGCAGTGGCTCTTGAGATGTTATCGCGAGATTGCAGCACAGTTTGAGGAGAATGTTCTGAGTGAGCCATGACTGTGAAGTATCCAACTTACCCAAGATCCGAGCCCACTAAATTTTTATCTCTGTCAATATTCAGAGCTTTTTTTGTACAATTGAGTTAACCATCCCAACAACTGCCCATCCAGGGATTCTACGTTCATCAATACCACCTTGGAACACAGTATCAAGCTGTTTATTGAGATGATCAAAAACACTGGCTGCAAAAATTAGGTCATATTCGATAGGCATGGTTTACAGAAATTGGAGAATGAAGACAAGTATTTGGAAAATGTAGGCAGTAAAGACTTTCAGAGCAAATATGCAAAGAAGAAATAAAAAATAGCAATTTAATTGATCATTTTCCAGAAAATTGCTTTGGCCGTGACCCAGCCTAGAGTGTTTCTCTTGAGCTTTACTGTTTTGAGTATCTGTAGCAAAGGAAGTTGTGCAAAGTTTGGACTTCACTGACCACCTGGGTTATGATTTTAGAGCCAGAAAGATCTGGGTTCAATGCATTATTCTATGATGTAGTATATATGTGACCGCTGATCAGTTTCTTATCTGCTATAAGTCTCAATGTATACATCACATTCCCATAAGTGTGTTTTAGATACATGTGCTCAACTTGGTGCCTGGTGCCTCAAATGACAAATTGTGCCTATGAAACTATTTTCGGGGAATCCCACTCTAACGTGAGTGCTGAACATAAAGAACTCCTTGGGTATATCTTAATGCATTTTTACCATTTTCACTTATATGCTTTTATACAAATGATCTTTCATTCTAGAATAAATATAGTTTGATTTTTTTTTATCAATAAGGAGAGATTATTAGTTTGCTTCACCAGAGACAAATACAGCAATGACAAATAAGGAAGAACTTCTCTCTTACATAAAAGTAGAAGTCAGGCTGACCAGAGAGTGAAAATGGCTCTCGGCTTTATAAGACCACTGAGGACTTCAGACTCCTGGACTATCACCCTCAGCCACCTGATGGAAGGAATCACCATCTCCCTGTCTGTGGTCTGGTCAGCAGGAAAGAAGAGGTAGAGGCCAAGCAGCCTCTCTTAAAGGGCACTACCTAAACATTTTTCACCTCCCTTCTGCTTGCATCCCATTAACCAGATGACCTAAGCACGCCTAGCCACAAGAGCAGCTGGACAACGTTCTTTAGAGCTCAATGCAATATGCCAAGTCAAAACTCGGTAAGCCAAATTGCTAAAACAATTTGGAAGACAATTATGAATTTATTTCCACAGGTATATGCATCGGTTACCCACTGCTGCACAGCAAACCATCCCACCGCTTTGTGGCCTAAAGCAATAGCCATTTATTTAGCTCATGATCGTGAGGATTGAAAATTGAAATGGCTCTGCTGGGTGGTTTTAGCCGGCCAGATGGCAGAGATCAGCTAGCTGCAAGGTTATACTTAGGAGCAGGCATCGCTGTCAGCTGGAGTGCTTCGCCGCCCCCCACCCCCAACCTCGTCCTCCAGCAGGTCACGGGTGCCCAGTGTCTGCGCAAAGCCTTTTGAGATCCAGCCTCATGACTTGCACAGTCTCCCTTCTGCTACATTCTCTTGGTCAGAGAAAGTCAGGAGGCCAGCACGGACTTAAAGTTTGGGAAAATACATTCCGCCTCTCGATGGGGAAGAGCTGACAGTCACAATATAGGGAAGGGAGGGATTTGCTGCCATTTTCATCATCCACCATTGAGGGTTATAAATCGGAGTTACTATATTAATAAACTTACGGTAATATAAATATGAAAGATCATTTTTTTTTAATTTTTTAGAGAGATTGAGAAAGAGCAAGCACAAGTAAGTGGGGGAGAGGCAGAAAAAGAAGGAGACGGAGGCTGTGAAGCTGGCTTTGCGCTGACTGCAGGGAGCCCAGCAGGAGCTGGAACTCACAAAGTGCAAGGTTGTGACCTGAGCCAAAGACAGAAGCTTAACCGACTGAGGCCCCCCAGACCCCCCAAGATCATTCTGATTGTAAAATATGTGATGTTAACTTGGGACAGATCAGATTATTAAGTGAAGGGAGATAGATACAACTGTTGGGTCCGTAAGTCCCACATAGTTAGGAACACATGCACACAAGTGCCTAACATTTAAATCCGATTTAGACCTTCCACATACAGTATACATCCAAGCCATGTGTTAAGGGGTAACTGATCGCCGCATTGGTAGCTGTCAACTCTCTAGTGCTCTGAGGGAGAGAAAAGAGAATATTATATTATCTGAAGACAAAATAAGTCAGGTAAACATTACAAAGCAGTGGTGAGAGAAGTAGCCTAAGTATCAGAATAGCTGAGTTCTAGTTCAAGCTAGGATTCAAGCTAGGCTTTGCTTACTTTGATTTGTATAATTTTTAAGTTGGACTAAATTAAAACTGATATCCCTTCTCGTTTTGACTGGTGTTTGGATCACTAAGAATGACAACAAGGGCCTTGTTCTTTCAAATGACAAAACTATGAATACATGAACCAAAAGGGAAAACAAATGAGTAGGTTACTTAGCGGCAAATATCGATATATTTGGAAACATTCAGACACCTATCTGAATTATGTCTGTAGAAGCAAAGTTGAAAAATATATCTGATTGCAAGCCAACTACACAGATAACTTCTTCAAAAGAGACCAGTTGTGGCTTTGCGCTTGGCAAACAATCCCATAACAATTACAATTACAGTGTGAATATAGATCTAGAAGAATATGACATAGAATCTAAGTGAATTTGTTTCATAATTAAACCATAATAATCAAGTTGTACATATGATCTTCTGTTTTCATATTTGCAGGCTATCGAAACTTCGATAAGAATGTTTTCACTCACATCATGTGTCCCTAGGTATCAAACACTAATTCATGTTACTTCTTCAAGACAAATGCTAGAATGAAAAGTAATTTCTTAATTCGAGAAGAAGTGTGTTATAATCCACAAAGATGACCGCAACACAACAGTACAGTGGGGTTCGCAAATGGCTCCCTAAAACATACTTACAACTGCAGAGCTAGTCACAACATTGTAAAGAGCTCCACAGACTGACCAGCCCAGTGATTCTGAAAGTGTGATCTGATGACCAGGACCGGCAGCATAACTATGGCCTATGAACTTGTTTCATATAATTCTCCAGTCACGCCTCAGACATACTGAATCAGAAACTAGAGGATCTTGATATTTCAACAAGCCTTACAGGAGAGGCGGATGTACCCTAAGGTTTCGGAACCACTGGACTAGCCAACGTTTCTCAGAAAAGAGGCTGAACAGAACAAACTCATTGTCCTGCAATCCAATCAATACCCTTTTCTACTTTAAAGATACCAACAAAAGTTACCTCCGTTTGCTGCATAAATTATATGTCTATGCACATTAAGTTTCTCTGGAAGAACTCTTGTGACTTAATGTCATCAGGAGAACATGGTATGTTTTTGGTCAATAAGAGAAACCCAATAAATATTTGTTATTTCATGTGTTGTGACTTCATAGAAGACCCAAAGAGAATTCTAAAAATGTTTTAATAAGATAAACAGTCCAAGGAAAAGGGATTGCACAAAGAGTTACATTGTTTTCAAACTGGGGAGAACCATATAGCCAAACAACCTCTTTTCAGAAAGGGAGAAGTCATAGTTCACAGGGCATCAGGAGAATCTTCCAAAGTCAGACCAATTTGTAGTGACAAAATCCGGATGGGGATTTAGGTTTCTAACTGAAAGGCTAGTATTCTTTTTTTTTTTTTTTTTTAAATCTACCTCTCCAAATGAATTAGAGGTCTATGGGAGTATTTTACTGTTTAACACCATCTACGACAAAATAAGACCAAAATCGAGTAGAGAAATAAACCTTTCTGTGCACAGAATAATAGCAGAGGATGCAATTAGCCCATGCAATAGGAAAGAAATAAAAATTCAGATTCTCCAAAAAAGACCTGCTTCTTCATTTTTTTTTAAATAAGAGATATGAACTTTTTCATTTTAAATCTTAAATAAGACATGACACCCCGGAATGCAGAGGCTTTCACTAGAAGTTTTTTTTTTTTTCCTGAAAAATCATTTAAGCATAAAGAAATAAATTCCTTACCTAGGAAAACTCTTTTTATAACATCAAAATAGAGATAAATCCACAAAAGAGGGGGAAAAAAACCTGTCGCGGGAGATTGTCATAGCAACCAGATAAGAACAAATTTGGCATAGAAAGCAAGCTGATTATTTCTTCTTTTTAATCAAAATTACATATCATCAAGTTCGGAAGCAAAACAATTGTGAAAACAGTACAAAATTTTAAAGTACATTGCATGCACATTAACGTTTATTAACTCTCTGAACACCTAAAGTAGGTACAATTATTCACTAATATAGGAATCATTTATATTTCACGGGCCAGCCTCATTTCTCTCTCCTCTACACATTTCAAAATCAACAGGCCTTGATTTTTTCTTTTCCAGAAATATTTTCAAATTTGTTTGTTGCTTATGTTTTTATAAATGTCCAATGATTTATACTGTCCTCTCAATATTTTTATGCTGATTTTTTTCTAACAATACCCATTGCCCATGAGTGATGTTTTATGGACAATTAATACCGACTTACATAGCTTTCAAAAACACTCATATTTTCTTGGTTCCTTGACAACAGTGTGATGGTTATGAGTCTGAGTTTTGCCTCCTACTCTTAGTGAACCAGGCTTAGAGCAGAAATCGGTATGATATGCACTCAGGCAAGGGCATATTTTTTTTTTTCCTTTTCCACAGTTTCACATGTCTGGAGGAGTGAGCTGATGAAACGGGAGTGCAAACTAGAATGATCCCCATTAAAACAGACTCGGCACATTTCCATGAGGCCAGAACATGTTAACCGCATTTGTAGGGTTGGTAGATCATTGCCGCCCTTTTCAACTCTGGAGAATTGTGAAAGACATAGGTTATCCTAAAGGTCCTGGGTAGATGCTTACAAATTCTCTGATAGAATGTTCCTGTTGCAAAAAAGGATGCCGATTCTTCTAACAAAGATTTAAATGGGGCTCAACGTACAGAAATATTTGTGACTTTGCAAAATGATTTGCCATGAAGGCAAACCTTTGACCTCTGTCTTTATTTCCATGTCCACAGCCAGTTCAAACAAACCGAAGAGAAAATTCCCAGTCTACCTCAATGCCCAATTAATTGTAAGTTGCTGCAATCAACAGGACGCAATTACCTGAAGGCATGAACAGGTAATGCCAGAGCCAAAACAAAACATAGTATTCATTATTCTACTCCTTAGTGCACCCACCTGTGCCTTTCAATGAGCATGGAAAAGTTCTCTGCAAAAGAAACTTGTGCCAATCAATCAGATGGCTAAACTAGTGAATCCTACCTTCTGGAATACTAACTGCAAGTCTGAGGGCCTTACTGGAAAGGATAAATAGGGAACCAAATTAATACGAATGTTGACTGCGTAAAAATATAAGAATACCTTGTAGATATATTGACAATGCAGATATATTGCTAAAGCGTATCTTAAGTCAGATTTTATAGAAGTAGAGCCTGACATGGACATTCCTGTGGAAGTAATTTATTGAAGAATTTCAACATGCCTCTGTCACAATCTAATACAACAGGCAACAAAATGATAAAATAAGATATACATCTGAATAATACAATTAGTATTCATGTGTATGACAAAAATAAGACCAAAAGAAAAGGAAACGTAAGTCGAGTTAAAGTGTTCTAAATTATATACATATTCAATGTGTTGTAAAATTATTAATTTATTTAATCAAATTATTTTTTTTTAATGTTGAATGTCTAAAAGTATTAATTTAGTGTAACTCTGAGGTAACCAAAAGAAAATAGTTAAAGACTGTGTAACTGACATGTACCCTAAGAGAGGTCTTAGGTTGTAATCCCTAGAAACAGAGGCCCTGATGGGGATTTTATGTAAGTGATTATTGAGAAATCAATTCAAGTAACCATGTGAGAAAATAAGGAAAGCAGGGTACGACGGGTAGAACACAGAGAAAAGATAAGATCTAACCTAAATTTGATTCCACAGAGTGTTCCTAAGCATAAATGGTGACAATATTATTCCACCTTTAGACAAGGGGACCAGGTTTTGTATGGTGCCATTTCATTGAGTCCTTGGTTGTCACCACCTTGAAAGCATTAGATAATATCCAAGTATTTCCAGCCATATGGATTCTGATGGCAGAGTGCAATTGTTTTGAACTGTATACACCTCTAACCCATTAGAAACCTACACTAACTACAGATAGTGGTTAAATATACCAGAAAGGGATAACTGGGTGGGGTACCAACCATGTCTAATACTAAAGAAAATAATATATTAAATAATAACACATTTAATTAATCCAGAAAAAGGCAGAAAATATAGGGGCAAGAGAATATAGAGCATGTGGACAAATAAGAAACAAAAAGAAATGATTTAAGCATAAATTATTAGTAATCACGTTAAATATGAACAGTAATTTTTCCAAATAAAATACAAAAAAGAAGAGAGTGGATGTAAAATGTATAAGCTGCTTACAAGAGACACACCATAAATTTAAGGGAGAAGAAAAATTAAAAGTAAAAAATTAGATGGTAAAATCCTAACAAAACACCAGTAGAAAGAATATAGTGTAGCTGTATTAATACCAGAAAAGTAGATTTAAAGGGAAAAAGAATTAGAGATAAAAATAATATATTTTAACAACAAATGAGTCAAACAATCATAAAGACATAAAAAATAATAAACATAACCTTGAATTATATAAACTAAAAGTTGGAAGAACCAAAAAGAGGAAACGACAAATCTATAAAGCTCCTATGATCATAGTGTACAATTTTAACACGTATTCCTCAATAACTCTTAGTACACGCAGACAAAAATATTAGTAAGGATATAGTCTGATAATCAAAATTAACTAACATAGTTATCAAGATATATAGAATAACACACCCAATTAATAAAATAATTCAATTCCTCTTCAAATTCACATACAGCACTGACCAAAGTATGTTGGATCAAAACAGCAAAAGTAATTTGAAAACTCCAGAATTTTGGACATAAAATACTTCTAAATTCAAAGAAGAAACCAAAATAAAAGTTAGAAAATATTTTAAACTAAATAATAATAATTACACATATCAAAACTTATAGAACTAAGTTAGAAGAAATGTATACTCTTAAATGCTTAAGAAAAAAGATAGGATGAAAAGTCTATGTTTTAAGTATCTATTCCAAGAAGTTATAAAAAGAACAGCAAATTAAACAGAAAGGAAATATAAGGAAGGAAATAATAAACATAAAAGGAGAGGAGAAATAAATTTAAAAATTTAGTACAGCAGAGACGGACTTCAAGCTGTATTACAAAGCTATAATCATCAAGACAGTATGGTACTGGCACAAGAATGGACACTCATATCAGTGGAACAGAATAGAGAACCCAGAAATGGACCCACAAACATATGGCCAACTAATCTTTGACAAAGCAGGAAAGAATATTCAATGGAATAAAGACAGTCTCTTCAGCAAGTGGTGCTGGGAAAACTTGATAGCAACATGCAGAAAAATGAACCTAGACCACTTTCTTACACCGTACACAAAAATAAACTCAAAATGGATGAAAGACCTAAGTGTGAGACAGCCAGCCATCAAAATCCTTGAGGAGAAAGCAAGCCAAAACCACTTTGACCTTGGTTGCAACAACTTCTTACTCCACACATCTCTGGCGGCTAGGGAAACAAAAGCCAAAATAAACTATTGGGACCTCATCAAAATAAAAACTTCTGCACAGTGAAGAAAACAATCAGCAAAACTAAGAGGCAACAAACAGAATGAGACAAGATATTTGCAAACGACACATCAGATAAAGGGTTAGTATCCAAAATCTATAAAGAATTTATCAAGCTCAACACCCAAAAAACAAATAATCCAGTGAAGAAATGGGCAAAAGACATGAATAGACACTTCTCCAAAGAAGACATCCACATGGCCAACTGACACATGAAAAAATGCTGAATATCATTCCTCATCAGGGAAATACAATCAAAGCCACAATCAGATACCACCTCACACCTATCAGAATGGCTAACATTAACAACTCAGGCAACGACAGATGTTGGCGAGGATATGGAGAAAGAAGATCTTTTTTTGCACTGCTGGTGGGAATGCAAACTGGTACAGCCACTCTGGAAAACAGTTTCCTCAAAATGTTAAAAATAGAACCCCCTTACAACCTAGCAATTACACTACTAGGTATTTATGCAGGGGATACAGGTGTGCTGTTTCGAAGGGGCATGTGTACCCCAATGTTTATAGCAGTACTATCAATAATAGCCCAAGTATGGAAAGAGCCCAAATGTTCATTGATGGATGAATGGATAAAGAAGATGTGGTATATATATATACAATGGAGTATTAGTCGGCAATCAAAAAGAATGAAATCTTGCCATTTGCACTGCATGGTTGGAACTAGAGGGTATTATGCTAAGCAAAATTAGTCGGAGAAAGACAAATATATGACTTCACTCATATGAGGACTTTAAGATATGAAACAGATGAACATAAGGGAAGGGAAGCAAAAATAATATAAGAACAGGGAGGGGGAAACAGACATAGGAGATTCTTAAATATGGAGAACAAACAGAGGGTTGCCACAGGGGTTGTGGGAGGGGGGATGGATGGGCAAATGGGTAATGGGCATTAAGAAATCTACTCCTTAAGTCATTATTGGACTATATGCTAACTAATTTGGATGCAAATTTAAAAAATAAATTTAAAAAATAAAATTCATTTCAAAACAGCTTAAAAAAATCTATGGCAGAGAATATAACAAATCTAAAGATTGATTATTTGAAAACCATAAATTACATTTATCAGCAAGATTGATCAAGGGAATAACACCCACACACAGAAAGAAAGAGAGAGGAAATAATATTAGAAATAAAAAGAAAGACATAACTAAAGAAATAAAACATTTTAAAATATTTGAAACATCTTTATGTTAATTGATTTGCAAATTTAGATGAAATCAACAGTCCTTTTTAAAAACCCATTATATAAAATGTGAAAAGAAATGGAAATTTTGAATCTACTATATCTATTTTTAAAATAGATTCTAGTTAAAAATCTTCCCACAAAGAGATCTTTAGATCCTGACGAATTTACTTGTGAATTCTACCCAACATTTAATAAAGAAATAACACAAATTTTATGTAACTCTACTATACCTTTTTTAATGAGGCCAGAACAACCTTTCCCCCAAAATCTAAAAATAACATCACACATAAGAAAGATACAAGATGATCTTTATCATAAATACGGATGCAAAACTCCTAGACGAAATCGACAAACTATATGAGTGAAGTTAGAATGTTTGTTTGTGTCTTTGTGAGTGTGAATACATCAAAGACAAATTGAGTTTATTAAAAAAATGTAAAGTTAGTTTAACATTCAAAGTTTCAAAGTTCTAACAATGTAATTCACTACATTAAAAGAATCAAGAAAAATATGTCATTTCAAAATATCCAAAGTAAATAAAACTCAAAATCTATTCACAAGTAAAAAACAACTCTTGGGGTGCCTGGGTGGCTCAGTTGGTTAAGCATCTGACTTCTGGCTCTGGTCATGATCTCATGATCCATGAGTTAGAGCTTTGCATCTGGCTCTGTGCTGACAACTCGGAGCCTAGAGCTGCTTCAGATTCTGCGTGTCCCTCTGTCTCTGCCCCTCCCCTGCTCATACTGTGTATCTCTCTCTCCCTCTCTCTCTCTCTCAAAAATAAATAAAATATTTTTTAAAAATTAATTTAAAAAAATAACTCTTAGAAAACATTTTGAATCTGTTAAGTGGTACTACAAAGATTCCACACTAAACACACTCTTAATGATATGAGTTTACAAACCTATCCTTGGTATGGGGATGAAGACAAAAATATTTCCTATTTCATTTGTATTTACACCAAATAGAAAATCCTAAATTTTCTAATGATGCAAAGAAAAGAAAAAATATAAGAATTATGAAAAAAAATTTTGATAGTATCAGCAAATAATATGACTGAAGACATAGGATATCCAGAAGAAGTCAAACTATTAGAATTAATAAGTGAATTTATCAATGCTGCTAGATTCAGTCATGTAAAACTCTGTATTTCTTTAAAGCAGCAACAATTAGCAAAGCAAATTGTGAAATTTATACCATTTTAGTGGTATCAAAATTGTTAAATGTTTAAAAATAAATCTAACAGAAAATGTACAAGATTTCTACGTAGAAAACACCAAATATTGCTGAGATAATTAAAGAAGATTCAATTACAGTAATTCCCCTTTATTCATGACAGTTTCTCTTTCTGTGGTTTCAGTCACCATTGTCAGTCTGAACTGGGATGCACGGGATCCTTCTTCTTATGATAGGTCAGGGGTCAATAGTAGCCTGACACTACAATCACAAAGCCTATGACATTCACCTCACTTCATCTCATCACAGAAGCATTTTATCATCTCATGTCATCCAAGAGGAAGTGTCTTGAGTACAGCACAATAAGATATTTTGGGAGAGAGACCACATTCACATAACTGTGATTGTAGTATATCAGTATAATTATCCTATTTTATTATTAGAATAGATTCTTTTATTAATAGAATAGATTGGTGCTAATCTCTTATTGTGCCTAATTTATAAATTAAAATTTATCATAAGTATGTATATATAAAAACTACATAGCATATATAGGGTTCAGTACTGCTGTAGTTTCAGGCAAACACTGGGGGTCTTGGAATGATTCCCTGTGGAAAAAAGAGGACTACTGTAAATAGTATTAAAGACACGCTAATCTAATGGTAAGTTATATAATATTTATGGTTTGGAAAAATGAGTGTTGAAAAGATCTCAATTTCCCCCCAAATTAACTGATTTATCAATGCAAATTCTGGTGAGATTTAAAAAAAAAATAAAATTAGAAGTCTAACAGCTGGATTACAAACTATTTATATCTTGACTATATCTTCATTTATATATATATTTTTTATATTTATCTATTGGACACTGTCATATCTTACTACCTCATATATTCTGTTGCTGTTCCACGTGCAACTTATTAATCTTATAAACATATTAAACAGTTAATATGCCTTTCAACTTCAATATTTCTCAAGTATTTACATACATCAGAGTAATTAATAAAAACTTACAGAATCAAACTCTTTCAACACATTTAAAAATTTATTTTTTTATAACTCTCCCGAACACACTTAAAATCACATGTCTAGCGTATCAAAATCTCTTAGGTCATCCATTTTCAAGAACAGATACAAATATGTAACGTATCACACGGACTGTAGATGCATGACTAATCCCATATTCAGGTGAAAGATAAGAACTAGATATACAATTCTGTGCCCGTAGAATCTACTTTTCCTTCATTATTATTTTTTTTTCAAGGTAAAAATGATAGTCTTTTTATTTTTTTGAATAATTTATTGTCAATTTGGTTTCCATTCCATTATTTTTAAATATACTAGCTATATGGAGTCATAATTCAAATAACATATATTTCACTCCCTTGAAGTACATAGTTCAATGATTTTCATTATATACACAGAGTTGTGCAACTATCTCCACTGTCAAACTTAAAACATTTACATTACTTGAAAAAGAAACCATGTACCTGTTAACAATCATTTCCCATTTCTGCCTAACTTAGAGTCATAAGCTATCACTAAGATTAGATTTTCTCTAGCTTTGCCTCTTCTGGAGAGAAGATACTGTGAGAATACACAGAATATATACTGTGTGAAGGAAGACAGGCTGTGAAGGGTGCCTCCAGGGAAAATAATAGGAGCGTAGTACATTTCATAGTGCAAAATTTGATACCATCATGGGAAATCTAAAAAAAAAAAATAGAGATTCACTCACCAAGTGTTTGGGAAATGGAACCAGTAGCACACAGTTAGGTTAGGATTATCCTGTTCTCTCAAAGTTTATTAGAACAATGGATGCATAAATGTTTCCCAGGAACCAGATGCCCCTCATGAGTGAAAGAACTTGATTAAGGACATTCTAATACTTCTCCAATAAGACACCTGAGGGACAGATGGACCCACAACCACAAGAAGCCGAAAGAAACCCTGGGACTGAGAAAGCAGTTCCACATAATTAAGAGATAATTATAGACCACTTCTAGAGGAATTGCAAGAGAGACAGGCCAGCAGGAAATCTGGAAGGACCCTCAAAATGCCTTTCTAAGAAAGGCATCAAATTTAAACATCGGCCAGGCTCAAAGGACATGAAGCCAAATTGCTACAGTACACTTCTAAGAAAGGATTTCATGACCCTTTTATCTACTTATCTAAATGGAAAATATGAGGAATAGAAAGCACACCAAACACTCTCTACACTCCACCTGCTCATTCAGTGAAGTGCTTTGGATGGAAGCAGCCCTGAGCTGAAGAAGAGATTTGATTTTAAACCGAGACCAAATTTTTGATTGATTTAAAATGGAATTCATAACTGCTTACAACTTACAGTGAGAGAGGACTCTAAGTCCGCTGTTTCTTCAGAGTGAGAAGATAAGCCGTTACCCTGCCAGAATTTTCTTCTGGGGCCAGGGAGAGGTCATCCCCACCGGATTAGGGTTAAAAGAATGATATGTTTTTATTATTACACAAATTACATTTGTCCAATAGTACTCAATGAGATATTACATCACCCTTACAATAATGTTGAGGAAAATTATCTAATGGTATGGAAAAATATTTAAGGCTTTTCTTAAAGACCAAAAAAAAAAAAAAACAAGTTGAAAGGTATGAGAATATGCCATTCCAAAATATAACTCTTTGGCATGTAGATTATTTGGAGCTGAAGACAATTGAGAATCGGCAGGCATAGGAAAAGCTATTTACCTCCTCCTAAAAATAGAACATAAAATGTCTCCTCTTGCACGTGCCTGGGTGATTCGGTAAAGCATTCAACTCTTGATTTCAGCTCAAGTCATGATCCCAGGGCTGTGGGATCAAGCCACACATCAGGCTCCACACGGAGCATGGAAACTCATTAAGATCTCTCTCTCTCTCTCTCAATCTCTCTCTTTCTCTCTCTCTCCCCCCCCCCACCCCACTCATGCATGTTTCCTCTCTAAAGGAATTATTTTTTTTTAATTTTTTTTCTTATGTTTATTTATTTTTGAGAGACATAGAGACAGAGCGTGAGCAGGGGAAGGGCAGAGAGAGAGGGAGACACAGAATCCGAAGCAGGCTCCAAGCTCTCATGAGCCGTCAGCACAGAGCCCGATGTGGGGCTCGAACCCACAGACTGTGAGATCATGACCTGAGCCGAAGTCGGCCACTTAACCGACTGAGCCACCCAGGCGCCCCACTGAGCCACCCAGGCGCCCCTCTAAAAATTTTTTTAATTAAAAATAATAAAATAAAATAAAATTTCTTTTGTAAGGAAGTTTGCATTTGTTATTTTTTTAAGTTTATTTGTATATTTTGAGAGAGGGAAAGACCAAACATGCAAGCTGGGGAGGGGCAGAGAGAGGGAGAGACAGATATAGATATAAATATAGATATATATATCCCAAGATATATATATATCAAAACACCAGTGAAAACTATATTAATATTCAATCTGTAAGTTAAAATTACTTTACTCGAGGTATATATGGGGATGCTTTCTAAATTTAATCAATAACTATAGAATATAGGATTTCTCCACAACAGGAAGTATCTTTGTTTTTGCTAGATTTCTCAAAAGTGTTGCTAGCAACTCAGATAAGTCAGAATAGCTTCAATGTGCATGGTCAGGTGACAAGGTCCCCATTCAGATTTGACCTTGAGCTCAGCCAACTTCAAACCTTAAGACCTATCTGCCTTTTCTTCTAACAGAAAACAAACAGGGCTTTCCAACTAGTTAAACTCAAAAGAGCGTGCTGGGTGGGGCAGGGAGTCACCACACAGCAATACTTCTGATTGAGTGAGACAGTTGTAGGAGATGCTTGCGCAAGAACAGCATGATTCTCCCCTGCTGACCCCAAGCTGCCCAGACCCAAAAGGAAGCTTTTTTCACAGAAAGAGCAGTTTCAAAGCTCTCCAAGGGGATCGGGATAAGCAACCCCAAAACACGCCACTTTGCCATAGAATTATTTTGAGTTGAAGTCATTTGAGTTCCTGGCATTCTTTATCTGCCTAAAAGCAGAGCCTCCCAAAAGAACTCCCTTATCATAAATCTCCTTCCCAGGAACAATTCTAATCTTATCAGAGAAGACCTATCCCCACCCAGGCAGACCTTGTCACAAAGAATCATATCTCCCATATATTTCTCAAAGACAGAATTTATCTTTCCAAAAAGTCATTTGCATTTTCATAAATGACTTTCCCCCCCTCTTTTCCCATTACTAAGTTAGATACATAGACTCCAAGTTCTCACCAGCTCCTCTGAGTTGTCCATCATTGGATACTCCTGTGTATACATAAATATGCACTATGCATGGGGTAATAAACTTCTGCCTGTTTTTCTCTCCTTAATCTGCTTTTTGGTAATCTTATCTACAGGGCCTGAGCTAGAGAACAGATGATGGATAGGGAAAAAATAGCTTTTTGCCTCTCTTACACTCTTTACAATAATTTCCAAGATCTCATGCCATTCCCCCCTAAATTCGTCCTTAGAATGTATACACCTCACAGTTTCTTTCTGAGGAGTTTATTTTCTTTATCTTTAAAATGGTGATAAAAACAGATTCTTCAAATAACTATGGGAATTCTGTATGAAACAATGTGTATAAATGGTTTTGTTCTGTAAATGCAAAAGTATGTTTTTGCTTTGTTGTTATTGTTGCTGTTATCATTTCTCTAGTACTATAAGAAAACATCTCATAGTTAAAAATGGAGCCTCTTTAATCAGACTCCTCAGGGCGGAATCTTGACTCCATCTTCCTCTAACCATGTTGCCTTAGGCAAGTTATTTTATCTCTCTCAGCTTCTTCTTCATCCATAAAGTAAGGATGAGATTACAACTTTCCTCCTAGGGTGAAATTAAGCCAGCAGTACAGGAAGAGCATTCAGTAACTGCTAACCAGTTACTGAAATGTTAGTATTCACAGAGGCTGCTTCTTTACTCTGGGCCTGCTGAGCCCGACTAGAGTAATGAACCTGGAAAGGGCAAGTAGCCAAGATCATGTGTAACTAGTGCCCTCTTGGGATCAAAGAAAAGAATCAAATTTGTTTTTGAAACTTACTGAAGAATTTGGAAAGGGAAGAAATTTGAAGAAGTGGAAACACTAATTCCTCAAGAACTCTTTATTGTGGACCCCAGTGGGGGAGCAATGAGTGGGGGTGTTTTGGAAATTAGTGAGCTAGATGGATTAAATGGAAAGTTCTTTTTTGGTCTAAAAAAATAAATCATTTGGATGGATTCTCAATGTGGTTTTCATAAGGGTGGGCAAGTTGATTTGGGGTGTACAAAGAAAAAGAAAACAGAATTTACGACCACAAAAGAGAGTGCAAAAATCCAATACTGGCCTAAGGAACCAATGGTGTAAATTGTTCATAAGTCAGCTCCTCTCATGTCACTTGGCTCAGCAGGACCGAAGACTGAAATGGGGGTTTGTTTGTTTGTTTGTTTGTTCGTTCGTTCGTTCGTTCCTTCCTTCCTTCCTTCCTTCCTTCCTTCCTTCCTCTCTTCCTCCCTCCCTCCTTCTTTCCTTCCTTCCTCCCTCCTCCCTCCCTCCTTCTTTCCTTCCTTCCTCCCTCCTCCCTCCCTCCTTCTTTCCTTCCTTCCTCCCTCCTCCCTCCTTCCTTCCTTCCTTCCTCTCTCCTCCCTCCTTCCTTCCCCCCTCCCTCTTTCCTTCCTTCCTTCCTTCCTCCCTCTCTCCCTCCTTCCCTCCCTCCCTCCCTTCCTTCCTTCCATCCTTACAATTTACTGTCATTTTCCCCTTTGGATTTATCCATCTCTTAATCTAAATAGTACATCCATAATTTATTATGCTACTACTAGGCACTTTTTGCTTAAGATCTAATGGGCTCCTTCCACTTACTAATAATTTAATTTGAGTTTATGGCTTTATTTAAGCAAATCTTAGTAGATTCGGTGATAATTTTTTAAAGGAAAGGAAAAAAATTTTTTCTTGTGCTTTGCTCTTTCAGTGTCCACAATTTTTAAATTCTTTTGCTGTAATTTTTTTTCATTTTTCCTTATAGAAATTGCCTGCTGTCTATATGGTGTTTATATGAGATAAAGTAAAAAAATTGATTTAACGTATGTACACTGTAATTGTAGGACTATAGCATAACAGTCTAATATTGTTTTTAAAATATTTGCTTTAAGCATTATAAACAATAGCCAAATTATGAAAAGATCCCAGTGTCCATCAACTGATGAATGAAGAGGGATACACACACACATGCACAAACACACACAATGGAATATTACTCAGCCATAAAAAAGAATGAAACCTCGAGTTTTGTATTGATGCAGATGGAGAAAGAAAGTATTATGCTAAGAAAATAAGTCAATCAGAGAAAAACAAATACCATATGATTTCACTCATTTGTGGAATTAAGAAAGAAGACAGATGAACATATGGGAAAGGTGGGAAAAACAAGAGAGGGAAACAACCCACAAGAGACTCTTAATGATAGAGAACAAGCTATGAGTTGATGGAGGGAGGTGAGTAGGAGATGCACTGGGGGGTTGATGGGTACTAAGGGGGACACTTGTTGTGATAAGCACTGAATATTGTATGGAAGTCATGAATCACTGAATTCTACTCCTAAAACCAATATTACACTGTATGTTAACTAAACTTTAAGTTAAAAAGAGCTAAGAAAAGATACAATTCAAAGAAACATAAAAAAATTAAAAATAAATAAAAATAGTTGCTATAGGATAGTAATGACATACAGATAGAACAAAGAGCTCAGAAATAAAAAAATATATATGGTCAACTGATATTCAACAAGGATGGCAAGAATACATTATAGGGAAAGGACAGTCTCTTTGTTATGGATAGGAGAGCCTGTGTGGTGTGAAGGGAGGTCTCAGTTCTTGGATTCCCCATGAAAATATTTACTATGTGAGGCTCTGTGCTAGAATAAAGACAGCCAGAAGGAAAGTAGAAAGCAGAAAGTGGTTTATTAAAGTTAAAGTACACTCTCAAGGTGGGAGAGCAGGCAGATTCTCAAGGTAGAACCTGTCCCCAAGGTGGTTTGGGGATCGGATATTTGTCGGATCTTTCTGGACTGGGAGCAGCTAGGAGGTACATTGGGTTGGTCTCTAATGGAGGCTGCTTCCAATCATTTGGGGGGCTCCCCCCATAGGTTGGAAGGGGGAGTTTTTGACCCTATAAGGCTTGTACCAGAACCATCATGGCAGCCTTCTCCAAGGTAGGGCCCTGTGTCTGCAATGCAAATGTATTATAATGAGTCTAGGGGCTACTCTGGGGCAGAGGTGGAAGAGAAGAGTGCAAGTTCTGCACCTGTGGCTCTTGGTCTGTCAGCCCCAAGGTCTTAGAAGCCACAAAGTTAGGATGTTGTGCCCCTGGGCTTTCAAAGTGTAACCTATTTATCACCATCCTTGCCTCCAGCTCAGGTCTCTATCATTCCCCACTCAGGGATTTGGAACTCTTCCTTGGGGTATTCCTTCCACTGCTCATGTCTAGGTTCTACATGACATCTTCAACAAGAAAGTGTTGAAAAAACTAGATATCCACATACAAAAGAATTTAATGGTATCTTATCTTACAGGATACACAAAAATCAACTCTAAATGGATTAAAGACTTAAATATAAGAGCAGAAAGTGTAAAACTCTTAAAAGAAAACAGATGAAAACTTTCTTGACATTGGCTTTGGCAATGATTTCTTGGATATAACACAAACATCAGAGGTAACAAGACAAAAAACAGACAAGTAGGACTACATCAAATTAAAAAGTTTCTGCATAGCAACAGTAACAAGAGAATGAAAAGACAATCCACAGAATGGGAGAAAATATTTGCAAACCATATATCCGATAAAGGGTTAATATCCAAAATATAGAAAGAACTCATATATCACAACCGTAAAATATAAAATAAATTAAAAATAAAATAATTTTATTACAAAACAGATCAAGGGCTTGAATAGATATTTCTCCAAAGAAGACATGCAAGTGGCAAACAGGTATACGAAAATATGCTCAAAATCACTAAATGCAAATCAAAAACACAATATTACCTTACACCTGGTAAGATGGATATTATCACAAAAGCAAAAGAGAGACTGGACTTAATGTTTTACACTTTGTTGGAAATATAAGTGGCTCTCTAAATATCTGCTTATGTTCCCCTATATTTGAATTAGATAATTTGACAAATAAAAGAGAAATACATCTTTGAGACACTTTTGTTTTAGAATGTTACATTATCACATATACAATAAGAACTTTGGCGTTTAGAGAAGGGAAAATATATATATATATATATATATATATTCCCTCTACTCTCATAGGTTTAATAGCTGAGGACTGTGACTCAAACTAATAAAAGACAAATTAACAAGAGAAAAAAAAAACAGTTTTAATTATATAAGTATGCATAGGAACTCACAAAGGAAATTCACTTCAGCGACAGAGTCTGGAAAGGACATAATTCTCCATCAGTTTACAAATATTTTAGTAAATTACAAGAAAAAGGCCATCTTATCAATAGCCTAATCTCCAGAAAACCCCTATTGTCTTAATGATAATGCTTTGCTAGAGGGAAAAACAGCCTTGGCTTGACAATAGCTAGGCCTTCAGTAATCTGTGAGTCTTCTTTAGCATATGGAAATCCCTTTAAGAAACTTCCTCTTGACTTTATCTACCCCGATTCCATAGTATACAACTAGTCACTCTTCCCAACCCCAGTGCAGCTTCTTCTGCTCACAGGTCTTGTCCCCATGCTTTAAGAAAATTGCCTTCTTTTTTTTTTTTTTTGTACCAAAGATGTCTTCAAGAATTCTTTCTTGGCCCTTGACTCCAGACCCCCATCACTCCGAAACCCCATCACCTCTGACCCATCCTCCCATTTAATGTTTCTAGGGCTGTGCAGCATTGGTGGTATAGTGGTGATAGCTGCCTTCCATTTGGTGTTTCTGCATTTATAATTATACTTTTCACTGAAGCAGGGTGTGTCCCTTCCTTGTCATTACAGTGTGAATTCACTAAGGTAGAGACTGTACCTACTCTTTATTGAACACCTCAAATGCATAGTTAACATGTACTCAATAGATAATGGCTGACAACTGACAGCCAGAAATGTGCAAATTTCAAATAGCAGCTTAGTTTTTTTTTCCTCTGAAAGGCCTTTCGTAAAAGTATGAAGAGACTCAGAGCCTAAAAAAAAAAAGAATACACTAGAACTGGGAGGGAAATTATTCGAAAGAAAAAGTATAAACACAGGACCTTAACTATAGGCCTCCTGAGCTCTTGAAATGTTAGTTCTCATGTCTTCATAGGGGCAGAAAAAATTTCCCTTCCCTACTAGGTTCTTTGGCTGGGCTAATAATGAAGATTAACAAGAAAAAAATTAATTTCACATTCTGAAAGCCCCACAAAAATTGGAGACCCAAAGGTAGTCAGGTAGTTGAGACTACAGGTCATCCTGACCTAAGGAGGGAGATGAGAGCCTGGGACTTCAAAGAGGTGGAGGGAATTTACAGGACAGTAAGAAAAGCAAACATTTGATAATTCAATGTTTGCCTTGATACAGGGGTAAGTTTTTCGGATACAAAGTTATCTCTGGTAATAGCTCTCTTTCCAGACCATACCCCCTATCTAAAATTTTGTCAGTTTAGGGAGAGGTAAAAGTTTGTTTGTCTGTTTGCTTGCTTCTGACTCTGCTAAGTCTTGACTGCTTTCAGCTCAAAATTAATCCACATGCTGAAATGACACATGTTGGGGTCACATATTCTGCTCCCTTTCGTCACTTTCTTTTTCTAGAGTTGATATTTGGCCCTCATCTGAACAACTTCTGTTTACCCACTCCTTCCCAGAAACTACTTGTCCCATGTCTACTGTGTGCCAGCCGTCTTCCCGCAGGCTTCAGGTAGTCCACTTGATAGATATTCTGTGGGCTGTGTAGGGTGTTCTTTTTTCTAATAACTTCATTACACTTCCTTTGAAAAAAAAAATTCTACACATCCATACATGTACATTTTTACCTCATTCTATAAGTCAGCAAATGAGCTCGGTACTAAAACATATTAAGACATTTCCTCTAAAACTTGCTACATCACAGTAATGTTCAGGTTACTAGCAAGGAATTGGTATTAAAATAGGAAATCAACACCAATTTCAGTAAAGGATATAAAACAGAGAAAGCGACACAGCTAGGGATATAAAAGCAGGAGTGCTCGGTCAAACTCATCAGTAACTAAGAAAAGTCAAGAAGGAATTCCTGACCAGACTTGCTCACTAAGTCAGAGCAAAGGCTGCAACAAGAGTAAATGTGAAGAACAAGTTGACGTTAGCATATAAATAACTATGGGTATTTCCACATGACTGCAACCTGACTGTCTGTTTGACATGACTGTGTTCCCAGGAATTCCTGACCAAAAAATAATGGTATTCAATTCCGTTGGAATAAATTTCTAGGCCCAAAATGGAACCCCTCTTGCCTATGTACCATGTTCACAAACCAAACTTTCCGATTCCTATAAATTCTCTCCTCAACCGGAATGTATGTTAGGTCACACCATCTCCAAATGTCAAGTTATCTCTGAGCCCTGGCCCTTGTTCCTTCTCCCCACAAACAAGCTTGACTATGTGTCCCCAGCCAGTCAGATACTTTCTCTTTTTCTCATAATTTTACTCTCTGTCTTGTAAAAGCTTCCTGTCTCTTGTCCCATTTACAGGTCTCAAGTGGAGACTGTCCGCTCAACAAAGTGTTGAACAAAGTTGTTTGTATCACCTAAATTGCTTTCTTTAATCACTTTTTAACAATGAACAGATGTATCTATTTCGATTTTAAGAAACTTATAACATTTATTACATGGAAAAACAGCAGAGTCCTTGAAGGTGAGGAAGACAATCCATCTTTAAGAGGTAGTAGAATGTAATGGTTAAAAGCAGAGGTGGATGGCAGTGGTGTGCGAGGGCCAGCTCAAAGTGCTTGCAAGAGCTAATGGTTGATCATTGAGGAATCTTATGAGACTATTGTTAAACCCATTTATTGCTTGAAATCTGCTGTGTATACACCACAGAAATGGGCAAATGCTGCAAACACTTTCTTAGAAAGCCCATTTACCAGGTGTTTGATCATTTGGGAAATGATCCAAGCTAAACCAGTTTTTATGGGGAAAATTAGGTCACTAACTGTAGAAAAACTATTTAACTATTGAGTCCTTTGGGCCTCAGTTTCCTTAACTGAAAATGGAGACAGTCATAATAATGATAAATCTCACTCCAGATTCTTATTGGGAAAACATATTAACCACCATCTGTTTTTGGGCCTGAACAAATCTTTCTCCAAATTTCTGCTCTTCCTTTAGGGTATGTTTATTTTCATGAGGGACAATAACCTTTACCTAATTAATTACATTGATAATGATTGTATTTAAAATTGGACATTTCAAGAGGTGAATTATACCTTTCTAATAACTCTCAAATTATAACCCATATGTGTCTCTCTACATGAGACAGCCGTGAATTTGGGTATTAAATATCAAAAAGATTCGTACAATTTAATTAGATAGCATGCCTGCAAAAATTTTTTAGTGGTATATATGTACTAAACACTAAGTTCCAACTAAATGCACAATTATATTTTACTTTACTATTTTTTTAATGTTTGCTTAAGAGAGAGAGAGAGACCACGCACATGTGAGCAAGAGGAGGAGCAGAGAGAGAGGGGGGAGAGAGAATCCCAAGCAGTCTCCATACTATTAATGCAGAACCCAACATGGAACTCGATCAGATCACGACCTGAGCTGAAATCAAAAGTCTGGCATTCAACTAACTGAGCAATCCAGGTGCCCCAGCACAATTATATTTATATATACATGGAAATATAAGTCCTATCTTCATGAAGCCTGGGCTGATAAAAACCTGCCAGATTTGGAAGCAGAAAAGCCCAGTTTTGGTCTTAGCTGGTCACTATATATTGTGCCTTGTGGATAAATCACATAGTCATTAACTTTACTGAAGTATCTGAAAACTACCAAAAAATATTTTATGTTGACCTACAAGCTTACCTTGAGGACTGAATTAGAGAATATTTTTATAATCATATTAGTAGATGCAAATCAAAATTTAAAAAGGCATTATTATTATGAAGCTTACTATCAGTAATATGCACCTGTTAATCTTATAAGAAATAAATATCCTAAGCCATTTATATGCATTGGTTGAGATAAATCTGACAGAAGAGATAAGGAAAGCACAATGACCTTTCATATTCTTAGTTTTAAAATTGTAGGTTTTTTTTATTTCTTTGTTTTAAGTTTATTTCTTTGAGATAGAGAGAAAGAGAGAAGGGTAGGAACAGAGAGAGAGGGTGAGAGAAAGAATCCAAAGCAAGCTCCACACTGTCAGTGCAGAGTCTGATATGGAGCTTGAACTCACAAATGTGAGATCATGACCTGAGCAGAAATCAAGAGTTGGAGGTTTTATAACCAACTGAGCCACACAGTGCCCCTAAATTGTAAGATTTTAAGATATCTATTTTGGGGGGCACCTAGGTGACTAAGTTGGTTAAGCATCCAACTTCAGCTCAGGTCATAATCTCTCAGTTTGTGAGTTCGAGCCTGGCATCAAGCTCTGTGCTGACAGCTCAGAGCCTGGAGCCTACTTCAGATTCTGTGTCTCCCTCTTTCTCTGCCCCTCTCCCTGCTCACACTCTCTGTCTCTCAAAATTGAATAAACATTAAAAAAATTTTAAATATCTGTTAGTTGAATTGCAAGCTAGCAGAATTCAGAGGAAAGAGTATTAATTTATGAGAAGTTGGTACTAATAAATAATTTGAAACTTCCAAGTAAATGACATAGTGTGCTGAATGAATTGAAAACAATCAATTTCTTAGATTTTTTAGGAACCAATCAAAGAGCTCAAAATCCCAATGGAAAGATGTTTATATCCTAAGGACCAACTTAATTGGTGACAATAGTAGCTCTAATTAACTGTGAAATTCATCTTAATCTATTGGCCAAGAAACCCACAGATGTAAAGAAAAGCTAATACAGGTAAATTAATATTCTTACACTGGTAACAAAAAATGCAGCAGTGTATTTATATCATATTCTTTTTTTTTAACGTTTATTTATTTTTGAGAGACATAGAGACAGAGTGTGAGCAGGGGAAGGGCAGAGAGAGGGAGACACAGAATCTGAAGCAGGCTCCAGGCTCTGAGCTGTCAGCACAGAGCCCGAAGTGGGGCTCCAACTCACAGATCGTGAGATCATGACCTGAGCTGAAGTTGGCTTAACCGACTGAGCCACCTAGGTGCCCCTATTTATATCATATTCTTAAAAAAAAAAGAAAAGCTGCTCTCTTTCCTTTTTATGTAGTTATTTTTAATTGAGCGATGATGTTGTACAGTGGTTTAAAGGTTCTAGAGTCAGACTATCCAGGTCCAAGTCACAACTCCATGACTTGCTCGATGTGCAGCCTTGGGCAACATGCCTAGTATCTCTATGCCTCAGATTTCTTACCTATAGAATGAGGATAACAACTATAATAATACCTTTTGCATAGTGTTAGGAGAATTAAATTGGCTTAATTATGCAAACACCTAAAACAACATATAGCATATATGGCGTTATTTCTTGTTGTTGTAACACAGTGCTAATGCTACCTCCTCTTCTGTGCTCTTCCATCATGACCCCCAACCCCATTCTCCAAAAAGCATACAATCAAGCCGATAGCAGTCTAATACTTTGTATTCCTGTCTTCACTCTTTCTGTTTAATTCATCTTTAGATTTACCCCTTACCTAAGCAGTATATGCCTACCAAACTCTGTACTAATAGTTTACATATATGACTTAATTTGTCACGAATGTCTGTAGTGTACACATAATATTGTCCCTGTCATAGAAAGAAGAAAAGGATGCTCAGATTCGAAGTAACTAGCTCATGGTCACATATGTAGTGTGTATAAACCTGAAATTTGAACCCAGATCAGACAATTCAAAAACTTACGCTCTTGGACTAAGCTATGATGTTGAAATCCAAACAGCAATGGCCTGCAAGTGGACGGAGAAGGACTGAATTGGCTGGAGAGGAGTAAGAGGAAACTTACTGGGCTAATGATGTAGGAGAAGAAGAATTTTCCCTGTACCCTTCTGAGTTCTTAGCTGAGACCCCTTAATAAAAGACAGATTAACTAAAGAAAGACAGAAGTTTATTAGCCTGTAAACCTCATATATACACATGAGAGATACCCAAGGAAAAATGAATAAATCTCCAAAATGGCTTAAAATTCAGGTTTAAATACCATCTTAATAGGGAATGGGGGGAGTAAATGATTTTTAGGAAAGATGAATGGGTTCCAAAAGAGAAGATAAGAGATATGATCTTTTATGACAGTTTGTCTAGGGGTGTGGTATAATTTCTAGTCTCCTGTCCTGTGATATGAGTCAATTTTCCTACATAATGAAACTCCCAGGGAGAGAATTCATGACAACTGAGTTCCTTTAGGAGGATGGTCTTTAGGCAGATAGCCTCTCTGCGTTTGCTGTTTTTTAAGTGCCCATAGCTAAAAATAATCAATATCCTAAAGTGGCATAGTTTGGGGTAGCTTGTCCTAAATCCTATAGTCATAATATGGGATGGCAAATTCTGCTGCTTCTCAATGAAAATGTTCTGCACTTTGATTGGAGTGATAGTTACATGGCATATATATTTCTCAAAATTTATTAAACTACACACTTAAAATTTCTGTACATTTTGTCAAATTGCACACTTAAAATTTATGCATTCCATTGTATATAAAATATATCAGTCCAAAATTTTACGTTATTTATACTACTGAGTTTTCTTATTCCAAGAAGTCCTAGCAGTTACCCAAATAATTTATCTCTTACTATTTTGTTACAGCAATGACACTAATTGTGAGGTTGGTGTTTACTTATGTTCTCAAGTTTTGTTTTGTTTTTTTCAGTAAGTATAGATCTCCCTTCCAGAATGGACTTCCCAACAGCATATGTTTAACTTACTTTCTTCTCCAACAGTGCCTTGTTGTATATAAACTCATAAAGAAAAATGATATGTAAGGGAAAGGGGAAAACATTTTATATATTTAGTATCTTCTTATTCAAGTCTATCTATTTTTAGGTGGTAAATTAAGTATTAATGGGAAATATTTTTATGGTTTCACAGGAACCAATATCATTAATTTGGGGGTGAGAATTGTTTGCATTAATTTATAAGGAATATCTTATTTTCTTCCTTACTGTGATTTTAACTGAAAACGCAAATATCCCCCTAGACCTGCACACACACACACACACACACACACACACACACACACATATGCATGCATGCACATATACAGATACACAACAGCAGGGGTTGCCTTGATGGGAGAATAATAATTCTTCATATTCTGTTCCATTTACTTATGAAGTAACAGTGTGCAAAAGCCATTGCGTTTAGATGTGGCCCTGAGGTAAACATAGAAAAATGGTCATTTTAAAGCCTGAGACGTCTCTTTGTTTAGCCAAAGGCAGGCCATCAAAAAGCAGGTGATCCCGCTGCTTTAAAAGAAAATGCAGCATTAGGCCTTATGCTTTATGCACCTGTAGATTTTTACGCATAGTTTAGAAATGGGAGGGTAACGACAACAACAAAAGGCGGTGGTATCTACAACACTCCCTATAAAAATATTTTCCTCTATGTGGCAAGGGCCTATAAGGATTACATGGTATTTAGGAAAAGGATTCTGTTTAATCTGAATCTATATTTTACTGTGTCTGGGATTTAATGTTTGTTGTGGGAGAGTTAGATTGTGTGTGTCTGTGTGTGTGTGTGTGTCCCAGGCTACTACAAATTAAGAGGACTAGACAAAATTTGCATTGACTAGAGTAAATTAATGGAGTCAGAACTCAGAGCACTAAATTTCATCCTGGGCCATATTATAAAAAATAATATCACCATCCCTACTCTATCCCATATATCCTAGAATGAACAACTTAGGCTTTGGGTTATATATTGCTGATGGTTATTTTGTTCAGAGATTTTTCAGGTGGAGAAAGGAGATTAAACCTACAGCAAAACCAGCCCCTGTATAGTCCCTTAAATCTTACGGGGGAGAGATGGATATTTATAACACAGGGCTTTGAAGAAAGGAAGCAAGCAGACCTTGGTGAGGCTCTGATCTAGAATGTGTGTCTGAAATGATCACTTCCAGACTATTCTCCCTTGGATTACAGAAACAGACTCACTCGGTTGGTGTGCAATTACCGCGACATTTTAATTGTCTTTATCTTTCAGCAACTCCCAATTCTTCAATTGGGTCTGATGTACTTGTATAACCTTGTACGGTGGTGGTGTGCAGAATTAAGAGAAGAAACAGTGAAGGCAGGTGTGGGTTACTGTAGTTTTGCCCACTCGCTGGGGAAATTTAAAGTAAATTTCCAGTTTATCAAAACTAGTGTTGTGCCCAAATTCTGCATCCCAAGAATACCACCGGGGAGCTGGGACTGATGCAAACGCAAAGGGTCTTTATTCGAAGCTCGAGCTCAGACTCTTGCACCTCCCGACGCAGCGGTGCAGTAGTAAGAGCCCTGAGCCAGGTTTACACAGGCTTTTTATCAGGGTTCGAGTACATTTTTGGGCGGGAATGGGGATTCTTTGAATTGATTGATTGGCATTTTCGCGGGCTAGCTTCTGATTGAGTATTTCCTATTTGGCGGGCGCGGGCCAGCTACGGATTGGCTTAGCTTGGGGGTCCCGCACAGATTCAAATGGTCAGTGGGCTGAACACTGATTAGTTTTGCTAGGGGCTATTCTAGGAATCTGACCTCCTGTGCTTTCCCTGGAACTCAAGGTGGTGACAGGGTCTGCTAATCTGGGTCCAGCCCCTTGGCTACTCTGTTTACTGGAACCCAGAGCAGAGTCCAGGGTGACTTGTTTTCCTGGAACTCGGGGCCCAGAACTACTCTAAGATGGAACTTAAACCAAAATGGAGTGGCCTTAGCCCTAACAGCACTATACTTTCACAACATGGCAATTCTCTAACACAGCAAACAGGGTTCAGGAGTCTAGTGCATTCCTAAGTTTCTAAATCTAATACCTAACAAGATTTAACACACAGCAACTTAGTCTAATACATAGCAAACTAAACAGGCCTCACAGCACTCCAAGAAAAGTTTCACAGTGTTCACAGCAAACAGCAATCAAAACAGAATTCTCAGCAATCATAACCCTTAACAAGGTAGTAAGCAGAAGTCTGGGGCACAATATCTCTAACACAGTACCCCTCTATGTTTAGCAGAAAAGAGAACTGGCTTCAAACTAATGCAGGGCTGTCACTTAGGACAAGAAACTTAAAAATGCTCTCTTCTCTAGAAAAAGCAGGCATAGTCTATGGTGGACCTAGAAATATCTGGGAGAATCGCACATAGAACAAGGCAGAAACAGGCTTTCAAAAGGTCCTTCCTTCCCAAGTATACTAAATAAAGGTTACCTTTGAAGGTGATAGGAAAAATGCTGGGGTCCAGTTCCAGCAAAACTAGGGGTCCCCGAAGAATGGATGGTCAGGCGAAAGGAAATGAGAGAGCCACGAGAGAGATGTAGTCTGATGACCAAGCAGGCAGCCTTGGCAATTCTGGCATCTCTGCTCTGCTGGTCTCTGTGTCTTTATTTTTTAAAGGTAATGAGTGACGTTACAGCAATAAGTGACATCCCATCGGTAAGCAGAGTTTGAACAATAATGTGTTTTATCAGTAAAGCGATTTCCTCAATCTTGCAAGTTGTTTTCAAGTTAATTAGCATATAAATTTAAGGCAGGGAGAGAGAACAGGATGTTACCTAGACCTGCCTATGTTAATTATCTACAAACAGGCCAGGAGTCATTCTGCCTATTCTTCCAACCACAATGGGGGAGGTGCAACCCATCCAGCAAGGACAGAATTCCCAATGCTTGCCCTTTGCTTGTGAATGAGTGAATTTACATAATAGGAGCCTAACATTTACACAAATCACACCAATATTCAGCCAGCTCATAACTGCTTCAACCACCTTTTCCACACAGGGAGGGGTCTCAACCTGTGAGCCCAAAATGGCTCCCAACAGAAAGATAATTCTATGGTTACAGATCTAAATAAATAAATATGTTAAATATAGAATATTTCTGTCCCTTTAAAAAATCTCAAATCTTATACAGTACTTTGTCTCTAATGGATGGATTCAAAGATACAACTATTCAAAAAGGCCTGGTCTGCAATGGGTTACTCTCTAGGAATGTCTAGGTAAGGCAGTGTGGTCAACTGAAGAAGTGTAGTTGACCCTTGGACAACACAGGTTGAAAGTGCACAGATCCACTTATGCACATATTTGTTTTTCAATAAATCCAGTGCAGTACTGCAAATGTTTTTTCTCTTCCTTATGATTTTCTTAACATTTTCTTTTCTCTAGCCTACTTTATGATACAAATGCCTTATATAATACAAAATATGTATTAACAAACTGTTTATGTTATTGGTAAGGCTTCTGGCCAACAGTAGGCAATCAGTAGTTAAGTTTTGTGAGAGTCAAAAGCTATATGTAAATTTTTTGACTTTTTGGGGAAAATGGGTGGTCACCGCCCCTAACTCCTGCATTGATTAAGGGTCAACTATAGTTGTATACATGGGATATTCAAACAGAACCTAGGCTCATACTATTGTGCTTATTCAAAATATAAAGTGTCAGTATTACTACCATTTTACTTTTATGACATGTCATCTGACAAGAAAATGATATCCTTTCAACTCAACTGAGATGAATGAGCATTTGAGCCATACAAATGTATTTTCCATTTGAACTTTTTATTTCTTTATTGTTTCAAGTGACTTTGGTTTTGCTGCCCTTTATATAGGCATAGATTTCATTCAGGGGGGGGAAAAACTTCGTATATTCATGGCCAATTTGTATTGCAAAGAAACAAATAAACCTCTAAAAGCCTATTATCTTCATAAAGAAATTGAGAACCTGTTGTCTGCAGGGCGTTAAACATCTTTGCTCTCAGCTTGCTGACAATCTAGGTAGGGAAGCAAGCAAAAAGAACAAGATAAAGAACAGTGCTGGGCACCATTTGCTATATAAATTCATTAAATTTAAAAACATCTCTCAAATAAATGTATTTTTCTTCTGCAGTATATAAAGAAGCATGCTATGCCTTGTAAATGATTAAAAGATTTAAAGGTCCTTCTTTTTAAGGACTTTCCAGGCCAATGAGAGACAGATGTAGAGAATTTGAATGCAGACAGCTGTTTAGGAGGGAAGGAATATGAAGACGAGCCAGTGACCCTCAGGTTTAAAACCAAAACATTGGTTTTATTGAGCTTCCTTGAAAATCCTTGTCAAATATCATGTGAGGAAATCCTTCATATGGGTCTTGCTATGGACAAAAACAAATGAATACTAACAATTACAGCTTATATTTATTGAGCAAGAGCCACATGCCAGGACCTACATTAGCACTTTCACTGCCTCTCTGACCTCCAAGTGCTACATGTTTCCTGCAATTACAATGAGCCTCTCTGAGGAGCCTCTTAATTGTTTTGGGAGAATAAAACTCTAGAACAACATGATCCTTTTCAAAAGAATCTAAAAAAGTGCCTCAGTGGAAGAGAATAGCAAATGAAAAACTAAATTAAAAGTATTTGTCCTAAATTCCTTAAGGAATCACGAAGTCCTACAGAACATGGAAGGAATTGGACTGGGCTGACCACAAAATGCTTCAGTGAAGACATAGCGAGGAGTTGAGCTTTGAATGAAGGGTTGGATTGAAGGGCGGGGTCATGGAATCCTTTCCATGAATGGCATTTGCAAAGGCTTTAAGAGTTGGGAAGAGAAGAGTCAAGAATATTTAGCAGTTTTTATATGAGTTTTGAAGTCAGTTTCTACTTTAAATTTGCAATTCTACCTTCTGTGTTTGCTTACACCTATAATCTCTCAATTTCTTCATCTTTAAAAGAGAAAACATTGATGTTATAATCTTTTATAAAATTATATAAAATCTTTAGTCAAAGAGCCTACCACACGCAAGGACTTTTATAAAATAAAAATAATAAATTGGTAAATGAGTTTATTTCTAACAATCACCTAGGAGTGAGGAAATGCCAGTATAAGTGAGAGTGATAATGCTCCTTCAAGAGTATGCTGACTATTGATGACTTGTCACACCCTATAATTCTGTGAGCTTTGTTTATACTGATAAGTGTTTGTACTGTTTGCAAAATTGCCATCATTTGGAGCAGAGGGCAACTTGACCAGTCACCTGATACTTGTCAATTCTTGGCAAATAAAAACATGCCTATCATCCTTAGATGCTCAATAAATGTTATTTTACTACTTTACAAAATGGTTTGTTTATGTTGGTTAAAGTATGGGGCCCAGACATGAGTGGGAGATGTAGAAGATAGGCCCAAAGCAGCATTTGAGAATAGATTTAAATAATTCGTGGATCAGAGTAACAGATTTTTCCTATCACAGCCACTTGCTCACTGCTCACACATCTGGGCCGACAAGTATTTTCATCTTACAGTCACCTCCTGTATGAAGTCTTGATTCATCTAAGTAAAAGTTGTCAGTTCTAGAGTATGACATCACCTAAGTCTACAGCTTTTGTCATAGAATCTTTACCAATGCATTTCACTCCGTTTACATTTTCCTCTTCTTACCCTAGATGATGAATTCCTCTGCACCTAGACTATTTGCATCTCTTATGTTGATATGAAGTGTCACATAATAGATTCTCAAATATTTTGAGAATTCTCCTAAATTTCAGTTGTGCTCTTCAAACAAGTTTGCTGTTGGAACCCCTAATCACCTCTTGCTAGACCACAAAGATTTTTTTTTAACAGATCTTAAAATAACACAGGCAAGTGTGGCTTATGTGACAAACTGAGTGCACACACACTCACATACACACACATGTTTTCTTTCTCAGTTGAGACTTCTAAAAAAACTATAAAAAATATATTGTAAATGTTATTAAATCCAAAGATCAGAGTTAAGGCATTAATGGATGAGAATTTTAATAAGCTTCTTAAAGATTAAATATAGGTGGGCAAGTGGTAATTGGCAAAGCAAAGAAGAAATGTCTTCTTAGCATACAGGTAGAGAGAGTTATAGCAGAGGAAAGAGTTCAAGTGCCTGCGGAATATCCTTAGAATGGGAGAATCCTAAGACACTGATATTCAAAGATGCAGAAGGAAGAAGTGAAGCTGAAAACATGGGAATAGTTGAAAGTCCCCACGGGAAATAATTTTCTCTAATCCCCATCCTCTCCTGTCTCCCAGATAATAGACAGGCACTCATCAGCAACTCCTAAATTATACTGTTCTTCCCTAAATAAATTGAAGAAACTTTCTAGGTAGATATAGGGCAGCATGAAACAAAGTCTTTTTTATCTTGGCATTTAGGTGTCACTCAGAATAATACCTAGCACTTATCAACTCACCTCAAAGTAATTTTATAATGTTTTCCCTTTCATACATAACCCCAATAAACCTTTCTACTGACTTTATTCTTAAATGTAAATAAACAACAAAGACAAAGAATAAGCAGACTTTAGTGTAAAGCATGCAACATGATTGTGGAATAAACAGCTATACTTCACTCACAGAAAAACAAACATCAGACTAGTGTCAGACTTCAGACTTTCTGATATAATACCTTCAAAGACCATAAAGCAATATCTTCAAAGCTATAAGAGAAGTGTTTTTCAATCTTAAATAATACATACAGTCAAGCTATCAGTAAAGAGTAAGCCAGAATAATGACACTTTCAGACTCCTAGGTCTCTGAAAATTTACCGCTCTGCTTGCAAAGTTAAATAAGGATCCTTAAGCAAATCAAGTTAGTAGAAAGAAAGAAAGAAAGAAAGAAAGAAAGAAAGAAAGAAAGAAAGAAAGAAAGAAAGAAAGAAAGAAGAAAGAAAGAAAGAAAGAAAAAGAAAGATGCAGGAGAAAACCTAGGAAAATAGTGAAAGAAAGGCCTTACACTCTGTCCTTACTCTCTCCTGTTCCAACCCATCTCTTCCTCCTGATTGTAAATCCTGCTTACCTAAGGCCACTGTAGTCTCATTGCAAAATGCAGAAGCAATGGCTTCCATAGACTTCTCTACAGATTCACCTTTACGACCCTACCGTGGATGCTACAGCATATGGCTGGCGTCCTAAATTCCCTGCGAGGTCCTATTTGTCTGCCCATGCCCGTGCTTTAGGTAGGCTGGCCAGGAACTTTTCTAAAATCATCCTACTTTCCCTTCCAGACCTCACTCCCTTAGCTCCTCCAACAACTGTATAAATTCTAATTTCTGTAATGAATCCCTTATTTAACAATACTCATAGATCTGCTTCTCTAATTCAGATTAGATTGACACAGACCCCTTGGAAAGGAAATGTAGGCCTAGCACACTACTTGGCTGTAGAGAAAACTTTATTTACAGTCTCATGATGAATTAGACATTGATTGGTTTTCAAGTTTTAGAATAAATTTGGAGACAATCATAGCGAATTGAACTCTGGTACCACAATAGACATAGCTGTCAGAGTTTAGAGGTAAACGAGTACGGAAGGCGCAGTGAAGACTGGAACCACCAACATCTTCAAACTCACGATGAATGGTAAGAAATTTAAGCACACTGTATCCAGTTGTGGAGTGGATTAGTAAAAGAACTTAGGATAGTGACATAATTATTTGGTAAGAGAGAAAGGAGGAGAGCAGAGGGCAGTATAAATAAAATAAGCCTCATAAGTCAGAGTAGAAAATCAATATAAAAAGTCTCAAATTGATAAATCAAGCAACTGCGAGACAAGCATACTATTTAGAAATATGGATTTGGTGACTAAAAGAACAAATATAGAAATATGTAGAAGTGGTTGCCTCCACAGGATACGCAATTATCGGAGAAGATTGTTTCCTTTGGAAGAAAACCAGGAGACGGGGGTTGGGAAGACTTTTCTTTTTCTCCATATACACTTTTGTAGTGATTGAATAGTTTATCATATATGTATTAGTTTGCTAGGGCTACCAAGCAAAATGCCACAGACTGAGTGGGTACCTTAAACAATAGAAATTTACGGTCTACAGTTCTGGAGGCTGGAAGTCAAGAACAGATGCCAGCAGGTTTGGTTTCTTTTGAGGTCTCACCCCTTGGGTTTTGGATCACTACCTTCTCACTGTGTCCTCACTTGGCTTTTTTCTGTGCAAACTCATTCCTGGTGTCTCTTTTTTCTTCTTATAAGTACAGCAGTCATATTGGATCAGGGCCCCACTCTTCCGACCTCATTTAACATTAATTACTTATTCAAAGGCTCTCTCTTCAGACGCAGTTACATTTGGGGTTAGGAATTCAGCATATGAATTTAGTAGGGATAAAATTCAGTCTATAACAATGTGGAAGGTGAATTTGTTCATAATAAATAAATCATTGAATTTAGTTAAAATAAATATTTTTTGGAAAGTTGTACCGAGAGTGCAAAACTGAGTGTGATGAGACATGTCATTTTAAAGTCTCATGTATGATTTGATTTTCATAATTAGGTATAGATGCTTTTATAGACAACATAAATGAAACATAAGGAGAGAGAGATCATCAGCATTGCATTCCAACGAAAATACAAAGAGTGGCTACTCATAAACTCCATCGGCACTTGTCCAAACTTTCCCTCCTTTGTTCACTGTCATGACTTTGTTTTATTTTTCCCCCTCTTTCTTTTCTTCAATGTCCTTAAACTGTGAGTTTTATGTAGGTATTCTAATCGTTTTCAAAGCAATATAAGCTCTGTGAGTACTGGGGTATTATCAGTCTTCCTAGGCTCTTCACAAGAGTGTTATGCTTTATACATTGAAGGAACTCACAATAAGTGAGAAAATGAAAAGACATCGGGAGGAGAGAAATGACAATGCTAGTGAAGAAATTTGCCAAGGATCCAATCCCATCTTCCAATGTCCTTCCTACGTTCTATTAAAAAAAAAAAAAAAGAAAGCACATGTACAAAATACAATATACATCATGGTTAGGCAACTGGGTCTATGGAGTGAGCACAGGAAAATATGTTGTTAAGATTATCCAGAGAGACAAATAATAACAATGCTAAATTGCAGAATCTAAAATCAATCATTCAACATTCAGCTGATACAAATAAATAAGCACGTGAGAGTTACAGCAGAAAAGCAGGATCAATGTGGCTAAAATGCAAAATGAAATCAGCAATAAACCCTGGGGTCTAGTTAGACCTTAAACAAATCTGATGTTCATCTGGCTTCTGGTCGGAGGATTCTGGGAGAAGAGAGAAGGTTCTGTGAGTCCTGAGAAGGGGCATAGAGAGATCAAAGGTCTGAACCGTTCAAACCCAAGGGAATTGCTCTGTTCCATCTCATGCCCTATTTATAATGTAGAAATGTCAACCCCACGTTTTCAGGTAAAGCTGAATGTGTATTTACTGTATTTGCATTCAAGGAATACTGACACTATGGCCTTGGTTGATATTGGTATCAATTTCATTTTAATTCTAAATTCAGAGGAGTCAAAGAAGAATGCATACTTTATCGAGGGGAGGCTTTACTTCATATTTAAATATTTATAGTATTTGTCAGTTCTGTGTGCATCGAAGACATTGATCTAACTTCAAAAGTCTAGCACAGAAACTGAACTGACTGCTGAGAACATATTTATCCTTAACACAACACAAAGAATAATATTCTGCTGTCATTGTTTGGTCGTTTTGTGGGTACAAACTGCATTAATTCTATTTGAGTCCATGTCAAAACTATTATTGTAGCTTCACACTACCCATCAAATACTCAAGGTCATTTTTTCCAGTTTGTCATTAAGTAGATATTTATTGAGATCTGTACTAGGTACTGTAGGGAGAGAAACCACTGCCCTCAAAAAGCTCATGATCTACAGAGGTGAGACTTACATATTTTTTAAAATTGAATAACAGTCCTAAGACGCTGCAAGTTAATTTAGGATAAAGTACCAACTAACCAGCTCTCCTGCTTTCCTCACCATGCTTCCCTTTATTATAACTTAAGAGTTCAGGAATAATATATTAGAAATAGAAACGTATATTAAGATATTTTAACTTTTTCCTTCAAACGTACAGTTCAAATGGTACTGCTCTAGATGGTGTAATATATTCTTACTCACAATTCTGAAAGAAAATTATTTGTGGTGTGTGTGTGTGTGTGTGTGTGTGTGTGTTTGTGTCGGGGGAGAGGGAGTAATGAGTTATCTACAAATAGGTGCAAATGAGATAATATGTCTAAAAGTAAACTTAAAACTAATAGCAAAAAAAACTATTAGTATGTGAGCATCCCGAGTCACACATACTAAAATACTTCTAAGCTGAGAAACTATTTGTATTCTAAGACTTCCATATTCTCCAAGTTTCTAAAGCCCTGGGCGTTAAATATATCCCAAAGGTTCTTCTGACTTTCAACCCCAAGCAGGCAGGTCTCTGGGCTTCCTAAGCGTCTCCACTGTCCTGCGGATGGTGATGCTCACCCAGAACCCCCAGTTCTTTCTGCAGGGGTGCCTCACTCATCCAGCTTCCAGCACAGCCTGAGATCTTTAAAAGGAAGACCTTCTTATACTTCTGGGGCCACGGATATTGGATATTCAGATTTGTTTGCCAAAGTATATGCCTATGGTCAACCAAGTTTCCCTTCAGAAAAGGATCAGTGCTGTACTTGGGGCAGCTATGTCCGGGGGAGCTGTGTCTGGGGCAGTTGTGTCTGATGGAGCTGTGTCTGAGGGAGCTTGCAGCATCAGGCACACTGCAGACAAAAGGCGTCCTATCTTATTTGGCTCTAAAATCTTTTTGTCTTCATCGCTTGTCTTCTGGTCATCAGTCCAGACTCCAAGTTTGCTTGTGTTTTTAAGTAATTTTATTTCAAAGTGCTCACTGCCATTTTCTGAAAGCCTAGTGTATCTGAGAGCCTTCAATGGTTTTGAACCTAGTAGATCTTGATCCCCTTTGGGATCTTGATCTCCTTTGCCCACAAAACTATTGTGTTACTATGCAGATCTGATCCACTTTCCCACCTCCTCCTACACACTCACATACATAAATACACATAAGTTTCACACACCAGGAGGCTCTATGAGTAAAGCCTTGACTGAGTCACTAAAGATTTTTCTGAGTAAGACCTCTCTCTTGTCTTTTATTTGATAAACTGAATGGGAACTCAATCAACCTGTAAAGATACAATAAGGTTAACTTAATTAAAATTAAAAAGCTATAGATATTAAAATGGTTACAGATATTAAATCTTGCAAAATTAACCAATCCTATAATTTGATTATGTATTTGTCTGATAAATAAGTAGAATTTTACATTCTCAGGGAAAAAGAACTAAGTTCATCAACTATCTTAAGTATTTAAATTACCTCTATTCTCTTTTGGTTCAAATAGACAGACTTAACTGAAGATAATCTATTAAACTTCCCAACACAAACTTAACTGCTCCTGAAAACTCCTTCCGTTTACTTCAGAAATGCTGTTATTTTATTCTGTTTTCTCATACTGCTCTCATCTTTTAAGTATAAGGATGTCTCCTGTCCTTCTCCTCGCTACTTGTGCTAGGTTAAAAACTATATCATTTTCTACTCCTTCTATTTAGAGGTAGAGTGTAATTCTACTTCCCTTTGGCCAGTAATTGCTTGACCAACAAAATGCTGTAGAATTTTTTTTTTTTAATTTTTTGCTGTTGTTAACTTCCAAGGTTTGGTCATAAGAAGCCTTCTGCCAGTTTGTCTTGGAACGCGCACTGTGGGGGAAGCCTACTGCCATGCAAAATGTCCAACCTCCATGATGCTGGCATGCTATGATGAAATCTATGCAAGGATCAAGGCAGCACGAAGACTGAAAGATGACCAGCTAGTTCCAGCTTTCAGCCACCCCAAGTCCAGAGTAAGACATGCATGTGAGGGCCATCTTGGACTTCCCTCTCTAAGAAATCCAACCTGGACAACCTAGGAGCCCAAGTGACAGAATCAAAGACTCATAATCTTACCACAAATATCTAGTTTGAATCCATAGTGTATTAGTTTCCTGTAGCTTCTGTAACGAATTACCACAAACTCAGTGGCTTAAAACAGTAGAAATTGTTTATTCTCTCACAATTCTGGAGGCCATCAATGTGAAAGCAATATAACTGAGAGAAAATCAGCGTGACAGCAGGGCTATACTCCTCTGAATTAAAGTTTCCTCTCAAGGAAAATCTATTCCTTGTGTTTTCCTGCTTCAGAAAGCAACCAGCATCTCTTGGAGTATGGCCACATCACTCCAATTTCTGCCTCCATCTTCACAACACCTTCCCTCTACATGTGTCTGTATGAAATCTCCTTAATATCTGTCTGATAAGGATCCATCCAATTACATTTAGAGCCCACTCGGATTGTCCAGAATAATCTCTGTATCTCGAAATCCTTAATTATATATAAGGTAATACAGTTTTGATGATTAGGGCCTGCTATATTAGGGACATTTTTTTATTCTACCATTAAAAATATCGTGTCTTTTATTCTCATTTATATCATTCATCACAAAAACCCTCAGACTCCCAACTCACTCTTCCTCTTCTACATTCTACTCCTTATAAGATTCTATATCTGCTCCCTCACTTCTGCTTCTTTTTTCCATCCTCCACAACCTGTACACTTCCATACTGCCTTCTGGAATCCACAGATTATTACCAGCAATTTCTTCTCTATATTTGGTCTTTGCTTTGAACGTTCCATTTACCTTTTTGTTCTAATGGAAACATAACTACCTATCTTCCTACCACTGAGTATTAAAATGTGCCTCTTTGCTACTTTTAGGCTATTTTTCCTTCTTCCACAAAATTCATCTTTGGAATCTTTATGTCATATCACTGACTACTTTGCATTTTTTGCTGACATTGACTGATCTTCATAAACTGATCCTCAGCTTATTTTTCTTCATTTCTCAAATACTACTGTAGTCTTAAATCCTGGCAGTTTCCACATGTACATATCTGTCTTCCAACACATTGACCTCTCAGGTTTATGAGCCTTATTTGTTCAATGACTTTATTTTCCACTCTATATAATGTATACATTTTAATAGTCATATCTTAAATCTTGCTTTAACTAATAATTGCAACCTTTCCATAATCTTGATTTCATGGTCTTTCAATATCATTCCCTTCTCTTTGAGTTCATTCTCTCCAATACTCTAATGCTAGGATCTTTCAACTACACAGAGACCCTCTATCTCTCTATCATCTATCTATCTATCTATCTAACTATCTATCTATCTATCTATCTATCTATCTATCTATCTATTAAAGTTTATTTACTTTGAGGGGGGGAGGCGTAGAGAAAGGGAGAGAGAACCAAGGTAGACTCCATGCTGTCAGTGCAAAGCCTGATGTGGGCCTTGATCTCATGAACCATGACATCATGAACAGAGCCAAAATCAAGAGTTAGAGACTTAACTGAACTACCCAGGTGTTCCTGAGATCTATAATGTTTTCACTGTCACTTACTCCTGAAAACACTCATCTCTTCAACCAACTTAAATTCTGGGATCTATCTCTTGCATTTACCCTCCACTTATTTGACCCTCTCTTTCTTCTTCTTGCTTGACCAAACCAATTTTTCACTTATTTCAGGCCTGCGTGAATGTGGTTATAGGGAAATTCATAACCACTCTGACTGCTGTTTCCATAAATTTATGATCATGAACATCTTGTTTACCCTTACTGCTAATAAGCAATCAACTAGTCTGTTCAGTCTCCTACTATTTAAATAATTGTTTTATGCCTCCCTCTCTCTTTTCAAACCCAAAACATCTTCTCCTCCATGCTCACTGTCAGCCTATAACTTTCTATATCACTCAAAAAATAGAAGGTATCCATAAGTTGAGGATCTGACTCTCGATTTCACCTCAAATCATGATCTCATGGTTCTTGAGATCAAGTCCTATTTCAGGTTCTGCGCTGACAGCCTGGTGCCTGCTTGGGATTCTCTCCCTCTCTCTCTCTCTCTCTTCCCCACTCCTCCTCTCTCTCTCAAAATAAATAAATAAACTTTAATTATTAAAAAAGCAATACAACGTATCAAAATAGGACTTCTACAAATTGATATCACCATGTCTACATGCTAAAGAATATCTATACCCACATACTGTCTCTCTTTCTGTTATTATGGATTATGTATCCATGCTCTTACCTAAAATAGTCCCTTGACTTGTGTCCACAAGTTCTCCATCTTAAATAACAAACATTCTTTTTTCTCCTGTTTCCCTAATAGCTACTGTTTGATTTCTTAAGTCACTATCTCAGAACACTTCTTCTAAAAACTTGCCTAATTTTGCTCCAAATTATCTCCTCTCCTAAACCCACTTCAATTCATGTGTTGAGTCCTGCCCCTGCATTAACACTGCTCTCATTAACATCATAAGTGTGCTTCGTATTGTTAAATTCAGGTGTAATGGAGTAAGTTCTCAATCCTCCTTTTACTTGACCTAACAGTAGAATAATCTGAGGTGCACTGGAGGGTCTTGATTTACATTCCCCCCCCCCCAGTATAATTGTATCTAATTCATTCCCAAAGCATCTGATTTAAATGTTAATTGTATCATTACCCTACCTGTAGTACCAATATACAGAGTTGATTGATTGAGCTTTTCATTTTCTAAACCTTTTCTTCACTTTACTTCCATTCTTTCCGTATTCCTTCCTTCTTAATAACTACTCTTTCTCAGGCTCATTTATGCATCTCTCCTCTTCTCTACAACCTCCTAATGGAGGAGTCTTGGGCTTAATACTTGGATGTCTCTCTTCCAGTATGTAACCACTGCTGAAATACTTAATGTAAGTACATTGAAAATGAAATGGTAAAGTACTTTAGACAATGACTTATTACAAGAGAGTCACTTCTCTATGATGATTTTCCCTTTGTAAATGAAACTAAAGCAAAGAGATTTTTTAAATATTTCAAAGAATTTGCAAAAGTATCAAGTATTATTTTTGATTTATATCTTTCCTATCTTCCCTCTTGACCCATCTTCTCATTTATTTATTTCCTGTTTTCCTTCTTGGTCCATCTTCCCTTCACCACTCATAAAAATCAAATATTTCTGACATTATTGTGATCAAAAATAAACCAAAAAATAGGACATTCATGGTTCAATCAAATGGAAATATAAGATCATGCCCTAACTTGACCAATCTTCTGAGTGCAATTATTGATACTAAATTCTTCAGTGTAATATTGGATACGAGAACTAGTTTCTTCAGTACAATAATGGATAAGCAAACAGTCTAAGGGAAAAAATTATATATGTATATGTGAAATGCAGATTGGTGCTTTGAATATTATGTGTAATCTGCAACCTCATTCTCTCTACCCAGAGCTTTTCATATAATGAAAAGAAAACTGGTAGAGCTTTGATTGCTCCAATTCTAAAGCAAGTACTTTTTTCTTTTGTTTATTTTGTTGGTGAAAGGGTAAGGGAGCCCTTAAGAGAGAGGCATGTTGGAAAGCATCCCTCGATATAAATGTAAATTACAACATTCCCACAAATTGTAACATATCATTATCTCACCCATTCTTTAAAGAAAGAAAAACAAGGCTAATAATCATCTAGTTATATACTGCAATAGAATAGTTTCGGGGCTTTTTATTAGACTATTATATTCACTCATTTATGAATCAAGATGTTTAGAGCTGGAATGGCCCTTTGTGACCCTTTGGATGCCCTACCATGAAGGTTGTTTCTCATTATTGGACAGTTCTGTTGTCAGTAGGCTATTCCTCATCTACATCGTTTGTATTGCTGTTTCTCTGTATTTGGATAGTACAAGTCTTGCTGTATTTCTTTAACGACTTGAGTTAGTTTTTTCTATTCATATACCAAATAATTTCAAATTCTTCCCAAATTGGAAGACAATTTGATATTCATTCCTTCCATAAATAACTCCAACATAAATCAGGACATCATATGGATTAGACACTTCTTAATTCACAAGAGTGGTCCATTAGCACCAGGACAGAAATCTCTTTATATACATTAAATCTTTCTCCTTCAGTAGTACGTGATGTTTAGCCGATCTGTCAAAGTATTTCTTTTATCACATTCTCACTGTCTATTTTTTGTACAAGACCTCATTGTTGAGCAGCTTTTTACTGATGCAAAGAAATCTTATATGCAATTTCCATCCCATTAACTGTTTGAAAGAGGTAATCCACATCCTAATGGTGCTGAACAGTAAGTAAACCACAGCCAGTTCTGAGTTGCTGTCTGATCTTTTGTTCAGCTATCTTTTGACCCTTTCTGACATTTCAGCCATCTTTCTCTTTAGAGCTTCTACTATTTGCCTAAAAAGATTCTGGATTCATTGTAACTTGTTTGAATGGAGAGCTGCTGTGTTTCAAATTATTTGTTATAAAAAGAGGTACTTTTCAATAGGATTTCAGCGGATAATTCAAGTATTATGAATGTGAAATATCTGTACTTATTATCAAACTTGTTGATCAAGACTTTAGAGATATCATTAAAAACATAGAACCTGTCATTGAATATTTAATGTGTCAGCTTTGAAATCAGCCCTGGGTTTATAACTTAACATCTCTCAGTTATATGTGAATATATGTGGGTGAACTACTTATCTTCTTAGTGTTTCAGGTTCTTCATCTATCAGCTAATACCCACATTGCAGAGGAGTTATAAGAGGAAAATTAGTTAAGACATGTAGAGTTGGCAACCAGGCACGAAGTAGGACCATCTAGTGACATTGTATTTATTATCAGTAACTGAAAAATCTAGGTCATGGAACCGTAATACTGTCCTTCAGAATTGAAGTGTGGACAGCATTTTAATTGCTGCAAATATTATTCTTTGTCATTGTCTTTCCTATTTGACCATTTTTTTTTTATGATGGTATTGATTTATCCTGGGATGAATACTATTGTTAACATGAGGGTCTGGGCCACCCAGGCTGTGACTTTGTAATTGTCCTTGTCCAAACAGGGACTTCTTGGTTTCTTCTACAATCCTCTCCATATGTATTTCTGGTCACATTTCTGGCTTAGGAATGCTTGCGTACATCTGCTTGCCAACATTTTATATTGTTCAGAGTAAATTTCCAATTATAATCTTATATTGCCATAAATACATAATATGCTTGATCATCCAAGTATTTTTTTCTCTTAGAAATGAGAACTCTGCATGGCATAATATGGTAGTTTTCATCTAGGCAGTGCAAATATTCTTCTGACTTCGACTGCCACCATGAAATATCTAAATTCACATGCACATTGCCTTTATTTTATTTTTTTACAAAGGTAAATTACAGGTTAAGTGAGTCCATTTCTAAATCAATATATTTTATAGTTTTAGATCTCACACTACCTACAGAGTTGCAATTGCAATTTAGCAATTGCAAATACATTCAAGGTATATTAGAGAATTAGCTCTTTCTTTGTATTGTTACCAAAATTTCAGTTTGTAGTTCATGACATCACTAACACCTGAAACTGTGTGGAACCTATGGAGTCGGAATGTAGTTAGAAAGAACAGAAGAAAAATAAACCAATTACAAAGCTAGTCCTGAACTCTATCTACATCTGAAAAAATAAATCCTTTACTAGCAGACTTCTGAAATCACTGAGTGACTTTGTAGGGCTAAAACTTAAAAAACATTAACAAAAACAAAAACAAACAAACAAACAAACAAAAACAGGCAAAGGGAAACATAGAAGAATGAGAAAATGACCAGGAAGCAATAGACAAAGTAAAAGCTGAGAACAAAATATACTTTTAGAAACCATCTTGAGATTAAGAGTTGTCTATATACAAAAAATGAGTTTTGAAAAATTGAGGAATACTAAATATCTGATTTATTTCTTTCAGTTTCCAATGTATCCAGTGTTGTTAAGACAAACAAAACTTATAATCAAAGCAGCAAATTTCAGACCTACAAGGAATTTAACTCATTTAGTCTCTTTTGACAAATGAGAAATTTAATTACTAAAAACTGAAGTTACTTGCACACATAGGCTGTGGAAGCTATTTGTTGGTTCTAGAACATTCTCTTTCCATGACTTCCTTCCTCCTGACTTCTAATCCCGACCCACATTTAGAGCAATGCTACATGCTCCTACCTGTAACAATGGTCCAAATGACCCATGAAAATCAATCAGAACTTTCTTGCGCTCTTACTTCAATGCTGAAACAAAGAAGGTCTTTCCCTTCATGTTATAATCTTGGATCTGTCTGTATTCCTGAATCTCTAATCACAAAAGGTAACCCATCTGCAGTAAGGAGAGAAGACCAAAACATTTTTTGTTGTTTTTTGTTTGTTTGTTTGTTTGTTCATTTTGTTTTCTGGTTTTGCCCTTGAGTCTTGCTATGCTTAAAGTCAGATTCAACTTAAAAGTCGAAAGTGTAAAAGTCGATTCTATCTCTATTAATTTGTACAGCTTTGTAATGAGTTTCTGTCAACTGCAACCAAAACTGTCCCATCTAAATGTGTGTCTATATTAGTGTATGCCCTTCAGAAGTACAGTCTGGACAGCATTTTTATAGCTACAAATATAATTTCTTTGTCATATTTCTTTGGACTCATTTTTATAATGGTATTGATCTATTCTGTGATGACTGGCCGCATAAGTGTTTCCAGAGCTAGGTTGAGAAGCTAGGTCTTCTAAAGCCATTATCCTTTTATAATACAGCAAATAGCCTCTTCCTTCATGTTGTAGGGGAGGACGTCTTTCCCTATCCTTCTAGTTAACCATCTAAAACTCATGAATCATGTTAATAAAAGACAGAATAACAACAGGAAAGAAAAGTTTTTAATTATATACACACACATGGGAATTTCACAAAGAGAAATGGGATTCAAGGATATGATCAGAGATTTGAGGCTTATATATCATCTTAAGCTATGTAAAGAAAAAGGGTTTGGGGGCTTCCGGTTCAGGGAGGCAAGTTATGGGAAAGTGAAGGAGGAAATGTAAGGTCAGTAAGGGTGTCTTAATTTGCAGATAAGAGTCTCTTAGGTAGTGAGAGTCGTCTTGGGAGTAACTCTGTGCTGGCAAGAAGACAGCTTTACAAACAAAAATTTCCTTTATAATAAAAATTTCCTTTACGAAACAGGAAATTCATACTTTATTTTTAGGCAGTTAGGGGGAAGATAAAAACATTTTTTTTTATCTGCTCATTCTTTATTGCCTTGAGCTCAAAATAATCCTTACACCAAAGTGACACATTTTATGGTGGCATATTCTGGTATCTTTTAACATCTTAGATGCATGAATTTGTTGAACATCCTTCTTCATTCATTTCAAAAGTTGAACTTGTTCAAAGACACAAAATCCTAGCTCTGTACTAGATTTTGAAAGATAGGCAATTTATGTAGGTTTTCTTGGTTACTCTTATTGCAGGATTTTTTACCTCAATACCTGGGGTTCATTGTCTTGCCACTTCTAAGAATGAAGAGGTGGACACAAAATGAGTGCAAGCAAAAGTTTATCAGAGTATAAAATTAGAAAGGAAGAATAGTATGAAAGCTGTCTTTACAGAGAGGGGGCATTTGAAGGTGAATACCGACAGACTATAGGCAAGAGTCTTTATTTTATAGGGTTCCGGTCAGCCCCCTTTTTCCTTCCCCCTTGTGTTCCTTCTCAGGTCCTACCTTTACTGGCTTGATAATTCTGGGTGCTGGGTTGTCCATTCTTGATTGGCTCGATTCCATTGTACAAGGGGTGGTCTATGACCATATCATTCCTTGTGGGTCATACATTTTTATGGTCTACTATTTACTTTTACTCAGGTCCTTTGTCAGATTCCTGAGGGCAACATGAGGGGTAGCAGGACAAGTCTGTTAGATTCTTAAATGGAATCTTAACCCCAGGGGCTTTACTGTGCCAGCCTCTCCCAGCATTGTTCTAGAATATGTGTTTTTCCCCCACCAAGGGACCTCAGGTCCTAATTTTTCCCTCTTTGCCTAGGGAATCTTATATTTTCCTATCAAAATTTTACCAACAACTCTAATATATAGATCGATCGTGTCTATTTTTATAGGTAGAATAGTAGGATTAAATACATTAGGGTTAAGACTGATGTCAAAAAAACACTCCCTTCCACTCTAGATGTATAGATCTATAATTTCTATTTTTCCATGTTATTGTAGGAAAGGAAAAAGATATCTTTTTTTCTCTTCCCACCTGAGGTTCTCTGGGGCCCTGTAAATTAGAATGGCAAAGACAGACTGACAAGAGAAAAACAGATATGTACTAACATTGTGGATCACGTATATACACATGGGATCATCCGGATGATGAGGAACCCAAAGGGGTGGAGAGAATGTGCACTTACATATCACAAACCACATATTACATTAGGCTAAACAAAGGAAAAGGACATAATAGGCACATTATGGGAAAATGACCGGGAAAAGTATGGTTAACAAGGGTCGTATAGCAAGATTGGTTATGTGGACTTAAGCCATTGTCTTCGCCATGGGTAAGAGTTGTTAAGAATGCTCTTCTTCCTGGTATAGGAGAGGAAGACAGCTCTACAAAGTGAAATTTCCTTCAAAAATGGTAATTTCCTTTATGAAGGTCAATTTATTTTATAAAAGGAAAGCTTTATTTTTCCTGTTTTTATAGATTTTCTTGTATCCTCTGATTCTCAATGGCCTTTAACTCAAAATAATCATAGACTTGGGGCACTGGGATGACTCAGTCGGTTAAGCATAGGACTTTGGATCAGGTCATGATATCTGGGTTTGAGAGTTCTGAGACCCATGTCGTGCTCTGCGCTAATAGCCCACAGTCTGGAGTCTGCCTCGGATTCTGTGTCTCCTTCCCTCTCTGTCCTGCCCCCTCATTCACACTTTCTCTCTCTCTCTCTCTCTCTCTCTCAAAAATAAATAAAACATTAATAATAATCATATGCCAACCAAGGCATATTTGGGGTGCCATATTCTGGTATCCTTAAATATGATATACAAATATGAATATGATGTTATAGTTGAATCTAGATATGTATTTGCATCATCTGGAACACTAATTATAATTGCATCTACCCTTATTTCCTCCTTCCTATATACAAGATGTTTATAAATTCTACCACATTAGGTCTTTTTATTAAGTTAGATAAAACAGTATTGGACTCCTTAAGTGTTTTAAAAGATATGCCAGATTAACAACCATTTTTAGAGCTCTGCTTTTAACTCAAATTCATCTCCCAGAGAGATTTTTTATTACATTAAATTTGTATTCATTCTGATGATCATATATACGACCAGTTTTATAATGTGTGTGTATATACATATATATATTATAATTATATATATTATGAGACACTTTATCATGTGGAGTTTTATCACAGAAACAAGGTATGAAGAGTTTCCTATAAATAGATACACTTTCAGCAAGCCCATTTGCTTTGCTATAGACCCCAAATAGTTACTTCCTATTGTACTTTCTTGAGGCATGGACAGTGACTGGAGCATTCCAACTCCCGGGCCAGAAAAAGCCCTGATAGCTGTGAAATGCCTAGAAGATCACAGTCCACACATCCCTTTCCCTGCCTATGATCATGACCTGAACACAAACTGCCCCTGTATTTATTGCATTTATTGTATTTACTGCACAACTTCTAAGAATCATAGAATTTTTACTAAGAATTTGAAGTGAGTTTCCCAAATCAATGTGTTGTTTGTGCTAATACAATAACTCAATTCTTAGCCCTGATGTAAATGTTTCTGTTTTTTCAATAGAGAAAGTGAGTATACTGAGCACTGGCATTTGAAATAATCTTGTTATTAACTTTCTCCCTTAGATTAACATCCTTGTCATTATTTTTCTAGAACATACATAAATTAATTCCTCTTTGAAAGACCAAAATATTTGTCTAAATGATTAGGATTAAATGTGAATTCAGTTTAATTATTCTATTCAAATTCTAATGAAAGACCTCTTTGATTTTTTTTCTCTTGTTTTTAGTTTAACCTATGCAGTAATAGCAGATGGTTAAACATAAAATATTTTTTAGATTTTCTACCATCAATGTTATTTAGTTAGAATGAGAGAAGTTAAGAGAGAAGTATGTTCTTCCAGTTCCAGAAATATTGCAACCAAGATGATGTAAACACCTAGAAACTCTGAATTACATGTTATAATTATCATTTCAAATGAATAATGAAGCTTATAAAAATTAGAAGAATACACTCGGGATATAAATGGATAAAAATGTTGAATCGTAAGGTGAAATGTGGCAAAGTGATTGATAGTCCATGAAAGTCTAGGTAATCTTGGACTTCCACAAGGTAGAAAACTGGAATTAAGATTATCCACAAAATTCCAGATTCTCACAACTCTGACAATGGCTCAATGAAAGCTATAACTGGCAAAAAGGAAAGAAGAAAGTGAGAGAAGGAGACAGAGTAAGAAGGAGGGAGAGAGGAAGACAGAGAGAGGATAGAAAGGAAGCAAATGAGGGATGGAGGGAAGGAATTTCGGTTGCATGCAAGAAAAAAATTTGAAGAAGTTTGGCACTCTTAGCATGGATCATATTGGAAAAAAGGTGTTTCTGTTGTGATAACACAATCAGATATCTAGTATCATACAAGAGTTCAGGGTTAGAGTTTATATTATCCATACCATCCAGAGATTCCCCAAGGAGAGTAACCTAAAAAAAAAATGGTCCTCATATTTAACACCTCAAGGACACTGAGCAGAAAAAATGACAAAACTCTTTGGAGGAACATGCCCTCAACCCAAACATAAGAATTATAACAGATACAGTTCCACTTAAGAAGAGTATATATTTAGTCCCATAGTCTGTGCTTGGTATTGGGAATATACAAAGAACAAAGTAGACCATAAATTGGTCCTCATGGAATAAACTAATCTTTTATTTTAACATTGTTATTCTGCTTATATTGTAGATATTTTTCTATTTTCTATTTTCTATTTTTATGTGTTCCAAGTTTGATCATGTCTCTCTCTTTGTTTTAAATTTATTTATTTATTTCTGAGAGAGAGAGAGTACATGCACTTGCAAGAGCAGGAAAGGGGCAGAGAGAGAGGATCCCAGACAGGACCTGCACTGTCAGCGCGGGATATGTGGCTCGAACTCACAAACTGTGAGATCATGATCATTATGACCAAAATGAAGAGTCAGACGCTTAACTGACTGAGCCACCCAGGCGCCCCAAATATGTGTCTCTTTTATTATTAGAAGAAAAATAATAAATGTGATTTTTAAATAATGATAGTAAGTACTGTAGGCTTTATGTCCAAAATATATTGGAGAGAAACAGGACAAGAGGGGAGATTATTTAGGGGTTATTTCAATAATCCAAGAGAGAAAAGATGGCTCCTACCAGATTGGTAATTGTATGATTTTGGAAAGTATTTTAAAGGTAGAGACAGTGGGATCCTTGTATATTAAATCAGCAAAACCAACTGGTGAATGATATATATGGGGGTGATATTACTTCTTATATTATCTTATTGCTTGAAAATGTTTATTCCTTTTGCTTAAGTTCTTCAGTATGAAAATAATGTCACAACTATTTTGGGGAATTGTATGCATCAGTTTTTTGACCTTTTATTGCTTCCTCATTTGTAGCTCCTGGACTATGAAAAATGTTTCTGTTTTTGTTGTTGTTTGTTTGTTTCTGATTGTCTGTTGGCTATCAAGATTTCAGTTAGATTACATGCTTTAGATGGTAAAAATTATTCTCTTTTTTATCACTTCATCAACTATGGTCCAGTTTTCCTCCATTTTTAAGAGAGTGGTATAGTTTAATAAAGACAAGTAAGCTCGCTGAATTTTCATGTGGGGTCAATATATCAGAGCCCAGAAACTCCAATGACTTGTAGTGCTGAATTCCTCTTGAAAGCATCTACTTCAAATATGTACGTTTGGGGCGGAATTCATAATAAGGGTGAGGGATCATTGAGATACATGCCTAAGAGCAAGAGATTATTTTATGGCATGTGGCAATTTAGAAATTATTTGGTGCAAAGGTTTGATGTCAGGCTTCATCTCTATGATACTCCTGCTTTCAATTTAGGTTGGATAAAGCTTAGCAGTGTCAGCCACAGCGTCTTTGCCATATTTCTTGAAAAACAAAACTGTTTTTAAAGAAAGTACTTAAGTTTCAATTTCATAGATCTCAGATAGAAAAGGAATCTCTAGGACTGCTTCCAGAAAGACGACTCTTGAGACACTTAAAGCAGATGACAATAAAGAATTAAATAGAGGACAGTAAAGAATTGTGACAGTTAAAATGACCTTCTCAGGGAGACCTGTCGTCTCTTTAGCCCTGAGTCACATTACTTATTGTCATCAATAATTTATAAACAAAACAGAACTCTCTTCCAACTGTTTTCTTTGCCTAATTTTTCCTTTTGCTTTCTCTCCAAATAATATTCTTTTGTCATTCTATCTCCTTAAAACAAAGTTATATAATTAATGTTATGGTATTACATAAGTTTTTGTAGACATAGATTTGCTTATTCTAAAGTTTATATGGGAAGGTACAGGCCCTAGAATAAAACATCTTGATAAGAAAGAATAAAATGGGAGAAATCAGTCTACCTGATATCAAGGTCTACTATAAAACTTTAGTGAACAAAAATAAGATGGTATTGGCAGAAGTATAGACATAAAGATGAATTAAACAAAATAGAGTGCCTATAAATAGACATATACAAATATGACCAACAAATTTTTGAAAAATATGTAAAAAATTATTCAATGTAGGAAGGATAACTTTTTAACAAATTGTGCTGGAATAATTGGACTTTATATGCAAAATAAATAAATAGATAAATATTAACTTGAACCTTACACCTTATACAAAAATTAGCTCAATATCAATCACAAACTTAAATATAAAATAAAACTATGAAATGTTCAGGAAAAATAAGAAAAGAAAATCTTTAGAATCTAGAGCTAGCCAGAGTGTTTTCAAACTTAAATCCAAAGCACAATGAAACAAAAAATTGACAAATTAGATTTTATCAAAATTAAGTACTTGTGCTCTCAAATAAATAGATAAATAAAACTTCAAAAGAATGAAAAGACAAGTTACAGACTGACAGATAACATTTGTGAACTACATTTCAAACAAAAGACTAATATGTAGAAAACCCACAAAACTCACCACTAAAAAAAAAAAAAGAAAAGAAAAGCAATTCAAGTAGAAAGTAGGCAAAGGAAAAGACACAAGCAGATATTTCACTAAAGAAGATATAAGATGGCAAATAAGAATAAGAGAAGAGGTTCAAGATCATTAGCTGTTAGAAAAATGCAAATTCAAACTACAATGAGATGTCACTAGATACACCTCAGAAGGCTTAGATGAGGAACAGTGACAAAACAAAACGTCAATGAAGATGCAGAGTAATTGGATTATCCATTTAATTCTGGTGGGAATGTAAAATGGTAGTGACCAAGGAAAACAGTATGTATGTTTCTTATAAAACTAAATACATAATTACCATATGGCCCATCATATTCTTGGGCATTTATCCCAGAGAAATGGAAACTTATAGTCACACATAAAGACATAAGGCCCCAAACTGGAAACATTCCATATTTCCTTAGACGGCTGAAAGGTTAAACAAACTGTGGTAAGCCCATGCTCTGGAATACTACTCCCCTTTAAAAGGAACAAACTATTAGTACATAAAAAACGTGGATAGATCTCCAGAGAATTATGCGAGAGAAACCCAAAGATTTACATGCTCTCTGATTTCATTTATATTATAGTTCTGAAATGAAAATTTAGAAATGGAGAACGGATTAAGTGATTGCCAAGGGTTCAGGATTGGGTGAGTAACAAGAGTAATCTTTGAGATGATAGAACTGTTCTGGATCTTCACTGTGGTGATGGATGCACAAATTATATAGGTGGTAAAATTGCACAGAACGAAAAACACAGAGAAGAACACACATGAGTACAGTTGACTACTGGACAACATGAGGCTGGAGACACCAATCCCTTTGTGGTAAAAAATCTGCATATAACTTTTCACTTCCACAAAACTTAACTACTAATAACCTACTGTTGACCAGAAACCTTATCTATAATGAAAATAGTCGATTAACACGTTTTGTATGTTATATGTATTATATGCTGAGTTCTTACAACAAAGTAAGCTAAAGAAAATAAAATGCTATTAAGAAAACCATAAGGATGAGAAAATGCATTTCTAGTACTATACTTACATTACCTGTATATAATTTACAAAAAAAAAATTGTGTATAAGTGAACCCATGCAGTTCAAAGCCATGTTGTTCAAGGGTCAACTGTACAAGTAAAATTAGGGAAATCCTACAAAGTTTGGTGGATTTTATCAATATCAACAATCTGGTTGTAATATTATACTATAGTTTTGCAAGATATTATTATTAAGGGACAGTGGGTAAGAGGTACACAGAATCTCTGTATTTTTCCTCACAACTGCATGTGAATTTACAAGGATCTCAAAAAATGTTTCTTAAAAATGTCTAATGCCATAATTATAAACACAGTCATTTTTCTTTCAAGACCAAAACTTGCCAACTCAGGGACATATTATGGCGACTACTTAAGATGTTCAAGAATACTTCCCTATGCCACTCACTTGTAGGAGGTCAAGTAAAAAAACAATGGAATCCTTGTGAATGCACTTGGTGAGAGCCAGGATTTCACTGCGTTGAAAAGATTGAAATAAACTTGAGTCAGAACATGGTGGCTCCTTTGAGAAGACAATTTTTGCAAACCTGCACAATAAAGTCTGCAAATTTGGGGGTGCTACCAGCAATTTTTGATACTAAAAGGAGTTGATGAGAAGGAAATTAAAATTGATGAAAGTTGCTAGAGGGTGTCCAAAAGTCAAAACCTATTTTATTATTTTTAAACTATTAGGACTTCTCCTTCCCCAAACTCTAATTCATAAAAGAGTTAAAGTGGCTCCAAATATAAAGTTGCCTTCATGATTACCAGTGATCACTCCAAAGCTATGGATTATCTGTCTTCAAAATGAGTGGATATCTTCCACAGGAAGCCAAGAATTACATATTTGTGTGATTGCAGTCAACTTTCCTGTAAAAGGATCCAAAGATCATTGACCAAAAAGATTCTGATGCCAACTGTGAGAGGAACAAGAGCACTGAGTTTAATTTGAATATCCAGTGGTGGCTTTCTAGGTATGACAAGGATACGGCCACCAACTTCGGGGCACTCATAGGCATGCCAAAATGCCTGCTATAGTGATGTCTGGCTTCCATTAAAATAATAAAGAAACAAAGGCACCTGGGTGGCTCAGTCAGTTGAGCATCTGACTCAATTTCTGCTCAGATCATGATCTCACAGTCCCTGGGAGCTGGGAGTTCCTGGGAGTGTGGAGCCTGCTCAGGACAGTCTCCCGCCTTCTCTGTCTGCCCCTCTGCCCTGCTCAAGCTTTCTCTCTCACAAAATAAATAAATAAATATTTTAAAAAGATAACAAAGAGACATTTACATGTAATTGTATATATGATTTTATGTCTGTGTCTTTAGATCATATACAGTGGATGAAGACTGGAATTCATAGTGAACTTGGACTTATTCTTGTAACTTATTTCATGACAGGGAGCTGAAGTTCGTTTCTAATTGTTTCCTAGATTTTAAAAAATGTCTTATTCATTTTTTGAGACCGAGAAAGAGACAGAGTGTGAGTGCAGGAGGAGCAGAGAAAGAGGGAGACACAGAATCCCAAGCAGGCTCCAGGTTCTGAGGTGTCAGCACAGAGCCCAACAGGGGTCTGAAACTCAGGAACCACAAGATCATGACCTAAGCAGAAGTTGGACATTTAACCAACCCAGGTGCCCCTGCTTCCTACATTTTAAAAATGAATTGTTCTTTTATAGGTCCATTTTAAATAAAGAAAATGTCAACACTTTATTTTCTTAGCATCCCTTAATAAGCTTCCATCCAGTGTTTATTATAAAAGCTGTATTTCTCCCTTTAGAATACACATTCCTAAATAATCAATTAATATTTGAATGTATTTAATGAGAAATAAGTGGGACTTTTGTCTTAAAACATATTTTCTATATCTCTGGGTATGTCACAAGAACTTTTTTTTTTTCAAAATCTGAAATCATGCAAATGCCTTTCTTTAAAATACCAGAGATTTTACTCTTCTGTGAAATTTGCATTGTTAGGAATATATAGCATAAAAGAACCCAAATGCTATTAAGGTTTTTAAGCTGTCAACTGAATTCTGCACACTACACTTATTCTGTTCCCATTTGCTACCAAGGAAAAGTGCAAAGTCAAACATGTTCTTACAAAAAGCACTATAAGCTGCATGTAAATGAGCCCACTTTTCCTGAGGGTCTATCTTCAATTTGATAGTGCATTTAAGTGCTTGCTTTCACTTAGAATAGACTGAAATATACAAATAGAAATTGAGAGCAGTGAAAATGCCATTTATCCAAGATGTTCCCCAGGAATAAAAGAATCAAAACAGATTATGCCATCTCTTTACAGCGGCCACTTGATTAATTAAACAATTACATTCTATCAAGAAATACAAACATTAACTGTAAAAATAAATGCTGCAGGCAATAAGAGACCAAAAGGAAATATTAAATTGATAACTTTATTGAATAATTTATCTGTTAAGTGATTCAATATCTTTCTTCTCTTTCCTTTCCTTTCCTTTTGTGTTTTCTTTTGTCTTTTCTCTTTTTTTTTCTTTTCTTTCTTTCATGGTTCAAATACAATAAACCAAATACAATAGTGATAACTGCAAATGGGTTGGATTTATAGCTATGTTTACCTACCATAAATTTGCAATTTTCCAAATAGTAAGAGCTCTGTGGATCTATAAGCCAGCTAATTTGAACCAAAAAATTCCACTAATTCTTTCTTCTTCATTTCATAATATGTAGACACATTCTAGGATTGTAATGTTAGTTGTCATGGCCCATTTTTTCAACGTTATCCATATCATAGTTAGTTCTACAGTGGTTTCCCAATTGGAACCCATTTCATATGAGAGTGATTTTGACAGATGTGGCTGCATAGTGGTTAAAATGCATAATTTCTTTTGTCATCACACACCTATGGGCACCTGGGTGGCTCAGTCAGTTAAGAGTCTGATTCCTGATCTCATGGTTTGTGGTGGGATTGAGCCCTGCCTTGGGCTCTGCACTGACAGCACGGGATGTTTGGGATTCTTTCTCTCCCTCTCTATTGCTCTCTTTCTCTCTCAAAATAAATAAACTTAAAACATGCACAAACACACTTAGGGGCGCCTTAGTGGCTTAGTTGATTGAGCATCCAACTTTGGACATAGTCTCACCACTTGTGAGTTTTTTGAGCCCCTTGTCAAGCTCTGTGCTGACAGCTCAGAGCCTGGAGCCTGCTTTCTGATTCTGTGTCTCCTCTCTCTCTGCCCCTCCCATGGTCTCTCTTTCTTTCTCTCTCTTGAAAATAAGTAAATATTAAAAAAAAAAAAAAACCAAAAAACCACACACCTAGGTTTAGCCTAAATTTCCTCCTAACTAGCTAGACCACAGAGAGTAAGTCATTAAGCCACTCTGATCTTGTTTCCTTTTCTATACAATAGATATAATTTCACCTAACTCATTAGTGAATTAATATTTATAAATTTCTCAGAATAGTCCTGAAATTTAGAAAACATAATAAATGTTCACCCTAATTTTAGTTTGTTTCAACTGTGCGTAGTATTGAATAATCTCTGAAGAACAACTCTGTCCATGATAGAAATAATTTTATGTGATATTAAACGGAGCAAGCCAACTTTGTTATCAGATTGTATATTGCTTCAAAAAACTCATTTCCCCTTCTCTTTAGGAGAATATGTCCTCACCCTGTTGAATTTGGATTAGGTCACTTGACAGGGTTAGGCCAATGAATATGAGCAGAAATGACCTAAACTACTTTTCAGCAGAAGCTTGAACAGGGGTCAAATTTCTACAAGCTCTCTTGATCTCTCCTTCAGACATCAGAACTAGCATGCCCCCCATATAGGGACTCCTTCAGCCTGATTCTTGAAGCAGAACTTAGCAAAGCAGAGCTCAAGATGAGCAACAACCAAAGCACAGGAGTCAGCACATAATTTTTCTTAATTTCTTTCTTTTTTTTTAGGTATATTTATTTATTTTGAGAGAGAGAGAGAGAGCACAAGTGGGGGAGGGACAGAGAGGAGAGACCGAATCCCAAACAGGCTCTGCCTTGCCACCATCTCAGAGCCCAGTGTGGTGCTTGAACTCAAAAACTATGATAGCATGACCTGAGTTGAGAACAAGAGTTGGATACAACCAGCTGAACCACCCAGGCGCCCGGGTCGGCACATAATTTATGTGAATGAAAAATAAATATTTGCATTATAAGCCACTGAGATTTGGGGATTGTTTGTTATTTCAGGATAATTGACTAATACAAAAATTGATACCTAAAAATAAGGGACATATCAAAACTCTAAACTGTGTGATTTTGACTTTGTGAGTCTGTATTTAGAAAACTGTTATTGGAGTCTGGAAAAACTGTAACTCGGAATATGCAATGGCAAAATAACTTAGATGGCAAATGATATGTATAATAAATCTGTGGCTTCAGGCAAGGAATTTGCAATATTGCTAATATCTCTTGGTTGCTGTCGGTTGCATTTCAGAAAGCATGACTTAAAATAAAAGGTTCTCAGATCTTTCATTTTTGAAGAAGGAGTAAGAGGAAAGACAGATAATCTAGGTTATTTCAGGACCTGTTAAAATATGCAAAAATTCATCTCCTAAGCAATAGAGGCTAGTTTAGATTCAGTCTTTGGACAAAGACTAAATCAAGGAGTGAAATCTTCAGGGCCTTTGTTAAATTCTCTGATTGGATTAAGTGGCCTCCAGGAAATTCTTTCAGTTAGAATGGTTGAGCAAAGAGAGACCAAGTATGTGGTCCTACAGAAGCAGAACAAATTCAAAATACCTGTAATTACTTTTAAGAAGAATGTTCCAAGGAGGCTGTGGATTGGCCATTGGCCATGAAACTGACTAGAATCAAAGAGATGAATGAAACAAAACAAAGAGAGACAGTGACTGCTTGAAAAGTAAAATGATCTTCGGTTTCTAAATTTCCTTAGGCAAAAAGTAGCCTCAGACAATTGCTCAACATGAAAAGAAAGCATATTCCACTCTACCTTTTTATGATGTGGCCAAGGAAAATAATATTAGAAACTGCCATAAGGGTAAAACCAAGCAATACAGAAATCAATGGACTAGAGGCCTACTCCCAGTTAAGAGAACCAGGACCTATTCAAGACATACTGCACACTGCCACAGTAAATGCTCCATACAAGTTTTCTCAGAGGGATTCTTTAAGATGGCCATGTCTCTGGGCACTAGGGTGGCTTGACTGATTAAGCGTCTGACTCTCGATTTCAGCTCAAGTCATGATCTCAAGGTTTGTGAGATCCAGCCCCTCAAGGTTTGTGAGATTAAACCCTGTGGCAGGCTCCACGCTGACAGCATGGAGCTCTCACTCCCTCTCTCTGTGTGTCCCTTTCCTGCTCTTTTTCTTTCTTAAAATAAATAAACTTAAAAAATTAAAAAATAAAATAAACAGAATGGCCATGCCTTAGTGATTGCTACACATTTGCCTTCCCTCCTCTACGAAAGGAAGTACTTGATGCAGTTAACACCTGTCTCTTCCACTGGATATGATGTTGGAATGGGAGGAGGTAAATAATTTGTCTTTTTGGGTCATGGGACTGATGCTGCATGTAGAGGATGTCATGAGATCCAAGAACTAGAGGTTGATTTTGTAATTATCCTTTTTAATGTTAATTATTTTTTAAGAGAGAAAGAGACAAGAGTGTGAGCCTGGGAGGGACAGAGAGAGACAGCAAGACACAGAATCTGAACTAGGGTCTGAGCTGTCAGCATAGAGCCTGACTTGGGACTCGAACTCACCAACTGCAAGATCATGACCTGCGCCGAAGTCAGACACTGAAACGACTGAGCCACCCACGTGCCCCTTGAGGTTGTAACTATATGAAACTTTTGGGAATGTTTCTTTTGGGGAAGGTGTGGGGTGCGTCCTGAGTACAGAAGACAAAAACATGAATACTTATGACTGAGAAGATAGATTACAATAGGCTCAAAGGTTCAGTCCCTTCCTCCCTGTGAGAGAAGAATGTCCTGATCCTACTGAATTGTCTTTGGACATGTGATGTGCTTTAACCACTGAAATGTGAGCAGACATGATGTTTATCACATCAAAATGTTGGGTCTGAGAAGAAGATATATGGACCAGAGCTGTAGTCTTCGTCTAGTCTAGAGTACAACCTCAGCCTGTGTGCAACATGAATATGAAATAAAATTCCTCTAAAAAACCACTGAGATTTGGAGTTATTTGCTATTACAGCAAAGCAAATATAGTTTGAAAACTCTAATTTTCAAATTTCAAATTTTGCTTTATTTTCACAAAGGAAACCATAGTGTTTGTTCCTTTCACTGCCAAAAAAGTATAACCTTTATTCCTAAGAAAGAATTTGTCATGCATTCATCAACAGAGGGAAATGGAAAAACTGTTGGCTATCTTTACACAGCTTAACTGTTGATCTATGCTTTTAGTCATGAAAGTTTTAGAAATTGTAGAGCCTAGTCACAGGGCAATTTCAGTGTCTATAATGAGTCTGGTATTATACTAATATATTGAGTGCTTTACATATATCTTTTCTAGTCTTTTATTTATTTTTTTAACATTTATTTATTTTTGAGAGACACAGAGAGACAGAGCATGAGCAGGGGAGGGGGAGAGAGAAGGAGATACAGAATCTGAAGCAGGCTCAGGCTCTGAGATGTTTGTTAGATCAGAGCCTGCGGGACTCAAACTAACAAACTGCAAGCCATGACCTGAGCCGAAGTCGGAAGCTCAACAGACTGAGCCACCCAGGCGCCCCTCTTTTCTAGTCTTTACAACAATGAGAGAATATCAAGATTACTATCCACATTTTACATATGAGAAAACAAATACTCAAACAGGTGAGAATATCCCTGAAGTCACAAAATGTCAAGAATTTAGCTAAGTCACTCCATAGTATTGCTGCTTTGCCATCCATTTTGTTTGACCAAGCAACCTGTGGGATCTTAAACTCACATCCATCTTTAACGCAGGCATATGACCTAGAACGTAGCTACAGAGCCACAAGCAGTTGTTAAGCCCTGATATGAGTACCCAACAGCCCTTGCGATCAAGTCTTCCCCTACCACCCAGTGCCCTTTATTTAAGACCGAGGCTTACCAAAAACCAAACAAAACAAAACAAAACAAAACAAAACAAAAACCCGGTTTTTTGTTTTGAACTGACTGATCTGGCTTTAGCATGGGAACCCCAAAGCATTCTACCACTGAATGCTAATATGGGGCACCTGGGTGGCTCAGTCGGTTAAGTGTCTGACTTTGGCTTAGGTCATGATCTCATGAGTTTGAGCCCCACGTGGGGCTCTGTGCTGACAGCTCAGAGCCTGGAACCTGCTTCGGATTCTGTGTCTCCCTCTCTCTCTGCCCTTCCCCCTCTCACGCTCTGTCTCTCTCTCTCAAAAATAAATAAACATTTAAAAAAATTAAACAAACAATCAAAAAACCATGAGCACTAGGTCCTGCCTCTTTCTGTCTGTATTCTAACAGAACTCCCCATGGGGTCCCTCAAGGTACACTGTGTACTTCTCCAGGTCTTGTGAGTAAACTTCTCTATTTCAATTTCTCTTGTAGTCTGCTGCTGAACAGGAGCTCAACAAATGTTTATTTGCCAAAATGGTACCACAAAGCCAGTAACAGAGAAAACCAGAAGTTCGTCCTCTCCGTGTCTCATCCTATTTCAGCCAATGCTCTCTCCGTTAATCTAAAATAAGTGACTATTACATTTTCCCATGGGTCATTACATCGTGACAAAAATCACAAAAACATTTTAAAGGTCCTATTTTGGCTTATTTATTTATATCTTGCATAATTGCAAAAGGAGTAAAACTGGAACAGTGGATGGAATATTGTCTCTCTTCATTATTGGATAAGCAACCAAAGTTGTGTAAAGTGGAATACAAAGGTCAAAAAATGGACCTTACAAATCTAGAAATGTTATTACATCCAAAAAGTACTCTCTAATATATGTCTAGTGGATGACTCAAAAATTTACAAAAAATGTACATCCAGGAAAAAAATTCATCCAAAGCCTTCCTATTTACTTAGAATAAAATTGAAACCTCTCACATTTCCTAGAATACTATACTATTTTGCTTTTTTCTCTCTCCAATCTCAAATTTTTCAATTCTGCCACAGTTTTCTTGGGCTAGGCACACTGAGATTGACTGACTCATTGATTGATTGTTTTCCTTCAAACCCACTGAATTCATTCTCAACGTAGGGCCCTTTCGCTTCTGCATATAACACTTTCCCCTTAAAACTCCACACTGCTGACTTCAGTCAACATTAAGGTCTGAACACTAAGGTCACTGTCTCAGAAAAGCCTTTTTCAACCGTCTCCCCAGTCATGATTTGTTTTGTTATCCTTTCTTATCTTCTTTGTAGAATGCCAGTATTTGTCTGCATATATAGTGTTTTCCCTCCATCAACTAGAATGGAAGCTTTATAAAGACAGCATCCTTGTCTTAGTTGTGTTCATACCTTTGTTACCTAAAATAGTGCTTGGCATATAAGAGACATTCGAATACTTGTGACAGAAATTTCTCCATCACAAACACATCCTGTGGTAAATTTACAAATTTCCTAAGTACAAATAATGAGGAAACAATTACTCATTCCCTAAGCATCTGAGTTTATTAATCTCTTGACATGGTTTTCACAGCACTGTTGGCTATAAATACACTGCTGGGAAATAGAATGATTCAAAAATAGTGGAGAAACTGCTGCCTATGTTAGTTTCTTCACTCAACATATATATTTAATGACTAACAACTTTGTTAACTCTCAATTTCAGTTAGTAATCAATAAATATTCCAAGAGATGAAAGTATAGTAACAGATTTTATTTTATTTAATCCATACAAATAGAATGCCTTACCATACATTTTAATATTCTTTTTAATAGAAGATAAAGACAGCACCAAATTTGTTAATATATAACTTTAACAAAAACTATTCAAATGACATCAAAATAGAAAAAGGTAACAAGTTGGGGGTAGAGCAGGTAGCTAAAAACTACATAAAATTATGTAATTTCCCTGAAACTACAAATTACATATGCAAAGAAATGATGAAAATATTTAGTTTAACGTAAGATTTTATACAAAAATATTTTAAAGTATAATGACATCATGGTTCTATTAGTGCTAATCCATTAATCTCTATGCATGGACAGAAAGTAATTCTTAGTGTTTCTTGCATTCGACCTCTGAGGAAGGAACAAGGTCATAGTTACATGGGAAAAATTAGGATGAAATCAATCTTCACTTTCCCATTATACAGCATCAATACTATCTACATTACAGATAGTAGCTGCTCAATAAATATTTACTGAATGAAAGTAAGTAAATGCTTAATGAATTATCTAAAAACTGTAAAAATTCATTTCAGGAATTTATTTTACCCTCTTCATCTGTGACATTGTTGGGCTACACAGTTAACAAGCAGCAGAGGGGGTGTTTTTCCTCTCACAACAATGCTAAGAAGTGGAAAAATAAATCCAAATGTAGTATCACTTATACATTCAGGTTCGAAGTCTCTCATATCAATTTAATCTGACACTAAGTAGGTCATGATTTCATCATTCTATCTTTTTCTCCCCAAAGATTCTTGTGCATAAGCCTTTTTGTTTTTTCTGATTACTTTTTCAAAATGCAGTACAAAAAACATATTTCTCTGGGGTTTAGGCCACCTGTACAGACACTTTCTCACTGGTAGTACCCAACAAATTTCTGTTCTAGCCTTATCTTCATTGAAGACTTTGGAGCCAGCCCACAGTCTGCTAAATCCTTTCCACTATCTCTCATACAGATTTCAATTTTCATGTATACAAAATATGATAAAGTCACCTTGATATTTCTGGACCTTATTAAATTCAGTGGCCTCATCTGCCCTCTCCATCAATCACACATCCCTTGGGCTGCCTTCATGTCAGAAGCTGTTCTAATACAAAATCTGAAACTTCAGTAGTTGACTCCCTGCCTGCTATTCATTTGTCTTCCTGTATTCTACCTGGGTTCCTCTGCCCAAACTTTGACCTCATAGGGACCCTTCATGTTTTACCCTCCATCTTATCTTCCTCTGTGATCCCTCTGTGAGTCCATGATCTCTCATGTTTATTTTACCATTTGTTCCATCCCTATTTGTTCTGGACCTCAATTAGATCACATAAACTATGAACCAAACTATTTGTAAGCATGCCTATTGTTTTGGTGGCGGTGGTGGTTTGATTTTTTTAATGCCTTCCTACATCTTTTCTTCATCCTTCCAGAAAAACTGCAACCAGGTTGATTAACACTACTGAGAAAGCAAATAGCTCTGGAAATATGGACCTGTTTATATTCTTGGCCTCCAATCCAACCTCTATGAGCCCTGACAGGATTTTTTAATTATTAATCCTAGAGATACTGTACCTTTATTATCTTTCTGGCTCTTTCTGCTTCCTTTGACTCTTCAAATTTTCTATTCTATGGAATTTTGATATTTCATTCTTCAGATTTTCCTGTGTCTTCCAACTCTTCCTACTTTTTCTATTTGTCAGACTTCTACAATTTTATCCATACCTTTAATGGTAGTATTTTGTTCTTTTTCAGCTCACTCTTCTACTGGTGGTATAGGTTCTCCTTGAGTAAACTCATTCATTTTTTACACAATGGTGTTAGTCACAGATCTGTATTTCCAACTGAGATTTGCCACTGAGTTTCAGACTCATACATCCAAGAACATGCTGAATATCTAGTTCTATCTATAAGGATTGTTGTGCCTGAAACTTATTGTGCTTTATTTGGTTACTCTTCCAAAATCCAACATTACTACTGGTAACTTGTAGACATTAATGACTTTTTTCCCCTTGCCTCCCATATTCAAGAAGTCAGTAAGTCCTGTTAAATGATTCCCAGAAATATTCCCTAATCTTTGTCTTGTCCGTTTCTACTGCCTTGGTACTGCCTCGGGTCTTCTTCTCAGACTTGTTCCCTAACACTTCTCTAAACTTACTAGCCCACAATATAACATACTTTGGTTTCTCTCAATCTATTTTTTTTTTGCCATTCATACATTATAACTAAGGTTTTCTCTCTCCTCCTCTCTCTCTCTTTTCCTCCAAACATTCACCCATAGTATATACTATATACATATGTTTGTACTTTACCTCTGTTGGGTGACATTCTCTTTTAAAGACATATTTTATTCTTTTTGTGAGTCCCAAAATACTATTTTATGTAATTGTCAAAAAGTCAAAAGACTGTTTACTTCTATTCTGTTTGTAATATTTATTGAATATCTACTATGTTTAAGTCAGTGCTATAGTTGCTAAAGGTTGGGAGTAGATTTTATATGCTTACTGTTTGTGTATCCAATATTTCTTCCTTTAGGGAACCAAAAGGAAGAAATCCCCTGTTTCATCATTCAGAGTCAATATTCCCATAATACGTGTTTCAACTGAAAGCAGGCCTAGTGAAAATGACCCTAGCCCAAATGATAGGCAAGTAATAACTTAGGAAGTAGTCAGTGACATGAAACCTCCTTCCAAGCTATCAGAATGCCATCATTTTGTCTGACTGCTATTTCTAGGTGTATGTTTATCACATGAGGTGGCCTATATGAAAGCGAATCCAGGTAGAGGCAAAGTCAAGTTTTGAAAATGTAGAATCTTATAAACTCTCAAATACTTAATTCCATCTATACCAGAAAGAGTTTGTACACTTTGGTCTTGACCTTAAGTAAGATAAAATTTGCTAATTTCTTCTATTTGTCTTCTTTCTTAAAATAATTTGAATTGAAAAAAAAATAATTTGAATTTTATTTTGGCTTTTTATTTCCAACTAAACGAGTCGTGATTAATATGCATGAATCTCAAAAGCTAGAGCCCCGCTCTCAAGGCAACTTTTGACCCCTGGCCATGGAGAAGAAGAACATGCAATGTACTGGAGTGTGCTATACAAAGCAGCACATAAAATGAATTGGGAGTCCAGAAGAAGACTTATTTAGAATAGAGAAACTATAGATCTATGGATAAAAGTTAAAGTTTAAATGTGAAGAAACACATCAAATGTATAAATAATTATTATCGAATTAATAAATACAACTTGGAAGTGATTTAACAGCAAATTACCTGGTTTTCTTTCAAAGTCATTATACTGTTTTCACTGAGAGAAAAGAATATAGAGGAAAAAACTTCCATTTACAAGTATATGCACAGTTGCAAGTGGGTTGTTTAGGTCAGTGTTGCAGGTGCTAAGGAAATGTGTTACAAAGATATCAAAGTCAAGTAAATATCTCATCATGAGTTATTGTTTTAGGAGTGACCATTCTTGCCCTACATAAAGTTCTTTTGGGAAAATAAAAGGCATAATGAATAGTTTATCTTGGATAACCTTGCTTTATTTCTAAGTTCAAGGAACAGATAGCTTCATAAAATGCACATAAGCAGATTACCTCAAGGAACAAAACTCTGGTCATAGAGCAGGTCAAGGATAGTCATCCCAAGTGGGTTTCTTTTGCAGTTTTTCTCTATCTTAAAAAATAACAAAGCCCCTGCAGAAAATATATAGTGCTTCGTACATCCAGTGACAGGTACATTTGTTGCTGAGGGGGAAAACTATCCAAGCTTATATATTCTCATAGGGCAAACCTAAACCAACCATCTTCCCTCTCTTAAATCTGCTCTTTCTTCTGTATTCCCAGTTTCAGAAAATGGCACGATATTGAAGCAGACACTAGAGCTAGAATCCTGGAAACCATTTTAAATCCTTCCATTTCCCTCCTTCCTCACACCTGTGTTTTAAGTATGGTTTCTCCATTTCAGTACATCATCTTGGAAGCAGCCGCACCTTCACCAATCATTTATTTCCATTTCTACTTCCATTGCCTTAATTCTGATGTCATTACCTCTCTTCCTTGTCTAATTCTACTACTAAAGACAGAGGCTTCCGAGAGCAAACATGGAGGTTTGCGCGAGCTAAACTAGAGGGTAAACGACAAAAAAGCAAACAAGTGTGTTTGTTAAGAAAGAAAACATCGAGTTCATATGGGAAAAACAAAACAAGGGGATGCCATGTTTTTGGTTTTGAGCTAAACTTGGAGGAGGACAGAGAGAGAGGATTAAATTTTTAGGGGAGAAGGGAAACAAGAAGTGTGTAGCCCCTACAGAAGGCAAATGTGAGGTGGCCTGGTTTAATTCTGAAACAGGGTGGTATTACCTCGAGGATTTTTATATGGGCCAAATGCAAATACTTAATTGAGTCACATCATTAAGAGTGGCCTAGGTAAGATGGTCCCCCAGGAACTTTATGATATCCCCATCTTCACTGAATTTTCCACATTACTGAAAGTCTTTTTCGTCAGTTACCTTTTCATATTTCCTTCCTGCTTAAGACCTTCCAGTGGCTTTCTAATGACCATGCTCGGCATGAGCCATGCTAATGACCACCAACTATCTTGATATTTTGGTGCCAGTGAAAAAGAAAAGAAGGTATCAGCAATGTCCAAGATAGAAGCACATCAAAGACCATGAGAGTGTGCAACAGCTTCAGTTATGATTGCTATGTTTAGAACAGTCAAGTTTATGGGAAAAACAACTCCATTGACCATAATCCTCCAGCTACCTTTCACTGGCCATGTAGAGTGGTTGTGCTAACACACTGCATCTCTTATTACCCTTACTACCTTTTTTTCCCCCTTTCCTTTACTCTTTTTCTTCCTTCCTCCCTCCCTCCCCTCCTCCCTCCCTCCCTCTCTTCCTTCCTTCCTTCCTTCCTTCCTTCCTTCCTTCCTTCCTTCCTTCCTTCCTTCCTTCCTTCTTTCCTTTCCTTCCCTTTCCTTCCTTTTCCTTCCCTTTCCCTTTCCTTCCCTTCCTGCCTGCCTGGCTTACTTCTTTCCTTTCCTTCTCTTTCTTCCTTTCTTCCTTCCTTTCTTCCTTCTTTCCTTCTTTCCTTTCCTTCCCTTTCCTTCCTTTTCCTTCCCTTTCCCTTTCCTTCCCTTCCTGCCTGCCTGGCTTACTTCTTTCCTTTCCTTTCCTTTCCTTTCCTTCCCTCCCTCTCTCCCTCCCTCCCTCCCTCCCTTCCTTCCTCCCTCCCTTCCTTCCTTCTTTCCTTCCTTTCCTTCCTTTCCTTCCCTTTCCTTCCTTTTCCTTCCCTTTCCCTTTCCTTCCCTTCCTGCCTGCCTGGCTTACTTCTTTCCTTTCCTTCTCTTCCTTCCTTCCTTCCTTCCTCCCTCCCTCCCTCCCTTCCTTCCTCCCTTCCTTCCTTCCTTCCTTCTTTCCTTCTTTCCTTTCCTTCCCTTTCCTTCCTTTTCCTTCCCTTTCCTTCCCCTCCTGCCTGCCTGGTTTACTTCTTTCCTTTCCTTTCCTTCCCTTCCTCCCTCCCTCCCTCCCTCCCTTCCTCCCTACCTCCCTCCCTCCCTCTCTTCCTTCCTTCCTTCCTTCCTTCCTTCCTTCCCTGGTGGTCGATGCAAAACCCCTGCTACTTTTATGTCCTTAATCAAAGCTCTAATTTTCCTATCTCTTCTTGGGATTCTGCATAGTTGCTATTGTACCACTCAGAAAAGAACTGAAAGATGGGTTGGGACTGATGTATATGTCCAACTACCACTTCTTACACACAGTTCTTCAAAATTGGGAGAATCATTATACATTCAGCAGTGGAAGTCACATGGGTACACTGAATAGGTCAAATGGCTTCAATCACAGGTCTCTTTAGCATCTCTTTCCCTTCAGTAGAAAGAGGATACCTCCCACAGGGCATGGCAGGATGGTGACTTTGGCACCTGTATCCAAAAAAAATCATAAAAGTTTGAGTTCCTCCCCTGCTGGAAGTTCTCCAACATATTTGGATGGGTGATTATGGGCTTTGTTTCCCTTTTGGAACAGGGAGACCTGGACCTCACTCCAGCTATCTTCCTCCTTAAAGCAGCTAAAATTGGATTAGAGAGCAATGGAGGGTGAATGTGGCCTTGATAGCAAGCAAGTGCTATTGTCTGAATGCTTTTGCCACGCCAAAGTTCCTAAGTTGAAATCCTAATGCCCAATGTGAAGGTATTAAAAAGTATGAGAAGTTATTGTTTTAAATCTTGAAGGTGGAACCTCAATAAATGGTACTGTTTTAAGAGACCCCCCAGAGTTCCATCACCCCTCCCACTGTGTGAAGACACATCAAGAAGCCCTCACCTAGCCACACTGCCACCTGAACTCATCCCTCCACCCTCCAGAACTGTACAAAATAAATTCTTGTTGTTATAAGTTTTTGTTATTTTATTATCTCAGTCCAAATGGACTAAGACAGCAAGGAACACTTCCTTATAGTTTCAGGCTGAACTGGGATGGCTTGTGGCTCCATCTAAAAAAATCTTTCCATATTGTCTATCCATTCAAAGCCCAAGGTCATTGTTATTGCCATCCTCTGTGTGTGCTGTAGAAACTCTTACTCAACATCTACAGCCACAAAACTTTCTGTTGAAGCTGCAGTGTTTGCTCCTTTTGGCTGACTCAAGCTTGACTCATAGTTTTTCTTAGGGAGTCCACCTTCATTAAGGGTATTTGCTGCCATATCATCACCACAACATCTCTTCCATCTCACCCGATTTTCACGTAAAATCTAGTGGGATTTTCCACAGTGGCAATGCTGATCACGAGGATATACCCAGATATATTTTGGAAATTTCTCATCCTCTAGTGAATGACTTTCAGTAGCATTATAGATCCAACTCTCCAGGTAGCCTCAGAATGCTAGGCAGAATGACATTTGTGGATGAAACACTATCTGTCTCAAGTAGGACCCACTGCTGAATATCCTGAAACATTATTTTAGGCAGAGAGGTCAGAGAAGGCTACACCAAGAGGTGATATTTTGGAAGGATCTGATTAAAGTGTAAAAATGAGCCATGTAGATATTTGAGGGGATTGTGGTTCAGTACAGAGACAGCAAGTTCAAGAACCTTGAGGCAAGAGCCTGATGGGTATAGTAGAGAACCAATAAGCAAACCAGTGTACCAGTGTGACTAGAGTAGTGTGAGGGGAGTAGGAAATTGTTATTTCCAATATAATGTTTAAAGGAAGAACTATCAGGGCACTTGGGTAACTCAGTCGGTTAACTGTCAGACTTTGGCTCAGGTCATGATCTCGTGATTCATTGGTTCTAGCCCTACCTTGGATTCTATGTCTCCCTCTCTCTCTGCCCCTACCCTGCTCACACCCTGTTTTTCTCTTTCTCTCTCTCTCAAAATTAAATAAACATTAAAAAAATTAAAGGAAGAACAATTAAAATATAACAATTGTATAATTTATTATTACACTTCGATATTCATCCATCAGAAAGTCTTAATACTGTATGTTTCCCCGTATTTCCTCACATATATCCTCTCACATTTATTTACATTTTGCCCTCTCTGCTTCTTGGTGGTGGTGGTGGTGGTCTTAACTCATCTGTCTTCTAAATTACATCAGTAGGGTATTACGCTTTATTAAGTTGAATATTTATGGAGCCACTGGGGCCCACATTTACTCACAGAATGCTAAATACATTTTGCTCTACTATTGAAGCCAGAAGGAAAATGCCCATTTCCTTTTGAGAATATGGGGAAGATGTCAAGTAAAGCAAGGGTTAACCATATATGTGAAGTCGAGGATGATTATATTGGCCTCTGAGTAAACAAAGAAAAGGAGACAGCTCTGCTCTCTTATTGTAATTGCAAATTTATTTTTTATAGTTTCAACAGTTTCTATTTTCCTTTAAACTGCCTTAATCTGTCTTCCTGCTGTGACCTATTTCCAGTAATGCATATTCAGTATAAAAATAGTAGATCAAATCATATCAGAATTCAAGCTACTCCTTGTCGCGCAGAAATGTGTACTTTTATATAACACCGAAATCAATTCCCCTCATACTAATTATTTAATTTCCATAATACACTGACAGTCTTCTGCCGTTAAGTGTTCACATTGAAAACTTGTTTTGTAATGTTTAATAGTTCCTTCTTTAAACAACACAGTGAGGAAATATACTTACCATTTTATAGATCAAGCAATTGGGCTGTCAGAAAGTTGAAATATTTATTGAAGACCTTTCACTGAGGTTATGCTTATGCTTATAACCAGACTGTCATTTGATTTAACTTATCTTTCACTTCAAATGGGTTGATCGAATGAAAAATCAACCGGTCAAACTGACATCTGATCAAACTGACCAGCCGTTAGGATTGATCATTCCGGGCTGGTGTTTCTCAAACCATGGCCCACAAACCATCTGTTCTGGAATGTTCACAAGGCTGATTAAAGCTAAAGATTCTGCTTCTAATCCCAAATCTGCTAAGGAGGATTTCTTGAGCTAGAACATTTTAAACAAATATTCCAGATGATTTTTGTGTGTAGTAACCTTTAAAAATTATAGGTGATAGTAAGCAATATTAGCAAAGTGCAATCAAAGTGTTTCCTGAACTTCATATTTCAGGGAAGTAACATTATAAAAAGACCTGAGGTCTAGCATCCTTGATGCTAAACTACAGAAGAGTAGAGTTTGTTAAAGGCTTAATAATCCTAGATGTGCTTTCAGGCATTAAATGCAGACCTGCAGTCTACCTGATGAAGTCTGAAAATTTTCTCTATTTTGATTTTACATATGTAAAAAGTCATCCCCACATAGCCAAACTGTGGTGTACATATATGATAAGGAGAAATAGAAACATGGGAACTATTTTATTTTCTTGTGATTCAATTATTAAATAACACTACAAAATGTAAAAATCAAAAATTTTGTTTCACTTGTTCCTTAAGCAACATCCAGTCTCATTTCCCCAGTAATTCAAGACATCTTTGACAACATGAGACTCTTAGTAGGAGCTAATAACAACAGCCAAAGTAGCACTAATGTGTAGCCTGGTCCTACATGAAGAATGCCTATCATACTTCACAATACAGTCCGCTCCACTGATTTATAGTTCCAATTGTTAGGGAATGTTTTGTTACATTAACCTAAATCTGACTGCTTATGATTTTCATGGTACTTTGGTGGGAAATTAAAAAAAAAATTCACATCACTTCACAGCTGAAGTATTTTCAACATGGGCTCATTTCCACCTCACTTTCCACCCAATTCCCCAGTTGATATTGACCAAGATATAGGAGTGATATTAACAGCCACTATCACCACCAGTGGTCTAACATTAGTCTTGGAGCTATTTGTGAGTCTGTAATGAGTCTAAAATATCTAAGGTCACTTATCCAAACCCTTTAAGCTCACCATCCTTATTACCTTCACTAAAACTTTTTGTGTTCTCACACAACAGATATCTGTCACATTGTCACCTTATCCTCTCTTTTATTCTTACTTCTGAGCTTACTTCCTTTCTTTTCCAAACTGGACCCATACAGGGCACCAGTTGTTTCTCTCACCAGGATATTCATGATTCCCTACCTTGAATCGATGCAACAATCTGTCTTTTAACTCAGATAAGCAATCAATGCCAAATAGAATTCTGATGCAAAAATTGCTCTGATTTCCATTCGCCATAAAAATCCCTTTGTTTACTCATTTATTCACTCATTCAGTAAATCTTTACTGACTGCCTACTTAGTACCTAATGTGCCTGATGCAGACTTCCATAGAGTCTCAGATTCTCTGGGGATTCACTTTCCTCTGCGGCAGAGGAGCTACATCTTTGAAAAGAACATTGACGATGGCATGAACTGTAATTCTATCTACCCCTTGACATAAATTTAAACAGTTATTTCTGTGTTTGTTTCAACACAATTGATATTTTAAGAAAAATCTAAGCACAACTCAAAGTTGGTATTGGCTTAGACATACTTTCATCCATGGGAAACACCAGGGAAACACAGAAAGCTATACTAAGTTGAAAACCAAATGCACCCACAAACATCTACCAGCTCAGTTCTCCCATGTGTATGATCCATACCCATCCGCACCTAACATTGCTACTTTTCAGGCCATTTTAGCCAACTCTCCTTTCTCCAGTTCAGACTGACTCACAAGCTAGAATCCTTCCAACAATCACTTTCCTGAGTTTTTTTCAAGGTAAAGTGTCATCTTTATTGTAATGTTTATGCATTAATTACCCATTTAAGGAATGTGTAAAACTGTGCTAGCACTCAAAAAATTGCATCCATTTTTAAAAGTTTATTTATTTATTTTTATAGAGGGGGGGTAGGGGCAGAGAGAGAGGAGGGAGAGAGAGAATATCAAGCAGACTCCATACTATCAGCACAGAGCTCAATGTGGGGCTCTAACTCAGGAACCATAAGATCATGACCTGAGTAAAAATCAAGAGTTGGATGCTCGCTGAGCCACCCAGGAACTCTTGGCATCAACTTTTTTTTTTTTTTAAAAAAAGGTATTGATATTTTTGTGGGTATCACTGATGGTTTTGAACATGTTCCTCCTAATCCTACTGTTTCCATAACTCCTGTAATTTTTTAAGTTTATGTATTTTTGAGAAAGAGAGAGAGGGTGAGAGAGAGAGCAGGGGAGGGGCAGAGAGAGAAGAAGACAGAAAGAGAGAATCCCAAGGTTCTATACTGTCAGCACAGAGCCCAACACGGGACTCAAACTCATGAACCATGAGATCATGAACTGAGCTGAAATCAAGAGTCAGATTCTTAACCAACTGAGCTACCCAGGCGTCCCCATAACTCCCATAATTTTTATTGCATGATTTTGCCTTGCCTAGGGGGATGGCTAATTTTATGTGTCTACTTGGTTAGACCACAGTATCATGATATTTGGTCAAACACCAGTCTAAACATTGCTGTAAAGGTATATTTTATGTGAGATTAACATTTAAATCCATAGACTTAGTAAAGATCACCCTCCATAATGTGGATGGGCATCAACCATTAGTTAAAGGTCTTAAAAGAAAAGACTGTTATTCCCTGAGGAAGAGGTAATTCAGCCTCCAGACTCTTTGGACAGGACTGCAATGTCAGCTCTTTTCTGGGTCTCCAGCCTGCTGCCCTGTCTTGCAGATTTTGGACTTGCCAACATACAAAATTATGAACGTCAATTACTTAAAATCTCTCTCTGTCTCTCCCTCTCCTTCTCCCTCCCTCCCTCCCTCTCTCTCACCTTTTTCAATAGATGAAGGAGACAGAGAGAGAGATCCTATTGGTTCTGTTTCTCTGGAGAATCCAGACTAAAACAGCTGGTGATTTTTAGGAACATATATGTCATATTATAGTGACCTGACTGTACCTCTGAACTCATTCTTACTGTTTTCCAAACATTTCAAAGAGCAGGGCCCTTCTCCTTTGTCAGACAAATTTGTCCACCTCTGTTTATATTCCATTTCTTCCTATTTTCCCAGGAACCTTGTTATTTTACTTTCTCTTTGTTCCTATCCTGTCACCTCATTCTTTGCTGGTTCCTTTCCTTCATGATATAAACTCAGATCACAAGGGCTAGAAGTTGGAGAAGAACGGACAACGGTTAAGATGGTTTTATTCTAGGCCACAGGAGAAGATAATAATGTTTCAAAATAGGACCTTAACAATAAAGATTGATAAAAATCTTAAAAACATGTTGAAGGTAGAATCAACAGAATGTGGCAACCAGTATGTGGCCAATTTGGGGTGAGGGCAAAAATCAGTCTGTTTTTTCCCTCCCCATCATCTTGATAAGTAGTAGTGACAGTTTTACAAAATTAAAAAAAATATGATTCATTTTAGACTTAATATTAATTTTTTGTATAGTCTTCAAATGTCTTCATGAATTTGCTTCCAAACTTCATTTCTTATCAATTCTCCAAATTACTCTTGACATTTTTTCTAATGAGTCCTTCTTTGTGGGGTGTCTCTCTGCTCCAACTGTTTGAGTTGTTTACAGAATAATTCCTAGCTTGTCTTTAGGTTACAAATAATTCCTGATTCTCTCATATAATTTTTATTATACAGGTATGCTGTAATTGTTAACAATTTTTTCTGTAATATTCTTGATAAGGAAAATCATGTATGGCTACAAACTGATCCAGTGCTTGGCACATATTAGTTACTCAACAAATGTTTATTAAACTAAGTGACTTTTTGACCCAGCTAATATGATTGTGCTCTGCCTTCACCTCCCCAACAAATCTGAAGTCTGGAATGAAACTCCAGCTTGTATGGTAGGGACCTGTTGACTGCAATTTAAAAAAAAAAATATGTAGCTCTATCTTCTAATGATCTGTCCTCTGAACACTTAGAAAATTATAAACCTAATGGTCATAGAGTCAATATATTCCAAACCATAGGATGAAAAAGTCTGCTTTCTTGATACATTCAACACTTTCACTTCACCAACAACTTCCCAGTGTTGACAAGGATGTCATCTGGGCACAAGGTTCAGCACAGCAGATCCTGATAATGCCCATGACCTTTTCACGGGTTCTTAACAGAGTCCACTGGGTTTGTGGAATTGGTAAATTAGAAAATTATGGTAACACTTAGTTGCATTAATTCCCTTGGGGCTGAATCAGTGGCACATACGGCAAGATATCTATATGACACAATCAAGAGCTATCGTGAACTGAACCAATTAAATATCATGTAACTTACCCTGGATCTTAAAACTTCTTAAATTTGTTCCTACCTTCCTCAGCCATAGTATATTCCTATAATGTAAATAATAAATACGGCTTAGCTACCAAATTCATTAAAAAAATCTTTCGTTTCTAGAAGAGTGAATTTTCTTACAGAAGAGGTAGGTATAATATTGAACAACAATAACAGAGAAGGAGGCAAACCATAAGGGACTCTTAAATAGAACAAACTGAGGGCTACTGGAAAGGGAGTGGGTGAGGGGTGGGTTAAATGAGTGATGGGCATTAAGGAGGACACTTGGAAGGAGGCCTGGGTGTAGTATGTAGGGGATGAATGACTGGGTTCTACTCCTGAAGCCAATGTTAACTAACTTGAATTTAAATAAAAAATAAAATAAAATAAAAATGAAAAATGAAAAAAAAAGTAAAAAGAAACAAACAAAAACTTGACTTGAATCCTGGATGTGTGCCACAGCAAGTTACCTAAATGGTCTGAGTTTATATCCCTTTATTGATAAAATAGAAAAAGAATATTTAATTTTAGGGTGGAATGGAGCAAATGTAAACATGGATTTTAAGTGCCAACTACAGAGGCTGTATTTCTTATACGCACAATAGTGTCTTTACAATTTGCTTAAAATATAAGCACATACTGTATTTGCACTGTGTAATCTGATTTTTCAAATGAAAGCATTTGTGTTCTCATAAAATTAGCACATGCATATTATAAAACTTTTACACAATTTAGGAGTATAAATAATAAGAGAAAGTTCCTCATATCAATATGCAATTAACTATTTTCTGTAAATGCTGTCAGATGCACACACATGCACACACACACACACACACAGATATATATAAAGTAGGCTTCATATCCAGCACAGGGTTGAAGTCATGACACTGAGAGCAAGACCTGAGCTGAGATCAAGAGTCAGATGCCTAACAAACTGAGCCACCCAGGTGTCCTCTATCAGATATTTTTATGAATGTATTTTTTCTACCAGAAAGGGGGTTTCTATATATATATATAGATATATAGATAGATAGATATAATAATATATACAATAATATATATATATTGTTCTATAACTGTTTTTTGTTTATTTGTAATAAAAATTTCCCTAGTCACTCAGCCATCTTTAATAGCTATTGACTACTTATTTGTGTTTACAACCTAATTGAGGGAATTTTTAAATTTTTTTTTAGCATTTATTTATTTTTGGGAGACAGAGAGAGAGCATGAGCAGGGGAGGGGCAGAGAGAGATGGAGACCCAGAATCTGAAGCAGGCTCCAGGCTCTGAGCTGTCAGCACAGAGCCTGACATGGGGCTCGAACTCACAAACCGCGAGATCATGACCTGAGCCAAAGTTGGACACCTAACTGACTGAGCCACCCAAGTGCCCCAAGGGAATTTTTTTATAACCAGTGCAAGAATCCTAGGAAGAGAGAGAAGACAGCCTTTGTTAAGAAAATGCTATGATAACCACACCGTAAGATGGAGGGTGGCATCCTAGGTGTCAGGCTGGCAAATGAAAGTCCAAAGGAAGTGGGTATCTTGTCTCCCTTAAAAAAGAAGAGGATATGGATGTTCTTAACAGAAGAAGAGTGGAAGAGATCAGAAGCAGAGGAAGGAGGTAGCAGAGTCAAGGAGTGTGTGTTCGTGTATGTGTGTGTGTGTGTGTGTGTCTGTGTGTGTGTGTGTGTGTGTGTGTTAGGTAGTCTACAGAGACCTCTCCTCTAAAGTGGAGATGCTGAAAAGAAAAAGAAGAGGTATGTCTAATGGGATTTTTCAGTAAGTCATAGGTCCTGCGAAGTGAAACTGAATATAACCGATGTTCTTTCAGTGATTAACTTCTTATGGAAGTTGATAAAGGGATGAGTGAGGGACAGAAAAAATGATATCCATATGTAAGGGTCGGGCACTGATATCTGGATAGCAAATGGAGACAGTTAATTTATTTATATAATGTCAAATACATGACAAACCCATACAAAAAAGTCTATAAGGAGGATGTTTGTAAAAGGCATCTTTGCATTTATTATTCTCATTATTTTATTATTTCTTTTTTAATTTAAATATCTTAGCTAATTGATGCACTATTGTCTAATATGTTCCTTTCCTACCATCCAAGAACTCGCACAGATGTTTAACTTTTCTCCAATAAGAATTTCATTCTAAATGAAAAGTCCATTCTTTGTTTCCATCATGAATCTAATTTTTTTATGAATTTTTACAAAACACTCTGAGTTTAGGGTCTATCCTTTCTTAAAACTGAAGTTTATGGTTACCATCTCCATGAGTCCAAATTGGTTTATTTCCTTTCTGATTCTTTACCACGTATCATTTACTACCCATCGATTTGGGATGTTTTACATGTTCTATGCATTTCCTGTCTGCTAAACTGTACCATAATGTCTGAAAGTAGTAATGTCATCTTATCTACAGGACTTACCATAGAAGTCACTCTGTGAATGGCTACCATAAATATTTATCTTAAAGTGCTCATATTTTGAACTTCGTATTTAAAGAATGTCATAAAGTAACCATGTCCTCAGATTGCTACCATTACGATTGCTCACAGAGGAAAATTTCTGAATAATAGTTTCTATTTTGTTCCACACAATTCCTGATATGAATTCAAGTTCTGAAAATAATGATAAAGAGAGAGTTAATTATTACTATATATTGAGTCCTTACTATGTGCCAGAGATTGTTCTTAAAGTTTTACATAATTATTATATTTAATCCTTATAACAATCAGTGAGATAGGTATTACTATTTACTGAAATTTACTGTTGAGTGTACTATGGACCCAAATGGTATAAATAACATACCTAAGGACACATAGCTAGTAGCAGTAAAGTCAGGAATTAAATTCAGGACTGTTTGACTTCAGGTTTAAACCACAACTGCAGATCCCAACTCATGCTTAAATTAAACTACACTTCTTAAAGAGCTTGTGTTGAGTCACTCTTCAAATAATTTTTTTAGATTAATTCATCCTAATAAAATAAGAGGCTGAAGTTAGCTTTGCTTTGTGAGTTAATTTAATGAAGCAATAGCCTCTTGAAAATCCTCTAGGATTTTAAATAAACTCTAGGTCAAAAGCAGACAAATTAGCATAACATTCATATTAATGCCTCTCAAAGTGTGTTACACAAGAAGTCAATGCTTTGAAATCTATGCAATGCCAGATATATTATTTTCAAAGGGGCTTTGGTTACTCATTACGGTGATGGATGACTGTGATGAAAATATCAACATATGTCCAACTTTTTTCCTTCAGTGTTTCCCCATAAATATAACATAGTGATATAGAATGAAGATTATTTAATGAGACAAGTATAGGGATTATTCGCAATGGGTGCAAGTAAATTTGATTTTCAAATCACATAGTATGACAGTCCTCGTGATATTACCTACCGATTTTATTTGACCTTGCCATTGTTAGAATTAAGAAATGTCTGAACAGACAACAACCAGTTCAATAGTTTTCAATAAATTGACTGTACCTCATTATAAAATGAATGTATGCACCCAAGGGAAAATTTTTTTTTTCAAGGAGAGACCATTTTTTTTTAATCCATATGACTAATGGATTAGATTTAGCAGGCCCCCAGTATACTGCCTAGCAGATGTATACCATTTGTGATCTCCACAGCTGTGGTCCAGTTGACCTGAACAACATGCATTATTGGGTTGAACTTGAAGGTGCTCAAGAGGGCAGGTTGAACTATCTACTCTTGCAGTTAGTAAAGTTGTGCACGTTTTATATTTTATGTGGATAAATATTATATTTCTAAGTAAGACCTAACAGTATTCGGTTCAAAGGGAGATTAAAGAAGAGCCGGAATGTGACCAAACCATCATTCGCCTGTAGCTCCACGGTGCACATTTGGAAACACACCATGACACTGCCTGTCTTGTATAAATTTAGCCAATCACTGCTTGCAGGATTAGGCCATCCTACATGCTCAAGTTATTCAGCACTCTGTCCGTCAGAGTCAGTATTTTGCCTTTCTGTACTTTAACTGTCAGCAAATTCCTGATGGCAAAATATATGTTAAAGTGACTATTTTTGCACAGCGAATATCCTGGGATCTTAGAATGTGAAAAAAGAAAAAAAGAAAAAAAATCTCTAAATGAGATTCTTGACCACAGCGTTAGTCAGACTGGAGACCGGTCAGAGATTCTCTCAAAACTCCAAGTTCATCTGGAGTAATCAGAATATGAGATGTGGTTGGAAGAGTCATCTAATGCTTGGGCTGCAATTGTGTGATCTCAAAGAACTTAAATTTTCTCCCTTGGCCTCAGCCATAAGTAAAGCATATGGTCTAGTATCTGATATGGATGCAAGTGACAGCTTCGGTTACTAAAAGAGTGTCTGTGCTAACAAGGCTGACCCTGGACCAAATTAAGATTAACCCTGAGTCCTTATCATATTCAAGTGTCTACTAATATGAGGATAGTTGGAGAAATATATTTATTTTTCTTGTAAAAAGAAGATAAGGTAGGAAATTATTTGCTATTGAATTATGATTCTATAATATTAATTTTTTGAACAAAGGAATTTATAAAAGGAAATGCCTGCTCTTTTAGGCACCAAAAAGCCATAAATTTAAATCCGTGAAATGTACAAGTTTAGCTGAAGAACCACTACTGAGTGCATTTCTCTTTGGCATATTGAATCCACATTAAAATGTACTTTATCTCTAAACAGGAAGCAGTTGTTTAGCCAGGTTTTCCATAACATATTTATTCACAAAATGCCCCAGAAATAGAAACGGTTTCTTCCTTGTGGAAGGAAATGTTAAATATAGTTACTGAGATGAGTGCTGGATCAATACATCAATATAGTTCGGGTTTCCTGATTTCCAGAAAGATGTGAGGCCTGAAGCAAACTAATACATAATTGAAGTTATAAAAAGAATCCATCATTACTTAGGGGCATTTTCCTCAAGAAATATGATTTCCTCTCCCACAGATTATGCCTACTTTGTACTTCTGAAAGTAGTTTTTGCCAGAGCACCCTGATGATCAATTTCTCTCTAAAGACCCTTCCTCGCCTTCCACTCCTATTAGTAAGTGTGATGGTTAATTTTAGGTGTCAGCTTGACTGAACCACGGAGTGCCCAGATATTTGTTCAAACATTATTCTGATTGTGTCTAGGAAGTGTTTTCTAGATGAGACTAACATTTAACTTAAGAGCCTGAGAAAGTAGACCACCCCTCCCACTGACTCTATATGGGTGGACCTCATCCAATCAGTTGAAGGTCTGAATAAGAACAACAGGCTGACCATCCTGCAAGCAGAAGGGAACTCCCCCCGCCTGACTACAGAGCCCATGCATCAGTCTTCTTCTTTGGGACTTGAAATGAAACCTCAGCTCTTCTCAGCTCTTGAATCTGTTATCTTCTAGAGTGGAACAACACCATTAGCTCTCCTGGGTCTCCAGCTTGGCAGCTACAGACTTCTGGGGACTTCTGAGCTTCTGTAATGAAATGGACTAAGTCCTTCTAAAATGTTTTATATCTTACAATATATATTTCCTCATATAATAAGGAAATAGTAATTCAATAATATAATTTTTATAATTTCTATTTATATAATACATATCTTGTCCTTTTAAAGTTATACCTTCTGGGTTCCATTTTTCTAGAGAATGCTGACTAGTAGGCAATAGATGCATTTAAATAAATGTGCTACATAGAAGAATTTTCTTTTATCAAGTAACTTGAGGTATAACAGCTTCCTGTTTCCAAATGTGAGCTTCATTGATTTGGATTTTATCTGATAATGAGATTTTTATTTGGGAAAGAACGTTATAGTATAGAAAACATTACAGATAACTCTACTTCTGCGTGAAGATTTTACTGAAAGTTTGGCTTCTTTCTGGCATCCCGCTTGCATCAGACTTTCTCTTTTTTCCTGTCAAACTCAAGGGTCTTTAGGAACCAAAGGAACTTTAGGAACTAGGGAACTTTAGGAACAAAAATCGTGTTTGCTCTTAACTCAAGAAAAATATAGTGAGAATTTTGCTCTAAGGTACTCAAAAGCTTTTAGAGCTTTTATATACTTAAAAGCTTTTAGACTGTTTATTAATTATCAGTCCTACCTATATGATTGTGAATTGATAACTACAGGTTAATACATAGTTATTGAACCCTCCTTCCATGCACATTCTATATTAGGAAATGGGAAAATAAAAGGAGATAAGATAGAGTCTTTCTCTCTCTCTCTCTCTCTCTCTCTTTCTGTGTGTGTGTATGTGTGTGTGTGTGTGTGTGTGTACACATATACTTAGCACATGTGATATTTATCTAATATATATTTAGATTTTTACATCTAAAAGATTTATTATGAGGAATTGGCACACATTATTATTGTGGCTGAGAAGTCCAACCATCTGAGTCTTTGGCTGGGGACATAGGAAATCTAATGGTGTGATTTAGTCTGAGTCTGCAAATCTGAGAACCAGGGGAACTGATGATGTGAATCTCAGCCTGAGGGTGGAAGAAGATAAAATGAGAGACCAGGTTAAGAGCTAGGCAGGAAAAAACAGAGGTGAACTCTTCTTTCCTCTGTGTATTGTTCTATTCAGTCTATCAATGATTGGATGATGGCCACACTGGGGAGGACAATCTACTTCACTGAGTCCATTGATTCAAATGCTAATCTCAACTGCAAACATACTCACAAACACATCCAGAAATAAGGTTTAATCTGGGCACCCTATGGCCAGTCAAGTTGACACATATAATTAACCATCACAGGGACCTAAGTAATTTATTCCATAGTCGCTGTCCTTCCTCTTGTTTGTATTAATTCATTTGCTTGCTTTATTGTGATAAGTGTAGTAAATGAGTTTACCAGCTTCCAAATTCACAATAAGTAGATAGAACCCCTCTTGACACTATCCCTAAGGACAGGTTGGTTTATTTGGGCAAAGGAAGAGAGTCAAGAGTTAGTTCCTGAATTGATCTGGGCACCTGCCATTTGTAGACAATGCCTATAATGACTTGGGACATATGCATGCAAGTAGTGAGGCTAGTGGCGGCATGAGTTTCTGCTAGCAGCTTCTTGATCAGTAGAAATGCCCAAGAGGGAAAGAAAACCCAGGGCGGAGGATCTAAGCAGAATTTGTCTTTAAACCATAAAGATTTATATTTCCTTTTTTTCTTTTAGCACCTTGCTTCTGTTTCCTGACTCTTGGCTCTTTATAGTGTTTTGGTACCTGTTACAAAATTTATGTGTTATTTCTAAAAGCGTTAAGAGTAAGGTTATAGGTTTTAAAGGATGAATGTGAGCTGCATGGTAGAGCGGTTAAGTGCAAAGCCTTACTAGTCAAATGGACAATGTATTTGAGAGGTGAGTCTACATTTTGACAGGCAAATTTCTTAACTTCTTTATACCTAGGTGTCTAAACCTAACATGGGAATAAAAACAATGCTGGCCTCCTAGGAGCATGTCAAGAACTATATTCACTGATATAAAAAAGAGATTGGGGTAGCTACAGACCAATGAGTCTCAGATGGTAGGAGGGTTGGGATATGATCCCCTAGTAGAGGGTACAGAAGGTGGGGAAAGGGGGTGGGGGCTCCATGTAACTTCAAATTGTCTCTCTTACCTTTGAAATGTCATCCCTCAGACTCCGAGATCTACCTTATACCAAGACAAAGATATGGTGTCAGATAAACACCATAACTAAATGAAATGGATTTAGTCATTTCCAGGATAAAATTGAAAGCAAACTCAGAGGAAAAATTAACTTAATCATTGAAAACATGGTTAAACAATTTTTTTAAAACCTTCACTCAATACATCATCCTAAAAATAATCTCAGAGGCAAATTAGTATACATAAGCAATACCACAATTCTTTTCCTTAAAAAACCTATTTTGATTAAGGTATTAATAATAAAAGACACTTTCATCTATTTCAAAAATATGCAGGAGGCCTAAAATTAACCACTAAATAATCAAAAAGAAACAGTACTGAATAAAGGCTGATACCTCCTCTATTCATATCAGAAAGAATCCTACAATGGAGGAATGAAATGGTGGCAGGAAGCAAGAATCCTTGTCCCCTTCAAGGGTCCTTCTAGTTGGACTAAGAATCAAATTGTCATGAGACAAGCTAATAGGAGAAAATAAAATTGTGTATGGACAGGGAATCCAGGCAAAATGAAACATATATGTCATCCTGAACTAAGAAGGGGGTAGGGGTCTGAGAGTTCAGAGAAAAGGAGTGCACTTCACAGGGCAATAAGAAGAGTAGATGTTTGGTAATTAGATGTTTGCCCTGAAATACAAATAGGTCACTCAGATAAAATTTATCTCTGCTAATAACCCTTATTCTGGGAAAGAGCCCCCCTTCCATTTAGATTCTTCTGTGTAGTTAATGGTGAGGCAAACGTTTCTCTTGCGCCCATGGGTTCTTGATTGTCTTCAGGTCAGAATTATTTTCATGCCAAAGTACCCCAACCTAGGGTGGCCTGGCCTCAGCCTCTATAATGAAAATCTAGGGAGACGCTGAGCAAGGAAGGAATAGAAAGAGTTTTACTCCTATATAAAATCGGACTCCCAGAATGTAATGGAGAAGAGATGACTCACTTGTTGTCTGATTGACAGTTTGTCAACATTGCATCAAGTTTTGGTTGGTAGCTCTGGTTGGGAAGAGGGTTTTGAGTGTTGGGGGAAGTGGAAGGAAGTCCTCTCATGAGAGAGTTTTTGTTCTCCTAGCAGACTACCCTGAATTCTCTAGATGTTAATTGAAATTACTGATAGAGTTTTAGACCATAAGGTCCCTGCCACCACAGTTGGGTAGGATGGGGGATATCCAGAGTAGCATTCTACAAAGAAGCTATGGAAAAAAAGTAAAAGGAGGACATGTGTCAGATGGAAAATGAGGTGACCAAATTAAAACCAGACAAAATAGGGGCACCTGGGTGACTCTGTTGGTTAAGCATCCAACTCTTGGTTTTGGCTCAGGTCAAGATCTCATGGTTCATGAGTTTAATCCCTCCATCGGGCTCCGTAGTGACTGTGTGAAGCTTGCCTAGGATTCTCAGTCTCTCCCTCTCTCTCTGCCACTCCTCAGGTGCATACGTGTATCTCTTAAAAATAATTAAATATACTTTAAAAACAGACAAGATAGACACACACAAAGACAAACACTATTCTAAAAGTTTGCATGATTGGCTTTTTCAGGTATACGTGTAACCAAAATAATCTATCATGATGAATCAACAAGTGTTGGTAAGGATTTGGAGAAAAAGGAACCTCCATGAACTGTGGAGGGGATTCTAACCTGGTACAGCCACTGTGGGAGACAGTACGGAGATTCATCAAAAGTTTACAAATAGAAATACCTTATGATTCAGTAATCACAGCACTGGGTATTTACCCAAAGAATACGAAAACACTGATTGAAAGGGATATATGTACCCCTATGCTTATTTGTTTATTACAGTAGTATTTACAATAGGCAAACTATGGAAGTAGCTCAAGTATCCACTGATAGATGAATGGATAAAGAAGTGGTGTGTACACTCATTCACATATACACACAAAAGCGAATATAGAAAAGAATTAAATCTTGCTATTTGCACATGGATAGAGCTAGAAAGTATAATGCTAAGCAAAATAAACCAGTCAAGAAAATACCATATAGTTTCACTCATATGTAGAATTTAAAAAACAAACAAAGGGAAAATGAGAGAGGGAAAGAGGGAGGGAGAGAGGGAGAGAGAGAGAGAGAGAGAGAGAGGGAGAGAGAGAGAGAGAGAGAGACCAAAAAAACACTCTTGAATATAGAGAACAAACAGATGGTTACAGGGATGGGGGCAGGGATAGGTGACATAGGTGAAGGGGATTAAGGGTACATTTATCTGGAAGAGCACCGGGTAATATATGGAACTGTTGAATCACTACATTGTACACCTGGAATTAATATGACACTGTATGTTAACTATACTGGGATTAAAGCGAAATAAATGAAATAAATAAAAACAAACAAAATAATCTACCATGGAAATTACTTTTCCTTCTTCACTCATGCTATACATCCATTTATGCTGATGCTCTGGCTGTTTAATCCTGAGGGATAGAAAGCCAGTTGTGTGGCTACAAATACCATTCTACACAAGCTGAACCTGCCCTGGAAAAAAATGTCCACTCCTGCATTCTTCAGGTGTACCCTTTCCTGTGAAAAAAAATTAATTAGCAAATAAGAGCAAGACTTACATGATTGAAGATGTGGTGACCTTTTAAATCCTGACAATTTGCTCTTGTCTGGGTATTTCCAACGGCCCTATCACTATTAGTAACCTAGTAGAGTCATGTTTTATACTTTGTTCCTAGACTCTACCTGACATATTTCTCTTTAATTTCTAACCGAGAGAGGACCCATAAAGAATGTCGTGAGAAAGGCAGCTCTCCTCTGAGACTTGGTATTATAAGAAAAGGTCTGTTTTCAGGTCAGCCACTCAGGTGGAATTACTCCCCAAGGGCAGCACGGTTTCTCTGAGGGAAGGTACATCTTCCCCGGCCGCCCTTCACGGGACTAATGAGATACACAGGTCTGCAACGCCAGCCACCTCGTGGACTCGCCACCTAGTTTATCAAGAAGAAGTTGACTCTGGGAGCAACTACAAAAAGGAACTATTCTGATTTAGATGGTGTAGAAACGCAGGCGAGGGCTTCTCCCTCCTGTCTCATTTGATCATTTTTCATGCTTTACCTCTGCTTCTAGGGGCCGATTTGTCTTTTTCCCTCCACATGCTATGCTTTAAGTATTTCCAGTTCTAACTGGAACTTGTCTTTGAACCAAAAAGATTTACTTCTCTCTTGGTTCTTTTCTTGCCCTCATTTCTGTTTATTGTCTCCATGGCTCTTACAGCTTTTCTTTTGATAATGTGAATACTGCATCTATTTTCATTTGTGCTCCTCTTGCCGGGGAATAACTTTATCAGGAAATATATAGTAGGGTAGAAAGGTCAGGTATTTGATGGACAGGGATCTGACTGTGTGACTTTTGGCACATTAATCAACTCCTAAACAACAGGTCTCTTCTCTTTAAAATGCAGCGTGAGGTTCAATTATTTCAGTGATCACCCCAGCTCTAATTTTCTTTGACCCACTGATTTCCTACCATACTCAGTCTACCATGCATGCTCAGTGCTTGTGTATTAGTTTCCTGTTGCTGCTGTAACAAATCACCACAACTGCTATGGCCTGAAACAAGATAGATTATCTTACAGTACTGTCCAGAAATCCAACATGGTGTCACTGGACTAAAATCAATGTGCCAGCAGGGCTGTGGACCTTTCTGGAGACTTTACAGAAGAATCTGTAGCCTTGCACTTTCCAACTTTTGAGGGAACCTGTATCCCTTGCTTCATGCCCCTTTTCTCCAATCCAAAGTCAGAAGGGTAGGTGAAGTCCTTCGCTCTTTGCATCTCTCTGAGCAAATGTAGGCAGAAAAGATTCTCCACTTTTAAGAACTTATGCGATCAGATTGGGCATGTCTGGATAGTTCAGGATAATCTCCAATGTCAGTGTCTATAAATTTAATCACTTCTGCAATATCTCTTTTGCCATAGAAGGTAGTTGATCGACAGGGCGTGGACATCTTGGGGAACCATTATTCTGCCTATCACTTGTTACTAACACAAGCATTTTATGTCTGGTATCACCAAATCAGGACGAAGTCATCAGATACTTTCTTGCTTTTCTTGTTTCAGATAGCATCCTGGAGTGACCCAAGTCAGCCTCAAAGTATTATTATCTGGGATATACACTTCTGAAGCCACCACCACACTATCTTTTAGATTAGATCATCCAAGAACCCCCATTCCTTCTTGGAACTGTTCTGAATCTCTACTGTCCTACTTGGGCTCATAATTTGTCGTTAAATGTATTCCAAGAATTGCTTCCTTCTAAATACTATGTCAACATTCCAGTTGAGCGTTCCATTATTGGCTTCTTCTCCTTTGATTTTTAGTCACTATAAGTGACTGCTGCTCTCTGGTGACATACTGTATACCCCTAACAAAGACAAATCTTGACACTTGAATTTTGGTTTCCTGCTGTGGTTTCTAAACCCTTGGTTTAAAAAGACAATTCTTTTCTTGCCCTCTAAACTTTCTCTCTTGAGATTCAACATGAGTCATGCAGTTATTTATTTAATTCTTCCCAGTTGTCATATCTATAAGGCCAACTTCATGGATGATCAACCAGTGTGGTCACACAGGGCTCTGCACTAAGAAGAGGATCCTGTACTAGAGGCTTCAAGCTGTGTGGTTACCATCTTGAAATTCTTAATAATTCCATCTTTGAATTTATGAACTGTTAGTAAAATCTGATGAAAAAATTAAAATATGCACTTGTGGCTTAGAGCCTTGTTTCAATGTCATTGATTTCTTCTGCTTGAAATCTGCTTGATTTCTTCTGCTTCTCTACCACTCTGAGATGCATTCTCTGCTACCTGCTTCTCCATCCCTGCCCAGTGACTTGTATCATCCTTCTCCCTTGGTAGAGCCTGGATGTGGGTAAAGAGAGCCAAAGTCAGTGCCCACTTGCAGGGTGGAGCCCTGGACACGCCTAAGGATCTGGGTTGCCCAGCCATTAATCCTGCCCAAGGAAACATGTGCCCAGTCTCTAGTCATGCCCAAGGAAACATGACATTAATTAGAAAATAAAAAAACATGACAGGTATGGAATAGATAATGAAGGAAGGAGGGAAGGAAGGAAGGAAGGAAGGAAGGAGGGAAGGAAGGAAGGAAGGAAGGAAGGAAGGAAGGAAGAAAGGAAGGAAGGGAGGGAGGGAGAAAGGAAGGGAGGGAGGAAGAAAGAGAGAGAAAGAGAGAGAGAGAGAGAGACAAAGGAAGGAAGGAAGGAAGGGAGGAAGAGAGAGAGAGAGAGAGAGAGAGAGAGAGAGAGAGACACGAAGGAAGGAAGGAAGGAAAAGAAAAAAAAAGAGAAGAAAAGAAAAAAAAAGAAAAGCAAAAAGAAAAAGAGAAGAGGAGGAAGGAAGGAAGAAGGGAAGAAAGGAGGAAGAAAGGAAGAGAGGAAGAAAGAAAGAGCATTTTCCTCTACTTTTTGGTCATTCCATGCATTTTCATTTTGTATTGGGCCCTACAAATTATGTAGTTCCTCCTGATAACTTAGTTCAAGATTTCTCTATTTGAGCAGTTTGACATTTTGAGCAGACAACCATGTGCCCTGAGTCACTGTCCTCTGAGTTGTAGGGTGTTTAGGAACATCGCTGTCCCATATCCACAAGGTGACAATAGTATCTCCTCTCAGCATGGCAACTAAAAATGTCTCGAGACATTTCCAAATGCTCCCTGGAAGACGGGGGAGGGCGGTTGTCCCAGTTGACAATCACTGGTTTGATTGCTAGAAATTAAATCTTTGTTCTTGAGCTTCCTGTTTTGATAAGGTCATTGATATCTATGCCCTAAATTTTAAATATTACTGCTCTTATTGTCTAATATCAAATAAGATTGTAAGTTCTAGAATCTATCCCAAATTTGAAACCTGGTTTTAGTAGTATTACTGTAGGCAAGTTACATAATCTCTTACACCCTAGTTTTCTGACCATTAATTAAAAACAGTAATAACAGTATCTACAACAAAAGGTTGTGAGAATAAAATGACATAATGTATGGAAAATTGTTAGCACAATGCTTTGGACTGGCACATAATGAGTTAGCAATAAATGACATTATTATTATTATTATTATTATGGCCAAATCCATCAATCCTAGAAAACTATAGTGCTGGTACCTTGGAAGTAAACTTCTTTCCTTTTACTGATTTTCACTGACCTGTTCATTTTTAGCAATATTCACCAACAGTTTTGCCCTTAGATAATGTCAGTCTTCTCTGTCTATTGTTCTATGGTAACATCAGAGTCTTTCACAGAGGCCACGGTGTCCTGATAGCAGAAGCCAACATAGTTGTAACAGTGCTTTTCTGCAAAGGCAGCTCAAATGCCTTCTCTTTACTATTTATTCCATTGAAACCTCCTGCAGAATTTCTGTTTACAGTGGAAGAACAGACTGCAATTCTCAGGTCATTTACAGAGCAGAAATTGGTTGAATCCAGTCAAGGAAGGGTCTTTCCGTTCATCCAACGCACTGTTCTGATTGTCTTATAGACTCACTCAAATGTCCCCAACCACAAGAAAGGCCTCTTTCATAAGATAACAATTCAAAACATATGGAAGCAAGAGACTATTATTTAAAAAAAAAGAAAAAGAAAGAAATGTTGATTTCCTCACACGAAATTAATAATAAATAATTACCAAGATCATGATGCAAATCTTATATGATGACTTCAAAAATAACTGTGAGAATGCATCACAAGGAAAATCCTTTTACAAATATAACATTCACAGATGTGCAGAAAGTCAAAACTAACAGCTACTTAAAGTAATGTTTCTCAGAAATAGTTGCAATAACAGAGCATTCCCATAAAAGTGAATATTTGGATTAGATAGATACAATTATCTTTATACACACACTGTAATCTTGAATCACTAGATAAAGCACCATCATTTAGAACAATAAAAGAACTCTTTTTTTTCTTTTTTCAATCAAATATTAAGCTGGAAATTATTCAGGCTGATCAAGACTGGAAGTTATTTAGACTAACCAAGTCAGTCATTTAAGGGTATATCTAAAATTGACTGCTTATTTTCAATCTCTTTGCATATAGTTTCAATGAACTGAGATTTTTAAAAATTTTTAATGTTTATTTTTGAGAGACAGTGTGTGTGTGTGTGACCAGGTGAGAAGCAGAGAGAAAGGGGGACACAAAATACGAAACAGGTTCAGCTCAGAGCCAGACATCAGGCTCAAACCCACGGGCCAAGAGATCATGACCTAAGCCGAAGTCGGATGCTTAACCTACTGAGCCACCCAGGCACCCACAAGGTTTTTAAACAAAATTATCAATGAAACAAACAGATTTGGCTAATTGCTAAATCTACTGGACAGTTTACTTCCATGTTCATAGAAAGAGCAGAGATTTTGTTAAACATGTTGGCAGGTGGATTCATCTGAAGTCTCTATCTCCACAGCTCTCTGCATATGTCCCATTAACACACTTACC